>CM062297.1:666795557-668052828 GCA_031216915.1 Pictodentalium vernedei | reverse complement strand
AAAAATTTTGAATTCCAGGGTTCAAAAACTCCCATCTACTTGCATCTGATTTTCATGTACTGATGACTGTCTACCTTTTCACCGACACAGATATTAGGACAAGCAATCTACAAATCTACAGCCTAACCCCCATGGACCTAACCACCTACTCTTTTTATGCCATTTTTGGCCAAATTCCGAGGACCAACTTTGAGGGAAAGTGGGGGGGGGGGGGGGGGGGGGGGGTACCCCACCCCCGTGGCCACGTCACTGGCCGCATTAGTCCAACAATATCTGGAACATTAATTCTAAGTACATGTATTTTGTCTATTATTGGCATATTCATGAATTTCTTCCACATTGCAGTTACCATACCTGCTTACATCACAGGTATTCGTCGACGTAGGCCTATTATCAGATTTTATCAATTTTTATGAAATATATATTTATATTACTTTTTAATATTGATAATATAATATATATTTTATAAAAATTGATAAACTCTGATAATACGCCGAGTGCCTGTGGCATATATCACTGCTACAACATTCTGTATAATGGCCAAAAGTGTTCTAGTTAATCTTATTTAAAAAAAAATCATATTGTGGACGTCTGTGGGAAAATGACACCATCCCCCCACCCCACCCCCCAAAAAAGAAGAACAAAACAAAAAAAAGCCTGAAACCAAAAGCAACTCCCCACCCCCCCCCCCCCCCCCCCCACCACCCCCTCGAAAAAAAAAAAAGTCAAAAAGAAACAAAACCCAAAACACACACTGTACGCCACTGTCGCCGATCCAGGTTTTCACTAAAAACTAAAAAAAACTAACATCAACTTCTATAAACAGTTTTTTATTTAATATCAATTAATAAACAGCTCGCTGTTTCAAAGGTTTCCTCAATCAGTGTAAAAACAAGTTCAGAATAGTCACTGTACATCAGCTTTTCCATACAGGTTGCAACGACCACTTCCTCATTTGAGGCCATATTCATCCAAACTTCACTTGCAAGGTAACAGATTATCGTTCCTTTGAAAAATTGTTTCTCAATCTCGATTATCAATCCAGATTAATCCAGATTGTTCACGGAAACGCACCCTAGATGAGGACGCCCCCTTTTGGTTACGATCGGTCAACCATGAGGGCTAAGCAGACCTGAAGCCTGAAAATTTTTAGCATAGTCCACAGGCAGTATTTATGAAGGGGTTTCATTGTAACTTGATAGGATGACTTGTTTTGGAATAATTTCACTGTAACTTGGTAACTTTCGTTGACATACATTAACTGTAAGGGCCACATACATTAACTGTGAGGACCACATTAACCCACCCCTCAATTCTTGAGTACAATCTGCACCTCATATTATTTTTATTGAAAACATAGCATACAGGGAACAGAAATGAACATTTTCCCAGTTATCACAATTCTTGTCCTATTTCATAATCCCTTCATAAACATTGAACATTATCCTTTTCATCAAACACAACACGCAGACAAGTTAAGCTACAGTGTTATTGACACTTTCATTATTACCTGGTAAACACATGCATGGACATCACTACCCATGCATGGATTATGGCCAGTTCACAGCGACTGTACTGTACCTTTGCTATTTTGGGCACAATTGTGAATGGTGTGAAATTTGAGTAGAGCCTAGCATTACGCACTACCTATAGCAACCCTTAATGGTAAATTACATTCAGTGGGTTAGTAGTACCAAGTACTAATCGTGGACCATGCACCCTATACTACTGCACTTGACACCCATGCATTACCCCCACTCACCAAATTCTACTGCTTGATACAGCATTACATACTACTTATACCATCTGTGGGCCAGAACACCGCCTTAGATGGATAGTGGTACTAAGGGCTAACATTGAACTAGCAGGGGTACAAACCATACTTCATATACTATCACACTAGACAACCATGCATTACCCCCACCCACCCTACAAATCTGCCTGGACTAACATTCCGTACTACCAATACCAGTCATAGGATAATATGAAGCATTAGGTCAGTTAGTAGTACCATGGGCTAACAGGGAACCTACAGAGGGATATAACACCCATAGTATACTTAGATATCACTCCCGTATGAGAAAGTCTGACACACCCTTACCCGAATAACGTCATATGAGATTCTACAGTAGGCAACAACAGCAGTCAACTGGGGAAAACTTTCAACAAAATTCTCCCCTTCCCCCTGCTTCCCCCATCACTTTTCTATCCTAAACCCCTACTATATATGTTGTTCAACCAGTCCCATAAAGTAGTTGTTAAAATTGAAAGGTTCACCTCTGTTCATGAATTTTGAATTCCAAACAAAAAAACTCCTTGGACTTGCCCTTATCATTGTTGGTCAGCATGGCATTGTTTCAGGTTTTTAGACATAGGGCCTAGATACAACAAATGTTGATGAAAAATATTGAGTCTACACCAACGCTACGGGTGTCCTTCCCACCCATCAACTAGTCAGAGTAAAAGCACTATTTGGATTAGCCAAACAAAACATGAGTTACTTGATTGGTTGCAATGATCACAGGTATTATGAGTCATATGTTGTATGTCATATATCATCTCGCATGCTGTATGTCAGTTCAGGAATTCCGTAGTAGACCAAGGCCAAGCCCAGAATAAAGTGCAGATGAAAATTGTACCGAAATTTTGCACAGAAATAATTTACTCCCCCAAAAGTCTGGTTCCTTTGGGAATTTAACACTAGCTGCTCCCCCAAAAGTCTAGGTAATGAGGGACGTTCAGGAACATGCTATACTACTGTCTTATTTCGTGCCATCGCAAGGCCAAAACTTTCTTTCTTTATTGTGATATATTTGTTCGTTTAGCCTATCCATCTTTGGGGAGGGGACAGTAGTTCTAAGTCCCTTTGGGGATAAACTGAATGATATATTTTTTAGTTGATGAGTGGGACCATGGGAAGGACACCTATTGGTGTAAGTGTCCATCTTTCAGAATTGTCAAACTGCACAGCTTCTTGTCTGGGACAGACAATCTGGTCGCTACTGATACAAGCATAATATTAAACATAGTGGTAATAATTCAATAAATGTTTATGACAAGCCCCTTTCGACTCTCAGTGACTGTAGATGATTCATTCTCACATGTCTAGGCGTGTTGAAGGAGGAACGGCTTCATGTACTTGGCAGGTACTTGGCAGGTGTCACCAGTTGCGTCGTGATGGTCTCTTGGCTGATGTCGGTTGAACCCTCGGGTGAGAGGGAGAGGTTGGGTCCTCTCACAAAGGTACTACATCTCCCCGAGGGTGCAGTCGATCTGGATTTTCGGGCAAGTATAGTCTGCCGCTTCGAGGATGATTATGAGTGATGGCCATCACTGGCAAGTATAATCTGCACTCTTTGAAGGAAAACAACAACGACCCCTTTCGGGGACCACCAAGAAGAAGAAGACCCGAACTTCCCTGGTTCGGGGGCAGGCCTGCATTGTAATCCTATTGGGTTGGGACAAAAAGATGCGCAATGCGCTTACAAAAAGGGGCAGAGGCGGGATGCAGGACCAACGCTCGCCTCCCTTAAAGTGGTTGACCACTTTCAGGGATGAAGTGGAGGATGTTCAGGAACTGTGGGGGTGACTGTTTCCATAACGGTTAGACTGTCTGTAGCGGTTATTGGGGTGCTGGTCAAAAAGCATCTTCTGTGTACCTGCTTAAAAGAAGAAGGTAGAATTAGTTTTCATTAAAGTATGTAAACTGTAAAGATAAAAGTAAACCGGTCACATCTTGTTCAGTCTTAAGGTTTAATCTTAAGCTCAGTCGGTGAAGGCAGCCCTTTCTGGTAGAAGGCCACAGTTAAGCGTTTTTCTGCCTGTTTATTCACCTTCTCGTTCCCTATTTATTATTTAGTTTTTATAACAGTATTTAATCATGATGTAATTTTTAGTTGAGTTGGTGAAGGCAGCCCTTTCTGGTAGAAGGCCACAGTTAAGCTGTTTTTCTGCCTGTTTATTCACCTTCTCGTTCCCTATTTATTATTTAGTTTTTGTAACAATATTTAATCCTGATGTAATTTTACTTTGAGTCAGTGAAGGCAGCCCTTTCTGGTAGAAGGCCACAGTTAAGCTGTTTTTGTTTTGCTGCCTGTTAGTTCACCTTCTCGTTCCCTAGTTTTTTTTTTTTGTTTTTTTTTCGAGCGGTCTTAGTTTTAATTGCAATTTTTGGGCTTTTGACAGCTTTCGCAAATTGCTCCAAGTTCAGAGATTAGTTCACTGTCGGCTAACCGGTCATGATTTTTCGTGGCCAGGGTGGCTAGGCGGTCTTGAATGGTGGGGATATCGGCCCTGTCGTGGAGTGTTTTGAAGGGTGTGTCCCATGGGGCGTGGAGGGCAACTCTAAGCGCGTGATTTTGGACCTGCTGGAGTTTTCCCATATTAGTTTGGTTGAGGACAGTTAATATGATTGCACTGTATTCGAGTACTGGGCGCACAAAGGCTTTGTACAGTTTGAGTAGGGTGGACTGGTTGACCCCCCCATGAAGTTCCCTTAAGCATTTTCAGTAAGTTAATGCGTTTGGTAGCTTTTTTCGCCATGTCGTCGGTATGTTTGTTGAAGGACAGTTTTTGATCATTGGTGATGCCCAGGAATTTCGCTTGTTTGCATTCCGGGAGGGTGTTATCCATAAGTTTTAGGTCAAAATCCCGTTTAGTTCTCTTGAGAGTAAAGGTGATTCGTTGGGTTTTATTGGCATTTAGCTTTATTCTCCATTTGGAACACCATTGTTCAAGCTCATCGAGAGCGCGTTGCAGGGGTTTTTGGAGCAGATTGGCCGTATTGTTAGAGTCCCAGAGGCCCTTATCATCCGCGAATTGGGAAACTTGAACGCGATCCTCAGAGAAGCTAAGGTCATTTACGAAAAAGATATATAGGAGGGGGCTTAGGACGGATCCTTGGGGGGTGCCTGCTTCAAGGGGAACACTATCAGACATTTCATTGTTCACTCTGACTTTAATTTTGCGATCATGTAAGAAAGAGGATAGTAATCTCAGCAGTTTCATGGGGAGTCTCATTTTTGATAATTTGTAGCGCATTCCATTATGCCAAACAGAGTTGAATGCTTTTTCGACGTCTAACAGGACTGCCGCGCCCATTTGCTGATTGTTGATAGCGGTTTTCATTTGGGTGACTAGTCGGTAGACATGTTCGATGCCTTCTTTACGGTTTCTATAGGCTCTTTGCCTGGGGTAAGATACAAGCTGCATATATATATTCTACTTCAGAGACGTATGCCGACACATTGAATAACACTCACATCAAAGACATCTAAAAATACACTCAAATCATCAAGCCACACACACTGTCATCAAAGGAATATTTTGATAAGTATATACACATATATGTTGAATAGTAATCATCTTTTGTAAGCACTAATTTTAATTTGTATAGACAAAAGCTATTGGACTTTCCTGTTAACTTCTGAAACCAGATCATGACTGTATAAACATGTCTACGTATGTAATAATTACTCAGAATTAATTGTCAGGCTTGATAAATACAATGTTGTTCCAATGCAACAAACACTAAATGAAATGGACAGAGACACAAACAATCAATTAAACTGAAATAAAATATCCTACAAAATATTCGAATTTTATTTGAATATTTGAATATATATAACACAATTCAAAAATGAACTGATGGCATCACCACCTTTGAATGCTTTTGTGGAGGCAGAATTTTGTTCCGTTCACATGTCGAAATCTTATTTTCATGTTCAATAACTTTCGATTTTAATTACAGCATACATTTTCCGGGTTTAGATTTACAGGTTTAAAGTTTCTGCTTCATTTTAGAAGATTTTGTTTCTAAAGTTCAAAATTTCACATTTTAGTTTAAACAATATTTATTCAAAGAAAATGCTATATGTTACAAAACTGAACAACAACAACAACAACAACAAAAAAGTAACAGGACAAGGCACCGCATTTATATAACATATATTTAACACTAAACAAATTGCTAATTGATGGAGGGATTTGACAGGAAGCTTGGAGCTTATGTGAGTCATCTCCCTGAGTCATTTTTAAATTTTCTCAGTAAGGTCTTATAAAATAGTAGATGGACTCCTATATCGCAACTGGTCGGTCATTAAGATGATTAGCAGCCTGGCGCCAAGCTGGTTCATCGAGTCAATTCACACACAGTGATGGCTGTCTAGAGATCATGAGAATGTTGACAAGGGGCAGATGCATGGCAGATCATTCATATTTAACTTAATAACACTGTACTCAACATATGTGGGTAACGTGAGTGCAAAGACCCGATGCCCCGGCTTGGCACATAACTGGGGAGACAGTTGTTGGTATCTCTAGTCATAGAAGGATGAGCAAGGAGAGTCCACCACCAGGCGACGATACATGATATTGTTTAAACCTTGCATAAGAATGAAGAAAGCAATGGAAAGAGAGTACAAAGAAGAGAAGCAAAGGAGAACAAGGGAGGCCAACTTGAAGACATAATGGTTGAAGACACACATTCGTAAGTAAGCAGCATATGCACCTTTAATTAGAAGTGAGACTGAAGCCGACTTGGTGGTGCTGAACGAGAAGAAAATGGAAAAACGAAGTAAGATCGCAGGGGAGAATGGGGATAAATTCACCCTATAGTAGTAATCGTACATGTTAATTGGATCTCCAGCAGTCAATGGAAATACCCACTTAATAAAATGAATTCATGCACCACTTCAAAAACAAGACGATTCTCCTGATTATTCAAGAATTCAGATCCAAAAAGAAGTGTTGATACGTCTATAGTAAATGGGAGTAGGTTGATAGTACTATTACAAACATTTGAGTAGATTAGACAATGTAGGAAAAAGTGCTCTGGTGTCTTGCACATACCACACTGACAGGAAGAGGTAAGTGACAGATGATTATCGCATAAATGAGAATTAAGCCTACTACAACGCAGACGCAATCTGCAATGGTATATTTGGGCTGCACATGATTTTGCGCCACTGTAAAACACCGGTGGTCATTGATTTCCAACATTTAGGAACATCTTGAAATTGGTCAGAGATGAGTTATCAAGGACAGATAAGGGCAGCTTGTTCCATTGGTCTGTGACGCTGGGGATAAAAGACGATTGATACAATTGTGTCCGACAAAAATGAACTCTTTGGTTATGACATGACCGGAGGCTGTGCGTTAGATTTGATGCGGAGACGATCGGGGGAACTTGATTGGCAATATATGGAGGCAACATATGATTATACATTTTAAAGTACTGTAACAGCTTGTCTTTCTTGAAGAGAATCCCAACGTGTTTCGGAATAAAGCAAAGACTTACTACAACTAATGTAGTAATGATTGTTGCAGCTGAGATCTGTATTTCTTATGAATCTACCTTACAATTGTTTACTACAGGCTTGCACTACAGTGGAAGACCCTAACTCGGATAAAATACTCTCTATTTTAATCTTTCCCAAGAGATGTGGGAAAGAAAAGTGGTGTAAAAAAACACCACGAAAAAATAAGCCAAAACTGGGCCGAGCGCTATCAACGCACACCCAGTATGGTACGCTCTTCCTAGTACAAATCCACAACTTCCGTTAACCAATGCACAGTGCAGTCATCAATTCATCATTCTTTTTTTTGTCCGAGACACGTGTAGGGTGTGTCTCTGCCATTTGCATTACGAAACAGTGATAATTCAACTCGTCGATAATGGTTTTCCTGTGACTGGAATTATGGATCTGAAGATTGTATAATAACAGGACTGTGTTTTATATATTCTCGTTAATATTTTCAACCACATCCTCATTGAATTTTATTTATATATTCCGTTTTCGCAAATGTTTTTTCGACATCGTGTCAACGCAGTTCGGAAATAAAATTTTTCGGTTGATAAATTTTATTACTATTATTGGAGTTAGGTGTCTATGAGGGACTGTATGGACAGGATTTCTTCATTCTGTTGAGGAATGAATTTCTGTTTTTTAGGTCCCTGTCGGCCATCTGGGTTCTGTCGTGTACCCACCGGTTATTTTTTCTGCCACCTTCTCTCTCAGTTGGGGGTGTTCTACTTTATGTTTCTATTGAGTTCACCTTTTTCTTCTACTGCTCTCACCTCTGTTATTTCCAGTTCAGTTCCTTTAGGGCAATTCCTTTTGCCCTCGCTTTTGGTGCGTTCTCGTGGCTGTTCCTCCCGCACCTGCAAGGGGGGGGGGGACCTCCCGACACGACCACATCTGGTGTGAGTTATACCCTCTCCATGTGGGATTATGCACCCTCTCCAGTCGAGGGGGGGGGGGGGGGGTGAGGGCCTCTCCCGACTTGACCACATCTGGTGTGAGTTATACCCCCTCCATGTGGGATTATGCGCCCTCTCCAGTCGACATCTGAGGCTGTCACGAGGGTTGTGGCTCCTCCTTTGGAGGCCGAGCTAGGTGGCTCTCTCCCCTTTTCCGCTAGTTCCAACAGCTCTCGTCGTATATGCTGCTACTGCTGTTCCGTCTACAACGTCATCGATCACCGTTTTAGTCGACCTCGGCTTATCCCTGCAGGGGTCTGCAGTGATGTCTGTAGTGTGGTTGTGGGGTATCAGCCTCAGCCTTCCCTGACTTCAACTCGACAAAGTCGGAAGTGGCTGCCGACTGAACCCCTGCTGTGTCCTCTCAGCTGTTGAGCACAGCAGTTTTATCCCTGCAGGGGTTTGCAGAGGTGTCTGGTGGTGTTGACGTGGGGTATTGGCCTCAGCCTTCCCTGACTTCAACTCAGCAAAGTCGGAAGTGGCTGCCGACCGAACCCTCTGCTGTGTCCTCTCAGTCATTGAGCACAGCAGTTTTCTCCCTGCAGGGGTCTGCAGCGGTGTCTGGTAGCGTAGACGTGGGGTATCGACCTCAGCCTTCCCTGACTTCAACTCGGTGAAGTTGGAAGTGGCTGCCGACCGAACCCCCATGCTGTGTCCTCTCAGCTGTTGAGCACAGCAGTTTTATCCCTGCAGGGGTCTGCAGGGATGTCTGGTAGTGTAGACGTGGGGTATTGGCCTCGGCCTTCCCTGACTGCAACTTGGCAAAGTTGGAAGGGGCTGCCGGCCAAACCCTCTACTGTGGTCTCTCAGCCATTGAGTTCCTCAGTTTTTCTCATTGGATTCGGATGTTCATGGTGGGGTCACCATGAGTTCCGTGGCGTTTCCGTCCACGCACTCTGGTCCCATGGCCAGTTTTGTGTGACCAACGCTTCTTGTGCAGCCTGGACCTTCTGTCCCGCAGAGGTCTGTGGCAACTCTCCTGAGTTTCCGCTCTGTTGATCCTCAGGGTATGTGATACCCCACTTCACATCTGCCTTCAGATGTTTTCGGCTGCAGCCCGTTGCCCCGCGTCGGGTGTATTTGAGGATCGTGACCCTTCGCTGGTAAATGGGTCAGGAGTGAAGCCACTTTGTCGATTCGTTCCCACATCGTTCTGTTCTGACAGTCAGTGAGCTTAGGGAGGCCCTCTCCTTGCTCACTTAGGTTCTGTCCAAGAGCCTTTTCCATTGCTTCCAGCGATGCTACGAGTGGTTTCCAGGTGCCCCCCTGTGGCGCCGCCTCCCGGGATTGGAAACAGGTCGCTTTCTCATCCCCTGGTGTGCCCACATCATGGGAGGCGTCGGCTGATTTGCCCATGATGGGCTATATGTCTTCTGAGTCGTGGGATGAGTCTGACATTCCTGACGTCGTGAGCCAACAGTCTTCTGACTTGGGGGCAGCTCTTGACTTTGTGTTTGGGTTCCTTCCAGGTCTCAAACCGTCAAACCAGCCGACAGTGTCAGCCCGGCTGCGATCATCGGTCGCACGCCTACAGCCTGTGGAGCAACATGCTTCTGGGCGCTTTCGACCGTGCATGTCGGTACAGGTGGTTGAAGCATTTACTACTTTGGACTCTAAGCTGAGTTCCAAGGCTATGAAGGTATCGTTCTTCATCAAGGTTGACACTTTTTGCCTCTTGTGCGTTATCGTTCCTACGATTTCGCCAATCCGTCAGTCTGCCAAATTTTGATGGTCTTGGATCGGGACTCCAACTCCTCAGCCATATGGAGACTCTGGCGTCCAGGTTGGGCTCATCCGGAGGGATGCTGGAATGCGTTCTCTCTTCGCTCACATCGTCTCTGCTTTGCTGCTTATCTGCTCCCAGATGAGTTTGACGACAAACAGGTTTTTGCTTTGTATGTGCTGTTCAAGGCGCTCATGCATCTTCTCACACACATGCCTGTTACGCGGCTAGCTTGGAATTAGTTCGCAGTTACGCTGTACTGGACACAAGACGTCCCCTTCTTGAGGGGCAGTGCACTGCTCTTCGATCTGCCTCTTTTGGCAGGTCCACGACTATTCCATGGTTACGTGGCGATGTTCTGGGATGGCTCCCATTGTCATTCCATTGATCTGCTGCTGCTTAGTCAGCTTCATCAGCCTTCTGTTGGAGGCAGGCGCCGTCCAAGCTTAACAAGTACCCTTCTGCTTCCTCTGTGAAGCCAAGAGTTGATCCTCCTACCGCCACTTCTACTCACTCACAGGGTGGTGTAGGCATTGGCAGTAGTCACCGTGATTTCGTCCCAGGTTGAGGCACTCCACTAAGTAAAGAGTGCCTCTTCTTCCAACCTTTCAACGTTTCACGTTGGGAACTTTTGACCATGGAGATAGGCGATCTCTTTGTCAAAGGGGACAATTGAGGTCATCAAGAACTTTCTTTCAGTGGGATTTTGTTCCCACATGTTCTTGGTGCCGAAGAAGGACGGCCGACGGTTATCGATCTGAGTATTCTGACGCAGTCTATCCTTGCTCCTCAGTTTAGCATGGAGGCTTTCAGATCAGTTCACCGCTCCATTCCCCAGGATGTTTTCCAGTTCAAGGCCATTCCCTTTGGCCTCGGCCTGGATCCTTGGGCCTTTACCTGTCTGATGTCGCATGTGTTAGTCTTACATCGCTCACAGTCCAAGGTGTCTTCTTTGGCTTGTCTAGTTGATGTCCTCCAGGGGCAATCCAATACAGCTTTTCTGGAGTCTGATGTCGTCACACTGTTGAGCCTACCCTCGTCACTGGGGTTCAGAGTCAACGGAGAGAAGTCAGACCTGGTCCCTTCTCCGTCTTGTCATCTGGGATGGACTTCATCAGCTCAGAGTCTTCCCCGACTGCTTGGTCTCTGCATTTCGGTGACGAATCTCATTTCTCTAGGTCATCTGCATGTCTGACCTCTCCAACACTTTTTGCTCAGTCGTTGGAGGCCGAATGTCGATCCTCTGGTTCTCGTGCTTCTGTTATCGGAGTCTCTTCCTCGTCACCTTCTCCCCTGACAGATGTTCAGTGGATTATGCAGGGAGTTCTGTTGGACTTCCCATGTCTGATCGTGTTCTGACAGTAATCACCAGCGATCTTGGATGGGGTGTGACATTGGACCCTTAAGGTCTTTCCTTCACGGGTCTTGGGACCAGGATCTAGCAGCTCTTCATGTCAACCAGAAGGAGCTTCTTGCTCTTCTTCTATGTTTCCGACAGTGGATCCCCCACTTTTGTCAGGTCCTTCTGTGGTCTGACAATTCTACGATGGTTGTTTACATTTGGAACCAGGGCGGAATGCACTATGTTCCCATGTTTGATTTGGTTCGGGATCTTCTACTGCTCGCTCAGGATGTCAGTGCAGGAGTGGTGGTTCGTCACATTCCCGGTCATCAGAATGTCAGAATGTCCCAACAGGGCAGGTTCTTTTCCACCGAGTGGATGCTCGACATGGCGGTGTTCCAGTCTCTTTACGATCTCTGGGGTCGTCTCCACATCGATCTCTTTGCAACTCGTTGGAACCATCAGGTGGACACTTTTGTGTCCCCGTGTCCAGATGCTCTGGCTTTCGCCGTGGACGCTCTGACCCTCCTTTGGGATGGTCTTGTCAGCTACGCCTTCCTGCCAGTTCTGATTCTGCCTCAGGTTCTAGCCCAGATATGAACCTGCAGTTGTTGAATCCTTTTGATCACACCCCTGTCGCCTCGGTGGGTGTGGATCAATCTGCTCCACTCTCTGTTAGCAGCGGTTCCGGCATGTCTCCCTCTACGTCGCGACTTTCTTTGCCAAAGTCACCCGAGGAGGTTTCAGGTCGACCCGACTTCATTGTGCCTTCGCGCATGTCTTTTATTGGGTCCTGTCTCCTCCGTAGTGGTTTTTAGAGACGAGCAGTGGAGTTGCTTTTCTTCTTCAAGAAGGCACTCACTCCACTGGTTTAGCCTCTGCGGCTAAGTAGAAGGTTCTTCTGTTGTTGGTGTGCGATCACTCTGTTGCTTCTGTCACTCCTTCGATCACACCGATTGCGGAGTTTCTGGTATATGTTTGTTTCTGGGGGTCTCCAGCAATGGGTCCAAGTCTATGCTTCGGAGACCTTTTTCATATGTGGTAACGCATCTTTTCAGCACTCATCCTTGCCTCTCAAGCTTGTTCAGCACTTTTCCTTGAAAAGGCCTAGGACTTTGCAGTTTACTCCAAGATGGACACTTTCTTGGGCGCTGCTCTGCTTGGAGGGGGGGGGGGGTGCACCTTTATCCCGGGTGGATATGTGTTTTCTCACATGCCAGATCTCTCTTGAATCCATTTCTCGATGGATTTGTCTTGCTCTTTGTGCAGCTTTCGCTCCTCTAGCTACTGGCGATTGTATTACCAATCGTTTTTCTGCCACGAGGTGTGTGCATTATCTTCCTCATGGGGCTTATACTAACTCTGTCATGTTGTCGGATGTTATGCTGGCAGCCTACTGGAGATATGCTACCTTCTCCACTTATCTGCGACAGTTGCAGGAGCAGACAGAGGACCTTTATTCTACGGGCCCTCTTTCTTCTGCTCAGGCTGTTGTCTATCCCAGCTATTCAGCTTCTTACAGGGTCAGTTCCAGCTCCATGCTGTTACTGCCCTTTCTGTCTGTGCATCGCACATCACCATATGCCTCATCTTTCTTTGTCTTTTACTAATGTTTGTGATGCTATTTTTTGATAGGACTAGGTATCTCTTCCTCTGTCCACGGTTCCAGTGCAGTTGAGTTATTTGTGGGTTGGTTATGTGATTCCCTCCAACCTATTGTCTATTCAGCCTGTAGTAAACAATTGTAAGGTAGGTTGATAAGAAATATAAATTTTATAGTAAATTTCCTTTCTTATTATACCTACCGCAATTGTTTACATGGAGGCCCTCCCGTCTTCTTCTTCGGGTAAGAATCCTTCCTCCCCACTGATCACATAACTCCTATGTTGGTGGACTCAAAAGAATGATGAATTGGTGACTGTACTGCGCATTGGTTAATGGAAGTAGTGGATTTGTACTAGGGAAGAGTGTCCCATACTGGGTGTGCGCCGATGGTGCTCGGCCCAGTTTTGGCTTATTTTTTCGTGGTGTTTTTTTTACACCACTTTTCTTTCCCACATCTCTTGAGAAAGATTAAAACAGAGAGTATTTTATCTGAGTTAGGGTCTTCCACTGTAGTGCAAGCCTGTAGTAAACAATTGCGGTAGGTATAATAAGAAAGGAAATTTACTATAAATTTTTTAACTTTCTCTAGTTTGTCGACTTCAGCAGCCAAACCATTATCCCAAACAGCATCAGCGTATTCGAGTAAAGGCCTAATGAATACACAGTATATTTTTTCTAGGACGCTATGATCGAGATTGAATTTTTGCTTCCTAAGCAGGTCTAAACAAGACCAGGCTTTAGAGCAGATGTAGTCGATATGTTCGTTCCATGTACAGGTGCTATTTAATATGACTCCTAAATGTTTGTGGTTATTGACTTCAGATATCTGTGTATCACCAAAAAATAGAGGTGGGTGGAAAATGGGATTGGTTTTGCATGATATAAGCATACTCTCTGTTTTGTGGGGATAAAACTCAACCAGCCACGTCAATGTTCTATTGTGGCCAAGTCTTGATTTATCAAAGTTGAAGCTAGTTCTGGATTCTCTACATTTAAATATAAGGATGTCTCATCTGTGAAGAGGTTATGCTACCTAGTAAGTCTTCAGTTATGTCATTAATATAAATCAGGAACAGTAAAGGGCCAAGTATCAACCCTTGTGGAACACCAGCATTAATGGGTTTCCATGATGAGGCATCCAATCCTATCACAACCCGTTGCGATCTATCCGAAAGATATGATTTTAAGAAACACAGTAATTCACCCGAGACACCAATTCTGATCAGCTTGTGAATAAGACCATTGTGCCATTCCTTGTGGAAAGCCTTACTGACATCACAGAAGACCACCCTGGCTTCTTTGCCTTCATCGAGAGCTTGACTAAATTCGTTGTATATGTCAGTCAGCTGGAGGACAGTTGAATCACCAGGTACAAAGCCTGATTGGAATCGACTGAGAACATTGGTATCAGTCAGAAATTGCCACAACCGTTGGAAGACACATTTTTCAAATATTTTATCACCGCAGCTAATCAGATATATCGGGTGATAATTAGTAACCAAATTTGAGGTCTGTTTTTTCAAAATTGGGGAGACATTTTCTCTTTTCCACAGTAAAGGAAAGTAGGAGTTGTTCAACAGAACATTAAAGTGGATTGTAAGAGGCTCACATAAGGACAATTTACTTTCTTTATTAAGACATGGACTTACACGATCGGGACCGGACACCTTAGATACCTTTATCAGTTTCATTGCTTCATATACTTCACTACAATGTAGAGTGATACTATCAATGACTTGTGAAGGTTGGGATGATAAGTCAGGTGGGGAGGCTTTCGAATCATCGATTGTTGAGATAGAACATTTCTGCTTTCTCATCACTTGAGGAGTATTCTTTATTTAGATGGATAATAGCAGGGATTCCTATTGCTACCGATGAACGTTTTTAGTGTCTTCCACCACTGTGAGGTGGTGGTTTCGTTGTTCTTTAGGATGGTCTGGACTTTAGATAGATATGTTGCTTTGGCCTTCCTAATAGCCGATACAACTTCATTCCTTTAGCATTTATATTTGTCCCAGGCATTCGGATAACCAGTGTGTTTGTGATAGAACCGTTTTCTCTGTCTTATTAGTAGACTAATTTTGTTGTGGAACCATTTCAGCTGATCTGGTCACGGAGTAATAATTTTGTTCAGGATATGTTTAGATGCTGTGTAATTTGTCTGTGAAGTTGGAAATGATAGTATTGAGACATAAATTATCAAACAGAGAATTCCAATCAACATTCGAGAGGGCCTTGTTTAGTACTTCATAATTGCCTTGAGGATACATCCATACCCTTCTCTTAAAGAGAGGGGATGTGGTTTTGAGAATTCGACATCAGTTAATATTGGCCAGTGGTACTGAATCATGTCCGGGATGATTGGTTCTAGGACTTCGCAGTCTTTCACGTTGATTGAGTCACTCGCAGCAAAAAGATCTAAGAGGGAGGCCAACGATTCAGTAAAACAGGTTGGCTCACTCACAAGCTGCCTCAAGTTGAAGAGGTTACTTATTTCTGAAAAAAACGCCTCTTAAAGGAATCAGTTGGTTGTCATTAAAATCGCCTGTAACAACTAAATCAACAATTTGTGTGTCTCTGGCTTTTTCGATGGATGCTGATATGGCATCCCATATCTCTGGGGGCTGTTGGGTGGACGGTAGAAGACCCCTAACAATAGTGACTTAACTATGTTTGGTAAATATTTCAGCCCATAGGCACTCAGTATTCAGTACCTCTAGGTTGGGCTGCTGTCAAAAAGAGATATTGTCTTTAATATAGATGGCAACCCCACCTCCCCTTGTAGATCGGTCATGGTGCAACAGTTCATGGAACCCATGGATTAGGACATCGGATTTGGGATCGTTTAGCCATGTCTCAGTTAAAGCCAAAATATCAAAGGATGAAGATTCCCATTCAACAGTGTCCAATTTGGGTTTTAAGCTCTGAATGTTAAGATGTAAAATTTTCAAGTTTTGGGGGTTATTATGCGAGTCGATTGAACTTGGGTTCGATGTTACCCGACAATAATAAGGTTATACCCAAATAAAGGATGGTGGAAGTAACAGTGAAGACAAGGTCTAATACTTTAAAAACAGATAAAATGTTTGAGATGTGAGTACTCCTGTGAGGATACATAGATGCCTCTGCAGACTTTATATCACATTCAAGTTAATTGATTCGTTATTACACCCAATGAACAAAACAACCATTGCTGTGAAGCTTTTATGCAGTTCAACACCACCGAGACACAGGAGCAGGTAAAGTAAAACACAATTTGATTGATACTTCGACAGCTTGTGCTTTAGGCTGCAAACAAATACTGTGATGCTGAACGTAGCTATCCGAGCACGATGTAATTTGATATTACACATTATATAATCTGTTATGTAATGTGTCGGTGGTAATGTAACTGCAGTGCACGGATATAAGTACAAATCACAAATGCATGTAATGTTTCAGTATCATTTCGAAGGCAGATTGTATTCAAGTTGGCTTGGAAAACAAGGCTGTAGTAGAAGGTAGTAAAGAAAAGACAAACATCAAGGTAGAGAAAACATAAAACAGTAAAGTAAGGTGAAGATAAGAGATATATACATGGTAACTGTAAAGCATCTATATATATATAAAGGTATGTTCTGCCTGGCCAAAGTCATAGATTGTCTCTTAATATGAAGTGGATGTTCTGAAATATAGTGTTATGGGAGCTGGTAAAACTTGTTCATGCTCATGGAAGAATATCATCACAGAAGGTTCAGAAGAGAAGAGCGAATTAGCAGTGTTAGGAATTAAGTAGTAGCAGGTTATGTAACTAGTAAGCTTCTTGTACGACAACTTTGTGGATCGTAGCAGGTTATGTAACTGATAAGCTTCTTGCATGACAACTTTGTGGATTATGATAAATTATCATAAATAAATTATCATTTCGAAGGCAGATTGTATTCAAGTTGGCTTGGAAAACAAGGCTGTAGTAGAAGGTAGTAAAGAAAAGACAAACATCAAGGTAGAGAAAACATAAAACAGTAAAGTAAGGAGAAGATAAGAGATATATACATGGTAACTGTAAAGCATCTATATATAAATAAAGGTATGTTCTGCCTGGCCAAAGTCATAGATTGTCTCTTAATACGAAGTGGATGTTCTGAAATATAGTACGATGGTTATGGGAGCTGGTAAAACTTGTTCATCCTCATGGAAGAATATCATCGCAGAAGGTTCAGAAGAGAAGAGCGAATTAGCAGTGTTAGGAATTAAGTAGTAGCAGGTTATGTAACTAGTAAGCTTCTTGTACGACAACTTTGTGGATCATAGCAGGTTATGTAACTGATAAGCTTCTTGCATGACAACTTTGTGGATTATGATAAATTATCATAAATAAATTATCAAAGTGGCAGGTGGGGGGGGGGGGGGCGGTTAGGGTAGAGCATTATTCTAGTAACTGGCAGAATATACAGAGTCCAGTGTATCAGCTGCACGATTGACTATATTACCTAAGCTTAATTAACAAGTTTCAAGGCTTTTGAAAGAGGAACAGTTAATGACAAAATATCCGAAACCAGAATAATATCATCAATCCGATATGTATATTTTTGCACAAAACAACAGTATTTTTTATACTAATAACCCACGGCCCAGACTAACTGATATTATCAAGGGCCAAACACAAATTTTGATTCCCCCATCCCAAAATTTGTATACAAAACCTAAAATTAAAAGTTCTATCTGGCCCGCCATACTTTTACCATCTGTGCATGTGCAGTTATCAGGAAGAGACCGGCACAGGTGCAAACATTATTCTTTGTTTGGCCCTGAAGTCAGTAGCAATGATCTGATGACATCTGTGCTTTAAAATCTCCTTTTTGAGGATGGCAGACACAAATGATTAATCAATGCAAGAATTGGTGGATCCAAGGCTGTTAATGGATGATGGAAATGAACAACGGTGGTTTCAAACATTCAGGGCTGTAACTTTATAATAATTATAAAAATGATTTCATGTTTCCCATTTCGGGACGTATGCCTGACGTCATCATTCTTGCTATTGATTAATCCACTGTTTGTTATGTGTTCCTTCCCTATCCTTCCATGAGCCCCTCCTGTTAAACTCCTAAGCTTTTGGGGTTTTTTTATTGAAATTTCTTATTAAATTTCTTGGGAGTTTAACGTGTATTACAGAATGTTTATTCTGCTTATCCCCATGGTTACATCCTCACCCTTAGGGTGTTAGGTCATTTTGGTCTTGCATCTTCTATCTGATGTATCGTTTTTTCTTCGTATGAAGATCTAGCTTTGCATCTGGTAGCATTTAAATTGGTTTCTGACTTTGGGCCTTTTTGTGTGCCTGATGTCTTGTTCCCAGTTTTTTCGTTTGACGTTGTTTGGCAACGTCCTCAAATATATGTAGTATTTTATGTTATATTACTGTACAATTACTGTAGGATACATTGATTATTATTCTGGTAGTGTAGCTCATTAAGTTTGAATTTTGTTAACACTTAGGCTTATCAGGATGTCCTTGGGCTCATAATGTTCCTTTGGGAACTTTATAAATTTTTAGTCGAGTTGTGACGAAGTCAAACTCGACTTATAGTTTGGTGAATGGCGGGCGGGCGGGCGGGCAGGCGTTTGGGCGTAAACAATTGGTTTCCGGATGATAACTTGATAGTGGTTGAACTCACATTCATTAAACTTCATACATAGGTTGGTCTTGGTGGGAGGAAGAACCCTATTGATTTTGGACATGCTACGTCGAAGGTCAAGGTCACAGTGACCTTGAACGTAGTAAATCTTAAACAATTGGTTTCCGGATGATAACTTGATAATGGTTCAACTCACATTCATGAAACTTCATAGGTAGATTGGCCTTGGTGAGGGGAAGAACCCTATTGATTTTGGACTCGCTACATCAAAGGTCAAGGTCAACGTGACCGTGAACATAGTAAATCGCAACAATTCCTTTCCGGATGATAACTTGATAGTAGTTCAACCTACATTCATGAAACTTCATAGGTGGGTTGGCCTTGGTGCGAGGAAGAACTCTATTGATCTTGGACTCACCAGATCAAAGGTCAAGGTCACAGTGACCTTTAACATAGTATATCGCAACAATTGGTTTCCGGATGATAACTTGATAGTGGTTCAACCTAGAGTCATGAAACTTCATAGGTGTGTTGGCCTTGGTGCGAGGAACTGTTGTCACAACTCGACATTGGATCGGTGATCCTGAGCGGCATTTTTTTAATTTAATTTTGATTGCTATTATTTATGCATCTTTAACATATATTTTGTTGTGGAGTTTGTAGGAGTGCTATCGACTTGGTCTTTTGCGATGCACAACCTGTGGATTCTTGTTCTACTTGTGTACATTGGGATGACAGATGTTGGAGATGGGTGTCACGGTACGTCATTGACGGTGAGGTTCCTATGCCGGAACTCTGACCGCATAAATAATTTGAGTGTTTCAGTTTCTTTTTCAGAGGAACAAGAACATGGTGATTGTATTGTGACACCCATCCAACTGTGCTACCGTCGTCATGCTCTAATGAACAAATAGAGCTAGCTGCAAGGTGCTCAAGAATAGAAAGAAGCAAGGGATAATAGTTAGTGTTCTTAATTCTTTGCAAGCAGCTAGCTCGACCGGTGAAGCGGTTACTCCGTTCTTGGTAGCCGTGACACCGGGTAAGTCTGTTGCGGTCGAGGGAAGTGTAAATTTGCTCCTAAAAAACTAAAGCTTACCCAGCGACTACGGAAATAGGGAGGAAGTCTGCAAGTTTCTCTTAGGGAGGCTCGGCGAGGTCTGATAAGACTGCGAACGGGAGAGGTCCCTCTCTAACCCAGCAACATTTTGGGCCAAATGTTGTTGAGAAACTTGCCTATGTATAATCCTGCATGTTTATCTTAGAGAGGCAGCCGGCATCGGCCACAGTTACGGCTTCTTCCTCAGGCAGATATAGCACAAATGACAGCATACTACCTACCCGACTTCGGATATCCAGGCTGCCGCCAGAAGAAGTATCTAGTCTTCGCCCGTGAAGTCGGCCCATCTGGTAGCTAGTGATCTGAGGCTTCAGTCGTGGGGGACATTCGGAGTAGAGATCTACGTCTGGATCTTCATCCCAGGAGCGGCAAGCGGCATAAATAAGGAAGATCGCTGCTCCTCAAGCCTCTGTAACGGACTTGCTGTCACAGATTGCGCAGCTAATCACAGCATCCCAGCAAGTGCAAGAGCAGCCTTTCACAGACCCTGGTGGTGAGTTGTCGGACAGTGTTGGGTGGGTCCAGTCATCTGCACATGCAGATGCGATGGACCGAACGTTACAGCTGAATCAGTCTGATGGTGAAAGGATCAAGGAAGAGGATTACCCTTCCCTTTCGGAAGAGCATTTGGTAGCGATGAATTTTATTCATCAATACCATCCTGACTTTGTTCCACCTGATCAGCAAGCTGCGATTACTAGAGAGAAACCGCTGTCGTCTCTGGACGCAGATTTTGTGCGGAGGAAAGAGGATGTTCTTTCCTTCCCAAAACAGTCTCGACAGGTGTCGGAGGCCCGCGGGCATGTTAACGATGCCATATTCAACCTTTCTAGTGCTAAGAGGAAGGCGGTTTCTCATCGACATCTTCAATAAATATACCGTTCCTTGGACTACGTTCATTTAAAATGGTTGGAGAAGATGTCCAAAGAGCTCCTCTGCATTTAGATGAACAGGCCGGGGATTTAGATATGTCTCTCCCTGCATCAATCAATATACGCTCAGAAGTGATGGAATGTGATATTTCATCCAATAGAGTGAACCTGGACGCAATGTCCTACGCAGATCACTTCACCAGAGCTATGGTGCAACGTCTTAATGGGAAGGAATTTGAGGACATTTTTTCCTTGCTTAGAGTTCTTTCCAGGGCAGTCATGTATGCCACGTAGAACTCCGCTCTGACAGTGGCAAATTTGGAGTTGATCAAATGTGATGCTGCCCGTGCGTCATCATCACTTAAAGATGGCAAGATGAAAAGCTCTCTCTGAGTCTCTCCAGTCAAGGGACACACACTGTTTGACAACATGCTTTCTTTAGTCTAGGAACAGGCTACTAAAAAAGCTTCCAGCACACTTATTCTTAAATCAGCGTCTCAACAACATGCATCAGCTGGCCGGAATAAGCGAGGTCATTCCAGTTCACAATCATATAAGGGAGCTCCTCGCGGGTGTCTAGGAAATCCTCTTACAGTTACTCCGGAGGTCGTCAGTATAGCGACTCGGAAAAGGGATGCAAGTCTTTTAAAGAAGAAAAGTCAGACACCCCTAGATTGACGGGACGAGGTTTTTTGCGGGAAGGACGTAGTTTCACCTACCTCAAGCCTCACAAGTTGTACAAGTGATGGTCTAGACTTCTGTTGCTTTCCACTTAGCGGAAGGTTATCAACCTAGCAAAAAAAGTGGATGAAAATTACTGAAGATCAGTGGATGAAAATGTAGTCTCGGCAGGCCTGCGGCTATCAGTCCGAGCAAAGCTCCACTTACAAGAAGTACGTGGTGGACAAATCTTCTGGCAAATTCTTCCAAGAGAGTCTCTCCTTGGGGAGGTATAGGCTCTCCTATTGAAGAAAGCAATAGAGAACATCGAAAATATTCTCCAGGTTTTTTCAAGTCACCTGTTTCTTGTTCCGGAGCCAGACGGATAGTGCATAGATATGCTGAGATAGCTGTCTTGTTTGGAATAGAACCATTAGAGGGAATAAGTACGTCTTTTCCCTCTGGGTGTTGTATTCCTTGGCATCAAGACATTTAATGCCATTGTGGATGCCATAGTAGCCTATGTACTGTTACAGCGTTTTTTTCTTACATTAGCGGCTAGTGTTGTAAGTCTCCATTTAGTGAGCTTTCAAAGGTCACAAGTGACACAGATATGTCTTCACATAGACGAAGACTCATAACTGCATAGCTACCTTGAGATTACTGTCTCTTGGAATTACGGCTGTTAGAAAAGCAGCTCGTCATTCCCTACCTTGCATGACGATGGTTTTAAGTCTCCGTTTAGTGAACTTTCAAGGTTGCTAATTACACCGAGATATCTTTCTTCACGGAGAGGAAGACTTCTAAAGCTACGTTAGCTAGGCTCTGACCGCTGTCTTTTGGGAATAAAACCGATAAGGGTAGTGTGCCATTCGGTTTGTTTTCCTAGGTGTTATAGACTTGAGTCTTATTGTTTACACCATAGTAGCCTAGCTAGAATCATGAGCATTGTTTTTTCAGTAATTATGCAGTGACATAACTGAATTTATTATCTCTTGGGACTAATGTCTCTTTGGGAATTTAGGGCTGTTAAAATAGCGGTTCTTCATTTCCTACCTTGCACGACATTAGTTGTAAGTCTCTGTTCAGTGAACCTTCAAGGTCGCAACTTACACCTCTATATCTGTCTTCATGGAAATGAAGACTTCTAAGCTATGGCTAGCATTGTAAGTCTCCTTAGTGAGCTTCTAAGGCCACAGTTATCAGCCTTTTTATTGTCTTCACATATAGGAAGACCTTTAGCTGCTTCAGCTAGGCTGAGTTCGTTGTCCTATCGGACATGGTACCGTATGTTAGAGGAGGTTATTCTCTTCCTACCTGTAGGGTTTGGTGTTAGTTATATGAGGTGATAAGCTCTATTGTTGATGCCATATTTACCTAGTGTGATTAATGAGCATTTCTTCAAACGCCTATACTTAACTCCTTCTGAGGAACATATTTCCTGATTTCAGATCGAACGTAAGGAGTTCATCTAGTTTTTATGATCGGGTGTCGGAACATTGTTTTCTTCTCCTTTTACATTTCTATCCTGTCTATTATTGTGGATTATACTTCCATCTTAGAGACTTGATATTATGTCAGTATGGTGTACTTTTGTTAGTCACGTCCCTCTCTGTCCTTAGTGGCATTATGGAGTCGGTCAGATGTGAGGGAGCCCTGCAGTTCCTATACTATTTGATAGCAAACACAAGAGCGATTCATGTAATGTGGGTGAGGGGTTTGATAGGAATTATTTGTTGAACTCCGCACCCCCGCCAATGTGTTAAGAGGCGATTACAGGGCAGGACGTAGTTTTCTTCCTGTAAGCCTTGTATGGATTAAGTATATACATGCCTTTCATGGCTCCTCGATTGGTGGCTGGGTCGTGTTCTAATGGCGACCTCTTGGGCACATCCACTATTTAGTTGGTTTGTTTCCTGTGGTTGTTCGTTTATAAGTCATATACGAGCATATTATTTCTTATCAATAAAATTACTAGCATTAGTGTACATGTGTGGCTGACATGTCGGTTATCTGGGCTACATTCTCCAAATTGGCAATTAGTCCCCTGAAAAGTTTCACTTAGAGTGGACTGCCCTTTTCTTACGACGTATGAGTTTATTACTCAGTTAACTGCATATAACTTTGTATTATTCATTCAGTTTCCTGGTTACTCGTGTATCACTCAGTCATACCGTGGATACAGGCTGTATTCAGATGAGTACATGCGGGATTTCATTGCTCGTGTGCATAATATGTGTATTTATTAAACAGACACATTATTATACAGATTATATAAATTCTTGCTCGGCTTGTAGAGCTCATGAGAATTTTTGGGCTATTTGGATCAGTTATGAAACTGCCAATAGGTCGGCTATGCATATGTTCTCAATTTTTGGCATCATTATTCGGAGTAGTATATTCTTTCTCCGAACAGTCATTGGTTGTTATGGACCTAGGAAACAATGAATTATTTCGGGGACGGTCCGTAACGAGTCTGTTAATCATAGCTCGTTCCATGTTCTGAATCCAGGTTTCTATGAGATACAGTACACATTCTCGTATATTCGCACGGTTCAATTGGAGTGGTATTATTGGAATTAATTGTACACCTGAATGGGGTCACCTGTTGGTCGCCTTAGAAGCGTGTTTACTCATCAGATACTTTCCATTTGGAATTCAATTGGACAAGTGTATGGTTGTACACATTATATCACTGGTTTTCGACCTATCTACATATTCTGACTCCAGTATATGTTAGAAGCGTGTGCTGTTAATTACCGGGATTGCCACGATAGCCTCAGCTTCTGAAGTGGCATTAAGCACCAATAATTAATAAAAATTTATACCTGGGTGCCTGTTGGGTGAAGAAATATTGGTTATTTAGTACCGCTTTTCACTGATTCCAGAGCGCTCCCCTCTTTGTTTTGAAGAATATTCCTTCAAAAAGAAAGGAGGTGGGTGATTTTTCTTCATCCCCTCCAGCTTGATAAGTGTGTAACTATGAGTGAAGCTGTTTTGTCTTTAGATTATTACCAATCCGAGATACAGCTTGTTTATTAGCTCACCTAACTGAAAGTCATGGTTAACTATTCTGATAACTTTTTGTCCGTCGTCCATCATGAAGGTGGTGTTTGGGTGTTTTTCTCCCAAACCATTGGCCACATTTTAATGAAATTTCACATGAGTAGTGGTTATATAGGGGCATTTGGGTTTTTTCAAATTAGTTTTCTGCTCATATTGAGGAGGGGGTGTTCCAAAATGCCTCAATTTTAAAAAAAATCTTCTCATGAACCAGCTGTAGCAGACTTGATATTTGGTATACAGCTTCCTTTTGAGGTGTGGACTCAAGTTTGTTCAAGAGAAGTTCGAGGGGCAATATTTGTCATCATTACGGGAGGGACAAGAATTTTTGCCCTGCCCAAAATTTCTATTTTCCAAACCGATAGGCCGATTTGAACCAAATTTGATATGAAGTATTAATGGGTCATAAGTACTTGATTTATGCAAAACAATTTTTTAAAAATGCCCCGTGGGAACCACAGGCACTAAAAATAGAAAAAATTTCAAACGCCCATTTTTCCAAAATTACACGGCTCTGAGAATTCTTATTTGGTGTGAAGCTTCCTTAGGACCAACAGAATGGAATGGTAAAAAAAATTGCTATCGGTTTTATCATAGGGTACTTTTTCGGGACTTTTGAAAAAATGCTGAGTCAGCATTTTTTAACACTGTGGGTAATGGGGAAAGTATTAAATAATCTTCTTCTCCCAAACCACTGCTCCAAAAGCTGTCATATTTCACATATAACATCTTTGGAAGATTGTTTCACATGTGTATTGAAATCAATACCCTAGGTCCATATTTGGGCTCTCTATGGGAGCCCAAATGTTTAAATTAGTGCAGTTTGAGGAATATTCTTTAGAAATCTTCCTCTTCAAATCCACCAATCAGAATCTTTTGATATTTGGTATGCATCATCCTTAGGGGTGAGATTCACGTTTGTTCAAGCCAAGTCTCTGGGTTCATATTTGGGAGCCCAAATTATAACTTAGTTCAATATGAGGAATTTTCTTTAAAAATCTTCTTGTTCAGATTGAGTAGTTGGAATGTTTTGATATTTGGTATACAGCATCCTTAGGGAGGTGCGATTCAAGTTTATTCAAGCCAAGTCTCTGAGTCCATATTTGGGCTCCCTGTGGGAGACCGAATTGTAACTTAGTTCAATATGAGGAACATTCTTTAAAAATCTTCTTCTTCACATACACCAGTAAGAATCTTTTAATATTTGGTATGCAACATCCTTAGGGGGGTGAGATTCACGTTTGTTCAAGCCAAGTCTCTGGGTTCATATTTGGGCGCTCTGTGGGAGCCCGAATTATAACTTAGTTCAATATGGGGAATTTTCTTTAAAAATCTTCTTGTTCAGATCCAGCAGTTGGAATGTTTTGATATTTGGTATACAGCATCCTTAGGGAGGTGTGATTCACGTTGTTCAAGCCAAGTCTCCGAGTCCATATTTGGGCTCTCTGTGGGAGACCGAATTCTAACTTAGTTCAATATGAGGAATATTCTTTAAAAATCTTCTTCTTCACATCCACCAGTAAGAATCTTTTGATATTTGGTATGCAGCATCCTTAGGGGGGTGAGAGTCGATGTTTGTTCAAGCCAAGTTTCTGGGTTCATATTTGGGCTCCCTGTGGGAGCCCGAATTATAACTTAGTGCAGTATGAGGAATTTTCTTCAAAAATCTTCTTGCTGAGATCCAGCAGTCGAAATGTTTTGATATTTAGTATACAGCATCTTTAGGGAGGATGTGTGATTCAAGTTTGTTCAAGCCAAGTCTCTGAGTCGTCCATATTTGGGCTCCCTGTTGGAGACTGAATTGTAACTTAGTTCAATATGAGGAACATTCTTTAAAATCTTTTTCTTCACATCAACCAGTAAGAATCTTTTGATATTTGGTATACTGTATCGTTAGGGAGGTGAGATTCAAATTTGTTAAATCCAAGTCCCTGGGTTCATATTTGAGCTCCCTATGGGAGCCCGAAATTATAACTCATATCAATATGAGGAATATTTTTAAAAAAATTTTCAGATCCACCTGTCTGAATGTTTTGATATTTGGTATACGGTTATCTTAATGGGCAGATGCAAGTTTGTTCAAATCAGGACCCTCGGTTGATAGTTGTCAGTGTCAGGTGAGCACTCTCAGACCCCTTGGGCCCTCTTGTTATTTATATATGGCGTATGTTTGTGGGGGTTAGTCTCTCACTCACGAATACGCCATCCTAATTTAAGGGGTTTAGTTCAGACTAGTCTTAACATTGGGGGCTCGTTACACCCTATTAGCATAATCTTTCTTGCTAAGATTACGGAATTACTTGGATATGGCTCCTTATTTATGATATGTCTTCTCTGTTATTGTATAGAGATAAATACATTTCATTCCTTTTAAGTTTATTTTCCTTTCACCTTGGATTGCAGGCTTAAGAGCTATATTTGGTCTGCTAATTCTTAAGTCCTAGGCCCTCCGCCTTTTTACGATTCAGCTAGTCTGGGCCTTTGGTTATTTGTATAAAAATATGATAAATTTAAAGTAATTTGTATATTTTTTTATACTTACCAATGACCCAGACGGGGATGACCCTCCCATGAGTGGGCACTCATATCTCCCCGCTGAGTTATTATTTAGTATGCTCATCTACAAAGAATGATGTTGGCGCCAATTCCGGTCTCTTCCTGGCTACTGCACATGCGCAAATGGTAAAAGTATGGAAGGCCATATAGGACTTTTAATTTTCGTTTTTGTATGCAAATTTGGGGGATTTCAAAATTTGTGTTTGGCTCTTGATAATATCTAGTTTGCACCCGCTAGTCTGGGGCCATTGGTAACTATAAAAAATATACAAATTACTTTAAATTTATCATTTTCAGTCAGTGGAAGGAAAGCAAAATGACATTGTCTGTGGGAATGGGTGGATCATTGTCGATTCATTCCAGCAGTCCCACCAGCCTGCAGGAATAAGCCTTCACTTATCTTCCAATGAATTGCCCCCCCACCCCCCCACACCCTCCCCCTTCCATGATTCATTACACATAGTAGTACATCAGGTGCGATACCATCCAGAGACCCAAGATTTGTTATGCATTTGAGCTGGAATGAAATCACCATATCAGTGTATGATTGGGCACTATATGTTGGTATAAGACTAAATTACATGTCTTAATTATCTCGAATAAGCGAGACGTATATTAAAAATGGAAACAGAAAATTAAATCTTGCCAGAAACCCCCAGTAGGACAACATGCCATTAGAGTTGTGTTAACTCAACCTAGTTATCAACTATGCTGAATGGTGAAGGGGCTTCAGATGGCGACCTGGCTGCCTCCATGTCTGAATCGGCCAAATTTCACATTTTCTTCACTTCTTCAATTGTGACGTTGTAACTATTTCACTTAGAAATGTGGAAGATATATAATATAGACTGAAAACAATTCTTATGGTAAGATTTACGAGTGTAAAGTGAACCTACCCTCGCAAAGTCTGTTACAAATATTTTTGCTAATGAGGATTTGGAAGATAATATTAAACTCAGATGATGCCAAACATCTATAAAAACACAATTATAAAGTTTGAGTTTAATGTTATTGAACTGAGATCGAAGAAATTTCATATACAGATAGAAATGGGGATAAATAACAGATATTTGTAGGAATTTCCCACAGTATGTTATTTTGGGAGGTTTTGTTTGCACTTTTTCCTTTCCCAAATGTTTAGTGGACCAATTAATTGTTTTAAAGATTGTTATTTTTTGCAGAATCCTGCAACAGGTCTTCTGCGATCAACTGAAGAGGACAGTCACTCATGGGTTAGAGATAATGTCTATGGTATCTTATCAGTTTGGGGCTTGTCCCTAGCATACAGAAAGACTGCGGACTTGGATGAAGACAGATCAAAATCTTATGAGCTAGAACAGGTATAAATTAGTTTGAATCCTGGTATGAAATGGTTGACCATATATATTAAATATATATTATTACAGTGGAGCCCACTTAATGGGATATCTCTTAACTGAATAACTCTGTTAATTGAATATAATTTCCCAACACAAAACCATTTACCATACCTCCAGTAGAAATTTGACCTGTTAATTGAATATAGGTTATAGAGTAAACTCCTGTTATTTGAATTAAAAATCTTGTAACCTGTCAAGAAATTACCCTGACTCTACCAAGTTTTTCTTTGTTTATAGACTTATTTGGCCTCAGTATAATAATACAGGCATTTACAAAAATTACCATTCAATTTCCATTATTATTTCATTTTTTGTCTCAAGACATAGCTTATGACCCCTCACTGGAACAAGCTTGTGACACATAAAAAAATGAAAAAAGTTGGTTATTCAAGAAATTTGTTTGCAAATGTCGCTTGAATTTCAAAAAATGAAATTCCATGCTCTTCAAAGTGCTTGAAATTTGGACTTCATTGGAAAATGTCATGGAAAGCCCTTCAAAAAAAATATTTAGACATCTACATGCGCTTTGCTCATTTTGGTCAAAGCTGTGATATCTGTCTGGTTTGTTACTTGCTGTGCATTTTTATACCATGATTGCCACAGGTATTCATCATTACTCAGTGCCATACAAACATTGAGAAATGTTCTAGATACACTTTAAATGTATTTGGTCTATATCTAAGAACGCCGTGTAAGAATGCATCTGATTGGTCATTATGTGTCTTGAGTGACGTTATGACATGAATGAAATGCTTCAACACAAAACAGTGTCAAGCAAGAAAGTAAAGACTGCCAAAAGTGATATTTTTCTTCCATTAATATTGGCATCATTCACTTAATTTAAGTTTAATTATGGTATAAACACAGAACAGGTAGATCATGGTACATGAATCAATGACCCTTGTGAAATTGTGCTTATGAAACACTTGAAATACTCCAGCTGGTGTTGCTTTCTGTCCCCTGTAATTCACCCTCATTGCATTCTGCCTTATTATCCCCTGGAACATTACTTGCATCTGACACTGATTCTCGGTAATCGCTCAGAGAGAGCTTCCCTGGGATCTGTGTTAGGCATAGCTATTGTTGGTATGGAATACACATTTAAGAATTATTAACTGGAATTATTCATGTATAAACTTAGAGATGATTAAAATAAATTTAGGCAAAGATACTTTAACCCTTTACCCATTGCACAGGATATCAAAATTTGTTATTTTATTTATAATTTTTTTAAAAATTTCAACAAAACCATATCATGTGAAAACTTCATAGGAACAGACTCCTTCAAATGAAAGGTCACATGATATAGTTTTGTTGAAATTTTTTGAAAACTTTTTTTTTCAATTGCTCAATTTGTAAATTATGTGTTGGATGCATCTGCTTCATCAAGTAAATGGTTAAAGTGCTTGAAAACTCCCATAAAAAGTCCAAGAAAGGCCTGTAGTTTTCTTTTCTCAGAGGTGTAGTGAGTTACTATGAACCCACTTATTTTGGGGGATGACATGACCAAGCAACTGTCACTGATCAGTAATTTAAAAAAAAATAGTACACAAAAATACTTGCAAATAGCTTAAGTGTCATGACATTTTACAAACTTTAAATCTATCTGTTAAACAAATTCTGAAAGTACACATAGAGAGATAATACTTAGCCTCCTGCTGGGTGGATATGTAATTATAACCTTACTTGCCACTCCAGAAGAAACTTGACAAATTAACAAGAAAATTTACTGTGTTTATCCATGAACATCCAGTTTGTTTATTGTTTTCTCATGCAGTGAAACACCTTCTTCGAAAAACTTACTTCAAAAACTTGTTCAAAAAAGACCTTTGTATAAACAAAAAGGGTGGAAAAGCATCACAATTTATATATATATTTTTTTTTAAACATTATTTTATTTCTCAAAATAGAAAATAGGGTTTGATGAACAGGCATAGCCTTTATCAACGTCTTTCCCAATACATTTATATTACAAAAAATAATAAATGGGTGCAAGTGCATGTGTAACAGAGGGCAACACATAATTCTGATTTCATTAATCACATTTTACGAAGCACTTAATTACCTTCTATGCTTGTTGCCTCCAAAAAAAAGGAAATCCATTCTTCAGCAAATCTTGGGTGATTTTTCGCATGACAGACATTGAAATACGTACTGGTCTATTAGATTTATGACAGCTGCAGTACAGTTGTGGCCACTGAAATAGGCTGATACTTCCTCTCCCTAGTCTCCTCTCTGTCTCTCTATCTCTCTCGAGAGAGAGAGAAGAGAGAGAGAGAGTTTGGGATTTATCACAGTTTACCCATTCCGTTGAAAAGGTCCCCTATCTAAAATATAGTTTTGGAAAGCTTGAAAAATCTGAAGATTATCCGAATTAGACAAAGATAAATCACCGAAAAGAATACTATCTAAAGTGATGTTAAACCTGCTTATTTTGTTCTGCAGTTCCAGTCTCTGCAGTGACCACAGAGGACACTCAAACACAAAGTGTTGCTTGTTTTCTTCAAAATACTCCCATGAACATCTCGGATCATCAGATATAAATCTTACGAATTTGTGAGCATATAAATCACTACAATGCAGGTGTAGGTTGGAATGGTATATTTCCCCCTTCCTACAGCCAGTGTGGTAAAACTGTCGAACAGTCTGGTCTCCATGCCTTAGTTTATTTTTGAAACTTTCAGCGCTTTCACTATTTCATATTTCAGCATCGAGATCATTGCACAGCTTCACCGACGACGGCAGGAAAGATTAAAAAAAGTCTTGAGTCCGACAAAAGGGGACCCTCAGTTGATCGGAATTTCTAAGGTCATGCGAAGACAGCCGCATCACGGGCCTGAGCACCAAATTTGATAAATATGTGGGACTTATTCCATTATTCATTTTATATAATATTGTTAATTTATGTCTTCGCCTCCGTTCTTTCAGTGTTACATAACCAGTTTCCTTATATAATAATTCATGGCTTGTCCCTTGGGGGACACCACGTATAGTTCTTAAAGCATCAAGTTAGAGGTCTTCTAGCTGTTTTGTTTTCTCATTTGTACAATTATCCCAACTGACATCTGCATAATCAAAAAGGGGCAAGATAAAATAGTTATACATCGTTTCTAATGTTGATCTTGATAGTCGGTACTTTAAACTCCGGAAACAATTTCCCACCGGGCCTACCCTACAAATAATGTTGTCTACATGTTTCTCCCATGAACCATTATCATTGAACATGAGACCAAGATGCTTATGACAAAACCCTTCTGTTACTAACTTATCAAGTAAATAAAGTGGAGGTTTGGGGTTTGGATTGGTTTTGCGTGTTATACTTAGCGATAATGTTTTATCCAGACATCAGCATATTATCTTACAATGGATTTAATTTTGTCTACAATATCATTAATGTAAAGTGGGCCCAAGACCAACCCTTGAGGCACTCCAGCTGGGATTAATTTGTTTTCAGAATTCTGTCCGTTAATTACGACACTCTGACTGCCCCCAGTAAGATAATCTTCAAACCAAGATAGCAACATGCCTCTAACTCCTACAGCATTCAATTTGTGAATAAGACCTTTATGCCAGACCCTATCAAAAGCTTTACTTATATCACAGAAGACAAACCTAATTTCCTTATTTTGATCCAGTGTTAATCTAATGTTGTGGTCAATGTCTATCAATTGGTATATAGTACTATCTCCTGGAGCAAAACCTGATTGCAGGTTGGTTAATAAATTATTTTCACTTACAACACCGAAAACACATTTGAAAATAAGTTTTTCAAACACTTGACTCACACCACTTGTTAACGAAACTGGTCGATAATTTTCTTTTAGATTAATTGACGATTTTTTGTGAATGGGCACTACTTTGGCTTGCTTCCACAAAGAAGGAAATTTTCCTTGGGTCAATGCCATGTTGAAGAGTTTGGAAAATGGAAAAGCCAATTGTGATGAGAAAATGTTTAAAATTCTGTTATTGATATTGTCGGGACCATTTGCCTTTTTCGCATTAAGTTGCTTGAAAAGCTTTTCAACTTCTCGGAGGTCAGTTATAAATCCAGGGATACATAATTCACCCAGGGAGGGTCAGGTTTTGAACAGTGTCACTTTGTCTAATGAAATAATTATTAAAGATATCCGCAGTAGACTTGGAGTCATTGACAACCTTATCATCTTCAAATAATGGAGGGAATATCTGACTGGTATTACATTGCTGTACTGAAAAGCTTTTTAGTGTTTTCCACCATTGTTTACAAGAGACATTTTGCATACAAACAGAAGATTCTGTCTTTAAATCATATTCAAGTTTTGCCGCTCTAACACATTCAATTGTTTCATTTCTTACTTGCCTAAAGATATGCCAGTCTTGTGGATTATTGGTTCTTTTTGCTTTTTTGTGAGCCTTATCTCATTTTCGTACATCTGAGGTCACCCATGGCTTGTCATTCGTTCTTACTAAAATATACTGATGAGGAATAAACTTCTGTGACGTTTCTGTGATATAAGTAATTAGATTTTTGGCAATTTCATTAATATCTCATGTTGGAATAAAAAAGGAGTTCCAATCAGTGCTCGACAATGTCATACCCATTCCTTCTATGTCCATTTAATTATAATTCCAAATTAATCGTTTGTATGATTTAAAGGGGGGGGGGGGGGTACTAGGGTTTTAAGAACACACTCGTTTGGTGGTGATCGCTACAAAAGGGTGGAATAGTTTCACATCTTGTAACAAAAATCTGGACATGACCTCATTATCAAATCTATTAGACTAATACTCTGTTCTGTTACTCGAGTTGACCATCTGATGATTTGTTTGATACCATGGGCATTTTTCATACTCTTTATTTTTGCATGTATCGTTTGGTAACAATTATCATTAAAATCAGTCATAACTATGCATTTTAATGACATATTGTTTCTAGCAAATGCTATTGAATCATGTATTAATTCCCAAATAAGATTGTCTGCAGAGGGGGGACGGTAAAAGACCCTGAGAAGAAACTTTTGATTTTCATACCGTATTTCAGTCCACACTGCCTCTACACCTGGAACTTCAAAATCCGGCATAAATTTATATATTATACTTCGTTTAATATAAACAACTATACCCCCACCTCTTCCATCACAGAGATCTCTTTGAATAGGAGGGAAATGATAACCGGGCAACACAATACTTTGGTCCGAAATCTCTCCCGAGAGAAGACTCTCGGTTCTAGCGACAACATCATATTCTCCTAATTCGGCAATAATTAAATGTACTAGTGAGATTCCACTAGTTCCACCAGGATTAAGTTCAATATCTCTCCCAAGTATCAGCAAGTAGTATATCATCCTAACAAAATCTAAAACCCCAAATTTATTCATCATTTTCTGATATTTATCAGTACGATCCAGACAAAAGCAAAATACTCCCTCAGCAAAACGACCAATCCTCACATGGTATGTAGCTATATCATTCGCCATCTGTTGATGATGTCAGATACCGACTATGCGAGGACATGACCATTTGGCCACGAAAGTGTCTTCTTGCAATTTATATCATATCAGCTGAACAGCATGTCTTCAAGCAAGGCCCTTAATTGCATATGTTCTTGCAGTTTTCAAGAAAAACTTTTCAAATAATTTGTCCAGCAGACTTTTATTATTTCTGATGGTTGAGGGTGTGGAATGGGGAGATCTCACCTGTGGGACAAGATACAGTTGTACTTAGCCAGACATGAGGCTGATCTGGCACAAATATCCTGCACCAAGGGTGAGATTTCTCCATCCCATACCCAAAACCAATCCGACTGGCAGAGTCACTCAGCATACTTGCCTCTTATCTTGCTCAGTGCTGTAAAGACTCCACAAGACTTTCCTGTTTGTCTTGTGTTTATCCCCAAAGGATTTCTATGTACCTGACATGCATTATCAAATGGCTTGGGTAGTTTCTTATCATTCCAGTCATGGTCATCAAATTTTAGAATTCCGAATCATTTGAAAAGGGGGTCCACATGTGAGTTATATACTTTTTTAGTTATTATTCCGTCCCAAGTTGATTATTTATTGAATTAGTCAACCCACCGCCCGGGCATAATATTGAGCAGTGGGCAACTGATTTTGTAATTGCTCAACTTGGGATCGATGAGGGGTCCCGACCAACAGATTGTGATAAGTCATCTATTCAATTTATTATACCACCTTTATGAGCTAATTATTCATGAACCTTGGGAGATGACCCGAATAACCTATAAGCTTACTGTCAAATCCCAACAGTACTCATTGTCTATTGCAATTTTGATATATGTTACACTGCGTTTTGTTTACTGTTTTTTGCTTTTGTCAGATTTACGGTGTTAATGTAACATATAACATTCTCTATTGAATAAATTTTGTTTAAACTAAAACCCATTGTGTTAAACTGTTCTCCCATCCAAATGCCAATGTGCCATCATTTGAGACTGAAGAATGGTCATATGGTGCCTGATCTACCTGCAGGGAGGTTTATCGTTGACAAAATTTTATTACATATTCTGGACGAATGACAAAAAGTTGACTGTATACCAAAGATATATACTTGGGAAAAGAACAGCATTCTGTGTTAAGAGATGGTTCAGGCATTGAAAGGATTAGAAAATGTTGAAATGCACCATTATAGAGCTCATGACATTGACTTTACATAGGTGGCATTGTGGTACATTGGTGAGTAAAGATATGCCTCCCTCCCCCTCCCCTAAGTATCTCATCTGGGACTTAAGTAACTCAGCATGTAGAAGGTGTGAGAAGAAGTACTTGTACAAACTTTCAGCTCACATCAAAGGGTTGTTTAGACACTGTTCAATATTTAGTGTGTCTTATTATCTTTTCATATAGCACATTGTACATTGCAGAGCTCAAAATTCTCAAAAATGGCCATACAGTTTTTGTTTTTTTTCTCATCGCTCTCCGTCCATCGTCCATCAACACCATGTTTTGGTCTTCTCAAAAACCACGGGACCAATTCAAGTGAAAGTTTGTGTGAGTATTGGTCCCGAAGGGGCATTGCATTTTTGTTCAACTCAGCATGCCCAGCCCCATAGGGAGGGAGTGGGGGAAAATGCTCCAAAATAATTTAAAAATCTTCTTCTCATGTACCAGTGGGTACAATGACTTGATATTTGTTATGGAGCTTCCTTTTGAGGTGTAGAATCAAGTTTGTTCAAACGAAGTTCGTGAAGCAATATTTGGCTTTAGTTTACACAATATTTATTCAATAAGTATGCTATATGTTACAATATTGAACATCAAGAAAATGACAGTATATATAGAGAACATCAAGAATATAACATATACTAACAAAATAATATATGTATGTAATGGGGGATCTGACAGAAAGCTATGTTAGTCTTCTCTTGGGGTCATTCATAAATTTACACAAAAAGGTGGTATAATATAGTAGATAGACTCATATATTGCCGCCAGGAGCCCATGGCCTGTGGTCGATCGCCAGCTTGATCATCAGCCATGCGCCAAGCCAGGGCACTGCATCCATGCACACAGTGAGAGCTGCCTATAGGCCCTAAGAATGTAGACTTGGGAGCAAATACCCAAGAGATCATTCAAATTTGATTTGTCAGCATCGTTGTTGACACTAGCAGGTAATCTCGAGTGCATGGACACGACACCCAGGCCAGGGACACAACCGGTGAGAAAGTTGGTGGTAATTCTAGTCGGAGAAAGGTTAAGCACAGGGAGTCAAACTACCAGGCGGTGACATATGATATTGTTTAAACCTTGCTTGTGAATGAAGGAAAAGGTGAAAAGAAAGTACAAAGAAAAGGAGCAATAGAAAACAGGGGATGCCAGCTGGAAAGCACAATACATTGCCTTTGCATTCAAGACACTCGCAAGTAGGCAGCAGAAGCACCGTTAGTGAGAAGTGAGATGGAAGCAGCCTTCATGGTGATCCATGCGAAGAAAACGGAAAAGAAAGCAGGCTTATAGGATTGGCGGTAAATTCGTCATATGGTAGTAGTCGTACGTGGTGGTTTGATCCTTAGCGGTCATAGAAACGCCCACTTGACAAAATGAAGTCATGCACCACTTCAAAAACAAGATGGTTTTCCCGACTATTCAAAAATTCAGATCCAAAAAGAAGTGTCAATATGTTTACAGTAAATGGCAGAAGGTTGATAGTACTATTACAGACATTTGAGTACATTGGACAGTGTAGGAAAAAATGCTCTGGTGTCGACAAGGTATGGCATATCCCGCACTGACAGGAAGGGGTAGGTGACAGATGATTGTCATATAAATGAGAATTAAGGTTACTACAATGCAATCGTAACCTGCAGTGATATATTTGGGCTGCCCGTGATTTCGCGCCACTGTAAAACACAGGTGGTCCCTGATTTCCAGCATTTAGGAAAGTCTTGAAATTGATCAGTGATAAGTTCTCGCGGACAGATAAAGGCAGTTTGTTCCATTGATCAGTGACATTCGGGATAAAAGACGACTGATACAATTGAGTCCGACAAAAAGGAACTCTGTGGTTATGACATGACCGGAGATTAAGTGATAGATTTGACGATGAGACGATTGGGGGAACTTTATTGGCAATATATAAGGGCGACATGCGGTGATACATTTTGAAATACTGCAACAGCTTATGTTTGTGATGTCTGTCTTGTAAAGAGTCCCAACGTGTTTTGGAATAAAGCAGAGACTTGCTACAACTGACAGTTGCCCTGGTAACAATCCTAGCGGTTGCGATCTGTATTTTCTCCAGCTCGGCAACTTGTGCTGCTGAACAATTATCCCAGACAGCATCAGCGTATTCTAGTAGAGGCCTAACGAAGGCAAAGTTTATTTTTTCAAGAACGCTTCAATCGAGATTGAATTTCTGCCTTCTCAGTTGGTATAAGCGAGACCAGGCTTTAGAGCAGATCTGATCAATGTGGTAGTTCCATGAACATGTGCTATTTAATATAACTCCTAAATGTTTATGATTATTGACTTCGGATATCCGCGAATCTCCTAAGAATAGAGGTGGATGGGCAGTAGGATTGCATTTACATGATATGAGCATACTCTCAGTTTTTCTGGGATTATTCTCAACCAACCATGCCTTAGCCCAACATTCTATTGTGGCAAGGTCATGGTTGATTAATCTCGAGGCTTGCTCTGGATTCTCTACAATTAGATACAGGGAGGTATCATCTGCAAATAGGCGTATGCTACTGAGTAAGTTTTCGGTAATATCATTAATATATATAAGGAACAATAAAGGCCCAATTATCGAACCTTGTGGAACACCAGCATTAATGGTTCTCCAAGTAGATGCGTCCGACCCAAGCACAACTCGTTGCGACCTATCTGATAGGTACGATTTTAAGAATAACCGAAGTTCACCCGAGACACCAATTTTCATCAGCTTATGGATAAGACTAACATGCCATACCTTGTCGAAAGCCTTACTAACATCACAGAAGACCACCCTAACTTCTTTGCCTTCATCAAGAGCTCGACAGAATTCATCGTATCTGTCAGTCAGTTGGAGGACAGTTGAATGAACAGGTGTAAAACCGAATTGGAATTGAGTAAGGACATTGTTGTCAATCAGAAATTGCCACAAGCATTTGAAATCACATTTTTCAAATATTTTACCTACACAACTAATCAATGATAACGGGCGATAATTAGTAACTGAATTTGAGAGCTGTTTTTTCAAAATTGGGGAGACATTTGCTTGTTTCCACCGTGAGGAAAAATAAGAGTTGTTCAAAAGCACATTAAATAAGATTAGAAGAGGCTCACACAGGGATGATTTACATTCCTTGAGACGGCGTGGACTTACAAGGTCAGGACCTGATGCTCTAGTCACCTTTAATGACTTCATTGCTTTATATACTTCACTACAGTGGAGAGTGATACTATCAATAACTTGTGAAGCCTGGGGTACTGAATCAGGAAGGGAGGCCTTCGAATCATCAACTGTTGAGATAGAACAGAAGTATTCATTGAACACCTCTGCTTTCTCAACACTTGAGAAATATACTTTATTTAAGTGGATAATAGTTGGAATACCTACTACTTTACTACTACTGATAAGTGTTTTTAAAGTCTTCCACCACAAGGAAGAGGGGGTTTTATTGCTATTTAATGTTGTCAGAACTTTGGATAAATACGATGCTTTGGCCTTCTGAATAGCTGCAACAACTTCATTCCGTTTAAGTTTATATTTTGCCCAAGCGTTCGGAAGACCGGTGCATTTGGCTGTGCGATACAGACGCTTCCTCTGTCTCATTAGTAGTCTAATTTCATTGAGCATCCATTTCGGTTGGCTCGATTGCAAAGTAATAATTTTGTTCAGAATATATTTGGATGCTGTATCGAGTAATTTGTGAAATTGGAGACAATAGTATCAAGGCATAGGTTATCAAAAAGAGAATTCCAGTCAATGTTAGAGATGGCCTCATTGAGTGCTCCATAATTACCCAGTGAATAGAGCCATACACTTCTCTTAAAGGAGAGAGGAGATGGTTTTGAAAATTCAACATCAGTTGAAACAGGACAGTGATAGCGAGTCATGTCCGGGATAGGACCTCGCAGGCATTCACGTTAACTGTGTCACTCACAGCAAAAAGATCTAGTAGAGTGGCTGACAACTCAGTAAAACAAGTTGGTTCACCCACAAGCTGTCTCAGATTAAAAAGATTGCATATTGCAGCAAAAAAAATATTTGGCTTTGTAATGGGAGGGGTAAGATTTTTGGCCCCTCCCCAAATTTCTCTGAACCGATGGTCCGATTTGAACCTAATTTGGTATGTGGTTTTATTGGGTCATAGGTACTTGACTCATGCAAAAAAAAAAAAAAATTCCTGCATCCCCATGGGGATCCTGGGAGCTAAAACTATAAATATTTTCAAATACCCATATTTCCTAAACCACACAGAACAGAGAGCTGTTATTTGGTATGAAACATCCTTAGAACCAGTAGAATTGAATGGTAAAAAAAAAATGCCATCGGTTATGTTAGGGTGTTCTGCAGTGGGCATTGCAAAAATGCTGAGTCAGCATATTTGCAAACATTTTTAAAAATCTTTTCTTCAGAACCATTCATCAGAATCTTTTGATATTCAGTATACAGCATTCGTAAGGGGGTCAGATACAAGTTTGTTAAAATAAAGCCATTGGTTCATATTTGGGTTCAATACAAAAGCCCAAATTTTTAACTTAGTGTAATACATGTATGGGGAATATTCTTTAAAAATCTTCTTCTTCAGAACCACCAGTCAGAATCTTTTAATGTTTGGTATACATCATTGTTATGAGGATCAGGTTCAAGATTGTTCAAACCAAGTCCCTAGGTTAATTTTTGGGCTTCCATAGGAAGCCCAAATTTTAACTTAGTTCAATATGGGGGATAATTTTAAAAAATCTTCTTCTTCAGATCCACCAGTCAGAATGCTTTCATATTTCGTATGCAACATTTTTAGGGTGGTTAGATTCAAGTTTGTTCAAATCGGATCCCTAGGTATGTATTTGGGCTTGCTATGGTAGCAGGAATTGTAACATAGTGCAATATGAGGAAATTTCTTTAAAAATCTTCTTCAGATCCATCAGTTCGAATTCTTTCATATTTGGTATACAACATCTCTAGGGGGGTCAGATTCAACTTTGTTCAAATTGAGAGCCTGGGTTAATATGTGGGCTCCCAATGGGAGCCAGAATTGGCCATGTAGCTGAAGAATTAGAAATTTTGTATTCAGTACCCTCTAGAGGTGTGTAACTAAGATTAATCCACATAGGTTGTATCAAGGGGCTTCATAGGGGAGCTCTACATTTTACATTATGATCAACTGAAGAAAAGGCATAATGCCCGGATTATTTTTGTCACTCCTGAGGGCCTCAAGTGTATCCTGTGGAGATGGATTGCTTAATATATTCTTGGACTCTGTTTATATTGTGTTCTCTTCAAGATGAGTGCTTCAGGCCTAGTAGGGCCTCTTGTTTGATGAGATATTTTCTCTTGTACTGAAACTCCTGTTGTGAGTTTCAACACTACAGAAAATCAAATATTACAAATGTAACTTGGGAATCATTTTGAGACGCCATTTACATATAGGCTCAGAGAAAGCATGAAATTTGCACTGAACTCTTTTCAAAAAATCTCTTGCAGACATTTGCAAAAATTTTTCTTGAATACCAAAAATTTTCATTTTTGCCTCCAAAACAAATCTTATGACCTTTCATTGGAACAAGCAATGTTTTTGAAGACAAGAGTTTTGAAATAATAAAATTTGAATGGCGATTTTGGTGAATAATGCTGAAAGGATATCTACATTCATTGTATAAAGGGTCAAGAGTGAAAATATTTATGTCTATCTCCAACTACATTCTTTATATATTGGATTCTGAAGGGTTCACTTGAAAGAAATTTGTGTGAATTCAAATAGTTTCCAAAAATATTCCTAAAAAAATAATTACTGTGTTTACAGAATATGTCTTTGCTTTTCAAATATATATTATAGGCTGTTGTTAAACTGATGAGAGGGTTGTTGTGCAGCATGATGATGCAGGTTGACAAGTTGGAGCGTTTTAAGTACTCACAGAATCCACAAGATGCTCTCCATGCTAAATACTGCAGTAAATCAGGCAAAACTGTTGTTGGGGATATGGACTGGGGACACTTACAGATTGATGCTACATCACTTTTTATTTTAACCCTTGCACAAATGACTGCATCAGGTGTGTACCAACTTTTCAGCTTCAAGTTTTATGTATATAATATAAAATATATAATGGAGGTTAGCCTAAGTTCAAAGGTTATTGTGTTGTTAAGTCGGCTTTACTGAGCCGAACTAGTTTTGAACTGTTTCATTCTTCTTCAGTGGCATGAAGGCCAGAGGTCGCCGTTGCTCGCATCCTTTTATTCCCCCATGAGAGGGCATTATGTCCCGGTCAAGTGAGGGCATAACTGGGTCATGCTGAGGTACGTGGTGCATGCATCCACCTGGGGCAGCTGCATTCCCTCCGGGTCAAAAGGTCAAATTGGCACCTGGGGGTGGGGGGGGGGGGGGTGGGGGGGAAGCTTGTTGAACTGATGGCCCATGACCTCTGTTTCGGACTGGGTCATTTGCCAGGACTTGTTACTAGGACCGTTTTGGTTGGGGGTAATAGGTACTTTGAGGGGTAGGGAAAGAATGTTTCCGGTACTAAGTAGCCTACCTTGTTGGTCCCGAAGCTCTTCAGCACATTTGCATAGAATCTCAGCCGTGAGGGCCTCCATGGGCGGTGATGTTGTCTGTTCATCATCGGCACAAGTGGACGCTCTCTCAGTAGTCTGAGTCCCGGAGTCCACTGAGGTCGTGGTGCAAGAAGCTTGATGTTTTTCAGGTATTTCTTGCGTACACATTGTTTGTGGCAATTCGAACAAAATACCTTATCTGCCTCTGTGTGGGTTGTGCATATATGCCTCTCCAGGCTCTGCTGGTGTGCATAAGCCTTGGGGCAAAGTTTGCAGACAAACTACATTTTTTTTAACGTGTGCGTGATGTAAACGTGAATGGTAATGTTACGAGTGGGATTGCCTCCCTTGCTACTGTTATTCCTCTAAAAGGTCATGTCCGGGGTTAGTGAATACCCTTAGTAGAGTGTGGTAAGAGTTGTCTTCCCTCTTATTGTGACCAGGAGTGTGGTGCTTGGTTGTCGCCCCTGCTAGTATGTGCAGATCACCAGGGTCACACTTTCTCTCGTGAGAGTGAATTGTAAAAGGGTAATTTTTTGAGGTATCGGGGACTTCATTTGAAGTGCCTGGGGTGTGATTACTGCATAACAGAGTTGTATTAATTCACCTGCGTTTGATAAATGTTTATCGTGGCTGGTGAGGATTGGGTTGGTTGAATTTGGAGTTAATCAGACGTGACGGAGCCCTTGCGTCGGCATCCTTAATAGATGACAAGGTGAAAAACTCTCTTCAGGTCGCTCCGGTTTCCGGACACTAAGTTTTTGATGATAAGCTTTCATTGGTTTATGACCAAGCTACAAAGAAAGCATCAATACTCTGCTCCTTAAGTCGGCATGTAATCGACCCGCAATAGCAGAAAGGAGTAATGGAGGACGTCCTAGACAGAAGGTCGTCTAAAAAGGATTCCTTGCGAAGGTATAGTTAACTCTCTTATAATTACTCTAGAGATCGTCGTACAGCGACTCGGATAGGGGGCTTAGGTCTGATCGAGACTACCGGTCAGACGCCCCTAAGCCATTCGCTCGAGGCTCTTCGCGAATGAGACATAGTTTCTCCTTCCGTAGGCTTCACATGTACTACAGGTGAGAGTTTGGACCTCTATTGCTTAGCTGTTGATGAATGGTTATCAAGATTCACGTCAAACTGGGTAACTATTACGGAAGAACAGTAGGCGAGAAGTGTGGTCTCGGACGTCCTACAGCTATCTTTCCTAGAGATCCACAACTAACTTAATGTCTGATGGACAATGCTTCCGTCAGATTCTTGCATAAGAGTCTCTCCAATCGGAGGTAAAGGTTCTCTTGACTATGAAAGTAATAGAGGTCGTCTAGAATCAAGATTCTTTAGGATTCTATAGTCACCTGTTACTCGTACCGAAGCCATAGGGCTCGTTTCGATCGATAATAGACTGGAGCTGGATAACAAGTATATCAAACCTCTAAAAGTTTATTTATGGTTATCATTTAGACGGTAAAGTGAGCGATCGAGTGATCGACTATGCTACAAGCATAGATCTAAGGATCTGTTTTTTCATGTCCTGGTATATCCGGCATTCAGAAAGTACCTACAGTTTGTCGTCCAAGGGATAGTATTTCTGTTCCGAGTGATATGCTTCGGTCTGAAGATAGCGCCCTGGGCTGTCACTCGAAGAATAAACTTGGTAATGTCTCGCAACAATCTGGTTCATCTGCCATTATACAGAACGAAATTAGTCAGTTGTTATGCTCTCTTTTGTCTACTATCAGACGCATTAACAGCGAGTAGTTTTATGCAATTGATGGGGTTTTGCTGAGCGGCTACGCATCTGGATTAGATGGGTCGCTTATGCACACGTCCCCTCCAGTTATTCTTAACCAGAACTGGAGGTTGATAACACATTCGCTCAGGACCAGTATTGTTTTAACGGATCTAGTAAACAAAAGGTCCATATTGGGGCAGATATTCAGTGGTTAACTCAAAGAGATCCGCTGTAACTGCCAGATCCAGGTTTCACGATTATGACGGGTATGAGTCAATAGTTGCAGGGGTCTTGGGCCCCTCGGTTTCTGGAGAAACACATAAACATCAAAGAATGGTGTCAGCACTACATCAATGCGGACACGGTTGTTCAAATATTGTTGGACAACTCGATAGTGGTAGCGTACTTCAGGAACCAGGACGGCACCCATTCATTTCTGTTATGATAACTAACGGAGAAGAATTTTCATGTTCATCTCTCTATCCGTCTTATACCGAGTCGTCTGAACATACAGGCAGACTCGCTCCTCAGGAAGGTCGCCTGTTTCATTTGTATTGGATGCTTAACATGCGATTATTTGGACAGTTTTGCTACCAATGGGATCACCCCATGATAGTTCAGTTTGCGACACACCGGAACAATTAGTTACTGTCATTTGTGTCGCCATGCCCAGAACATTGAGCGCATGCAGTAGACCCTCTGCAGAATTCATGGGGATGAATAATAGGATACGCATATCCTCCATTTCATTTGATTCAGTAGATTACGTTTAAGATTAAACAGTCTTGTTGTGAATCCTACTAGTAGCACCTCTGTTGTCACAGAAACCTTGGATCAGTATTCTCAAGTGTCTGCTATGGGACGCTCCCCAGAAGCTTCCTCCATGAGAGGGTCTTCCATGCCCAGAACATTGAGCGCATGCAGTAGACCCTCTGCAGAATTCATGGGGATGAATAATAGGATACACGTATCCTCCATTTCATTTGATTCAGTAGATTATGTTTAAGATTAAACAGTCTCGTTGTGAATCCTACTAGTAGCACCTCTGTTGTCACAGAAACCTTGGATCAGTATTCTCAAGTGTCTGCTATGGGACGCTCCCCAGAAGCTTCCTCCATGAGAGGGTCTTCTTTCAGGGGAAGTTTTATTCTTCACATCCTTCTCCGCGGATAGTGGCATAATGGAGTCAGTTAGACGTGAGGGAACCATCGCAGTTCCTATATTTTTTGTTAACTGACACAAGAACATTTAAATAATGCGGGTGAGGAGATTTCAATATGACTTTGAATTCCCCCCCCCCCTCCCCCCCACACTCACACACACTGCCTATGTGTTTAGAGGCGATTACCGGGCAAGACGTAGTTTTCTTCCTGAAAACCTCATATCATTTAATACATACATTCAATGCATTTGGGTCGTGTTATATGGCGACATCATGGGCACATCCGCTTTTTAGTTGGATTAGTGTCCTGTTATTTTTGGTTGATTTGTTATATACGAGCGCTTATTTATAAATCATCACAATTAAATGGCTACTCTTGAGTACCTCACAGGCTGCATAACCAGTTAACTGGTATTCAGATGATTACATGCTAAATATAAATGCTCTCGTGCATTATATTATTAGGTTAACGCTTTATTGTAATTTGTGGACCTTGAAATCATAATCTATTTCGGGGCGGTCCGTGTCGGAGCCTGTTAATCATACCTACTTACATTTCTAGATCCAAGTTTCTATTATGTTCTGTACTCTTTTAGCACGTGTATTTTACGATCATAGATATCGGATAGTACACGTTGGAGAGTGTTGTTACTGGAATTTATTGTACAGAGGCTGCCTGTGGATTACCTGGGAAGTGTGTTTTCTCTTCGGGGATTGTTCAGTGTGACTCGATTGGATATGTGTAGGTTATATTTTTTATATATCACCGGTTTTCAACGTATCTGTGTACGTCGTCTGCGGTGTATGTTATGTAGCGGGCAATATTAATTACCAGGATCGTCGCTATAGCCGTAACTTCTGAAGTAGCGTTAAGCACCATTTATTAATCATGAATTAATACCTGAGTGCCTGTTCGACGATTATTTATAATGTTTTTTGGTACTGCTCTTATTGATTCCAGAGCTCTCCCCTCTTTCTTTTGAAGATTTCTTAAAAAAAAGGGGGGGGGGGGTGATTTTTACCCCTTCTCTGGCTTAAAAAGTATGCGTCTTTGAAGGAAGCTGTTTTATCCATATTTATATCCTGCATACAGCTGAAATGTTATTGTAAGGCGTATGTTTGTGGGAGATTTTCTCTCATTCTCAGATACACCATCCTAATTTTTGGGGCTTAGTCCAGACTAGCCATAGAAATTAGGAACTTGTCACATCCTATGTAGCATTGTCTTTATGCTTACAATAAGGAATTACTTAAATTGGGCTCCTTATTTAGAATATGTCTCCTCTATTACTGTATAGATAGACATACATGTAATTCCTAATTATTCTAAGTTCCTTTCATCATGAACTGCAGGATTGGAATTATTTTTGAAGTCCTAGGCCCTTCACCTATTTACGATTCAGCTATGTCTGGGCCATACGGAAAAGTTGGAAAAATATTATAAATTCAAAGTAATTTACATATTTTCCATACTTACGTATGGCCCAGACGGGGATGGCCCTACCATGAGTGGACACTCATACCTCCCTGCTGAATTATTATGTAATACTCTTTTTTACAAAGAATGATGTTGGCGCCAATTCCAGTTGCTTCCTGGCATCTGCACATGTGCAGAGAGTAAGTGTATGGAGGGCCAGATAAGACTTCTAATTTTTGATTTTGCATGCAAATTTTGAGGATTGGGGGCAAAATTTGTGTTTGGCCCTGGATAATTTTGAGTTAGCACCAGCTATGTCTGGACCATAGGTAAGTATGGAAAATATGTAACTTACTTTGAATTTATAATTTTTCAACAGCTTTCAACCAAAAGTATCATGTGATCTCTCATTGGAAGCTGTTTGTCAAAGTTTGTTCCAGTAAGGAGTCACATGATACGGTTTTGTTGAATTTTTTTTTAAATTTGAAAAAATAATTAAAATAAAGTTTGATATTGTGAGTATTGGACAAAGGGTTAACCAATTCAGTCCTGAGCTGTCAAACAATTTCATTCTTTAAATTTGTTGTTGTATATCAGGGGGTCAAAAATTATTTTCCAGGAACATATGATGGGGTGGGTGGGTAGGTGGTCAAAGTGACCAAAAATCAACTATTTCATTGGTCTAAAAACAATTTTTCCTTTCATTCTTCTAATGATTTTATAGGCTTTTTAGGACAAGTACATCCATATAAATATTGATCTTGAAATTTTTATAGATTTGCAGAAGTCATTCAATGAGTCATTAGTCACTTTTTTCCAACCAGTTTGAACTTTTTACTCAACAATGTTAGTAGTAGTGACATCTCATATATATCTTCAGTAGAACGGTGGATGAAAACTGAAGAGACCTATTATCAAAACATACCAGTGGTATATGTATATATATATATACTACTCAAAGTTTGCTAAGCACCAAATATTTGACACATCATTGTGAAGTTTGCTTGTGACGTATTTGAGATATTTTTGATGGATATGATTGAGGAATGTATTGAGATGGTCCCCATTGTTTACATTAGCTCTCTTGACAGGCAGACAAGCATGTACCCCTTGAGTTTCATGATATTTTCGTGTACTGTCCACACGTACATGACATGTGTAGGGTATTCAATCTTCATTTCAGCACAAACCCTTGTGATTTAATGATTGAATATGGCAAATGTAAGAAGACATTTGTCTGAAGCAGAAATGTGGCGGGCTGTAGAGATGGTGGGGCAAGGGGCTACCCATTGTCAGGTTGGTGAAGCCCTTGGTATGCACTATATGGTGATCACCAGAGCCTGAGCAGGATTTCAGCAGTATAGCACACCAGTAAGACGGCATGGTTGTGGCAGAGAGAGGGCAGCATCTGCAGCTGAAGACTGGTTTTTGATCATTCAGGCCCGTAGAAACCGTTTTGCCACAGCAACCCAGCTTCGCAGTGACCTTCAGAATGCATCTGGGGTAAATGTTTCAACGCAGACTATCCGGGCAAGGTTGCACGAAGGTGGTCTCCGATCGAGAAGACCATGTATTCGCATTCCGCGGTCCCAGAACCACCGCCAGGCACGATATGAATGGGCCATGGACCACGTTGGATGGACCAGAGAAGATTGGCGACCTGTCCTTTTTACAGATGAGTCAAGGTACTGCCTGGACCACACAGATAGGCGTTCTAGGGTATGGAGAAGACCAGGAGAGCGATTCCATGCGGCCAACATTGCTGAGCATGACCGCTATGGTGGAGGGTCAATCATGGTCGGGCAGCATCAGCAGGGATGGATGTACAGAGCCCTGTGTCCTTGAACGTGGTACATTGACTGCACAACGGTATATTGATGAGATCCTGGATGTGCATGTCAGATTGTATGCACGCGCAGTGGGTGATAGACGATAATGCCCGTCCTCATGTTGCCCATGCTGTTGGGGAGTACCGATAGAGGGAGGGGATTTGGGCGTATGGACTGGCCAGCAAGATCCCCTGACCTCAATCCAATCGAATACGTCTGGAATGAGTTGCAGCTTGCAATTTCATCCCGTCCAGTTCAGCCAGGAAGTTTCCAGGAGCTTGGTGCCATGCTGGTCTAAGAATGGAACAACATCCCACAAAGGACCACCAGGAACCTGGTTGGGTGCATGAGAAGGCATTGTCAAGCTGTAATTAACGGTAATGGGTCAAAAACTTGATATTGAGCCCATACCAGTTCGCTCCGTCAACTTTTTGGCATATTGAAAAATTTCCTCTTTTACCAATAATATCCATTTTCCAAGGTTATCGTATTCAAAAGGTAAAAGATAATGTCAAACACAAATGAAATCTTAATTTCTGTACTTAAATCATTAAAGAGATAATAAAATAAAAAATGTATACACTTTTCATTACAATATTTCAACTAGCACGTAAAACAGGTAGTTGGATATACTTGGTGCTTAGCAAACTTTGAGTAGTATATATATATATCAGTGCACTTTCAAACTGATTATTCTCAACTGACACTCCTCATTTGAGACATGAGTATGCACTGACATGAACTAAAGATAGGTACTAAAAATTAATGAAAGTCATTGATAGTAAACTGATTATAGATTTGTTCTTCAAATTGTTTCCTGTCACTCCACTTGTTTCCCCCATCAATTTTTAGCTCATCTTGACAAAGTCAAGCGGAGCTAATCTCATCGCTCTCCGTCTGTCCGGCGTCTGTCAACACCATGTTTTGATCTTCTCCTCCAAAGCCACTGGGCCAATTCAAGTGAAAATTTGTTTGAGTGATGGTCCCAACGGGGCACTGCATTTTTGTTCAACTCAACATGCCCAGCCCCATAGGGAGGGAGTAGGCGAAAAAGCTCCAAAATATTAAAAAAATCTGTTCATGAACCAGTGTGTACAATGACTTGATATTTGCCATGGAGCTTCCTTTTGAGGTGTAGAATCAAGTTTGTTCAAACGAAATTTGTGAAGCAATATTTGGCTTTGTAATGGGAGGGGTAAGATTTTTGGCCCCACCAAAAATTTCTATTTCCAGAATCGGTGGGCCAACTTCAACCAAATTTGGCATGTAGTTTAAGTGGGCCCTAAGTAATTGATTGACACCTAAAAAAAAATTTCACAGCCCTGTGACAACCCCAGGGGCCAAAAACCAAAAAAAAATTCAAAAGCCCATATATCCCAAACCAGAAGGAACAAAGAACTGGTATTTGGTATGAAACATCCTTAGGACTGGAAGAAGGGCTTTGTTAAAAAAAATACCACCAGTTCAATCAGGGTGCCTAGTAGAGGGTATTGAAAAAATGATGAGTCAGCATTTTTGCAGTAGTTTTATCCTAGAGGATTTTTCATTCACAGAACTTTTTGATTGACATATTGTTAAATTAAATTAACAAAATTCTGTTATGAACATTTTATCTTGTTATTCCATCTGTTCCAATCTGTCAATTCTGTGGGACTTTTGTTTGTTTTAGAAAGATTTTTATTTATGTTGCATGAACCATTTCATTGCTGGAAAACATCTGATACCTATATGCATGTCTTTAATTTAACGCTCTCAGGACTGCAGTGTGGGTTCCAAAATTTTTTATTGATGCCATGAACAAACAAAAAACCCTTTCAATACTGTAGATGTATTTTTTTCTGGTTCCTTGGAAAAAAATTGATCTGATTCCTGTCTGAATATCTTTAATTTAACCCTCTCATGACTTCAGTGTGTTTTTTTCCAAAGATTTTTTTCTCTCATGATGGACTCTTTCTCTTACTGATTTCATGTCGAATGAACCCTTTCTATGCTGGAAAACATTTATCTGATTCCTGTGTGCATGTCTTTAATTTAATCCTCTCAAGACTGCAGGTCTGTAGCAGGGAGTTTCAAAGATTTTTAGCTCAATTTGACAAAGTCAAGCTGAGCTAATCTCATCATTCTCCGTCCGTCTTCTGTCCGTCGTCCGTCAACACCATGTTTTGGTCTTCTCCTCCAAAGCCACTGGGCCAATTCAATTGAAAGTTTGTGTGAGTGATGGTCCCAAAGGGGCATTCCATTTTTATTCAACTCAACATGCTCAGCCCCATAGGGAGGGAGTGGGGGGGGGGGGGGGGAAATGCTCCAAAAATATTTTTAAAAATCTTCTCATGAATCAGTGTGTACAATGACTTGATATTTGCTATGGAGCTTCCTTTTGAGGTGTAGAATCAAGTTTGTTCAAACGAAGTTCGTGAAGCAATATTTGGCTTTGTAATGGGAGGGGTAAGATTTTTGGCCCCACCCAAAATTTCTATTTTCTGAACCGATAGTCCAATTTGACCCAAATTGGGTATGTAGTATTATTGGGTCATAAGTCCTTGACACATGCAAAAAAAATTCCCACATCCCCATTGGAACCCTGGGAGCTAAAGATATTTTCAAACGCCCATATTTCCAAAACCACACGGAACAGAGAGCTGTTATTTGGTATGAAGTATCCTTAGGACCAGTAGAATTGAATGGTAAAAAAAATTGCCATCGGTTATGTTAGGGTGTTCTGTAATGGGCATCGAAAAAAATGCTGAGTCAGCATATTTGCAAAAATTAAAAAAAAACTTTTCTCCAGAACCAATCATCAGAATCTTTTGATATTCGTCATACAGCATTCATAGGGGAGGGGGGGGGGGGGGGGGGGGGGGGGGGGGGGGGGGTCAGATACAAGTTTGTTAAAATAAAGCCCATTGGTTCATATTTCAATATAGGAGCCCAAATTTTTTTACATAGGGTAATATGGGGAATGTTCTTTAAAAATCTTCTTCTTCAGAACCTCCAGTCAGAATCTTGTAATGTTTGATATACATCATTGGTATGAGAGTCAGATTCAAGATTGTTCAAACCAAGTCACTAGGTTAGTATTTGGGCTTTCTACGGAAGCCCAAATTTTAACTTTGTTCCATATGGTCGATAATTTTTTTAAAATCTTCTTCTTCAGATCCACCAGGCAGAATGCTTTCATATTTTTATACTGTACCAATGACCCAAACTTAGCTGGTGCTAACTCTTAATTATTCAGGGCCAAACACAAATTCCCCCCCCCCCCCCCCCGTCCCCAAAATTTGTATCCAAATCCAAAAAATCAATGTCCTACATGGTCCTCCATACTTTTGTCCACTGTGCATGCGCAGTGTCGAGGAAGTACCGAAATTGGCGACAGATCTTCATTCTTTGTTTGGCCCTTCTATAAGTAACATCTCACTGATATCTGTGCTTATAATCTCAGTTAAAATGATGCCAGACACAAAATCATGAAGGAAATGGTGGATCCAAGGATGAAATAAGACGATGAGAGGAGGAAACAGTGGAAGGATGTGTTCAGGGCTGTAACTTATAATTTTTATGTAAAATTATTTCATGTTCCCTAATTTCGGGGCATGTGCCTGATGTTTTCATTCTTGCTATGAAATCTCCACTGTTTGTTTAGTGTTTCCTCATTCCCTTTCCTTGATACCCCCCTTGCTAATCTCCCATGCTTTTGGTATAATTTTTTAAATTTTTTTTATTGAAATTTCTTGGGAGTCTTAGCATAGTTACAGAATGTTTATTCTGTTATCCCCATGGTTACGTCCTCACCCTAGGGGTGTTTAGGCATTTTGGTCATGCATCTACCATCCGATGTATTGTAGCTTCTTCTGTGGAAGATTCTGTTTTACATCAGATAGTGTTTTAAATTGGTTACTGATTTTGGGCCATGTTTTTCAGTGCCTGGAGTCTTGTTTCTGGTTTTTATTGACTTTTGTTATAAAATTTTTGTCCACACTTAGGCTTTTTTGGGATCCATTTGGGCTCATCGTTCCCTTTGGGAACTTGGGCTCATGTCAAAATGTTTTCGAAATTTTTTTCTTTTGAATTATTTTTCGAAATATTTGTTATGGATTATATTATTATTATTATGTATCTTTGTATTTTCAAGGGTTAGTGCAAGTACTACAGCTGTATAATATTTTTTTAAATATGAAAGAATATTGTTCAAATTGTAAATCGAGAAAGTCTTCCTCTGATTCTCATGCTAATTGTATTTACTGTAGTCACTATACTTCCACTAATTCTTGCTCAGTGTGTGCCAGTTGGGATGACAAACATTGGAGACGTTTGTCACGGTATATTGTTAGTGATGAGAGGTCCATGCCGGTCCTCTCGCCACAGGGTCACTCTAGTTTTTCAGTCTCTTTTTCAGAGGAACAAGAACAGGGTGATGTTTCTGTGATGTCTTCAGGAAGTGTGCTGCCGTCGTCGCAATCAAATGAAGAGCTAGCGGTAAAAGTGCTCAAGGAAATTCGACAAGTGCCTGGTTCCTTAGTAGGATTGATGACCTTGTCGCCAGCTAGCTCGCCCGGCGGAGCTATCACTCGTAATGTGGGTGATGTGACGCCGGGTTCGTCATTGCGGTCCAGGAGAGGAGAAGGGGTGTTGCGAGCACTATAATCTCGGATTACGCACACCCAGCGATGACGGATCGGAGGATGGATCAGAGGAAGCCAGTTAGTCTGGTAGCTAGCTCGTTCAGGTCTACCCGGACCGTGAGCGAGAGAGGCCCCTCTCTCTTACAACAACATCTGGGGCCAGATGTTGTCAGCGTACATAATGTTCGTCAGTCAGAGCATACGTCCACTCCTCCTGCTCGGGATGCTCCATCGCATAGACAGCCGGGGTCGGCTAGTCTATTGGCTTCCTTTTCCACACGCCAGCACACATGACCACGCCTTGGCTACGTGACCTCAGATATCCAGCCAGCTTCGCCAACAAAGGATTCCATATCGACCAGGTCACTCCATCCGGTAGCCAAGGACACGAGGCCTTACCAGTCGGGACGTACGCATAAAAGAATTATGCAAGAAGCACCATCCCAGGAGCTTCCAGTGGCTAAGCAACGTAAGACCGCAGCTCCACAGGCCTCTGTGATGGACTTGCTATCACAGATAGCGCAACTTATCGCAGCATCCCAGCAACCTTCAGAAACTCTTTCGGATCAGGAACTGTCTGAGGAAGCTGGGTCGGTAGTGTCAGATAGGGACAACCGAGATTCGCATTTGGTCCAGTCGGATGGTGAAAGGGAATCTGCGGAGCATATTCCACGTATAACTCCGCCCTTTCAGTGGCAAATTTGGAGTTAGTCAGACGTGATGCTGCCCTGGCTTCATCCCCTAGGGTGGATTCTAAGGTGAAAAACTCTCTTCGTGTCGCTCCGGTTTCAGGAGAACTTCTCTTTGATGGTAAGCTTTCATTAATCTATGATCAGATTACCAAGAAAGCTTCAGACCCTCTGCTCTTTAAGTCCGTTTCGAAAAAAAACGGACTCAGCAGAGAGGAGTAAGTCAGGGACTTCTGGGGTGAGGACGTCCAAGGGAAGTTCCTATAGAGGATCTAAAAAAGCCTCTACTTCTTACTCCAGAGACCGTTAGAGTAGCGACTCAGGTAGGGGACGAAATGCTGGCCGAGACAACCTGTCAGAGGCCCCTAGGTCGACTGGTCGAGGTGCGGGTCTGGGAGGACGTAGTTTCTCCTCCCACAAGCCCTGCAGGTCCAGGAGGTGAAGGTCAGAACCTCTATTGCGCTCCAGTGGGCGGAAGGCTGTCAAGATTCTTAACCAATTGGTTGTCAATTATAGACGACTGATGGGTTCAGGATGGTATTTCGGAAGGTCTGAAACTGTCCTTCAGAGAAAAACCTCCATTAACACGAAGTCCACGATGGACTCAGCTTTCGTCAAACCTTCAGAAGAGAGATTCGCTTTTATCAGAGGTGCAATCTCTTCTGGAGAAGAACACAATAGAGGTCGTAGAAAACCAGGAATCTCCTGATTTTTACGGTCACCTGTTCCTGGTACCAAAACCAGATGGCTCGTTCCGTCCAGTTATAGATCTAAGCTGGATAAACAAGCTGATTGTGGCTCCAAAATTTTATATGGAGACCATTCAATCGGTGAGAGCGAGCATTCGAGTGAACGATTATGCTGCGAGCATGGATCTCAAGGATGCGTACTTTCACGTCATGGTACATCCGGGGTTCAGAAAAGTACCTTCGTGGTCCTGGGAGTCGTTTATCAGTTCCGAGCAATGTGCTTCGGACTGAATCTAGCGCCCTGGGCCTTCACTCGAATAATGAACTCGGTAATGACTCATTTCTGAGCTCATTCATCTGCGGTAACGTCAGCCTACTTGGATGACATTCTTCAGAGGTACAGCAACAGATTAACTCTTCAGAACGATGTTCAGAGTCTACTTCAATTGCTCCGACGTCTCGGTTTCATAGTAAACGAAAAGAAGTCAGAGCTAGTTCCGTCCAAGTCGTTCATTCACTTGGGAATGAGCTTCGAGACACACAACAATCTGGTTCGTCTGCCGTTACCCAGAGCGAAATTAGTCAGTTGTTACGCTTGCTTTTGTCTACACTCAGATGTAGTAACAGCGAGAGAATTTATGCGACTGATAGGTTTGTGCGGAGCTGCTGCGGACCTTATTTAAATGGGGCGCCTACACACTCATCCACTCCAGATATTTTTCACTCCGAATTGGAGTGTGAAGATTCATTCGCTCGAAACGAACATCGTCTTGTCGAACCAAGTAAAACAGGAGATTCAGACTTGGGCAGATATTCAGTGGTTAACTCAGGGAGTTCCACTGCGACTGTCGGATCCGGTTTTTACGATTATGACGGATGCGAGTCAAACAGGTTGGGGCACGACATTGAGCCCAACGGATTCGAGGTGGCAGGGTCTTTGGGATCCGCAATTTCTGAACAAGCACATAAACATCAAAGAGATGATGTCAATTTGGCTTGCGCTACGTCATTGGATGAACATAATTCAGAATTCACATGTTCAAATACTGTCCAACAATTCGATAGTAGTAGCGTACATTCGGAACCAGGGAGGCACTTATTCCATTCCGTTGTTCAACTTAACGGAACGAATCCTTCTGTTTGTCCCAGAGCATCAGGTTCTTCTGTCGGTCCGTCATATTCCGGGTCGTCTGAACATTCTAGCAGACTCCCTTTCTCAGAAAGGTCGTATGTTGCTGTCAGAATGGACTCTCAACAAGCGAGTATTCAATCAGATCTGCTACCAATGGGATCGTCCAATGATAGACTTGTTTGCGACGCATCTCAATAATCAGTTGCAGACGTATGTGTCGCCATGCCCAGATCCTCGAGTGTTCGCAGTAGATGCTCTCTCGATCTCTTGGGATGGAACGATAGGATACGCATATCCTCCAGCTCCATTGATTCAACAGATATTGCTAACAATCAAGCAATCTCACTGCAAGATTCTGTTGGTAGCATCTCTGTCGTCCCAGAGACCATGGATAAAATCTACTCAGGTGTCTGTTATGGGACATTCCTCGGAAGCTTCCTCCATGGGAGGACCCTCTTTCGCAGGGGAAATTGCGCACACTGCATCACAACCCGCAAGGTCGCAACCTTCACGTATTTCCATTGTGCAGTCCTTCTTGCACAGCAAGCAATTTACAGGACGAGCAGTGGACGCAATTTCTAACTGTAGGAGGACCTCCTCTTCGCTAAATTATGCTGCTAAGTGGAAGATTTCTCTCGTTGGTGTAGGGATCATTCTATTGATATCTATGATCCCCCCATTCCAGACATTGCTAATTTTTTTTGGTTTACTTGTTTGACGAGATCAAACTGCAGCCAAAAACTATTAAGGGTTATAGGTCTATGCTATCGGATACTTATGTTCATCATGATAGCTTACAAATTGGATCTAATGTCTCTTTATCAAAGTTAGTTAAAAACTTTTTGATGAATAGACCTAGAACCCTTAGGTTAATTCCTAAGTGGAATTTAGCTTGGGTTCTTTTGAAGCTAAAAGAAGTGCCATTTGAACCTCTTGACTTCAAATACTTATCTTATAAGACAGCTTTTCTCTTAGCCTTCTCTTCTGCTAGAAGAGTTAGTGAGATTCATGGGGGCGCGGTGGCTCAGTTGGTAGAGGTGCAGGCTGCAAGCCGAGAGGTCCTCGGTTCGTATCCCACCTGTGGCAACCGCGTTGTGTCCTTGGGCAAGACACTTCACCCCGATTGCCTACTTGGGGGCACGATGACGCTGTGTACTGAGGCGTACTGCACGTCGATGGTGCGCATGTCTTCAACCAATCTAACCCTGCCTGTGCTGCGGTGCAGAGTTCAGAGTTACGATGTTGGAGAGCTGACAGCTGCTCGTCGTTGCTCGATGGTTCTCTCCGGGTACTCCGGCTTCCTCCACCCGTAAAACTGTCACGGTCACGATTAGCCATTGTGCATAAGTATGTGACCTTAAACACCAATAAATAAATAATAAATAAATAAATAAATATAGTGAGCTTCATGCTCTATCTGTTGATGATTCTCACTATCGTAGTGTTGGTAATACTATTACTTTGACTACCAATGTTGGATTTTGGGCTAAGAATCAGACTCCTAATAAGTACCCTGAGCCTATTGTTATTAAGGCTCTTCCGTCCTCAGATGGCCATAGGCCTTTGCTGTGTCCAGTTAGAGCTATGCGTATTTACAAACGTAGATCTGAGTTTATCAGAAAGGGACGAAAACGTTTCTTTCTGTCTCTGCTTCCTAACAGAAGGGATATCACGGTCCATTCTATTTCCAGGTGGATTCAGTTGACTATTCGTACTGCTTATGAAAGATTTTCTTCTACTCAGCAGTCTGTGCTTAAGATTTCAGCGCATGAAGTTAGAGCGCTGTCTACATCTTGGGCTTATGCAAATAGTATTGGTATTACGGATTTGATGAAGGCTGCATACTGGTCTCAGCCTTCTACGTTCACAAATTTTTACCTTAGAAATATTGAGTCTATTTCTGGCGACCTTCGATGTTTAGGTCTGTTATCTGTTGCTCAGAATGTTGTCCACTAAACAGTTGCAACTATACTTATGCAGACTTTCTGTTCCAGCAGTGACTCTGTCCTGCTGCCCTCTTCGTTCTGGGGTGATTGACCCAGAGCAAGGGGAAGGGGGGGGGGGGGGTTTCCTTATATCTCCTGCTTTATAGTGAAAAGCAAGGGAATACCTCCTCTTCAGTCAGTAATTCCGAGTCAGTGCTGGGATGGTTTTAAAGTGTAAAGCTAATGTCTATCTCATTTATGTAATATTTTTAAAGTGTAGCTCGGTGTGAAGCATTTGTATATGTCACGTGTCATACGAGCGTTAATATACAATCCTCGGACACATTTAAATGAGTATAAAGAGTCTCATTCTCTGGACTATCTTTATTTATTGGCTTTCCTTTAAAAAATTAGTATAATGGGTTATACTGGATGTTAATAGAGATCATTGATGTTATTGTGCTCAATTACGGATTGGTAATATGTCTTTCTTATTTTGTATAAACAAGAAAGATATATGTAAATCCTGTTTCTCATTTTCTCCTTGAGGGGATAATTCCATATATATGTAATTGAGCCTATTGGATTTTCCTCTATGTCCTAGGCCCTCCAGCCTTTTTTCTATTCAGCTAAGTCTGGGCCATTGGTACAGTATAAAAATATGAAAAAATTTATAGTAATTTATATATTTTTTATGCTTACCAATGACCCAGGCGGGGATGGCCCTCCCATGAGTTGGGAACTCATACCTCCCCGCTGATCATATAACATTTACTAGGCACTGGTTGTAAGAATGAAGATTTGGCGCCAATTTCGGTACTTCCTTGACACTGCACATGTGCAGTGGACAAAAGTATGGAAGACCATATAGGACATTGATTTTTTGGATTTGGATGCAAATTTTGGGGATTGGAGGGGCAAAATTTGTGTTTGGCCCTGAATAATTAAGAGCACCAACTAAGTCTGGGTCATTGGTAAGTATAAATACATAAATTACTATAAATGTTTTCATATTTTGGTATGCAACATGTCTAGCAGGGTCAAATTCAAGTTTGTTCAAATGAGATCCCTACTTATATATTTGGGCACGCTATGGTAGCCCAAATGTTTTTATGAGGAAATTTCTTTAAAAATCTTCTTCTTCAGATCCACCAGTCGGAATGCTTTCATATTTGGTATACAACATCTCAAGGGGGAGGGTGGGGGGGGGGGGGAGGGGGGGCAGATTCCAGTTTGTTCAATTCAAGAGCCTAGGGTAATATTTGGGCTCCATATGGAAACATGAAATTTAACTTAGTACAATATGAGGGAATTTCTTCAAAAATCTTCTTCAGAGCCACTAGTCAGAATGCTCTGATATTTGGTATACAACATCTCTAGGGGGGTCAGATTCAAGTTTCTTCAAATTGGATCCATAGGGTAATATTTGGGCTCGCTATGGTAGCCCAAATTTTAACATAGTGCAGTATGAAGAAATTTCTTTAAAATTTCTCTTCTTCAGATCCAACAGTCAGAATGCTTTCATATTTGGTACACAACATCTCTAGGGAGATCAGATTCAACTGTGTTCAAATCGAGAGCCTGGGTTAATATTTGGGCTCCATATGGGTTGCCGGAATTGGCCATTTTGCTGAAGATTTAAAAATTTTGTATTCAGTACCCTCTAGAGGTGTGTGACTAAGATTAATCCACATAGGTTGTATCAAGGGGCTTCATAGGGGAGCTCTACATTTTACATTATGATCATCTGAAGAAAAGGCATGATGCCCGGATTATTTTTGTCACTCCTCAGGGACTCCAGGATTGACAGTGTAGCCTATGGAGATGGATTGCTAATGTAGATTCATCCTTGGATCTGTTTATATTGTGTTCTGTTCAATATGAGCGCTTCAGGCCCCGTGGGGCCTCTTGTTGAAATAAAATAATGAAATGGTAAGAAAAATCACTTTATAAATTTGCATGTGTGAGCTAAAGAAAACTTTAAAGAATGAAATGGTATACGTGTACTCTATCAAATACACTACTAAATTAGATAGAAGTCATTCAACCTGCCCCCCACCTGCCACCCCTTTCAGAACAAGTAGCATACTATCAAAAATGTTTAGTGGTACTAGACCTGGGCATCCTGATTAATACATTGATCTAGAGAACTGTTACTAGGTATGAAGCATCCTTGGGACCAGTAGAATGGAATCGTAAAAGAAATGACATCAGTTGTGTCAAGCTTTTCTCTGTACAGGGCATCGAAAAAATGTCTGCATATTTGCAAAAATTGAGAAAATTTTTTTTCTTCAGAACCACTGATCAGATTCTTTTGATAATTGTCCATAGGGGGTCAAATACAAGTGTGTTCAAATTAAACCCCTCTGTTGATATTTGGGCCCAATGCAGGAGCCTGAATAATTAACTTAGGTTAATATGGGGGAAAAACTTTAAAATCTTCTTCTTCAGTTTCAACAGTCCGATTCTTTTTATATTTTGTATACAACATTTCTAGGGGGCATCAGATTCAAGTTTGTTTCAATTGAGACCCTGAGTTGACTTTTGGGCTCTTTATTGGAGTGCAAAGTTTAACTTAGTGCAATATGAGAAAATTTCTTTTAAAATCATCTTCTTCAAATCCACAAGTCAGAATTATTTCATATTTGGTATACAAGATCTCTAGGGGGTTCAGATCCAAGTTTCTTCAAATCAAGTCCTGGCGTCAATATTTGGGCTCCCCATGGGAGTCCGAATTTTAACTTAGTGCAATATGGGGATTAATCTTTAAAAATCTTTCTCTTGAGATCTACCTGTCAGATTCTTTCGATATTTGGTATACAACATTTCTATGGAGGTAAGATTTAAGTTTGTTCAAATCAAGTCCCTGGGTTAATATTTATGCTCCCTATGGGAGCTTGAATTGTAACATAGTACCATATGAGGGAATTTCTTTAAAAATCTTCTTTTCATCCACCAGACTGAATATTTTCATATTTGATATACAACATCTCTAGGGAAGGGGGTGGGGTGTGGGGGTGGGGGGGGGGGAGGGTGTCAGCTTCAAGTTTGTTCAAATTAGGCCCTTGGGTTAATATTTGGGCTCTTTATTGGGGCCCATAGTTTAACTCAGTGCAGTGTGAGAAAATTTCCTGAAAAATCTTCTTTGTGTCCACCAGTTAGAATCTTTTCATATTTGGAGTGTGAGATCTCTAGGGGTGTCAGGTTCAAGTTTGTCCAAATCGAGTCCTGGGTTAATATTAGGGCTCTGTATGCCGGTGACTTAATGATACACTCCTCTGTTTTGACAGCTTGAGCCAGGTGAGCATTTTAGGCTCACTTGTTTAAATCTTCTTCTCAGGAACCATTGGGTACAATGACTTGATATTTGATATGGAGCTTCCTTTTGAGGTGTAGAATCAAGTTTATTCAAGCGAAGTTCATGAAGCAATATTTACCTCTGTGATGGGAAGGACAAGATATTTGGCACCGCCCAAAATTTCTGTTTTCTGAACCGATGATCCGATTTAAACCAAATTTGGTATCAGGTATTATTAAGTCATAAGTACTTTATTCATGCAAAACAAAAAATTTACTGAGGTCTCGTGGGAACCCCGAGAGCTAAAAATAGAAATATTTTCAAAGGCCCATATCTCCCAAACCACACAGAACAGAGAGATATTTGGTATGAATCATCCTTAGGACCAGTAGAATGTTATGGTAAAAGAAATTGCCATTGGTATGTCAGAGTGGTCTGTAGTGGGGAGGAGAGGGGGGGAGTAAATAGAAAAATCGAGTCAGCACATTTACAAAAATTTTCTGCAGAACCACTGATATCATAATCTTTTGATATTTGGTATACAGCACCCATGGGAGGGTGGGGGGCGGGGGGAAGGGGGGGTCAGATACAAGTTTATTAAAATTAAGCCCCTTGGTTCATATTTGGGCTCAGTACAGGAGCCCAAATTTAACTTTGGGCAATATGGGGAATAATCTTTAAAAATCTTTTTCTTCAGAACCACCCGTCAAAATCTTATAATGTTGGTATACATCATTGTTATGAGGGTCAGATTCAAGATTGTTCAAATCAAGTCCCTCAGTTAATATTTGGGCTTCCTATGGGGAGCCCAAATTTTAACTTAGTGCAATATGAGGGATTATCTTCAGATCCACCAGTCAGAATCTTTTTATATTTGGTGTACAGCATTCTTAGGGAGGTTAGATCTCATTTTGTTCAAACCAAGTCCCTGGGTTAATATTTGGGCTCTCTATTGGAGCATGAATTTTAAATTAGTCCAATATGAGGAATAATCTTTAAAACTCTTCTTCTCTAGAAACAACAGTCAGAATCATTTAATATATGGCATACAGAATCTTTACAGGGGTTGGATTCCATTTGTTTAACTCAAGTCCATCGGTTGATAATTGGGCTCTCCAAGGAAGCCTACATTTAACTTAGTTTTAACTCAGTTTTAACTTAGTGCAATATGCGGAATAATCTTTGAAAATCTTCTTCAGATCCACCAGTAAAAAATCTTTTGATATTTGGTATACAGCATCCTTAGGGAAGTCAGATCTAAGTTTGTTCAAAGCAGATCTTTGGGTTAATATATGGGCTCCCTACTGGAGCCCAAAGTTTAACTTAGTCCAGTATGAGAAATAATCTTTAAAAATATGCTTCTTGAGATACAATCGGAATCTTTTGATAATTGTTATACATCATCGTTAGAGGGTTCAGATTTGGCTTAAAATATTTCCTTCTGGATTGATAATGTGATACCGTCACCGGTACATATACCTTTGCTGAAAAGTACATTTTGGACATTCTTGGGAGTAGGGATCTCTAAGTTTATTATTTTTTGATGTCACATGACAATTCTGGAAATTATAATGCAAACGTCCTGACCCCTACACAAATGGCCATAACAGAATATAACTCTCACTCCCACTAGTACTCCCCCCCCCCACCCCTTATAAGCTTCTCCCCATCAGGTGACCAGGTCACCCTAACCACTTGTGAATGTTTTTGTGTGTGGCTTTCTGTGTGTGTATCTGTGTCATTCTGGGTGTCTCTGTAACATGTGCGTTCAGGCAATTGGTTTTGCTGTCCTGGCAATGGGCAATGTTATTTGCCTGTGTAATTGTCTATTAACATCTTTTGGTGGTGAGAGGTACAATCCACCATTCACAAAAATTGAATGCTCAAAGTTGCATGTGTTTTTCATTTTTTATTTAGCTCACCTGAGCGAAGCTCAAGGGGAGCTTTCTTAATCATTTTCCATCCGCCGTCCGGCGTTGTTCGTCCGGCGTAAACTTTACATTATCGACTTCTCCTCACAAACTACATGACCAAATTGAACCAGATCTGGTTTGCATGTTCCCTATCACATGTCAATACAAGTTTGTTCAAATAAAGTTGTCACCCCCAGGGCACCACAAGGGGCAGAACTCTGATAGCACCCATCAATTTGTTTCCAAATTTCTAAAAATCTTCTTCAGAACCACTAGTCAGAATTGTTTCATATTTGGTATTGGGGGGGGGGGGGGGGGGGGGGGGGGGGCAGATTCAAGTTTGTTCAAATCGAGTCCCTGGGTTAAGATTTGGGCTTTCTATGGGAGCCCAAGTTTTAACTTAGTGCAGTACGTGGAATATTCTTTAAAAATCTTCTTCAGATCCACCAGTTGAAATATTTTGATATTTGTATGCAACATTTATCTCTAGGGGGAGGGGGTGGGGTTAGATCAAGTTTGTTCAAATCGGGTCCCTGAGTTAATATTTGGGCTCGCTTTTGGAGCCTGAATTTTAACTTAGTGCAATATGAGGAAATTGCTTTGAATATCTTCTTCTTCAGATCTACCAGTTATAATCCTTTCATATTTGGTATACAACATCTCTAGGGGGGGTCAGATTCAAGTTTGTTCAAATCAGGTTCCTGGATTAGTATTTGGGCTCCCTTTTGGAGTCCAACATTTAACTTTGTGCTGTATGAGGAATGTTCTTTAAAAGTCTTCTTCTTCAGATCCACCAATCAGAATCTTTTCATATTTGGTATACAACATCTCTAGGGGGCTCAGATTCATGTTGTTCAAATTGAGTCCCTGGGTTTATATTTGGGCTCCAAAAGGGAGCCTGAATTTTAACTTCATGCAATTTGAGGAGATTTATTTAAAAATCTTCTTCAGATCCACCAGTCAGAATCCTTTCATATTATGTATATAGCATCACTAGGTGGGTCAGATTCATATTTGTTCAAATCGAGTCCCTGGGTCTATATTTAGGCTCCCCAGGGAGTCTGAATTTTAACTTAGTGCAATATGAGGAAATTTCTTTAAAAATCTTCTTCTTCAGGTCCACCAGTCAGAATCCTTTCATATTTGGTATACAACATCTCTAGAGGGGTCAGATTCATGTTTGTTCAACTGGGTTTATATTTGGGCTCCCTATGAGAGCCCAAATTTTATCTTGTAATATGAGAAAATTTCATTAAAAATCTTCTTCAGATCAACCAGTCAGAATCTAAATTCTATGTAAGCTGTTCATTCTTCACTTAGGTATAAGTGAATCTTGTAAAGGAACTGTGACTGCAGACCTTTGGTTTGTGATGTCAGGTTATCAACACCTCACTGTCACAGCTCTGACCAAGTTGTTACTGATGCTATCAAACTCAGGGGAGAATTGAAACAATTGGCCATCACCAGCAGAGATAATCCAAACCAGATTATGTCTGGCAAATTATCTTCATACTCAGTAGATGTTGTTGGCATTGCTTGTGTCAATTCAAAAAAAAATAAACAAACATCACTAAATTCATTTAATACAGGTGAGAGATTAATACTATCAATATTAAATCTCAAGTCTGCATTCCACATCAGGTCTGCATCAAGTGGCCAAGTGTGAGATGACAGTCTATTTCTTCCCACCATCAAGGAGCCATGTGTTAGATTAGCTAATTATAGATAATTATCATGTCCCATATATGTGTGTGGAGTTTGTCATGGAACAGAAATTAACTTATTCTCAATTATCACAATTCTTATCTTATTTCATATTCCTTTCATAAACATTGAAAATTATCCTTTTCATTAAACACTACACATACTCAAGTTAAGCTACAGTGTCATTGACACTTTCATTTAGGTTTCTATTGGAGCCCAAATTTTATCTTAGAGCAATGTGAGGACATTTCTTTAAAAAACCTTCTTCAGATCCACCACTCGGAGTTCTTTCATATTTGGTATATAACATCTCAAGGAGGATCAGATTCAAGTTTGTTCAATTTGAGTCCCTTGGCTTAATATTTGGGCTGTCTTTTTTTTTGGGGGGGGGGGGGAGGGGTGAGGGCAGGGGAAAGGAGCAGGCTAGGTTCAAGTTGGTCAAATCTATTTCTTAGTATTTTTCCATAAAATTTGCTTTTCATTACTTCATTCCTTTGTAGTATTGATGAACCATTTCTAACTGAATGTGACCCCAAATACTTCTTTGAACTACTTTGTCAGGTAACCGATTAAGGCTCCTTGGGTCCTCTTGTTTTTATTAACAGTTATATTTTATATTTGTTTCTTGTTTTGCTCCTTAATTGTTTATAGTGCAACAACATACCTATTTTCATTTTAGTGCAGCGGTAGCCCATTTTGGATTTCTTAGAATTGGAAGTTTTTGAGGGGTGGTGGGGCAGTACCGGTCTGAACGTGTGGAAAATTGTGCCCATTGACTTTTTGCTTTGGACAGTTTTTATCAAGGCAAGCAAAACTGTGATTGACACTGTGTAAATTTCACATTTATGGGGGACTTTCCCAGTACCAAAGTATTCAATAATTTCTTTCACCCTTGGTTCGGTATTTTGGTATGATAGCAATACCGATACCGTTCAGTATTTTCGGTATACCGCCCATCTCTAATTTGTGTTCCCTATGGGGTGTGGGTAGGGGTGGAGGAGGGGCAATTTTAACATAGTGCAAAATTGGTAATATTCTCAAAATCTTCTTCTTCAAAACCCACCAGTCAGAATTTTTTGATATTTGGTATACAACATCCTTCAAGTTTGTTCAAGTTAAGTCACTAGGTTGATATTTGGACTTCCTAGTTATGCATCACAGAAAATCTTGGCATTATTTCTGTGGTAGCATCCCAATACTAGAAAAAAAGCATCTGGAATGAACAACAGAGTTATAAATAATTAAATAACTTCATTCCTCTATAGTGCTAACTAGCCTTACATACTAATTAAATCCTTTAAACAACTATGGTCATGTGAACACCTCAGGCCCCCATGGGGCACCTTGATTAACATGGATGCAAGCAGACAACTCTGTGTTCAATGCAGTGAGGATATGAGTATATAGAACACAAACCTGCAGAAAATTCACCATATTTTGCAGACGTTTTTCAATACAACATGCTCATCAACTTCCTGTGAAGACTGTGGACAAATAATACTGGAGAAAATAATATATAGAGACCACTCCTCTCAACATTTTTAAACTGCAGTAAATACCGAGTAGGACTATGAATATCCATCAAAGGGGATGGGTGTCAGAAATTGGAAAAAAACTGTCGTAAATGAAAAAAAAATTAGGGAAAGGGGTTGGTGGGTGCAATCCAGAAAATAAGCAGACTGTCATCTGCAAAATGAGGGGGAAGGCTGTTGCTGCTTTTCGACCGTTGGACAGAGATAACGTCGGACCCTTGGGTCCTCGACATCATCCAATCAGGTCTGCGACTGTCCTTCCGTCGGCACCCCTGTCTATCTTGGGTTCCCCTTCCAACTCAGGTCCCTTCCGATCCTCAGCGTCAGGACCTTCTGGTGCAGGAGATTGACAATCTTCCAAAGGTGCGATTGAGGTAGTCAGGAACACCCTTTCTCTGGGGTTCTACATGAGACATTTCTTGGTGCTGAAGAAAAACGGCCAGTTTCGTCCTGTCATCGAATTGAGTATCCTGAACGAGTCCATCATAGCACCTTGTTTCAGCATGGAGACTTTCAGGTCGGTTCGACAGTCGATTCATCATCACGATTTTGCAGCCAGTATCGACCTGAAGGATGCCTTTTTTTCATGTACTCCTTCACCAGGCGTCACGGAAATACCTTCAGTTCTCATTTTGGGATCGTGTATTTCAATTTAAAGCTCTCCTGTTCGGTCTGAACCTGGCTCCTTGGGCCTTCACTCGACTGATGTCACATTTGCTCGCTTTTCATCCCACTTAGTCGGCTGTGACTTCATCGGTCTACCTGGTTGACATCCTCCAACGGCACCACAATGCTGGAGTCCGATGTCCGATGGTTGCTTGGCCTGCTGGCGTCACTGGGTTTCAGAGTCAATTGCGAGAAGTCGAATCTCCTTCCTTCTCAGCAATTTCGTCATTTGGGAATGGATTTCGACACTTTTCACAATGTGGTGTTGGTTCCCAATGCTCGGGCAGTGATATTTCCGCCTTGACTCAGAACCTGCTCTGCTCCTCCTGGGTTTCGGCCAGGACTTTCCTTTGGATGCTGGGCCTTTACGGTTCGGTGACACATCTCATTCCGCTGGGTCGCTTGTTTGTCCGACCTCTCCAATACTTCCTGTTGGATCATTGGTGTCCGAATGTGGATCCTCTGGACCTGGAACTTCCTATTCCTCAGTCCTTGCTTTGTCACCTCCACTCTTGGGCCAATGTTCCCTGATTGATTCAGGGTGTCCCATTGGATCTTTGTTCGCCCGATCACATCCTTACTGCAGATTCCAGCGATCGGGGCTGGGGTGGGGGTGCAACATTGGATCCTCTCGGTCTGTCTACTCACAGTGAGTGGGACAGTGAGCAGATGGCCCTTCATATTAACCAGAAGGAGTTCCTTGCTCTTCTGTTTAGGTTTCAGCAATGGATCTCTCACCTGTTGGACCACACAGTCCTGTTTCTTTCGGAAAATTCGACAGTGGTGGCCTACATACGGAATCAAGGTGGCACACATTCGATTCCCATGTATCGGCTATCTTGGGATCTTCTGCTGTTAGCGCGGGATGTACATGCTCGGGTGGCCATTCGGCATATTCCCGGACATCTCAACGTCCTAGCAGAGTCCCTGTCCCGACGGGACAGTGTCCTCCCCACCAAATGGATTTTCACCACTCGCTGGAATCATCAGGAAGAGACCTTTGTCTCCCCTTGTCCGGATCCGCTAGCCTTTGCGGCAGACACTCTGCCTCTGGACTGGACAGGTTGGATCGGCTATGCCTTCCCTCCTGCACCGATTCTTCCTCGGGTATTGCAGGGTCATTCTGATCGCACCCCTGTCTCCACAGAGGGTGTGGATCAATCAGCTGCAGCCTCTGTTGGCAGATCGGCCAATTCGTCTACCTCTTCGCCGCGATCTTCTTTCCCAGGGTTGGCCCAGGAAGACTCACAACAACTTGGCAAGCCTGTCCCTTCACACCTGTCTTTTACCAGGTCCTGTCTCCGACGTAGAGGTTTTTCGAGATGAACAGTGGAGTGCATTTCTGCATCACGGCGACATTCCACTGGCATGACTTATGCTGCTAAGTGGAATGTTTTCTGCCGCTGGTGTACAGCTCAACATGTGGATTACCGTAATCCGTCAATCGCTCAAATTGTGGATTTTCTGGTATACCTTTTTGTCTCCAAGGGCCTCCAGCCTGTTACTATTAAGGGCTATCGGTCTATGCTGTCAGATACTTTCTTTTATGTGGGAAGGCGGTGCATTGGTCGTAATCTCTTTCTCTCCAAACTGATTCGGCACTTTTCTCTGAAGAGGCCTTGAGTTTTGCATCTTCCACCCAAATGAAACTTGGCATGGGTGTTACATTGTTTAGAGGGGGTGCCGTTCGAGCCTTTATCTGAGACCGATATGCGTTTTCTCACATATAAGACTGCTTTCCTTCTAGCGTTTGCTTCGGCCAGACGTGTCAGTGAGCTTTATGCGCTTTCTGCTGATTCAGCTTTCTTCAGAAATGTAGCTAACTGTGCAACCTTCACAACTGATTGCTCTTTTCTGGCCAAGAATCAACTTTCTAATTCGGTACCTCCTCCCATCTGCTTTCGGGCTCTCCCTGCTGTTGATGGCCGGAGGCCTCTTCTTTGTCCTGTTCTTGCGATCAAGACTTATATTAATCACACGCAGTTCATTCGGAGGGGTCGGAAGAGATTCTTTCTGTCTCTCTTTTCTGGGAGACAGTGTATCTCTTCCCATTCTATTTCCAGATGGATATGTCTCGCAATCAAGCTAGCTTATTTCAGTTTGTCTGCTTTGGATCTTGTGTTCTAACCAATTCAATGCTCATGAGGTCCGTGCCATTTCTACTTCCTGGGTGTTCTTCAATTCTGTTTCGCTCAGGGACGTTATGAATGTGGCTTACTGGAGGAATGCTTCTACTTTCTCCTCCTTTTATCTCCGCCACCTACATCAGCAATCTGAGGACCTTTTTTCTTTAGGCCCTCTCGTTGCTGCTCAAGCTGTTGTGCACCCTCGTTAATATGTATTTTCAGGTTTGTGCATTGTTCTGTCCAGGGACCAGCCTAGGGGGGATTTTAGGGAGACTTAATGTCTCCCTCCAGAAAAAATAGGGAGACTGCAGAGTCAAGTAGGGAGACTTCATAGGCAAGTAGGGGGGAGCACGGTGGCTCAGTAGGTAGAGGTGCAGGCTGCACGCCGAGAGGTCCTCAGTTCGAATCCCATCTGCGGCAACCGCGTTGTGTCCTTGGGGAAGACACTTCATCTCCATTGCCCGCGTGGGGGCACGATGACGCCGTGTACTAAGGCGTACTGCACGTCGATGGTACGCATGTCTTCAACCAATCTAACCCTGCCTGTGCTGCAGTGCGGAGTTACGATGTTGGGGAGCTGGCAGCTGCTCGTCGTTGCTCGGTGGTTCTCTCCGGGTACTCCGGCTTCCTCCACCCGTAAAACTGTCACGGTCATGATTAGCCATTGTGCATAAATATGTGACCTTAAACATCAATAAATAAATAAATAAATAATAGGCAAGTGGGGAAAATTAAAAATATTTATGTACCACCCCCTGCCACCCCTTCATATTTTCAGCTCGTGGTCCTCCATTAACGTCCGATTAATCCAGGTCCAGTTGTCTATGATGCATCTATGCCAGGTTAAAACATCACAAAGTAATTATTGACTGAAAATCCCCCACTGCTACCCTCTCCTTCATAACCCCTCCCGTCTTTTTCTTACCAATCCCCCAGCACCCTCCTGTGGTTGCCTTTCACCAAAGTCTACTAAGCTGATAATTTCTTAAGTCTGAAAGTGTGAACAGGACCAGATGTAAGAAGGTTGCTTGGAAGGTACTTTGTTAGTTAATAAACAAAATACATTCTGGGGTCAAGTATTTTGTAAAATAAAGGTCATTCCGCATCATTTTTATGGCATTCCGGTGTCATTGCGTGTCATTCTGGTGTTTAGAAGGACCCCTTTTTCAAGATCCTTCACATGCACACTTGTGCCCTGTACAAAGCTTTTCTTGTCATCACTAAAGCTTTTTTTCTGGTGTTCAATTCCATTCGTGTTTTTCTGGGAATAGACGGCCCAACAGTTAACAGTCGTCAGCAAAATGAAATAAAAATACAGTGTTAGAAAATATGTCTGTTGTGTATACATTTCCGGCATCCTAAGCGAGGTAACCTACTTTCAAACTGGATTATTTTGTTGAGTCGCATAATTCACCTATTTTTGTTTCGACACTTGAAGCTCCGACTGAAACGGAACAAAATAGAAATGAAAAATCCGCCAAAAGTGACAATGGACAATTTATTGTCGTGTGGTTTCAAATAAATGGTCGCTTATTTGACGAATGAAAATGCCCATTTATCACACTCAAGCACGTTCGATTCTTGAAAATAATCATTTTTATGTAAACCTTGGATCACTCAGTTCAGCCTTTACTCATTTTGGCCAATTTTTAGAGGGTGACTTGTATTCACCCTGACTATTTTTCTAGGCGACTTAGAGCTTAGAAGGGCGACATAATCGCCCAGGTCGCCCTCACGGCTGGTCCCTGGCTCAGCCTTGTTCTTTTCAGGTGCTTCATTCTTTCTTCTTTACAGGTTCCACTGTCATTCTCTGCCCTCCTTGAATTTCTTTCTGCTGCACTTGTTGGTATTGGTTATGTGATTCACCTCCTATTATTTATTCAACCAATTGTAAACAATTGTGAGTAGGTTGAGAAGAAATTCAATATTTTTATACTGTACCAATGACCCAGACTTAGCTGGTGCTAACTCCACAAAAACCAGGGCCAAACACAAATTTTGCCCCCCAATCCCCAAAATTTGCATCCAAAACAAAAAGAAATCATGTCCTAAAGGACCTCCATAGTACGACTCTACTGCGCATGCGCAGTGACGCAGTCGTCCCGAAATTGGCGCCAAATATCATTCTCTGTTTGGCCCTTCATCAGTCAACATCTCACTGATCTTTGTGCTTGTAAATCTCAGTTTAAAGGATGCCAGACACGTAATTCTTGGAGAAAATGTGATTCTAAGGAGGATAGAAGGAGGAGAGGAAAAAAGAAGTGGCAAAAAATAATCAGGGCTATACTTAAAATTTTTTGTTAAAATTATGTTAAGTTGCCTATTTTCGAGGCAAACGCCTCTTGTTGTCATTCTTGCTAATTGTTGCACTGCTTATTCAGTGTTTCCTCTCCCCTAACCTTCTAAAGTCCCCCCTTGCAATTCTCCCATGCTTTTGGCATATTTTTGAGAAGTTTCATTTCTAAAATTTCCCTGGGAGAGTTGCTTGGTTACAGAATGTTTTCTGTTATTTTCCCCATAGTTACGTTTTCACCCATGGGTGTATAACGTTTGTGTTCTGCATCTTCCATCTGATGTTCTGCAGATTCTCCCCTGGGAGTCTCTGTTTTGCATCAGATAGAGTGTAATTGAGGACTGATTCCGGGCCAGTTTTTTCAGTGCCTGGAGTCATGTTTTCTTCTGTGTTTACACTGTTTGTTTTCATTGGCAACAGCCTTTTTTGAGGGGGGCTGTTTGCCTTTGAGGTAGTTTATCTCATTATAAGATACATTTATATTATCCGAAAGTGTCTCATTAATTATTTTATATAATTTTAAAATTTTTGACCACACTTTGCCATCGGATCCATCGGGGCTCAACGTTACTTTTCAGCAACTTGGGCTTCTCTGAAAAAATATTTTTTCAAAATTATTTTGTTTTGCAATTGTTTTTTCATTTATTAATGGATCATGTTATTATGTATCTTTGTGTCAGGGGTTTTTGCGAGTAACTAGGACTTATTGTTGTTCCTTCACAATGAAAGGAACTTGTTCAAATTGTAATAGGAAGAAATCTTCCTCTGACTTTCATGATTATTGCATAAATTGTAGTCAGTGTTCTCGCATTAATCCCTGTCCTGTATGTGAACATTGGGATGAGAAACATTGGAAACGTGTGTCACGATATGTTGTTTCTGGAGAAAGAGCGATGCCGGCTCTTTCTCCACAAGGTCACTCTACTCTCTCAGTTTCTATTTCAGAGGAACCAGAACAGGGTGATGTTTCCATGTTATCTTCTTCAAGTGTGCGTCCGTCGTCACAATTAAATACAGAGCTAGCGGCAAAAGTGCTCATGGAGATTAGACAAATGTCGTCCGCTAGCTCGCCCGGTGTAGCGTCCATTCACCGAATGGTTCGGCAGCCGGGTTCGTCCGAGGCGGTCCAAGAGGAAATTTTGGGTGATGCGAGCACTATAAAAATAATAGATGCACACCCAGTGACGGCGGATAGTGAACGAGAACGGAGGAAGCCTTTTAGTCCGGTTCCTAGCTCGTCCAGGTCCAGCCGGGCCGCGAGCGAGAGAGGCCCCTCTCTCGTACAACAACATCTGGGACCAGATGTTGTGGTACAAAATGTGTCTTTAGCGGAGCATACGTCCGTCGCTCGGGACGCTCCGTTGTATAAGCAGTCCGCAGAGACTGTTAAGGCTTCTTCTTCTCGCCGGCGCACACGACCGCACCTTGGCTGCGTGACCTCCGATATCTTGCCAGCTTCGCCGAGGAAGGATTATTCGGCGACCAGGTCACACCATCCGGCAGCCAGGGACTCGAGACCGATGGACTCCGGACGTTCGCATAGGAAAAGTATGCGGGAGCCATCTGATGCGGAGCTGCCCTCGGCAAAGCAGCGAAAGACCGCTCCTCCGCAGGTCTCGACGTCGGACATTCTAGTGCAGATAGCACAGCTTATCGCAGCATCCCAGCAGCCGACAGAGACGGTGTCGGATCGAGAATTATCCGACGGCGCTGGGTCGGTACGCTCCGCCGAAGCATCGGGGGCGGACGACCGGGAACATCGGGAGGTCCGACCGGATGGTGAAAGGGATACGGATGAATTGGAGCTATCCCTTTCGGAACAACACAAAGCTGCCGTAGACTTCATCCGGCACTTTCTTCCTCAAGTTGTTCCGTCGGGCCAGACTGCTGCGCTTCCGGACAGGAGAATTATAGCGTCATTGGACTCTGATTTTTTCGAGCGGTTCAGGGACATCGCTCCCGAGTTTCCGTCGCAGTCCAATAATGTTGCAAGAACATTTGAATTATTGAACGACGCTATTTTTAAACTTGCTTCCAGGACAGGGAAAGCAGGCTTCTTGTCCGCAAATACTCTCAACCTGCCTTTCATTAATGCAAGGAATAAATTCGACACGGCAGGTCAGGGTATACCGAGAGTTCCTCTGCGTATGGACGACGAGGCGGAAGACTTAGAGCTATCATTACCGTCGTCAGCTTCTATTCCAACCGCAGTGTTGGAAACAGCTATTGCGTCTAACAGAGCCAATTTAGATGCCTTATCTTACGCAGATCACCTTACGAAGGCGTTATCACTGCGTCTTCAAGGGGAAGAGTTTCAGGATATACAATCCTCCTTAAGACTTCTTTCAAGGGCAGTAGCTTATTCCACGTGTAACTCCGCCCTTTCAGTGGCTAATCTGGAGTTGGTTAGACGTGACGCAGCCCTGTCTACATCCACACTAGTGGATTCTAAGGTGAAGAACTCTCTTAGAGTCGCTTCGGTCTCAGGAGATCTTCTCTTTGACGGCAAGCTTTCCGCTATTTATGATAATATTAAAAAGAAAGCTAGTGATTCTCTGTTGTTTAGATCCGCTCCTAAAAGGTCGGATTCAGCAGACACGAATAAGGCGGGCACTTCTGGGTCTTATCCGCCCAAGAGAGGTTCCTATAGAGGTTCCGGTGCGTCCTCTAGCTCTTATTCGAGAGACCGTCAGGATAGCGACTCTCGTTCGGGACGTCCTTCAGGCCGGGACAATCGGTCGGACGCCCCGAGGTCGACGAGGCGAGGTGCGGGTCGTGGAAGACGTGGTTTCTCCTACCGCAGGCCTCGCAGATCCAGGAGGTGATGGCTCAAACCTCTATCGCGTTCCGGTTGGCGGAAGGTTGTCGAGTTTTTCTCAAGAGTGGGCGTCGATTACGGACGACCCTTGGGTGAGAGGAGTGACTTCGGAAGGTCTAAAGATATCCTTCAAATGAAAGCCTCCATTAACTCGAAGTCCAAAGTGGACTCATCTTCCGTCAAACCCTCAGAAAAGAGACGCTCTGCTATCAGAGGTGCAGTCTCTTTTAATGAAGAACGCGGTAGAGGTCGTAGAAAACCAGGAATCGCTGGGATTCTACAGCCATCTGTTTCTGGTTCCGAAACCAGACGGCTCGTTCCGTCCAGTCATAGATTTGAGCTGGATAAACAAGCTGATCATCGCTCCGAAGTTTTGTATGGAGACGATTCGATCGGTCAGAGCGAGTATTCGGGTGAACGATTATGCAACGAGCATAGATCTCAAAGATGCGTACTTTCACGTCATGGTACATCCGACATTCCGAAAGTATCTACGCTTCGCAGTCCTAGGAGTGGTGTATCAGTTCCGGGCCATGTGCTTCGGATTGAATCTAGCACCCTGGGCTTTCACTCGAGTAATGAACTCGGTAATGATTTACTTCCGAGCTCATTCGTCTGCGGTAACGTCGGCCTACCTGGACGACATTCTTCAGAGGTACGGCAACGAGTTAACGCTTCAGAACGATGTTCAGAATCTTCTTCTATTGCTCCGACGTTTCGGTTTCATAGTAAACGAGGAGAAGTCGGATCTGGTGCCGTCCAAGTCATTCACTCATCTGGGAATGAGCTTCGAGACGCACAACAATCTCGTTCGTCTGCCGTTAACCAGAGCGAAATTAGTCAGTTGTTACGCTCGCTATTGTCTAAATACAGACAAAGTCACAGCGAGAGAATTTATGAGACTGATAGGTCTGTGCGGAGCCGCTGCGGATCTCATTCCGATGGGACGGCTACGCACACGGCCTCTTCAAATTTTCTTGACTCAGAATTGGAGTGTGAAAATTCATTCGCTCGATGTAGACGTTCTCTTGTCAGATCAAGTGAAACAAGAGATTCAGACTTGGGCAAACATTCAGTGGTTAACTCAAGGAGTTCCGCTGCAGTTGCCGGATCCGAGTTTTACCATTATGACGGATGCCAGTCAAACAGGTTGGGGTGCATCATTAATCCCAACGGATTCGAGATGCCAGGGTCTTTGGGATCCGCAATTCCTGTGCAAGCACATAAACATCAAGGAAATGATGTCAATTTGGCTTGCGTTACGTCACTGGATGGACATTATTCACGATGCTCATGTCCAAATCCTATCCGACAATACGACAGTAGTGGCGTATATACGGAATCAGGGAGGCACTCATTCAGTTCCGTTGTTCAATCTAACGGAAAGAATCCTTCTGTTTGCGTTGGAACATCACGTTCTTCTTTCGGTCCGTCACATACCGGGTCGTCTGAATGTGCTAGCAGACTCCCTTTCTCGAAAGGGTCGCTTGTTGCCGTCGGAGTGGACTCTCAACAAACAAGTATTCAATCAGATTTGCTACCAATGGGAACGGCCAATGATAGACTTATTTGCGACACATCTCAACAATCAGTTGCAGACGTATGTGTCCCCGTGTCCGGATCCAAGAGCATTTGCTGTAGACGCTCTATCGATCCCTTGGGACGGAATGATAGGATATGCGTATCCTCCAGCGCCGTTAATTCAACAAGTATTGCTAAAGATAAAACAATCTCAATGCAAGATTCTGTTGGTAGCATCTCTGTCGCCACAGAGACCGTGGATAAATCTACTCAGGTGTCTGTTGTGGGACCTACCGCGGAAGCTCCCTCCACGAGAGGATCTTCTTTGGCAGGGGAAATCGCGCCAACTGCATCACAACCCGCAAGGTCTCAACCTCCACGTTTTTCCGTTGTGCGGTCCTTCTTGCATGGCAAGCACTTTACAGGACGAGCAGGGGACGCGATTTCTAACTGTAGGAGGACCTCCTCTTCGCTAAACTATGCGGCTAAGTGGAAGGTTTTCCGTCGTTGGTGTAGGGATCATTCTGTTGATATATTTGATCCCTCTATACCAGACATTGCTAACTTTCTAGTATACTTGTTTGACGAAATCAAACTGCAACCGGTTACTATAAAGGGTTATAGATCTATGTTATCTGATACCTATGCACATCATGATAGTTTACAAATTGGATCTAATGTCTCTTTATCGAAATTGGTTAGAAACTTTTCGATAAATAGACCTAGAACTCTTAGATTAATTCCTAAGTGGAATTTAGCTTGGGTTCTCCTTAAATTGAAGGAAAAGCCATTTGAACCTCTTGGGACAGTAGATTTCAAATTCTTATCTTATAAGACAGCTTTTCTCTTAGCTTTCTCTTCTGCCAGAAGAGTCAGTGAGCTTCATGCACTATCGGTGGATGATTCTCATTATCGTAGTGTTGGGAACACTATCACCTTCACTACTAATGTCGGTTTTTTAGCTAAGAATCAGGCTCCTAATAAATATCCGGAACCTATTGTTATTAAGGCTCTTCCGTCTTCAGACGGGCGTAGGCCTTTACTCTGTCCTGTTAGAGCACTACGTATCTATAAACAGAGATCTCAGTTCATCAGAAAGGGACGGAAACGTTTCTTTCTGTCTTTGATGCCTAATAGAAAGGACATTTCAGTCCATTCTATTGCTAGATGGATTCAGTTAACTATCCGTACTGCGTATGAAGATTTATCTTCTTCTCAGCAGTCTGTGCTTAAGATTTCTGCTCATGAAGTAAGAGCTCTTTCTACTTCCTGGGCTTATGCTAATAGTGTTGCTATTACAGATTTAATGAAGGCTGCTTATTGGTCTCAGCCATCCACATTTACTAATTTTTATCTCAGAAATATTGAGTCCATTTCTGGAGACCTGCATTGTTTAGGTCCGTTATCTGTTGCTCAGAATGTCGTCCACTAAACAGTTGCAACTATAGTTATGCAGGCTTTCTGTTCCGGCAGTGACTCCGTCCGGCTGCCCTCTTCGCTCTGGGCTATTTGACCCAGGGCAAGGGGAAGGGGGGGGCGGGTGTTCCCTTAGGTCACCTGCTTTATAGTGAAAAGCAAGGGAATGCCTCCTCCAAGACAGTATTTCTGAGTCGCTTCCGGGATGGTTTTAAAGTGTAATATTAATGTTTAATTTCATTCATGTCTTATTTTTAAAGTGTAGCTCGGTGTGAAGCATTTGTATATGTCAAGTGTCAAACGGGCTTTAATATACAATACTCGGACACTTTTAAATGATTATAAAGAGTCTCAATTCTCTGGACTACTTTATTTATTGGCTTGTTTTAATAATAATTAGTATAAAGGTTATACTGGATATTAATAGAGAACATGAATGTTATTGTGCTCAATTATTAAGGGTAGTGTATCTTTCTAATTTAAATATTAAATAAGAAAGATACATGTAAAGCCTAATACTCCTTTTCTCCTTAAGGGGTTATCTCTTTATTTTATAATTGAGCTTATTGGATTTTCCTCTATGTCCTAGGCCCTCCAGCCTGTTTACTATTCAGCTAAGTCTGGGTCATTGGTACAGTATAAAAATGTTAAAAAATTTATAGTAATTTATATATTTTTTATACTTACCAATGACCCAGACGGGGATGGCCCTCCCTGAGTTGGGAACTCTTGCCTCCCCGCTGAGTACATAGCGCTGACCAGGCACTGCCAGTAAGAATGATATTTGGCGCCAATTTCGGGACGACTGCGTCACTGCGCATGCGCAGTAGAGTCGTACTATGGAGGTCCTTTAGGACATGATTTCTTTTTGTTTTGGATGCAAATTTTGGGGATTGGGGGGCAAAATTTGTGTTTGGCCCTGGTTTTTGTGGAGTTAGCACCAGCTAAGTCTGGGTCATTGGTAAGTATAAAAAATATATAAATTACTATAAATTTTTTAACTTTTTTAGTAAATTTTGTTTCTTAACATACCTACCACAATTGTTTAACCCTCCTTGGGGATATCTTTTGTTATCGTTGCCCCCCACCCCCCTGCCCCCCCCCCCCCCCCCCCCCACTAAATCATAAACTTCTCGCAGGCGGAAATTTGGAATTGACGTCACAGTTGTTGCGTATGCGATCTGTAAATGCAAGAGGTGTGCAGAGAGAGTACCTGTAATGTCGAGCGCCGGTCTCGCTCAACCCCTTTTTGATCTTTTTTTTTGAGCTTTTGCACTCATCCACATTTCCAACTCGTTTAGAAAAGTTTATTAGCTTGAGTTAGTTCCGAAGTAGGGCTTGCACTTACGTTACAGCCAATTGTAAACAATTGTGGTAGGTATGTTAAGAAACAACATTTACTATAAAATTTTAATTTTTCCAACCAAATATAATTTAGCACTCGACCAGTTATCAAACACACAAAAAATAAAAATGAATGGTTCCCTCCCTCATTGATTTGAAAAATTAATTCCTTGAGAACCAAATGTATTTTTTATTTTGCATAATATATGACTAAGCCTAATACAATGCTGCTTAATACTACTTTTGTGTAAGTATTCTTGCATTAAGTTCACAATAACAAAACTTGCATAAAAATAGGAAGTATGTTGCCAAATAATCATTGTGTAATGAAAATTAGGTTGAAAAGTGTACCAGATGCAATAAATGTTGAAAAATTATTGAACAGAATTTATAAGAGCACCAAGATACAATTTACAATCCTGTATTTCCTGACAAAATTCCCCCTGACAAAATCCCTTTCAATAAATGCCAAATATGACAAAAGACCTTTCACTGAAAAAAAATACCTGTTAATGTTATACATAAAAAATATATCATGCTATACATGTATATACTATTCAAAAAAAGTCGGGGATATCCAAACTGATTTTGATATTTTTGGAAAATGGTATTGGATATACGTGATTGGACACATCAGTATGTTACCAAGTTTAATATGGATATTGAATGTCACCGACCCATGATAACTTTGTGCAGGTTTTTTTCGCACGAGTGCCACGTTAATGTCTGTGGGTACGTTTTGAAATTTTCCTTTTTTCTAGATGGGCTTTTTCAGAGGTCTCATCGTTCTTTTCTTGGTAGAAACTCGTTCATCAATAGTTTCTGGTTAAAACGTAACTTTTCCACGACAGGCAAAACAGAGTGTGGCAGCGGCAGAATGAACAATACCATGACATAACTGTTAGGCAGCACGAACGTTTTGGTGGTGGATCGATTATGGTGTGGGAAGGCATAACCATGACAAGCAGAACAGCATTACATGTCATCCAAGGGCATGTCAGAGGGCAGTACTACCATGACAACATGTTAGCAGCTCATGTGGTGCCATTTGCGCAACATCCTGGCCATTGATTCATTTTCCAAGATGACAATGTAAGAGCACACAGGGCCTGTGTTGCTACAGAGTTCCTCCAGCAGCAGTACATCACTACACCGCCTTGGCCAGCACTAAGTCCAGACCTTTCACCAATCGAGCACGTCTAGGATATGCTTGGCAGGCACCTATGACAATGCCAACAGCCCCCTATCAATGTTCAGGAACTTGCCGCTGCACTGCAGGAAGAATGGAATAACATCAGTCAAGCTGATATTGGATGTTTGGTGAGGAGTATGCCACGTCGGATCCATGCTTGTGCCGCGAACCGAGGAGGATTTGCAAGGTATTGAGGTCTTGGACTGAATGTGGTAAATTCTCTGACTGACCGTCCAAGTCTTCTACAGCTCATTGCATGGAATGTGTGCTTGTCAGACATCCAACTATCGCTGAAATCATTCACCAGATGTCACAGTGCAATGCCTCAACTGTCTTTTTGATGAAAATATAAATATATTTCTTCATATATCTCACTTTTATCAAATATTCCCTACTTTTTTGGAACAGTATATTTATTCATTTATTTATTTATTTATATGTGTTTAAGGTCACATATTTCTGCACAATGACTAATCATGATCGCGACAGTTTTACGGGTGGAGGAAGCCGGAGTACCTGGAGAGAACCACCAAGCAATGGCAAGCAACTGTCAGCTCCCCAACATACTAACTCCACACAAGCAGGGTTAGCATTGGTTGAAGGCAAGTGCACCATCGACGTGCAGTACGCCTTAGTACACAATGCCACCGTGCCCCCCACATGGGCAATGGGGGTGAAGTGTCTTGCCCAAGGACACAACACGGCTGCCGCAGGTGGGATTTGAACCGAGGACCTCTCGACTTGCAACCTGCACCTCTACCTACTGAGCCACCGCGCCCCTGGAATAGTATATATAAGTGCTGTATGACTGTGTTAGTGTACTAGTCTTCAACTGTGGTTCAACAACATATTTAACCCTCTGAACACTGATGCTGAAAAAATCAAATTTTCAAGTCAACAATTTTTAGTCTAGTTGCGGGCGTGCAGGCTGGCTGGTGTAAACAACTGGTTTCTGGATGATAACTTGATAATGGTTTAACCCATGTTCATGAAACTTCATAGGTAGGTTGGTATAGGTGAGAGGAAGAACCCTATTAATTTTGGACTTGCTTGTTCAAAGGTCAAGGTCACAGTGACCTTGAACATAGTAAATTTTAACAATTGGTTTCCGGATGATAACTTGACTACAGTTCAACCCACATTCATGAAACTTCATCTGTAGGTTTGCCTTCGTGAGAGGAAGAACCCTATTTATTTTGGACTCACTAGGTCAAAGGTCAAGATCACAGTGACCCTGAACATAGTAAATCAAAACAATTGGTTTCCGGATGATAAGTTGATAATGGTTTGACCCATGTTCATGAAACTTCATAGTTAGGTTGGCATCAGTGAGAGGAAGAACCCTATATATTTTGGTCTTGCTAGGTGAAAGGTCAAGGTCACAGTACCCTTCAACGTAGTGAATCGTAAACAATTGGTTTCCGGATGATAACTTGATAATGTTTCGACCCATGTTCATGAAACTTCATAGGTAGGTTGGCATCAGTGAGAGGAAGAACCCTATTTATTTTGGACTTGCTAGGTGAAAGTTCAAGGTCACAGTGACCTTCAACATAGTAAATCGTAAACAATTGGTTTCCGGACGATAACTTGATAATGGTTTGACCCACATTCATGAAACTTCATAGGTAGGTTGGCCTAGGTGAGTGGAAGACCCCTATTTATTTTGGACTCACTAGGTCAAAGGCCAAGGTCACAGTGACCTTGAACATAATTAATCCCAAACAGTTGGTTTCCAGATGATAGTTTGACAATGGTTCCACCTACATTCATGAAACTTCAAAGGTAGGTTGGCATTGGTGCAAGAAAGAGCACTATTGATTTCGGAATCACTAGGTCAAAGGTCAAGGTCACAGTGACCCTTCACATAGTAAATTGTAAACAATTGGTTTCCAGACGATAAGTTGATAATGATTAAACCCACTTTTGTGCTGTCACAACTCGACATTGGATCAGTGATCCTATCAACATTTTTTCCTTAATGGAACTAGAAATTTAACCACTCATTTAGCTCTCTAAAACCAGATTGAATTGGTTAAATTCTTAGTTGCATGATGGGCCAAAATTATGACCTGAAAATTTGATTTTTTAGACCTCAGTGTATAAAGGGTTAAAACTATACTTTTTATGCCCTCCGGAAAAAAATTTTGGGGGTGTATAGTGTTTGTCATTTCCATCTGTCCACTTGTCTGTCAGGAAGATTTTTGTTTCTGTCTGTCCATCCGTCTGCCCGTCAGGAATATTTTCGTGTCCGCTCCATGACTCTGAGATGCTTCATTGGATTTTGTTGAAACTTGGCATGCATTGTTTGATGGAGGTCAAGGTCACAGATCAAGGTCATTGCCACATCGGGGGCATAGTCACTTCCAAGTGACAATCTCTTGTTTTTAACTTTATTAATTACAAAGTTTATGTCAAGTAAAACCAACTTTGGACTACTTTTTTTTTTCATATCAGTTGTACATTAACTGAAAATGTGCTGGTGGTTTTCATCTCTAACTAAGTGTTAGTCAGTAGATGTATAGAAAGAGGATTTTGTTGGTGGTTTGGGGGGATTTTGTTTGAAGGTGGGTGGGGGTAGAGGGGAAATTTGTCAATGAGGGATTTTGCTTGGGGGATTATGTCAGGAGATTTTGATGATATCCTGCTGTTGAATGGTATCATCCTAAAGAATATACTTCACAGCAAAGTGAGGGAATCTATTTTGTATTCATTGGGGTTCAGTAATAATTTAATCCTACCACCTTGCTGGGTTGTAGGATTAAATTTTACTTCATGCCTATGTTTTTATTTTCATAAAATACACACTTTTTCAGAAAAAACTGAAGCGAACAATAATTTTTTTTGTATTGTCCTTGAACAATACATATCACATACTGTCATTTTGGGCTGAGGAATAATAATATCGTGAGGAATAATAAATAATACTCGAAGCCTTCGGCTTCTCATTCAATATTATCCCTCCACCCCCAATCGATCTCGTGCAGTAAAAAATGACAGTTCGAACGTGAATGCTGTTCTGTCTATCTTCCAATCCTCCTTCCAAATTTGTTGTGCAGTGTGTTTTCATTTCATTGAATGCAACTATATTCTTTACGCAGAAATATTATGTATATAAGAATTGAAATGAATCCATTTCAAATGGTGTAATTTAATTGAGAGTGCATGCTTGTGTAAGGCACTTAATCCTGATTTCCCAAGTGGGGGCATGGTGGCGCTATGTACTGAGGCATACTGCACGTTAATGGTGCACTTGTCTTCAACTAGTGCTCACCCTGCTTGTGCAGAGTGAGTGTGTTGGGGAGTCTGACAGTTGCTCGTCGTTGTTAGGTGGTTCCCTCTGGGTAATCCAGCTTCCTCTACACATAAAACTGTTCAACACAGATTGGACAGTTTTATGGGTAGTGGAAGCTGGAGTACCCAGAGGGAACCACCAATAAATAAATTTCAAGAAACCAATTTGGAGGTAAAAATATGATGATTTCAGCGATAGTCAATATTCTTCATTTTAAATGAAAAGAAAATATATCAAATTATAATGAAGCAGGTGCATGTCAAATTTCACTCTCTATTTTCTTTCATGGCAGGTTTGCAGATTGTATATACTTTGGATGAAGTAGCTTTTGTACAGAATCTAGTGTTTTATATAGAAACAGCTTACAGAACTCCAGTAAGTACTTAACTCATGACTGCTGTGACAGCCATAACTGACTGGTGATATTCATTAAACTCACCATTCAAATTTATTATTTTTTCAATTCTTTCTTCCAAAAACAGAGCTAATGCCGCATCTTTGGAATGAGCTCATCCAGAAATGATCTGCACTATTCTTAACTGATATTGAATGGCCTTCACATTTAACTGGTGAAAAAAACTCATCTTGAATCTTTTGTCAGTCTTGCGTTTTTTGTTTTTTTTTATGCTTCTGAACAATTTTTAGCTCACCGAAGAGAGCTTAACTTATCACTTGCCGTCCGTCGCCGTGAACGTATTTCAAACGACTTCTCTGAAACCACTGGTCCGATTTTCACGAAACTTCATGTTGATGTTCATTACTATCTGGCAATTCATCTTTGTTCAAATGAAATGGCCACGTCCCTTGGGGCTCTTTATGGGGCATAACTCTGATAGCACCATATAAATTATAGAAAATTATTAAAAAATCATCTTCTCCAGAACCAGTGGGCAGAATCTTTTGATACTTGGTATGCAGCATCTTGGTATGGGTCTGATTCAAGTTTGTCCAAATCGGCCCCCTGGATTCATATTTGGGCTCAGTATAGAAGCCCAAATTCGAACTTAGTGCATTTCAGGCAAATTTCTTAAAAAATCTTCTTCTCCAGATCCAGCAGGCAGAATCTTTTGATATTTGGTATGCAACATTGTGGGGTGGATCTGATTCAAGTTTGTTCAAGTCGGCCCCCTGGATTCACATTTGGGCTCAGTATAGAAGCCCGAATTCGAACTTAGTGCATTTCAGGCAAATTTCTTAAAAAATCTTCTTCTCCAGATCCAGCAGGCAGAATCCTTTGATATTTGGTTTGCAACATTGTGGGGTGGATCTGATTCAAGTTTGTTCAAATCGGCCTGCTGGATTCATATTTGGGCTCAGTATAGAAGCCCGAATTCGAACTTAGTGCATTTTAGGCAAATTTCTTAAAAAATCTTCTTCTCAAGATCCAGCAGGCAGAATCTTTTGATATTTTGTATGTATTTTGTATGTAACATTGTGGGGTGGATCTGATTCAAGTTTGTTCAAATCGGCCCCCTGGATTCATATTTGGGGTCACTATAAAAGCTTGAATTTGAACTTAATGCATTTCAGGCAAATTTCTTAAAAAAATCTTCTTCTCCAGATCCAGCAGGCAGATTCACGTTTGTTCAAACCATGTCCCTAGGTCCCTATTTGGGCTCACTGTGGGAGCCCGAATGATAACTTAGTTCAAAATGAGGAATTTTCTTTAAAAATCTTCTTCAGATTCAGCAGTCGGAATGTTTTGATATTTGGTATGTAGCATACTTAGAGGGGAAGTGGGGGGGGGGGGGGGGATTCAAGTTTGTTCAAGCCATATCCCTAGGTCCATATTTGGGCTCATTGTGGGAGCTTGAAATATAACTTAGTTCGAAATGAGGAATTTTCTTAAAAAATCTTCTTCTTCAGATCCAGCAGTCAGAATGTTTTGATATGTGGTGTGTAGCATCATTAGGGGGGTGAAAATCATGTTTGTTAAAGCCAAGTCCCTGGGTCCATATTTAGGCTCCCTGTGGGAGCCTGAATTATAACTTAGTCAATATGAGGAATTTTTCTTCAAAAATCTTCTTCTTCAGATTCAGCAGTCGGAATGTTTTGATATTTGGCATGCAGCATCCTTAGAGGGTGAGATTCAAGTTTGTTCAAGCCAAGTCCCTGGGTTCATATTTGGGCTCACTGTGGGAGCCCGAATGATAACTTAGTTTAAAATGGGGAATTTTCTTTAAAAATCTTCTTCTTCAGATCCAGCAGATGAATGCTTTTGATGTTTGGTATGCAGCATCCTTATGGGGGTAAGATTCAAGTTTGCTCAAGCCATGTCCCTAGTTCCATAAAATTTGTCTCTCATGACTTCATTCCTTTGTGGTGTTGATGAACCATGTCAAACTGAATGTGACCCCAAATACTTCTTTGAACCACTTTGTTTGAATCACTTTGCCCGGTGAGCGATTAAGGCCCCTTGGGGCCTCTTGTTTGTGTTTTTATGCGTTTTAAGAAGAAAAAAAAAATTTAGGCTGAAAATATTTTGTTTGGGAAAAAAATCTGTTTTTTATGCGTTTATCTCAATTTTGGGACGTAAAAGTGCAGGAACTGAAAATAGAAGGAAAATCCTGTGTATTGTGTGTGCACAATCGCTTCATCTAGTTGGTATATGCTTTTCTTAGGATGGGCATATGCAGCTTATTCAAGTCAAGTCCCTGGTTTGATATTTAGACTACCATGTCAGGTGAGCACCCTCAGGCCCCCTGGGGCCTCTTGTTATGAATCATACTTCAAAAAACACACATAAAAAAGAAAGAAAGAAAAAAAACCAAAGATATAACTATTGAAATTACTGTGGAAATGCACTCTTGCTTAAGCTAAAGAGTTATTGTGGGTGATCAAGAGGTGAAAAAGAAAAAAATAATAATAACTGCACACCAACTGCTCAAAACCCCAAAATACCTCAAATAACATAAATATATTCATTTTATTTCTTCTTTTTTTCCCCTATAATCAATGAAAAAAAGTTTTTATGATGTTGGAATTCACCTTGTTCAGATCATCTTTTGGGGATATTTTACCTATTCGTTTTCTTGTTTGGATGACAACCATTATTTTGGGTGGTCTGAATTTGTATCAAAATTTATTGTTTTATAGATTATTGGAAAGTGCACACGGGACTAGTTATTTAGAGAACCACCAAGCATCGACGAGCATCTGTCAGCTCCTCAACATTCTAACTCTGTTCAAGCTCCGCTCAAGCAGAGTTACAGCGGTTGAAGACATGTGCACCATCGACGTGCAGTATGCCTTAGAACACAGCGTCACCGTGCCCCCGTGTTGGCAACTGGGATAAAGTGCCTTGCCCAAGGACACAATGAGGGTCATCATGGACAGGGATCGAACTCAGGACCTCTAGCATAGAAATCCAACAATCTACCACTGAGCCACCATGCCAACAGGTTCTCTCCAATAATTTGTGACAAAACAAATTTATATAAACAACTTATTGTTTGTGCTTGACTGAAAATGAAACACAAGTGCAAGGAAAAAGTTGTTTTTTTGCTCTGGTATTCTCATTTTTAGCTTAACTTGACAAAGTCAAGATAAGCTATTGCCATCACGCATGCAGAAGTCTGTGAGTCTGTTCACATTTTCCTTTAGCACAGGCTACACCCTGTAGTTCTTGTCCGATCATCACCAAATTTCATATGCAGGTTTGAGGTCATGTCTAAATGAGAACTTCCCCTTTTGGTTGCGATCGGTCAACCGTGATGGCTGCCCGAGGCCAAAACCGGAAAACCTTTAGCACAGCCTACAGGTTATATTTATGAAGGGATATCATTGTAACTTGGTAGGATGACCCTGTATAATGTCTAGATGAGAATGTCCCCTTTTGGTCATGATCTGTCAACCGTGATGGCTGCCCAAGCCTGACACCCAAAAACCTTTACCACAGCCTACAGGTCAACTTTTAATATAGAGGGTTTTCATTGTAACTTGGTAGGATGACTCCAGATAATGTCTAGATGATAATGTCCCCTTTTGGTCATGATCATTCAACCATGATGGCTGCCTGGGCCCAAAACCCGAAAACCTTTAGCACAGACTACAGGTAATATTTATGAAGGGGTTTCATTGTAACTTGGTAGGATGACTCAGTATAATGTTTAGATGGTGATCGGTCAACCATGATGGCTACACAGCCGAAAATCTTTAGCACAGTCTACAGGCTGTATTTATGAAGGGATTTCATTGTAACTTGATAGGATGACTTGTTTTTGGAATAATTTCACTGTAACTTGGTAACTTTGGTTGACATACATTAACTGTGAGGGTCATATTAACCCTCCCTCAGTTCTTTAGTACAGTCTGCACCTCAAATAATTATTATTGAAAACATAGCATACAGGGAACAAAAATTAACATATTCTCAATTATCACAATTCTTGTCATATTTCATAATCTTTTCATAAACATTGAACATTATCCTTTTCATCAAACACAACACACAGGCAAGTTACATTTTGAAAGCTCTGATAATGGCTTCTAGTACTCAATCAATTAAAAACATTGATGGAAGATGGTTTGTGAAAATGGTCATTTATTGTTGGCTATTTTGAAACAAATCGATACATAACTGATTACATTACATATTTTTCATGTTTCAGGACTATGGTATCTGGGAGAGAGGTGATAAAACTAATCATGGTCTTCCAGAAATAAACTCAAGTTCCATTGGAATGGCTGTTGTAAGTGATAATTTATTGTTAAAAAAAGTAATCATTTATTGTTGTAAAAATAAATGTGCTGGATAATACACAGTAATGTATTACAATCATATATAATAGGGAAAAAAAACGAGGATAAGCAGACCTAGAAAGTGTCACTTGCATTTAGTTGTTTAAAACCCTCTGCACACTGATGTCAAAATGGCAAAGTTTTCAGCAGTAAATATTTCCCATAATGCAGTTTGATATTTAACCAAATATGCCATTTTTGACAGAGCTCAGCGAGCTCTGTCAAACAAGATATAATTTGTTAAGTTCATAGTCGAACAAGAGAAAAACAGACTGATTGGAGAAGATTCTGTTTCACTACCAGAGTGCAGGGGTTAACAAAATCATGGCTAATCTTACAATATACTTGTAGGTGCTAAATTTAATGTGATAAATTCAAGGTTTTTGAATTTTTAGCTCACCTTGACAAAGTCAAGCTGAGCTATTCTAATCGCTCTCTGTCCATCCGTCGTCCGTCAGCACCATGTTTTGGTCTTCTCCTCCAAAACCACTGGGCCAATTCAAGTGAAAGATTGTGTGAGTGATGGTCCCGAAGGGGCATTGCATTTTTGTTGTACTCAGCATGCTCAGCTCCATTGGGTGGGGGGTGGGGAAAATGCTCCAAAATATTTTTAAAATCTTCTTCTCATGAACCAGTTGGTACAATGACTTGTACAATTTGTTATGGAGCTTCCTTTTGAGGTGTAGAATCAACTTTATTCAAACGAAGTTCGTGAAGCAATATTTGGCTTTGTTATGGAAGGGGTAAGATTTTTGGCCCTGACCAAAATTTCTATTTTCTGAACCGATGGTCTGATTTGAATGAAATTCAGTATGTAGTATTATTGGGTCATAAGTACTTGAAAATTTCTGCACCCCCATGGGAACCCCAGGAGCAAAAAATAGAAATATTTTCAGATGCCCATATTTCCCAAACCACATGAACAGAGAACTGTTATTTGATATGAAGCAGCCTAAGACCAGTAGAATTGAATGGTAAAAAAAAAATTGCCATCAGCTATGTTAGGGTGTTCTGTAGAGGGCATCGAAAAAATGCTGAGTCAGCATATTTGCAAAAACTAAAAAAATCTTTTCTCCAGAACCAGTGGTCAGAATCTTTTGATATTTGGTATACAGCATCCATACGGGGATGGGGTCAGATACAAGTTTGTTAAAATGAAGCCTATCGTTTCCTATTTGGGCTCAATACAGAAGCCCAAAGTTTTTTAACTTTGGGGAATATTCTTTAAAAATCTTCTTCTTCAGAACCACCAGTCAGAATCTTTTAATGTTTGGTATACATCATTGTTATGAAGCCCAAATTTTTACTTGGTGCAGTATGGGGGATAATTTTAAAAAATCTTCTTCTTCAGATTCACCAGTCAGAATGCTTTCATATTTGGGTACAACATCTCTGGGTGGAGGGGGGGGGGGGGGGGTCAGATTCAAGGTTATTCAAATGGAGGGCCTGGGTTAATATTTGGGCTCCATATGGGAACCTGAAATTTAACTTTGTGCAATATGAGAAAATTTCTTTAAAAATCTTCTTCTTCAGATCCACCAGTCAGAATGCTTTCATATTTGGTATACAACATCTCTAGGGCGGTGAGATTCAAGTTTGTTCAAATCGGGTCCATAGGTTAATATTTGGGCTCACTATGATAGCCCAAATTTTAACTTTGTGCAATATGGGGAAATTTCTTTAAAAATTTTTTTCTTCAGATCCACCAGTCACAATGTTTCATATTTGGTATACAACATCTCTAGGAAGGTCAGATTCAGGTTTGTTGAAATCGAGTGCCTGGGTTAATATTTGGGCTCTCTATGGGAGCCAGAATTGGTCATGTAGCTGTAGAATTAGAAATTTTGTAGTCAGTACCCTCTTGAGGTGTGTAACTAAGATTAATCCACATAGGTTGTTTCAAGGTGCTTAATAGGGAAGCTCCAAATTTTTCATTATGGTCAACTGAAGAAAAGGGATGATTCTTGACTGTTTTTGTCACTTCTGAGGGCTCCATGATTGACAATCCTATGGAGATGAATTGCTTAACGTAGATTCATTTTTGGACTCTGTTTATATCATGTTCTGTTCAAGGTGGGCACTTCAAGCCCCGTGGGTCCTCGTGTTTTATAGAAATGTGTAAAAAAAAATTGTGTAAATTTCTTGGTAAAATATTCTCACCCTCTCTACTTTTTAGCTCACCTGACTGAAAGTCAGGGTGAGCTTTTCTTATCACTCTTTCTCCGTGGTCTGTTCGGCCATCCATCCGTCCGTCCATCCGTCGTCCTGTCGTGTTTGAGCCTCTCTCCTAAACCACTGGTCACATTTTAATAAATTTCATGTAAGTAGGGGAAAAAATGGCCAAATTTTATGAAAATCTTCTTCTAATGAACCATTTGTAGCAGAGACTTGATCTGTGGTATACAGAGTCCTTTTGAGGTTTAGAATCAAGTTTGTTCAAGAGAAGTTTGTCGGCCATTATTTGCCTTCATTTTGGGAGGGGCAAGAATTTTTGCCACTCCCAAAATTTCTATATTTTTATACTGTACCAATGACCCAGACTTAGCTGGTGCTAACTCTAACAAAACCAGGGCCAAACACAAATTTTGCCCCCCAATCCCCAAAATTTGCATCCAAAACAAAAAGAAATCATGTCCTAAAGGACCTCCATACTACGCCTCTACTGCGCATGCGCAGTGACGCAGACGCCCCGAAATTGGCGCCAATTATCATTCTCTGTTTGGCCCTTCATCAGTCAACATCTCACTGATCTTTGTGCTTGTAAATCTCAGTTTAAAGGATGCCAGACACGTAATTTTTGGAGAAAATGTGATTCTAAGGAGGATAGAAGGAGGAGAGGAAAAAGAAGTGACAAAAAATAATCAGGGCTGTACTTAAAATTTTTGGATGAAATTATGTTAAGTTGCCTATTTTCGAGGCATGGGCCTCTTGTTGTCATTCTTGCTAATTGTTGCACTGCTTATTCAGTGTTTCCTCTCCCCTAGCCTTCTAAAGTCCCCCCTTGCAATTCTCCCATGCTTTTGGCATATTTTTGAGAAATTTCATTTCTAAAATTTCCTGGGAGAGTTGCTTGGTTACAGAATGTTTTCTGTTATTTTCCCCATAGTTACGTTTTCACCCATGGGTGTATAACGTTTGTGTTCTGCATCTTCCATCTGATGTTCTGCAGATTCTCCCCTGGGAGTCTCTGTTTTGCATCAGATAGAGTGTAATTGATGACTGATTCCGGGCCAGTTTTTTCAGTGCCTGGAGTCATGTTTTCTGGTGTTTTTACACTGTTTGTTTTCATTGGCAACAGCCTTTTTTGAGGGGGGCTGTTTGCCTTTGCTGTAGTTTATCTCACTATAAGATACATTTATATTATCCGTAAGTGTCTCATTAATTATTTAATATAAATTTAAAATTTTTGACCACACTTTGCCATCGGATCCATCGGGGCTCAACGTTACTTTTCAGCAACTTGGGCTTCGCTGAAAAAATATTTTTTCAAAATTATTTTGTTTTGCAATTGTTTTTTCATTTATTAATGGATCATGTTATTATGTATCTTTGTGTCAGGGGTTTTTGCGAGTAACTAGGACTTATTGTTGTTCTTTCACAATGAAGGGACGTTGTTCAAATTGTAATAGGAAGAAATCTTCCTCTGACTTTCATGATCATTGTATTAATTGTAGTCAGTGTTCTCGCATTAATCCCTGTCCTATATGTGAACATTGGGATGAGAAACATTGGAAACGTGTGTCACGATATGTTGTTTCTGGAGAAAGAGCGATGCCGGCTCTTTGTCCGCAAGGTCACTCTACTCTCTCAGTTTCTATTTCAGAGGAACCAGAACAGGGTGATGTTTCCATGTTATCTTCTTCCAGTGAGCGTCCGTCGTCACAAATGAATTCAGAGCTAGCGGCAAAAGTGCTCATGGAGATTAGACAAATGTCGTCCGCTAGCTCGCCCGGTGTAGCGTCCATTCACCGAATGGTTCAGCAGCCGGGGTCGTCCGATGTGGTCCAAGAGGAAATTTTGGGTGATGCGAGCACTATAAACATAATAGATGCACACCCAGTGACGGCGGATAGTAAGCGAGAACGGAGGAAGCCTTTGAGTCTGGTTCCTAGTTCGTCCAGGTCCAGCCGGGCCGCGAGCGAGAGAGGCCCCTCTCTCGTACAACAACATCTGGGACCAGATGTTGTGGTACAAAATGTGTCTTTAGCGGAGCATACGTCCGTCGCTCGGGACGCTCCGTTGTATAAGCAGTCCGCAGAGACTGTTAAGGCTTCCTCTTCTCGTCAGCGCACACGACCGCACCTTGGCTGCGTGACCGCCGATATATTACCAGCTTCGCCGATCAAGGATTCTTCGGCGACCAGGTCACACCATCCGGCAGCCAGGGATTCGAGACCGATGGACTCCGGACGTTCGCATAGGAAAAGTATGCGGGAGCCATCTGATGCGGAGCTGCCCTCGGCGAAGCAGCAAAAGACTGCGCCTCCGCAGGTCTCGACGCCGGACATTCTTGTGCAGATAGCACAGCTTATCGCAGCATCCCAGCAGCCGGCAGAAACGCTGTCGGATCGAGAATTATCCGACGGCGCTGGGTCGGTACGCTCCGCCGAAGCATCGGGGGCGGACGACCGGGAACATCATGAGGTCCGACCGGATGGTGAAAGGGATACGGATGACTTGGAGCTATCCCTTTCGGAACAACATAAAGCTGCCGTGGACTTCATCTGGCACTTTCTCCCTCAAGTTGTTCCGTCGGGCCAGACTGCTGCGCTTCCGGACAAGAGAATTATAGCGTCATTGGACTCTGAATTTTTTGAGCGGTTCAGGGACATCGCTCCCGAGTTTCCGTCGCAGTCCAATAATGTTGCAAGAACATTTGAATTATTGAACGACGCTATATTTAAACTTGCTTCCAGGATGGGGAAAGCAGGTTTCTTGTCCGCTAATACTCTCAACCTGCCTTTCATTAATGCAAGGAATAAATTCGATATGGCAGGACAGGGTATACCGAGAGTTCCTCTGCGTATGGACGACGAGGCGGAAGACTTAGAGCTATCATTACCGTCGTCAGCTTCTATTCCAACCGCGGTGTTGGAAACAGCTATTGCGTCTAACAGAGCCAATTTAGATGCCTTATCTTACGCAGATCACCTTACTAAGACGTTATCACTGTGCCTTCAGGGGAAAGAGTTTCAGGATATACAATCCTCTTTAAGACTTCTTTCAAGGGCAGTAGCTTATTCCACGTGTAACTCCGCCCTTTCAGTGGCAAATCTGGAGTTGGTTAGACGTGACGCAGCCCTAGCTACATCCACACTAGTGGATACTAAGGTGAAGAACTCTCTTAGAGACGCTTCGGTCTCAGGAGAACTTCTCTTTGACGGCAAGCTTTCCGCTATTTATGATAAAATTACAAAGAAAGCTAAGGATTCTCTGTTGTTCAAATCTGCTCCTAAGAAGTCGGATACAGCAGACACGAATAAGACAGGCACTTCTGGGTCTAATGTGCCCAAGAGAGGTTCCTATAGAGGTTCCGGTGCGTCCTCTTGGTCTTATTCGAGAGACCGTCAGGATAGCGACTCTCGTTCGGGACGTCCTTCAGGCCGGGACAATCGGTCGGACGCCCCGAGGTCGACGGGGCGAGGTGCGGGTCGTGGAAGACGTGGTTTCTCCTACCCCAGGCCTCGCAGGTCCAGGAGGTGATGGCTTAAACCTCTATCGTGTTCCGGTTGGCGGAAGGTTGTCGAGCTTTTCACAAGAATGGGCGTCGATTACGGACGACCCTTGGGTGAGAGGAGTGACTTCGGAAGGTCTAAAGATATCCTTCAAACGAAAGCCTCCATTAACTCGAAGTCCAAAGTGGACTCATCTTCCGTCAAATCCGCAGAAAAGAGACGCTCTGTTATCAGAGGTGCAGTCTCTTTTAATGAAGAACGCGGTAGAGGTCGTAGAAAACCAGGAATCTCCGGGATTCTACAGCCATCTGTTTCTGGTTCCGAAACCAGACGGCTCGTTCCGTCCAGTCATAGATTTGAGCTGGATAAACAAGCTGATCGTCGCTCCGAAGTTTTATATGGAGACAATTCGATCAGTCAGAGCGAGTATTCGGGTGAACGATTATGCAACGAGCATAGATCTCAAAGATGCGTACTTTCACGTCATGGTACATCCGACATTCCGAAAGTATCTACGCTTCGCAGTCCTAGGAGTGGTGTATCAATTCCGGGCGATGTGCTTCGGATTGAATCTAGCACCCTGGGCTTTCACTCGGGTAATGAACTCGGTAATGATCTACTTCCGAGCTCATTCGTCTGCGGTAACGTCGGCCTACCTGGACGACATTCTTCAGAGGTACGGCAACGAGTTAACGCTTCAGAACGATGTTCAGAATCTTCTTCTATTGCTCCGACGTCTCGGTTTTATAGTAAACGAGGAGAAGTCGGATCTGGTGCCGTCCAAGTCATTCACTCATCTGGGAATGAGCTTCGAGACGCACAACAATCTCGTTCGTCTGCCGTTAACCAGAGCGAAATTAGTCAGTTGTTACGCTCGCTATTGTCTGCACGCAGACAAAGTCACGGCGAGAGAATTTATGAGACTGATAGGTCTGTGCGGAGCCGCCGCGGATCTCATTCCGATGGGGCGGTTACGCACACGTCCGCTTCAAATTTTCCTGACTCAGAATTGGAGTGTGAAAATTCATTCGCTCGATGTAGACGTTCTCTTGTCAGATCAAGTGAAACAAGAGATTCAGACTTGGGCAAACATTCAGTGGTTAACTCAAGGAGTTCCGCTGCAGTTGCCGGATCCGAGTTTTACCGTTATGACGGATGCCAGTCAAACAGGTTGGGGTGCATCATTAATCCCAACGGATTCGAGATGCCAGGGTCTTTGGGATCCGCAATTCCTGTGCAAGCACATAAACATCAAGGAAATGATGTCAATTTGGCTTGCGTTACGTCACTGGATGGACATTATTCACGATACTCATGTCCAAATCCTATCCGACAATACGACAGTAGTGGCGTATATACGGAATCAGGGAGGCACTCATTCAGTTCCGTTGTTCAATCTAACGGAAAGAATCCTTCTGTTTGCGCTAGAACATCACGTTCTTCTTTCGGTCCGTCACATACCGGGTCGTCTGAATGTGCTAGCAGACTCCCTTTCACGAAAGGGTCGCTTGTTGCCGTCGGAGTGGACTCTCAACAAACAAGTATTCAATCAGATTTGCTACCAATGGGAACGGCCTATGATAGACTTATTTGCGACACATCTCAACAATCAATTGCTGACATATGTGTCTCCGTGTCCGGATCCAAGAGCATTTGCAGTAGACGCTCTGTCGATCCCTTGGGACGGAATGATAGGATATGCGTATCCTCCAGCGCCGTTAATTCAACAAGTATTGCTAAAGATAAAACAATCTCAATGCAAGATTCTGTTGGTAGCATCTCTGTCGCCACAGAGACCGTGGATAAATCTACTCAGGTGTCTGTTGTGGGACCTACTGCGGAAGCTTCCTCCACGGGAGGATCTTCTTTCGCAGGGGAAATCGCGCCAACTCCATCACAACCCGCAAGGTCTCAACCTTCACGTTTTCCGTTGTGCGATCCTTCTTGCATGGCAAGCACTTTACAGGACGAGCAGTGGACGCGATTTCTAACTGTAGGAGGACCTCCTCTTCGCTAAACTATGCGGCTAAGTGGAAGGTTTTTCGTCGTTGGTGTAGGGATCATTCTGTAGATATATTCGATCCCTCTATACCAGACATTGCAAACTTTCTAGTATACTTGTTTGACGAAATCAAACTGCAGCCTGTTACTATAAAGGGTTATAGATCTATGTTATCTGATACCTATGCACATCATGATAGTTTACAAATTGGATCTAATGTCTCTTTATCGAAGTTGGTTAGAAACTTTTCGATAAATAGACCCAGAACTCTTAGATTAATTCCTAAGTGGAATTTAGCTTGGGTTCTTCTTAAATTGAAGGAAAAGCCATTTGAACCTCTTGGGACAGTAGATTTCAAATTCTTATCTTATAAGACAGCTTTTCTCTTAGCTTTCTCTTCTGCTAGAAGAGTCAGTGAGCTTCATGCACTATCGGTGGATGATTCTCATTATCGTAGTGTTGGGAACACTATCACCTTCACTACTAATGTGGGTTTTTTAGCTAAGAATCAAGCTCCTAATAAATATCCGGAACCTATTGTTATTAAGGCTCTTCCGTCTTCAGACGGGCGTAGGCCTTTACTCTGTCCTGTTAGAGCATTACGTATTTATAAACAGAGATCTCAGTTTATCAGAAAGGGACGGAAACGTTTCTTTCTGTCTTTGATGCCTAATAGAAAGGACATTTCAGTCCATTCTATTGCTAGATGGATTCAGTTAACTATCCGTACTGCTTATGAAGATTTATCTTCTTCTCAGCAGTCTGTGCTTAAGATTTCTGCTCATGAAGTAAGAGCTCTTTCTACTTCCTGGGCTTATGCTAATAGTGTTGCTATTACAGATTTAATGAAGGCTGCTTATTGGTCTCAGCCATCCACATTTACGAATTTTTATCTCAGAAATATTGAGTCCATTTCTGGAGACCTGCATTGTTTAGGTCTGTTATCTGTTGCTCAGAATGTCGTCCACTAAACAGTTGCAACTATAGTTACGCAGGCTTTCTGTTCCGGCAGTAACTCCGTCCGGCTGCCCTCTTCGCTCTGGGCTATTTGACCCAGGGCAAGGGGAAGGGGGGGGGGGGGGGGGGGGGGGTATTCCCTTAGGTCACCTGCTTTATAGTGAAAAGCAAGGGAATGCCTCCTCCAAGTCAGTATTTCTGAGTCGCTTCCGGGATGGTTTTAAAGTGTAATATTAATGTTAAAATTCATTCATGTCTTATTTTTAAAGTGTAGCTCGGTGTGAAGCATTTGTATATGTCAAGTGTCAAACGGGCTTTAATATACAATACTCGGACACTTTTAAATGACTATAAAGAGTCTCAATTCTCTGGACTACTTTATTTATGGGCTTGCTTTAAAAATAATTAGTATAAGGGTTATACTGGATGTTAATAGAGAACATGAATGTTATTGTGCTCAATTATTAAGGGTAGTGTATCTTTCTAATTTAATATTAAATAAGAAAGATACATGTAAAGCCTAATACTCCTTTTCTCCTTAAGGGGTTACCTCTTTACTATATAGTTGAGCTTATTGGATTTTCCTCTATGTCCTAGGCCCTCCAGCCTGTTTACTATTCAGCTAAGTCTGGGTCATTGGTACAGTATAAAAATGTTAAAAAATTTATAGTAATTTATATATTTTTTATACTTACCAATGACCCAGACGGGGATGGCCCTCCCTGGAGTTGGGAACTCTTGCCTCCCCGCTGAGTACATAGCGCTGACCAGGCACTGCCAGTAAGAATGATAATTGGCGCCAATTTCGGGACGTCTGCGTCACTGCGCATGCGCAGTAGAGGCGTAGTATGGAGGTCCTTTAGGACATGATTTCTTTTTGTTTTGGATGCAAATTTTGGGGATTGGGGGGCAAAATTTGTGTTTGGCCCTGGTTTTGTTAGAGTTAGCACCAGCTAAGTCTGGGTCATTGGTAAGTATAAAAAATATATAAATTACTATAAATTTTTTAACTTTCCAAACCGAGAGGCAGATTTGAACCAAATTTGATATGAGGGCTTATTGGGTCATAAGTACTTAATTTATTCCCCAATTTTTTTTCCCGTCACCCCATGGGAACTGCAGGAGCTAAAAATAGAAAAAAATTAAAACGCCCATATCTTCAAAACTACACGGCACTGAGAATTCTTATTTGGTGTGAAGCTTCCTAAGGACCAACAGAATGGAATGGTAAAAAAAAAATTGCTATCGGTTTTATCATGGGGTACTTTTTGAGGACTTTGAAAAAGTGCTGATTGCATTTTTTAACACTGTGGGTAATGGGAAAAACATGTTAGACTACTTTTCTCCCAAACCACTGTTCCAAAAGCTTTCAAATTTCACATATAACATCTTTGGAAGATTGTTTCACATGTTTATTGAAATCAATCACCTGGGTCCATATTTGGGCTCTCTATGGGAGCCCAAATGTTTAAATTAGTGCAGTATGAGGAATATTCTTTAAAAATCTTCTTCTTCAGATCTACCAATAAGAATTTTTTGATATTTGATATGCAGCATCCTTAGGGGGGTGAGGTTCAAGTTTGTTCAAGCCAAGTCCCTGAGTTCATATTTAGGCTGAAAATTTGGGGCCACGTTCCGGACTTAGAAATTTGGGACCAAAATCCGGACATTTTTTTTTTTGTTTTTTATGAGTTTTGGTCAATTTTAAGACAAAAAAAACCCTTTTACTTCTTCCTTTTCTTTTTTGAAGGGGGTGGAGGTGGAGATTCCTTGACTTTTGGTGGTGAGTGCTCAGGTTCCATCTTTAAGTGGTGAGCTTGTTGAGCATGTTTTGTTGCCATGGCTATGTTGGAATGTTGAGCATCTGTTGCCTTTCTGAGCTGTGTCAGCTGGTTCGCTAGGTCCTCCATAGACTCCTTGTGTTCCTTGTTGAAAGCCTCCATCTCAACTTCTTTTTTGAGCTGTGCAGTATGCTTATGCTCTTCAGTTTCAGCAGGAGAGCTGTGGGTTGTTTCTTTTGTGCCCAAGATCTGTTGTTCCAGTTTGTGGGTGAGCTTACGTAGTTCATCTTCTTCCTCTTTAGCATGGGGGTCCAAGCTAGAGCTGGAGCTGGAGAGAGAGGCATTGGGTGACTTGATGGCATCTGTAGGTGTGTTCTCCAGCAGAATGGAGGAATGGATTTCCATTTCCTCTTCTTTCTCTTTGCAGGATTCTTCAGTCTTCTTTTTCTTTCAGGCATCTGAGCACTTTGCATCCCGGCGCTTTGAGGACAGGCTTTTCTTCCTTTTCTTTTGCTTGGCTCTATCAGGGTTCTCCAGGTGTGGTCCAGAGCAGAGCCTGACTGGACAAAGGTGCTACTACTCCCCAGAGAAGCCAAGGGTCTGGCTGCTTGCTTCTTTCCTGGCTTCTTTGGTATCTGGTATGGCTTTTTAGTAGGAGCCCTTCCAGGGTGATATTGGAAAATCCAGGATCACCTGGCAGGTATCACCAGAGACATGGATGGTTCTAGTGTCAACTACATTCAGGCTGTTATAGCCCATGAGTTTCTGTGGAAATATCATTCTTGCTGTTGTTAGCAGTGCACGGAGGTTCGAGTGGATTGTCCGAACTGATCAACGAATACGAATACTTTGAAATTTTATGAATACGAATATGAATACGAATACACAAATTTCAAATGTATTGAATATGAATACGAATACTTTACAATGTATTCATGAATACAAATATGAATACTTGAATACTTTTCAAAATTTTTTCTTGTAAATGGATGATAATTTGATCATTCTTATTGGGATTAAGGGTATAAGGGATTATAGGTGAAGATTTAGTTTTTCAGAGGGTGGATCTCTTAATCCTTTAGAACCCAATCAACAGACATAAGTTGGTATTAATGACAAACAAAAGAAATAAAAAAAAAAAATTCAAATATCAATTTATTTAGAAAACAATTAGAAAAATGTGCACAGTACTCATCCAATGTTTTGTTGTTTAGTGCATACACAGTAATCATTAAATAGAGAACTGTGAGAAATTTACACAATTTTTGGGGTATTTTTTAAAGTTTTTTTTCTTCTAAACTGCATTTTATGACCCCCAATAATGTCTATTAATTGTGGCTAATTGTGGCTTCTTTGCTTCATGTCTTTTATTAATATTTAAACATACATTGCTGGTGAGAATAAAAAAAAAACTGGCCAGTGCTATTCACAAAAATCAATTAAGCATTTACTGCGCTATTGGAAAAATGTTGTAATTCAAGCACAATAATTTTACAGATCTCTCAGTCTACACCTTATTTCTACTATTACTGTAGAAAAATATTAGATTAGTATTAATTGGATAATGGAGTTGTTTAGGGATTAAATAAAAATCAATACTTTGGTCAGACTGATATCCTTTGTCCAAAGAATAATTTGTACAATTACAATGTTTAGTTTACAATGAAACAAATTTTGAACAATGAAGAGTTTGCTATGAAAAGGCAGATAAATAATTGAACTTACCTTCATGTGTAGTATGAAGTTTGATGTACTATTTGATGGACCTGATATGTGCACTTCAAAAGTATTAGTTTAATTCTTTACTACTTTCTAATAGAGATAATCACAATATTTTTTTTACAAATACTGTATACAGGTGTATTAAAAACAAGAAAAGTATTCAAAAAGTATTCATGAATACACCTCAAATTTGACTGTATTCGAATACGAATACGAATACTTTAAAATTGCATGAATACTGAATACATTTGAATACTTGAAAAAATGTATTGAATACGACTGAATACCGAATACGAATACCCCAACCCTGCAACTGACCGGATTGCGATAATGAAAAAAGACTCCCCAGCATACTAAGTCCACACAATTAGCACTCTTCTGTTCTAAAGTGTATATAAATTTGAATTTTGCCTTACATTTAGTACAATTCAGCCTGGTAATTGCAAATAGGTTGTAGAGTAATCTCCTGCTAATTGAATAAACAATGTCTTGGTCTATCAAATTGCTCTGACAACCTCTGAATACCCCACTTTTCTAGACCTTTTTGGCCTCAGTACATCCAGTATAAAAATTCACATCACATCTTGTTTTACAGATCCCCATGACTCCATTTCAGCAATATATTCAGTACCTTTTTTTATCACAGGGTTTGCACAGCTCTTGAAAAACCCTTGAAAATGAGTTTTTTCCTGAAAAACCCTGGAATTTGAAATTAGTCCTTGAGAAACCCTTGAACTTTCAGAAATCTCTTGAAAAAACCTTGAATACCAAGCTATTTCCTGGGCATTGTAAATATATGTGTACTCGCCTTTTACTTGTTTGTTGTGCTCGTGTCGCGCAGTTAAAAAAAAACATAAAAAAGTATGGAACGTTTTACCATAATTGGGCCGAGCTGACTGGGGCGAATTAATAGCAGGCAGTTGTGTTTGGGATTTTTTTTTAGTGAAGAGTGAGAGAATAAGCTCCCTTTAGTTTATTTACTGCAGCATATGTGTTCAATAGCGGGTTTTATTTTCGTCTTCACTTCTGTTGTTTGTTTTTTCCAAATATATATTCAAATGGGGCGTTGTGTTTTCAACAAGAGCTGGCTGACGGACAAATGATATGAAAATTGGATTCGTGAGCTGAAAAGCGATAAGCATTCAGCTTTCTGTACTTTGTGTAATAAATCAATAAATTTGTCTGAAATGGGCGAATATGCTGTGTCATTACATGCAAGGGGAAAAAAACATTGGGATGCTAAAGCAGTCATGTGTGTATAAACTATGCACAAACTATGCGCAACCTATGTATACCATTGCTTTCCACTGGTGTTTATGTTGCCACGGAGACACGCATTACCAAGCAGTGACACTCAGTGGCCCGCAAAAGTTGTGCATTGTTTGCACATTAGGCACGTCACTGGCATGAAAATGATGTCATGACACCTCAAAATTTATTTTTGAAAATTTCAAAATTTTGGCCACGGTCTGGCATGCAGTCATGCCAAACACACTTCCATGACTAGTTACTTCACTAGTTACGCCACAATTCATGCCCCTTCATGCCTCTTCTGTCGTGCAAATGTCAGGGTGGCTTTAAACATTGGAAAGTAGCCAAGATCATTCACAACTCAAACAGGCTTTATGTCAGCCCAAATTGTGTTAGAAGGCACTAAAACTGATCTTTCTGACTGACATTTTATCAAGCATCTAATACTTAATGACTTTTCACAGAATGTTTGTTTTTGTTGCAGGCAGCCCTTGAAGCAATCAACGAATTAGATTTATTTGGTGCAAGAGGTGGTCCTGCATCTGTGGTGCATGTATTGCCAGATGAAGCTCAGCAGTGTCAGGTGTGTGACTACAGTGTGACAACATTTTTTATGTCAGCTTTTTCCAGTTTGCTCATCTGTTGATTTATTACCAAAGCAACAGATGCCAGCTTGCCATCATTTCATTTAAGTCATCTAGCATAGCAAAGCACATTTGTGTTTTTTTTCTTAGTAAGCTGATGATATGATACGAATACTGATAGCTCTCTTTCTAACCCTGTGCACAATGATGTTGAAATATCAAAATTCCAAGCTGCAAATGTTTTCTGTGAGGTCTAAAAAGTTGGAAATCTGTTTCTCAGGCCCTCCAGCATGGCCTTTTTGTCTGCCGCATACTCTATTTTTATAACCAAGATTCAGATTCACATTCAGATTCTTTATTCACGGTACCTACATGTAAAATAGTTACAAATAAACATTTTGCACAAATGTAATAAGTAGTGTACCGTGGGAAGTGACCAATGCAAATTTAAAAAAAAATAAAAATTAAATGGTTAATATCTGATATTTTACCCAAATTAATAAAATTGATAAATTTGTCCCTTGAGTGCAAGAACTCTTGCACTCAAGGGACGTAATACACCACCACCCATGCTATTCTGTAGATTTTGCGGCCTACAACATAAAACAAACCAAGAACATGAACTTTTAATAGCCAAAAAAATAATCAGTGCCAGGTGGTTAACAGTATTTCACATAGCATTTCATAGGCTAAGGCAAACACACACCAAGCTTCCATCATCATTATAAGAAGGAATGAAAGAACCCATCAAATTAGATAATTTCAGCTTATTCATACCAATATTCTTTAATTTTGTTTCCAATTAATTCATATGAAAATGGTAAAAATCAGTTGCAGATGTTGTTAAAAGAGTTGGGTGCACGTGGAAAGAACATGGAACTTCCAGCTTCTCTCATATCAGAGCCAAGCACAATTGATATTGTGAAGAGTGATTGAGTACGAGAAAACTATAAAGACAGCTTACAAATTTTTAGTCCTTACATGCATTAAAACTCTTCTCCCGCATCAGAACTAAGTGTCACCAGCGATACTTGGTGTGTATGGAAAGAATATGATCTTTATTGCACCTCTCATATCAAAGCAAAGCACAACTGATGCATCAAAGGTTGATTGAGTATGAGGACACTCTATGACAAGAGCTTACAATAGGGTCCTGCGAATATTCAAGATTCGATTTGATATTGATACTATACATCTGCTTCGAGCTCGATCCCAAATCAGTCTCAGGATTCGATTTTTTTTAATCTCTTATACCAACTTCAATTTGTTGCTTTTCCAACAAAAATTGGATAAAATTGACATTAGACAATTCATTCATGTAGGATCAATTCATTTCATATTTTATTGAGTAATGGACAGTGGTTAATTGTTAGGTAAGTACTGAATTTTTCCCAGAACATTATCCATAGTTTTAGTTTTTGAGTAGCATAGGACATGTATAAATTAATTTTAAATGATCCAATTGGTTCAACTTACCATATTCTTTTCCTTATGTTGATGGGTTTTTTTCGGGAGCGCGATGGCTCAGTGGTAGACTGTTGGACTTCTATGCTAGAGGTCCCGAGTTCGATCCCCATCCGGGACAGCCCGCGTTGTGTCCTTGAGCAAGGCACTTTATCCCGATTGCCTACATGGGGGCACGATGACACTGTGTACGTTCTTAAGAATGTGAATAGTAACAAGTTAAGCCTTCAAAAACTAAAACTATGGATAATAGGCCTAGCTGTTTCAGCAACGGTGTTACAGAGAATATTTATTTATTGGTGTTTAAGGTGTCAATCAGTCTTGTAGGGCTACCACCAGGGAACCTTATGTTGTAAGATTTTGTTCATAAATAATTCTTTTGTTAAAGTTTATTGGAGAGTGCATCTTGGCACTCTCCAATGAATTGTAGTAAAAGAGGTTTAAACTTTTTTTTCTGCTTCTGAGAAACAAGCTAATGCATAAAGTATAAACCCATTTAAGTTGTTTTCAGTGTTTCTCATTACAGACATATTGGTGGCTCCTAGCACGCTAACAACCCCATAGCTAGAGTGAAGAGAGAATGGGTACTAAAACATTGTGTCTAATGAACCTATGAAAGTCACAACTATTATTATAATTTCAGTTTCAAACTTGTATCAGTTTTGTACATATTCTGTGAAATATGATTTGCTCAAGTATTTTTCAAAATAATTTTTTTCGTATAGACAACCTTGAATTTAAAGGTATATTATAAGTGGTCTGAGGAGAATTTTGTTCTTCTCTTTTCAGGCGATTCTTCATTCAATGTTGCCAAGAGAATCATCTTCTAAAGTAAGTGTAATCATTTCTGAGTAGCATAGGACATGTATAAATTAATTTTAAATGATACAATTGGTTCAACTTACCATATTCTTTTCCTTATGTTGATGTTTTTTTCGGGAGCGCGTTGGCTCAGTGGTAGACTGTTGGACTTCTATGCTAGAGGCCCCGAGTTCGATCCCCATCTGGGACGACCCACGTTGTGTCCTTGGGCAAGGCACTTTATCCTGATTGTCTACATGAGTGCACAATGACACTGTGTACTAAGGTGTTCTGCACGTCGATGGTGCACATGTCTTCAACCGCTGTAACCCTGCTTGAGCAGAGCTTGAACAGAGTTAGAATATTGTGGAGCTGACAGTTGCTCGTCGATGCTCGGTGGTTCTCTCCGGGTACTCCGACTTCCTCCACCCTTAAAACTGTCATGGTCATGATTAGCCATTGTGCATAAGTATGTGACCTTAAACCACCAATAAAATAAAAATAAATAACAATAAATAAATTGATGTTTTTTTCAGTGCATTCATTGTGATTCGCAGTTTGTGGTATTTAAATTTGATCAGTTAGAGTTTTTTTTTTAATATTGTCCGTTATTTGGATGGAGAATTGTTTAACATGAGTATTGTATGATAGAACTTGAAATTTGAAAAGTTTAGGTAACATATGGGTGACCATTTATTTAAAATCAATCTAACAATGTGTAGGTACATGTGTCCAACCAGTAATCTTTTTTGGCTCCCTGGGTTCTGAATACAAATTACTTAGCCCATATAACACCCCTGTTCAGTACTAGAAGTATTAGCAATATAATCTCTTAAATCTTGTTTGCCACAGGTCAGAGTGCTCTTTCAAATGGGATATAATAGACTCAATCAGGGCTGGCATAATATTTTTTATTGGGGTTAACAACACTTTCGACAGGCAGAGTCACCTCTGCACAAGTAGACTTAGCATTGGTTAAGACCTGAGTGCCATTGATATGCAGTATGCCTTTAGTACACAGCTCCACCATACCCCTATGTGAGCAATTGGGATTAAGTGCCTTGCCCAAGGACACAATGCATTTGCCACTGGTGGGATCAAACTGTGGCCCTTTTGGTTTGATGGTGGTCATAATTGTACACTATGAGTTCCATTATTTACATTACACCTTCCCGCCACTTAAACCGTAAGATTTCATTATGTTAGGAAATAAAACTTAATATTCCAAAGGGCTTGTAATAGCATACGTATACACAACTTACCTGTTGACTGGCTGAATTCTGATCCTGTTAATGCTGTTGGACTATCTTGGTATTTGCTTCTCTGCTATTTTGCTGCTAAAAGAGTAATCGTAAACACACACAAAGGAACTTTAGAAAATGGTTTCTAACTCGTCAGCAGTCACTTTGTATGATGATGAGCCAATCTTGGCAGGTCCTGTTCAACCACATCAAAACCTGTGCTTTTGCACTCTGCAGGGTCCTGCCAAGAAGCCTATCTACATTCAGGTACCAAACATAGAGACCCAGACTGTCCATTTTCTCATGCAAGAGGCTGGAGAACACAACTCCATCATTAAAAAATAAGATGAACAGCTGGAGTATCTCAGAAGAAAACTTGATGACTAGCAGCAGAACAAGGTAAAGAAACATCTGAATTGAAAGCCATGTTATCAGATCTCCATGTAGAAGAACTCATAAGTGATGAAGAAATAAGAAAGAGAAAGGAAACAACCAAAACCACAGAAAAGGAAAAGGAAATACCAATAAGAACAACACCCAGCAAGGTAGGAGCTATCAGCCTAAGCATAACCAGCACAAGCAAAGTAGGGGCATTCAGCCTAATGTTTCATCTTCTCCAACTGCTCACCTACTATTATCACAAATGAACATAGCTGAAAACTGGGTTCAAAACACTCATCCAGAAGACATTTGTCCTGACAAACCACTGAAGGAGATGATGGCAACTCAAATGGAGTACACAACCACTCCATATAAGAGAAAACCTCCCAGCCAAGATGGATAGGAACAGGACAGGATAGGAGACACAGTATTCTCCAAGCAGACTAGAACTGCATTCCCTAAAATTCAACACAGCCAAACTCAAACACTGCTAACAATAAGAATGCAAATTGCTGTGTCTACCCTAATGTGCAAGGCAGCATCAAACCCTTAATTTATGACAGATTGCCAAATCAGACAGCTTTTAATAAAACCATTTAAAAAAGCCCCTGACACACTGTCTGGTGGAAGATTGAAAATCACAACAATGATGGAAGCTGGGAGGCAGTACCTCCTGACAGAAGACATTGGAGGCATCTGACCCTGTGCTTCAAAATCTAATAATGCAACCTACAAAACCAGAGTCTCTAAAACTGTATGGTTGCAAATGGATGTGTCTTTGGTCAAGCAAAACCAGCAAATCATTTGGAAAATTAAGATTAACTGCCCTGAGATAAATACCAAAAAGCACCTACTTGAAGTTAGTGTTTATGTCAGATTTAGATGCCAAAAAAATGGAAGACCATAGGATGAGGCTCCCCCTCCCTTTTAATCCTATAACTGCCAGAAATTCAGACATGAATCCAGTGCATGTAGGCCCGAGACTGACTGCATGTGCTGTGGTGAGAGTCACAAATGTAAAGATTGTCAAAAGGAGGACGTAGTCTGTTCTAATTACAAAGACCCTCCCCACTACAGGGGATGCTCAATCCAGTCAGAAAAATCAATTGAAGTAGAAGCCAAAACACTAAATAGCATATGTGCATATTGTCCAAATTACAACCCAGGTAACACTTGCACTCTGATCATTGTGATTATATTCAAATCCACAGGAAAATGTCTAAATATCAATAACTTCAACATCTGCACAGACATCAGTGACATTGCATGCAAAATTTACAAAGCTAGTTCAAGTTGTCAACTTCTTGATTATGCCACCAAACATTCAAACATCTAACAGTGCTACCTTGCAAAAAAAACACTTGCTAGAAAGCCAATATGGACACTCTGTGTGGTGTCTTGCTAAATATCAGTGGCACATATAGTAGAAACATTGCCTTACTGATATACATTGACAATCAGTGACCAGACATTTTGGCACCCAATGAAACTAAACTCATGAGTAACAAAACGTTTTAACTACCAAACTATATTACCATCAGACATGATAGACAAAGCAGACACAGCAACTAAAATATAAAATGATCCTGACAGATCACTTTGGGGATATTAGCCATTGCAGTGCTCATTAACAGCTCACCAACCATTATTATCACCTTACACTAACACTCCCCCCTCCAGATACTATGCCCAATAGAGAGACATTCCATTACTTCACCAGAAAGAACTTGGCATGCCTATTCATTGGAGACTGGCCGTAGAGAAACAAACTATAGCAGGCATGTCCTGTTTGACATCACCAAAAGTTGAAATCTTTATCTAATCAATGAAAATGACTAGCCCACTTTTGGGCCAAACTACAAATATAAATACATCGAAATTCTTGATCTTGCACTTCTTCATAATGGACACAAAAGTGATCATATTTTTATACTGTACCAATGACCCAGACATAGCTGGTGCTAACTCTTAAAATATAGGGCCAAACACAAATTTTGCCACCCAATCCCCAAAATTTGCATCTAAAACCAATGAAAACATGTCCTGAATGGCCCTCCACACTTCACCTCTACTGCGCATGCGCAGTGTCAAGGACGTTCCGAAATTGGCGCCATTAATCATTCTAAGTTTGGCCCTTCATCAGTTAACATCTGACTGATCTTTGTGCTTGTAAATCTCAGTTTAAATGATGCCAGACACATAAATATTAGTGAAATGGTGATTCTAAGGAGGATAGAGAAGGAGGAGAGGAAAAATGTGTGACAGAATATTATCAGGGCTGTAACTTAAAATTTTTTTATGAAATTATGTTAAGTTACCTATATTTTTATACTGTACCAATGACCCAGACATAGCTGGTGCTAACTCTTAAAATATAGGGCCAAACACAAATTTTGCCCCCCAATCCCCAAAATTTGCATCTAAAACTAAAGAAAACATGTCCTGAAAGGCCCTCCACACTTCGCCCCTACTGCGCATGCGCAGTGTCAAGGACGTTCCGAAATTGGCGCCATTAATCATTCTAAGTTTGGCCCTTCATCAGTTAACATCTGACTGATCTTTGTGCTTATAAATCTCAGTTTAAATGATGCCAGACACATAAATATTAGTGAAATGGTGATTCTAAGGAGGATAGAGAAGGAGGAGAGGAAAAGAATGTGTGACAGAATATTATCAGGGCTGTAACTTAAAATTTTTTAATGAAATTATGTTAAGTTACCTATTTTCAAGGCAGCAGCCATTTTGTTGTCATTCTGATTATTTAGTTACACTGTTTTTTTAAGTGTTTTCCTCTCTCCCTGTCCTTTAAGTTCCCCCTTGCTATTCTCCCATGCTTTTGGCATAGTTTTTGTAATTATTATTACTAAATTTTCTTGGGAGTTTTAGCTGAATAACAGAATGAATTCTGTTCTTTCCCCATGTTTACGTCTTCACCTACGGGTGGTTAGGCGTTGTGTTCTGCATCTACCATCTGATGTTCTGCAGTTTCTTCCCTGGAAGTCTCTGTTTTGCATCAGATAGTGTATTTTTGGTAACTGATTTCGGGCCTGGGTGCCTGGAGTCTTATTTTAGTGTTTTTACACTCATTGTTTACATTTACAACAGCCCTCTGTGTGAGGGGGGGATTTCTAAAAAATAATATCTTGATGTTATTTTAATCATAACTAGATACATTATTATTGTTCGTAAGTGTTGAATAAATTGTTTAAAATATTTTTAAAATTTTTGTCCACACTTAGGCTTGGGATCCATTGGGGCTCAACGTTACTTTTCAGAAACTTGGGCTGTTCTGAAAAAATATTTTTTCAAAATATTTTGATTTCAATTATTTTTTCTATATTAATGGATCATATTATTATTATGTATTTTGATTGCCAGGGGTTAGTGCGAGTACCAGGACTTGTTTTCTTTTCACATTGAAAGGATATTGATCAATTGTTTTAAGAGGAAGTCTTCCTCTGACTTTATTATCATTCTATATGTGGTCAGTGTACTCGCATTAACTCCTGTTCTGTATCGTATGATTTCGATGACAATATGGGAAGCGTATGTCACGGTATGTTGTTGGGGATTTGGACACTCCGGTCCTTTCCCCGCAGGGTCACTCTACTTTATCAATTTCTATTTCAGACGATCAAGATTAGGGTGATGTTTCTGTGATGTCTTCCAACAGTGTGCCTCCGTCGTCACAATTAATGAAGGGCTAGCGGAAAAGTGCTCATGTAAATACGCCAATTGCCTAAGAGGACCCTAGTAGGTTCGACGGCCTTTGACGTCCGCTAGCTCGCCCGGTGTAGCGTCCATTCACCGAATGGTTCGGCAGCCGGGTTCGTCCGTTGCGGTCTAGAAGGAATTTTGGGGTGATGCGAGCACTATAAATTAACCTAATGCACACCCAGTGACGGCGGATCGGAGGGAGAACGCAGGAAGCCTTTTAGTCTGGTTCATAGCTCGTTCCGGTCCATCCGGACGGCAAGCGAGAGAGGCCCCTCTCTCGTTCAACAACATCTGGCCCCAGATGTTGTGGTACAAAATGTGTCGCAAGCGGAGCATACGTCCGTCGCTCGGGACGCTCAGTTGTATAGGCAGTCCGCTGAGACTGCTAAGGCTTCCTCTTCTCGTCAGCGCACACGACCGCACCTTGGCTGCGTGACCGCCGATATATTACCAGCTTCGCCGATCAAGGATCCTTCGGCGACCAGGTCACACCATCCGGTAGCCAGGGACACGAGGCCTGCAGACTCCGGACGTTCGCATAGGAAGTGTGCGGGAGTCAACGTACACGGAGCTTCCGGCGGCAATGCATCGTAAGACCGCTACTGCACAGGCCTCGGGAACGGACGTGCTTTCCTTAATAGCACAGTTTATCGCAGCATCCCAGCATCAACTGAATCTGTCGCATATATTTTATCCGACGATGCTGGGTCGGGACGCTCCGCGGAAGCGGGTACGGACGTCCGAAAGTTTCATCCGGTCCGACGGGATACCGAAAGGGATTCGGAGGATTTCGAGCTTTCCCTTTCGGAACAACATATGCTGTTGTGTATGTCATCTGACTTGGTCTTCTACAGCTTCTTTCGTCGGACCAGAATGCTGCGATGCCGGATAAGAAACTGATGGCGTCGGTGGACTTAGAAAATTTTGGTTCGGTTCAGGGATATCGTCCCTCAGTTCCGACATAGTCCAATAATGTCACACAAACTTTCGAATTATTGAACGACGCTATATATATTATTATTTTATGCTTGCTAACCAAGCATTTCTGGTTTCTTGTTCGAAGAGTTATGGAGATGTCTTTCAAAAGTGTGCCTCTGTCGTCATAGTTAATGAAGAGTTAGTGGCAATAAGTGCTCATGGAATAAGTCTATCGCCTACGGAGTGACATTCGCTAGCTCACCCGGTGTAGCGTACATTCAGCGAATGGTTCGGCTGCCGGGTTCGTCCGTTGCGGTCTAGGAAGGAGATTTGGGTGATGCGAGCACTTTAATTACTTTAGTACTCACCCAGTGACGGCAGATTGAGGACAGATCGGAGGAAGCCTGTTAGTCCGGTTCCTGGCTTGTCCAGGTCCGTCCGGGCTGTGAGCGAGAGAGGTCCCTCTCTCGCCCAACAACATAGGGGACCGCATGTTGTGGTTCAGATATTTTACATTCGGAGCATATGTCCGTTGGTCGGGACGCTCCGTTATATTGACAGTCCGAGAGACTGTCTTTAATGCTTCCTCATCCTCACAACAGGGCACACGACCGCACATTGGCTACGTGACCTCGAGTATCCGATCAGTTTCGGCATTCAGTGATTCCACAGCGAATAGGTCGCGCCATCCGGTAGCCAAGGGACACGAGGCCTATACACTCCGTTCGCTCGCATATTGGTAGTATGCACGGGGTAACGATCACGGAGCTTCCAGCGGCAATGCATCGTAAGACCGCTTCGCCTCAGGCCTCAGTGACGGACGTGCTATCCGAGTTAGCACAGTTGTTTCGCAGCATCCCAGCAATTGACAGTTTCTTGGTCGAATCAGGAATTATCCGACGGCGCTGGGTCGGTGCGGTCCGCGGTTGCATCAGGTACGGACGACCGAACGCTTTATAGGGTCCGACAGGATGGCGAAAGGGATTCGAAAGATTTCGAGTTTTCCCTTTAGTAGTATCGGAAGATGCCTTTCATATCTTCTGGCATTATCTTCCAGTGATTATTATTTCGGACTTCATTGCTGCGATCTTGGATAAGAGACTTATAGCGTCATTGGACTCGGATTTTTCGATCGGTTCAGGGACATTGTCCCTGACTTACCGACGCAGTCCAATATTGTCATTACAACATGTGTTTTATTTTTCGACGCTATATATATTTATATACAAGCCTGCTACTAAGCATGATAGTTTAGTTTCTTGTCCGCGTTGCTCATTTCTGCCATTTTATCATTTATACAAATAGTTTATTTTGGCAGAGCAGGGCATACCGAGAGTTCATATGCGTCTAGACGGTGTGATTAAAGACTGCATATATTCTTTTTCGCCGTTTATGTCTTTTCCAATTTCAATGTTGGGAACGACATTATGTATAGTAGACTTAACTTAGACGCTTTATTATACGTAATCCGCCTTACTGAGGCGTTATCATTACGTCTTCAAGAAAAGATTTACGGGATATTATTCTCAATGTAATTTCTTTTGAGGGCAGTAGTTTGTTCACGTATAACTCCGCCCTTCAGTGGCTGATTGGAGTTAGTTAGACGTGACGCAGCCCTAGCTACATCCACACGCGTGGATAGTAAGGTTAAGAACTCTCTCAGAGTCGCTTCGTTCTCGGAGGAGCTTCTCTTCGACGGCAACTTTTCGGCAATCCATGAATTGCTCGATTTACACGTTCTCTTGTCTATCTAGTGTTACAAGAGATTCAGACTGGGGCAAACATTCGGTGGTTGACTCAGAGAGTGCCACCGCAGTTGCCGGACCCGAGTGTGGCTGTTATGACGGTTGCCAGTCAAACAGATTGGGATATAATACTGATCCCTAGGGATTCGAAGTGCCAGGGTCTTTGGGTTCCGCAGTCTTTTAGCAATCAGTTTTCTTCCGCGGAATAATGTTTTTTAGGCTTGCTTTATGTCATTGCATGAACATTATTCAGAAACGCATGCCCAAATTCCTGTCCTTTAATTCGACAGTAGTGGCGTATCTCCGGAACCAGGGAGGCACTCTTTCGTTTCCGTTATTCAATTTAATGGAAAGAATCCGTCTGTTGGTTATAGTACACCAAGTTCAGTTTTGGTCCGTCATATTCCGGGTCGTCTGATTGTTTTATCGGACTCCTGTTCTCTTACGGGTCGCTTGTTGCTGTCAGAATGGACTCTCAACAAACAAGTATTCAATCAGATTTGCTATCTATGGGAGCGCCCAATGATGATTTATTTATGACACAGCTTGCTAATCAATTGCAGACGTATGTGTTGGCTTGTCCAGATCTCTGAGCTAATATTGTTAACGCTCTATTGATCTATAGGACGGAATGATAGGATACGCGTATCCTCCGGCGCTGTTGTTTTAGCAGGTATTGCTAAGATAAACAACCACAATACATTTCTGTTGATAGCATCTCTATCTTCACAGAGATCATGAGTAATTTACTCTCTTGTCTACTGTGGGTCTTAACGTGAAATCTTCCTCTATGTGAGGGTCTTTTTCACTGGGTAAATCGTGTCATCTTTATCACAACCAGCAAGGTCGCAACCTTCATGTATTCCGTTGTGTGGTCCGTATTGCATTGTAAGCACTGTACTGGACGAGCTTTGGACGCGATTTCTTACTATAGGAGATCCTCTTCTTCGCTATTCTATGCGGCTAAAGTGGAGGCTCTTCCGTCGTGGTGTAGGGATCATTATGTTTATATTGTTGATCCCTCCATACTACTCATTGCTATTTTTTAGTATACTTGTTTCACAAGATCTACTGCAGCCTGTTATTATTTAGGTTATAGGTTTATGTTACCTCATACCTATGCACTCTACGATAGTTTACAATTGAGTCTTTTGTCTCTTTATCTAAGTCAGTTAGTAACTTTTTGATAAATAGACTTAGAATCTTTAGATTAAATTCCTATACGGATTTTAACTTCGGTTCTTATTTAGCTAAGTAATCATTTGAGCCTCTGGAAACAGTAGTTTTCAAATTCTGACCTTTTAGACAGTAATTCTGTTGGTTTCTCTTTTACTGTAGAGTCAGTGAGTTTCATGCACTATCGATGATGATTTTCACTTTCATAGTTTCGGAATCAATACTTCCGTTACTATTTAGGTTGGATTGTTGCATAAGAGTTAGGCTCCTATTATCCGGAACCTATTATTTTAAGGTCCTTCCGTCTTCGTATGGGCATAGGCCTTTACTCTTTCCGGGTACAGTTTATGTATTTATAAACAGATATCTGTTTATTACAAAGGGCGTAAGCTTCTTCTGTCTTTGATGTCTAGTAGAAGGACGTTACGCTCCATTTTATTGTTAATGGATTCTATTAACTATCGGTACTGCTTATGGTATATCATTGACTTAGCAGTTGTGCTTAAGATTTTGGCTCATGAAGTAAGAGTTCTTCTACTTCTTGGGCTTACATTAATAGTGTCGCTATTATAGATTTTTGAAGGCCGCTCATTGCGCTCAGCCATCCACATTCATGAATTTTATCTCAGAAATATCGAGTCCATTTCTGGAGGCCTCTATTGTTAGGTCTATTATCTACTGCTCAGAATGTCATTCACTTAACAGTTGCTACTATAGCTAGGTAGGCTGTCTGTTTCGGCAGTGTCTCCGTTCGGCTGCCCTCTTCGCTCTGGGCTATTTGACCCAGGGCAAGAAAAGGGGGGGGGGGGGGGAGGGTGTTTCCTTGGGTCACCTGTTTTACTATGAAAACAAGGGGATACCTCCTCCGGAGTTAGTAATTCTGAGCTGTTATTGGGATGGTTATTTAGTGAGAAGTTTAGGTTTTTAAAATTCATTCAAGTCTTAGTTTTTAAAGTATAGCTTTTGAATATTGCATATGTCAACGGACATGATTATGCAATCCTCAGACACTTTTAGGAGTATAAGAGTCTCTATTCTCTAGACTTACTTTATTTATTGGCTTACTTTAAAAATTATTAGTATAAGGATTATATTGGATATTAATAGAGTACATGGATGTATGAAGCTCAATTTTGGAAGGTGTTGTATCTTTCTAATTTATCATAAATAAGAAAGATACATGTAAGGCCTATTACTTCTTTTTCCCTACAGGGGATGACTCTATTTTATTTTATTGAGCGTATTCCTTTTTGCTCTATGTCCTTGGCCCTCCAGCCTTTTTACTATTCAGCTATGTCTGGGTCATTGGTACAGTATAAAAATGTTAAAAAATTTATAGTAATTTATATATTTTTTATACTTACCAATGACCCAGACGGGGATGGCCCTCCCAGGAGTTGGGAACTCTTGCCTCCCTGCTGAGTACATAGCGCTTACCAGGCACTGGTTATTAGAATGATTAATGGCGCCAATTTCGGAACGTCCTTGACACTGCGCATGCGCAGTAGGGGCGAAGTGTGGAGGGCCTTTCAGGACATGTTTTCTTTAGTTTTAGATGCAAATTTTGGGGATTGGGGGGCAAAATTTGTGTTTGGCCCTATATTTTAAGAGTTAGCACCAGCTATGTCTGGGTCATTGGTAAGTATAAAAAATATATAAATTACTATAAATTTTTTAACTTTCGAGGCAGCAGCCATTTTGTTGTCATTCTGGTTATTTAGTTACACTGATATTTTTATACTGTACCAATGACCCAGACTTAGCTGGTGCTAACTCTAACAAAACCAGGGCCAAACACAAATTTTGCCCCCCAATCCCCAAAATTTGCATCCAAAACAAAAAGAAATCATGTCCTAAAGGACCTCCATACTATGCGCAGACGTCCCGAAATTGGCGCCAATTATCATTCTCTGTTTGGCCCTTCATCAGTCAACATCTCACTGATCTTTGTGCTTGTAAATCTCAGTTTAAAGGATGCCAGACACATAATTTTTGGAGAAAATGTGATTCTAAGGAGGATAGAAGGAGGAGAGGAAAAAGAAGTGACAAAAAATAATCAGGGCTGTACTTAAAATTTTTTGATGAAATTATGTTAAGTTGCCTATTTTCGAGGCATGGGCCTCTTGTTGTCATTCTTGCTAAATGTTGCACTGCTTATTCAGTGTTTCCTCTCCCCTAGCCTTCTAAAGTCCCCCCTTGCAATTCTCCCATGCTTTTGGCATATTTTTGAGAAATTTCATTTCTAAAATTTCCTGGGAGAGTTGCTTGGTTACAGAATGTTTTCTGTTATTTTCCCCATAGTTACGTTTTCACCCATGGGTGTATAACGTTTGTGTTCTGCATCTTCCATCTGATGTTCTGCAGATTCTCCCCTGGGAGTCTCTGTTTTGCATCAGATAGAGTGTAATTGATGACTGATTCCGGGCCAGTTTTTTCAGTGCCTGGAGTCATGTTTTCTGGTGTTTTACACTGTTTGTTTACATTGGCAACAGCCTTTTTTGAGGGGGGCTGTTTGCCTTTGCTGTAGTTTATCTCACTATAAGATACATTTATATTATCCGTAAGTGTCTCATTAATTATTTAATATAATTTTAAAATTTTTGACCACACTTTGCCATCGGATCCATCGGGGCTCAACGTTACTTTTCAGCAACTTGGGCTTCGCTGAAAAAATATTTTTTCAAAATTATTTTGATTTGCAATTGTTTTTTCATTTATTAATGGATCATATTATTATGTATCTTTGTGTCAGGGGTTTTTGCGAGTAACTAGGACTTATTGTTGTTCTTTCACAATGAAGGGACATTGTTCAAATTGTAATAGGAAGAAATCTTCCTCTGACTTTCATGATCATTGTATTAATTGAAGTCAGTGTTCTCGCATTAATCCCTGTCCTATATGTGAATATTGGGATGAGAAACATTGGAAACGTGTGTCACGATATGTTGTTTCTGGAGAAAGGGCTATGCCGGCTCTTTCTCCGCAAGGTCACTCTACTCTCTCAGTTTCTATTTCAGAGGAACCAGAACAGGGTGATGTTTCCATGTTATCTTCTACAAGTGTGCGTCCGTCGTCACAAATGAATTCAGAGCTAGCGGCAAAAGTGCTCATGGAGATTAGACAAATGTCGTCCGCTAGCTCGCCCGGTGTAGTGTCCATTCACCCAATGGTTCGGCAGCCGGGTTCGTCCATGGCGATCCAGGAGGAAATTTTGGGTGATGCGAGCACTATAAACATAATAGATGCACACCCAGTGACGGCGGATAGTAAGCGAGAACGGTGGAAGCCTTTGAGTCCGGTTCCTAGCTCGTCCAGGTCCAGCCGGGCCGCGAGCGAGAGAGGCCCCTCTCTCGTACAACAACATCTGGGACCAGATGTTGTGGTACAAAATGTGTCTTTAGCGGAGCATACGTCCGTCGCTCGGGACGCTCCGTTGTATAAGCAGTCCGCGGAGACTGTTAAGGCTTCCTCTTCTCGTCAGCGCACACGACCGCACCTTGGCTGCGTGACCGCCGATATATTACCAGCTTCGCCGATCAAGGATTCTTCGGCGACCAGGTCACACCATCCAGCAGCCAGGGATTCGAGACCGATGGACTCCGGACGTTCGCATAGGAAAAGTATGCGGGAGCCATCTGATGCGGAGCTGCCCTCGGCGAAGCAGCGAAAGACTGCGTCTCCGCAGGTCTCGACGCCGGACATTCTTGTGCAGATAGCACAGCTTATCGCAGCATCCCAGCAGCCGACAGAAACGGTGTCGGATCGAGAATTATCCGACGGCGCTGGGTCGGTACGCTCCGCCAAAGCATCGGGGGCGGACGACCGGGATCATCATGAGGTCCGACCGGATGGTGAAAGGGATACGGATGACTTGGAGCTATCCCTTTCGGAACAACATAAAGCTGCCGTGGACTTCATCCGGCACTTTCTCCCTCAAGTTGTTCCGTCTGGCCAGACTGCTGCGGTTCCGGACAAGAGAATTATAGCGTCATTGGACTCTGATTTTTTTGAGCGGTTCAGGGACATCGCTCCCGAGTTTCCGTCGCAGTCCAATAATGTTGCAAGAACATTTGAATTATTGAACGACGCTATATTTAAACTTGCTTCCAGGACGGGGAAAGCAGGTTTCTTGTCCGCTAATACTCTCAACCTGCCTTTCATTAATGCGAGGAATAATTCGATACGGCAGGACAGGGTATACCAAGAGTTCCTCTGCGTATGGACGACGAGGCGGAAGACTTAGAGCTATCATTACCGTCGTTGGCTTCTATTCCAACCGCGGTGTTGGAAACAGCTATTGCGTCTAACAGAGCCAATTTAGATGCCTTATCTTACGCAGATCACCTTACTAAGGCGTTATCACTGCACCTTCAGGGGAAAGAGTTTCAGGATATACAATCCTCTTTAAGACTTCTTTCAAGGGCAGTAGCTTATTCCACGTGTAACTCTGCCCTTTCAGTGGCAAATCTGGAGTTGGTTAGACGTGACGCAGCCCTAGCTACATCCACACTAGTGGATACTAAGGTGAAGAACTCTCTTAGAGTCGCTTCGGTCTCAGGAGAACTTCTCTTTGACGGCAAGCTTTCTGCTATTTACGATAAAATTACAAAGAAAGCTAAGGATTCTCTGTTGTTCAAATCTGCTCCTAAGAAGTCGGATACAGCAGACACGAATAAGACAGGCACTTCTGGGTCTAATGCGCCCAAGAGAGGTTCCTATAGAGGTTCCGGTTCGTCCTCTTGGTCTTATTCGAGAGACCGTCAGGGTAGCGACTCTCGTTCGGGACGTCATTCAGGCCGGGACAATCGGTCGGACGCCCCGAGGTCGATGGGGCGACGTGCGGGCCGTGGAGGACGTGGTTTCTCCTACCGCAGGCCTCGCAGGTCCAGGAGGTGATGGCTTAAACCTCTATCGCGTACCGGTTGGCGGAAGGTTGTCGAGCTTTTCACAAGAATGGGCGTCGATTACGGACGACCCTTGGGTGAGAGGAGTGACTTCGGAAGGTCTAAAGATATCCTTCAAACGAAAGCCTCCATTAACTCGAAGTCCAAAGTGGACTCATCTTCCGTCAAATCCTCAGAAAAGAGACGCTCTGTTATCAGAGGTGCAGTCTCTTTTAATGAAGAACGCGGTAGAGGTCGTAGAAAACCAAGAATCTCCGGGATTCTACAGCCATCTGTTTCTGGTTCCGAAACCAGACGGCTCGTTCTGTCCAGTCATAGATTTGAGCTGGATAAACAAGCTGATCGTCGCTCCGAAGTTTTATATGGAGACGATTCGATCGGTCAGAGCAAGTATTCGGGTGAACGATTATGCAACAAGCATAGATCTTAAAGATGCGTACTTTCACGTCATGGTACATCCGACATTCCGAAAGTACCTACGCTTCGCAGTCCTAGGAGTGGTGTATCAATTCCCGGCGATGTGCTTCGGATTGAATCTAGCACCCTGGGCTTTCACTAGGGTAATGAACTCGGTAATGATCTATTTCCGAGCTCATTCGTCTGCGGTAACGTCGGCCTACCTGGACGACATTCTTCAGAGGTACGGCAACGAGTTAACGCTTCAGAACGATGTTCAGAATCTTCTTCAATTGCTCCGACGTCTCGGTTTTATAGTAAACGAGGAGAAGTCGGATCTGGTGCCGTCCAAGTCATTCACTCATCTGGGAATGAGCTTCGAGACGCACAACAATCTCGTTCGTCTGCCGTTATCCAGAGCGAAATTAATCAGTTGCTATGCTCGCTATTGTCTGCACGCAGACAAAGTCACGGCGAGAGAATTTATGAGACTGATAGGTCTGTGCGGAGCCGCCGCGGATCTCATTCCGATGGGGCGGTTACGCACACGTCCTCTTCAAATTTTCTTGACTCAGAATTGGAGTGTGAAAATTCATTCGCTCGATGTAGACGTTCTCTTGTCAGAGCAAGTGAAACAAGAGATTCAGACTTGGGCAAACATTCAGTGGTTAACTCAGGGAGTTCCGCTGCAGTTGCCGGATCCGAGTTTTACCATTATGACGGATGCCAGTCAAACAGGTTGGGGTGCATCATTAATCCCAATGGATTCGAGATGCCAGGGTCTTTGGGATCCGCAATTCCTGTGCAAGCACATAAACATCAAGGAAATGATGTCAATTTGGCTTGCATTACGTCACTGGATGGACATTATTCACAATGCTCATATCCAAATCCTATCCGACAATACGACAGTAGTGGTGTATATACGGAATCAGTGAGGCACTCATTCAGTTCCGTTGTTCAATCTAACGGAAAGAATCCTTCTGTTTGCGCTAGAACATCACGTTCTTCTTTCGGTCCGTCACATACCGGGTCGTCTGAATGTGCTAGCAGACTCCCTTTCACGAAAGGGTCGCTTGTTGCCGTCGGAGTGGACTCTCATCAAACAAGTATTCAATCAGATTTGCTACCAATGGGAACGGCCAATGATAGACTTATTATCGACACATCTCAACAATCAGTTGCAGACGTATGTGTCTCCGTGTCTGGATCCAAGAGCATTTGCAGTAGACGCTCTGTCGATCCCTTGGGACGGAATGATAGGATATGCGTATCCTCCATCGCCGTTAATTCAACAAGTATTGCTAAAGATAAAATAATCTCAATGCAAGATTCTGTTGGTAGCATCTCTGTCGCCACAGAGACCGTGGATAAATCTACTCAGGTGTCTGTTGTGGGACCTACCGCGAAAGCTTCCTCCACGGGAGGATCTTCTTTTGCAGGGGAAATCGCGCCAACTCCATCACAACCCGCAAGGTCTCAACCTTCACGTTTTTCCGTTGTGCGGTCCTTCTTGCAGGGCAAACACTTTACAGGACGAGCAGTGGACGCGATTTCTAACTGTAGGAGGACCTCCTCTTCGCTAAACTATGCGGCTAAGTGGAAGGTTTTTCATCGTTGGTGTAGGGATCATTCTGTAGATATATTCGATCCCTCTATACCAGACATTGCAAACTTTCTAGTATACTTGTTTGACGAAATCAAACTGCAGCCTGTTACTACAAAGGGTTATAGATCTATGTTATCTGATACCTATGCACATCATGATAGTTTACAAATTGGATCTAATGTCTCTTTATCTAAGTTGGTTAGAAACTTTTCGATAAATAGACCCAGAACTCTTAGTTTAATTCCTAAGTGGAATTTAGCTTGGGTTCTTCTTAAATTGAAGGAAAAGCCATTTGAACATCTTGGGACAGTAGATTTCAAATTCTTATCTTATAAGACAGCTTTTCTCTTAGCTTTCTCTTCTGCTAGAAGAGTTAGTGAGCTTCATGCACTGTCGGTGGATGATTCTCATTATCGTAGTGTTGGGAACACTATCACCTTCACTACTAATGTGGGTTTTTTAGCTAAGAATCAGGCTCCTAATAAATATCCGGAACCTATTGTTATTAAGGCTCTTCCGTCTTCAGACGGGCGTAGGCCTTTACTCTGTCCTGTTAGAGCGTTACGTATCTATAAACAGAGATCTCAGTTTATCAGAAAGGGACAGAAACGTTTCTTTCTGTCTTTGATGCCTAATAGAAAGGACATTTCGGTCCATTCTATTGATAGATGGATTCAATTAACTATCCGTACTGCTTATGAAGATTTATCTTCTTCTCAGCAGTCTGTGCTTAAGATTTCTGCTCATGAAGTAAGAGCTCTTTCTACTTCCTGGGCTTATGCTAATAGTGTTGCTATTACAGATTTAATGAAGGCTGCTTATTGGTCTCAGCCATCCACATTTACGAATTTTTATCTCAGAAATATTGAGTCCATTTCTGGAGACCTGCATTGTTTAGGTCCGTTATCTGTTGCTCAGAATGTCGTCCACTAAACAGTTGCAACTATAGTTATGCAGGCTTTCTGTTCCGGCAGTGACTCCGTCCGGCTGCCCTCTTCGCTCTGGGCTATTTGACCCAGGGCAAGGGGGCGGGGGGGGGGGGGGGGGGGGGGGGGGGTTCCCTTAGGTCACCTGCTTTATAGTGAAAAGCAAGGGAATGCCTCCTCCAAGTCAGTATTTCTGAGTCGCTTCCGGGGTGGTTTTAAAGTGTAATATTAATGTTAATTTCATTCATGTCTTATTTTTAAAGTGTAGCTCGGTGTGAAGCATTTGTATATGTCAAGTGGGGGGGGGGGGGGGGGGGGGTTCCCTTAGGTCACCTGCTTTATAGTGAAAAGCAAGGGAATGCCTCCTCCAAGTCAGTATTTCTGAGTCGCTTCCGGGATGGTTTTAAAGTGTAATATTAATGTTAATTTCATTCATGTCTTAATTTTAAAGTGTAGCTCGGTGTGAAGCATTTGTATATGTCAAGTGTCAAACGGGCTTTAATATACAATACTTGGACACTTTTAAATGACTATAAAGAGTCTCAATTCTCTGGACTACTTTATTTATTGGCTTGCTTTAAAAATAATTAGTATAAGGGATATACTGGATGTTAATAGAGAACATGAATGTTATTGTGCTCAATTATTAAGGGTAGTGTATCTTTCTAATTTAATATTAAATAAGAAAGATACATGTAAAGCCTAATACTCCTTTTCTCCTTAAGGGGTTACCTCTTTACTATATAGTTGAGCTTATTGGATTTTCCTCTATGTCCTAGGCCCTCCAGCCTGTTTACTATTCAGCTAAGTCTGGGTCATTGGTACAGTATAAAAATGTTAAAAAATTTATAGTAATTTATATATTTTTTATACTTACCAATGACCCAGACGGGGATGGCCCTCCCTGGAGTTGGGAACTCTTGCCTCCCCGCTGAGTACATAGCGCTGACCAGGCACTGCCAGTAAGAATGATAATTGGCGCCAATTTCGGGACGTCTGCGTCACTGCGCATGCGCAGTAGAGGCGTAGTATGGAGGTCCTTTAGGACATGATTTCTTTTTGTTTTGGATGCAAATTTTGGGGATTGGGGGGCAAAATTTGTGTTTGGCCCTGGTTTTGTTAGAGTTAGCACCAGCTAAGTCTGGGTCATTGGTAAGTATAAAAAATATATAAATTACTATAAATTTTTTAACTTTTCAGTGTTTTCCTCTCTCCCTTTCCTTTAAGTCCCCTTGTGCTATTCTCCCATGCTTTTGGCATAGTTTCTGTAATTATTATTACTAAAATTTCTTGGGAGTTTTAGCTAATAACAGAATGAATTCTGTTCTTTTCCCCATGTTTACGTCTTCACCTACGGGTGGTTAGGCGTTGTGTTCTGCATCTACCATCTGATGTTCTGCAGTTTCTTCCCTGGAAGTCTCTGTTTTGCATCAGATAGTGTATTTTTGGTAACTGATTCCGGGCCTGGGTGCCTGGAGTCTTATTTTAGTGTTTTTACACTCATTGTTTACATTTACAACAGCCCTCTGTGTGAGGGGGGTATTTCTTGAAAATAATATCTTGATGTTATTTTAATCATAACTAGATACATTATTATTGTTCGTAAGTGTTGAATAAATTGTTTAAAATATTTTTAAAATTTTTGTCCACACTTAGGCTTGGGATCCATTGGGGCTCAATGTTACTTTTCAGAAACTTGGGCTGTTCTGAAAAAATATTTTTTTCAAAATATTTTGATTTCAATTATTTTTTCTATATTAATGGATCATATTATTATTATGTATTTTGATTGCCAGGGGTTGGTGCGAGTACCAGGACTTTGTTTTCTTTTCACATTGAAAGGATTTTGATCAATTGTAATAAGAGGAAGTCTTCCTCTGACTTTTATAATCATTCTATATGTGGTCAGTGTACTCGCATTAACTCCTGTTCTGTATGTGATGATTTCGATGACAACATGGGAAGCGTATGTCACGGTATGTTAGTGGGGAATGGGACACTCCGGTCCTTTCCCCGCAGGGTCACTCTACTTTATCAATTTCTATTTCAGACGATCAAGATTAGGGTGATGTATCTGTGATGTCTTCCAACAGTGTGCCTCCGTCGTCACAATTAATGAAGGGCTAGCGGAAAAGTGCTCATGTAAATACGCCAATTGCCTAAGAGGACCCTAGTAGGTTCGACGGCCTTTGATGTCCACTAGCTCGCCCGGTGTAGCGTCCATTCATCGAATGGTTCGGCAGCCGGGTTCGTCCGTTGCGGTCTAGAAGGAGTTTTGGGGTGATGCGAGCACTATAAATCAACCAAATGCACACCCAGTGACGGCGGATTAGAGGGAGAATGGAGGAAGCCTTTTAGTCCGGTTCATAGCTCGTTCTGGTCCATCCGGACGGTGAGCGAGAGAGGCCCCTCTCTCGTACAACAACATCTGGCCCCAGATGTTGTGGTACAAAATGTTTCGCATTCGGAGCATCCGTCCGTTGCTCGGGACGCTCCGACATATAGTCAGTCCGGAGTAGACTGTCAATAAGGCTTCCTCATTCTCGTGGTAGCGCACACGACCGCTCTTGGCTACGTGACCTCGGATATCCAGTCAGCTTCGCCAGTCAGAGAATCATCGGCGACCAGGTCACACCATCCGGTAGCCAGGGACACGAGGCCTGCAGACTCCGGACGTTCGCATAGGAAAGTGTGCGGGAGTCAACGTACACGGAGCTTCCGGCGGCAATGCATCGTAAGACCGCTACTGCACAGGCCTCGGGAATGGACGTGCTTTCCTAAATAGCACAGCTTATCGCAGCATCCCAGCATCAACTGAATCTGTCGCATATTTTTTATCCGACGATGCTGGGTCGGGACGCTCCACGGAAGCGGGTACGGACGTCCGAAAATTTCATCCGGTCCGACGTGATACCGAAAGGGATTCGGAGGATTTCGAGCTTTCCCTTTCGGAACAACATATGCTGTTGTGTATGTCATCCGACTTGATCTTCTACAGCTTCTTTCATCGGACCAGAATGCTGCGATGCCGGATAAGAAACTGATGGCGTCGGTGGACTTAGAAATTTTTGGTTCGGTTCAGGAACATCGTTCCTCAGTTCCGACATAGTCCAATAATGTCACACAAACTTTCGAATTATTGAACGACGCTATATATATTTTTATTACATGCTTGCTATTACCAAGCATTTCTGGTTTCTTGTTCGCAAAGTTACGGAGATGTCTTTCAAAAGTGTGCGTCTGTCGTCATAGTTAATGAAGAGCTAGCGGCAATAAGTGCTCATGGAATATGTCTATCGCCTAAGAGGTCCCTTGTAGGATAGACGGAGTGACATTCGCTAGCTCACCCGGTGTAGCGTACATTCATCGAATGGTTCGGCTGCCGGGTTCATCCGTTGCGGTCTAGGTAGGAGATTTGGGTGATGCGAGCACTATAATTACTTTAGTACTCACCCAGTGACGGCGGATTGAGGACAGATCGGAGGAAGCCTGTTAGTCCGGTTCCTGGCTTGTCCAGGTCCGTCCGGGCTGTGAGCGAGAGAGGTCCCTCTCTCGTCCTACAACATAGGGGACCGCATGTTGTGGTTCAGATATTTTACATTCGGAGCATATGTCTGTCGGTCGGGACGCTCCGTTATATTGACAGTCCGAGAGACTGTCGATAATGCTTCCTCATCCTCACAGCAGGGCACACGACCGCACATTGGCTACGTGACCTTGAGTGTCCGATCAGTTTCGTCATTCAGTGATTCCACGGCGAATAGGTCACGCCATCCGGTAGCCAAGGGACACGAGGCCTATACACTCCGTTCGTTCGCATATTAGTAGTATGCACGGGGTAACGATCACGGAGCTTCCAGCGGCAATGCATTGTAGGACCGCTTCTCCACAGGCCTCAGTGACGGATGTGCTATCCGAGTTAGCTCAGTTTTTTTGCAGCATCCCAGCAATCGACAGTTTCTTAGTCGAATCAGGAATTATCTGACGGCGCTGGTTCGGTGCGGTCCGCGGTTGCATCAGGTACGGACAACCGAATGCTTTATAGGGTCCGACAGGATGGCGAAAGGGATTCGAAAGATTTCGAGTTTTCCCTTTCGTAGCATCGGAAGCTGCCATTCATATCTTCTGGCATTATCTTCCAGTGATTGTTATTTCGGACTACATTGCTGCGATGTTGGATAAGAGACTTATAGCGTCATTGGACACGGAATTTTGGATCGGTTCAGGGACATTGTCCCTGACTTACCGACACAGTCCAATAATGTCATTAGAACATGTGTATTATTTATCGACGCTATATATGCATATAAGCCTGCTACCAAGCATGATAGTTTAGTTTCTTGTCCGCAATGCTCATTTCTGCCTTTTTATCATTTTTACGAATAATTTATTTTGGCAGAGCAGGGCATACCGAGAGTTCATATGCATCTAGACGGCGTGGTTAAAGACTGGAAATATTCTTTTTCGCCGTCTATGTCTTTTCCAACCACAATGTTGGAAACGACAATGATGTCTAGTAGACTTAACTTAGACGCTTTATCATACGTAATCCACCTTACTGAGGCGTTATCATTACGTCTTCAAGAAAAGAATTACGGGATATTATCCTCAATGTGTTTTCTTTTGAGGGCAGTAGTTTGTTCACGTATAACTCCGCCCTTCAGTGGCTGATTGGAGTTGGTTAGACGTGACGCAGCCCTAGCTACATCCACGCTCGTGGATAGTAAGGTGAAGAACTCTCTCAGAGTCGCTTCGTTCTCGGAGAAGCTTCTCTTCGACGGCAACTTTTCAGCAATCCATGAATTGCTCGATTTACATGTTCTCTTGTCTATCTAGTGTTGCAAGAGATTCAGACTGGGGCAAACATTCGGTGGTTGACTCAGAGAGTGCCACTGCAGTTGCCGGATCCGAGTGTTATAATTATGACGGTTGCCAGTCAAACAGGTTGGGATATAATATTGATCCCAACGGATTCGAAGTGCCAGGGTCTTTGGGTTCCGCAGTCTCTAAGCAAGCACTTATCTTCCGCGGAATAATGTTTTTTAGGCTTGCTTTATGTCATTGGATGAACATTATTCAGAAACGCATGTCCAAATTCTGTCCGTTAATTCGACATTAGTGGCGTATCTCCGGAACCAGGGAGGCACTCATTCGTTTCCGTTATTCAATTTAATGGAAAGAATCCTTCTGTTTGTTATAGTACACCAAGTTCTGTTTCGGTCCGTCATATTCCGGGTCGTCTGATTGTTTTACCGGACTCCCGTTCACTTATGGGTCGCTTGTTGCCGTCAGAATGGACTCTCAACAAACAAGTATTCAATCAGATTTGCTGTCAATGGGAGCGCCCAATGATAATTTATTTACGACACAGCTTGCTAATCAATTGCAGACGTATGTGTTTGCTTGTCCGGATCTCTGAGCTAATGTTGTTAACGCTCTATTGATCTAATAGGACGGAATGATAGGATATGCGTATCCTCCGGCGCTGTTGTTTCAGCAGGTATTGCTAAGATAAACAACCACAATACATTTCTGTTGATAGCATCTCTGTCTTCACAGAGACCGTGGGTAAATTTACTCTGATGTCTACTGTGGGACTTAACGCGAAATCTTCCTCAATGAGAGGATCTTTTTTCGCTGGGTAAAATCGTGTCATCTTTATCACAACCCACAAGGTCGCAACCTTCACGTATTCCGTTGTGTGGTCCGTATTGCATTGTAAGCATTGTACTGGACGAGCTTTGGACGCGATTTCTTACTATAGGAGATCCTCTTCTTCGCTATTCTATGCGGCTAAAGTGGAGGCTCTTCCGTCGTTGGTGTAGGGATCACTATGTTCATATTGTTGATCCCTCCATACTACTCATTGCAACTTTTTAGTATACTTGTTTGACAAGATCTACTGCAGCCTGTTATTATTAAGGTTATAGGTTTATGTTACCTCATACCTATGCACTCTATGATAGTTTACAATTGAGTCTTATGTCTCTTTATCTAAGTCAGTTAGTAACTTTTTGATAAATAGACTTAGAATCATTAGATTAAATTCCTATATGGAATTTAACTTCGGTTCTTATTTAGCTAAGTAATCATTTGAGCCTCTGGAAACAGTAGTTTTCAAATTCTGACCTTTTAGACAGTAATTCTGTTGGCTTCTCTTTTACTGAAGAGTCAGTGAGTTTCATGCACTATTGGTGGATGATTTTCACTTTCGTAGTTTCGGAATCACTACTTCCTTTACTATTTAGGTTGGATTTTTGCATAAGAGTTAGGCTCCTAATATCCGGAACCTATTGTTATTAAGGTCCTTCCGTCTTCGTACGGGCATAGGCCTTTACTTTGTCCGGTTAGAGTTTATGTATTTATAAACAGATATCTGTTTACTACTACGGGCGTAAACTTCTTCTGTCTTTGATGCCTATTAGAAGGACGTTGCGCTCCATTCTATTGCTAATGGATTCAATTAACTATCGATACTGCTTATGGTATATCTTTGACTCAGCAGTTGTGTTTGAGATTTCGGCTCATGAAGTAAGAGTTCTTCTACATCTTGGGCTTACATTAATAGTGTCGCTATTATAGATTTTTGAAGGCTGCTCATTGCGCTCAGCCATCCACATTCATGAATTTTTTTTTTTTTATCTCAGAAATATTGAGTCCATTTCTGGAGGCCTCTATTGTTAGGTCTATTATCTACTGCTCAGAATGTCATTCACTTAACAGTTGCTACTATAGCTAGGTAGGCTGTCTGTTTTGGCAGTGACTCCGTTCTGCTGCCCTCTTTGCTCTGGGCTATATGACCCAGGGCAAGAAAAAGGGGGGGGGGGGGAGGATGTTCCCTTGGGTCACCTGTTTTACTATGAAAACAAGGGGATACCTCCTCCGGAGTTAGTAATTCTGAGCTGTTATTGGGATGGTTGTTTAGTGAGAAGTTTATGTTTTTAAAATTCATTCAAGTCTTAGTTTTTAAAGTATAGCTTTTGAATATAGCACGTGTCAACGGACATGATTATGCAATCCTCAGACACTTTTAAGGAGTATAAAGAGTCTCTATTCTCTAGACTTACTTTATTTATTGGCTTACTTTAAAAATTATTAGTATAAGGATTATACTAGATATTAATAGAGTACATGGATGTATGATGCTCAATTTTGGAAGGTGTTGTATCTTTCTAATTTATCATAAATAAGAAAGATACATGTAAGGCCTAATACTTCTTTTTCCCTAGAGGGGATGACTCTATTTTATATTATTGAGTGTTTTCCATCTTGCTCTATGTCCTTGGCCCTCCAGCCTTTTTACTATTCAGCTATGTCTGGGTCATTGGTACAGTATAAAAATGTTAAAAAATTTATAGTAATTTATATATTTTTTATACTTACCAATGACCCAGGCGGGGATGGCCCTCCCAGGAGTTGGGAACTCTTACCTCCCTGCTGAGTACATAGCGCTTACCAGGCACTGGTTATTAGAATGATTAATGGCACCAATTTTGGAACGTCCTTGACACTGCGCATGCGCAGTAGAGGTGAAGTGTGGAGGGCCATTCAGGACATGTTTTCTTTGGTTTTAGATGCAAATTTTGGGGATTGGGGGGCAAAATTTGTGTTTGGCCCCATATTTTAAGAGTTAGCACCAGCTAAGTCTGGGTCATTGGTAAGTATAAAAAATATATAAATTACTATAAATTTTTTAACTTTCCTGTGCATGTCAAAATCAAAACTCTGCAGGGCCTAGAAAAATACCCTGAAAAATTTAAATCTCGCCTTTTCAAAAATTAATTGGCTCCATTTCAGAAAACATCATCCATGTGAACATTACTGATACAAACTTCAAGTCCACTAATGTAATTTACACCGTGTGTAAAAATGTAGCTGGCTCAATAACCCCAGCACTATACAACTTGCCCCCTGAAACCTAACAAAATCTCTCCGACAATATTTTGCAAAGGCGTAATGCATTCATTAAATTCAAATGTAAAACCCACAGGCAACAACAAAAAAAAAAAATCCCGAACTGAAAAAAAGAACTAAAAGCTAATTTCAATAAACTTCACTGTGAAGTGGAAGAAACCATTAACTGGTAGAGTGTTGAAAGCTCATATATGGGCTTTATTCTTAAGTGCCGGTACAGTGGAACCCTGTTAACTGAATAGCCACTTTGCCAATGAAAATTATTCAATTAACAGGAGTATTCAATTAACGCGGATTGTCTCACTTTCCTGTATTCTAGAGTTAAACTTGGTATTTATTCTATTATATCTTGTTTGACAGAGCTCTATGTGCTCTGTCAAACCAGATATAATAGATGAAATGCCTGTACTGGATTACAGGGGCCAAATAGGTCTATAATCAAAGGACAACTGTGGAGAATCAGAGTAATTTCTCGACAGGTTACAAGATTTTTTTATTCAGTTAACAGGAGTTTATAACCTATATTCAATTAACAGGTCAAATTTGTACTGGAGGTATGGCAAATGGTTTTGTGTTCGGAAATTATATTCAATTAACAGGGTTATTCAGTTAAGATATATCCAATTAAGTGGGTTCCTCTGTACTGCAGTTTAATGGCTACATATTTTGTGGATGTGCTTCATATTATCTTTAAAGTGATATTATTTTATTTGTTGGATTCATGGGAGGACGATGACGTAAGGCGTACTGCACGTCGATGGTGCGCATGTCTTCAACCAATCTAACCCTGCCTGTGCTGCAGTGTGGAGTTACGATGTTGGGGAGCTGGCAGCTGATTGTCGTTGCTTGGTGGTTCTGTTTATAATAACTCAAATCCATGAATTTTTTTGAACAATTGGCAACGAGGCTACCGTAGCAAAAAGCAGGGTGTTGAACATGATCATAGGCTTGTTGAACATGCCAAAATGGAAATTTCACAGAAAGAACGATGCATGGCCATATTCCTCAATGTCAAAAAGCATGTGACTCAGTATGACACTATGGAATAAGATACAAACTCCATGAATTAGGGCTTTCAAATAAAATCATTAGAGCCCTGTCATCTTTTCTCACCAATAGAACAATCTAAGTCAAAGTAAGTAACAAAATCTCGGAACATGTCTCAGTAACCCAGTGGTTATATGTAAGTCTTTGTTCTCAGCCCTCTATTATTCTTAGTCTATGTAAATGACATCAAAAATGACCCAAGAGACAAAACAGAACTTTGTGGATGATAAGGCACTCTTCATAACCCACAAATGCAACAAAATTATTCAAAATACCCTAAACAGTATTGAGGCTTGGTGCAACAGATGGCGTATCAAACTAAATGCCAATAAATCACAATTAGTAAACTTTCACAAGACCACTAATGCACAAGACGAGATCCATGTTGATTCATGTAACTCCCCTATTAGTAGATGCCTTGAAGCTAATTTCTTGGAGTAACACTTAACAAGAAACTGTGACTTGGCTCCTACATTCAAAAACTAACATCCAAGGCAAAACAATGAATTTGGCACATGATAAAACTTTGATGGACAGAATGGAATGCCAAAAAGCCTACAAGACGTTTGTATGACTAATCTTTGACCATGGCGCATAAATCACTAGTTGCATAAACAACTCTAATAATATGAAATTCACACAAAATTATGCCCTCCATGTAGCGACTTGCATTTCAAGAGACACTTGAATCTCATGGCTACACAATATGTGCTCCATCGAACCTATAAAAGCCTGTCTAATGAAAGTGGTAGAAGCACCAAAAATAAACTAACAGTCAGTGGGCTCAACTCAGACCTTGAGCTCCACATCCTAATCAGTCAAAAAGACATGGAAGAAATAAAACTGAAGCTTAGTCGAATACAGACACTCAGATCCACATAAAAAATCTGTCAAAGCATTCGATCTGAGCAACATTCACTTGTGTTTATCTGATTTTCTATCTTTTAGATACAATAAAATCGCATAAAAACTGTTGTGGCATTCACTTTAAGTGGCATTCACTTGTGCTGACATGTGTTTCTGTCTCATAGGTATAGACAAAACACTAGGCATTATTTTTTTTTCGCAAAAATACAATCATGCTAGCAAAACAGTTACAGACACAACACCACAAGATTATGCAAACACAACACCTACAAGCCTCTTCCTGTATTTTTTTTTTATTTTTCTTATTCAAACAGGTCTCCCAACCTAACTGTTACAGACTTGGTTTTTCACCATAATCTCTGGGTTGGAACAGATGGGTCTGTTTGACCCAAATCAATCTCTTCTCTCAATTTTTATTTATTTAACTTTTGTCACAACAGAGCAGGGCTGCCCCAATGAGTCTCAGGATTGGTGACTCAATAAGGAGTTGTTTCTGAAGTGAGTGCAATGTATGTACAAGCTCTCTCCACATCCTTCAACTACATCATTACCTTCTTCAACGCAAGAAACAATTAACCACCTCAACATAACACAACACCTTCTGAAGAAAAATAAAAACAACCATATTATCCAAGTACCTAACGAATTGGCTGCATCCTCACGGGTAATACACAAATTGTGATGGTTCAGGTTGAGATTATTGTACGTATGTTCAGATAGCTGAACAGTCTTTTGATATACCGGTATACTGCTGTATATTTTTATACTGTAACCCAATGGCCCAGACTATCTGCTGCAAACTCAAAGTTATCAAGGGCCAAACACAAATTTTGAACCCCCCCCCCCCCCCCCAATCCCCAAAATATGCTTGCAAAACCGAAAATTAAAAGTCCATCGTGGGCCTCCATACTTTTACTCTCCGCGCATGCGCAGCCATCAGGAAGCGACCGGATTTGGCTCAAACATCATTCTTTGTTTGGCCCTAAAGTCGGCAACAATGAACTGACATCTGTGCTTTAAAATCTGCTTTTTTGAAGATGCCAGACACAAATCAATGCAAGAATTGGTGGATCCAAGGCTGTTAATGGATGATGGAAGTGAACAATGATGGTTTCAAACGTTCAGGGTTGTAACTTTATAATAATTATAAAATTATTTTATGTTTCCCAATTCCGGGACATACACCTGATGTCATAATTTTTGATAATGATTATTCCACTGTTTGTTAAGTATTCCTTCCCTATCCTTCCAGGAACCCTTCCTGTTAAACTCTTAAGCTTCTTTGGCTATTTTTCATTGAAATTTTTAATTAAATTTCTTTAGAGTTTAACATGTTTTACAGAATATTTATTCTGTTTTTCCCCATGGTTACGTCCTCACCCTAGGGGTGTTACGTCACTTAGTCTTGCATCTTCTATCCGATGTATCGTTTTTTTAGCTCACCTGACTGAAAGTCAGAGTGAGCTTTTCTTATCACTCTTCATCTGTCGTCCGTCCATCATCCGTCGTCTGTCGTGCATCGTCCCTCGTCCTCGTCCCTCGTCCTGCGTGAAGGTGGTGTTTGAGCCTCTTTCTCCTAAACCATTGGCCACATTTTAATTAAATTTCATGTAAGTAGTGGTTATATAGGGGCATTTTGAGTTTTATGCAAATTAGGTTTCATATTAAGCAGAGGGGTGTGGAAAAAATTGCCTTATTTATTGAAAATCTTCTTCTAATGAACCACCAGTAGTAGAGACTTGATATGTGATATACAGAGTCCTTTTGAGGTTTAGAATCAAGTTTGTTCAAGAGACGTTTGTGGGGCATTATTTGCCTTCGTTATGGGAGGGGCAAAAATTTTGGTCACGCCTAAAATTTCTATATTTTTATACTGTACCAATGACCCAGACATAGCTGGTGCTAACTCTTAAAATATAGGGCCAAACACAAATTTTGCCCCCCAATCCCCAAAATTTGCATCTAAAACTAAAGAAAACATGTCCTGAAAGGCCCTCCACACCTCGCCCCCACTGCGCATGCGCAGTGTCAAGGACGTTCCGAAATTGGCGCCATTTATCATTCTAAGTTTGGCCCTTCATCAGTTAACATCTGACTGATCTTTGTGCTTTTAAATCTCAGTTTAAATGATGCCAGACACATAAATATTAGTGAAATGGTGATTCTAAGGAGGATAGAAAAGGAGGAGAGGAAAAGAATGTGTGACAGAATATTATCAGGGCTGTAACTTAAAATTTTTTAATGAAATTATGTTAAGTTACCTATTTTCAAGGCAGCAGCCATTTTGTTGTCATTCTGATTATTTAGTTACACTGTTTTTTCAAGTGTTTTTCCTCTCTCCCTGTCCTTTAAGTTCCCCCTTGCTATTCTCCCATGCTTTTGGCATAGTTTCTGTAATTATTATTACTAAAATTTCTTGGGAGTTTTAGCTTAATAACAGAATGAATTCTGTTCTTTCCCCATGTTTACGTCTTCACCTACGGGTGGTTAGGCGTTGTGTTCTGCATCTACCATCTGATGTTCTGCAGTTTCTTCCCTGGAAGTCTCTGTTTTGCATCAGATGGTGTATTTTTGGTAACTGATTTCGGGCCTGGGTGCCTGGAGTCTTATTTTAGTGTTTTTACACTCATTGTTTACATTTACAACAGCCCTCTGTGTGAGGGGGGGATTTCTAAATAATAATATCTTTATGTTATTTTAATCATAACTAGATACATTATTATTGTTCGTAAGTGTTGAATAAATTGTTTAAAATATTTTTAAAATTTTTGTCCACACTTAGGCTTGGGATCCATTGGGGCTCAACGTTACTTTTCAGAAACTTGGGCTGTTCTGAAAAAATATTTTTTCAAAATATTTTGATTTCAATTATTTTTTCTATATTAATGGATCATATTATTATTATGTATTTTGATTGCCAGGGGTTAGTGCGAGTACCAGGACTTGTTTTCTTTTCACATTGAAAGGATATTGATCAATTGTTTTAAGAGGAAGTCTTCCTCTGACCTTATTATCATTCTATATGTGGTCAGTGTACTCGCATTAACTCCTGTTCTGTATCGTATGATTTCGATGACAATATGGGAAGCGTATGTCACGGTATGTTGTTGGGGATTTGGACACTCCGGTCCTTTCCCCGCAGGGTCACTCTACTTTATCAATTTCTATTTCAGACGATCAAGATTAGGGTGATGTATCTGTGATGTCTTCCAACAGTGTGCCTCCGTCGTCACAATTAATGAAGGGCTAGCGGAAAAGTGCTCATGTAATACGCCAATTGCCTAAGAGGACCCTAGTAGGTTCGACGGCCTTTGACGTCCGCTAGCTCGCCCGGTGTAGCGTCCATTCACCGAATGGTTCGGCAGCCGGGTTCGTCCGTTGCGGTCTAGAAGGAATTTTGGGGTGATGCGAGCACTATAAAATTAACTTAATGCACACCCAGTGACGGCGGATCGGAGGGAGAACGGAGGAAGCCTTTTAGTCCGGTTCATAGCTCGTTCCGGTCCATCCGGACGGCAAGCGAGAGAGGCCCCTCTCTCGTTCAACAACGTCTGGCCCCAGATGTTGTGGTACAAATGTGTTGTTAGCGGAGCATACGTCCGTCGCTCGGGACGCTCCGTTGTATAGGCAGTCCGCTGAGACTGCTAAGGCTTCCTCTTCTCGCCAGCGCACACGACCGCACCTTGGCTGCGTGACCGCCGATATATTACCAGCTTCGCCGATCAAGGATTCTTCGGCGACCAGGTCACACCAACCGGCAGCCAGGGATTCGAGACCGATGGACTCCGGACGTTCGCATAGGAAGTATGCGGGAGCCATCTGATGCGGAGCTGCCCTCGGCGAAGCACCGATAGACTGCGCCTCCGCAGGTCTCGACGCCGGACATTCTTGTGCACATAGCACAGCTTATCGCAGCATCCCAGCAGCCGACAGAAACGGTGTCGGATCGAGAATTATCCGACAGCGCTGGGTCGGTAGCCGGGGACTCGAGGCCTGCAGACTCCGGACGTTCGCATAGGAAGTGTGCGGGAGTCAACGTACACGGAGCTTCCAGCGGCAATGCATCGTAAGTCCGCTACTGCACAGGCCTCGGGAACGGACGTGCTTTCCTTAATAGCACAGTTTATCGCAGCATCCCAGCATCAACTGAATCTGTCGCATATATTTTATCCGACGATACTGGGTCGGGACGCTCCGCGGAAGCGGGTACGGACGTCCGAAAGTTTCATCCGGTCCGACGGGATACCGAAAGGGATTCGGTGGATTTCAAGCTTTCCCTTTCGGAACAACATATGCTGCGATGCCGGATAAGAAACTGATAGCGTCGGTGGACTTAGAAATTTTTGGTTCGGTTCAGGGACATCGTCCCTCAGTTCCGACATAGTCCAATAATGTCACACAAACTTTCGAATTATTGAACGACGCTATATATATTATTATTTTATGCTTGCTATCCAAGCATTTCTGGTTTCTTGTTCGAAGAGTTATGGAGATGTCTTTCAAAAGTGTGCCTCTGTCGTCATAGTTAATGAAGAGTTAGCGGCAATAAGTGCTCATGGAATATGTCTATCGCTTACGGAGTGACATTCGCTAGCTCACCCGGTGTAGCGTACATTCATCGAATGGTTCGGCTGCCGGGTTCGTCCGTTGCGGTCTAGGAAGGAGATTTGGGTGATGCGAGCACTTTAATTACTTTAGTACTCACCCAGTGACGGCAGATTGAGGACAGATCGGAGGAAGCCAACAACATAGGGGACCGCATGTTGTGGTTCAGATATTTTACATTCGGAGCATATGTCCGTTGCTCGGGACGCTCCGTTATATTGACAGTCCGAGAGACTGTCTTTAATGCTTCCTCATCCTCACAGCAGGGCACACGACCGCACATTGGCTACGTGACCTCGAGTATCCGATCAGTTTCGGCATTCAGTGATTCCACAGCGAATAAGTCGCGCCATCCGGTAGCCAAGGGACACGAGGCCTATACACTCCGTTCGCTCGCATATTGGAAGTATGCACGGGGTAACGATCTCGGAGCTTCCTGCGGCAATGCATCGTAAGACCGCAGCTCCTCAGGCCTCAGTGACGGACGTGCTATCCGAGTTAGCACAGTTATTTCGCAGCATCCCAGCAATTGACGGTTTCTCGGTCGAATCAGGAATTATCCGACGGCGCTGGGTCGGTGCGGTCCGCGGTTGCATCAAGCTACGGACGACCGAACGCTTTATAGGGTCCGACAGGATGGCGAAAGGGATTCGAAAGATTTCGAGTTTTCCCTTTAGTAGTATCGGAAGATGCCTTTCATATCTTCTGGCATTTCTTCCAGTGATTATTTTTCGGACTTCATTGCTGCGATCTTGGATAAGAGACTTATAGCGTCATTGGACTCGGATTTTTCGATCGGTACAGGGACTTTGTCCCTGACTTACCGACGCAGTCCAATATTGTCATTACAACATGTGTTTTATTTTTCGACGCTATATATTATTTATATATATACAAGCCTGCTACTAAGCATGATAGTTTAGTTTCTTGTCCGCGTGGCTCATTTCTGCCATTTTATCTTTTTTACATATAGTTTATTTTGGCAGAGCAGGGCATACCGAGAGTTCATATGCGTCTAGACGGTGTGATTAAAGACTGCATATATTCTTTTTCGCCGTTTATGTCGTTTCCAATTTCAATGTTGGGAACGACATTATGTATAGTAGACTTAACTTAGACGCTTTATTATACGTAATCCGCCTTACTGAGGCGTTATCATTACGTCTTCAAGAAAAGATTTACGGGATATTATTCTCAATGTAATTTCTTTTGAGGGCAGTAGTTTGTTCACGTATAACTCCGCCCTTCAGTGGCTGATTGGAGTTGGTTAGACGTGATGCAGCCCTAGCTACATCCACGCGTGGATAGTAGGTTAAGAACTCTCTCAGAGTCGCTTCGTTCTCGGAGGAGCTTCTCTTCGACGGCAACTTTCCGGCAATCCATGAATTGCTTGATTTATACATTCTCTTGTCTATCTAGTGTTACAAGAGATTCAGACTGGGGCAAACATTCGGTGGTTGACTCAGAGAGTGCCGCCGCAGTTGCCGGACCCTAGTGTGGCTGTTATGACGGTTGCCAGTCAAACAGATTGGGATATATACTGATCCCTACGGATTCGAAGTGCCAGGGTCTTTGGGTTCCGCAGTCTTTTAGCTATCAGTTTAACTTCCGCGGAATAATGTTTTTTAGGCGTGCTTTATGTCATTGCATGAACATTATTCAGAAACGCATGCCCAAATTCCTGTCCTTTAATTCGACAGTAGTGGCGTATCTCCGGAACCAGGGAGGCACTCTTTCGTTTCCGTTATTCAATTTAATGGAAAGAATCCGTTTGTTGGTTATAGTACACCAAGTTCAGTTTTGGTCCGTCATATTCTGGGTCGTCTGATTGTTTTATCGCACTCCCGTTCTCTTACGGGTCGCTTGTTGCTGTCAGAATGGACTCTCAACAAACAAGTATTTAATCAGATTTGCTATCTATGGGAGCGCCCAATGATGTTTTATTTATGACACAGCTTGCTAATCAATTGCAGACGTATGTGTTGGCTTGTCCAGATCTCTGAGCTAATACTGTTAACGCTCTATTGATCTATAGGACGGAATGATAGGATACGCGTATCCTCCGGCGCTGTTGTTTTAGCAGGTATTGCTAAGATAAACAACCACAATACATTTCTGTTGATAGCATCTCTATCTTCACAGAGATCATGAGTAAATTACTCTCTTGTCTACTGTGGATCTTAACGTGAAATCTTCCTCTATGTGAGGATCTTTTTTCACTGGGTAAATCGTGTCATCTTTATCACAACCAGCAAGGTCGCAACCTTCATGTATTCCGTTGTGTGGTCCGTATTGCATTGTAAGCACTGTACTGGACGAGCTTTGGACACGATTTCTTACTATAGGAGATCCTCTTCTTCACTATTCTATGCGACTAAAGTGGAGGCTCTTCCGTCGTGGTGTAGGGATCATTATGTTCATATGGTTGATCCCTCCATACTACGCATTGCTAGTTTTTAGTATACTTGTTTCACAAGATCTACTGCAGCCTGTTGTTATTTAGGTTATAGGTTTATGTTACCTCATACCTATGCACTCTACGATAGTTTACAATTGAGTCTTTTGTCTCTTTATCTAAGTCAGTTAGTAACTTTTTGATAAATAGACTTAGAATCCTTAGATTAAATTCCTATATGGATTTTAACTTCGGTTCTTATTTAGCTAAGTAATCATTTGAGCCTCTGGAAACAGTAGTTTTCAAATTCTGACCTTTTAGACAGTAATTCTGTTGGTTTCTCTTTTACTGTAGAGTCAGTGAGTTTCATGCACTATCGATGGATGATTTTCACTTTCATAGTTTCGGAATCAATACTTCCGTTACTATTTAGGTTGGATTGTTGCATAAGAGTTAGGCTCCTATTATCCGGAACTTATTATTTTAAGGTCCTTCCGTCTTCGTATGGGCATAGGCCTTTACTCTTTCCGGGTACAGTTTATGTATTTATAAACAGATATCTGTTTATTACAAGGGCGTAAGCTTCTTCTGTCTTTGATGTCTAGTAGAAGGACGTTACGCTCCATTTTATTGTTAATAACTAGCGTACTGCTTATGGTATATCATTGGCTTAGCAGTTGTGCTTAAGATTTCGGCTCATGAAGTAAGAGTTCTTCTACTTCTTGGGCTTACATTAATAGTGTTGCTATTATAGATTTTTGAAGGCTGCTCATTGCGCTCAGCCATCCATTCATGAATTTTATCTCAGAAATATCGAGTCCATTTCTGGAGGCCTCTATTGTTAGGTCTGTTATCTACTGCTCAGAATGTCATTCACTTAACAGTTGCTACTATAGCTAGGTAGGCTGTCTGTTTCGGCAGTGTCTCCGTTCGGCTGCCCTCTTCGCTCTGGGCTATTTGACCCAGGGCAAGAAAAAGGGGGGGGGGGGAGGGTGTTCCCTTGGGTCACCTGTTTTTACTATGAAAACAAGGGGATACCTCCTCCGGAGTTAGTAATTCTGAGCTGTTATTGGGATGGTTGTTTAGTGAGAAGTTTAAGTTTATAAAATTCATTCAAGTCTTAGTTTTTAAAGTATAGCTTTTGAATATTGCATATGTCAACGGACATGATTATGCAATTCTCACACACTTTTAGGAGTATAAGAGTCTCTATTCTCTAGACTTACTTTATTATTGGCTTACTTTAAAAATTATTAGTATAAGGATTATTGGATATTAATAGAGTACATGGATGTATGAAGCTCAATTTTTGGAAGGTGTTGTATCTTTCTAATTTATCATAAATAAGAAAGATACATGTAAGGCCTATTACTTCTTTTCCCTACAGGGGATGACTCTATTTTATTTTATTGAGCGTATTCCATTTTGCTCTATGTCCTTGGCCCTCCAGCCTTTTTACTATTCAGCTATGTCTGGGTCATTGGTACAGTATAAAAATGTTAAAAAATTTATAGTAATTTATATATTTTTTATACTTACCAATGACCCAGACGGGGATGGCCCTCCCAGGAGTTGGGAACTCTTGCCTCCCCGCTGAGTACATAGCGCTTACCAGGCACTGGTTATTAGAATGATAAATGGCGCCAATTTCGGAACGTCCTTGACACTGCGCATGCGCAGTGGGGGCGAGGTGTGGAGGGCCTTTCAGGACATGTTTTCTTTAGTTTTAGATGCAAATTTTGGGGATTGGGGGGCAAAATTTGTGTTTGGCCCTATATTTTAAGAGTTAGCACCAGCTATGTCTGGGTCATTGGTAAGTATAAAAAATATATAAATTACTATAAATTTTTTAACTTTCAGAACCGTGAGGTCGATTTGAACCAAATTTGATATGAGATGATAATGGGTCATAAGTAGTTGATTGATGCAAAAAATGTTTTTCTCATTGCCCCGTGGGAATCTCGGGAGCTAAAAATAGGAAAAACCTTAAAACTGCCATATCTCCAAAACTACACGGCACAGAGAATTCTTATTTTGTATAAAGCTTTCTTTTATCCAGTAGAGTCAGCATGCTGAGTCAGCACTTTTTAACATTGTAGGCAATGGGAAAAAGATTAAAAAATCTTCTTCTTTTCCAGATCCAGCAGGCAGAATCTTTTGATATATGATATGCAACATTGTGGGGTGGATCTGATTCAAGTTTGTTCAAATCGGCCCCTGGCTTCATATTTGGGCTCAGTATAGGAGCCCGATTTCGAACTTGGTGCATTTCAGGCAAATTTCTTAAAAAATCTTCTTCTCCAGATCCAGCAGGCAGAATCTTTTGATATTTGGTATGCAACATTGTGGGGTGGTTCTGATTCAAGTTTGTTCAAATCGGCTCCCTAGATTTATATTTGGGCTCACTATAGAAGCTCGAATTCGAACTTAGTGCATTTCAGGCAAATTTCTTAAAAAATCTTCTTCTCCAGATCCAGCAGGCAGAATCTTTTGATATTTGGTATGCAACATTGTGGGGTGGATCTGATTCAAGTTTGTTCAAATCGGCCCACTGGATTCATATTTGGGCTCACAATAGAAGCCCGAATTCGAACTTAAAAAAATATTCTTTTCAAGATCCAGAAGGCAGAATCTTTTGATATTGGGTATGCACCATGCTTAGAGGGGTGAGATTCAAGTTTGTTCAAGCCAAGTCCCTGCGTTCATATTTGGGCTCACTGTGGTTGCCTGAATGATAACTAAGTTCAAAATGAGGAATTTTCTTTAAAAATCTTCTTCTTCAGATCCAGCAGTCAGAATGTTTTGATATTTGGTGTGCAGCATCCTTAGGGGAGTGAGATTCAAGTTTGTTAAAGCCAAGTCCCTGGGTTCATATATGATCTCCCTGTGGGAGCCCAAATTATAACTTAATTCAATATGAGGAATATTCTTTAAAATTTTTTTTTTTTTAGATCCACTAGTCAGAATCTTTGGATATTTGGTATAAGCTTTTCTTAGGAGGAGCAGATGTAACTTGTTGAAATCAAATCTCTGGGTTGATATTTAGGCTACCATGTCAGGTGAGCGCCCTCAGGCTCCCTGGGGCCTTTTGTTCTTCATATGAAGATCTAGATTTGCATCTGGTAGCATTTAAATTGGTTTCTGACTTTGGGCCTTTTTGTGGCCTGATGTCTTGTTTCCGATTTTTCCTTGACGTTGTTAATATTGAAAACGTCCTCATATATAGGTAGTATTTTATATTCTATTACTGTAGAATTACTGTAGGATACATGGATTATTATTCCGGTAGTGTAGCTCAATAAATTTGGATTTTGTCCAAACTTAGGCTCTATTGGGATGCCTTTGGGCTCTTAATGTTCCCTTTGGGAACTTAGGCATTTTTTTAAAAAAAATTATCAAAAATATTTTGAATTAATTTTGATTGCTATTATTCATGTATCTTATTTATATATTTTGTTGTGGAGTTTGGAGGACTGATATCGATTTCAGTTGATGCACTCCTGCGGACTCTTGTTATTCTTGTGTTCATTGGGATGACTAATGTTGGAGACAGGTGTCGCGGTACGTTGTTGGCGGCGAGGTTCTGAGGCCAGGCCTCTCACCACGTTATAATTCATTATTTCAGTTTCTTTTTCAGAGGAACATGAACATGATGATGATATTCTGACAGCCATCCAAGTGTGCTACCGTCATCATGCATATAGAGCTAGCTGCAGTGTTCATGATTGCAAGAGTTAAGATCTTTTGTTAAGGGTTTTAATCTCTTGCAAGCAGCTACCTCGACCAGTGAAGTGGTTACTCCGTCCGTGGGAGCCGTGAAGCGTGGGAGCCGTGAATACCTCTCTTAGAGTTCTTTCCAGGTCTGTTGTGGTCGAAGGAAGTGTAGACGTGGGTAGAGCGAGCACTTAAATGTAAATAAGCTCACCCAGTGATGACGGAAATAGAGAGGAAGTCAGCAAGTTTCTTGCACTCGGCGAGTTCTAATAGACCGCGAGTGGGAGAGGCCAAATGTTGTTATGAGAAACTTGCACAAGCCGCAGCATATGTCCGCCCACCGCTCGGGAACTCTGTCTAGTCTGCAGCCGGGGTCGGCTTCAGTCAAGGAATTTGAGGACGTTCATACCTCTCTTAGAGTTCTTTCCAGGGCAATTATGTATACCACGTACAACTCCACCCTGTCAGTGGCTAATCTGGAGTTAATCAGACGTGATGCTGCCCTTGCATCATCATCACTTATAGATGGCAAGGTGAAAAGCTCTCTCCGGGTCGCTCTGGTCTCCGAACATACTATTTTTGATGACAAGCTTTCGTTAGTCTATGAACAGGCTACTAAGAAAGCGTCAAGTGCTCTGCTATTGAAGTCGGCATCTCAACAACCCGCTTCAGCAGACAAGAGTAAGGAGGACGTTCCAGATCTAAACGTCAAAAGGGAACTTCTCATGAGGGTACAAGAAACCCTCTTACAATTACTCTGGAGGTCGTCATTATAGCGACTCGGGAAAGGGGCATAGGTCTGATTGGGACTATCAGTCAGACGCCCCTAGGCCAATGGGACGAGGTTCTTTGCGGGGAGGACGTAGTTTCTCCTCCCGTAAGCCTCGCAGGTCATTCAGGTGATGTTCAAGACCTCTATTGCTTGCCAGTTGGTAGAAGATTATCAAACTTTGCAAGAAACTGGATAGCAGTCACGGAAGATCACAGAAGTGTAGTGTCGGCCTTCGGCTATGATTTCGAGCAAAACCCCACTAACATGATGTCCACGTTGGACAATTCTTCCGTCGGATCCTTTCCAAAGAGAGTCTCTCCTAGCGGAGGTAAGGCTCTCTTATTAAAGGAAGCAATAGAGGTCGCTGAGAATCAAGATTCTCAAGGTTTTTACAGTCGCCTGTTCCTCATACCGAAGCCAGACGACTCATTCCGACCGGTAATAGTCTTGAGCTGGATAACAAGCTTATCGTGGCTCCAAATATCTATATGGAGACCATTTATATTGTTACTTGGTACCCCTTTTACTGATTCCAGAGCACTCTTCTCTTTCTTTTTGAAGAAAATTCCTTCAAAAAGTGTGGGGGAGGGGGGGGGGGTCCTCTCCTCTGGCTTGATAAGTATGTAACTATGAGTGAAGCTGTTTTGTCTGTAGATTATATCCTTTTGTCTGTAATTATATCCTGGATACAGCTTGTGTTTTTTTGTATATGGCATATGTTTGTGGGGGATATCCTCTCATTCTCATATACGCCATCCTAATTTTGGGGGCTTAGTACGGACTACCCTTTAAAATTGGAAACTTGTTACATCCAATTAGCATAGTCTTCATGCTATGAATACGGAATTACTTGAATTTGGCTCCTTATTTATGATATGTCTTCTCTATTACTGTGTAGAGAGACATACATGTAATTCCTTTTAAATTTAATTTCCTTTCACCTTGGATTACAGGCGTGGAACTATGTTAGTCTACTAATTCTGAAGTCTTAGGCCTTCCGCCTTTTTACCATTCAGCTAGTCTGGGCCATTGGGTTATAGTATATAAATATTATAAATTTAAAGCAATTTGTATATTTTTTTATACTTACCAATGGCCCAGATGGGTATGGCCCTCCCTTGAGTGAGTACTCATACCTCCCCACTGAGTTATTATGTAGTACTCTTTTCTACAAAGAATGATGTTGGCACCAATTCTGGTCACTTCCAGGTGGCTGCGCATGCGCGGAGAGTAAAGGTATGGAGGACCAGATAGGAGTTTTAATTTTCGGTTTTGCAAGCAAATTTTGGGGATTGAAAATTTGTTTGGCCCTTGATAACTTTGAGTTTGCACCAGCTAGTCTGGGCCATTGGTAAGTATAAAAAATATACAAATTACTTTAAATTTATAATTTTTTTTGAACACCGATACCGGTATTTAGTTTCGAATACTGTGCAGCCCTAGTGATATGTTACATTCTTAATACCGTTGAATCTGAATTGGGATGTTCATTCAGGAAATATTTGTTCAAATTTAGAGAGTTATTAATTGAACGCATCTCAGGATGATTTCATTTTCAAACCAGTAAATTTCCGCACACCCAAAATATATTTAGTTAACCCTTTACCTAACATAATGGCAAAAAAGACTTGTTCAGCACTATTCACAAAAATCACTGTTCAAATTTCATTAATTTTTAGCCGACTGTTTACAGTGAAGGCTATAGTCATGACTTTTGTCCGTCCGTTCGTCCATCCATCTGTCCATCTGTTAACATTTAGAGTTTTGGTTAGAGTTTTTTACTGAAGATTCAAGTGGGTTTTTTAGCCCGACTGTTTACAGTGAGGGCTATACTAATGACTTTTGTCCGTCCGTCTGTTAACATTTAGAGTTTTGGTTAAAGTTTGTGGTTAAAGTTTTTTACTGAAGGTTCAAGTGGTTTTTTTGTTGGTTTTTTTCCCCTGTTCAGTTGACATTTGGAGTTTTGGTTAAAGTGTGTGGTTAAAGTTTTTTATTCAACCTTCAAGTACAGGCTACACCCGGTAGTTCTTGTCTGATCGTCATGAAATTTCATATGCAGGTTTTAGGTCATGTCTTCATGAGAACGTCCCCTTTTGGTCGTGATCGGTCAACTGGTATGGCTGCCCGAGCCCAAAACCTGAAATCCATTAGCACAGTCTACAGGTCGTATTTATGAAGGAATTTCATTGTAACTTGGTAGAATGCCTCTGTATAATGCCTAGATGAGAACGTCCCCTTTTGGGCATGATCTGTCAACCATGATGGCTGCCCAAGCTCGAAACCCAAAAACTTTTAGCACAGTCTGCAGGTCATTTATGAAGGGATTTTATTGTAACTTTGTAGGATCACTCCACATGATGCCCAGATGAGAATGTGCCCTTTTGGTTGCGATCATTCAACCATGATGGCTGCTCGAGCTCGAAGCCCGAAAACCTTTAGCACAGTCTTCAGGCCATATTTATGTCTAGATGAGAACGTCCCCTTTTGGGCACCTATGATGGCAACAGGGGCCCGAAGCCCGAAAACCTTTAGAACACTCTACAGGCCATAATTATGAAGGGATTTCATTGTAGCTTGGTAGGATGACTCCAAATAATTCCTAGATGAGAACATCCCCTTTTGTCGTGACCATTCAGCCTTGATGGCTGCCCGAGCCAAAAAACCTTGAGCACAGTCTACAGGTCATATATGAAAATCTTTAGCACAGCCTTTAGGCCATATTTATGAAGGGATTTCATTGTAACTTAGTAGGTTGACTTCATATAATGTCTAGATGAGAACAGCCCCTTTTGGACACGATTGGGCAAGTGTGACGGCTACAGGGGCCTGAAGCCCGAAAACCTTTAGCACGGTCTACAAGTCATATTTATGAAGGGATTTCATTGTACCTTGGTAGGATGACTCCAAATAATGTCTAGATGAGAACGCCCCCTTTTGGTCACGATCATTCCGCCTTGATGTCTGCCCAAGCCCCAAAACCTTTAGCATACTCTATAAGTCAAATTTATGGAAGGATTTCATTGTAACTTGTTAGGTTCACTCCATATAATGCCTAGATCATGACATCCCCTTTTGGTCATGATTGGTCAACTATGACTGCTACAGGGGCCCAAAGCCCGAAAACCTTGAGCACAGTCTACAGGTCATATTTATAAATGGATTTCATTGCAACTTTGTAGGATCACTCCAGATGATGCCCAGATGATGCCCAGATGAGAATGTCCCCCTTTGGTTGTGCTCATTCAACCATGATGGCTGCCTGAGCCCAAAGCCCGAAAACCTATAGCACAGTCTACAGGTCATATTTATGAAGGGATTTCTTTGTAACTTGGTAGGTTGACTTCATATTATGTCTAGATGAAAATGACTCCTTTTGGATGCAATTGGGCAGCTGTGATGGCTACAGGAGCCCGAAGCCTGAAAACCTTAATCACGGCCCAGAGGTCATATTTATGAAGGGATTTCAATGTAACTTGGTAGGATGCCTCCAAATAATGTCTAGATGAGAACATCCCCTTTTGGTCGCGATCATTTAGCCTTGATGGCTGCCCGGGCCCAAAACCCCAAAACCTTTAGCATAGTCTATAGGTCATATTTATGGAAGGATTTCATTGTAACTTGTTAGGTTGACTCCATATAATGCCTAGATTATGACATCCCCTTTTGGTCATGATTGATCAACTGTGATGGCTACAGGTGCCTGAAGCCCGAACGTCTTGAGCACAGTCTACAGGTCATATTTATGAAGGGATTTCATTGTAACTTTGTAGGATCACTCCAGATGATGCCCAGATGAGAATGTCCCCTTTTGGTTGCGATCATTCAACCATTATGGCTGCCCGAGCCCGAAGCCTGAATACTTTTAGCACAGTCTACAGGTTATATTTATGAAGGGATTTCATTGTAACTTGGTAGGTTTGACTTTATATAATGTCTATATGAGAACGTCCCCTTTTGGACACGATTGGGCAACTGTGACAGCTACAGGGGCCTAAAGCCCAAAAACCTTTAGAACAGTATACAGGTCATTATTATGTAGGGATTTCATTGTAGCTTGGTAGGATGACTCCAAATAATGTCTAGATGAGAACGTCCCCTTTTGGTCGCGATCATTCAGCCTTGATGGCTGCCCGAGCCTAAAAAACCTTAGCATAGTCTATAGGTCGTATTTATGGAAGGATTTCATTGTAACTTGTTAGGTTGATTCCATATAATGCCTAGATGATGACATCCTCCTTTGGTCGTGATTGGTCAACTGTGATGGCTGCAGGTGCCCGAAAATCTTGAGCATAGTCTACAGGTCATATTTATGAAGGGATTTCATTGTAACTTCGTAGGATCACTCCAGATGATGCCCAGATGAGAATGTGCCCTTTTGGTTTCGATCATTCAACCAATATGGCTGCCCGAGCCCAAAGCCCGAAAACCTTTAGCACAGTCTTCAGGCCATATTTATGAAGGGATTTCATTGTAACTTGGTAGGTTGACTTCATATAATGTCTAGATGAGAACAGCCCCTTTTGGACACCATTAGGCAACTGTGACGGCTACAGGGGCCTGAACCCCGAAAACCTTTAGCACAGTCTACAGGTGATATTTATGAAGGGATTTCATTGTACCTTGGTAGGATGACTCCAAATAATGTCTAGATGAGCATGTCTCCTTTGGTCACGATGATTCAGCCTTTATGGCTGCCCGAGCCCCAAACCCCAAGGGATTGATTTTATTTTTCATCTGGAGCCTGATAATGATCAGTTGTATCGTGTATGCAATTTTCAGATCTGCCGTGCAGCCACTTCCTGTTTGCCAATTCAATTGCATGCAGCAACGCAGGTCCAGACCCGGTATTGGTCTTGGCTTGTTTTTTCCCTGTTTAGTTAACATTTGGAGTTTTGGTTAAAGTTTGTGGTTAAAGTTTTTTATTCAACCTTCAAGTACAGGCTACACCCCGTAGTTCTTGTCTGATCATTACAAAATTTCATATGCAGGTTTTGGGTCATGTCTAGATGAGAACGTTCCCTTTTGGTCGTGATCGGCCAACCGGTATGGCTGCCCGAGCCCAAAATCCGAAAACCATTATCACAGTCTACAGGTCGTATTTATGAAGGGATTTCATTGTAACATGGTAGGATGCCTCTGTGTAATGCCTAGATGAGAACATCCCCTTTTGGGCATGATCCGTCAACCATGATGGCTGCCCAAGCCCGAAACCCAAAAACTTTTAGCACAGTTTGCAGGTCATGTTTAATATGGAGGTATTTCATTGTAACTTGGTATGATGACCCCATATGATGTCTAGATAAGAATTTCCCCATTTGGGCGTGATCTGTCAACCGTGATGACTGCCCAAGCCCAAAACCCGAAAACCTTTATCACAGTCTACAGGTCATATTTATGAAGGGATTTCATTGTAACTTGATAGGTTGACTTCATATAATGTCTAGATGAGAAAGTCCCCTTTTGGACGTGATTGGGCAACTGTGACGGCTACAGGGGCCCGAAGCCCAAAAACCTTTAGCACAGTCTACAGGTCATATTTATGAAGGGATTTCATTGTAACTTGGTAGGATGACTCCAAATAATGTCAGATGAGAACGTCCTATTTTGATCTCGATCATTCAGCCTTGATGGCTGCCTGAGCCCAAAAACCTTTAGCATAGTCAAAAGGTCATATTTATTGAAGGATTTCATTGTAACATGTTAGGTTGACTCCAAATAATGCATAGATGATGACATCCTCTTTTGGAACGTGATTGGGCAACTGTGGTGGCTACAGGCGGTCGAAGCCCAAAAACCTTTAGCACAGTTACAGGTCATATTTATGAAAGGATTTCATTGTAACTTGGTAGAATGACTCCAAATAATGTCAGATGAGAACGTCCCATTTTGATCTCGATCATTCAGCCTTGATGGCTGCCTGAGCCCAAAAACCTTTAGCATAGTCAAAAGGTCATATTTATGGAAGGGTTTCATTGTAACTTGTTAGGTTGACTCCATATAATGCCTAGATGATGACATTCTCTTTTGGTCGTGATTGGTCAACTGTGACGGCTACAGGCGCCCGAAGCCCGAAAACCTTGAGCACAGTCTACAGGTCATATTTATGAAGGGATTTCATTGTAACTTCGTAGGATCACTCCAGATGATGCCCAGATGAGAATGTGCCCTTTTGGTTGCGATCATTCAACCATGATGGCTGCCCGAGTCTGAAGGTCAAAAGCCTTTAACACAGTCTACAGGTCATATTTATGAAGGAATTTCATTGTAACTTGGTAGGTTGCCTTCATATAATGTCTGGATGATAACATCCCCTTTAGGACACGATTGGGCAACTGTGATGGCAACAGGGGCCCGAAGCCCGAAAACCTTTAGAACAGTCTACAGGTCATAATTATGAAATGATTTCATTGTAGCTTGGTAGGATGACTCCAAATAATATCTAGATGAGAACGTCCCCTTTTTGGTCGCGATCATTCAGCCTTGATGGCTGCCCAAGCCCAAAAACCTTTAGCATAGTCTATAGGTCGTATTTATGGAAGGATTTCATTGTAACTTGTTAGGTTGACTCCATATAATGCCTAGATGATGACAACACCTTTTGGTCGTGATTGGTCAACTGTGATGGCTACAGGTGCCCGAAGCCCAAAAATCTTGAGCACAGTCCACAGGTCATATTTATGAAGGGATTTCATTCTAACTTCATAGGATCACTCCAGATGTTGCCTAGATGAGAATGTCCTCTTTTGGTTGCGATGATTCAACGATGATGGCTGCTCGAGCTCGAAGCCCGAAAACCTTTAGCACAGTCTTCAGGCCATATTTATGAAAGGATTTCATTGTAACTTGGTAGGTTGACTTCATATAATGTCTAGATGAGAACAGCCCCTTTTGGACTTGATTGGGCAAGTGTGACGGCTGTGGGGCCCGAAGCCCGAAAACCTTTAGCACAGTCTACAGGTCATATTTATGAAGGGATTTCATTGTATCTTGGTAGGATGACTCCAAATAATATCTAGATGAGAACGTCCCCTAGGCCTTTTGGTCGCGATCGTTCAGTCTTGATGGCTGCCCGAGCCCAAAAATCTTTAGCATAGTCTATAAGTCATATTTATGGAAGGATTTCATTGTAACTTGTTAGGTTGACTCCATATAATGCCTAGACGATGACATCCCCTTTTGTCATGATTGATCAACTGTGACCGCTTCAGGGGCCTGAAGCCCGAAAACCTTAAGCACAGTTCACAGGTCATATTTATGAAGGGATTTCTTTGTAACTTCGTAGGATCACTCTAGATGATGCCCAGATGAGAATGTCCCGTTTTGGTTGTGCTCATACAACCATGGTGGCTGCCTGAGCCCAAAGGCTGAAAACCTATGCAGGGCTCACCTTGAGTAAAATGGTCGGGGCCTAAAAAAAGTGCCCCACATATTGAGGTTGGGGCCTTTCGGGGCTGATTTTCCATTTTGTTTATTATTGTTAGTGCTTTTTTGTGGAAAATGTCGGGGCTTGAAAAAAAGCCCCCAGCAAGTGTTCCTCGGGGCTGATCTCGGGGCCTGGGCTGATCAGCCCCGACTCAAGGCAAGCCCTGCCTATAGCACAGTCTACAGGTCATATTTATGAAGGGATTTCATTGTAACTTGGTAGGTTGACTTCATATAATGTCTAGATAAAAACATCTCCTTTTGGATGCAATTGGGCCACTGTGATGGCTACAGGGGCCTAAGCCCGAAAAACTTAAGCTTGGTCTAGAAGTCATATTTATGAAGGGATTTCAATGTAACTTGGTAGGATGACTCCAAATATTGTCTAGATGAGAACGTCCCCATTTGGTCGCGATCACTTAGCCTTGATGGCTGCCGGGCCCAAAACCCCAAAACCTTTAGCATAGTCTATAGGTTATATTTATGGAAGGATTTCATTGTAACTTGTTACGTTGACTTCATATAATGCCTAGATGATGACATCCCCTTTTAGTTGTGTTTGGTCAACTGTGATTGCTTCAAGGCCCCGAAGCCCGAAAGCCTTGAGCACAGTCTACAGGTCATATATATGAAGGGGTTTCATTGTAACTTCGTAGGATCACTCCAGATTATGCCCAGATGACAACGTTCACTTTTGGTCGCGATCATTCAACCATGATGGCTTCCCGAACCAAAAACTTTTGTACAGACTACAGGTTGTATTTGTGAAGGGATTTCATTGTAACTTATTAGAATGACTCAGTATAATGTCGAGATGAGGATGTTCCCTTTTAGTTGCAATCGGTCTACCGTCATGGCTACACAGGCCTGAAGCCCGAAAACTTTCAGCACAGTCTACATGCCATATTTATGAAGGGATTTCAATGTAACTTGATAGGATGACTCATTTTGAAATAATTTCTCTGTAATTTGGTAACTTTCATTGACATACGTTAACTGTGAGGGCCACATACATTAACTGTGAGGTCATATTAACCCACCCCTCAGCTCTTTAGTACAGTGTACACCTCATATTATTTTTTATCAAAAACATAGTATACAGGGAACAGAAATTAACATATTCCCAATTATCACAATTCTTGTCTTATTTCATAATCCTTTCATAAACATTGAACATTATCCTTTTCATCAAACACAACACACAAGTTAAGCTACAGTGTCATTGACACTTTCATTATCCTTTCCCACAAGGGAGGGATATAGCACAGAGCTCGCTCCGTCTGTCTATCTGTCAGTCCATCCGTCAATCAGCCTGTTCATTCGTCAGTCCATATGTCTGTCCGAACATTCTTTATGTCATAACTTAAACAAAAGTTAACGGATTTCAATTCATTTCAGTACATGTCTCTAGGCCAAGTTTGATGACCATAATCATCCAATGAAAATTGTTGAAGTTATTGTCCTGCCCAGCCCCTCCCAATTAGGCATTTTTTTTCCTTTCCTCCAATATGCATTTTGAACTATTTACAGTCACTACATGCATAACTTTTTTTTAAACTCGTGTAACTTGAAGGATTGGGAGTTATTACATGCAAAAAAGAAAATTGACTCCTATAGCCCAACATTGCTTTATGTACTGCATCTTTAATCCTTTACCTAATAACACAAGTTGAAGCCAGCACTACAAATTATTTTTCTGAAACATCAGATTTATGGCTTATTAGTCCTTATTAAGCTCATCAAGCTTGTTCCATTAATAGCTCATGAAGTATGTTTTGGAGTAGAGAAATGAAAAAATAAAATTTGAATAGCAAATTTTGTACACCACGAGTGCAGATTCGTTAGGTAAACGGTTGACACAAATGGTTCTAGCTATTTTGTATCTAAGCATTGCTATTGCTGGGACAGTTGGGCTGTATGCGTGACATCACTCTAGTTTTTTTTTTATTTTATACCCGAAAAACATAGCCTATGACCCACCTCATTGGAATAAGTGCATTATAGCTTATGGCCTCCTCTCTGTAACAAGCTCATTGCCCCCATTCCATTGAAGGGTCATAGCTGTTCTTGATGCCAAAAGCCAAAATTGAAACTTTTTGTTATTCAAGAATTTTTTTGTAACTGTCATTTTATAATTGCATTAGGTAAAGGGTTAACCAATATTATAACAAATTTCCAGTTTGCTTTTGAGTGAGATGTACTGCAAAGAAACTCAATAAATTTGAAATAAATTTGAATGGGGAGATAATTTTTCAAACTTAACTTATCCCTTAGAACCCCCCCCCCCCCCCCAACCCCACCCCTCTTCAGTTGGATCATAACTGATATTCATCATTGAATTTATACAATTACTAACATTTTGTTTCAAGTTTGTTATTTCTTCCTCTTATCGCCCATCAGGTGTTATGGTCCATGGTTATAAATTTTTCTCAACACTTCAAAACTGATGTTATTTTCGTCAACATTTCTAGGAGATAGATGCGGCAGTTATGAATGTTATAAGCTATCCTGCCTTTGCTGTAGATGATATAGATCTTATAATGGAAACAAGACAGACAATAGAACAAAAACTAGTGGTTTGTATTATCTGTTTATATTTTTAAACAGTTTGCTCATTTATGTAATTGTTCAAAAATGAAGAACACAAAAATCCTTTCGCACCCATAAATACAATCAAGTTACCAGTCTAATTCTATCAGAAATTTGACACTGTTATGGGCTTTTTGTTTAACCACTTTCCCCAGTATGGGTAGACTTTCTCCAGTGTGAGCAGACATTTCCACAGATATTCCCTCATAGATGGGTTGACATTGTGAGAAAGTAACACTTTGAAAGTCATATTTGTTTTTTCTATGTTTTAAATGAAAAAAAGAACATACACAACACTAATGAACAAAATGTATATTTTTATACTATAAACCAATGGCCCAGACTAGCTGGTGCAAACTCAAAGTTATCAAGGGCCAAACACAAATTTTGAACCCCCCTCAATATCCCAAATTTGCTTGCAAAACCGAAAATTAAAAGTTCTATCTGGTCCTCCATACTTTTACTCTCCGCGCATGCACAGCCGTCAGGAAGTGACCGGAATTGGCGCGAACATCATTCTTTGTTTGGCTCTGAAGTCAGCAACAATGAACTGACATCTGTGCTTTAAAATCTCCTTTTTAGCTCACCTGACTGAAAGTCATTGTGAGCTTTAGCCATCACTTGGAGTCGTCGTCCGTTAACTTTCGCAACTCGGTCTTCTTCAAAACCACTAGCCCAAACCCAAACAAATTTGAAATACAGTATATTGGAGGTATCCTCTTTCCAGTTTGTTAAAATGAACTTGGTGCCACCACTGGGGTGGGAGTGATGCCCCAAAAGCATCAATTTCTCCTGAAATCTTCTTCTTATGAACTACCAGTCAGAATGCTGTGATATTTGGTATGTAAGCTCCTTTGGAACTCAAGATTCAAGTTTGTTCAAAGAAATTTTCTTGGACAATATTTGGGCTCGCTGCGGAGAATCCCCATTTAAATTTCTATTTCTTATCAACCTTCCTCAATTGTTTACTACAGGCTTGCACTACAGTGGAAGAACCTAACTCGGATAAAATACTCTCTATTTTAATCTTTCCCAAGATTTGGGAAAGAAAAGTGGTGTAAAAACACCACGAAAAAATAAGCCAAAACTGGGTCGAGCGCCATCAGTGCACACCCAGTATGGGACGCTCTTCCATAGTACAAATCCACGACTACCGTAAAACATTGCGCAATGCGTCAATTCGTCATTCTTTTGATTATCCACACACGTGGTGGATGTGTGCCATCTTTACTCAGTAACAGTGATATTTTAACTCGTCGACAATGGTCTTCCTGTGACTGGAATTATGGATCTGAAGATCGTATAATAACAGGACTGTGTTTTATATATTCTCATTTATATTTTCAACCACATTCTCATTGTATATTATTTACTATTCCGTTTTCGCGATTGTTTTGTTTTCGACATCACGTGATTCGACAATGAATTTTTCGGTTGATGAATTAATTGTTATTGGAGTTAGGTGTCAATCAGGGACTGTCTGGGCAGGATTTCTTCACTCTGTTGAGGGCTGAATTTCTGTTTTTTCGGTCCCTGTCGACCGTCTGGGTTCTGTCGTGTACCCACCGTTTTTTTTTCTGCCACCTTCTCTCGTAGTTGAGGGTGTTCTACTTTCTGTTTCTGTTGAGTTCACCTTTTTTCTTCTACTGCTCTCACCTCTGTTATTTCCAATTCAGTTCCTTTAGGGCAATTCCTTTTGCCCTCGCCTTGGTGCGTTCTCGTGGCCGTTTCTTCTGCACCCGCGGGTGGTGTGGAACACTGTCGTTTCGGGAGCCACCCGACTCGACCACGTTTAGTGTGAGTTTACTCTCTCCGTAGGGGATGTGCAGCTCCTCCCGCCCCCCTGGGAGGGGGGGGGAACACTATCGTTTCGGGGCCCCCCAACTCGACCACATCTAGTGTGAGTTTGACCCCCTCCGTGGGGGATGTGCAGCTCCTCCCACTCCCGCGGCGGGTGGTGAACGCTGTCATTTTGGGGTTTCCCGACTCGACCACGTCTGGTGAGGATTGCTCCCCCTCCGTGGGGGATGTGCAGCTCCTCCCACACCAGCGGGGGTGGGGAACGCTGTCATTTCAGGGCTTCCCGACTTGACCATGTCTGGTGAGAGTTATTCCCCTTCCGTGGGGAATGTGCAGTTTTTTACCATGGTGGATACTGCGGGAGCTGTTGGATTTCTGGTGAAATGATGCCTGGTTCCGGGACTATGCGCCCTCTCCAGTCGACATCTGAGGCTGTCACTAGGGTTGTGACTCCTCCTTTGGAGGCCGAGCTTGGTGGCTCTCCGCTTTTCTGCCAGTTCCAACAGCTCCCGTCGTATCTGCTGCTACTGCTGTTCCGTCTACAACGTCATTGGGCACCATTTTTAGCCGGCCTCGGCTTATCCCTGCAAGGGTCTGCAGGGATGTCTGTAGTGTGGTTGTGGGGTATCGGCCTCTGCCTTCCCCGACTTCAACTCGGAGAAGTCGGAAGGGGCTTCCGACTGAACCCCCTGCTGTGTCCTCTCAGCCGTTGAGCACAGTAGTTTTATACCTGCAGTGGTCTGCTGTGGTGTCTGGGAGTGTAGACGTGGGGGTATCGGCCTCAGCCTTCCCTGACTTCAACTCGGCGAAGTTGGAAGTGGCTGCCGACCGGACCCTCCACTGTGGTCTCTGCGCCGTCGAGCACCACAGTTGTGTTATTGGATCCGGATGTACTTAGTGGGGACACTATGAACTCCGTGGCGTTTACGTCCACTCATTCTGGCCACACGACCAGTTTTGGGGGACAAACGTCTTTTGTGCAGCATGGACCTTCTGCCACGCAGAGGTCCGCGGTGACTCTCATGAGTTCCCGCTATGTTGATCCTCGGGGTGTGTCGTACCCCTATACACGTCTGCCTTCAGACATTTCGGCTGCCGCTCGTCGTCCCACGTCGGGTGCTTTGGAGGATTGTGACCCTTCACTGGTTAAGAGGGTCAGAGGTGAAGCCACTTTGCCCATTCGTTCCCCTGTCGAACCGGCCAGTTCGGGCAGTGAGCTTAGGGAGGCCCTCTCCTTACTCACTCAGGTTCTGTCAAAGAGCCATCCCGTTGCTTCCAGTGAGGCAGTGAGTGGTTTCTAGGCGCCCCCTATGGCGCCGCCTCCCGGGATTGGAAACAGGCCGCTTTCTGATCCCCCTAGTGTTCCGACACCATGGGAGGCATCGGCTGGTTTGCCCACGATGGGCTATGTGTCTTCCGACTCAGGGGAAGAGTCAGACATGCTTGATGTCGAGAGCCAGCAGTTCGGACTTGAAGGCAGCTCTTGATTTTGTGTTTGGGTTCCTTCCGGATCTCAAACCATCAAACCAGCTGACAGTGTCAGCCAGGCCGCGATCATCGGTCGTGCGCCAACAGCCTATGGAGCAACCTGCTTCTGGGCGTCTTCGACTGTGCCAGTAGTACAGTTGGTTGAAGCATTTTCAGCCTTGGACTCTAAGCTGAGTTCCAAGGCTATGAAGGCTCCGTTCTTCACCAGGGTTGATACCTTTTTGCCTCCGGTGCATTATCGTTACTATGGTTTCGCCAATCCGTCAGTCTGCCAGACTTTGACGGTTTTTGATCAGGACTCCAATTCCCTCGGGCTTTCCAAGCCCAAGTCTGCCGTCATTCAGATGACGACTCTGGCGTCCATGTTGGGCTTATCGAGAGAGATGCTTGGTATGCTTTCTCTCTCAGATCACGTCGTCTCAGCTTTAGCTGCTTATCTGCCTCCAGATAAGTTTGACAAGGTACAGGCTCCTTTGTGTGTGCTGTCCAAGGCGCTCATGCATCTTACTCACACGCATGCCTGTAACACGGCTAATCTGGAATTAGTTCGGAGGGACTCTGTGCTGGACACAGGCCGATCCCTTCCTGAGGAGCAGCGCGCTACTCTTCAATCTGCTTCTTTGGCAGGTCCGCAACTTTTCCATGGTTCCGTGTCGACGGTCCGGGATGACGTCCTACGTCATTCCAAAGATCAGCTGCTGTTTCTTCAGCTTGATCAGCCACCGCTTCTACTTCTTACTCCAGGGGTAAGAGTAAGCATCGGCAGACTAGAGGGAAGTATCAGGATTCTTTATTCAGTTGGGGAGGTGGTTTCTCCTCTCGCGGGCCTCATCAGGGCTCGAAATGAAGGTCCTCACCTCGACTCGTCCCAGGTTGGAGGAAGGATAGCAGAGTTTGCAGACCATTGGGCCACCATCACATCCGATCCTTGGGTGTTCGATGTTGTTCGGTCCGGGCTGCGAATATCCTTTCCGACGGCACCCCACTCTGACCAGGGTGCCTCTTCCATCCACAGTTCCTTCAGACATTTTACGTTGAGAACTTTTGTCCACGGAGAAAGACAGTCTCCTGACAAAGGGGGCGATCGATGTCGTCAAGAACATTCAGTCAGTGGGGTTCTATTCCTGCCTGTTCTTGGTGCCGAAGAAGGACGGCCGACTCCGACCGGTTATCAATCTGAGTATCCTGAACCAGTCTACCATTGCTCCCAAGTTCAGCATGGAGACTTTCAGGTCAGTCCGCCGTTCAATTCACCAGGGAGATTTTGCTTCCAGCTTCGACCTGCGAGACGCTTACTTTCACATTCCGATTCATCGGGCGTCACGGAAGTATCTCAGGTTCGCTTTTCTGGCGCGAGTTTACCAGTTCAAGGCCATGCCTTTCGGCCTCAACCTGGCTACTTGGGCCTTCACCTGACTGATGTCGCATGTGATAGCTTTCCATCGCACACAGTCCAGGGTGACTACTTCGGCATATCTGGTCGATATCCTCCAGAGGCATTCCAGTGCTGCCTTACTGGAGTCGGATGTCGCCACTCTGTTGAGCTTGCTCACGTCGCTTGGATTCAGAGTCAACGAGGAGAGGTCGGAGCTGGTCCCTTCTCAGTTGTTTTGTCATCTGGGGATGGCTTTCCGCACCCAATTCAATTTGGTGGCGGTTCCCCAGGCCAAGGCTGTGGTTCTCTCAGCTTTTGCTCTGACTCTGTTCCCAGTCCACATCCGCGATGGTACGGAGTATTCTCTGGCTGATCGGTCTCTGCGGTTCGGTGACGGATCTCATTCCTCTTGGTCGGCTGCATGTCATCAGACCTCTCCAACACTTTCTGCTCAGTCGTTGGAGGCCGAATGTCGATTCTCTGGATCTGGTGCTTCAGTTACCAGATTCTCTTATCCTCACCTTCTCCACTGGACAAATGTTGAGTGGATCACGCAGAGTATCCTGTTGGACTTACCCATGTCCGATCGCGTTCTGACGGCAGATGTCAGCGATCTCGGATGGGGTGCGACATTGGATCCTCTAGGTCTTTCCTTCACGGGATGTGGGACCAGGATCGGGCATCTCTACACTTCAGCCAGTAGAGCTTCTTGCTCTTCTTCTGAGTTTTAGGCAGTGGATCCCTCACCAGTCGAATCGTTATGTCCTTCTGTTGTTCGACTATTCGACAGTGGTTGCTTACATTCGGGACCATTGTGGCATGTACTCGGTTCTAATGTACGAATTGGCTCGGGATCTTCTACTGCTCGCTCAGGATGTCCGGTGTGGTTGTTCGTCACATTTCCGGCCGTCTGTACGTCCTAGCCAACTCCCTGTCCCGATGGGGCAGGTTCTTTTCCACCGAGTGGATGCTCCACATGGTGGGTTCCATCGATCTCTTTGCGGCTTGTTGGAACCATCAGGTGGACACTTTCGTGTCCCCGTGTCCAGATGCTCTGGCTTTCGCCGTGGACGCTCTGGCCCTCCTTTGGGACGGTCTTGTCGGCTACGCCTTCCTGCCGGTTCCAATTCCGCCTCAGGTTCTCTCCCAGATATGAACCTGCAGTCGTCGAATCCTTTCGATCACACCTGTCTTCTCGGAAGGTGTGGGTCAATCTGCTCCGCTCTCTTTTAGCGGCGGTTCCGGCATGTCTCTCTCTACATCACGACTTTCTTTGCCAAAGTTGCCCGAGGAGGTTTCAAGTTGACCCGACTTCATTATATTGTGCTTTGGCACATGTCTTTTATAGAGTTCTGTCTCCTCCATAGAGGTTTTTCGAGACACGCAGTGGAGTTGCTTTTCTTCTTTAAGGAGGCACTCACTCCACTGGTTTAGCCTTTGTGGCTAAGTGGAAGGTTCTTCTGTCGATGGTGTGCGATCACTCTGTTGCTTGTGTCACTCCTTCGATTACACCACTTGCGGAGTTTCTGGTTTATGTTTGTTTCTGGGGGTCTCCAGCAATGGGTACAAGTCCATGCTTCGGAGATCTTTTTCATATGTGGTACCGCATTGTTTCGACACTCATCCTTGCCTCTCCAAGCTTGTTCAGCTCTTTTCCTTGAAAAGGCCTAGGACTTTGCAGTTTACTCCAAGATGGTCGCTTTCTTGGGCACTGCTCTGCTTGGGGGTGGGGGGCGTTCGCGCCTTTATCCTGGATGATTATGTGTTTTCTCACTTGCCAGATCTCTCCTGCATCCATTTCTCGATGGATTTGTCTTGCTATTCGGGCTGCTTCCGCTCGTCTAGCTACTGGTGATTGTATTACCAATTGTTTTTTCTGCCACGAGGTGCGTGCACTGTCTTCCTCTTTTAATAACTCTGTCATGTTGTCGGATGACGGATGTTATACTGGCAGCCTACTGGAGAAATGCTACATTCTCCTTTTATCTGCGACAGTTGCAGGAGCCGATAGAGGACCTTGGTCCTTGGGGCCCTCTTTCTTCTGCTCAGGCTGTTGTCTATCCTAGCCTTTCAGCTTTTTTCAGGGTCAGTTCCAGCTCTGTGCTGTTACTGCCCTTTCTGTCTGTGCGTCGCACTTCACCTTACGCCTCATCTTTCATTGTCTTTTCTAATGTTTGTGATGCTATGGTTTGATAGGCCTAGGGATCTCTTCCTCTGTCCACAGTTCCAGTGCTATTGAGTTATGTGTGGGTTGGTTATGTGGTTCTCTCCATCCTTTTGTCTATTCAGCCTGTAGTAAACAATTGAGGTAGGTTGATAAGAAATATAAATTTTATAGTAAATTTCCTTTCTTATTATACCTACCAAAATTGTTTACATGGAGGCCCTCCCGTCTTCTTATTCGGGTAAGAATCCTTCCTCCCTGCTGATCACATAACTCCTGTGTTGTCCGGAATCAAAAGAATGACGAATTGACGCACTGCACACTGTTTTACGATAGTCGTGGATTTGTACTATGGAAGAGCATCCCATACTGGGTGTGTGCCGATGGCGCTCGCCCCAGTTTTGGCTTATTTTTTCGTGGTGTTTTTACACCACTTTTCTTTCCCAAATCTTGGGAAAGATTAAAATAGAGAGTATTTTATCCGAGTTAGGTTCTTCCACTGTAGTGCAAGCCTGTAGTAAACAATTTCGGTAGGTATAATAAGAAAGGAAATTTACTATAAAATTTATATTTTCTGAACCGAGAGGCTGATTTGAACCAAATTTGCTATGAGGTATTATTGGGTCCTAAGTACTTGATTCATGCCAAAAAAAATTTTCCCGCTGTCCCATGGGAACCTCAGGAGCTAAAAATAGAAAAAATTAAAACGCCCATATCTTCAAAACTACATGGAACTGAGAATTCTTATTCGGTGTGAAGCTTCCTTAGGACAAAAATTGCTATCGGTTTTATCATGGGGTACTTTTTGGGGACTTTGAAAAAGTGCTGAGTCAGCATTTTTTAACACTGTGGGTAATGGGAAAAACATTTAGGACTACTTTCTTCCAAACCACTGCTCCAAAAGCTTTCAAATTTCACATATAACATCTTTTGAAGATTGTTTCACATGTTTATTGAAATCAATACCCTGGGTCCATTTTTGGGCTCTCTATGGGTAACGTCCCCTTTTGGTCACGATCATTCAGCCTTGATGGCTGCCCGAGCCCAAAACCCCAAAAACTTTAGCATAGTCTATAGGTCATATTTATGGAAGGATTTTATTGTAACCTGTTAGTTTGACTCCATATAATGCCTAGATGATGACATCCCCTTTTGGTCATGATTGGTCAACTGTGACGGCTTCAGGGGCCCGAAGCCCGAAAACCTTGAGCACAGTCTACAGGTCATATTTATGAAGGGATTTCATTGTAACTTCATAAGATCACTCCAGATGATGCCCAGATGAGAATTCCCCTTTTGGTTGCAATCATTCAGCTATGATGACTGCCCGAGTCCAAAGCCCAAAAACCTTTAGCACAGTCTACAGGTCATATTTATGAAGGGATTTCATTGTAACTTGGTAGGTTGACTTCATATAATGTCTAGATGAGAACGTCCCCTTTGGACACAATTGGGAAACTGACGGCTACAGGGGCCCGAAGCTCAGAAACCTTTAGCACAGTCTACAGGCCATATTTATGAAGGGATTTCAATGTAACTTGATAGGATGACTCGTTTTGGAATAATTTCACTGTAACTTGGTAACTTTTGTTGATATACGTTAACTGTGAGGGCCACATACATTAACTGTGAGGTCATATTAACCCACCCCTCAGCTCTTTAGTACAGTGTACACCTCAAATTAGTTTTATCAAAAACATAGCATACAGGGAACAGAAATTAACATATTCCCAATTATCACAATTCTTGTCTTATTTCATAATCCTTTCATAAACATTGAACATTATCCTTTTCATCAAACACAAAACACACGTTAAGCTATAGTGTCATTGACACTTTCATTAAAGCACACATAACCGCAGGCTAGCTACCCGACTTCAGATATCCAGTCAGCTGTGCGAAGACGAGCCATTGTTCACCCCTGAAATCGGACCATCTGATAGCTAGCGATCCGAGGTATCGATCAAGGGGACGTCCGGAGAAGAGATCTATCTCCGGATCTTCGTCCCAGAAGCAGCAAGCAGTGGAAAAAACAGCTAATGCAAGAGCAGCCTCCTGCAGACTCCAGTGTTGATCTGTCAGGTGGTGCTGATCGGTCCAGTCAATTGTGCATGAAAAAGCCAGAAGTTTCTCTATGGGGCGCTTGGCTAGATCTGGGGTCAGATCTCCATTTGGAGAACCCTCTCCGTCCCGTTAACAGTTGGGGTCAAATGTGTCTGTTGTGAGAAACCATATTGAGTTGGAACACGCGTCGAATGTTCCTTCCACACTGTAGCCTGGGCCGGTGGCAGTTATGGCTTCTTCTGCTTACATGGAAGCGCACGAAAGAGGATTAGTCTAGAAGTTTCTAAACGGGATACTCTGAGATCTGGGGACAGATCGCGAGTGCAGAGCATTTTTTCGTCCCATTAACAGTCGGGGACGACTGTTTTGTGTTGTAAGAAACTTCAATGAGGAGGAGCAGCCATCCTATGTGACAAGTCTGGATGCTTCTTCCGACCTTCAGCCGGGGTCGGCTGTGATTATGGCTCCCTCTTCTTCCATAGATATGCATGATAAGGGATAGATACCTACAAGTACCGAATGGAATGCTCGGTGAGGTCTGGAGCAGACTGCGAGCTGGAGAACCTTCTCCTTTCCGTCAGCAGTCAGGGTCGACTTTTTGGTGCGAGAAACTTTAGTGAGTTGGGACGCCTGTTCACGCTTGCAGTTCGGGATGCTCCTTCCACACTGCAGCCAGATTCGGTGGCAGCTATGGTATCTTCCCTTGCTTCATTAATGAAGCACGATGACCGCAGACTATAGCTAGCTATCTGACTTCTCAGGTTCGGGTTGATAGCAAGTCGTTCGAGACTGGTACTACTGTTTAACAGACTCTGATGGTGAGCTGTCAGACCATGCTGCGTTGGTCCAGTCATCCGTTCAGTTGGATGGAGTTGACCATATTTGAGGATGGAACATTTGGATGGTGAGAGGAATACGGAGTGTGAGTCTCCATCTCTCACAGAAGGGCACTTTAAGACTATAAAAAGTCTTAAACTCTTAAGAATATTGTTTCATCTGAATATAAGTCTGTGTTTAGATGAGCAGGCCGGGGATGAAAATATGTTCCTATCATTTAATATATGCTCGGAAATGATGGAATGTGCTATTTCATTGAAAAGAGCTATTCTGGGCTCAATGTCCTAAGCAGAGAACCTTAACAGAACTATGGCACAACATCTTAATGGAAAGAAATATGAGGACATGGTTCCTCGCTTAGAGTTCTTTCCAGGGCAGTCATGTATGCCACGTACAACTCTGCATGGACAGTGAATTTGGAATTGCTGATGACGTGCTGCTGCCCTTGCGTCATCATCACTTATAGATGACAAGGTGAAAAGCTCTCTCTGAGTCGCCCCAGTTACCGGAAATATACTATTTGGCGACCAGCTTGCGTTGGTAGATGAGCAGGCTACAAGAAAGCTTCCAGTACTCTGCTATTGAAGTCACTGTCTCATCAACACACTTCAGCAGACCGGGGTAAGCAAGGCTATTCTGCTTCTAAGAAAGCATCATGAGAATGTCTCGCGAGGGTACAATAACCCTCTTATATTTACTCTGGAAGTCGTCATTATAGCGACTCGGAAAAGGGGCATAGGTCTGATCAAGGCTATGGATCAGACCCCCCTAGGCCGACGATTAATTATGGAAGGTTATCATCTTCACGAGAAACTGGATGTTAATTACAGAAATTCCTTTCAAAGAGAGTCGCTCCTAGTGGAGGTAAAAGCTCTCTTATTGAAGGGCACAACTGAGGTCGACGAGACAAGCTTCTTTGCGGGAAAGACTTAGTTTCTCCTCCCGTAAGCATCGTAAGTCGTACAGGTGATCGACATGACCCCTCTTGCTTGCCAGTCTATGGAAGGTTATCATCTTCATGAGAAACTGGATGTTAATCACGGGAGTTCCTTTCAAAGAGAGTTGCTCCTAGTGGAGGTAAAGGCTCTCTTATTGAAGGGAACAATGGAGGTCGTCGAAAATAGATTTTGGTTGTTTTCCACTTCCAAGAGAGACTTTCATTCTGAAGGTACAAGCTCTCCTATTGAAGAAAAGCATCAGATGTCGTCAAAATTATTCTCCAGATTTATTATTATCACCTGTTTCTCGTCCGGAATCCGGATGGATAGTGCATGGATAGGCTGAGATATTCCATGGCGTCAAGACAGTTTATGTCATTGTGGAAGCCATAGTAGCCTTATCTACAGTTACGTTGGTCTTTTGGGAATCACAGCAGTTAGAATAATGGCTTGACATTCCCTTGCGTGACAATAGTTAGGTCACTTGTTACACAGAGATATCTGTCTTCACGGAGAAGAAGACTTCTAGCTACGTTAGTAAGGCTCTGACCACTGTCTTTTGGGAATAAAACCAAAAAAGATACTGTGCTTTTCGATTTATTTTTACTAGTTGTCATAGACTTGAGTCTTATTGTTACACCATAGTAGCCTAGCTAGAATCATGAGCGAGATTTTTTTCAGTATTATGCAGTGGCATAACTGAATTTATTATCTCTTGGGACAGCGGTCTCTTTGGGAATTCAGGGCGCTGTGTATAGCACCTCTCCATTCCCTACCTTGCGCGACGATAAGTGTAAGTCTCTGTTAAGTGAACCTTCACTGTCGCAACTTACACCGATGTATCTGTCTTCACGAAGATGAAGGCTTATAGTTATGGCTAGCGTTGTAAATCTCCTTAGTGAGCTTCTAGGACCTCAGTTATCAGCTTTTAATGGTCTTCACGTACAGGAAGACCTTCAGCTAGGCTGAGTTCCTTGTCCTCTCGGACATGATACCGTTTGTTAGAGGAGGTTATTCTCTTCAAAACAGTATGGTTTGTTGTGAGTTATTATGTAAATATGGTGTATTTGTTCATTATGTTCTTCTCCGCACTTAATGGCATTATGGAGTCGATCAGACGTGAGGGAACCTTGTGGTTCCTAGACTATTTGATGACTAACACAAGAATGATTCAAGTAATGCGGGTGAGGGGGTTTCGATATGAATTCGAATCCCCCCCCCCCCTCCCTGCCAATGTGTTAAGAGGCGATTACAGGGAAAGACAAAGTTTTCTTCCCGTAAGCCTCGTATGCATTTAAGTTTATACGTGCATTTTCATGACTTCTCGATTGGCATCTGATTCGTGTTCTATGGCAACCTCATGGGCACATCCACTTTTTAATGGTTTGTTTCCTGTGTTTGTTCATTTATAAGTCATTTTCAAGCATATGATTCATCATCAATAAATTGCTAGCTTTTGTGTACCTGTATGACTGACAAGTCAGTTAACTGGTATTCAGATGATTACATGCAGGATTTCAGTGCTCACTTGCATAACGTGTATTATTAGGCAGAGGCATTATTGTATGTTATGGACCTTAGAAACAATGAATTATTTCGCGGGTGGTCTGTGAGGAGTCTGTTAATCATAGCTCGATCCATTTCTGAATTCAAGTTTCTATAAGTTTCGGTACAAAAATCGGATACAATGTTTGAGATTGTATTCTCGTATTTTTGCACATTTCTGGGAGTGTTATTTATTGGAATTTATTGTATACCTGAATGGGGTTGCCTTGGAAGTGTGTTAACTCTCCAGAGATCATCTATTGTGATTCTTTTGAACAAGTGTATGTTTACATGTTATATCACCGGTTTTCGACCCATCTATATATGCCAACTCAGGTATATGCTACAAGAATGCGCTATTATTTTCCGGGATCGCCGCGATAGCCTTGGCTTCTAAAGTGGCATTAAGCACCATTTTATTAATATTCATTAATATCTAGGTGCCTGTTCAGCAAATATATATTGTTATTTGGTACCTCTTTTACTGATTCCAGAGTGTTCCCCTCTTTCTTTTTAAAGAAGATTCCTTCAAAAAAGGGGTGGGGGGATTTTTTAAAATCTCCTCCAGCTTGATAAGTGTGTAACTATAAGTGAAGCTGTTTTGTCTGTAGATTATATCTGATCCTGGATACAGCTTGTTTATTATTGTATAGGGCATATGTTTGTGGGGGTTAACCTCTCACTTTCGAATACACCATCCTAATTTATGGGGCTTAGTCCGGACTAGCCTTAAAAATTGGGGGCTTGTTACACCCAATTAGCATAATCATTCATGCTAAGAATATGGAATTACTTGGATATGGTTCCTTTTTATGATATGTCTTCTCTACTACATGTAATTCCTTTTAATTTAATTTCCTTTCACCTTGGATTGCAGGCTTGGGAGCTATGTTGGTCTGCTAATTCTGAAGTCCTAGGCCCTCTGCCTTTTTACGATTCAGCTAGTCTGGGCCATTGGTTTATAGTATAAAAATATGATAAATTTAAAGTAATTTGTATATTTTTTATACTTACCAATGGCCCAGATGGGTGTGGTCAATCCATGAGTGGGCACTCATACCTCCCTGCTGAGTTATTATGTAGTACTCTCTTCTACAAAGAATGATGTTGACGCCAATTCCAGTCACTTCCTGATGGCTGTGAATGCGCAGAGAGTAAAAGTATGGAGGACCAGATAGGAGTTTTAATTTTCGGTTTTGCAAGCAAATTTTGGGGATTTGGCGATTGAAAATTTGTATTTGGCCCTTGATAACTTTGAATTTGCACCAGCTAGTCTGGGCCATTGGAAAGTATAAAAATTAAATTTTCACATATATTTGAAACAAATACTTTGTAAGAGGATGCTATAAAATGAAGCTAGTATTTGAATTAACATATATATACTTTAAACTTAAAATTTAATCAGTCTGGAAAGAGTTCAATACATTTTAATAACATATTTCATTGGGTTCATTGATTTTCAAAATATGTCTCCAGGATCGTCATTTTAACTTAAAATTAATTGCAAAATGTTTGCCATGCACCATATTCATAAAATTACTTTTGAAATCATCTTGTTGGTCAACTTCATAGTATACAGTTTGAGGATCTGGGACCAATACTATAAAACTTTTACAATTGTATTTTCCCAAACTGTATTTTCTGCCTATGTTTATAAATGACTGAAATTGATCATTAGCATTTTAAAAGACATGGCAATTTACTACTGATAAATTGCCTTGTCTTTTGAAATGCTAATGATTTCTTTCAGGTCTTAATTATTAAAGACAGAAAATACAATTCATGAAAATACAATTGTGAACGTTTTATAGTACTGGCCCCAGGTTTTTGCAACAAGTTGTTAAATTTAAATTTGGAACTACTTTGTCAGGTGAATGTACATTAAACAATCTAGACTGTGTGAAGCATCTCTGCAGCCATAATCTTTGATGTTAAAATTATTTCTTGGTAAATCCTCTCTAACAGCACTTGTGTATTACTTTTGCAGAATTCATATGATAAATCCTCTCCCTCATAGGATATTTATGAAATTCATCTAAACTTTTCAGGCCTGGAAATAAAGGGCTTGTATCATAACCCATTGGCAGGTTATGGTATGTAGCATGCTGTAACCTATAGGCAAAAGTGTGTTGTGATGCTTTTCTGCCTTCTCTGTTTTTACTACTCCAGTCATGCTTTTTATGTATTAACGCGATTTCCGCCTGTATAAATTTCAACCTCTAATGTGCAGTCTCGCTGAAGCAGTTTCATACATTAATTGTTGCCTTTTATTTTGGTGGAAATTCCTTTAAGATGGAAACGAAACAGCATGCCATTCGATTCATATTTGGATGCAATACTCAGCCTATGATTTGAGATAGTTCTGAAAAACTGTTTAGTCTTTCTGGTAAAATTTGCTAGATTAGTAATTTAATAAAGATTTTTAGCTCAACTTTGGCGAAGCCAAATTTGAGCTTATGCCATGGCCAGTCGTCCGTCGTCCGTCTTGCTGTCTATCCGTCTTTCCATCTGTCTGTCAACAATTCAATACGGCTCAGGCTAGAGGCCGTATTTGTGAACCGATCTTTACAAAACTTCTTGGGTACCTTTGTTATGACCGTGGGACGAGAACGAGTGTTTTTGGGTCCGATCCAAAATTCAAGTTGGCCGCTGGAGGCCATTTTGTACAGACTTAGGGGAAATCAGATTTTTGAGCAAAACTTCCATATGAAAGCGCTGATTTGAATAATTTTTTGTATGAATGTTTAGTACCATAGGATACATCACATATAATACAGGTTTTTTTCTCCTACGTAAATTATGCAAATTAGACTAACTTTGATGTATTTAGTGTTACTTTCAGCACAGTAAGTGCAAATGCCAATACGGCTCGGGCGAGAGGCCGTATTTATGAACTGAACGTATTTATGAACTTCTTGGGTACCTTTGGTATCACCGTGGGACGAGAACGAGTGTTTTTGGGTCCGGTCTGAAATTGAAGATGGCCGATAGCAGCCATTATGTACAAAATTAGGTGCAATCAGATTTTTGCACAGAACTTCCATATGAAAGCCCTGATTTGAAAAAATTTTTGTGTGAATGCTTAGTACCATGGGATACATCACATATAATACGAGTTTTTTTCTTGTGCAGAAATTATGCAAATTAGATGAACTTAGATTTTTTCAGTGCTACTTACACACATTAAGTACACATGTTAATACGGCTCGGGCTACAGGCTGTATTTATCAACCGATCTTCACGAAACTTCTTGGGTACCTCTGTTATCACCTTGGGACGAGAATGAGTGTTTCTGAGTGCGGTCCAAAATTCAAGATGGCTGCCAGTGGCCATTTTGTACCGAAATTAGGTCTAATCAGTTTTTTGTACACAACTTCTATACGGCTCAGGCTAGAGGCTGTATTTATGACCCGACCTTTACGAAACTTCTTGGGTACCTTTGTTATCATTGTGGGATGAGAACGAGTGTTTTTGGGTGTGGTCCGAAATTCAACATGGCCACCAGCAGCCATTTTGTACCAAAATTAGTGCAATCAGGCTTTTGTACAGAACTTCTGTATGAAAGTTCTGATTTGAATAAATTTTTGTATGAATGTTTAGTAAAATGGAATACATCACTTACAGTACAGGTTTTTTTCTCGTGCAGAAATTATGCAAATTAGATGAATTTTGATTTATTTAGTGCTACTTATACACTGTAAGTGCACATGTCAATACGGCTCGGGCTAGAAGCTGTATTTATCAACCGATCTTCACGAAACTTCTTGGGTACCTTTGTTATCACCTTGGGACGAGAACGAGTGTTTCTGAGTGCTGTCCAAAATTCAAGATGGCTGCCAGTGGCCATTTTGTACCGAAATTAGGTCCAATCAATTTTTTGTCACAACTTCTATACAGCTCATATTTATGAACTGATCTTCACAAAACTTCTTGGGTACCTTTGTTTTTACCTTGGGACAGGAATGAGTGTGTTTTGGGGTGCCTTTGTTATCACTGTGCTATGAGAACAAATATTTTGGGGTTCAGTCAGATCCACTCTGGGACTCAAAGATTTCTTTTCTAGTTTAGCATCTGACTGTCACCCACCTTTACAATACTTTACTTGTACATTTGTTACAGGCTATGGTCAGAATTTATGTACAGCCCGTTACAATACTTTATATGTACCTTTGTTATCAGGTCATTACCTAGATGTTTGTCATTGCTGTGTCACATACTATACATGCACATGTCTTGACAAGTTGAGCTACAGTGTCATTGACACATTCATTTGTATTACTTCGTCGTAACCTATAGTTTGTTCGCATATTTTTACAACTGACAACTCACACATAACATAAACAGAAGGGTTATTTCCAGGCCTGCTTTTCATCATTTTTCTTTGGCAAAAGCTCTGAAAAATGGAAAATTCAAAGAGCTGTTTCATAATTATCAAATGAGAGAAACATTCGCTTCATATGTATGTGTGCAAACAGCAAACATCATTTGCAAGTGAACATGTGCATAATTCCAATATTTTCAAGTTGTGATTATTCTAACCAAGTTATCTTCCTGTAAACTTTTTTCTTTATGAAATGCATGTGTATGGTGCTCCAAAATTTATGAAGTGTTCTGGAAAATTTGCCAGAGAAACCTTGGTGGGGGGGGGGGGTGGGGGGGGGGGGGTACTTGGTATGAGCAAAATACATGGTTGTCATTTTTCATTTAAGCCTTAGGCTTCATAGGCAGCCTTCAAACCAATTCCCTTCAGTTTGTGATATACTGCCAGAAAAGGCTGAACCATCAAATAGTCATTTCTTATTGATAGAAGGTTTATTGACAGTGGAAACTCTTTATCTTATTGACAGAGAGTTTATCAACAGGGAAACACAATAGTATAAACAGTCTGTTAATAGTGAATCAGTTTAGTTAATATGAATTTCCGCCATTTACTCCTGGACCATAGTGTATAGCACATGTTGAGGAAGATACTGGATGAGAATCCTGGCATATGAGATCTGAAAACTTTGCAAACACATATAAGACTCCTGGTTGGGCTATCTTATAATAGAAATAAAATTAACTTCTTTTAAAATAAACTATAGAAATCTGCTATAACAAAGAAAATTAAATCTTAGAATAAAGTGTGTTGGTATCATCTGAGTCAGAAAGGATGCACGTGTGTATTATATTTCAGTGAGATCAAGCTTAATGTTGCAGAAAACTACTTAGAAAGTGACTGTCCTGTCACTGGTCCTGTAACAGATTTTTAGCAAATAGGTTTCAAGCCTTTGAGTTGAATGAACAGACTCCAATATATTACAGTATAACACTGACATTTATTGCGTAAAATGTTATATTATATAAATCACGGGGGTGTCACTCAACACATCAAAGCCCCAAAATTTCCAAAATGTATCCCGATGAAATTTGGAGAGATATGGTACACCTTTTCAACTCATGATCACCATTTCTTTCTCACTTTCTCATCTGACTTGCTAAGATGAAACAACTTTATGGAATTATTGATAGTATATGAAACACGTTCTTTGACTGAGAAGCCAGAATGAATACGTTTGAGATTCAGGGTGATTAATTGGCAACATGTGTGACACAAAACAGACCAATTAGAAATCCATCCCTATAAACTCTGTGCTGTTTTACCCTGGCCGATATAAGTAGTGCTTCATTTGACTTTGGTCATGCAGGAAGAGAAACTCCCAACCATGTGGCCCATTTACTACCAAGGGGAAAAAACATCGGTAAAGTAGGTGCCTTCAAATATTAGTTTATGTCACACACATTACCTTATGGTTTTTCCCCTTGGAAGTAGTAAATGGGCCACATGGCTGGAATTCTCTATTACTCTCTGACAAAAGCTTACTAATCGCTTCATCAAATGAAGCACTACTCATATAGGCCAAGGTGCAAGAGTGCTGAGTTTATGAGGGATAGATTTTCACCCCTCATCAAGTTGACTATTGACAGGTTAAGTACAACATTGAGCTAACTGCCTCTACGAATTATGCACTTGAAATTGCTTAATAAATTCAGATTAGACTGATGAACTGATGAAACGAAAATCAAGTATAGTAATGGGTAGAAATAGAAAGAAATCAGTAGAAATAGCAGCAAATACAGTGGTGAAATCAGGCAAAACATCAAAATTTTCAAAATATTTCACACCTCTTCCTGCTACACCTGTCTTAATACTGTTCAAGTAGAATGCCACTATATGCTGTATACTCTCCTGATTACCCATGTACACACTGGCTGCGAATGGCTGTGAGAAAGTTTGAATAAATTCAAAAGCTTGCCAAGAAATGGGACCAAATTCCAGTTCCGAACTCTGAAGTATTCTGTTTTATCTCCATTATCTGATTGTGGGTAGATTAAATGTTGGGAATGGTTACTGGCACAATACAAACCATGTTCCAGCAAAAATACCTGTTGAAGGTGTCGATCAAAGCAGCTTATGTCCGATTTACTCTAATTTGGGGGGTGGGTACCAAATTTCAAAATGGAACCAATAATTTCTCCTGGAGAAACCAAGAATTTTTTTCAAGTAGTATGTTACTATATTATTATTTTAGTTTCCATTCAAGTTCAATAACCCATCATGCTGGTCAGTGAAAGCAGAGTTTATGTACACAAAATTGCATATAAATAGATGTTGCAGTCTCTAGATACTATACATGCTTTCATCCATAATAGCTAAACCTAGTGATAATTAACTTCTTTCTTGCTGTTCGCAGATTTTCCTGCCCAGGACATTAATTTTCTTGCAACTGAAGTAACTTGGGCACATTTAAATTTATTCCAATTTTTCCTCTGAAAATTGAATGAAATTATTTCACCAATGATTTCTTGGGGCAAATTTTGAGCAGTTTTTCATTAAATCTAGTCATGACTGCTTCACAACAGCCATGACTACATTTCATGAAAAATATATTGAATATATTCAGCAGGTTAGAAGTTAATGTGAATATAAACCCTGGTTCAAATTTGGTAGCCAGCCATGTGCAGCTGATGGAGTTAATTCCTACAGTACTATTGCACATGTGGGGCAAAAGAATTTATTGGAGTAACTGATCACCCTAATCTGATATTTCTAGTTTTCTTGTAAACCATGGCTCTTATCTTCTTATTGGAATGGGCTTATCATTTTTAACATTGAGGGGTCATAAGATATGGTTTTGAAGAAATAGCATATTTTTGCAGATATTTATAAAAAATTTTTTATTGGTATTGTGTGTTAGGTACAAAGTTTCGAAATATTCGCTAAATCTTTCTGGAGTTTTATCTTACAGTTCTGTTGGACTATAAGATGTAAGAGTAACAAACTCAGCCATTGAATGCATATTTTTATACTGTACTAATGACCCAGACATAGCTGGTGCTAACTCTTAAAATATAGGGCCAAACACAAATTTTGCCCCCCAATCCCCAAAATTTGCATCTAAAACCAAAGAAAACATGTCCTGAATGGCCCTCCACACTTCACCTCTACTGCGCATGCGCAGTGTCAAGGACGTTCCAAAATTGGCGCCATTAATCATTCTTAGTTTGGCCCTTCATCAGTTAACATCTGACTGATCTTTGTGCTTGTAAATCTCAGTTTAAATGATGCCAGACACATAAATATTAGTGAAATGGTGATTCTAAAGAGGATATAGAAGGAGGAGAGGAAAAATGTGTGACAGAAAATTATCAGGGCTGTAACTTAAAATTTTTTAATGAAATTATGTTAAGTTACCTATTTTCGAGGCAGCAGCCATTTTGTTGTCATTCTTGTTATTAAGTTACACTGCTTGTTCAGTGTTTTCCTCTCTCCCTTTCCTTTAAGTCCCCTCTTGCTATTCTCCCATGCTTTTGGCATATTTTCTGTAATTTTATTACTAAAATTTCTTGGGAGTTTTAGCTGAATAACAGAATGAATTCTGTTCTTTTCCCCATGTTTACGTCTTCACCTATGGGTGGTTAGGCGTAGTGTTCTGCATCTACCATCAGATGTTCTGCAGTTTCTTCCCTGGAAGTCTCTGTTTTGCATCAGATAGTGTATTATTGGTAACTGATTTCGGGCCTGGGTGCCTGGAGTCTTATTCTAGCGTTTTCACACTTATTGTTTACATTTACAACAGCCCTCTGTGTGAGGGGGGATTTCTTGAAAATAATATCTTGATGTTAATTTAATCATAACTAGATACATTATTATTGTTTGTAAGTGTTGCATAAATTGTTTAAAATATTTTTAAAATTTTTGTCCACACTTAGGCTTGGGATCCATTGGGGCTCAGTGTTACTTTTCAGAAACTTGGGCTGTTCTGAAAAAATATTTTTTCGAAATTTTTTGATTTCAATTATTTTTTCTATGTTAATGGATCATATTATTATGTATTTTGATTGTCAGGGGTTGGTGCGAGTACTAGGACTTTGTTTTCTTTTCACATTGAAAGGATTTGGGTCAATTGTAATAAGAGGAAATCTTCCTCTGACTTTTATAATCATTGTATATGTAGTCAGTGTACTCGCACTAGCTCCTGTTCTGTATGTGATAATTTCGATGACAACATGGGAAGCGTGTGTCACGGTATGTTAGTGGGGAATTGGACATTCCGGTCCTTTCCCCGCAGGGTCACTCTACTTTATCAATTTCTATTTCATTCGATCAAGATTAGGGTGATGTATCCGTGATGTCTTCCAAAAGTGTGCCTCCGTCGTCACAATTAATGAAGAGCTAGGAGAAAAGTGCTCATGTAAATACGCCAATTGCCTAAGAGAACCCTAGTAGGTTCGACGGCCTTTGACGTCCGCTAGCTCGCCCGGTGTAGCGTCCATTCATCAAATGGTTCGGCAGCCGGGTTCGTCCGCTGCGGTCTAGAAGGAGTTTTCGGGTGATGCGAGCACTATAAATCAACCAAATGCACACCCAGTGATGGCGGATTAGAGGGAGAACGGAGGAAGCCTTTTAGTCCGGTTCCTAGCTCGTCCAGGTCCATCCGGACGGCGAGCGAGAGAGGCCCCTCTCTCGTACAACAACGTCTGGCCCCAGATGTTGTGGTACAAAATGTTTCGCATTCGGAGCATACGTCCGCCGCTCGGGATGCTCCGACATATAGTCAGTCCGGAGAGACTGTCAATAAGGCTTCCTCATTCTCATGGCAGCGCACACGACCGCTCTTGGCTACATGACCTCGGATATCCAGTGAGCTTCGCCAATCGGAGAATCATCGGCGACCAGGTCATACCATCCGGTAGCCAGGGACACGAGGCCTGCAGACTCCGGACATTCGCATATGAAGTGTGCGGGAGTCAACGTACACGGAGCTTCCGGCGGCAATGCATCGTAAGACCGCTACTGCACAGGCCTCGGTGACGGACGTGCTATCCCAAATAGCACAGCTTATCGCAGCATCCCAGCAATGACTGAATCTGTCGCATCATGTATTATCCGACGATGCTGGGTCGGGACGCTCCGCGGAAGCGGATGCGGATGTCCGAAAATTTCATCCGGTCCGACGGGATGCCGAAAGGGATTCGGAGGATTTCGAGCTTTCCCTTTCGGAACAACATATGCTGTTGTGTATGTCATCTGACTTTATCTTCTACAGGTTCTTTCGTCGGACCAGAATGCTGCGATGCCGGATAAGAAACTGATAGCGTCGGTGGACTTAGAAATTTTTGGTTCGGTTCAGGGACATCGTCCCTCAGTTCCGACATAGTCCAATGATGTCACACAAACTTTCGAATTATTGAACGACGCTATATATTATTATTATATGCTTGCTATTACCAAGCATTTCTGGTTTCTTGTTCGCAAAGTTACGGAGATGTCTTTCAAAGTGTGCCTCTGTCGTCATAGTTAATGAAGAGCTAGCGGCAATAAGTGCTCATGGTATATGTCTATCGCATAAGAGGTCCCTTGTAGGATCGAGGGAGTGACATTCGCTAGCTCACCCGGTGTAGCGTCCATTCATCGAATGGTTCGGCAGCCGGGTTCGTCCGTTGCGGTCTAGGAAGGAGATTTGGGTGATGCGAGCACTATAATAACTTTAGTACTCACCCAGTGACGACGGATTGAGGACAGATGGGAGGAAGCCTGTTAGTCCGGTTCCTGGCTCGTCCAGGTCCATCTGGGCTGTGAGCGAGAGAGGTCCCTCTCTCGTACAACAACATAGGAGAACGCTTGTTGTGGTTCAGATATTTCGCATTCGGAGCATATGTCCGCCGCTCGGGACGCTCCGTTATATTGACAGTCCGAGAGACTGTCGATAATGCTTCCTCATCCTCACAGCAGCGCACACGACCCCACATTGGCTACGTGACCTCGAGTATCCGACCAGTTTCGTCATGCAGTGATCCCACGGCGAACAGGTCACGCCATCCGGTAGCCAAGGGACACGAGGCCTATACACTCCGTTCGCTCGCATAATAGAAGTATGCACGGGGTAACGATCACGGAGCTTCCAGCGGCAGACGTGCTATCCAAGTTAGCACAGTTTATCGCATCATCCCAGCAATCGACAGTTTCTCGGCCGGATCAGGAATTATCCGACGGCGCTGGGTCGGTGCGCTCCGCTGTTGCATCAGGTTCGGACGACCGAACGCTTTATAGGGTCCGACAGGATGGCGAAAGGGATTCGGACAATTTCGAGTTTTCCCTTTCGGAACAACGGAAGCTGCCATACATTTCTTCCGGCATTATCTTCCAGTGGTTGTTCCTTCGGACTACATTGCTGCGATGTTGGATAAGAGACTTATAGCGTCATTGGACACGGAATTTTGGATCAGTTCAGGGACATTGTCCCTGACTTGCCGACGCAGTCCAATAATGTCATTAGAACATTTGTATTATTTATCGACACTATATATATATAAGCCTGCTACCAAGCATGATAGTTTAGTTTCTTGTCCGCAATGCTCAATTCTGCCTTTTATCATTTCTAGGAATATTTTATTTTGGCAGAACAGGGCATACCGAGAGTTTATATGCGTCTAGACGGTGGGGTTAAAGACTGGAAATTATCTTTTTCGCCGTCTATGTCATTTCCAACCACAATGTTGGAAACGACAATGATGTATAATAGACTTAACTTAGACGCTTTATCATATGTAGTCCACCTTACTGAGGCATTATCATTACGTCTTTAAGAGAAAGAATTCCGGGATATGATCCTCTATGTGATTTCTTTCAAGGGCAGTAGTTTGTCCACGTATAACTCCGCCCTTCAGTGGCATCTTGGAGTTGGTTAGACGTGACGCAGCCCTAGCTACATCCACGCGCGTGGATAGTAAGGTGAAGAACTCTCTCAGAGTCGCTTCGGTCTCGGAGAAGCTTCTCTTCGACGGCAACTTTTCAGCAATCCATGAATTGCTCGATATACATGTTCTCTTGTCTATCAAGTGTAGCAAGAGATTCAGACTGGAGCAAACATTCGGTGGTTGACTCAGTGAGTGCCACTGCAGTTGCCAGATCCGAGTTTATGATGGTTGCCAGTCAAACAGTTTGGGGTACAATATTGTTCCCAACGGATTCGTAGTGCCAGGGTCTTTGGGTTCCGCAGTCTCTAGGCAAGCACTTATCTTCCACGGAATAATGTTTTTTTAGGCTTGCTTTATGTCATTGGATGAACATTATTCAGAAACGCATGTCCAAATCCTGTCCGATAATATGACAGTAGTTGCGTATCTCTGGAACCAGGGAGGCACTCATTCGATTCCGTTATTCAATTTAACGGAAAGAATCCTTCTGTTTGTTATAGTACACCAAGTTCTGATTCGGTCCGTCATATTCCGGGTCGTCTGATTTTATTACCGGACTCCCTTTCACGTAAGGTTCACTTGTTGCCGTCAGAATGGACTCTCAACAAACAAGTATTCAATCAGATTTGCTATCAATGGGAGCGCCCAATGATAATTTATTTAGGACACAACTTGCTAATCAATTGCAGACGTATGTGTTTGCATGTCCGGATCTCTGAGCTTATGTTGTTAACGCTCTATTGATCTAATAGGACGGAATGATAGGATATGCGTATCCTCCTGCGCTGTTGTTTCAGCAAGTATTGCTAAGATAAACAACCACAATACATTTCTGTTGATAGCATCTCTGTCTTCACAGAGACCGTGGGTAAATTTACTCAGATGTTTTCTGTGGGACTTAACGCGAAAACTTCCTCCATGAGAGGATCTTCTTTCGCTGGGGAAAATCGTGTCATCTTCATCACAACCCGCAATGTCTCAACCTTCACGTATTCCGTTGTGTGGTCCTTATTACATTGTAAGCATTGTACTGGACGAGCTTTGGACGCGATTTCTTACTGTAGGAGAACCTCTTCTTCGCTATTCTATGCGGCTAAAGTGGAGGCTCTTCCGTCGTTGTTGTAGGGATCACTATGTTGATATTGTTGATCCCTCCATACTACTCATTGCAACTTTCTAGTATACTTGTTTGACAAGATCTACTGCAGCCTGATACTATTAAGGTTATAGGTCTATGTTATCTCATACCTATGCACTCTATGATAGTTTACAATTGAGTCTTATGTCTCTTTATCTAAGTCAGTTAGTAACTTTTCGATAAATAGACTTAGAATCATTAGATTAAATTTCTATATGGAATTTAACTTTGGTTCTTATTTAGCTAAGTAATCATTTGAGCCTCTGGAAACAGTAGTTTTCAAATTCTGACCTTTTAGACAGTAATTCTGTTGGCTTCTCTTTTACTGAAGAGTCAGTGAGCTTCATGCACTATCGGTGTATGATTCTCACTTTCGTAGTTTCGGAATCACTACTTCCTTTACTATTTAGGTTGGATTTTTGGTTAAGAGTCAGGCTCCTAATAAATATCCGGAACCTATTGCTATTAAGGTCCTTCCGTCTTCGTACGGGCATAGGCCTTTACTCTGTCCGGTTAGAGTTTTACGTATTTATAAACAGATATCTGTTTATTACTACGGACGTAAGCTTCTTCTGTCTTTGATGCCTAATAGAAGGACGTTACGCTCCATTCTATTGCTAATGGATTCAATTAACTATCGGTACTGTTTATACTGGTATATCATTGACTCAGCAGTTGTGCTTGAGATTTCGGCTCATGAAGTAAGAGTTCTTTCTACGTCTTGGGCTTACATTAATAGTGTCGCTATTATAGATTTTTGAAGGCTGCTCATTGCGCTCAGCCATCCACATTCATGAATTTTTTATCTCAGAAATATCGAGTCCACTTCTGGAGGCCTCTTTTGTTAGGTCTATTATCTACTGCTCAGAATGTCATTCACTTAACAGTTGCTACTATAGCTAGGTAGGCTGTCTGTTTCGGCAGTGACTCCGTTCTGTTGCCCTCTTCGCTCTGGGCTATTTGACCCAGGGTAAGAAAAATGGGGGGGGGGGGGGGGGGGGGAGGGTGTTCCCTTGGGTCCCCTGTTTTACTATGAAAACAAGGGGATACCTCCTCCGGAGTTAGTAATTCTGAGCTGTTACTGGGATGGTTTTTTAGTGAGAAGTTTATGTTTTAAAAATTCATTCAGGTCTTAGTTTTTAAAGTATAGCTTTTGAATATAGCATGTGTCAAACGGACGTTATTATACAATCCTCAGACACTTTTTAGGAGTATAAAGAGTCTCTATTCTCTAGACTTACTTTATTTATTGGCTTACTTTAAAAATTATTAGTATAAGGATTATACTAGATATTTATAGAGTACATGGATGTATGATGCTCAATTTTGGAAGGTGTTGTATCTTTCTAATTTAACATAAATAAGAAAGATACATGTAAGGCCTAATACTTCTTTTTCCCTAGAGGGGATGACTCTATTTTATATAATTGAGCGTATTCCAGCTTGCTCTATGTCCTAGGCCCTCCAGCGTTTTTACTATTCAGCTATGTCTGGGTCATTGGTACAGTATAAAAATGTTAAAAAATTTCTAGTAATTTATATATTTTTTATACTTACCAATGACCCAGACGGGGATGGCCCTCCCAGGAGTTGGGAACTCATACCTCCCCGCTGAGTACATAGCGCTTACCAGGCACTGGTTATAAGAATGATTAATGACGCCAATTTCGGAACGTCCTTGACACTGCGCATGCGCAGTAGAGGTGAAGTGTGGAGGGCCATTCAGGACATGTTTTCTTTGGTTTTAGATGCAAATTTTGGGGATTGGGGGGCAAAATTTGTGTTTGGCCCTATATTTTAAGAGTTAGCACCAGCTATGTCTGGGTCATTGGTAAGTATAAAAAATATATAAATTACTATAAATTTTTTAACTTTTTCAGGAGGCCGAAGACAGATGTTTTAGCTCACCTGACTGAAAGTCAGGGTGAGCTTTTCTTATCACTCTTCGTCCGTCGTCTGTCTGTTCGTCTGTCCATTGTCTGTCATCCGTCGTCCTGCGTGAAGGTGGTGTTTGAGCCTCTTTCTCCTAAACCACTGGCCACATTTTAATTAAATTTCATGTAATTAGTGGTTATATAGGAGCATTTTGATTTTTATGCAAATTAGGTTTCGGCTCATATTGAGCTGAGGGGTGTGGAAAAAATGGCCAAATTTTTTGAAAATCTTCAAATGAACCACCAGTAGCAGAGACTTGATATATGGTATACAGAGTCCTTTTGAGGTTTAGAATCAAGTTTATTCAAGAGAAGTTTATTGGGCATTATTTGCCTTCGTTATGAGAGGGGCAAAAATTTTGGCCACGCCTAAAATTTCTATTTTCAGAACTGTGAGGTCAATTTGAACCAAATTTGATGTGAGATGGTAATGGGTCATAAGTAGTTGATTGATGCAAAAAATTTTTTTCTCATTGCCCCCTAGAAACCTCGGAGCTAAAAATAGGAAAAACCTTAAAACTGCCATATCTCCAAAACTACATGGCACAGAGAATTCTTATTTTGTATAATGCTTACTTTTATCTAGTAGAATAGAATGGTTTAAAAAAATCGGTTTGATCACAAGGTACTTTTTTCAGGACTTTGAAAAAGTGCTGAGTCAGCACTTTTTAACACTGTAGGCAATGGGAAAAATATTAAAAAATCTTCTTCTCCAGATCCGGCAGGCAGAATCTTTTGATATTTGGTATGCAACAGTGTAGGGTGGATCTGATTCAAGTTTGTTCAAATCGGCCCCCTGGGTTCATATTTGGGCTCAGTATAGGAGCCCGATTTCGAACTTAGTGCATTTCATGCAAATTTCTTAAAAAATCTTTTTCTCCAGATCCAGCAGGCAGAATCTTTTGATATTTGGTATGCAACATTGTGGGGTGGATCTGATTCAAGTTTGTTCAAGTCGGCTCCCTAGATTCATATTTGGGCTGACTATAGAAACTCGAATTTGAACTTTGTGCATTTCAGGCAAATTTCTTAAAAAATCTTCTTCTCCAGATCCAGCAGTCGGAATGTTTTGATATTTGGTGTGCAGCATCCTTAGGGTGTGAGATTCAAGTTTGTTAAAGCCAAGTCCCTGGGTTCATATATGGGCTCCCTGTGGGAGCCCAAATTATAACTTAGTTCAATATGAGGAATATTCTTTAAAAATCTTCTTTTTTTTTAGATCCACTGGAAAAATATTAAAAAATCTTCTTCTCCAGATCCAGCAGGCAGAATCTTTTGATATTTGGTATGCAACATTGTCGGGTGGATCTGATTCAAGTTTGTTCAAATCGGACCCCTGAGTTTATATTTGGGCTCAATATAGGAGCCCAAATTTGAACTTAGTGCATTTCAGGCAAATTTTTTTGAAAATCTTCTTCTCAAGATCCAGCAGGCAGAATCTTTTGATATTGGGTATGCAGCATCCTTAGTGGGGTGAGATTCAAGTTTGTTCAAGCCATGTCCCTAGGTCCATATTTGGACTCACTGTGGGAGCTCAAATTGTAACTTAGTGCAAAATGAGAAATTTCCTTAAAAAATCTTCTTTTTCAGATCCAGCAGTCGGAATGTTCTGATATTTGATGTGCAGCATCCTTAGGGTGTGAGATTCAAGTTTGTTAAAGCCAAGTCCCTGGGTTCATATATGGGCTCCCTGTGGGAGCCCGAATTATAACTTAGTTCAGTATGAGGAATATTCTTTAAAAATCTTCTTTTTTTTTTGGATCCACTGGTCAGAATCTTTGGATATTTGGTATAAGCTTTTCTTAGGATGAGCAGATGCAACTTGTTGAAATCCATTCTCTGGGTTGATATTTAGGCTACCATGTCAGGTGAGCGCCCTCAGGCCCCCTGGGGCCTCTTGTTTTATTAAGTTTATTTTTACTAAAATATGTGAGTTTCATATAGAGGATTAACAAAACTTTTCTTTTGCAAGAGTTCTTGAAACAATCAAATAGTGAATTATATTTTACAATCAGTAACTTTTTAAGACCAATCTTAGCTGATGAGTTTCAATATATGTTTTTGAAAATTAAAATTGTCTTGTATTTATTTTGAAAAGAAGTGGTGTTAGGGGTGTACAAGGTTATGGGGCTCATCACTTTATTGTTTAATATGAGATTTAATTTTAATTTCAGGGTAAATATGGGTGCTGTAGATTTTTGCGTGATGGCCACAAAACTGCTCGAGAGGTAAGTTCAGATTATCACCCAAAAGAATTCTGAAACTCTTTTAACCTGTAAATTCTTCTTTGATCACTAGCTACTGCAACAAAGCAGGTGTCCCAACCTGTAACAGGGTTTGTAATCGGTACTGGAATCGATACCGATGCTGTGTAGTACTCAACCTTTCAATCTGTACTGATTCCCATCCTTCAGAACTGAGGGTTCCGGTACTCAGAGTTATTATATGTGAATGTGATACACGAGTGAGTAACATGACAGAATCTGCATGGGTAGTCTTTGATACAGTTTGTCTGGAAACGCGTGGGTGTATGAATTGTGTCTTACTATTAGGGTGCCGATTGATTCCAAATTTGAACATGCTGGGTTGCAGACATTGATAAAAATTGCTGCAAACAATGAATTGAAAAATGCTTTTTTTCTGCTTTTAAATTTAAATTGGTAATAAAAATTTGCCAGTTCAAAAAATAATAAATGCTACCAGAATCAGACACAGCATGTGACTATGACTTTGGCAACTTGGTAATCACGCGCAGTAGACCTACTGTTCACAGCTTTGTAGTTGGCACATGTAACCCCCTTCCCCCAGAGTCGAAGGAAACTAATATTTTTATACTGTACCAATGACCCAGACTTAGCTGGTGCTAACTCCTTAAATTCTAGGGCCAAACACAAATTTTGCCCCCCAATCCCCAAAATTTGCATCAAAATCTGAAATTTCAATGTCCTATGTGGTCCTCCATACTTTCTATCCAATGCGTATGCGCAGTGTCAAAGAGGTCTTGAAATTGGCGCAAATGTCATTCTTTATTTGTCCCTAAAATCAGTAACATCGTACTGATATTTGTGCTTGTAAATCTCAGTTTAAATTATGCCAGACACATAATTATGAAAGAAATGGTGGATCTAAGGAGGAAATAAAAGGATGAGAGGAAGAAACAGTGGCAGGATGTGTTCAGGGCTATAAATTTTTTAACTTTTTTTACAAAATTATTTCATGTTCCCAAATTTCGGGGCATGATCCTGATGTTGTCATTCTGGCTATGAATTTACCATTGTTTGTTCAGTGTTTCCTCTCTCCCTTTCCTTTATTCTCCCCTTGCTATTCTCCAATGCTTTTGGCGTAATATTTTCATACTGTACCAATGACCCAGACATAGCTGGTGCTAATTCTCAAAATCTAGGGCCAAACACAAATTTTGCCCCCCAATCCCCAAAATTTGCATCTAAAACCGAAAAATTCATGTCCTAAATGGTCCTCCATACTTTTCCTCCACTGCGCATGCACAGTGTCAAGGAGGTCTCGAAATTGGCGCCAATTATCATTCTTTGTTTGGCCCTTCATCAGTTCACATCTGACTGATATTTGTGCTTGTAAATCTCAGTTTAAATGATGCCAGACACATAAATATTAGAGAAATGGTGGATCTAAGAGGAAATAGAAGGAGGAGAGGAAAAATGAGTGGCAGGAAATAATCAGGGCTGTAACTTAAAATTTTTTATGAAATTATGTTATGTTGCCTAATTTCAAGGCATGGGCCTGTTGTTGTCATTCTTGCTATAAAGTTACACTGTTTGTTCAGTGTTTCCTCTCTCCCTTTCCTTTAGTCCCCCCTTGCTATTCTCCCATGCTTTTGGCATATTTTCTGTAATATTATTACTAAAATTTCTTGGGAGTTTTAGCTTGGTAACAGAATGAATTCTGTTCTTTTCCCCATGTTTACGTCCTCACCCATGGGTGTTTAGGCGTTGTGTTCTGCATCTACCATCTGATATTCGGCAGTTTCTTCCCTGGAAGTCTCTGTTTTGCATCAGATAGTGTTGTAATTGGTAACTGATTTCGGGCCATGTTTATCAGTGCCTGGAGTCATGTTTCCGGTGTTTATACACTTCTTGTTTACATTGACAACGGTTTCTGTTGAGAGTGATTTCTTGTTTTTGTATTAGCTTAATCATAACAAGATACATTATTATTATACGTAAGTGTTGCATTAATTTTTTTGAAATATTTTTAAAAAATTTGTCCACACTTAGGCTTTTTTGGGATCCATTGGGGCTCAACGTTACTTTCAGAAACTTGGGCTTTTCTGAAAAAATATTTTTTCAAAAATTTTTTTTGATTTCAATTATTTTTTCTATGTTAATGGATCATGTTATTATGTATCTTTGTTTTCAGGGGTTGGTGCGAGTACTAGGACTGTTTGTGTTCTTTTCACAATGAAAGGATATTGTTCAAATTGTAATGAGAGGAAATCTTCCTCTGACTTTCATAATAATTGTATTAATTGTAGTCAGTGTACTCGCACTAACTCCTGTTCAGTATGTGTCAATTGGGATGACAAACATTGGAAACGTGTGTCACGTTATGTTGTTAGTGGGGAAAAGGCCATGCCGGTTCTTTCTCCGCAGGGTCACTCTAGTTTATCAATCTCTTTTTCAGAGGAACAAGAACAGGGTGATGTTTCCGTGATGTCTTCCAAAAGTGTGCCTCCGTCGTCACAGTTAAATGAAGAGCTAGCGGCAAAAGTGCTCATGGAAATATGTCAATTGCCTAAGAGGTCCCTAGTAGGATCGACGGCATTGGCGTCCGCTAGCTTGCCCGGTGTAGTGACCATACATCGAATGGCTCGGCAGCCGGGTTCGGCCGTTGCGGTCCAGGAAGGAGATTTGGGTGATGCGAGCACTATAATAAGACAAAGTGCACACCCAGTGACGACGGATCAGAGGAGAGAACGGAGGAAGCCTATTAGTCCGGTTCCTAGCTCGTCCAGGTCCATCCGGGCTGCGAGCGAGAGAGGTCCCTCTCTCGTACAACAACATCTGGGACCAGATGTTGTGGTACATAATGTTTTGCATTCGGAGCATACGTCCGCCGCTCGGGACGCTCCGTTATATAGACAGTCTGGAGAGACTGTCGATATGGCTTCCTCATCCTCACGGCAGCGCACACGATCGCACCTTGGCTATGTGACCACGGATATCCAGCCAGCTTCGCCGATCAGGGATTCCATGGCGACCAGGTCACGCCATCCGGTAGCCAGGGACACGAGGCCTGTAGACTCCAGACGTTCGCATAAAAGAAGTATGCAGGAGTCAACGTACACGGAGCTTCCAGCGGCAAAGCAACGTAAGACCGCTACTCCACAGGCCTCAGTGACGGACGTGCTATCCCAAATAGCACAACTTATCCCAGCAGACGACAGAATCTCTGTCGGATCAGGAATTATCCGACGACGCTGGGTCGGTATGCTCCGCTGAAGCATCAGGTACGGACGACCGAGAACTTCATAGGGTCCGACAGGATGGCGAAAGGGATTCAGAGGATTTGGAGCTTTCCCTTTCAGAACAACATAAAGCTGCCGTAGATTTTATCTGGCATTATCTTCCAGAGGTTGTTCCATCGGACCAGAATGCTGCGATGCCGGTAAGAGACTGATAGCGTCATTGGACACAGAATTTTTTGATCGGTTCAGGGACATCGTCCCTGAGTTTCCGACACAGTCCAATAATATCACAAGAACATTTGAATTATTGAATGACGCTATATATAAGCTTGCTACCAAAACGAGCAAGTATGGTTTCTTGGTCGCAAATGCTCTAAATCTGCCTTTCATCAATTCAAGGAATAAATTCGAAACGGCAGGACAGGGCATACCGAGAGTTCCTCTGCGTCTAGACGACCAGGCTGAAGACTTAGAATTGTCTATACCGTCGTCTATGTCAATTCCAACCACGACATTGGAAATGACAATTATGTCTAACAGAGTTAACTTAGACGCTTTATCATACACAGATCACCTTACTAAAGCATTATCATTACGTCTTCAATGGAAAGAATTCCAGGATATACAGTCCTCATTAAGAGTTCTTTCAAGGGCAATAGCTTATTCCACGTATAACTCCGCCCTTTCAGTGGCAAACCTGGAGTTGGTTAGACGTGATGCAGCCCTAGCTACATCCATGTGCGTGGATGGTAAGGTGAAAAACTCTCTCAGAGTCACTTCGGTCTCCGGAGAGCTTCTCTTCGACGGCAAGCTTTCAGCAATCTATGATAAGATAACTAAGAAAGCTTCGGATTCTCTGCTATTCAAATCTGCTTCTAAAAAGTTGGATACAGCAGAAAAGAGTAAGACAGCCACTTCTGGGACAAGTACGCCTAAGAGAAGTTCCTATAGAGGTTCCTATGCGTCCTCTAGGTCTTATTCTAGAGACCGTCAAGGCAGCGACTCATGTGGGGGACGTTATTCTGGCCGAGATAACCAGTCAGACGTCCCTAGGTCGACGGGGCGAGGTGCGGGTCATGGAGGACGTAGTTTCTCCTTCCGCAAGCCTCGCAGGTCCAGGAGGTGATGGTTTGAACCTCTATCGTGTTCCGGTAGATGGAAGATTGTCGAGTTTTATAAACGATTGGGCGTCAATTACGGACGACCCCTGGGTTCGAGGGGTAATTTCCGAAGGACTAAGAATATCCTTCAAACGAAAGCCTCCATTAACTCGAAGTCCAAAATGGACTCAGCTTCCGTCAAATCCGCAGAAAAGAGACGCTCTTTTATCAGAAGTACAGTCTCTTCTGAAGAAGAACGCGGTAGAGGTCGTAGAAGACCAAGAATCACCGGGTTTCTACAGCCATCTGTTTCTGGTTCTGAAACCAGACGGCTCGTTCCGTCCAGTCATAGATCTGAGCTGGATAAACAAGCTGATCGTCGCTCCGAAGTTCTATATGGAGACAATTCGATCAGTCAGAGCGAGTATTCGGGTGAACGACTATGCTACAAGCATAGATCTCAAGGATGCATACTTTCACGTCATGGTACATCCGACATTCAGAAAGTATCGACGCTTCGCAGTCCTAGGAGTTGTATATCAGTTCCAAGCGATGTGCTTCGGTTTGAACCTAGCGCCCTGGGCTTTCACTCGAATAATGAACTCGGTAATGATATATTTCCGAGCTCATTCGTCTGCGGTAATGTCGGCCTACCTGGACGACATTCTTCAGAGGTACGGCAACAAGTTAACGCTTCAGAACGATGTGCAGAATCTGCTTCTATTACTCCGACATCTCGGTTTTATAATAAACGAGGAGAAGTCGGATCTGGTGCCGTCCAAGTCATTCACCCATTTGGGAATGAGCTTCGAGACGCACAACAATCTTGTTCGTCTGCCGTTAACCAGAGCGAAATTAATCAGTTGTTACGCTCGCTATTGTCTTCACTCAGACAAAGTCACAGCGAGAGAGTTCATGAGACTGATAGGTCTGTGCGGAGCCGCTGCAGATCTCATTCCGATGGGGCGGTTACGCACTCGTCCTCTCCAAATTTTCTTGACTCCGAATTGGAGTGTAAAGATTCATTCACTCGATATAGACGTTCTCTTGTCAAATCAAGTGAAACAAGAGATTCAGACTTGGGCAAACATTTAGTGGTTGACTCAGGGAGTTCCACTGCAGTTGCCGGATCCGAGTTTTACTATTATGACGGATGCCAGTCAAGCAGGTTGGGGTGCAACATTGATCCCAACGGATTCGAAGTGCCAGGGTCTTTGGGATCCGCAGTTTCTAGGCAAGCACATAAACATCAAGGAAATGATGTCAATTTGGCTTGCACTACGTTATTGGATGAACATTATTCAGAAAGCACATGTCCAATTCCTGTCCGACAATACGACAGTAGTAGCGTATATTCGGAATCAGGGAGACACTCATTCCGTTCCATTATTCAATTTAACGGGAAGAATCCTTCTGTTTGTTCTAGAACACCAGGTTCTACTTTCGGTCCGTCATATTCTGGGTCGTCTGAATGTATTAGCAGACTCCCTTTCATGGAAGGGTCACTTGTTGCCGTCAGAATGGACTCTCAACAAACAGGTATTCAATCAGATTTGCTACCAATGGGAGCGGCCAATGATAGACTTATTTGCGACACAGCTCAACAATCAGTTGCAGACGTATGTGTCTCCATGTCCGGATCCCCGAGCATATGCAGTAGACGCTCTATCGATCTCGTTGTACGGAATGATAGGATATGCGTATCCTCCAGCACCTTTGATTCAGCAGATATTGCTAAAGATAAAACAATCTCAATGCAAAATTCTGTTGGTAGCATCTCTGTCTCCACAGAGACCGTGGATAAATCTACTCAGGTGTCTGCTGTGGGACATACCGCGGAAACTTCCTCCACGAGAGGATCTTCTTTCGCAGGGGAAATCGCATCAACTGCATCACAACCCGCAAGGTCTCAACCTTCATGTATTTCCTTTGTGCGGTCCTTCTTGCATGGCAAGCATTTTACAGGACGAGCAGTGGATGCAATTTCTAACTGTAGGAGGACCTCCTCTTCGCTAAACTATGCGGCTAAGTGGAAGGTTTTTTGTCATTGGTGTAGGGATCATTCTGTTGACATTTTTGATCCCTCTATTCCAGACATTGCAAACTTTCTAGTATACTTGTTTGATGAGATCAAACTGCAGCCTGTTACTATTAAGGTTATAGGTCTATGTTATCGGATACCTATGCACACCATGATAGTTTGCAAATTGGATCTAATGTCTCTTTATCTAAATTAGTTAGAAACTTTTCGATAAATAGACCTAGAACCCTTAGATTAATTCCTAAATGGAATTTAGCTTGGGTTCTTCTTAAACTAAAAGAAAAGCCATTTGAGCCTCTTGAGACAGTGGACTTCAAATTCTTATCTTATAAGACAGCATTTCTCTTAGCTTTCTCTTCTGCTAGAAGAGTCAGTGAGCTTCATGCACTATCTGTGAACGATTCTCACTATCGTAGTGTCGGGAACACTATTACCTTTACTACTAATGTTGGATTTTTGGCTAAGAATCAGGCTCCTAATAAATATCCGGAACCTATTGTTATTAAGGCTCTTCCGTCTTCAGACGGGTATAGGCCTTTACTCTGTCCGGTTAGAGCTTTACGTATTTATAAACGAAGATCTCAGTTTATCAGAAAGGGACGAAAACGCTTCTTTCTGTCTCTGATGCCTAATAGAAAGGACATTACGGTCCATTCTATTGCTAGATGGATTCAATTAACTATCCGTACTGCTTATGATAATCTATCTTCAACTCAGCAGTCTGTACTTAAGATTTCAGCTCATGAAGTAAGAGCTCTTTCTACGTCTTGGGCTTACGCAAATAGTGTTGCTATTACAGATTTAATGAAGGCTGCATATTGGTCTCAGCCATCCACATTCACAAATTTTTATCTCAGAAATATTGAGTCCATTTCTGGAGACCTGCATTGTTTAGGTCTGCTATCTGTTGCTCAGAATGTCGTCCACTAAACAGTTGCAACTATAGTTATGCAGGCTTTCTGTTCTGGCAGTGACTCTGTCCTGCTGCCCTTTTCTCTCTGGGCTATTTGACCCAGGGCAAGGGGAAGGGGGGGAGGGTGTTCCCTTAGGTCACCTGCTTTATAGTGAAAAGCAAGGGGATACCTCCTCCGGAGTCAGTAATTCTGAGTCGGTGCCGGGATGGTTTTAAAGTGTAAAGCTAATGTTTAAATTCATTCATGTCATATCTTTAAAGTGTAGCTTGGTGTGAAGCATTTGTATATGTCACGTGTCAAACGGGCGTTAATATACAATCCTCGGACACTTTTAAAGAGTATAAAGAGTCTCAATTCTCTGGACTTACTTTATTTATTGGCTTTCTTTAAAAATAATTAGTATAAGGGGTTATACTGGATGTTAATAGAGAACATGAATGTTATTATGCTCAATTATGGAGGGTGTTGTGTCTTTCTAATTTATCATAAATAAGAAAGATACATGGAAAGCCTAATACTCCTTTTCTCCTCGAGGGGATAACTCTATTATATATAGTTGAGCTTATTGGATTTTCCTGTATGTCCTAGGCCCTCCAGCCTATTTTCTATTCAGCTATGTCTGGGTCATTGGTACAGTATAAAAATGTTAAAAAATTTTTAGTAATTTATATATTTTTTATACTTACCAATGATCCAGACGGGGATGGCCCTCCCAGGAGTTGGGAACTCATACCTCCCCACCTCCCCACTGAGTACATAGCGCTGAACAGGCACTGCTTGTAAGAATGATAATTGGCGCCAATTTCGAGACCTCCTTGACACTGCGCATGCACAGTGGAGGAAAAGTATGGAGGACCATTTAGGACATGAATTTTTCAGTTTTAGATTCAAATTTTGGGGATTGGGGGGCAAAATTTGTGTTTGGCCCTAGATTTTGAGAATTAGCACCAGCTATGTCTGGGTCATTGGTAAGTATAAAAAATATATAAATTACTATAAATTTTTTAACTTTTGTCATTTTTTTTACTAAAATTTCTTGGGAGTTTTGGCTTGGTAACAGAATAATTATTCTGTTTTTCCTCATGCTTACGTCCTCACCCTTGGGTGGTTAGGCATTTTGGTCTGCATCTTCCAACCGATGTACTGCAATTTCTTCTCTGGAAGTCTCTGTTTTACATCGGATAGTGTTTAAATTGGTAACTGATTTTGGGCCATGTTTACAGTGCCTGGAGTCATGTTTCCGGTTTTTGTGCACTTTTGTTTATGTTGACGACGGTTACTTCTGATAGTGATTACTTGTCTTCTGTTTAGTTCTGCTCATAGCCAGATACATTAATATTGTCCGTAAGTGTTACATTAATTTTTAAATATGTTTTAAAATTTTTGTCCACACTTAGGCTTTTTGGGATCCATTTGGACTCATTGTTCCCATTGGGAACTTGGGCTCTCATGAAATTTTTTCGAAATTTTTTTTTCTTTTGAATTATTTTTTCGAAATGTTATAATGGATTATATTATATTATGTATCTTTGTTTTCAAGGGTTAGTGCGAGTACTATGACTGTTTATATTTTTTCATGATGAAAAAATATTGTTCAAATTGTAAAGCGAGGAAGTCTTCCTCTGATTTTTATGTTCATTGTGTTTCTTGTAGTCAATGTACTTGCACTAATTCTTGCTCAGTGTGTGTCAATTGGGATGACAAAACCTTGGAGACGTGTTTCATGGTATATTGTTGGTGGTGAGAGGTCCATGCCGGTCCTCTATCCATAGGGTAACTCGAGTTTTTCAGCCTCTTTTTCAGAGGAACAAGAACAGGGTGATGTTTCCGTGATGTCTTCAAGAAGTGTGCCTCCGTCGTCGCAATCTAATCAAGAGCTAGCGGCTAAAGTGCTCATGAAAATACGACAATTGCCCAAGAGGTCCCTAGTAGGATCGACGGCATTGTCGTCCACTAGCTCGCCCGGTGTAGCGACCATTCATCGAATGGCTCGGCAGCCGGGTTTGTCCGTTGCGGCCCAGGGAAGCAGTTTGGGTGATGCGAGCACTATAAACATTGAACGTGCACACCCAGCGACGACAGTTCCGAGGATAGCCTGTCAGTCCGGTAGCTAGCTCGTCCAGGTCTATCCGGACCGCGAGCGAGAGAGGCCCCCTCTCTCTTAAAACAACATCTGGGCCGCGATGTTGTTGTATGTAACGTTCGTTAGTCGGAGCATACATCCACTCCTCCTGCTCAGGATGCTCCGTCGCATAGACAGTCTGACACGGCTTATCTATTGGCTTCCTCATCCTCATGTCAGCACACACGACCGCAGCTTGGCTATGTGACCGCAGATATCCAGCCTGCTTCGCCGACCAGGGAGTCAGCGTTGACCAGGGCATCCCATCCGCTAACCAAGGACACGAGGTTTTTCCAGTTGGGACGTTCGCATATCAGAAGTATGCAGGAATTAACGTCCCTGGAGCTTCCAGCGGCTAAATTACGTAAGACCGCGGCTCCACAGGTCTCCATGACAGACTTGCTATCGCAGATAGCTCAATTCATCGCAGCATCCCAGCATCCCAGCAGCCATCAGAAACTTTTTCAGTAAAGAACTATCTGAGCAAGCTGGGTCGGTTCACTCCCCTGCAGAGTCAGTAAGGGACGACCGAGATTATTAGGTGGTCCAGGCGGATGGTAAAAGGGAATCAGCACAGCTGAAATTTTCCCTTTCCAAACAACTTAAGGTGGCTGTAGATTTCATCTGGCATCACCTTTTAGAAGTTGTTTCTCTGGACAAAAATGCTGCGTTACCTGATAAGAAACTGAAAGCGTCACTGGACACAGACTTTTTCGGCCGACTTAGGGACACTGTCCCTGAGTTTCCGACCCAGTCAAGAAATGTCACGGATATTTGAACTATTTGAACTTTTGAATGACGCTATATTCAAGCTGGCCTCTAAGACTGGCAAATCCGGTTTCTTATCACCTAGTGCTATACAGCTGCCTTTCATCAATGCTAGACATAAATTTGAAATGGCAGGACAAGGCGTGCCGAGAGTTCCTCTGCGTTTGGACGACTAGGCTGAAGACCTGGAATTGTCATTGCCGGCGTCCATGTCTATTTACTCCAGTATACTGGAGACGACAATATCGTCTAATAGAATTTAGACGCATTATCTCACGCAGCTCACCTTACCAGAGCGTTATCACTACGTCTCAAAGCGAAAGAATTCCAGGATGTTCAAACTTCCTTAAGAGTTCTTTCGAGGGCTATAGCATATTCTACGTATAACTCGTAATATGGAGTTAGTCAGACGTGATGCTGCCCTGGCTGCATCCACAAGAGTGGATAGTAAGGTGAAAAAACTCTCTTCCATTCACTCCAGTCTCCGGAGAGCTTCTCTTCGACGTTAAGCTTTCTACAATCTATAATCAGATTACTAAGAAAGCTCCGGATTCTCTGCTTTTATTCCGCTTTGAAAGTCGGACTCAGCAGGGAGGAGTAAGGCAGGTTCTTCGGGGGCGAATACGTCCAAAGGAAGTTCCTATAGAGGATCAAAGAAAGCCTCTAAGTCTTACTCTGGAGACCGTTAGAGTAGTGACTCACGTAGGGGTCGTAATGCTGGCCGAGATATCAGGTCAGATGCCTTAAGTCGACTGGGTGAGGTGCGGGTCGTGGAGGACGTGGTTTCTCCTTCTGCAATCCTCGCAGGGCCAGGAGGTGATGCGTTCCAGTGGGCGGAAGGCTTTTGAGATTCTTAACCAATTGGTTGTCAATTAAGGACGACCCATGGGTGCAACTGGTTATTTCCGAAGGTCTAAACTGTCCTTCAAGGAAAAACCTCCGTTAACTCGAAGTCTATGCTGGTCTCAGCTTCCGTTAAACATTCAGAAGAGAGATTCGCTTCTATCAGAAGTTCAATCTCTTCTGGACAAGAATGCTGTAGACGTCGTAGAAAACCAGGAATCTCCAGTTTTCTGCAGTCACCTGTTCCTGGTTCCCAGATCAGATAGCTCGTTTCGTCTAGTTATAGATCTGAGCTGGATAAACAAGCTGATCGGGGCTCCAAATTTTTATATGGAGACCATCCGATCGGTCAGAGCGAGCACTCGAGTGAACGATTATGCTGTGAGCATAGATCTCAAGGATACCTACTTTTACGTCATGGTACATCCGGCGTTTAAAAAGTACCTTTGCTTTGCTGTCCCGGGAGTTGTTTTCAGTTCCGAGCAATGATGCTCTGGTCTGAACCTAGTGCCCTGGGCCTTCACTCGAATAATGATCTCGGTAATGACTCATTTCCGAGCTCATTCGTCTGTGCTAACGTCGGCCTACTTGGACGACATTCTTTAGGGTTATGGCAGCAAGTTAACGCTTCAGAACGATGTTCAGAGTCTGCTTCAATTGCTCTGACGTCTCACTTTCATAGTAAACGGAAAGAAGTCGGATCTAGTGCCGTCCTAATCATTCACCCACATGGGAATGAGCTTAGAGATGCACAACAACCTCGTTTGTCTGCCGTTAACCAGAGCGATATTAGTCAGTTGTTACGCTCGCTTTTGTCTTCACTCAGATGTAGTAACAGCAGGAGAATTCATGAGACTGACAGGTTTGTGCAGACCCGCTGCGGATCTTATTCCGATGGAGCGGCTACGCACTTGTCCACTCCACATATATTTTATCTCAGAATTGGAGTGTGAAGACTCATTCACTCGAATCAAACATCGTCTTGTCGAACCAAGTAAAACAAGAGATTCAGACTTGGGCAGATATTCAGTGGTTAACTCAAGGAGTACCACTGCAACTGCCGGATCCGAGTTTAACGATGATGACGGATGCGAGTCAAACAGGTTGGGGCTCAACTATGAGCCCAACAGATTCGAGGGGCCAGGGTCTTTAGGATCCGCAGTTCCTAACAAGTACATAAACATCAAGAGCTGATGTCAGTATGGCTTGCGCTACGTCAATGAATGAACATTCTTCAGAATCTGCATGTTCAAATTCTGTCTGACAATTTGACAGTAGTAGCATACATTCGGAACCAGGGAGGCACTCATTCCATTCCGTTATTCAATTTAATGGAAAGGATCCTTCTGTTTGTCCTAGAGTATCAAGTTTGTCTATTGGTCCGTCATATACCAGGTCGTCTGAACGTTCTAGCAGACTTCCTTTCTCGGAAAGGTCTCATGTTGCCATCAGAATGGACTCTCAACAAACGAGTATTCACTCAGATTTCCTACCAATCTGATCGTCCAATGATAGACTTATTTGCGACGCATCTCAACAATCAGTTGCAGACGTATGTGTCGCCATGCCCAGATCCTCGAGTGTTTGCAGTAGACGCTATCTCGATCTCTTGGGTTGGAATGATAGGATACGCGTATCCTCCAGCTCCGTTTATTCAGCAGATATTGCTAAAAATCAAGCAATCTTACTGCAAGATTCTGTTGGTAGCATCTCTGCCACCCAGAGACCATGGATAAATCTACTCAGGTGTCTGTTCTGGGACATTCTGCGGAAGCTTCCTCCACGGGAGGACCTTCTTTCGCAGGGGAAATCGCGCACACTGCATCACAACCCACAAGGTCTCAACCTTCACGTATTTCCGTTGTGCGGTCCTTTTTGCATGGCAAGCATTTACAGGACGGGCAGTGGATGCAATTTCTAACTGTAGGAGGACCTCCTCTTTGCTAAATTATGCTGCTAAGTGGAAGGTTTTCTCACGGTGGTGTAGGGATCATTCTGTTGATATTTATGATCCCTCCATTCCAGACATTGCTAATTTTCTAAGTGGAATTTAGCTTAGGTTCTTCTTAAGCTAAAAGAAGTGCCATTTGAGCCTCTTGACACGGTGGACTTCAAATTCTTATCTTATAAGACAGCTTTTCTCTTAGCCTTCTCTTCTGCTAGAAGAGTTAGTGAGCTTCATGCACTATCTGTTGATGATTCTCACTATTGTAGTGTAGGTAATACTATTACCTTGACTACTAATGTTGTTTTTTGGCTAAGAATCAGGCTTCTAATAAGTATCCGGAACCTATTGTTATTAAGGCTCTTCCGTCTTCAGACGGGCATAGGCCTTTACTCTGTCCTGTTAGAGCTATATTTACAAACGTAGATCTGAGTTTATCAGAAAGGGACGTAAACGTTTCTTTCTGCCTCTGCTGCCTAATAGAAGGGACATTACGGTCCATTCTATTGCAAGGTGGATTCAATTAACTATCCGTACTGCTTATGAAAAATTATCTTCAACTCAGCAGTCTGTGCTTAAGATTTCAGCGCATGAAGTGAGAGCGCTGTCTACATCTTGGGCTTATGCTAATAGTATTGCTATTACCGATTTGATGAAGGCTGCATATTGGTCTCAGTCTTCTACATTCACAAGTTTTTATCTTAGAAATATTGAGTCCATTTCTGGTGACCTGCGTTGTTTAGGTCTGTTATCTGTTGCTCAGAATGTTGTCCACTAAACAGTTGCATCTATAGCTATGCAGGCTTTCTGTTCCGGCAGTGACTCTGTCCTGCTGCCCTCTTCGCTCTGGGGTATTTGACCCAGAGCAAGGGGAGGGGGGGGAGGGGATGGTGTTCTCTTAGGTCACCTGCTTTATAGTGAAAAGCAAGGGAATACCTCCTCTGGAGTCAGTAATTCCGAGTCGGTACCAGGATGCTTTTAAAGTGTAGAGCTAATGTTTAACTCATTCATGTAATATTTTTGAAGTGTAGCTCGGTGTGAAGCATTTGTATATGTCATGTGTCATACGAGCGCTAATTTACAATCCTCGAACACTTTTAAATGAGTATAAAATGTCTCATTCTCTGGACTATCTTTATTTATTGACTTTCCTTTAAAAAGATTAGTATAATGGGTTATACTGGATGTTAATAGAGATCATTGATGTTTTTGTGCTCAATTAGGAATGGTATTGTGTTTTTCTTTTTTGATACAAACAAGAAAGATACCTGTAAAACCTGTTCTCCTCTTCTCCTTGAGGGGATAATTCTGTTTACATGTAATTGGGCCTATTGGATTTTCCTTTATGTCCTAGGCTCTCCAGCCTTTTTTCTATTCAGCTAAGTCTGGGTCATTGGTACAGTATAAAAATGTTAAAAAATTTATAGTAATTTATATATTTTTTATACTTACCAATGACCCAGACGGGGATGGCCCTCCCATGAGTTGGGAACTCATACCTCCCCGCTGATTACATAACGCTTACCAGGCACTGGTTGTAAGAATGACATTTGCGCCAATTTTGAGTCCTCCTTGACACTGCGCATGCGCAGTGGATAGAAAGTATGGAGGACCACATAGGACATTGAAATTTCGGATTTTGATGCAAATTTTGGGGATTGGGGGGCAAAATTTGTATTTGGCCCTAGAATTTAAGGAGTTAGCACCAGCTAAGTCTGGGTCATTGGTAAGTATAAAAAATATATAATTTATTATAAATTTTTTAACTTTCCAACTACGTAAAATGAAAATTAATGTTAATAATACATTTAATTATATATCGTTGACCATTGCCTTCTGTACTGCTGTTAATGTTTATTGAAGCAAGGCTAAACTTCAGAAATAATTGATAGTGGCATGTGTTAATTTTCCATGTTTGGTAATTATCTGGGATAGTAGGAGATAATGCGAAAAAAAATTGATGCAATTTGTGGTACATTAACATATGGGCCGTGAGCTGCGAAAAGGGACCTTAGGGATCAAAAATTCGAAATTGAGTTAGAGTTACATCTCTACTCTCCTGAAATCGAGGATTCCAACAAAGTTTACTTTAGGTTCATCTGACATTTATAAATGGGTCAACGCGACGTATAAAGTGTGATGCCCAAGAGCCCCATAACTTGAATCGACCGTTTGACGTTTCAACGTAATACTTATACGATGCTTATGTGCAACGTTATCTCTCGTGAAAATGTGAACGTTTAGCAAACAGTAACAAGTTATTTCTTTTTTGAAAACAATGCAATATTTAAGAGTGAAGGAAGATAACAAACTACCATCTGAGCTTTAATTTACTGTGGATATGGTTTAATTCATGGTTTGAGAGGAGCAAAGAAAGATTTGAAAAAGATTTGTTTTCCCGAGCTGTCAGGTTTTTCATTTTTATTTATTTCTTGTTCATTTTTTTGGTTTTTTTTGTTTGTTTTTTGTTGGGAGGGGGGTCGGGGGTTGGGGTGATGCTTTTTGCACGTTTTGGGCTGCTTTCCATGCATTGGCAAATTGAATAAAGAAAATCCATTAACACATGACCCTCCTCACCAATATAACCAGTAGGCTGAAAACAGGCAATAATAACAACAAAAAACAAACAAAAAAACAAAAAACAGCAGAAGAAAAAGAAACGGGACCAACAGAAATTTTACAGTGCCATCTCCAATAATGGCAATATGGACCAACGTACACAACTTCACAAATGCATCAGAGCACGGATGACAATTTTTTCTTGAGAGAACTAACACCGAATCTCCAACCAACGGTAGTGCGTACTCACTCCCACCGCCGTCCAGCCAGCATGATATATTGTGCCTATAACATATCCTGTCCCACTTCATGACGACTTCAGGAAAACAATTCTAAGAGATTTATTCATGGATGGATTCGCATACAACACTACTGCATTAAAATTCACCTTGATAATTTTGTGGTAAAATTTCATTATTCTCTATGCAGTACCAGTGACTCTTAAGTCTTCCATTTGCACAGCCGTGCATAGAGAATTATCTAAATGTATTACCCTAGCATACTATACATACATTCGTTCGTATATTTTGCCACCCCCCAATCAAAAATCCTGGCTACGCCAGTGAGTATTTATCCCCCCCCCCCACACACACACACACACACAATGCCATGCACATAGGCCTATTCTTGGACCACTGTAGAAATTATTAAACAAATACAGGCTGGGTTTTTGTTTGTTTTTTGCTAAATATTAATGTGCTGCCCATTAATTTTAAATTGTTATTTTCTCTTATTTTTTGTCCCCCCAACAAGCTTTGGATTAATTGATATTCACAAGACAAAGACATGATTTCTGAGTGTCATTTATGCAAAGCACGTATTTCGGTTTGGAATTTAAACACCGAAATGCTTACAAAATCTCATATTCAATTTCTAAGCACCTCTGAAGTGCAAGGATTACGTACAAAAGTGTTTTTTCTCGTCAGTTTGTGTCCAATTCCGGAACGTGTAAAGATGTTCAGTTGCTCCAAAACACAACTTATTTAGTGTGGAATTTCTAAATGCATTTAGTTGTGGTGAAGCATGACTCTAAAATGTTTCTCGATTTTAAACATAACATTGAAACACGTTTGGGTTTGAACATGTAGGCCCTATATAATTCCTGGAGCGGGCCATCAAACTGAACAATTTCAATTTCAAAACGTCTTGAAATCAAATGTAGATTCAATCAAGACCTATGTGAGTTTCCTCGAAAGTTGCCTGATTGTCATTAGTCTCAATCTTTGCTGGGAGGGGTTATCAAGCTCAGTGTGTTTGGCCGCATGTTGGGGTATGTGTGTTGGTGATATCAAACTCATCAATATCAATTTCAAAACTTCTTCCCTTGGGACGCCCAGGATATAAAAGTCTGCATGTCCACTGATGTAGATTGTTCTCCTCCACCTGTCTCCATTTGTAAAATAGGACTTGGTAACCAACGCCGCTGGGTGCCATCCCTCAGTAAGTGCGAAACATAGGCATAAATGATTGGCAAGACTTGACTTTATAGTTATGTTAAGTCATGATATAGCCTTGATGCTGGCACCAATAAATAAAAACATAAATCGCAAATTGTATTTAAATCAAAGTTAGGTTCAGCTAATGGCCTGTTTGAGCCTTCTATACAAGAAACCTAAAAAGGTAAAAGGTGCCTGATATATACTGTCACAAGTTTTACTCCTTTTGTCGGGAGAGGCTGTTATAAGCCACAAATAGGTCATACATCCCTTTATTCGATGAGAAAAACTGAAACGAATATTCCCAGAGCAGTCAGGTAACCTTAGGGCCGTATTTAAGAATGGGCAGACTGGGTGGATGCACAGGGCCCCACATTTGAAGGGCCCCCACATTTGGCAGGGAATTTTGTCATATTGTTCGAAGTATCCATTTTCCTGTTGAAATGTTCCACATTTTGGAGCTCAGAGTGTTTTCAGAAACTTCCTGAGAGCCTTCAGAAATCCAAATTTACCTGGGGTAACACCCCCACCCCCCCCCCCCCCCCCCCCCACAAGACCCCAATTAACTAGACCACTTCGGGATCTGGATGTTATGAGCATAAGAAAAAATTGAGCTTCTACTCGAGGCTGCCCAGGACCCCCATATTTCTAAATCCGTCCCTTGGTTACCTGACGTCTCTGGACAGGTTTTTTTTTTTTTTTCACTGACACTGACTCGAAAGTTAGAAACAATGTGTGAGAATGAGCAATCGTGTATCTCATCTTGGTAACAACATTTCTCCTATTAATTTCCCAGTATCAACCAATAAATTACATGTAGTAGGAAAAAAATTGGGGGGGGGGGTTGTGGTTTTCAGTAAGCGTATTTGTCTGATGCTCTAAACACGAATCTGGAAGTGGATCGAGGGGTCAGAATCAACCACTACACCGATACATGCGCAGAGATGCACCTGTAATATTTTGTTGCCTCCGTAAAACGTTGGCTGACAAATGCCATCATTTTCTTTGAAATGAAATGGCGTGAAAAGAAATCTTGAAGACAACATAATTTTAGGCACATCACAAAAACTGCTTTATTTATTTGAGCTTCCGTTAACAAGTTATCTTGAAGTACAATGTACTGCAAGATTGTCTTCCCAATTCTAAATTTTGTTGCCATTCAGTACTTTTCGACACCACCATTAACACGTTTTGCAGAATCACAATTCACATGTACAGTCGGAACTCGAAGTTTACGGGACCGACCGATAACTTCGACTTATCCCGGTCTTCGATGTATTTGAAAGCATTGAACACAACAACACAGAAACTTGTAATCTGGACAAAGGAACTAGCTCCACACCTCCCAGAAAATATAGAACAGCGACGGTCTATATTTCCTGGGAGGGGTTGGGGGGGGGGGGATTGCTAGTTCCTGATTGCTTGGACCGATAGCCAACTTCGAGTTATTTCATATATTCGAATCATTCGATTTCAAGTTATCAATTGCCGACTGTAGTTTTTAGTTTTTCAAGACAACTCCCATTCCCAACCACCTCTCGCTCCTGCCAGGAGAAAAGGGATCAGCGAACAAGACACACAAAAAAAAAACCCAAACAAAAGCAACACTGTGCAAAATAAGTTATTTTACACGATAATGTGGTAAGTATTGTTTTTGTTTTTGTCTCTCAGTATTCCTGGGGGTGGGGTGGAGGGAGGGAGGGGATAGATCAGTTGTAAAAAAAAATAAGTAAAAACACGATTTGTTGGGGGAGGTGGGCTGCAAGACACAGGGTCCCGGGGAGATGAGGTCTGCCGAAGCCGAAGCATTTTTTCAAATCTACTTTTTTTACATTCAGTTATTGAAGACTTTTGAGCATTGTCATGCATGTCATTAGTGGTCACTTAAGAACATGACGGTTTCATTTGCCTTGAAAGATATTTTTTTAAAAGTTGTCATACATCAAAATTGAAAAAAAATTGCCCCCTCCCACCCCCCCCCCCCCCAAAAAAAAAGGACAATTTTTTTATGCTCAGATTGTTTTTCTGGATAGTCCAAGGCAGAACATTGCTTTTCGGACCTAGCTTATTAATTTATCCCCCACCCTAACCGCTCACGGGTATTCCCTTCTGTGTTGTTGCATATGCGTGTTTGTGATATTGTGCTGCAGTGAAATTACATCATCTAATTATTTCAGGCTTACATGCAGTCTACCTTACTACCCAATCAATCATTCGAACAAGATTATTCGTTCATGTTTCATCAGAAAAAAGAACTCAATTGTCACCAAGGGACTTCAGTTCATGAGGACTAGTGGGAGGTCAGCTGTAAAAAAAAAATACACGAGGCCGAAAAAGCAACATTCTGCCCCTGCACTACCTAAAAACAAAATTTGAGACTTTTTTTGTGTGTATGTGTGTGTGGTGTGTGTGTTTGTGTGTGTGGTGTGTGGTGTGTGTGTGTGCAAAAATCAAATTTTGATGAGAAATATGAAAACAGAAGAAGTAACTTTCAAAGCAAATAAAACCTATATCTTTTACCTATCATGTTCTTAAGTGACCACCAAAGATATAACAATGCTCAAAGGTTTTTTATTAGCGAAATAAATGTGGAAAAAGTGGATTTGAAAAAAATGGTTCGGCTTCGGAAAGGGGAGGGGGCGCACCCCACGGGGCCTAGTGTCTTGCAAATGTTTTTCTGACCCCACTAGGGGTTATTCCAAGGGCTCAATTTTGGGCCTCGTTTATTTTTGTTTACAGCTGACGCCCCAAACCCCCCCACCCCCACCCCCTTCCCGCCTCCTATGAGGACTGGAAAAAAATTGAAGGTTTTTTTTTTTTAACTTTCTACTTCTTTGAAACGCAAATCCCTTCTTAAAATGAGTTTAGGAAAATGGTATACATTATTGGTCCCAGCAACAATTACCAGAACTGAGAAATGCTTCTCGAACAGCTTCGAAGGAAAGTTTTGAAAGATACTTGAATTTTGTCATTTTTAAAAAGTTTAAATAAATATAATTGAGTTGCATCACGATCACAAAATTAATAAGGCTCCAATTGAAAGAAGAACTGACACAATTGTAAGCTACCTAAGTTGACCATTAGCAGGGGCGGCGCTAGAAAATCTTGCATGGAGGGGGGGGGGGGCAAGTAGGGTACATGATATACTCCCCATAGGGGAGAGGGGGGTTGGGAGGGTGGAGGTGCATATCAATAATTTTTAAGGCAGGAGCAATCCTTGAAGATTTATTGGAGGGTTTTATTTTTATTTATTTATTTGTTTATTATTATTATTTTTTTTTTTGGGGGGGGGGGGGTGAGCTGATTCAATTTTACTCAAGCTCCCAGACCTCTCCTTCCAGATAAAAAAAAACAGACAAAAAATTGTGCTTTCAGACTATTCTGGTGGCTTTTAAAGGTTTACATAGTTTTTGAACGTTGAAAATAATGAGGTAGGGCCTTCGACCCGTATTTTGAGGGCAAGATTCACAAACTGTGTAGGCTAACTGCATTCGAGCTTGTAATTCTTTACTGAATAAGTTCATCGGCTGGATGTGTATGGGAATAACAAAAAAAAAAAGCAGAGTCAATGTTTGTGTGAGGGAGGGTGTGTGAATGTGTTTGTGATGAATGGGAGAAAGGGGGTGGCTGGCAAAATCTATGTTTGGGGACAGAGTAAATGCCCTTCACCTCACCCCCACCCATAGCATCGACACTGGTGACAAGTTACTGCGCTTGACATGAGGTGTTGCAGCTTTTGAGGTTGTAAAGAATGTAGGCTGTGGAAATGCTGTATCCAGGGCTGTAGAAAACAAATCACATTCAATTTAACAGTCCAACTATGCTGCTAGAAAATAGAACACCGCAAGGCTTTGTCAGTATGATCTATGTGTACTGTAATGACTAGTAGTGACGTAGAGTAGAGCTTGAATACAGAACAGACAATTTTAGTCATTTTTACGCCACAGCAGAACTTCAAATAAAATCAGAAACAACAATAGTCAACAACAACAAAAACTGGTTTTCAGAAGGTATTACTGCATGAACATATGAATTCATGTTAGAACAAGTGACGGAAACAAAGATGATTTTGAAACCTGAGTTCTCGTCAACTTTCTTTTCAATGTCACACAGTGATTTAAAAATAGAAACACTCATTGATGTAAACAAATCAGCGAGTGCGAAACGTCATTTAAACAGTTCAAACCAAACAGAGTGAAGCGAAAAATCAGTCGTTTCACATCTGCTGACAGCCCATCGAACTCTTTTGGAAAACAATGAAATCGCCGTGTTTTTGTCAATATATCTTTTGTGTGTGTTATTTTTCATCAGAAAATGATGTGTGCCTCGAAGTTTTATGACATTAATGTCATTGATTAATAGGAAACATGTAAAGTCATATGGAAACAGCCAAACAATTGGATATGCCTGAAGCTGGTTTGCTACACAGTAGACAACACATCTTTTTGAAAGTCAAAAACGCGTGCTGCACTGTCGCCTCGGCTATTTCGTTGGCAAAGAACTGTTTAATTCATTAGTATTCAAGAGAATATTTTGAGAGTCTGATTCTATCTCTGACATTAAACATTTATTTAGTTATGGTAACCAGTTTTAATTTATTAAATACAATAAATCAGTGCGTTCCTTGAATGGAAAGAAAAACATAAAATGCCGGGTGTGTTTATAAAACTTATTTGATCATGCCCACAATTTTTACGTCGTTCGTTTTTGGCGTCTTTCTCTGTTTTCATTGGATACCCTGTAAGGTCCCTTTTCACAGCTCACGGCCCATATGCTATCAAGTGTGTTGAATCAAAGAGAGTGGGGGCACGGTGGCTCTGTAGGTAGAGAGGAAGGCTGCAAGCCGAGAGGTTCTCGATTTGAACCCCACCTGCGCCAATTGCATTGTGACCTTTGGCAAGACACTTCACCTCCATTGCCCACGTGGGAACATGATGGGGCCCACGTGGAGCCACGGTGGCGCTGTGTACTAAGGTGTACTGCACATTGATGGTGCACCTGACTTCAACCAATGCTAACTCTGCTTGTGTGGAGTTAGTATGTTGGGGAGCTGACATTTGGTCACCGTTGCTTGGTGGTTCTCTCCAGGTACACTGGCTTCCTCCACCCGTAAAACTGTCATGGTCATGATTAGCAATTGTGCAGAAATATATGACCTTAAACACCAATAAATGAAATGAAATGAATCAAAAAGAGTAATATTGAAAATCATAAAATAATAATTTTCAAATCAAATTTCCAGATTTTTAAATGAAGTTTAATGCAGTGGAAACCACATAATTGTATATCTTTTAATTGAATAATCCTGTTAATTGTATATAACTTACAAACACTGATCTATTTACCTGTTAATGGACGAAATCTTAGAACCTGTTGAAGAATTAGTCTAACATCCGCAGAGTTCCCCCATCTGTGCCCCATTTTGGCCTCAATAATCCAATATAGCCATTTAATCTATTATATGTTGTTTGACAGAGCTCAATGAGCTCTGTCAAACAAGATATAATAGATTAAATGCTTAGTTTATAACTGGAAGCTAGGGAAGTGACCCAGTTCCTGTTAATTCTATACTGCTGTTAATTAAATATTTTTAGCTCAACTTGAATGGTCACGATTAGCCATTGTGCAGAAATATGTGACCTTAAACAGTAATAAATAAATAAATAAATAGCTGAACTTCACAGTGGCAAAAATGAGCTATTGGGATGGTTTGCGATCCATTGTCCATCTGTCCATACATCCCTCTGTACATCCGCATTTCCTTTACACATGCTACAGGCTGCATCTCTCACCCTATCTTTTTCAAATTTTATTTGTAGCTTTAGTGTGATGCCTAGATGGGAGCTATCAAATTTTTCTGAATTTTGTTGAAAAACATGGCTGCCAGTGGCCATCTTCGTTTTGGCATATAAATTGTCCACAATTCCTTTCCCACACATACCATATGGACTGCATCTATCACTCAATCTTTAATATGTGGCTTTAGGGTCATCTCTACATGGGAGCAATCATGTTTTTTTAATTTCATTTAAAAACATGGCTGCCAGCGACCATCTCAGTTTTTCCAATTAAATTGTCTACAATTCCTACAGCACATCCTACAGTTAGTTATTAAGATCAGTCCATTCTTGGTGAAATTGAGCTGCAGTGTCATTGACACTTTCATTTCTCCCAAAGTGGCTATTCAATTAACAGGGTTCCACTGTAATAATTGACTGCGTAAGTTTGTAGGTTAGGTCAGTTAGTAATAATAACACTTTGGCCGGCCGCTGATTTGTCGCGGTTCAGTAAGTTCAATCTATGACAATAAGCTGCTGGTAAAATATTAACTGACTTCCTCCACATCATCAATATGGACTCTTCCATTTCATATCAGTATTGGAAGATGCCATTTGATACAGTCATTGTTGAAAAGGTAAATATTGTAATACTGACTTCCTACATTCTGAAATTAGTAGTTGCAGAAATTATGTTGATTTTTTCCACCTCTCTGGAACCCCTGGAAAGTAGAGCAGTGCTTGTGTATTGTGACTGACACTTTTTGCTTTGCTTTACTGATATAATAGGACCTGATAACTATAGCCTGGAGTGTGAGTGCTCGATAGTGGCCAACATAACCAGAAATGATCATCTAAACATGACTTTATACTTGTGTTAAAGTCACAGTATGACCTCAGATGGAGGCGCGGTGGCATTGCGGTACCCGGTCTCTTGTCAGATCACCGAAGTTAAGCAACGTTGAGCCGGTTAGTCTTTGGATGGGTGACCGTCTGAGCAATCGATTTGGCCTCCCGCATTGTGTCCTTGGGCAAGGCACTTAGCCCCAATTGTCCACATGGTGGCACGATGACGCCATGTACTAAGGCGTACTGCACGTCGATGGTGCACATGTCTTCAACCAATCTAACCCTGCCTGCACTGCAGTGCGGAGTTGCGATGTTGGGGAGCTGGCAGCTGTTGGTCGTTGCTCGGTGGTTCTCTCTGGGTCCTCCGGCTTCCTCCACCTGTAAAACTGTCATCGACATGATATGACCTTGGTTGTTAAAGTGTCGTTAAACCTTAATAATAAATAATTAAATAACGACCTCAGATACTGGATGTACCTTAAAACTGCAGTGAACTATAAACTTTAAATTTTTCTCGATTAAGGTAAACATGATACTAAATTATTGACTATCCACATAAGAAGATAATTTTTTGTAGCTGGCATTTACTCAACAATAATACAGATTTGTCCTTCCTGTCCAGCATTGTAATGTAATTATGCCCCAGCAAATGTATTTTTCTTATCCCCACAAACATTCATTCTGAAGTCACTGGTCTAGGCAGTCTTGAAATCTTGAGAGGAGTACTCATAACCAACATCAAGAGCAGATGTGCACTGCAGATTACATACATTTAAGCATAACCAAGTTACTGCCCTTGAATTCTACTGTTGTAATAGCATGGGCCAATGTTATGGTGCAAATGCCATCTACATTTCTTGTCGAGTTGAGTTCTGGAAGACCATATTTGGGCTTTATTATGAAGTGCAGTACCCCAGCTTAAAGGCTTCATAGTCTCTGAATACCCTTCAAACTCTCGTTGAAATGAAAATATTGAGTAGATTTACCTTGCTATAACTGATGGGAGAGTGCCTATAGGCACTCTCTCATAAATTGTTACAATGCAAAGACATGTGAATAAATTTTGTTGACCAAAAAACATGTAGCACTCTTCTAGTTAAGATACAGGATGGAAACTTGTTACACATGATCATCATCAAGTGCAAACGTGCGTGGCTTAAATTTTCTGCAGCCCAATTTGGCTTTAGAGTTATTGCCCTTGAAATTCTATAGTTATCCCCGCATTTTCAAAAATGCGGGGATATTGTCATGATCTCTGTCCGTACGTCCATCCGTAAGTCCGTCCGTCCATCCATACATCCATCCGTACATCCGTCCGTACGTACGTCCGTCCGTCCATCCATCCGTACGTACGTCCGCCATCTGCCCATCCATCTATCCGTCCATCTGCCCGTCCGTCCGTCTGTCACACCCTGAAAGGTTCCTAGGGTATTCAATTCGAAATGTTTAAACTATGCTAATGTGTCCAGGTAACATCTCTAGATGTGCTTGAAGGTTTTCGGAATTTTTATTCTGCCCCCAGTGGTTCCAGTGGAACCACTTTTATCGTTAGAAAATCAGTTTTCATTGAAAGGCTCCTAGGGTATTTAATTCGAAATGCTTAAACTATGCTAATGTGTTCAGGTATCAACTCTAGATGTGCATGAAGGTTTCGGAATTTTGATTTGGCTCCAGGTGGTTCCACTTTTATCATTGGAAAATCAGTTTTCATCGAAAGTCTTCTAGGATATTTAATTTGAATCGTATAAACTATGCTAATGTGTTCATGTAGCATCACTAGATGTGTTTGAAGGTTTCGGAAATTTTGCCCCCCCCCCCCCCCCACCCCCCTCCTCCCCCCCACACTTTTAACGTTAGAAAATCAGTTTTCATCGATTTGATTTTGCCCCTTGTGGTTCCAGTGGAACCACTTTTATCGTTAGAAAATTAGTTTTCATCAAAAGGCTCCAAGGGTATTCAATTCGAAATTTTTAAACTCTGCTAATGTTCAGGTAACATCTCTAGATGTGCATGAAGGTTTCGGAATTTTGATTTTGCCCCCGGTGGTTCCAGTGGAACCACTTTTATCGTTAGAAAATCAGTTTTCATCAAAAGGCTCCTAGGGTATTTAATTTGAAACGTTTAAACTATGCTAATGTGTTCAGGTAACATCTCTAGATGTGCATGAAAGTTTCGGAATTTTGATTTTGCCCCCGGTGGTTCCAGTGGAACCACTTTTATCGTTAGAAAATCAGTTTTCATCGAAAGGCTCCTAGGGTATTTAATTCAAAATGTTAAAACTATGCTAAGGTGTTCAGGTAACATCTCTAGATGTGCATGAAGGTTTCGGAATTTTGATTTGGCTCCAGGTGGTTCCAGTGGAACCACTTTTATCATTGGAAAATCAGTTTTCATCGAAAGTCTTCTAGGATATTTAATTTGAATCGTATAAACTATGCTAATGTGTTCATGTAGCATCACTAGATGTGTTTGAAGGTTTCGGAATTTTGATTTGGCCCCAGGTGGTTCCAGTGGAACCACTTTTATTGTTAGAAAATCAGTTTTCATCAAAAGGCTCTTAAGGTATTTAATTCAAAACGTTTAAACTATGCTAATGTGTTCAGGTAACATTTCTAGATCTGCATGAAGGTTTTGGAATTTTGATTCGGCCCCCGGTGGTTCCAGCAGAACCACTTTTATCATTAGAAAATCAGTTTTCATCGAAAGGCTCCTAGGGTATTCAATTCGAAACATTAAAACTATGCTAAGGTGTTCAGGTAACATCTCTAGATGTGCATGAAGGTTTTGGAATTTTGATTTGGCCCCAGGTGGTTCCAGTGGAACCACTTTTATCATTGGAAAATCAGTTTTCATCGAAAGTCTTCTGGGATATTTAATTTGAATCGTATAAACTATGCTAATGTGTTCATGTAGCATCACTAGATGTGTTTGAAGGTTTCGGAATTTTGATTTGGCCCCAGGTGGTTCCAGTGGAACCACTTTTATTGTTAGAAAATCAGTTTTCATCAAAAGGCTCTTAAGGTATTTAATTCAAAACGTTTAAACTATGCTAATGTGTTCAGGTAACATTTCTAGATCTGCATGAAGGTTTTGGAATTTTGATTCGGCCCCCGGTGGTTCCAGCAGAACCACTTTTATCATTAGAAAATCAGTTTTCATCGAAAGGCTCCTAGGGTATTCAATTCGAAACATTAAAACTATGCTAAGGTGTTCAGGTAACATCTCTAGATGTGCATGAAGGTTTCGGAATTTTGATTTGGCCCCAGGTGGTTCCAGTGGAACCACTTTTATCATTGGAAAATCAGTTTTCATCGAAAGTCTTCTGGGATATTTAATTTGAATCGTATAAACTATGCTAATGTGTTCATGTAGCATCACTAGATGTGTTTGAAGGTTTCGGAATTTTGATTTTGCCCCAGGTGGTTCCAGTGGAACCACTTTTATTGTTAGAAAATCAGTTTTTATCAAAAGGCTCTTAAGGTATTTAATTCGAAACGTTTAAACTATGCTAATGTGTTCGGGTAACATTTCTAGATCTGCATGAAAGTTTTGGAATTTTGATTTTGCCCAGGTGGTTCCAGTGGAACCACTTTTATCGTTAGAAAATCAGTTTTCATCGAAAGGCTCCTTGGATATTAATTCGAAATGTAAAGACTATGCTAAGGTGTTGCTAAGGAAATGCGGGGATACACCATTGTGTACTTTGCACACAAATAACTCGATCTAGTTGTAATTGTATAGGATATAATTGTGGAGCAGTGCAGTTTACTCCACAGGATTTTCACATACTATTATAACTGCTTAATTCACGGGCAATAACTGTAATCAAGCCAGGATATAAGCCGACTGTCATGTGCAGAATGAGGTCCCCAGAGGGAGAATTTGGTGATGCTACCCTGCTCAGGTGCAGGGTAGCATCACTAAATTCACCCTCTGTGAACCTCAGTCTGAATCAAGATCTCAAGCCTAAACAGAAAGAGGTACCCAGAGAATAAATTGGCCCACTGTATAGATAGCATGAACAAATTCACCCTCTTGGGGACCTTATTCTGCAAATGACAGATTGCTTATTTCCAGGCTTGACTGTAATCATGCACAGCTGGACTTGATGTTGATCACTTTTATCAAACTTCAAACCATAGCTTGCAGTACCGAACTGTGATCACAAGAGCAGTCTTTTTCACCATCAGAATGGGACACACACAGGTGGATCTAAATTTCAGAAATAAAATACTGTGAAAATCAAGACCACATCAAAAACCAATGAAAATAGCATTGCAGATTTAATATTCATGCATTTCCTTTTCTATAAGTGAGATTCTACAGAGTTTAGGGGAGGAAAGTGGACAAAGAATTTTGATGGAATCGTGACCCAGTTGTGATCCCGTCAACATTTTCTGTCCACTTTTGTAATTGCAGTACTGTATATTGGAGTAGTTCACTGCACAGGATTAAATGGACATATTCACATATTAAAGTTAAATGCACACTCCCTCCTGAATCAAGTATATGTGGGGGTATTAATGACCCCTAAGGTGATGGTTCTAGTTTACACAGTTGTGCGTAACAAATATTTTTGTCATTTGAATATTTTCAGCTAAAATATTTTCTGCTTTCGATCTTTTAGCTTTTGGAAAGTATTGAGTTTTTTGTTCTGTTAACATTTCTAAGATTTATATTCTTGTTAATATATTTGCATGTTTTTTTTATTTTTTGTTTGTTTTCATAGGATCCAAATCGACTTCATTATGAACCATGGGAGCTGCAAATATTTGACAAGATAGAATGTCAGTGGCCAATGTTTTTTGCTTATTTTATTCTGGATGCTCTATTCAAAGGTGACAAGGAACAGGTATAAATATTTAGCTTCTGTGTAATATGATATTGCAGTGTTGGGGTGTGTGTGTACATTGCAGAATATTGTACACACAGTTGTAATCATAAAAATTGTCTTCATCTTTATTATACCCATTGAAGGAGGCATCTTAAATCTGGGTTGTCCTTCCATCCATTTTTAGCTTAACTTGACAAAGTCAAGATAAGCTCTCGCCATCACGCATTCGGAAGTCTATGAGTCTGTTCACATTTTCTTTAGCACAGGCTACATCCGTAGTTCTTGTCTGATCATCACAAAATTTCATAGGCAGGTATGAAGTCATGTCTAGATGAGATCGTCCAACTTTTGGTTGCGATCGGTCAACCGTGATGGCGGCAAGAGCCCCAAAACCTTTATCACAGTCTACAGGTTGTATTTATGAAGGGATTTCATTGTAACTTGGTAGGATGATTCCATACTTTGTCTAGATGAGAATGTCCCCTTTCGGTCGCGATTAGCAACCATGACAGTTGCAAGAGCCCGAAAACCAAAAACCTTTAGCACAGTATACAGGTCGTATTTATGAAGGGATTTCATTGTAACTTAGTAGGATGACTTAATATAATGTTTTGATGAGAACGTCCCCTTTTGATCGCGATCGATCAACCGTGACAACTATGCGGGCCTGAAGCCCCAAAGCGCTTAGTACAGTCTACAGGTTGTATTTATGAAGGGATTTTATTGTAACTTGGTAGGATTACTTTGTATAATGTCTAGGTGATAACTTCCTTATCAGCTTAACTTGACATAGTCAAGATAAGCTATTGATATCACGCGTGCAGAAGTCTGTTAGTCTTTGAGTCTGTTAGTCTGTGAGTTTGTCAGTCTGTGAGTCTGTTCACATTTTCCTTTTGCACGGGCTACACCCCGCAGTTCTTGTCTGATCGTTACGAAATTTCATATGCAGGATTGGGGTCATGTCTAGATGAGAATGTCCCCTTTTGGTCGCGATCGGTCAATCGGTATGGCTGCCCAAGCTCAAAACCCGAAAACCTTTAGCACAGTCTACAGGTTGTATTTATGAAGGGATTTCATTGTAACTTGGTAGGATGCCTCTGTTTAATGCCTAGATGAGAACGTCCCCTTTTGGCATGGTCTGTCAACCGTGATGGCTGCCCAAGCCCGAAACCCAAAAACTTTTAGCACAGTCTGCAGGTCATGTTTAATATGGAGGGATTTCATTGTAACTTGGTAGGATGACTCCTTATGATGACTAGATGAGAATTTCCCCATTTGGGCGTGATCTGCCAACAGTGATGACTGCCCGAGCCCAAAACCCGAAAACCTTTAGCACAGTCTACAGGTCATATTTATTGAGGAATTTCATTGTAACTTGGTGGGTTGACTTCATATAATGTCCAGATGAGAAAGTCCCCATTTAGTCCTGATTGGGCACCTGTGACGGCTACAGGGTCCCGAAGCCTGAAAACCTTTAGCACAGTCTACAGGTCATATTTATGAAGGGATTTCATTGTAACTTGGTAGGATGACTCCAAATAATGTCTAGATGAGAACGTCCCATTTTGATCACAATCACTCAACCTTGATGGGTGCCTGAGCCCAAAAACCTGTAGCATAGGCAAAAGGTCATATTTATGGCAGGATTTCATTGTAACCTGTTAACGTTACAATATAATGCCTAGATGATGACATGCCCTTTTGGTCGTGATTGCTCAACTGTGATGGCTACAGGTGCCGGAAGCCCGAAAACCCTGAGCACAGTCTACAGGTCATATTTATAAAGGGATTTCAGTGTAACTTCGTAGGATCACTCCAGATGATGCCCAGATGAGATTGTTCCCTTTGTTTGCAATCATCCAACCATGATGGCTGCCCGAGCCCAAAGCCCAAAAACCTTTAGCACAGTCTACAGGTCATCTTTATGAAGGGATTTCATTGTAACTTTGTAGGTTGACTTCATATAATGTCTAGATGAGAACCTCCCCTTTTGGACATGATTGGGCAACTGTGACGGCAACAGGGGCCCAAAGCCCGAAAACCTTTAGAACAGTCTACAGGTCATAATTATGAAGGGATTTCATTGTAGCTTGGTAGGATGACTCCAAATAATGTCTAGATGGCAACATCCCCTTTTGGTCAAGATCATTCGGCTTTTATGGCTGTCCGAGCCCAAAGACCTTTAGAATAGTAGTTTATAGGTCGTATTTATGGAAGGATTTTATTGTAACTTGTTAGGTTGACTCCATATAATGCCTAGATGATGACATCCCCTTTTGGTCGTGATTTGTCAAATGTGATGGCTACAGGTGCCCAAAGCCCGGAAATCTTGAGCACAGTCCACAGGTCATATTTATGAAGGGATTTCATTGTAACTTCGTAGGAGGATCACTCCAGATGATGCCCAGATGAGAATGTCCCCTTTTGGTTGCGATCATTCAACCATTATGCCTGCCCGAGCCCGAATACCTTTAGCACAGTCTACAGGTCATATTTATGAAGGGATTTCATCGTAACTTGGTAGGTTGACTTCATATAATGTCTAGATGAGAACGTACCCTTTTGGACACGATTGGGCAACTGTGACAGCTACAGGAGCCTGAAGCCCAAAAACCTTTAGAACAGTCTACAGGTCATAATTATGAAGAGATTTCATTGTAGCTTGGTAGGATGACTCCAAATAATGTCTAGATGAGAACGTCCCCTTTTGGTCACGATCATTCAGCCTTGATGGCTGCCCGAGCCCCAAAACCTTTAGCATAGTCTATAGGTCGTATTTATGGAAGGATTTCATTGTAACTTGTTAGGTTGACTCCATATAATGCCTAGATGATGACATCCCCTTTTGGTCATGATAGGTCAGCTGTGATGGCTACAGGTGCCCGAAGTCCAAAAATCTTGAGCAAAGTCTACAGGTCATATTTATGAAGGTATTTCATTGTAACTTCTTAGGATCACCCCAGATGATGCCCAGATGAGAATGTCCCCTTTTGGTTGCGATCATTCAACCATGATGGCTGCCTGAGCCCAAAGCCCAAAAACCTTTAGCACAGTCTACAGGTCATATTTATGAAGGGATTTCATTGTAACTTGGTAGGTTGATTTCATATAATGTCTAGATGAGAACGTCCCCTTTGGACGCAATTGGGAAACTGCCTGCTACAGGGGCCCGAAGCCCGAAAACCTTTAGCACAGTCTACAGGCCATATTTATGAAGGGATTTCAATGTAGCTTGATAGGATGACTCATTTTGGAATAATTTCACTGTAACTTGGTAACTTTCGTTGATATACATTAACTGTGAGGGCCACATACATTAACTGTGAAGTCATATTAACCCACCCCTCAGCTCTTTAGTACAGTGTACACCTCATATTATTTTTATTAAAAACATAGCATACAGGGAACAGAAATGAACATATTCCCAATTATCACAATTCTTGTCTTATTTCATAATCCTTTCATAAACATTGAACATTATCCTTTTCATCAAACACAACACACAGGTTAAGCTACAGTGTCATTGACACTTTCATTTTTATACTAGAACCAATGGCCTAGACTTAGTTGGTGCAAACTCAATAATATCAAGGTCCAAACACAAATTTTGAACCCTCCCAAAAATCCCCCAAATTTGCACACAATTCCGAAATTTGAAAGTCCTATCTGGCCCTCCATACTTTTAGTAAAGTGCATGCGCAGTACCCAGGAAGAGACCGGAATTGGCGCTAAGCATCATTCTTTTGTTTGGCCCAAGTCAGTAAACATTGAACTGATATATGTGCAATAAATTCTCTTTTGTGAAGATGCCAGACACAAATCAATGATGGTTTTCATGTATTCAACAGTGTAGCAGGATGTTGGAAGTGAATAACAGTTGTTTTGGATGTTTAGGGCTGTAACTTTATAATATTTTTAAACTAAAACCAATGGCCCAGACTTAGCTGATGCAACCTCATTATTATTAGGGCCAAACACAAATTCTGAACCCCCCAATCCCCAAAATTTGCATACAGTACCGAAAATTAAAAGTTCTATTTGGCCCTCCATACTTTTAGTACTTGTGCATGCGCAGTACCCAGGAAGAGACCGGAATTGGCACAAACATCATTCTTCTGTTTGGCCCAAAGTCAGTAATAACTGAACTGACATCTGTGCTTTAAATTCTCATTTTTGAAGATGCCAGACACAAATCAATGATGGTTTTCATGGAATCAACAGTATAGCAAGATGCTGGAAGTGAATAACGGTGGTTTCAGAGGTTATAATTTTGATGTAAAATTTTTCCTGTTCCCCAATTTCAGGATATGCTTCTGAACGTTGTCATTATAATATGACTCCACTGTTGTTTTGTTAGTATTACTTCCCTTTTCTCTCCTGAACCCTCCTGTTATACTCCCAAGCTCTTACAGCTTTTTTATTGAATTTTTTATTAAATTCTTGGGAGTTTAACTTGTAAAATGGAATATGTATTCTATTTATCCCCTATGTTTACATCCTGTCCTTTATTGTTCAGGACATTTTGTATTCTTGCATCTTCTACCAAATGCATTGTTTTTTCTTCATATGAAGATCTAGCTTTGCATCAGGTGGTTGTTGATCGGTTACTGACTCTGGGCCTTTGTTGTGCCTGTTGTTGGTTAGTTTCTGGTTTTTCCTCTTGATGTTGTTGTCTGTTCAATAACGTTTTTGGATTCATATTAATTCAGTGTTTAGTTAAAAACAATTATTGTTTTTCTATTAGGATGCATATTATTTCTTATTCCGGTAGTTTAGCTTTAATTAGTTAGTGCTTGTCCACACTTTGGCTCTATCGTGATGCCTTTGGGCTCATGAGGTTCCCTTGGGGCATTTAGGCTTCATTAAAAAAATTTGTAAAAATTTTATTGGAAAATTTTTGTTATTGTCTATGTTATGTATCTTTGCGATGTTTATATTGGGAGTGCAGCGGACTCATGTTTTTAGCTCACCAACTTTAGTTGTGTGAGCTTATGGAATGGCTCGATCGGTCGGCATCGGCGTCAGCGTCGGCGTCAGCGTACGTGTCCAATAATGTTAAAGTTTCTGTTTAGGTCACTTATTCGCCCTATTTCCATATCATGGCTTTTATAATGCTGCTATATGATGATTATTATCATTTTACCATGATTTAACCCCTCATACCCTACATTTTAGACATTTTTCTTGACATTTTTAGTTGCATTTAGTTTTCTGTTTAGCTCAGAATTTCATGTTTAACTAAGTGTTTAGGTCAGCTGCTGTGCTCCTTCTCTTCCAATGGCACTTATATTCATCATACATGTTCCTCAGTATCATTGTTCCATGATTAACCCCTCATACCCTGCATTTTAATCATTTTTCTTGACATTTTTAGTTGCGTTTAGTTTTCTGTTTAGCTCGGAATTTCATGTTTAACTTAATGTTTAGGTCAGCTGCTGTGCTCCTTCTCTTCCAATGGCACTTATATTCATCATACATGTTCCTCAGTATCATTGTTCCATGATTAACCCCGCATACCCTGCATTTTAATCATTTTTCTTGACATTTTTAGTTGCATTTAGTTTTCTGTTTAGCTCGGAATTTCATGTTTAACTTAGTGTTTAGGTCAGCTGCTGTGCTCCTTCTCTTCCCATGGCAATTATTTTCATCATACATGTTCCTCAGTATCATTGTTCCATGATTAACCCCTCATACCCTGCATTTTAAACATTTTTCTTGACATTTTTAGTTGCGTTTAGTTTTCTGTTTAGCTCGGAATTTCATGTTTACTTAGTGTTTAGGTCAGCTGCTGTGCTCCTTCTCTTCCCATGGCACTTATATTCATCATACATGTTCCTCAGTATCATTGTTCCATGATTAAACCTTCATACCCTGCATTTTAAACATTTTTCTTGACATTTTTAGTTGCGTTTAGTTTTCTGTTTAGCTCGGAATTTCATGTTTAACTTAGTGTTTAGGTCAGCTGCTGTGCTCCTTCTCTTCCCATGGCAATTATTTTCATCATACATGTTCCTCAGTATCATTGTTCCATGATTAACCCCTCATACCCTGCATTTTAAACATTTTTCTTGACATTTTTAGTTGCTTTTAGTTTTCTGTTTAGCTCGGAATTTCATGTTTACTTAGTGTTTAGGTCAGCTGCTGTGCTCCTTCTCTTCCCATGGCACTTATATTCATCATACATGTTCCTCAGTATCATTGTTCCATGATTAACCCTTCATACCCTGCATTTTAAACATTTTTCTTGACATTTTTAGTTGCGTTTAGTTTTCTGTTTAGCTCGGAATTTCATGTTTAACTTAGTGTTTAGGTCAGCTGCTGTGCTCCTTCTCTTCCCATGGCAATTATTTTCATCATACATGTTCCTCAGTATCATTGTTCCATGATTAACCCCTCATACCCTGCATTTTAAACATTTTTCTTGACATTTTTAGTTGCGTTTAGTTTTCTGTTTAGCTCAGAATTTCATGTTTAACCAAGTGTTTAGGTCAGCTGCTGTGCTCCTTTTCTTCCCATGGCACTTATATTCCTCATACATGTTCCTCAGTATCATTGTTCCATGATTAACCCCTCATACCCTGCATTTTAAACATTTTTCTTGACATTTTTAGTTGCGTTTAGTTTTGTGTTTAGCTCGGAATTTCATGTTTAACTTAGTGTTTAGGTCAGCTGCTGTGCTCCTTCTCTTCCCATGGCACTTATATTCATTATACATGTTTCTCAGTATCATTGTTCCATGATTAACCCCTTATACCACGCATTTTAAAGTTTTTCATCACATTTTTAGTTGCGTTTAGTTTTCTGTTTAGCTCGGAATTTCATGTTTAACTTAGTGTTTAGGTCAGCTGCTGTGCTCCTTCTCTTCCAATGGCACTTATATTCATCATACATGTTCCTCAGTATCATTGTTCCATGATTAACCCCTCATACCCTGCATTTTAAACATTTTTCTTGACATTTTTAGATGCGTTTAGTTTTCTGTTTAGCTCAGTATTTCATGCTTAACTTAGTGTTTATGTCAGTTTCTGTGTTTTACTTTTAAGAGGTTGTGTTTAGGTAAGCTTTGTCGCATGTTATGAGCCTGTTTGATACAGTTCTTGTGTTTGCCAAAGTTACTATCAAAGAGGAATGTTGGTGAGCTATAGGGCGTTGGCGTCCTTCTTGCTGGCTTCATTATTATTGTTGCCTTTATAATAACTGGTACTTAGTGTAAGTCCAGGAAGTCTTGGAATTAAAGGCTTGTTGTTTGCTGATTGTCGCGGCACTCCTTCAATACTTGTACTATGGGATGCGAACATTGGAAATGGGTGTCGACCTGTGTGGTGAGCGGTGAAGTTCTGATTGGAGCTTTCACTGCTGGCTAATACAAGTCTTTCAGTCTCTTTTTCAGTGACCGTTGGGAGCGGGAGAGCAGGAGAGTGGAAATTCACTCTCCACTTTTAGATTTTACGAGAGTGAAAAATTTTAGGAGAGTGATTTTTAAAATAATGCCTCGGCCAATTCGCCCCCAGGTGGAATAACGAGGATTGGTGGTGATTGCTGTTGAGAAATCAGTAGGCCTAATAACGCACGATTTCCAAAATAATTGGTTTTATGACGTTTCGGCCTTGAGACGTTTCGGCCCTAAGAGGCCAAAACGTCTTAGAAATTGGGCCGAAACGTCTTCACATTCGTTAATTTTTTTTTAGATGTGATTGTGTGGAGGGGTTTGTGGAGTTTTAAATTGGCAAGTCCCAAGGGTGGTCGCTCATGACAGGTTCTTCTGTACTTTGCACTTCTCCGACCAGGGGTCAGTCTGGCAGCTGATTTTAGGGAGAAGTGACTTCTCCCTTCAGAGACTTTAGGGAGAAGTCAGGACCCAGGAGGGAGAAGTCAGTGGACATGAAGGAGAAATCAGAAAAAATAACATAAAACGTATATGTCATCGTGACAAAATAAATGAACATAGAGGACACAGTTGTGGAGAAAAAAATAAATAAAAGTTATCCAAACATACAAACACACACAAAACTAAGTCAGATGGTTACATAACAGAATGTAGGTTAAAATCACCCCCCACCCCACCCCACAAAAAACTGTGTCGTTCATGGTTTCTGAATACCCCCTAACTCTTTGCCGAACAGTGATGACTAAGGTTACCGTGCAGTTGATTTTGTATTTGCGTCAACAATGTGGATTTGAAATTTAGTATGACCCATGGTGAGAGTGTTCTTCTCTGTAACAGAAGGTATATTCTTTTTAAAAAAATATTTAAAGTGTTTAAAATAAATTTCAAGTTCATATAAGAAGCTGGGTCATTCATGGTTTCTGAATACCCTAACTGAGTTGAAAAGCGTAGTTAAAAAAGTTTTCGATATCCTTCGTAAATTAAGCGTTATTAACAATTTGAGTTAATTAATTTCTTTGGTAAATGACAAAACATTTCAGTTGTCTCCCTTCCCGGCTGCGCTGGGTAATAAGACACTGTTCAGAAAATTGACAATTTCTGCCAACCATCTTTCACTGACACGTGCGATTGGTGCTTTGAAGGTCTGCCATTCTTATCCATCCAAATACCTGTGATTTCTATTGTAGCCTTATTACATTTAACCCCCTTCCAACAAACTTCACAAGTTTTCAAAGAAAAACATTCAATGCAAATTGCGAGGCGAATTTCAATGCAGCCAATTTTTCAGTGGAACAGAGCATAACCGCAAGCAATTTCGATATGGACGAACTGTCTCCAATACATTTTTTTTTGTTTTGAAACGGTGGTTAACTTTAATAAATTCTAATTAACTCGATGCGTGTCTTGTGTGATTCGTTGTTTTGTCTGGTACTTTGTTTTTAAATAGCCATTTTGTGCTGGTTGCTATCAGTTGGGGCGAATTGTTCGAACGACTACGCCATTGCAATTCTTTTCAGAAATATAAAATTGGGCTAGTTCAGGCTATTTTCATAACCGTGTGACGGACTTTAACAGCAACCGTGTTTACTGTTTTTTGCGGAAGCGTGTGTTTTTAAAAAATAAAACATAAGAAAATACAGTAAACTGCCATGTCTCCCAAGGAAGTTTGGGAGGGCGACTTGAATTTCGCCCCCAGTGTAAGCCAAGGCGACTTGAGGAATGACAAGGCGACTTCTTTGCCCAAGTCGCCCACTAGGCTGACCCCTGTCTCCGACGAAGGCTTTGAACACGACCGGAAGATAAACGTACGCGACTAATTACTCGCGGTATACGAAAAAGCAGTGCGCGATGGTGCGCTGGCGCGATCGCTCGCCGTTCCCAACGGTCACTGCTTTTTCAGAACATGGTGATGGTACCTTGACACCTGTCTGTTACATGCTGCCGTCATCGCACTCTGATGAGCCCTGCTCTGATGAATAAACAGAGCTAGCTGCAAGGTGCTCATGATATTTGCACAGGTTTAAGGCCATTAAAAGCTTAATCCTCTGCATGCAGCTAGCTCGACAGGTGCAGTGGTGGTCCCTATTTAGGGAGCCGAGACATCGATTAGGTCCATTTCGGTCGAGTAGTATAATGTGGGTAGAGAGAGCACCTCATAATATAAAGCTCCCCCAGTGACGATGGCAAAAGGGGAAGAAGCCTTAAGTTTCTCTACTGGACGCTCGGCGAGATCTGGGGTCATATCGCGAGTTAGTGAATCCTCTCTGTTCTGTTAGCAGTCGGGCCTGACTGTGTCCGTTGCGAGAAACTGTAATGAGTTGGAACATGCGTCAGGATGTTCCTTCCACACTGCAGCCGGGATGTTCCTTCCACACTGCAGCCAGGATCGGTTGTGGTTATGGCTTCTTCTTCTTACATGGAAGCGCATGCAAAGTGGATTAGCCTACAAGTTTCTCAACAGGATACTAGGCGAGATCTGGGGCCAGATCATGAGTTGGAGAGCATTCTCTATCCTGTTAGCAGTCGGGGGTCGACTGTTTGTCCATTGTGAGAAACTTCAATGAGCCAGAGCAGCCTTCCAAAATGTGCCCGACGGGATGCTCCTTCCTCACTTCAGCCGGGGTCGGCTGTTGTTACAGCTTCCTCTACTTCCATGAAAAAGCGCACTAAGGGGTAGAAGCTTACAAGTTTCTAAACAGAATGCTCGGTGAGGTCTGGAGCCAGACCACAAGCTGAAGAACCCTTTCCGTTCCGTCAGCAGTTGGGGCTGACTGTTTTCGCTTCGAGAAACTTTAGTGAGTTGGGACGCCTGTTCATGTTTGTGGTTCGGGACACTCCTTCCACGCTGCAGCCGGGCCGGTTGCAGCTATGGCTTCTTCCTCTGCTTCATTGATGAAGCATGTTGGACTGCAGACTAGCTATCTGACTTCGCATGTTCATGCTGTTCCACGGAGATGTTCCCAGTCTTCACAACTGAAGTCGGATAACCTGTAGCTAGCCATTCGAGGCATTTTTATTTGGGACATGCATCAAAAGATCTGGGGACAGATCTCCATCCCGTGAGCAGGATATGGTGAAGAAGCAGATAATCGCTGTTCTACAAGCCTCGTTCACGGACCCGCTGCCAAAGATTGCGCAGCATATCACAGCATCCCAGTAGTCGCAGGTTCTGCCGTCAAAAGTCTCTGGTAGTGAGCTGTCGGACGGTGCTGGGTTGGTCCGGTCACCTGTACATTTGGATGGTGTTGACCATGTTTCAGATGGAACATTCAGATGGTTAGAGGGCTATGGAGGTTGATTTTCCATCCCTCACAGAACAGCTCATTAAGACTGTAAATTTTTATTCATAAGCCCTTCGAATCTTGTTCCATCTAAACAAAAGTCTGCGTTTGCTAGGCAAAAAACAACTTAAGGTACCGGACGAAGGAAAGACGAAGACCTTTCCTTCCTGTATCTTTCGGCTCAGGTGTTGAAGGCTTTTGGTCCAATTAACGACACCTCCCTTGGCTAGTATAAGAAAGGCAATAATCTGTTCCTTACGAATAGAAGATCGATAGCTCATAGATAGGCTGAGACAGCTGTCTTGTTGGGAATAGAGCCGTTAGAAGGAATAAGTATGTCTTTTCCTTCTCGGTGTTGTATTCTTAGGCGTCAGAGGCTTTTAGTGCTGTTGTGGATGCCATAGTAGCCTTATGTACAGTTAGAGCGATCTTTTTCTTATACATTAGCGGCTAACGTCATAAGTCTTTGTTTAGTGAGCTGTCTTGGGCCACAGGGTAACACACAGATATATGACTTCTAGGCTTATTAGCGACTATGTCATAGTGGCCTTATATATTTTACAGCGGTCTTTTTCTTATACATTGCAGCTAACGTTGTAAGTCTCCATTTAATGAGCTTTCCAAAGCCGCAGGTGACACAGATATTTGTCTTCATGAAGACTAATAAGCTGCGTAAGTTAAGCTGAGACTATTGTCTCTTTGGGATTACGGCCATTAGAGCGGTCCTTATTCCTTACCTTGAGGGACTAATGTTGAAAGTCTCCATTTAGTGAGCTTTCAAAGTTGCAGTTTCACCGAGATATCTGTCTTCATGGGATGAAGACTTATTAGTTGTGCTAGCTAATATGAGACTGCTGTCTCTTTGAAATTAGGGCCGTTAAAAGGAAAGAGAATGTTGTTTCTTTCTTGGCTTTGTCTTAGGCATTCAGGGCTTTTAGTCCTTTTGTTGATGCCTTATAAGAATCAATGCAGCCCTTTTTTCCGTAACTTGAGCGACTAACGTTGTAAGTCTCCATCTAGTGAGCTTTCTAATGTCGCAAAAATTACATCAAGATATCTGTCTTCACGGAGATGAAGTCTTCTAAGCTTCATTAGCTAGTCTGAGACCGCTGTCTTTTGGGAATAGAACCGCTAAAGGAAAGAGTGCTTTTTTTATTCTCAGTGGTGTTTTCTTAAGTGTCATAGACTTTAGTCTTATTGTTGACACCATAGTAGCCTAGACCTAGTATGAGCGGTCTTTTATCCCTATCATTAGCAGCTAGCATTGTAAGTCTCCTTTAGTGAGCTTCTAGGGCCACAGTTATCAGCCATTTAATTGTCTTCATGAATTTGAAGAACTTTAGCTGCTTCAGCCAGGCTGAGACCACTGTCATATCGGACAAGGTACCGTTACAAGAGAAGAGTTTGTTCTTGTGTTAGTTGTCTGAGGCTTTTAGTCCTATTGATGATGCCATTTAACCTATTGTGATTAAGGAGCATTCTTTCGAATGCCTATAGTTAACTCCTTTTCAGGAATATATTTCCTGCTATAATCGGTATGAGGTGCAAGGAGTTCATCTAAGTTTTTATGATCGGGTGCCGGAACATAGTTTTTGTCCCACACTTCATTTTTATCAAATCTATTGTTGTGGACAATCTTTCCACTCGGTGGATTGGATATTATGTCTATATGGTGTATTATTTGACACGATGGCGTACTGTCTTGTTTTCAAGGGATATGTCAACACTGTTTCAGCAGGTATATTCCTTGCAATAGTGCCATGTTCATCACGTCCCCCTCTGCCCTTAGTGAAATTATGGAGTCGGTCAGACGTGAGGGAGCCCTATGGTTTCTATACTATTCTTGATAACTAACACTAAAGTGTTACGAGTGGCGTTGGGTTAGTGTCATTATGCTTGCTTTGTCTAACTATAAGCTTTTTAGCTGTATTACTCTTTATTGAGAATAGCAGGAGCAGTATAGCTTTGGGGAAGTACTGTGAGGTTTCCTTTTCCTATGGTGAAAAAGGAATTTGTTACAGTTCCAAGCTTTAGTATTACTGCTCCGGCCTTACTTACCTAGTGATTCAAGTAATTGGGGGAGAGGGCTGTTCGGTTCAATATCATTTATACGTCCCCACCCCACCCCCACTCCCTAAGAGTCCTGCCCTGTAATCGCCTCTTAACATATTGGCAGGGGGGGGGGGGGAGGGGGGGGGGTCGATGTATAAATCATATTGACCCCCCAAGAGCACCACCCACCCACCCACCCCTACCCTACCCCTCCTACAAATATGTTAAGAGGCAATTACAGGGCAGGACGTAGTTCTCTTCTTGTAAGCCTCGAATGCATTCAATTATATGCATATCTTTCAATGCTCTTCAATAGGCGGGTGGGTTGTGGTCTTACGACAACTTCTGGGGCACATCCACTCTTTAGTTGGTTTGCTTTCTGTATTGTTCGTTCATGTGTTGTGTACGAGCATAATGATTCCTTAACAGTAACTGTTTTTGTATTCCGAATTCTTTCATGAATACATTCGGTTGATATTGTTAGCCTTCATGTACCTGTGTGGCAGGCATGTTGGTTATCTGGACGACATTCTCCAAATATGGCAATTAGTCCACTCTGAGAAGTTTCGCTCAGTGTTGTCTGCTTTTGTTACGTCATATGAGTCTATTCCTCAGGTTAAATCGCCTCAGTGTTTTATTCCTCCAGTTTCCTGGTTATATTTTGTATCGCTCGGTCACGCGTTGATACAGGCTGTATTCAGGCGAGGGTACATGCGGGATTCTGTTGATTGCGTGAATATGTATTTATCATTAGGCAAACGTATTATTAAATTCTTGCTCTGCATTAGAATAGAGCTTATGAGAATTTTGGGCTAGTTGGATCAGTTATGGAGTTTTCTACAGGCCGTCTATGCATACATTCTCTATTTTTGTCTTCATTATTCGGAGTGGTATATTCTTTCTCCGAACAGTCATTGGTTTCAACAGACCTAGGGAACAAAGATTTATTTGGGGATAGTCCGTGACTGGTTTTTTAATCATATCCCATTCCAAGTTGTGAATCCAGTCTTCAACCAGAAACGGTACACAAGGGGAATCCTATTCTCTCATTCTTGTAGATTGAACGGTTACAATTTGGAAGTTCATTATTGGAATGTACTTATACAGCCTGAATGTGGTCGCCTGTGGGTTGGCTCAGAAGCATATAAGTTCTGTCAGATAACTTTCCATTGGGATTCAATTGGACAAGTTTAAGGTTGTACATATTAATATCACCGGTTATTGACCTATCTATGTATTCCGGATGCCGCATACATTTAGAAGCTTGCAATTTTAATAATCGGGACCGCCATGATATAGCCTTAGCTTCCCTCTTTGTTTTGAAGATTAATTTCTGCAAAAAAGAGGGGGGTGGGGTGGATTTCTTATCAACCTACTCACAATTGTTTACTACAGGCTTGCACTACAGTGGAAGTCCCTAACTCGGATAAAATACTCTCTATTTTTGTCTTTCCCAAGCAAGTTGGGAAAGAAAAGTGGTGCAAAAGCACCAATAAAAATAAGCCAAAACTGGGTCGAGTGCAACCGGCGCAGACCCAGTACGGGACGCTCTCTCCCAAGTACAACTCCACGACTTCCGTTGCCAGTGCGCATATACCGTCTCTAAAGACTCATTCTTTTTAAAATCCGCTTCGTGTCGAGATGTTTTTGCACGCTTATCAGTGTTCCACCAGCTCGATGTTTGATGATTCCTGATTCATTATACCACAGTGTATCCTTTGTATTCTCAGGAACAGTGTTTTATATTCTCTTTTCTATTATATGTCCATAATGTATATTTATTTGCTCTCTCTCGAGTCGCGTGCGAATTTCGCGTGCCACGCGGTTCAGACTTGATTTTTCACAATTATTGTTAATGCTTTTTTTGCAAAATTTTCTAATTGTGTTAGAGTTAGGTGTCAGCGGGGTACCACTCCTACAGTGTTTCTTCTTTCTTTTGAGAGTAGTCTTCCTGTTGGGTGGTTCCCGGTCGACCGTCTGGGGTCTTTGTTTCTGTCACCTTTCTCTCTTCTTTGGGGGTGTTCTGTTTTCTCATCTCACCTTCTCTGCTCCTCTCACCTCTATCATGCCCAGGACAATTCCTTGTGGGCAATGTCTGCTGCCAAAGCATGTGGACGATGTACATTCGTCTTGTTCCTCCTGTAATGGGTGTTCGGCCGAGCGGCCGTGTGGTGTCTGTGGAACATGGTCTTCCACCTTCTGTGCGTCGGTAAACTGTGTCGTTCGTTCTCGTGGCCATGCCTCCCGCTCCCGCGGGAAAGGAGAACGTGGTCGTTCGGGGCCTCCCGAGCCGACTTTGTCTGGTGAGAGTTATTCCTCCTCCGTGGGGGATGTGCAGTCTTTTCCTGTGGTGGATACTGCGGGAGCCGTTGAGTGTTCTGGTGTAGAGATGCCTGGTTCCGGGACTACGGTCCCCCTCCAGTCGACATCTGAGGCTGTCACTAGGGTTGTGACTCCTCCTTCGGAGCCGAGCTGGTGTGCTCTCTCCACTTTTTCACCAGCCTCAACGACTCTCGACGTATCTACTACTGCGGCTGGCCCATCTGCTTCGTTATCTGTTTCAGCCGGCCTCGGCTTTTCGCTGCAGGGGACTGCAGGACTGTCCGATAATGTAGATGTGGGATATCGGCCTCAGCCTTCCCTGACTTCAACTCGGCGAAGTCGGAAGGGGCTGCCGGCCGAGCCCATCCCTGTGGTCTCTTCGCCGTCGAGCACCACAGTTGTGTCTTTGGATTCGGATGTTCGTAGTGGAAACACTATGAACTCCGTGGCGTTTCCGTCTACTCACTCTGGTCACACGACCAGTTTTGGGGGACCAACGCCTTTTGTGCAGCTTGGACCTTCTGCCCCGCAGAGGTCCGCGGTGACTCTCATGAGTTCTCGCAATATTGATCCTCGGGGTGCATCGTACCCCTATACACGTCTGCCTTCAGATGTCGGGTGTTTTGGAGGATCGTGACCCTTCGCTGGTTAAGAGGGTCAGAGGTGAAGCCACTTTGCCGGTTCGCTCCCCTGTCGAACCGGTCGGTACAGGCAGTGAGCTTAGGGAGGCCCTCTCCTTACTCACTCAGGTTCTTTCTAAGAGCCTTCCTGTTGCTTCCAGCGAGGCTATGGGTGGTTTCCAGGCGCCTCCTATGGCGCCGCCTCCCGGGATTGGAAACAGGCCGGTTTCCGATTCCTCTGGTGTCCCGACACCATGGGAGGCGTCGGCTGGTTTGCCCACGATGGGCTATGTGTCTTCCGACTCTGGGGAGGAGTCCGACATGCTTGAGGTCGAGGGCCAGCAGTCTTCGGACTTGGGGGCGGCTCTTGACTTTGTGTTTGGGTTTCTGCCTGAGCTCAAACCTGCTAACCAGCCGACAGTGTCAGCCTGGCCGCGATCATCGGTCGCGCGCCAACAGCCTATGGAGCAACCTGCTTCTGGGCGCCTTCGACCGTGCCAGTCGGTACAGGTGGTTGAAGCTTTTTCAGCATTGGATGCCAAGCTGAATTCCAAGGCTTTGAAGACTTCGTTCTTCACCAGGGTTGACGCCTTTTTGCCTCCTGTGCGTTATCGTTCCTACGATTCCGCCAATCCGTCAGTCTGCCAGGCTTTGACGGTTCTGGATCAGGACTCCACTTCCCTCGGGCTTTCCAAGCCCAAGTCTGCCGTCATTCCAATGACGACTCTGGAGTCCATGTTGGGCTTATCTAGAGAGATGCTTGGCATGCTTTCTCTCTCAGATCACGTCGTCTCAGCTTTGGCTGCTTATCTGCCTCCAGATAAGTTTGACGAGGTACAGGCTCCTTTGCGTGTGCTGTCCAAGGCGCTTATGCACCTTACTCACACGCATGCCTGTAACACGGCTAATTTGGAATTAGTTCGAAGGGGCGCTGTGCTGGACACAGGACGATCCCTTCCCGAGGAGCAGCGTGCTACTCTTCGATCTGCTTCTTTGGCAGGTCCGCAACTTTTCCATGGTTCCGTGTCGACGGTCCGGGATGACGTCCTACGTCATTCCAAAGATCAGCTGCTGTTTCGTCAGCTTGATCAGCCTTCTCGGGGAGGCAAGGGCCGTTCCAAGCCTAACAAGTACCCTTCTGCTTCCTCTGTGAAGCAAAAGGCTGGTCCTTCTGCCGCCGCCTCTACTTCTTACTCACGGGGTAAAGGTAGGGGTCGGCAGAATCGAGGGAAGTCTCAGGATTCTTCATTTAGCAGAGGAGGTGGTTTCTCCTCTCGCGGGCCTCGTCGGGGCTCGACATGAAGGTCCTCACCTCGACTCGTCCCAGGTTGGAGGAAGGATAGCAGAGTTTGCAGACCATTGGACCACCATCACATCCGATCCATGGGTGTTAGATGTTGTTCGGTCCGGGCTGCGCATATCCTTCCGATGGCACCCCACTCTGTCAAGGGTGCCTCTTCCAACCACAGTTCCTTCAGACGTTTTACGTCGGGAACTTTTGTCCACGGAGATTGCCAATCTCCTGGCAAAGGGGCCGATCGAGGTCGTCAAGAACGTTCAGTCAGTGGGTTTCTATTCCCGCCTGTTCTTGGTGCCGAAGAAGGACGGCCGACTCCGACCGGTTATCGATCTGAGTATCCTGAACCAGTCTATCATTGCTCCCAAGTTCAGCATGGAGACTTTCAGGTCGGTCCGCCAATCAATTCACCAGGGAGATTTCACAGCCAGCATCGACCTGCGAGACGCTTACTTCCACGTTCCGATGCATCGGGCGTCACGGAAGTATCTCAGGTTCGCTTTTCTGGGGCGAGTTTACCAGTTCAAGGCCATGCCTTTCGGCCTCAACCTGGCTCCTTGGGCGTTCACCAGACTGATGTCGCATGTGATAGCGTTCCATCGCACACAGTCCAGGATGACTACTTCGGCATATCTGGACGATATCCTCCAGAGGCATTCCAATGCTGCCTTACTGGAATCGGATGTCGCCACTCTGTTGAGCTTGCTCACGTCGCTAGGATTCAGAGTCAACGAGGAGAAGTCGGACCTGGTCCCTTCTCAGTCGTTTTGTCATCTGGGGATGCCTTTCCAAACCAAATTCAATTTGGTGGCTGTTCCCCAGGCCAAGGCTGTGATTCTCTCAGCTTTTGCTCTGACTCTGTCCCAGTCCAGGTCCGCGACCGCTTGGAGTTTTCTCCGGCTGATCGGTCTCTGCGGTTCGGTGAGGGATCTCATTCCTCCAGGTCGGCTGCGTGTCAGACCTCTCCAACACTTTCTGCTCAGTCGTTGGAGGCCGAATGTAGATTCTCTGGATCAGGTGCTTCCGTTTCCGGACTCTCTGTATCCTCACCTTCTTCCCTGGACAGATGTTCAGTGGATTACGCAGGGTGTTCCGCTGGACTTACCCACGTCCGATCGCGTTCTGACGGCAGATGCCAGCGATCTCGGATGGGGTGCGACGTTGGATCCTCTCGGTCTTTCCCTACACGGGATGTGGGACCAGGATCAAGCAGCTCTACACATCAACCAGAAGGAGCTTCTTGCTCTTCTTCTGAGTTTCAGGCAGTGGATCCCTCACCTGTCGAATCGCCAGGTCCTTCTACTATCCGACAATTCGACAGTGGTTGCTTACATTCGGAACCAGGGCGGCACGCACTCGCTTCCGATGTACGAGTTAGCTCGGGATCTTCTACTGCTCGCTCAGGATGTTCACGCCGGAGTGGTTGTTCGTCACATTCCCGGTCGTCTGAACGTCCTAGCCGACTCCCTGTCCCGACAGGGCAGGGTTATTTCCACCGAGTGGATGCTTCACAGGGCAGTGTTCCAGTCGCTTTGCGATCTCTGGGGACGTCCCCACATCGACCTCTTTGCGACTCGTTGGAACCATCAGGTGGACACTTTCGTGTCCCCGTGTCCAGATCCTCTGGCTTTTGCCGTGGACGCTCTGTCACTCGATTGGAACGGTCTAGTCGGCTACGCCTTCCCGCCGGTTCCGATTCTTCCTCAGGTTCTCGCCAAAATTCGAACCTGCAGTTGTCCAATCATTCTGATCGCTCCCCTGTCGCCTCAGCGGGTGTGGATCAATCAGCTCCGCTCGCTGATGGCGGCGGTTCTGGCACGTCTCCCGCTACGTCGCGACCTTCTTTGTCAAGGTCGCCCAAGGAGATTTCACGTCGACCCGACTTCATTGTGCCTTCACGCATATCCTTTGTCAGGTCCTGTCTCCTCCGTAGAGGTTTTTTCGAGACGAGCAGTGGAGTGCATTTCTTCTTCAAGGAGGCACTCCACTGGTTTAGCTTATGCAGCTAAATGGAAGGTCTTCTGTCGATGGTGTGCTGATCACTCTGTTGATTATGCCAATCCTTCGATTTCACAGATTGCGGAGTTTCTGGTATATCTGTTTGATTCTCGGGGTCTCCAGCCTGTTACCATCAAGGGTTACAGGTCTATGCTTTCAGAGACTTTTTCTTATGTGGGGAAGCATCGTATCACTAATCCTTACCTCTCCAAGCTTGTTCGGCACTTTTCTTTGAAAAGGCCTCGGACTTTGCAGCTTACTCCACGATGGAATCTTTCGTGGGTGCTGCTTTGCTTGGGGGGGGGGGGGGGGGGGGGGGGGGGGGGAGCGCCATTCGAACCTTTATCCCAGGTGGATATGCATTTTCTCACATATAAGACGGCTTTTCTGATGGCATTTGCTTCGGCCAGACGGGTTAGTGAGCTTCACGCCCTCTCGGTTGACCCGGCCTTTTTTAGGAGCTCTCCCAATAGTGTTACTTTTACCACTGATTGCTCCTTTTTGGCTAAAAATCAGTTACCAGATACTACTCCTCCTCCTATCTGTATCAGGGCTCTTCCCTCTGTTGAGGGTACTCGCCCTTTGCTCTGTCCGGTCCGTGCTATTCGCATTTATCTTGATCGGACACGCTTCATACGGAAAGGCAGAAAACGTTTTTTTCTGTCTCTCATTCCGGGTCGACAGAAGATCTCTCCTCAATCCATTTCTCGATGGATTTGTCTTGCTATTCGTACGGCTTATAGTCGTTTAGGAGCTGGCGATTGTATTACCAATCGTATTTCTGCCCACGAGGTGCGGGCACTGTCTACCTCTTGGGCTTATTCTAACTCCGTCAAGTTGTCGGATGTTATGCAGGCGGCCTATTGGAGAAATGCTTCTACTTTCTCCACCTTTTATTTGCGCCAGTTGCAGGAGCGGTCGGAGGACCTTTTTGCCCTGGGTCCTCTTTCTTCTGCTCAGGCTGTTGTCTGCCATAGCCATTAGGCTTCTTGAAGGTCAGTTTCAGCCTTGTGCTGTTACTGCCCTTTTTCTGTCTGTGTGTCACACAGGCTCATATGTTTCTTTTCATTGTCCTTTACCAATGATTGCGACATTATGGTTGATAAGCCTCGGGACCTCTTCCTTCTGCTTCACGGTTCCAGTGCACTAGGGTTATGTGGGGGTTGGTTATGCGATTCCCTCCAGCCTTTTGTCTATTCAGCCTGTAGTAAACAATTGTGAGTAGGTTGATAAGAAATCTAAATTTTATAGTAAATTTCCTTTCTTATTATACCTACCACAATTGTTTACATGGAGGCCCTCCCGTCTTCTTTACGGGTAAAGAATCTTTCCTCCCCGCTGATCACATAACTCTAACGTTTACGGATTCAAAAAGAATGAGTCTTTAGAGATGGTATATGCGCACTGGCAACGAAAGTCGTGGAGTTGTACTTGGGAGAGAGCGTCCCGTACTGGGTCTGCGCCGGTTGCACTCGACCCAGTTTTGGCTTATTTTTATTGGTGCTTTTGCACCACTTTTCTTTCCCAACTTGCTTGGGAAAGACAAAAATAGAGAGTATTTTATCCGAGTTAGGGACTTCCACTGTAGTGCAAGCCTGTAGTAAACAATTGTGGTAGGTATAATAAGAAAGGAAATTTACTATAAAATTTAGATTTCTCTTTACCTCTTCTGGCCTTATAATAAATGTGTAACTATGAGTGAAGCTGTTATTATCTATAGATTATACTAATCTTATGCACAGCTCGTTGCATTATATATGGCTTGTATCTGTGGGGGTTAATCTCCAACTCTCGGACACGCTTTTCCTAATTTTAAGTGTCTTAGTCCGGACTAGCCTTAAAATTGGGGGCTCGTTACACCCAATTAGCGTAATTTTTTATGCTAAGTAATAGGGAATTACTTGGATATCACTCCTTATTTCGGTGGTATGTCCTTCTCTATTGTTGTATAGAGAGGCATATATGTAATTCCTAAATATTTTAATCTCCTATTCACCTTTGGAGTTCTATGCAGGCTAAGGAGGTGAATTTTAGTCTGCTATTCCTTGAAGTTCTAGGCCCTCCTGCCTTTTTAGCTCACCTACATCTGTAAGATGTGGTGAGCTATTGTCATAACCTTGGGCATCAGCGTCGGCGTCCGACGTGTCCAATATTGTAAGATTTAATGTTAAGGTTAATTTCTCAAACATCAGTGGGCTCAGGCCTTTGATATTGCATATGTAGGTTGTATGGGACTATCAGAACAGTATTTAACCCTGATACTACGACATTTTTCCAAATTTCATCTAAAATTTTCTGCCAAAAGTTGTTGTAAGAATTTGCGTTTAGGTGTTGTAAGAATTTGTGTTAAAGTCAGCTTTTGTGCAGATTGTGCTGCTTTAACTTCTCATTACTGTTGATTTTCATATTTCAATAACAACTGTAGGTTTTAACCCTACTGTATGCAGAAATTTAACAAAAATTTTCTTTTTTTTTCACTCAAACTTTTCATGTTTTTCTCGGACTTAGTAAATTTTAAGTTGTAAAACTTTGTAAACTTTGTGTTTAGGTGAATTGTGTTTCTATGTGTCTTTCCAAGCGATTAATATTCTACACTTGGGTTACTGAACTCCATTGTAGTAATATTTAACCCTCATTACATGCATATTTGAGGAATTTGAGGCTGATTTTCTGCCAAAACTTGTTGTACGAATTAGCGTTTAGGTGTTGTAAGAATTTGCGTTAAAGTCAGCTTTTGTGCAGATCGTGGTGCTTTAACTTCTCATTACTGTTGATTTTCATATTTCAATAACAACTGTAGGTATTAACCCGACTGTATGCAGAAATTTAATGGAAATTTTCTTTTTTTTTAGTCAAAATTTTCATGTTTTTCTCGGACTTAGTAAATTTTAAGTTCTAAAAGTTTGTGTTTAGATGAGGTGTTAAGGTGAGTTCTCAAAGATCAGTGGGCTCAGGCCTTTGATATTGCATATGTAGGTTTTAGTGGACTATCAGAACAGTATTTAACCCTGATACTATGGCCTTTTTCCAAATTTCACTTAAAATTTTCTGCCAAAAGTTGTTGTAAGAATTTGCGTTTAGGTCTTGTAAGAATTTGCGTTAAAGTCAGCTTTTGTGCAGATTGTGGTGCTTTAACTTCTCATTACTGTTGATTTTCATATTTCAATAACAACTAAGTATTAACCCGACTGTATGCAGAAATTTAACGGAAATTTTCTTTTTTTTCACTCAAAATTTTCATGTTTTTCTTGGACTTGGTAAATTTTAAGTTCTAAAAGTTTGTGTTATGGTGAGTTCTCAAAGATCAGTGGGCTCAGGCCTTTGATATTGCATATGTAGGTTGTATGGGACTATCAGAACAGTATTTAACCCTGATACTACGACTTTTTTCCAAATTTCACCTAAAATTTTCTGCCAAAAGTTGTAAGAATTTGCGTTTAGGTGTTGTAAGAATTTGCGTTAAAGTCAGCTTTTGTGCAGATTGTGCTGCTTTAACTTCTCATTACTGTTGATTTTCATATTTCAATAACAACTGTAGGTATTAACCCTACTGTATGCAGAAATTTAACGGAAATTTGCTTTTTTTTCAGTCAAAATTTTCATGTTTTTCTCGGACTTAGTAAATTTTAAGTTGTAAAACTTTGTAAACTTTGTGTTTAGGTGAGTTGTGTTTCTGTGTGTCTTTCCAGGCGATTAATATTCTACACTTGGGTTACTGAACTCCATTGCAGTAATATTTAACCCTCATTACATGCATATTTGAGGAATTTGAGGCTGATTTTCTGCCAAAACTTGTTGTAAGAATTATCGTTTAGGTGTTGTAAGAATTTGCGTTAAAGTCAGCTTTTGTGCAGATTGTGGTGCCTTCACCTCTCATTACTGTTTATTTTCTCATTTCAATAACAACTGTCGGTATTAACCCTACTGTATGCAGAAATTTAACTGATTTCTTCTCTTTTTTTCAGTCACAATGTTCACGTTTTTCTCTGACTTACTCAATTTTAAGTTCTAAAAGTTTGTGTTAAGGTGAGGTGTTAAGGTGAGTTCTGTTTCTATGTGTCTTTCCAGGCAATTGATATTGTATGCATGGGTTACTAAACTACATTGCGGTAACATTGCGCCCTTATTACATGCATATTTGAGGAATTTGAGGGGGATTTTCGGGACTTATATTCACTTTCTTTAAAAAAAAATTTTTTTAACTTTTTTTTTTATTTAATACTTTCTCATACTTGTTACTAGTAACATTAAGGCTTACTTTAGTTGTTGATGTGATGTATTTTTGTTGGGACTTATAGTCACTTTCTTGAACGAATGTTTTTCCGCAACTCCTCTTTAACCAATGAATGTACTTCAATTACAATTTCAGTGATTTATGAAAGCCTTTCCTAATTCTTATTTATGATTTAATATCTGGCCTCACGATTCATATTCTTAATCATAAACATTTCTAAAAGAAAAAAATGCTTTTATATCCAATGATTTTATGTTGAATTGATATATAATAAATGCAGAAATATAGATTTTCCAAAGCCATCACATAAACCACATTAATCACTTGATGCCTAGTTAATGATTTATATTAACTAAATATTAGGCATGTTACATTGGAACGACATTATCAAGCACGAATGTAGGTGAGCGTTGGGATGTAACATCCCTCTTGTTATGATTCAGCTAAGTCTGGGCCATTGGTTCTAGTATAAAAATATGATAAATTTAAAGTAATTTGTATATTTTTTTATACTTACCAATGGCCCAGACGGGAATGGCCCTCCCATGAGTGGGTACTCATACCTCCCCGCTGAGTTATAACATTAGTAGGCACAACTAGGAAGAATGATGCTTGGAGCCAATTCCAGTATCTTCCTGAGTACTGTGCATGCACAAGTACTAAAAGTGTGGAAGGCCAGATAGGACTTTTAATTTTAAATATTGTATGCAAATTTGGGGGATGGGGGGGGGGGGGGGGTGGTGGTGGTTCAAAATTTGTGTTTGGCCCTTGATAATATTGAGGTTGCAACAGCTAAGTCTGGACCATTGGTAAGTATAAAAAATATACAAATTACTTTAAATTTATCATTTTTATTGGGACTAAAATTTACCTGACATTTTGTTTACCAATTTCCGTCAGTTCCATTATGTAACCAATTATGCTTTGCATACAATACTGACTGCTGGCTTTTATTTCTTTTTCTCGAGCATAGTTCAAGTGCAATAAAGAAATGCCTGCTCTTTAATAAATAATATTCTCTTGATTGGTATCTGAACAATATCTTATAGTTTTCAAAGTAACAATTGGAAGTTTATATAGATGTCAGCAAGTTAAGATTTGGTAACCTCCCTGTACACAAAGAACAAAAATATTGGCGAAAGTGTGACAACAACAGTAGTTGGTGTCTGGGTCAAAAGGATAACAACATTACAGCAAAGTAGGAGTTCGAATAGGATACAAGCATCATTGTTTACATGAACATATATTCATTTTTGATTGTTTTCTCAACCTGAGTACTCTTCACCTTGATTTTATTTTGGGATACTGATAAGCGAACGGAAATTTTGTTCACCCCAAACTTTGAACCCTAGGGAGGTGGAGGAGAAATGTTTTTCCTCATGTCCACCACCCAACTTATAGCTCCTCAGATTAGGTTTAATACAATGGCATGCTTTTTAATAAGTTTAGTGCTGCTGTAGTGATTGTTAGGCAATGAAAAATTCCAAAGTAGAAGTGGAACCAAATGGTTAACAGGACCATCTTTACAGTGGCATGAATAGCTTTTCCAGGTGGGGTGGGCATTTAGCAGAAGACCATCAAACTTCTTGAGTGAATTAGCATGGCTATTTAGCACACAGCGATGCTTTCCAATGGTAATTTCTGAGTAAGGAGAATGTCTGCCCTTTCAAATTCAATTTTTTTTTAATTTTAGATAGCTGAAAGGTATAAAATTATTGACTGTGATTCTTAATCACAATTTATTCTCTTGTGATCGGACCATCAGTTTATTGTGGAATTTATGAAACAAGTTCATTAAATAAGCTTTGGTCCAAGCCTTTGTTTACTGAACAAGGTTCATATACTTCTATATAAACTGGTGTCAAGTTGGAGATTCTATTTATCGCTAAAGAAGAAAACCAATAAAAGATTCTAATTAGATTACCCAATGCTTAGGGATATCAAAATTTCTTATTTTAATTATTGTTTTTTAACATTTTTCGAAACCTTTCAACAACATTTCTCAAAAATGTCAACAAAACACTATCATGTGACCCCCTCCCCAACACACACACTTACTCATTGGAAGGAGCTTGCTGAGCTCATTGTAATGAGGCCTCACATGATATGGTTTTGTTGAAAACTTTTGAAAAATAATATTTCTTCAACTGCAGAATTTGCATATTAAGTGGGCAGATTTGGCCGATTCATTAGGTAAAGGGTTAAGAAACAAACAGCCTCAAATTATATTGTTAAAGACAATGCATTATTTGGCAGAGCATCCTCTCGAAAAAATACTTTGAAGCATTAAATAATACATTTCTTTTCAACCTACTCACAGTTGTTTACAATTGGCTGTAACGTAAGTGCAAGCCCCACTTCGGAACTAACTCAAGCTTTTAGAAACTTTTCCAAACAAGCTGGAAAAGTAATAGAGTGCAAAAGCACGAAAAAGATCGAAAAAGGGTCGAGCGAGACCAATGCTCGAAATTACAGGTACTCTCTCTGCACACCTCTTGCATTTACCGAGCGCATGCGCAACAACTGTGACGTCAGATCCTTTTACTTCCACCATTTGTACATGGTTGGAAATTTTTGTGACTCATGCTATACTTAGCTGTTTTCTTCGTGAACAACTTATTGTATGTGCTATCTGCATTTGATTGTGTGCAAGTGGATTGTATCCTTTTTCAAGCTTTCAAAATTGTTATTAATTAATGTTATTTTTGATCATTGTTGCTTGTTTCTTCACACTTAGTCTTGTTTTTCCCCACGTGTGAACACGACCTTTGTTCTGTTTTCCATTGGCGGGAAGCTTGATTCCATTATTCTCATTTATATTATGCCAAAGACTATTCCTTGTACCTCTTGCTTGCAAGTGAAACATGTGGACGATTCTCATTCCACATGTGTCACTTGCAACAATTGCACTCAGGCCCAATCATGTAGTATTTGTGGGGTTTGGTCCTAAAAATTCTGGGCTTCTGTTAACAAGGTGGTTCTGTCCAGAGCTAGAACCCCTCGTTCTCGGGGTAAGGGTAGCCGTGCCATAGCAGACATTTCTGTTAGTGCATGTGGTGACTCTGTCACACAGGATTCTGATCTGTCTTTTGTTGACGGTGCTAGTTCAGTGATATCTGACGTGGAGACCGTGGTTTCTTTGTCTTCTGATGTCACTCTTGAGGCATCTGTTTTCGTAGAGAGCTTCTCCGAGGTCAGCTCGGTGACCCTCTCCGATTTGCCTCCCACGCCGTCGACAGTTGCTGAGGAAGTTGTTACTACAGAACCTATTCTGTATGATGGTGGCTCTTCCATCTCCTCTGGGGATGGTATACAGTCTCGGGGGACCGAGGCTGTATCTGCTGGTGTGTCTGTGAGCTCTCAGCCTCCCCTGGCTTCGCGGCGAAGCTGTGCGGGTTTGCTGTCTGCTCCGCTTCATCTGGCTAGGTTTGCTCCTAGTCAGTTGAGCTGTTTGGTCGTTTCGGCAGCGATTCTTCGCCCCTCGAGCGAATCATTTATTGTTCCTCCTTCACCTGCTAGTGTGCCGACTAGCAGGATGGGGTTGGGACTTTGGCATCCAGGGCCTGCTGTTCGGCAGAGGTCAGTAACAGCCCCGGTTAGCTGTCACTCTCGGAACCTTCCTCCGGTGATTCCTCACTGTGTTCCGAGTCTGGATGTTGATCGATGCTTGCCGTCGGTCTCAGAGGATGGACAGTTGGGGCCATCTGCCGCGCAGAGGCCAATGACATGTTCCTGTCATTCTTGGGACAATCCTCCGGTGTCTTCTCACCGTGTCCCAGGTCCAGCTACCGATCGACGTGCGCCGTCGGTCTCTTTAGAGGATTTGCAGACAGGACCTTCTGTTTACCGCAGAGGTCAGTGATGGCCCCTGGGCATCACAATCGGGACTATCCTCCAGTGTCTTCTCACCGTCTCCCTATTCTGTCTGCCGATCGACGTTCGACGTCGGTCTCTTCTGAGGATTTGGGTTCTTCTACCAGAAAGGTCCATTGGAAGGACACTCTGTCGGGCGATGCTGCTGTGACGGATTCTCAGGGTGACCTGCGTCAGGCCGTTTTGACGCTCACCCGGTTGCTTTCTGGCAACCCTCAAGTTGGCCTCCCTGTGCCTCCCGAGGCACAACCTCCTTTGGTCGGTCGCCGAGATGTCTCGCCTGGCCTCTTGGATACTGCACAGTATTCACAGGAGGTTTCTGCTGGTCAGCCCAAGTTGGGCTACGTCTTCTCTGCAACAGAGGATGACGATTTTCTGGAAGGTGATGGGGCCCTTCTCGTCAGTCTTAGGACAGGCTTTGGATTTCATCATTGGCTTATTGCCGGACATTCAACCTTCAGACCAGCCATCTGTGACCGTCCGGCTGCGGTCTTCTGTGGAGTGCTGTAACCCTGTTGAGCCTTCTGGCTCTGGGGCTTTGCATCCTCTGCAATCGGCTCAGGTTGTTGAGTCCTTCCAGGGCTTAGACGCCAAAATGCGTTCTAAGGCCCTCAAGGGTTCTTTCTTTTCTAGAGCTGATGCCTTTCTGCCTCCATCGTGGTTTCATGTTTACGAATCCGCCTGTCCACCAGTCTTCCAAGGGATGACTACTGTGGATGAGGATTCTTCTTCCCTCAGGTTAACTAAACCTAAGTCAGCAGTTCTCCCGATGTCAGTAGTTGAATCTATGGTGGGCCTTTTCCGAGAGATGCTGGGTATGTTATCTCTCGTGGACCATGTCGTCGCTGCCCTGGGTGAATATTTTCCTCCAGGGGAGTTTGATGATGCTCAGGTGCCTTTTCGCGTTTTGTCACAGGCTCTCATGAACTTGACACACGCTCACGCCTGTAACACGGCTAATTTGGAGCTGGCACGCCGGGATGCGGTGTTGTATTCTTCTCCATCCCTTCCTTCTGAGTAGCGTGCTGTTCTGAGGTCTGCCTCTTTGGTTGGACCTCAGTTGTTCCATGGTTCCGTGGAAGCTGTCCGTGGCAAAGTTCTTCGTCATTCGAAGGACCAGCTTTTGCTGCGACAGCTGGACCAACCTGCTGCTGCGGGTGGTGGTCGTTCCAGGCCCGCCAAGCGTACTGCTGCGTCTGCCTCGGTGGCGACGTCGGCTACGCCTTCAGCTCCTTCTGCTCAGAAGAAGCACCGGCGTAGGCAGGCTCGCTGGCAGCCTCAGGCAGGAAAGTCTCAGGACTCTGTCACTTCCCGAGGTGGTGATTTCTCCTCTCGGGGGCCTCGTCGATGCCGCAAGTGAAGGTTCTCACCTCGATTCGCCTCCAGTCAGGGGAAGGCTGTCGCTGTTTTATGACCATTGGACAGAGATAACGTCGGACACTCGTCCTCGACGTCATACAATCCGGTCTGCGACTGTCCTTCCATCGGCACCCCAGTTTATCTCAGGGGTGCCCCTCCCGACTCGGGTTCCTTCCGATTCTCTACGTCGGGACCTTCTGGTGCAGGAGATTGACAATCTCCTCTCCAAAGGGGCGATCGAGGTGGTCAGGAACACCCTTTCACCGGGGTTTTACTTGAGACTTTTCTTGTTGCCGAAAAAAAAACGGCCAATTTCGTCCTGTCATCGATCTGAGTATCCTGAACGAGTACATAATAGCTCCTCGTTTCAGTATGGAGACTTTCTGGTCGGTTCGACGTTCAGTTCATCAGGGCGACTTTGCTGCCAGTATCGACCTGAAGGATGCCTACTTCCATGTATCCATTCATCTGGCGTCACGGAAATACCTTCGGTTCTCGTTTCGGGGTCGAGTCTGTCAATTCAGAGCTCTCCCGTTCGGTTTGAACCTGGCTCCTTGGGCCTTGACCTGACTGATGTCACATGTGCTTGCTTTCCACCGTACTCAATCGGCTGTGACTTCATCAGCCTACCTGGACGACATCCTCCAACGGCACCACGATGCTGTTTTGGAGTTAGATGTCCGACAGTTTCTTTGCCTGCTAGCGTCGCTGGGTTTCAGAGTCAATCGCGAGAAGTCGGATCTCCTTCCTTCTCAGCGATTCCGTCATTTGGGGATGGATTTCGACACTCTTCACAATGTAGTGTCGGTCGCCCATGCTCGGGCGATGATTCTTTCCGCCTTGACTCGGAACCTGCTTCAATCTTCCTCGGTCTCGGCCAGGACTTTCCTTCGGATGCTGGGCCTTTGCGGTTCGGTGACAGATCTCATTCCGCTCGGTCGCTTGTTTGTCCGACCTCTCCAACACTTTCTGTTGGATCATTGGCGTCCGAATGTAGATCCGCTGGACCTGGAACTTCCTATTCCTCGGTCCCTGCTTTGTCACCTCCACCCTTGGGACGATGTTCCCTGGCTGACACAATGTGTTCCGTTGGATCTTCCTTTGGCCGATCGCATCCTTACTGCGGATGCCAGCGATCGGGGCTGGGGTGCGATGTTGGATCCTCTTGGTCTGTCCACTCACGGCGAGTGGGACAGCGAGCAGGTGGGCCTTCATATCAACCAGAAGGAGCACCTTGCTCTTCTGTTGAGTTTTCGGCTTTGGATCCCTCACCTGTCGGACCATATTGTCCTACTTCTTTTGGACAATTCGACAGTAGTGGCCTACATATGGAATCAGGGAGGCACACATTTGATTCCCATGTATCAGCTATCTCGGGATCTTCTTCTGTTGGCGCGGGATGTAAACGCAAGGGTGTCCATTCGGCACATTCCCGGGCGTCTCAACATCCTAGCAGACTCCCTGCCCCGACACGACAGTGTCCTTCCAACCGAATGGATACTACATCGGTCGGTGTTTCAGGCGATTTGCGAGCAGTGGGGCGTCCTCAGGTTGACCTTTTCGCTACTCGCTGGAATCCCCTTGTCCAGATCCTCTGGCATTTGCGGTAGACACTCTGTCCCTGGACTGGACAGGTTGGATCGGCTATGCCTTCCCTCCTACACCGGTTCTTCCTCAAGTATTAGCGAAGATTCGTGCTTGCAGTTGCAGGATCATTCTGATCGCACCTCTGTCTCCACAGAGGGTGTGGATCAATCTGCTGCGGCCTCTGTTGGCAGATCGGCCAATTCGACTACCTCTACGTCGCGATCTTCTTTCCCAGAGTCATCTCAGGAAGTATCACAACAACCTGGTCAGCCTGTCCCTTCACGCCTGTCTTTTATCAGGTCCAGTCTCCGACGTAGAGGTTTTTCGAGACAAACAGTGGAGTGCATTTCTGCATCGCAGCGACATTCCTCTGGCATGACTTATGCTGCGAAGTGGAAGGTTTTCTGCCGCTGGTGTGCAGATCACAATGTGGATTACCGTGATCCATCAATCGCTCAAATTGCAGATTTTCTGGTATATCTTTTTGACTCCAAGGGCCTGCAGCCTATTACGATTAAGGGCTATCGGTCTATGCTGTCTGATACTTTCTCTTATGTGGGAAAGCGGTGCATCAGTTGTAATCTTTTTCTCTCCAAACTCATTCGGCACTTTTCTTTGAAGAGGCCTCGAGTTTTGCGTCTTACACCCAAGTGGAACTTGGCATGGGTGTTGCACTGTTTGGAGGGGGTGCCATTCGAGCCTTTATCTGAGACCAATATGCGTTTTCTCACCTATAAGACGGCTTTCCTTCTAGCGTTTGCTTCTGCTTGACGAGTCAGTGAGCTTCATGCGCTATCTGTTGATTCTGCTTTCTTCAGAAATGAGGCTAACAGTGTCACCTTCACTACTGATTGCTCTTTTCTGGCTAAGAATCAACTTACTGATTCGATACCTCCCCCCATCTGCATTCAGGCTCTCCCCGCTGTCGATGGTCGGAGACCTCTTCTTTGTCCTGTTCGTGCGATCAAGACTTACATTACTTGCACTCAGTTCATTAGGAGAGGTCGGAAGAGATTCTTTCTGTCTCTCATTCCTAAGAGGCAGTCTATCTCTTCTCATTCTATTTCCAGGTGGATCTGTCTTGCAATCAAGCTGGCTTATTCCCACTTGTCTGCTTCGGATCTTGTTTCGAACTGGTTTAATGCTCATGAGGTTCGTGCCATTTCTACATCCTGGGCGTTCTCCAATTCTGTTTCGCTATGAATGCGGCTTACTGGAGGAATGCTTCTACCTTCTCCTCCTTTTATCTCCACCACCTACAGCAGCAATCTGAGGACCTTTATTCTTTAGGCCCTCTCATTGCTGTTCAGGCTGTTGTGCACCCTCGTTAAAATTGTTCTTATCGAGGTTGTGCTTTGCTCAGCCTTGTTCTTTTCAGGTGCCTTCTCTCTATCTTCGTTACAGGTTTCACTATTGTTCTTTGCCCTCCTTGCTTTTCTTTCTGCTGCTTTTGTTGGTATTGGTTATGTGATTCACCTCCTCCTATTGTTTATTCAGCCAATTGTAAACAATTGTGAGTAGGTTGAAAAGAAATTAAAAATTTTTTAGTAAATTTTGTTTCTTAACATACCTACCACAATTATTTACCGGAGGCCCACCCTCCTTGGGGATATCCTTGATATCGATGCCTCCCCGCTAAATCACAAACTTCTTGCTGGCGGAAATACGGAATTGACGTCACGGTTGTTGCGCATGCGCTCGGTAAATGCAAGAGGTGTGCAGAGAGAGTACCTGTAATTTTGAGCGCTGGTCTCGCTCAACCCTTTTTCGATCTTTTTCGTGCTTTTGCACTCTATTACTTTTCCAGCTTGTTTGGAAAAGTTTCTAAACGCTTGAGTTAGTTCCGAAGTAGGGCTTGCACTTACGTTACAGCCAATTGTAAACAATTGTGGTAGGTATGTTAAGAAACAAAATTTACTAAAAAATTTTAATTTTTAGCTCAACTTTGACGAAGTCAAATTTGAGCTATTGTCATGGCCCGTCGTCCGTCGTCCGTCTGTCCGTCTGGCTGTCTGTCCGTCTGTCCGTCTGTCCGTACGTCAACAATTGGCTATGGCTCGGGCTAGAGGTCGTATTTATGAACCGATCTTTACGAAACTTCTTGTGTACCTTTGTTATGACCCTGGGACGGGAACGAGTGTTTTTAGGTGTGGTCCGAAATTCAAGATGGCTGCCAGTGGCCATTTTGTACCGATGATGCAAAAATCAGTTTTTTGTACAGAACTTCTGTATGAAAGTTCTGATTTGAATAAAGTTTTGTATAAATGTTTAGTACCATGGGATACATCACATATAATACGGTTTTTTTTCTCGTGCGTAAATTATGCAAATTAGACTGACTTTGATTTATTTAGTGTTACTTTCAGAGCTGTAAGTGCCAAGCTGCTATGGCTCGGGCTAGAGGCCGTATTTATGAACCGATCTTTACAAAACTTCTTGGGTACCTTTGTTATGACCGTGGGACGAGAACGAGTGTTTTTGGGTGCGGTCCGAAATTCAAGATGGCTGCCAGCTGCCATTTTGTACCGACGATGCAGAAATCTGTTTTTTGTACAGAACTTCCATATGAAAGCTCTGATTTGAATAATTTTTTGTATGAATGTTTAGTACCATGGGATACATCACATATAATACAGGTTTTTTTCTCGTACGTAAATTGTGCAAATTAGATTAATTTTGATGTTTTTTGGGGTTACTTTCAGCACTGTAAGTGCAAATGCCAATACGGCTCGGGCTAGAGGCCGTATTTATGAACCGATCTTTACGAAACTTCTTGGGTACCTTTAGTATCACCGTGGGACGAGAACGAGTGTTTTGGGGTCCGGTCCGAAATTCAAGATGGCCGATGGCAGCCATTTTGTACAAAATTAGGTGCAATCAGATTTTTGCACAGAACTTCCATATGAAAGCCCTGATTTGAATAATTTTTTTGTGTGAATGTTTAGTACCATGGGATGCATCACATATAATACGGGTTTTTTTCTCGTGCAGAAATTATGCAAATTAGATGAACTTTGATTTTTTCAGTGCGACTTACACACAGTAAGTACACATGTCAATACTGCTCAGACTAGAGTCTGTATTTATGAACTGATCTTCACGAAATGTCTTGGGTACCTTTGTTATCACCTTGGGACAAGAACGAGTGTTTCTGGGTGCGGTCTAAAATTCAAGATGGCTGCCAGTGGCCATTTTGTACCGAAATTAGGTCTAATCAGTTTTTTGTACACAACTTCTATACAGCTCAGACTAGAGGCCATATTTATGAACCAATCTTTATAAAACTTCTTGGGTACCTTTGTTATCACCGTGGGATGAGAGCGAGTGTTTTTGGGTGTGGTCCGAAATTCAAGATGGCCACCAGCAGCTATTTTGTACCAAAATTAGTGCAATCAGTCTTCTGTATAGAACTTCTGTATGAAAGTTCTGATTTTAATAAATTTTTGTATGAATGTTTAGTAATATGGAATACATCACATATTGTAAGGGGGTTTTTTTCGTGCAGAAATTATGCAAATTAGATGAACTTTGATTTATTCAGTGCAACTTACACAATGTAAGCACACATGTCAATACGGCTCAGGGTAGAGGCTGTATTTATGAACCGATCTTCACAAAACTTCTTGGGTACCTTTGTTATCTCCTTGGGATGAGAATGAGTGTTTCTGGGTATGGTCCAAAATTCAAGATGGCTGCCAGTGGCCATTTTGTACCGAAATTAGGTCCAATCAGTTTTTTGTCACAAGTTCTATACAGCTCGTATTTATGAACTGATCTTCACAAAACTTCTTGAGTACTTTTGTTTTCACCTTGGGACAGGAACGAGTGTGTTTTGGGGTGCCTTTGTTATCACTGTGCTATGAGAACAAATATTTTGGGGTTCAGTCAGACCCACTCTGGGACTCAAAGATTTTTTCTAGTTCAGCATCTGACTGTCACCCACCTTTACAATACTTTACCTATACATTTGTTACAGGCAACGGTCAGTATTTATGTACAGACCGTTACAATACTTTATATGTACCTTTGTTATCAGGTCATTACCTAGATGTTTGTTATTGCTGTGTCACATACTATACATGTACATGTCTTTGTCTTGACAAGTTGAGCTACAGTGTCATTGACACTTTCATTATTGAACCAACAGTTCAAAACTCATTGAATCAAAACTCTTTAAATGATATTGCTGCAGTTCAGGATTCAAGTTTTGAACAAGAATACAACTGTGTACATCCAGGGCTGTTTGCAAAGTGTTACTGAATTACCATGCTTTACCACTTTTAAAGAATGTGTTTAACTGGTTAAGTTCTGGAAGCCCATATTTAGGCTTTATTTTGGAAGTGCAGGTGCCCCAGTGTGAAGGCTTAATATTCTGTGGATGTGCTTCAAATTATCTTTGAAGTGTTTTTTAATTAGTCTGTATGGATTTGCCTTGCTGAGCAAAGTCTGTTAAGCACTTCTCACATGTGCTCTCCCATAAAATCAGTTTGTTTTTTTTAAACTGATTTCAGTTTTTCTCTTGCCCAACTACAATTTTTTTTTATTCTTTAAAATTTACATTTAAATTTCAAAGAACTAAAAAGCCATCAAAAGCATTATTATTTCTACAGGATATTAGTTATATGGAGTGTTATATATAGAACATACCCATAGTAACTTGGTGTACCAAATGTTCACCACGAGTGGTGTTAACCACAAGCCTTTGGTGCACGGTTAACACCACTTCACCACAAGTGGTGAACATTTGGTACCCCAAGCTACTTTGGGCATATTTTATTTATACCATGATCGTCAGATTAATAAGAGTTTAAATGTTAAATAAATCAATATTCACACGTGCAAATCTGTTTTTGTTAACATGAGCACTGGTGGGCGGTATTTCTGCTGGCAATTTTATCGCTGAAACGAAATAGAAAATGAAACGTGCAAATTGCGTGGCCTTTTTCATTTTAATAACATAATAACATACTATTTTGTGTTATGGATGCTTTATTAACATGAGACAAAGTATGTTTGTTAATTTTTGATATCTTATGAGGTAAACTTATTTAAAACGGTTATAAATAAATGCCGTTTTTATTTCAATCTTCATGAGGCGACAAGTGATAAATTTATTCAAGTTTGTATTCAAGGCGAGGTCATCAAAGGTCAGCTTGGATGTAGTTCCACTGTAGGTGTAAATTTTAACTATTGAAATCCCATTGCTGCCGTGTTCACCACGGTTGGTGTGTAAAGCTAAATTTATGTCATAGGCTTTTTATATATAGTAGAATAGGTAATCATGGTATAAATAAGCTGTTCGTTTCAGAATGTTGGGGGGAGAGAAGAGGGATGGAGCTAATGAGGCATTTTGGAGAACAGGGCTATTCAATGCCTTTTCACCTTTGAATTGCGACAAATCAGCTGCCGGCCAAGGTGTTATTATTATTATTAGGAACATAAAGTTTGATTTTGAAACTGTTTCTGTATGCAAATGTGATTTCGGTTTATTTTATAAGATTGTAATCACACCTGTGATAAATTGTAACAAGGCAAAAATATGTGAACAAATGTTGACAACAAAACATAAATTGGCACTCTAACAGTTGCTGGTTTGGGAAAATAAGTCAGTGCATGTGATAATAATAATAATTTCTGAGCATAAAATCCACAAAGTGTGCTTTGGTTGTACAATTTGTGAAAGCATTTGCATGGTAAAATGTATGCAGATTGATAGTTTTGATGAGATCTGGTGGTAGATGGCTTTGTTACCTTAGAAAATCATTTTGGAAAAAGAAAATGAAGGACTTCTAATTGGAAATTGTAATTTTTATACTGTACCAATGACCCAGACATAGCTGGTGCTAACTCTTAAAATATAGGGCCAAACACAAATTTTGCCCCCCAATCCCCAAAATTTGCATCTAAAACTAAAGAAAACATGTCCTGAAAGGCCCTCCACACTTCGCCCCTACTGCGCATGCGCAGTGTCAAGGACGTTCCGAAATTGGCGCCATTTATCATTCTAAGTTTGGCCCTTCATCAGTTAACATCTGACTGATCTTTGTGCTTTTAAATCTCAGTTTAAATGATGCCAGACACATAAATATTAGTGAAATGGTGATTCTAAGGAGGATAGAGAAGGAGGAGAGGAAAAGAATGTGTGACAGAATATTATCAGGGCTGTAACTTAAAATTTTTTAATGAAATTATGTTAAGTTACCTATTTTCAAGGCAGCAGCCATTTTGTTGTCATTCTGATTATTTAGTTACACTGTTTTTTCAAGTGTTTTCCTCTCTCCCTGTCCTTTAAGTTCCCCCTTGCTATTCTCCCATGCTTTTGGCATAGTTTCTGTAATTATTATTACTAAAATTTCTTGGGAGTTTTAGCTGAATAACAGAATGAATTCTGTTCTTTCCCCATGTTTACGTCTTCACCTACGGGTGGTTAGGCGTTGTGTTCTGCATCTACCATCTGATGTTCTGCAGTTTCTTCCCTGGAAGTCTCTGTTTTGCATCAGATAGTGTATTTTTCGTAACTGATTTCGGGCCTGGGTGCCTGGAGTCTTATTTTAGTGTTTTTACACTCATTGTTTACATTTACAACAGTCCTCTGTGTGAGGGGGGGATTTATAAATAATAATATCTTTATGTTATTTTAATCATAACTAGATACATTATTATTGTTCGTAAGTGTTGAATAAATTGTTTAAAATATTTTTAAAATTTTTGTCCACACTTAGGCTTGGGATCCATTGGGGCTCAACGTTACTTTTCAGAAACTTGGGCTGTTCTGAAAAAATATTTTTTCAAAATATTTTGATTTCAATTATTTTTTCTATATTAATGGATCATATTATTATTATGTATTTTGATTGCCAGGGGTTAGTGCGAGTACCAGGACTTGTTTTCTTTTCACATTGAAAGGATATTGATCAATTGTTTTAAGAGGAAGTCTTCCTCTGACTTTATTATCATTCTATATGTGGTCAGTGTACTCGCATTAACTCCTGTTCTGTATCGTATGATTTCGATGACAATATGGGAAGCGTATGTCACGGTATGTTGTTGGGGATTTGGACACTCCGGTCCTTTCCCCGCAGGGTCACTCTACTTTATCAATTTCTATTTCAGACGATCAAGATTAGGGTGATGTATCTGTGATGTCTTCCAACAGTGTGCCTCCGTCGTCACAATTAATGAAGGGCTAGCGGAAAAGTGCTCATGTAATACGCCAATTGCCTAAGAGGACCCTAGTAGGTTCGACGGCCTTTGACGTCCGCTAGCTCGCCCGGTGTAGCGTCCATTCACCGAATGGTTCGGCAGCCGGGTTCGTCCGTTGCGGTCTAGAAGGAATTTTGGGGTGATGCGAGCACTATAAAATTAACTTAATGCACACCCAGTGACGGTGGATCGGAGGGAGAACGGAGGAAGCCTTTTAGTCCGGTTCATAGCTCGTTCCGGTCCATCCGGACGGCAAGCGAGAGAGGCCCCTCTCTCGTTCAACAACATCTGGCCCCAGATGTTGTGGTACAAAATGTGTCGCTAGCGGAGCATACGTCCGTCGCTCGGGACGCTCCGTTGTATAGGCAGTCCGCTGAGACTGCTAAGGCTTCCTCTTCTCGTCAGCGCACACGACCGCACCTTGGCTGCGTGACCGCCGATATATTACCAGCATCGCCGATCAAGGATTCTTCGGCGACCAGGTCACACCATCCGGCAGCCAGGGATTCGAGACCGATGGACTCCGGACGTTCGCATAGGAAAAGTATGCGGGAGCCATCTGATGCGGAGCTGCCCTCGGCGAAGCAGCGATAGACTGCGCCTCCGCAGGTCTCGACGCCGGACATTCTTGTGCACATAGCACAGCTTATCGCAGCATCCCAGCAGCCGACAGAAACGGTGTCGGATCGAGAATTATCCGACGGCGCTGGGTCGGTAGCCGGGGACACGAGGCCTGCAGACTCCGGACGTTCGCATAGGAAGTGTGCGGGAGTCAACGTACACGGAGCTTCCGGCGACAATGCATCGTAAGTCCGCTACTGCACAGGCCTCGGGAACGGACGTGCTTTCCTTAATAGCACAGTTTATCGCAGCATCCCAGCATCAACTGAATCTGTCGCATATATTTTATCCGACGATGCTGGGTCGGGACGCTCCGCGGAAGCGGGTACGGACGTCCGAAAGTTTCATCCGGTCCGACGGGATACCGAAAGGGATTCGGAGGATTTCAAGCTTTCCCTTTCGGAACAACATATGCTGCGATGCCGGATAAGAAACTGATAGCGTCGGTGGACTTAGAAATTTTTGGTTCGGTTCAGGGACATCGTCCCTCAGTTCCGACATAGTCCAATAATGTCACACAAACTTTCGAATTATTGAACGACGCTATATATATTATTATTTTATGCTTGCTATCCAAGCATTTCTGGTTTCTTGTTCGAAGAGTTATGGAGATGTCTTTCAAAAGTGTGCCTCTGTCGTCATAGTTAATGAAGAGTTAGCGGCAATAAGTGCTCATGGAATATGTCTATCGCTTACGGAGTGACATTCGCTAGCTCAACCGGTGTAGCGTACATTCATCGAATGGTTCGGCTGCCGGGTTCGTCCGTTGCGGTCTAGGAAGGAGATTTGGGTGATGCGAGCACTTTAATTACTTTAGTACTCACCCAGTGACGGCAGATTGAGGACAGATCGGAGGAAGCCTGTTAGTCCGGTTCCTGGCTTGTCCAGGTCCGTCCGGGCTGTGAGCGAGAGAGGTTCCTCTCTCGCCCAACAACATAAGGGACCGCATGTTGTGGTTCAGATATTTTACATTCGGAGCATATGTCCGTTGCTCGGGACGCTCCGTTATATTGACAGTCCGAGAGACTGTCTTTAATGCTTCCTCATCCTCACAGCAGGGCACACGACCGCACATTGGCTACGTGACCTCGAGTATCCGATCAGTTTCGGCATTCAGTGATTCCACGGCGAATAGGTCGCGCCATCCGGTAGCCAAGGGACACGAGGCCTATACACTCCGTTCGCTCGCATATTGGAAGTATGCACGGGGTAACGATCACGGAGCTTCCAGCGGCAATGCATCGTAAGACCGCTTCTCCTCAGGCCTCAGTGACGGACGTGCTATCCGAGTTAGCACAGTTGTTTCGCAGCATCCCAGCAATTGACAGTTTCTCGGTCGAATCAGGAATTATCCGACGGCGCTGGGTCGGTGCGGTCCGCGGTTGCATCAGCTACGGACGACCGAACGCTTTATAGGGTCCGACAGGATGGCGAAAGGGATTCGAAAGATTTCGAGTTTTCCCTTTAGTAGTATCGGAAGATGCCTTTCATATCTTCTGGCATTATCTTCCTGTGATTATTATTTCGGACTTCATTGCTGCGATCTTGGATAAGAGACTTATAGCGTCATTGGACTTGGTTTTTTCGATCGGTACAGGGACATTGTCCCTGACTTACCGACGCAGTCCAATATTGTCATTACAACATGTGTTTTATTTTTCGACGCTATATATATATATATATATACAAGCCTGCTACTAAGCATGATAGTTTAGTTTCTTGTCCGCGTTGCTCATTTCTGCCATTTTATCATTTTTACAAATAGTTTATTTTGGCAGAGCAGGGCATACCGAGAGTTCATATGCGTCTAGACGGTGTGATTAAAGACTGCATATATTCTTTTTCGCCGTTTATGTCTTTTCCAATTTCAATGTTGGGAACGACATTATGTATAGTAGACTTAACTTAGACGCTTTATTATACGTAATCCGCCTTACTGAGGCGTTATCATTACGTCTTCAAGAAAAGATTTACGGGATATTATTCTCAATGTAATTTCTTTTGAGGGCAGTAGTTTGTTCACGTATAACTCCGCCCTTCAGTGGCTGATTGGAGTTGGTTAGACGTGACGCAGCCCTAGCTACATCCACACGCGTGGATAGTAAGGTTAAGAACTCTCTCAGAGTCGCTTCGTTCTCGGAGGAGCTTCTCTTCGACGGCAACTTTCCGGCAATCCATGAATTGCTCGATTTATACGTTCTCTTGTCTATCTAGTGTTACAAGAGATTCAGACTGGGGCAAACATTCGGTGGTTGACTCAGAGAGTGCCGCCGCAGTTGCCGGACCCGAGTGTGGCTGTTATGACGGTTGCCAGTCAAACAGATTGGGATATATACTGATCCCTACGGATTCGAAGTGCCAGGGTCTTTGGGTTCCGCAGTCTTTTAGCAATCAGTTTAACTTCCGCGGAATAATGTTTTTTAGGCTTGCTTTATGTCATTGCATGAACATTATTCAGAAACGCATGCCCAAATTCCTGTCCTTTAATTCGACAGTAGTGGCGTATCTCCGGAACCAGGGAGGCACTCTTTCGTTTCCGTTATTCAATTTAATGGAAAGAATCCGTCTGTTGGTTATAGTACACCAAGTTCAGTTTTGGTCCGTCATATTCCGGGTCGTCTGATTGTTTTATCGGACTCCCGTTCTCTTACGGGTCGCTTGTTGCTGTCAGAATGGACTCTCAGCAAACAAGTATTCAATCAGATTTGCTATCTATGGGAGCGCCCAATGATGATTTATTTATGACACAGCTTGCTAATCAATTGCAGACGTATGTGTTGGCTTGTCCAGATCTCTGAGCTAATAGTGTTAACGCTCTATTGATCTATAGGACGGAATGATAGGATACGCGTATCCTCCGGCGCTGTTGTTTTAGCAGGTATTGCTAAGATAAACAACCACAATACATTTCTGTTGATAGCATCTCTATCTTCACAGAGATCATGAGTAATTTACTCTCTTGTCTACTGTGGGTCTTAACGTGAAATCTTCCTCTATGTGAGGATCTTTTTTCACTGGGTAAATCGTGTCATCTTTATCACAACCAGCAAGGTCGCAACCTTCATGTATTCCGTTGTGTGGTCCGTATTGCATTGTAAGCACTGTACTGGACGAGCTTTGGACGCGATTTCTTACTATAGGAGATCCTCTTCTTCGCTATTCTATGCGACTAAAGTGGAGGCTCTTCCGTCGTGGTGTGGGGATCATTATGTTCATATTCTTGATCCCTCCATACTACTCATTGCTATTTTTTAGTATACTTGTTTCACAAGATCTACTGCAGCCTGTTATTATTTAGGTTATAGGTTTATGTTACCTCATACCTATGCACTCTACGATAGTTTACAATTGAGTCTTTTGTCTCTTTATCTAAGTCAGTTAGTAACTTTTTGATAAATAGACTTAGAATCTTTAGATTAAATTCCTATACGGATTTTAACTTCGGTTCTTATTTAGCTAAGTAATCATTTGAGCCTCTGGAAACAGTAGTTTTCAAATTCTGACCTTTTAGACAGTAATTCTGTTGGTTTCTCTTTTACTGTAGAGTCAGTGAGTTTCATGCACTATCGATGGATGATTTTCACTTTCATAGTTTCGGAATCAATACTTCCGTTACTATTTAGGTTGGATTGTTGCATAAGAGTTAGGCTCCTATTATCCGGAACCTATTATTTTAAGGTCCTTCCGTCTTCGTATGGGCATAGGCCTTTACTCTTTCCAGGTACAGTTTATGTATTTATAAACAGATATCTGTTTATTACAAGGGCGTAAGCTTCTTCTGTCTTTGATGTCTAGTAGAAGGACGTTACGCTCCATTTTATTGTTAATGGATTCTATTAACTATCGGTACTGCTTATGGTATATCATTGACTTAGCAGTTGTGCTTAAGATTTCGGCTCATGAAGTAAGAGTTCTTCTACTTCTTGGGCTTACATTAATAGTGTTGCTATTATAGATTTTTGAAGGCCGCTCATTGCGCTCAGCCATCCACATTCATGAATTTTATCTTAGAAATATCGAGTCAATTTCTGGAGGCCTCTTTTGTTAGGTCTATTATCTACTGCTCAGAATGTCATTCACTTAACAGTTGCTACTATAGCTAGGTAGGCTGTCTGTTTCGGCAGTGTCTCCGTTCGGCTGCCCTCTTCGCTCTGGGCTATTTGACCCAGGGCAAGAAAAAGGGGGGGGGGGGGGGAGGGTGTTCCCTTGGGTCACCTGTTTTACTATGAAAACAAGGGGATACCTCCTCCGGAGTTAGTAATTCTGAGCTGTTATTGGGATGGTTGTTTAGTGAGAAGTTTAGGTTTTTAAAATTCATTCAAGTCTTAGTTTTTAAAGTATAGCTTTTGAATATTGCATATGTCAACGGACATGATTATGCAATTCTCAGACACTTTTAGGAGTATAAGAGTCTCTATTCTCTAGACTTACTTTATTATTGGCTTACTTTAAAAATTATTAGTATAAGGATTATATTGGATATTAATAGAGTACATGGATGTATGAAGCTCAATTTTGGAAGGTGTTGTATCTTTCTAATTTATCATAAATAAGAAAAATACATGTAAGGCCTATTACTTCTTTTCCCTACAGGGGATGACTCTATTTTATTTTATTGAGCGTATTCCATTTTGTTCTATGTCCTTGGCCCTCCAGCCTTTTTACTATTCAGCTATGTCTGGGTCATTGGTACAGTATAAAAATGTTAAAAAATTTATAGTAATTTATATATTTTTTATACTTACCAATGACCCAGACGGGGATGGCCCTCCCAGGAGTTGGGAACTCTTGCCTCCCCGCTGAGTACATAGCGCTTACCAGGCACTGGTTATTAGAATGATTAATGGCGCCAATTTCGGAACGTCCTTGACACTGCGCATGCGCAGTAGGGGCGAAGTGTGGAGGGCCTTTCAGGACATGTTTTCTTTAGTTTTAGATGCAAATTTTGGGGATTGGGGGGCAAAATTTGTGTTTGGCCCTATATTTTAAGAGTTAGCACCAGCTATGTCTGGGTCATTGGTAAGTATAAAAAATATATACATTACTATAAATTTTTTAACTTTTACCCATAAAAAATATTGTTCCTGCAATTTTTCTGTTTAAGTGATTTGGGCTTACATCACTTTTCAGTATGGCCTGAACTGGGATTTTGGTGCTGAAGCATTTCATCTCTATTTTCTATGCTTGCAGCTTGACAACTACAAAGGGAAACTTGAATCAGTAATGGTCAAGAAGGAAGATGGTATACCACTTGTTCCTGAGATGTATATGGTACCAGCAGATAAGGTATGTATTCGGATGTTAAACCCTTCACCTAAAACAATATCCAAACATTACGTACACATCTCAAGTAGGGCAAAAAAAGTGCTGTCAGAGGCAATTTTATGTTGAGGGAGGGAGCCTTTTTCATTTTTTTTGTTAATCCACAAAACAGTCCTGAAAATAGTTGGAATTAGAAATTTAACTCCTTATACTATTATGTGGAAAAAACTTTGTTTTCAGCAGTGAAAAATTTCCATAGTGCAGTTGCAAATTTGACCAATTATATCTTGTTTGACAGAGCTCGGCAAATCAAATTGGTATCTTACAAGTGCAAAATAGTGAAGAGATTTCCAGGTAATAAAAACGGATTGATGTGGCAGGCATTTTAGTAGAGAGGGAGGTGCCTGGGAACCAAGATTTGTTTTTTTAATTGCCTAACTTTGAAGTTCTAGTATTTTCCTCCTGATGAGAACTTCTTGCCCATCTTTGGAATTGTCTGATTGAGTCCTTTTAATTGTGGTATTTGTCCCTTATGGAGGACGAACAAAAATATTGCTGTGGAATTAAAGGAGATAAAATGTATGAGTGATTACCACATCTGGGAAGTTGGGTTTTTGATTGGGTTATGGGTTAATCATTTACCAAACTCATCTGCTAAAATCCTGTTGGCTCTGTTCACTAAAACTGCTATTTTTATACTGTACCAATGACCCAGACTTAGCTGGTGCTAACTCTTAAAAATTCAGAGCCAAACACAAATTTTGCCCCCCCAATCCCCCAAATTTGCATCAAAATCCAAAAAATCCATGTCCTATATGGTCCTCCATACTTTTGTCCACTGCGCATACACAGTGTCAAGGAAGTACCGAAATTGGCGCCAAATCTTCATTTCTTTCTTTGGCTTTTCAATCAGTAACATCTCACTGATATCTGTGCTTATAATCTCAGTTAAAATGATGCCAGACACAAAATCATGAAGGAAATGGTGGATCCAAGGATGAAATAAGACGATGAGAGGAGGAAACAGTGGAAGTATGTGTTCAGGGCTGTAACTTATAATTTTTATGTAACATTATTTCATGTTCCCTAATTTCGGGACATGGGCCTGATGTTTTCAATTCTTGCTATGAAATCTCCACTGTTTGTTCAGTGTTTCCTCTCTCTCTTTCCTTGATACCCCCCTGGCTAATCTCCCATGCTTTTGGCATAATTTTTTAAATTTTTTTATTGAAATTTCTTGGGAGTTTTAGCATAGTTACAGAATGTTTATTCTGTTTTCCCCATAGTTATGTCCTCACCCTAGGGGTGTTTAGGCATTTTGGTCATGCATCTACCATCCGATGTACTGCAGTTTCTTCTGTGGAAGATTCTGTTTTACATCGGATAGTGTTTTAAAATTGGTTACTGATTTCGGGCCATATTTTCAGTGCCTGGAGTCTTGTTTCCAGTTTTTATTCACTTTTGTTTACGTTGACAACGGTTACTTCTGACAGTGATTCCTTGTCTTCTGTTAGGTTTTGTTTATAGCCAGATACATTAATATTGTCCGTAAGTGTAACATTAATTTTTAGATATGTTTTAAAATTTTTGTCCACACTTAGGCTTTTTTGGGATCCATTTGGGCTCATCGTTCCCTTTGGGAACTTGGGCTCATCTCAAAATTTTTTCGAAAATTTTTTCTTTTGAATTATTTTTCGAAATTTTTGTAATGGATTATTTTATTATTGTTATGTATCTTTGTATTTTCAAGGGTTAGTGCGAGTACTACGGCAGTTTAATATTTTTTTTTTAAATATGAAAGAATATTGTTCAAATTGTAAATCGAGGAAGTCTTCCTCTGATTCTCATGCTCATTGTATTTGCTGTAGTCAATGTACTCGCACTAATTCTTGCTCACTGTGTGCCAATTGGGATGACAAACGTTGGAGACATGTGTCACGGTATATTGTTAGTGGTGAGAGGTCCATGCCGGTCCTCTCACCACAGGGTCACTCTAGTTTTTCAGTCTCTTTTTCAGAGGAACAAGAACAGGGTGATGTTTCTGTGATGTCTTCAGGAAGTGTGCTACCATTGTCGCAATCAAATGAAGAGCTAGCGTCAAAAGTGCTCAAGGAAATACGAAAAGTGCCTAGATCCTTAGTAGGATTGACGACCTTGTCGCCAGGTAGCTTGCCCGGTGAAGCTATCACTTTTAAAATGGGTGAGGTGACGCCGGATTCGTTCGTTGTGGTCCAGGAGAGAAGGGGTGTTGGCGTACTATAATCTCGGATCACGCACACACCCGGCGATGACGGATTGGAGGATGAAAAAGAGGAAGCCAGTCAGTCCGGTGGCTAGCTCGTTCAGGTCTACCCGGACTGCGAGCGAGAGAGGTCGATCTCTCTTACAACAACATCTGGGGCCAGATGTTGTTGTACATAACGTTCATCAGTCAGAGCATACGTCCACTCCTCCTGCTCGGGACGCTCCGTTGTATAGACACAGGCGCGGCTAGTCTGTTGGCTTCCTCTTCCACACATCAGCACACACGACCGCACCTTGGCTATGTGACTTCGGATATCCAGCCTGCTTCACCGATCAGGGATTCCACATCGACCAGGTCATTCCATCAGGTAGCCAAGGACACGAGGCCTTACCAATCAGGACGTTCGCATAAAAGAATTATGCAGGAGGTACCGTCCCAGGAGCTTCCAGCGGCTAAAGAACGTAAGACCGCAGCTCCACAGGCCTCCGTGATGGACTTGCTTTCGCAGATAGCACAACTCATCACAGCATCCCAGCAACCTTCAGAAACTCTTTCAGATCAGGAACTGTCTGAGGAAGCTGGGTCGGTATGCTCCCCTGTAGTGTCAGATAGGGACGACCGAGATTCACATTTGGTCCAGTCGGATGGTGAAAGGGAATCTGCGGAGCTGGATTTTTCCCTTCTTGAACAACATAAGGTGGCCGTAGATTTAATCCAGCAACACCTTCCAGAAGTTGTTCCTCCAGACAAGAGAGCTGCGATACCAGATAAGAGACTGATAGCGTCACTGGACACAGACTTTTTTGGCCGGGCTAAGGACGTCGCGCCTGACTTTCTGGCCCAGACCAGAAATGTCTCACAGACATTTGAATTGCTGAATGATGCTATTTTCAAGCTAGCCTCTAAGACTGGCAGATCCAGTTTCTTATCGTCTCATGCTCTAAATCTGCCATTCATCAACAGTAGAAATAAATTTGAAATGGCAGGACAGGGCGTTCCGAGACTTCCTCTGCATTTAGATGACCAGGCAGAAGATTTGGAGTTATTTTTGCCGTCGTCTATGTCGATTCTCTCCAGTACGTTGGAGACGACAATCTCGTCTAACAGAGCCAGTTCAGACGCCTTATCTTCCAGGATGTTCAAACTTCCATGAGAGTTTTTTCGAGGGCAGTCGCATATTCCACGTATAACTCCTCCCTTTCAGTGGCAAATTTGGAGTTAGTCAGACGTGATGCTGCCCTGGCTTCATCCACAAGAGTGGATTCTAAGGTGAAAAACTCTCTTCGAGTCGCTCCGGTTTCAGGAGAGCTTCTCTTTGATGGTAAGCTTTTTTGCTAATCTACGATCAGATTACTAAGAAAGCTTCCGACTCTCTGCTCTTCAAGTCCGTTTCTTAAAAAACGGACTCAGCAGAGAGGAGTAAGTCGGGGACTTCTGGGGCGAGTACATCCAAGGGAAGTTCCTATAGAGGATCTAAGAAAGCCTCTACGTCTTACTCCAGAGACCGTCAGAGTAGCGACTCAGGTAGGGGATGTAATGCTGGCCGAGACAACCGGTTAGATGCCCCTAGGTCGACTGGTCGAGGTGCGGGTCGGGGAGGACGTAGTTTCTCCTCCCTCAAGCCTCGCAGGTCTGGGAGGTGAAGGTCAGAACCTCTGTTGCGCTCCAGTGGGCGGAAGGCTGTCAAGATTCTTAACCAATTGGTTGTCAATTACGGACGACTGATGGGTTCAGGGGGTTATTTCAGAAGGTCTAAAACTGTCCTTCAGAGAAAAACCTCCGTTAACTCAAAGTCCACGATGGACTCAGCTTCCGTCAAACCTTCAAAAGAGAGATTCGCTTCTATCAGAGGTGCAATCTCTTCTGGAAAAGAATGCATTAGAGGTCGTAGAAAACCAGGAATCTCCCGGTTTTTACAGTCACCTGTTCCTGGTACCAAAACCAGATGGCTTGTTCCGTCCAGTTATAGATCTAAGCTGGATAAACATGCTGATCGTGGCTCCGAAATTTTATATGGAGACCATTCGATCGGTGAGAGCGAGCATTCGAGTGAACGATTATGCTGCGAGCATAGATCTCAAGGATGCATGCTTTCATGTTATGGTACATCCGGCGTTCAGAAAGTACCTTCGCTTCGCTGTCCTAGGAGTCGTTTATCAGTTCCGAGCAATGTGCTTCGGTCTGAATCTAGCACCCTGGGCCTTCACTCGAATAATGAACTTAGTAATGACTCATTTCCGAGCTCATTCGTCTGCGGTAACGTCGGCCTACTTGGATGACACTCTTCAGAGGTACGGCGACAGATTAATGCTTCAGAACAATGTTCAGAGTCTGCTTCAACTGCTCCGACGTCTCGGTTTCATAGTAAACGTAAAGAAGTCGGATCTAGTTCCGTCCAAGTTGTTCATTCACTTGGGAATGAGGTTCGAGACGCACAACAATCTGGTTTATCTGCCGTTACCCAGAGCGAAATTAGTCGGTTGTTACGCTCGCTTTTGTCTTCACTCAGATGTAGTAACAGCGAGAGAATTCATGCGACTGATAGGTTTGTGTGGAGCCGCCGCGGATCTTATTCTGATGGGGCGCCTACGCACTCGTCCACTCCAGATATTTTTTACTCAGAATTGGAGTGTGAAGATTCATTCACTCGAAACGAACATCGTCTTGTCGAACCAAGTAAAACAAGAGATTCAGACTTGGGCAGATATTTAGTGGTTAACTCAGGGAGTTCCACTGCAACTGCCGGATCCGATTTTTACGATTGTGACGGTTTCGAGTCAAACAGGTTGGGACGCAACTTTGAGCCCAACAGATTCGAGGTGCCAGGGTCTTTGGGATCCGCAATTCCTAAACAAGCACATAAACATCAAAGAGATGATGTCAGTTTGGCTTGCACTACGTCATTGGATGAACATTATTCAGAATTCACATGTTCAAATTCTGTCCGACAATTCGACAGTAGTAGCATATATTCGGAACCAAGGAGGCACTCATTCCATTCCGTTGTTCAACTTAACGGAGAGAATCCTTCTGTTTGTCCTAGAGCATCAGGTTCTTCTGTTGGTCCATCATATTCCGGGTCGTCTGAACGTTCTAGCGGACTCCCTTTCTCAGAAAGGTCATATGTTGCCGTCAGAATGGACTCTCAACAAACGAGTATTCAATCAGATCTGCTACCAATGGGAACATCCGATGATAGAGTTGTTTGCGACGCATCTCAACAATCAGTTGCAGACGTATATGTCGCCATGCCCAGATCCTCAAGCGTTCGCAGTAGACGCTCTCTCGATGTCTTGGGACGGAATGATAGGATATGCGTATCCTCCAGCTCCGTTGATTCAACAGATATTGCTAAAAATCAAGCAATTTCACTGCAAGATTCTGTTGGTAGCATCTCTGTCACCCCAGAGACCATGGATAAATCTACTCAGGTGTCTGTTATGAGACATTCCTCGGAAGCTTCCTCCATGAGAGGACCTTCTTTCACAGGGGAAATCACGCACACTGCATCACAACCCGCAAGGTCTCAACCTTCACGTATTTCCATTGTGCGGTCCTTCTTGCACGGCAAGCATTTTACAGGACGAGCAGTGGACGCAATTTCTAACTGTAGAAGGACCTCCTCTTCGCTAAATTATGCTGCTAAGTGAAAGGTTTTCTCTCGTTGGTGTAGGGATCATTCTATTGATATTTATGATCCCTCCATTCCAGACATTGCTAATTTTTGGGTCTATTTGTTTGACGAGATCAAACTGCAGCCAATAACTATTAAGGGTTATAGGTCTATGCTATCGGATACTTATGCTCATCATGATAGCTTCCAATTGGATCTAACGTCTCTTTATCTAAGTTAGTTAAAAGCTTTTCGATAAATAGACCTAGAATCCTTAGGTTAATTCCTAAGTGGAATTTAGCTTGGGTTCTTCTGAAGCTAAAAGAAGTGCCATTTGAACCCCTTGACACGGTAGACTTCAAATACTTATCTTATAAGACAGCTTTTCTCTTAGCCTTCTCTTCTGCTAGAAGAGTTAGTGAACTTCATGCTCTATCTGTTGATGATTCTCTCTGTCATAGTGTTGGTAATACTATTACTTTGACTACTAATGTTGGATTTTTGGCTACGAATCAGGCTCCTAATAAGTACCCTGAGTCTATTGTTATTAAGGCTCTTCTGTCCTCAGATGGCCATAGGCCTTTGCTGTGTCCAGTTAGAGCTATGCGTATTTACAAACATAGATCTGAGTTTATCAGAAAGGGACAAAAATGTTTCTTTCTGTCTCTGCTGCCTAATAGGAGGGACATCACGGTCCATTCTATTTCTAGGTGGATTTAGTTGACTATTCGTACTGCTTATGAAAAATTATCTTCTACTCAGCAGTCTGTGCTTAAGATTTCAGCACATGAAGTTAGAGCGCTGTCTACATCTTGGGCTTATGCTAATAGTATTGCTATTACCGATTTGATGAAGGCTGCATACTGGTCTCAGCCTTCTACACTCACAAATTTTTACCTTAGAAATATTGAGTCTATTTCTGGCGACCTGCGTTGTTTAGGTCTGTTATCTGTTGCTCAGAATGTTGTCCACTAAATAGTTGCAACTATAGTTATGCAGGCTTTCTGTTCCAGCAGTGACTCTGTTCTGCTGCCCTCTTTGTTCTGGGGTGATTGACCCAGAGCAAGGGAAAGGGGGGGGGGGGATGGTTTCCCTCATATCTCCTGCTTTATAGTGAAAAGCAAGGGCATACCTCCTCTGGAGTCAGTCGGTGCTGGGATGGTTTTAAAGTGTAAAGCTAATGTTTATCTCATTTATGTAATATGTTTAAAGTGTAGCTCAGTGTGAAGCATTATATGTCACGTGTCATACGACCGTTAATATACAATCCTCGAACACTTTTAAATGAGTATAAAGTGTCTCATTCTCTGGACTATCTTTATTTATTGGCGTTCCTTTAAAAAAATTAGTATAATGGGTTATACTGGATGTTAATAGAGATCATTGATGTTATTATGCTCAATTACGGAATGGTATTGTGTTTTTCTTTTTTGATACAAACAAGAAAGATACATGTAAAACCTGTTCTCCTCTTCTCCTTGAGGGGATAATTCTGTTTACATGTAATTGAGCCTATTGGATTTTCCTTGATGTCCTAGGCCCTCCAGCCTTTTTTTCTATTGAGCTAAGTCTGGGTCATTGGTACAGTACAAAAATATGAAAAAATTCATAGTAATTTATATATTTTTTATACTTACCAATGACCCAGACAGGGATGGCCCTCCCATGAGTTGGGAACTCATACCTCCCCGCTGATCATACAAACATTTACCAGGCACTGGTTGTAAGAATGAAGATTTGGCGCCAATTTCAGTACTTCTTTGACACTGCGCATGCGCAGTGGACAAAAGTATGGAGGACCATATAGGACATGGATTTTTTGGATTTTCATGCAAATTTTGGGGATTGGGGGGGCAAAATTTGTGTTTGGCCCTGAATTTTTAAGAGTTAACACTAGCTAAGTCTGGGTCATTGGTAAGTATAAAAAATATATAAATTACTATAAATTTTTTCCTATTCATTTTATGTATTTTTCCATTTCTGTGTGTAACACAGTTTTTTCCTTTCATTGAAGTGAATTCACCTCACTCATTTCAGTGAGTCACAAGCCATGTTTTGGTTGCAGAAAATAAATATACTCTGCAAAGGATCATTTGAAAAATTTATGGGTCAACCATTTACATAAGTTATCATTAAAGATGGCTAAGCACTACTCAAAAAATTGCTATTCACCTACCTTTACCTACCTTTAATTCACCTACTATGAAGTAGTGGGAGCTCATGCTGTGAACCCAAATGTGTCCGCATCCATGTTCAATTTTATGTTTAGCTCAGTTTAATTCATCCCAAAGCTTGTATATTGCAGTTATGTATTGCTTAGCACTGTCCCCAAACTCTCTATTTCTCAAAACTCTTTAACTCTTAAACTGTGTATATTTTGCTGTAAATTTGATGGGTTTTTTCTCAGAGTAAATCTTTGTCATTTTCAGTTGTCAGAATTTGCATTTAGGTCAGAATTGTTCCTTCTAGTACTTCCCGTGCAGGGCAGTTAATTTTTTTTTATGTTGTTTCTGCTTTGATAACTTCTATTAACCGTCATAGTGTAGTTATGGGTATCTTTTTGTTAATTTGTTGTAAACATTTTTCTGCCAAAAATTACTTAGTTCTGATTGTAAGAATTTTTGTTTTGTGCAGCTCTTGTATATTTTGTAAGAGTTTATGTTTAGCTCAGCTACATTGAATCACATGGCTTCAAAGCTTTTATATTGCAGTTATGTATTGTTTAGGACTATCCCAACACTGTTTGACCTTTGTATTGTGTATGTTTTGCTTGAAGTTTTTTTTTCAGGGTAAATCTTAGTCATTTTCAGTTGTCAGAATTTGCATTTAGGTCAGCATTTATTTATATTTATTGGTGTTTAGGGTCACATACTTATGCACAATTTCTAATCGTGACCATGACAGTTTTACAGGTGGAGGAAGCCGGAGTACCCAGAGAGAACCACCGAGCATCAATGAGCAACTGTCAGCTACTCAACATTCTAACTCTGTTCAAGCTCAGCTCAAGCAGGAATACAGCAGTTGAAGATGTGCACCATCAGCTTGCAGTATGCCTTAGTACACGGCGTCATCATGCCCCCATGTAGGCAAACGGGATAAAGTGCCTTGCCCAAAGACACAACGCGGGTCATCCCAGACAGGGATCGAACTTGGGACCTCTAGTATAGAAGTCCAACAGTCTACCACTGAGCCACCGCACTCCCTGAGCATTGTAACTTCAAGTTTTTCATATGTTATTATGGGTCATCATGATTTCTATTCTTTTCCATAAAGCCTTCAGGCTTTGTCGGATGTAACACTGGCATATTGTCTCGCACGAGATAGTCGTTCCACCTCATTTCAAAGAAACAAAAGAACAAAGGAGATGCACACTATAAAGGCAGTACTCAGGTGTGGAGAAGTGTCTTTTTGTTTTGAGCGTTTGGTCGTTTCACTGTAATGTCATCTTCCAGTTTAGATGAATTGGTTTCATCCGATAGTAGCATCAGCGATTCTAAATCATTTGTATTTGAGAATTTTGACAGTTCCACTGCAAATTGCAATTGTTTTTTCACACTTACCTGCTTGGGCTGTACACAGTAACACATTGCTGATTTTTTCTGATAACGATGACCACAGTTTTGAAGAGTATATTGTCAGCATTATTTGCAGATCACTGTTGATCTGGATGCAGTCCCGTCACCTAGACACAGTGAGGGAGAGGATGAGGTCCCTCCCATAATACTACAACATAGTTGTAGCTGAACTGTACAATAAACAACATCACGGTGTGACCCGGATGTGTTTTTGCAAGCAAAAGTAACCGGTGGTACTAAAATAACCGATCCTAAAGTAAGTTCTGTCTGGTACTCCTAAAAAACATCAAAATGGACATGAAAAGGACAAGAACCATAAAAAGTAAAAATCACATGATTGTTCTACTACAGTATCAAAATCTGTTACAACCCAATCTTCTTAACATGTTTGGATCTGATTCAGAGCTCTCTCTAAGTGATGCTCATATTGATTACACACACCCTGCACAGTCTGATGGGGCTTGTTCTGATGATGATGATGATGATGATGATGATGATGATGATGATGATGATGATGATTTCTTTGCACTTCTCAAACTTTTTGATGATGAAACCAAGTTAGGCACAGCCATAAATAAAGAAATTGCTGACTTTGCAGATAGAACTGCCAATGCCTAAAATTGATCTTGTCCACCTGTTTCTGCTCCTAGAGTAAGTCCAGAATTTTGGACCCATCTTGATTCACTCTGTAAAAAACGTGATTGCCAGTTGCAGGACACTCAGAAATTTCTTGGACATGAGACTCTAACCTACAAAGGCAGTCTACTTAAAGCACCTCAATGAAAGATTTCATAATTCACTAGCAACCACGACTTACCTTGTGGATGGGATTACTTTAGTAGGGTCAACTGTGTGTGACCTCTCTATTAAGCATCAGTTTCTGGTTAAACCTACTTTCAATGCCGAATACAGATCTCTTTGTAGTGTGAATTGACCTTTCTCCTAGCACCTTTTTGGGGATGTTGTCTCCAAAGATATTTATAAGGCAGAAGTAACTAAGGTTAGACTTGCAAATAGACTCAAGTCTTTCACAAACAAAATATTTCAGCCTTTTTTGGGCAGGCGCCAGAATTTTACAATTTCTGACAGAACTCTTACAAGACCGGCTGCAGTTAAGAAAAGCAGTGGCCAGGCTTCAAGAAACCCTATCAAAGCCATCAGTAATTCAACACTTACCAAACCAACACATGACTGTTTGTTATTTTCCTAAAACTGGTAGAATCAAACCTTTCTATCCAATTGAAAAAACTTAACCAGTGACCAATTTAACCTCCAAGCGATTACCGTTGATAGGATTGAATTTGTATCTTCATCAGTGCAGCACAATATCCCTCCACTGATTAACTTCTCTCCTTCTGAATCACAACTTGTTCAGGCAGGTGTCTTGCATCTGCTGGATAAAGATGCCATTGTTCTTTGCCATCATGATCCAGGGCAGTTTATTTCAAATCTCTTCTTATGAAAAAAGAAAAATGGTGCCATATGACCAATTATCAATTTGAATGCCTTGAACAAATACATGGAATATTCCCATTTCCAGATGGATACTTTGTCTTATGTACTGCCATTGATTCAAAAAGGTGATTTTTTTCACATCCATTGACTTGAGGGATGCATTTCTTATCAACCTACCTTACAATTGTTTACTACAGGCTTGCACTACAGTGGAAGACCCTAACTCGAATAAAATACTCTCTATTTTAATCTTTCCCAAGAGATTTGGGAAAGAAAAGTGGTGTAAAAACACCATGAAAAAATAAGCCAAAACTGGGTCGAGCACCATCGCCGCACACCTAGTAAGGGATGCTCTTCTCTTAGTACAATTCCACGACTTCCATTAACCAGTGCGCAAGCAGTCATCAAACCATTCTTCTTTTGTCCGCACAACGTGGTTGACGTGTCGCCATCTTTGCATTACGATACAGTGATAATTCAGCTCGTCGATAATGGTTTTCCTGTGACTGGATTATGGATCTGAAGATCGTATAATAACAGGACTGTGTTTTATATATTCTCAGTAATATTTTCAACCACATTCTCATTGTATTTTATTTATATATTCCATTTTCGCTAATATTTTTTCGACATCGTGTCATCGCGGTTTGGCAATGAAATTTTTTGGTTGATAAATTTTTATTGTTATTGGAGTTAGGTGTCAATGAGGGACTGTCTGGACAGGATTTCTTTGCTCTGTTTAGGGCTGAATTTCTGTTTTTTAGGTCCCTGTCGGCTGTCTGGGTTCTGTCGTGTACCCACCAGTTATTTTTTCTGCCACCTTCTCTCGTAGTTGAGGGTGTTCTTCTACTTTTGTATCTGTTGAGTTCACCTTTTTCTTCTACTGCTCTCACCTCTGTTATTTCCAGTTCGGTTCCTTTAGGGCAATTCCTTTTGCCCTCAGCTTTGGTGTGTTCTCATGGCTGTTTTTCCCGCACCCGCGGGGGGTGGGGAACACTGTCGTTTTGGGTCCTCCCGACTCAACCACGTCTGGTGTGAGTTATACTCTCTCCGTGGGGGATGTGCAGCTCCTCCCACACCCGTGGGGGGTGGGGAATGCTGTCGTTTCAGGGCCTCCCGACTCGACCACGTCTGTGAAAGTTACACTCCTTCCGTGGGGTATGTGCAGCTTCTCCCGCACCTGCCGAGGGTTTGGAATGCTGTCGTTTCGGGGCCTCCCGACTCGACCCCGTCTGGTGAGAGTTATTCCCCATCCGTGGGGGATGTGCAGTTTTTAGCTCACCTGAGCGAAGTTCAAGGAGAGCTTTACTAATCGCTTTCCGTCCGTCGTCCGTCTGGCATCCGGCGTAAACTTTGCAAAACCAACTTCTCCGAAGAAACCACTGGCCCAATATTTTTCAAATGTTGGGTAAATGTTTATTACCTAATGTCAATTCAGATTTTTTTAAATGAAGTTGCCCCTCCTCCGGGGTGGGGCCACGTCCCCAAGGGGCACCAAAATCTTTGAACATCTTCTTCTCATGAACCAGCAGCAGCAGAGACTTGATATTTGGTATGCAACTTCCTTTTGAGGTGTAGAATCAAGTTTTGTTCAAGAGAAGTTTGTTGGGCATTATTTGCCTTCGTTATGGGTGGGGAAAAATGTTTGGCCACGCCTAAAATTTCTATTTTCTGAACCGTGAGGTCGATTGGAACCAAATTTGATATAAGATGATAATGGGTCATAAATAGTTGATTGATGCAAAAAAAAATTTTCTCATTGCCCTGTGGGAACCTTGGGAGCCAAAAATAGGAAAAACCTTAAAACTGCCATATCTCCAAAACAACACGGCACAGAGAATTCTTATTTTGTATAAAGCTTACTTTTATCCAGTAGAATAGAATGGTTAAAAAAAATCCCTATCGCTTTGATCACAAGGTACTTTTTTCAGGACTTTGAAAAAGTGCTGAGTCAGCACTTTTTAACACTGTAGGCAATGGGAAAAACATTAAAAAATCTTCTTCTCCAGATCCAGCAGGCAGAATCTTTTGATTGGTAGAGTGCTAAATTTTTTCTCAGCCTCAAAATTTGTTTATACATTTTTTTCTTGTTACAAAAATGGGAGAATGCCTACAGGCACTCTCCAAAAAATTGTACCAATGCAAATCAAAAATGGAGATGAAGTAGTTTTACTTCCAAGATAATATGAAGGACATCCACAGAATATGAAGCCTTTAACTTTAGGTACCTGCAGTTCAGAATAACAGAATAAAGCCAAAATATGGGCTTCTAGCACTCTACCAGTAAAGCAGCCTTTCTTGTGTCTTGATAGATTTTTAGACTTTTGCTTGAGAGGTTATATATATATTTCAATTTTATGCAATATATCAATACTTATTAATGAAAAAAAGGCAGTTTCCCAAGAATTTTTATGTAGCCGAGCATTCGGTTTGCCATCTCCAAACCACGTGAACAGTCAGTCATATAGAGTCATTTTTAAAATTTTTCACACAGCAGATGGAAATTCATCTCCCCTGCTTTACTTACTATTAGCTAAGGTTATTACGCTATTGATACAAGTATTTAGAGATTTCTATTGAATTCCAGGTCTGTTTTTAGCTTAGGCACAGGTGGGGCTATAAGATAATCAGCCCCAATGTCCAAGTTCTACACGTCCATCAACCAGAGGTCTTCTATCAGGTAATTGGTTCAACGATCACTTTAGTTATAAATGTCTGTGAATTTTATTCATCATTACATGCATTTACCAGAGGGAGATCCATGTCCCCCACACACTATTAGACAAGGCTGTTGCTCATCTGATGAAGGCGTGAAGTGCTATGCTGACCATAGTCGCTATCGCTGGTCTTCTAGCCTAGATACATACATCTCCACCATTAGCTTAGTCACTACCGATAAGGTGGAGGATGTGGATCCTCTTTTTAGCTCACCTGACTGAAAAGTCAGGGTGAGCTTTTCTTATCACTCTTCGTCCGTCGTCCGTTGTCCTGCGTGAAGGTGGTGTTCGCGCCTCTTTCTCCTAAACCAGTGGCCACATTTTAATTAAATTTCATGTAAGTGGTGGTTATGATTTTCATCCAAATTAGGTTTCGGCTCATATTGAGCAGAGGTGTGGGGAAAAAATGGCCAAATTTTTTGAAAATCTTCTTTCAATGAACCACCAGTAGCAGCGACTTGATATGTGATATACAGAGTCCTTTTGAGGTTTGGAATCAAGTTTGTTCAAGAGAAGTTTGTTGGGCATTATCCGCCTTCCTTATGGGAGGGGCAAAAATTTTGGCCACGCCTAAAATTTCTATTTTCTGAACCGTGAGGTCAATTTGAACCAAATTTGATATGAGATGATAATGGGTCATAAGTAGTTGATTGATGCAAAAAAAAATTTTCTCATTGCCCCGTGGGAACCTCGGGAGCTAAAAATAGGAAAAACCTTTAAACTGCCATATCCAAAACTACACGGCACAGAGAATTCTTATTTTGTATAAAGCTTACTTTTATCCAGTAGAATAGAATGGTTAAAAAAAATCCCTATCAGTTTGATCACAGGGTACTTTTTTTCAGGACTTTGAAAAAGTGCTGAGTCAGCACTTTTTAACACTGTAGGCAATGGGAAAAACATTAAAAAATCTTCTTCTCCAGATCCCGCAGGCAGAATCTTTTGATATTTGGTATGCAACATTGTAGGGTGGATCGGATTCAAGTTTGTTCAAATCGGCCCCCTGGGTTCATATTTGGGCTCAGTATAGGAGCACGATTTCGAACTTAGTGCATTTCAGGCAAATTTCTTAAAAAATCTTTTTCTCCAGATCCAGCAGGCAGAATCTTTTGATATTTGGTATGCAACATTGTGGGATGGATCTGATGCAAATTTGTTCAAATCGGCTCCCTAGATTCATATTTGGGCTCACTATAGAAGCTCAAATTCGAACTTAGTGCATTTCAGGCAAATTTCTTAAAAAATCATCGTCTCCAGATCCAGCAGGCAGAATCTTTTGATATGTGGTATGCAACATTGCGAGGTGGATCTGATTCAAGTTTGTTCAAATCAGCTTCCTAGATTCATATTTCTGCTCACTATAGAAGCTCGAATTCAAACTTAGTGCATTTCAGGCAAATTTCTTAAAAAATCTTCTTCTCCAGATCCAGCAGGCAGAATCTTTTCATATTTGGTACACAACATTGCGGGGTGGGTCTGATTCAAGTTTGTTCAAATCGGCCCCCTGGATTCATATTTGGGCTCACTATAGAAGCTTGAATTCGAACTTAGTGCATTTCGGGCAAATTTCTTCAAAAATCTTCTTCTCCAGATCCAGCAGGCAGAATCTTTTCATATTTGGTATGCAACATTGCGGGGTGGATCTAATTCAAGTTTGTTCAAATCGGCCCCCTGGATTCATATTTGGGCTTAATATAGAAGCCAGAATTCGGACTTAGTGCATTTCGGGCAAATTTATTAAAAAATCTTCTTCTCCAGATCCAGCAGGCAGAATCTTTTGATATTTGGTATGCAACATTGTGAGGTGGATCTGATTCAAGTTTGTTCAAATTGGCTTCCTAGATTCATATTTGGGCTCACTATAGAAGCTCGAATTCGAACTTAGTGCATTTCAGGCAAATTTCTTTAAAAATCTTCTTCTCCAGATCCAGCTTCAGAATCTTTTCATATTTGGTAAGCAACATTGTGGGGTGGATCTGATTCAAGTTTGTTCAAATCGGCCCCCTGGGTTTATATTTGGGCTCAGTATAGGAGCCCAAATTTGAACTTAGTGCATTTCAGGCATATTTCTTAAAAAATCTTCTTCTCCAGATCCAGCAGGCAGAATCTTTTGATATTTGGTATGCAACATTGTAGGGTGGATCTGATTCAAGTTTGTTCAAATTGGCCCCCCTGGATTCATATTTAGGCTCACTATAGAAGCCCGAATTCGAACTTATTGCATTTCAGGCAAATTTCTTAAAAAATCTTCTTCTCCAGATCCATCGGGCAGAATCTTTTCATATTTGGTATGCAACATTGTGGGGTGGGTCTGATTCAAGTTTGTTCAAATCGGCCCCCTGGGTTTATATTTGGGCTCAGTATAGGAGCCCAAATTTGAACTTAGTGCATTTCAGGCAAATTTCTTTGAAAATCTTCTTCTCAAGATCCAGCAGGCAGAATCTTTTGATATTGGGTATGCACCATGCTTAGGGTGGTGAGATTCAAGTTTGTTCAAGCCAAGTCCCTGGGTTCATATTTGGGCTCACTGTGGTAGCCCGAATTATAACTTAGTTCAAAATGAGGAATTTTCTTTAAAAATCTTCTTCAGATCCAGCAGTCGGAATGTTTTGATATTTGGTATGCAGCATCCTTAGGGGGTGAGATTCAAGTTTGTTCAAGCCATGTCCCTAGGTCCATATTCGGACTCACTTTGGGAGCTTGAATTGTAACTTAGTTAAAAATGAGGAATATTCTTTAAAAATCTTCTTCTTCAGATCCAGCAGTCGGAATGTTTTGATATTTGGTGTGCAGCATCCTTAGGGGGGTGAGATTCAAGTTTGTTAAAGCCAAGTCCCTGGGTTCATATATGGGCTCCCTGTGGGAGTCTGAATTATAACTTAGTTCAATATGAGGAATATTCTTTAAAAATCTTTTTTTTTTTAGATCCACTGGTCAGAATCTTTGGATATTTGGTTTTAGCTTTTCTTAGGAGGAGCAGATGCAACTTCTTGAAATCAATTCTCTGGGTTGATATAAATTTAGCCTGCCATGTTAGGTGAGCGCCCTCAGGCACCTTGGGGCCTCTTGTTACAGACCTTATCTTGGTGGAAAGTCACATTTGCCACCCACATTAGTTTTCTGTTGGCCGAAGTGCTTACCTTTGATCGTATGGAATTGTTTTACATAGGATCATTTGAATTCACTGGTTGTCATGAGTGGATGTCACATTTCATAAATTTTCATTCATTTTCACACACCTACATCCTGCAAACCTATCCTTTTCATGTACATTCAGTTGCTAATTGAGCTGTGCTACTAGATTGTGAAAATGAGCAAGGAAGTGATAGAGATCACTTTTCATAAAGTCACCTGGGCTTTGCAGTGGGTTCTTTCTTGTATCGAAGAAACAACAGACACCTCAGACTAGTCATCGGCTGAGTCTTATAACCTCCCCATTTAGGCTTTGATATTCAATAAGGAGACACTCAGGTATGTTAGGAGCTTAATTCATGAGAATGTTTTACACTCAGCATCCATGTCATGGCATATACCTTCTTGTAAACCAGATGTATAGCATCTTAACAATTTTACATGGTTCTCATTCAGATTCAAGGCATCCAAAACAATATAGATATGTTTCATCATAAATCTAACTTCAAGAGATTTTACCCACCTGATGAATTCAAGTGATATCATATCACCAGGGTATTCATCAGTATCATCTTTAGCTTTTCTTAACAACATTCCACAGAGACATGTTTATTCTAGTCTTCTGGAGAATGATATTTGTCATTCCAATGCAGCTGCATTTGTCACTGAGCCTTCGTGCAGCACCAGAGAAGTCAGACCTTTTTCTGTCCGTGAAGTTCTCAAAGGCAACACAAAAGTGACTCTAGTCATGGCTAGGGATAGAGAACAAATCTATTGTTGATGCAAGGAGTTTCCTTGGTCTCCTGTTTTTTTAGCTCGCCTGACTTTCAGTCAGGGGAGCTATAGTGATCACTCACCATCTGTCGTCCATCGTCCGTGAACATGGTGTTTGTGTCTTCTCCTCCAAAATTGCTGAACAAATTTAATTGAAATTTGAGATAATAGTTTGTTATGACATCGCATTTTGATTTTGTGGTAGGGCCACGCTTAAGTGTGCTTAAATTTTAAAAAATCTTCTTCTCATGAACTAGCAGTAGCAGATACTTGATATTTGGTGTGCTGCTTCCTTTTGAGGTGTAGACTCAGGTTTGTTCAAGTGAAGTTCGAGGAGCTATATTTGCCTTCGTTATGGGAGGGGCAAGAATTTTCGCCCTGCCCAAAATTTCTATTTTCCAAACCGAGAGGCTGATATGAACTAAAATTGATATGAGGGCTTATTGGGTCATAAGTACTTAATTTATGCCCCCCAAAATTTTCCTGTTGCCCCATGGGAACCGCAGGAGCTAAAAATAGAAAAAATTTCAAACGCCCATATCTCCAAAACTACATGGCACTGAGAATTCTTACTTGGTGTGAAGCTTCCTTAGGACCAACAGAATGGAATGGTAAAAAAAAATTGTTATCGTTTTATCAGCGGGTACGTTTTGGGGACTTTGAAAAAGTTCGGAGTCAGCATTTTTTAACACTGTGGGTAATGGGAAAAACATTTAAGACTACTCTTCTCCCAAACCGCTGCTCCAAAAGCTTCTAAATTTAACATATAACATCTTTGGATGATTGTTTCACAAGTTTATTGAAATCAAATCCCTGGGTCCATATTTGGGCTCTCTTGGGAGCCCATATGTTTAAATTAGTGCAGTATGAGAAATATTCTTTAAAAATCATCTTCTTCAGATTTACCAATCAGAATCTTTTGATATTTGGTATGCTGCATCCTTAGGGGGTGAGATTCAAGTTTGTTCAAGCCAAGTCCCTGGGTTGATATTTGGGCTCACTGTGGGAGCCCAAATTATAACTTAGTTCAAAATGGGGGATTTTCTTTAAAAATCTTCTTCTTTAGATCCAGCAGTCAGAATATTTTGATATTTGGTATCCAGCATCCTTAGGGGGGTGAGATTCAGGTTTGTTCAAGCCATGTCCCAGTTCATATTTGGGCTCACTGTGGGAGCTCGAATTGTAACTTAGTTTAAAATGAGGAATTTTCTTTAAAAATCATCTTCTTCAGATCCAGCAGTCAGAATGTTTTGATATTTGGTATGCAGCATCCTTAGGGGGGGAGATTCAAGTTTGTTGAAGCCAAGTCCCTGGGTTGATATTTGGGCTCCCTGTGGGAGCTCTAATTATAACTTAGTTCAATATGAGGAATTTTTCTTTAAAAATCTCCTTCTTCAGATTCAGCAGGCGGAATGTTGTGATATTTGGCATGCAGCATCCTTAGGGGGGTGGGGAGATTCAAGTTTGTTCAAGCCAAGTCCCTTGGTTCATATTTGGGCTCTCTGTGGGAGCCAGAATTATAACTTAGTTCAAAATGAGGAATTTTCTTTAAAAATCTTCTTCTTCAGATCCAGCAGTCAGAATGCTTTGATATTTGGTATGCAGCATCCTTAGGAGGGTAAGATTCAAGTTTGTTCAAGCCAAGTCCCTGGGCTGATATTTGGGCTCTCTGTGCGAGCCCAAATTATAACTTAGTTCAATATGAGGAATATTCTTCAAAAATCTTCTTCTTCACATCCACCAGTCAGAATCGTTTGCTATTTGGTATACAGCATCCCACTGGAGGTGAGATTCATGTTTGTTCAAGCCAAGTCCTTGGTTCATATTTGTGCTCCCTGTGGGAGCCCGAATTATTACTTAGTTCAATATGAGGAATATTCTTTAAAAATCTTCTTTTTTTTTTAGATCCAATGGTCAGAATCTTAGGATATTTGGTACAGTGGAGCCCACTTAATTAGATATCTCTTAATTGTATATCCCTGTTAATTGAATATAATTTTCAAACACAAAACCATTTACCATACCTTCAGTATAAAATTGATCTGTTAATTGCATATGGGTTGTAGAGTAAACTCCTGTTAATTGTATATAAATTTTTGTAATATGTTGCAAAAATTACTGTGACACGCACCAAATTCCCCTTATTTATCAACCTTTTTGGCCTCACAACATCCAATGCAGGCATTTATTCTCTTATATCTTGTTTGACAGAGCTCTATGAGCTCTGTCAAACAAGATATAATAGAATAAATGCTCAGTTTACCTCAAGAACACAGGAAACTGACCAAATCCCTGTTAATTGTATACTCCTGTTAATTGAATAATTTTCACTGGCAAAATGGATATTCAATTAAGAGGATTCTACTGTATAAGGTTTTCTTAGGAGGGCCAGATGCAACTTGTTGAAATCAATTCCCTGGGTTGATATTTAGGCTACCATGTCAGGTGAGCGCCCTGGACTCCAGAAATTCTGATTGTGACTGACTCTGGATTCTCTAGGCCTCCTACTACCTGTACTATGTTTAGAGGTTGTCGCAGACCTGCATATGGTTCAGAAGGATTTGTTAGTAATTCTTCTAAGCTTGAGGCACTGAGCTCATCTCTTGTATCTTCACAATGCTCTTATTCTGCTGAACTGTTCAACAATCGTGGTGTACATCTTAGCGGGGGAGGAATTCGCTAGAATTGTGCACTTGGTGATACCTTCCTGAAATTTGGCATGATGTAAGGGTAGGCATCAGAGATTTCAAAATCGATCGGCTACAAGTTGGCACCATCCTCTAGCCACCACTAGCAGCGAAATCCAAAATGGCCGCCAAGCGGATCGAAAAAAAGCTATTTTCGCCGATCGCACAACTGAAGCTCCAAACCTAACACCATACATGTGCTGTAATTGATGTGAATGATGGAGTGAAGCCCTTGGAACAAGTTGGGGGGAAGATTAATGGATAATGGGATCAGAATTTCCGTCGATGTGTGCGTCTGTGTGTCTGACTGTCAGTATGATCGTCCGTCCGTAGATAAATTAGTGTTGAATGTTTCTCGGGAATGCAATGGTCAAATGAACATGGTATGAGAGATTCCTGTCAACACATGAACAAGGGTACTCGATAGTATGCAGCAGTGGGGATACTTGGACATTTGATAATCCAATTAAAGTGACAGTCTATTCTCAACTTCCGGCATTTTCGATAGATTTATTTTCTAAGAAAATAAAACTATCAAATTTCTAGAGGAGTTCTGGTTCAATCTCAACACCATAGCGACACGTCTGCCAGCAAGGGCAGTGCTGGAATGAACTCGGGATGCATTAGTTCCCGTTGTTAATTATACAATGTTATCTTGCCAGTATAGAACATTGGCAAAATGGGACTAGAAGGGGTGAGTGTATGTTTGCAGTCATTCGAGGTACAGGAATATTTTTTGACTACAAGTAGTATTCTTCATTTTCGGCCAGTTAAGATGTGGTGTGTTCCAAGTCAGGATTAATGTTGCCGACACTTAATGCCCATCCCTCATGGTATGCTACTTTACCAGGGATATAGAGATATAGCCACCACTGGGAGCCAAAACATGACCTTTGATGTCGATGAGTGGTCGAAATGTTTTAGCGAATAACTTATCGAAATATGATCCGGTATGGCAATTTGATACCTTACGTTAGATTTATTAGATCAACTCAGGTATGGATTCATTGAGACATGAGTGCGCTACAAGATGAAGGATTTCCAAGTTGATTTGCTATGGAGTAGGAACTGACTAGTCACATGTGGCCTATGGCCAGAGAAAGACAAGGATACCATAGATGAACACACGGGTGAACGAAGGTATCAACTGTTGTACAGAGGCAAAATAGTTGGGGATATTGTATCATGCTATGCATGAATTAACACCGTCTTGTGCAGTAAATAACAGACTATTTTCCGAAATCTAAAACTGTATTCCTATACCCCGGACAATGTAGCAAGCCACATGGGATGAACATTTGTTAGCAAAATCAACTCAACTAGAAACATGACATGTGTTAACTGGCCGAAAATGGAAAAAAAAATACCAGAATAGGAGATGACTGGTCCTAACATGACAGTATACTACTCAATATTGTTACAACAGCCACCTTCACACTTACACAAAGGTGTGCACCTTAATCCAGCTTTCAAGCATTTGCAATTGCCCTTGCAGGCCTTGGCACAACTACAGTGGAGCATCAGTGCACATGCAGCACTTGCGTCTCCTAGGTGAGTCCAAAATGGGACCAGAATATTGAGACGTGGATTCCACTCCCATCCGTACTGTGATGGGTCTGGCACACATAAGTGTTTCTGCAGAGCACGATGCCAAATGAAAGATGACACAAGAATTACCCTTTTTACATGTTGATACAGAGCTGCTTTGGTGGGCGGGATGTTTTCCATAGACTTAAGGCCATGTGTGAACATATGCCGTCTCGCATCATTGACACGTGTACTGACACAACTGTTACTGTACATCTGTATGGTGAGTTTTTCGATATGCTGCATATGAGGGGAATCCTCTGAAAAGACTTGCGGATTCTCAGTCAATTCTATCATCATTTCAGTTGATGCGGGAAAATTCATCCATGCATTCCATCCTGTCTTCTTCCCAATGCCGAGCATGCTGGATGTTACATCACAACCTGTGAAGGCGTGGAAGAAAGTCAGGGCCTTACAGTAATCAGGTCCAAGTTGTGAAGCTATCTCATGAATTGGCATATCTTTATATGCCTTTCCAATTCCAAACCCAATCCACAGCTCACTGAGTCCAAGGTCACGGAATGTTGCGAAATGGTGCAAAGACAGAATGACGACATCAGAATCAACCGTGCGAAGAAAAGCTATTTTGTGACCTTGTGAGACTGCATGGTTGAGATGAAGCATCATGCGCGTGTCTGCTTCCTCGTGGTTCGATGGAGATATGTCACATAAGCTAACATCCTTATTGCATAGTACATATTCTCCTGATGTCGTTAACAACTGGTACTCGGATGTTGATGTTAATTTCAGCAGTTCAGCAGACAGGAACTTGAAAAATTCGTCTTTATTCTCACTAACTTTCAAGAATGCCTGCCAATTCTTCCCTTTAGGTAAAGGGACGTTCTCGGACACCCGTATCAACCTAACTGCTGTCTCACCGAGGCGTTTTGCTCGCGTCTGATTCTTCAAACTGCCTTCGGGGTAACAGTCATAGATCGCATCAACCCTTGTGGTGTTCGTGTTAATCAGAGATTCGATGTATGGCAATAATTGCAATCGAGCATATTCTCCAAACAGATCCGCTTTCTGTGGTTTGATTACATGGACTACAGCAGGCATATCCAAGATGACAACTGAAGCTTGTCTAGCTGCTGAATTCTTCCCTTGTGCAGGAATAGCTGGTAAACAATTGAGAATTTGAGATTTTGTCCCACTCCGTAGCTTACCTCTATCGGATAATGCTGGCGGATCACGTGCATTCTCGTGCATGAAAAACTCATCCATGTTTGAATCAGGCCGGGCTTGCAGTGAAACGAACATCTGGGTAACTATTGCGGCAGTTGCTTTACTTGACATGAGTTTGTCTCGGCCTTTGTCCAGGTTGGCTGGGGGTGGGTTAAGGAAGGTATATATATTTGCCTTGGGAATAACATCATTCAGGGGTACGGTGCATTCCACAAGCCTTTCCTTCAAGAAAGTGGAATATAAATGCTTGCCCCTTTCGGGTAATGACCGTAAACTCTTACTAACTTCGGGGTCCATATATTCACCAGTATCTAATGTCACCAGCTGACCACTAGTTTCATCATAAGGGTTGATAATGAGTCCCTGATTCACCAGATCGAGGAGAGATTTCAATTGATTCAGAAATTTTTTCTGCTCTGATACCGAACTTTCCGGGTGTTCCGTGTTATCTGATGATGTTGTGTGGAAACTTGCATATTCATACTCATCTATAACACGCAGAACTTCTGACCTTGAAAGCTCAATAACGACTTTCTCTTCAGCCTGGCCATAGAGACCTTTTGGACCACTGTCTTCTTTGAGTAGTTGGATACTATGTTCTTGGCTCTGATCTAAACCCATCATACTGAACTTCCTCTCACTACGCTGGACCACAAAATGGCCTTCCATGAATTTGTTGTGGATTGAAGGATGCCGCCTGGGTAGCTGAGACATGTCTCTCAGAAATACGGGGACCCACCGACAATAATTTGTATGTCCTAGGGCAAAAAAGTAACTGCACAACTCATCGATAGAACACAGTGTACCAGGCCAGTTACCGATTCGTTGGTTCCGAACGAATTGACAGCTTGTCAAGAGAAAGTTCCGAACGATTTCACCCCAATAGCGTGCAGTTGGAGATTGTGAAAGAATCCTCTGTTCCCACATTTCAAATGACTCATGGGGCCCAGTCTGCTGACAGTAAATCTCATAAGCATTCTTTCTGAGGATCTCAAGCCAAGCTAGAGTGAGAAGATATGCCTGTCGCGTCCTCTTGACATGTTTCCCACCAAGTAGGGATGATGCTACACCGGGTGTGAATATCTTTGCGAGGTGAAACATTCGCTCCCAACCAGAACCACCCATAAGCTTACCACCAGCTTCTTGGGTGCACATTTCAAGATGCAGGAATCCAATCATACACACCATTCGATCCTCACCTATCTCCTCTGGGAACAGCCATTGACATTTTTTCTGCCTGGCATACAACGGACAGTCACCTTCAATGACAGGTATCTGGCCGGGGTTTACGAAAGCAGTAGCTTCCCTGACCACATACATAGCATGCTTCTGCATACTGAGTGAGTCCGCTTTCTGCTCACTGAAAACAGGGAATACCCCAATAACTGCACGAGGTTTGACATTGTCTTGATCTTCATGTTTTGAAAAGAAGCCTGAAAAGGTCACAGGGACTTCATCAAGCTGCCAGCTGCCATCAACCTTCCCTTTATTGCTGATCTGTGACACATGAGACAACCAGTCATTCTCTCCCACGTTCAAATCTGCATATTCATTGGGCCGTACATTACATTCATCTGGAGATTCAAGCCTGATGTCCCCACCAAAGTCTTCAACGAAAGGAACAAATGCATAGTCGTCTGGGAGTTCAATTTGTGTGTCTTCTGGAACATCTAAACTCAGTGGTGGGGGATCAGTACCCACATTGTCCCTGCTCAGTTGACCAATGAGTGTGATGGACGTACCATGCATATCAGATCTACCAGATACATCAATGTTATCAGTGGTTCCTATCGAGAAAACATTACGTTTGCAGTTAGCTGGGACTACAACACCTTCGTTCTTGAACCGCAGTGAAACAGCTCTCGCGAAACTCCTGCGAACATCCATTACGCGATCATAAGAGACAGAGAGTCCCATTTGATGAAAATCTCTGATAAGATTTTTCATACGATCATGGGCATGCAACTTCAAACCCACATAAAGAGGCATTGGAGTTTCTCTGTCACGTCTCTGGTGAACATTTTGTGCATGTTCGGAGCGTTTCGCTGAATTGCTGATCAACATCTGTGAAATAGTACAAGCCACTCGAGTCTTGGCATTAACAGTCTCATCATCGCCTAAGTTCTGTATACTACATGTGCCCTCAAGTAGAACTCTAAGAAGAGTCAGGAGTGAGTTGGGTACAGGCTCGCTCAAGCAATAAGATGAAAATGATCCCGTGAAAGGAGCTTGAGATATGAGTATGTGTTTACGCAGAAGAAGACCCACATCAACTATCTTTTTTGCCTCTTCCTCAGACACTATACGAGTTAAAGATTCGGACAACAAGGAGCCAACTCGAAACCTACTTGAAATAAACACATCTCTACCCTGTGTGAAGGCGTCCCAGCCATCGCCCAATTTCTGCAACAAATGTTCTTTGAATCGAGTGGAATGTATTTCTTCACTAAGCCAATCAGAACCGACTTGCTTCAACCTCCGACTGTACAGATTCTTGAGATCGACAAGCTTCATCGCGGAATCGTTGTGTTCAACAAATGTTATGAGCTCTGCCATAACGAGAGGGTCATAGGGCAGGCCTGACGCGGAATGTTCGGCGTTCTTCGACTTTTTAGATTTAGCCGCTCGTGCTTCATTGGCAAGCTTACAATAACAGGTTTTGTGATAGTAAAGATCACTAGCAGCGGAATCAAATGCTGCATTGACCCGAGAAAAAACAACCCAGTTCTCGGCTTCCTTTGCCATAATTTTGAGTTTATTGTTATCAGACATTGATCTGCAAATAGGCTCACTGCTGTCACCTTCGCGTTTGTGACAATAAACACACTGGGGCAGTTTCCTGTCACAGCCAGATTCAAAACTTGTCCGTGTTCTTTTAGGACTCAGCGTGGAGCAGGATGCCACTGCCTCATTTCGCTCTCGCTTGTGTAGCACGCGCTGTACGATGTGAGTCCGAATACTGTCACGGCATGTCTTATGATATATTGCCTTATTCGTCAACAGTGACATCGACATACACTCATCACTCTCTCTCATCAAACAATCAATGGTCAAATTATATGGAAGCTCAACGCCATTATCTAGGAAGCGCGTTATGTCTTCCTCAATAGCTTTATAGGCGTCATGAAAACGAGATTCTCTATACGGACGCATCAATTTCTTGGAACTGTCTTGCTGGCAAAAGCAACAACGTTCCCAGTCAGTACTAGTCCGTACACGAAGAGGATTCTCACTCATTCTGTGAATGATTTTTGTGAACAATCGCGTTCTCGAATTAATTTCGACAGACAAATCAGAATTGCTTGCGGAATTACGCCAAACAAGAGATTGTATGGCAAAGAGACTGCTTCATAAAGAGCGTTGTTTCTCCGGGATCAGCGTCATTCAGGTTTGCCTGAATGACGCTGATCCCGGAGAAACAACGCTCTTTTCAAGTTCCAAGAAATTGATGCGTCCGTATAGAGAATCTCGTTTTATTCTACATCATCTCCCACGTCTGTTTCCAACACGTGCGTGGATCAGAGTTCACTTTCGCGCCCTTACAATCGGATGTATAGTCGGTAGACCGTCGAAAAGGAGGTTCCCTTCAGCCGCTGGCGGCCATTTTGGATTGTGCCGCTACTGGTCGCCACCGGTCGGTGTCAACTTGTAGCCGATCGTTTTTGAGAACCTCATAGCCTACACTAACAGTGTGCCAAATTTCAAGAAGGTATCACCAAGTGCACAATTCACCTGTATGTGACGAATTCCTCCCCCGCTATCTGGGATAAGGTAACAACACATTCAATTACATGGGGAGCTACTTCTATGGCAGCACAACAGTAGAATGAATGTTCAGATGCTAGTCAAACATGTACCATGCCGCCGCAAGGTGCTTTCTGATTCTTTAACTCAATAAGGCAAGATTCAGTCATGTGAATGGAAGCTTAACCTGAAGTATTCAAGTCACTTAACCCAAGGTGTGGTTTACATTCATATACCTTTTTCTTGACAAGGTTGAACAGACACCTATACACAATCCTTTCCTTCTTGTCTTTGCAGTTGACCCTTTATCATTCTACTTTACAGGATAGATGTCTTTGACACCATTAGTACAGTACATCCTCAATAAAACAGAGAAAAATGCCTGAACCTCTCATTACCATATTTTTCTCTTGATCCAGCTATGCTTCAGAAGTATGGAGTCTCCTATTCAGACCACCTCTTCAAGGCACTCTGATCCACTTCTATAAATGTCATGTTGTTATATGTCAGAGTTAACCCAATTGTCTTCCTTTTGACTTCGGGCAGATGCATCTTCAAGGTGACGTAATGGTTGCTTTCAGTTGAGCAGTGAAATGCCCCCCATCTTCAGATCTTATTAGACAGTCACAGCCAGATTTATGAAGCGTTTAAACATGTACCAGCCAAATCTCTTGTTAAACTCCCTTTGCACGAGTGCTGCTAATCAGTGTTTGCCCTCAAAGGAAACGGTATTCAGGAAAAACGTGCAAACCATTATTACCAGCAGGCATACAAAACATGAGTTAATCATAATTTTGCCGGCATTTATTGTATATATTTAGGGATTTTGTTGAAAAGAGTTGTTTCCTCATTCAATAATCAACAGATCTCTGTCATAATTTTTTAAAACTGAAACCAAGAACAGAAATATAGAGAAACAAAATTCAAGAGGAAGTAATTTCACACTTGAGGAACAACTCACCCTGATTGATATTATGAAAGAAAGAATAGAGGTGATAGAAAATAAAAAAAAGCGACACAAGATCTCGGTCGCTTAAAAATGATACATGGAAGAAGGTAGCTGATGAAATGAAAGATCAGTTCCCAGAAAAAGAAGCAAGAAATTCAATAGATTATCGAGAATTATGACGGTGTATGAAACAAAAGGCAAAAAAACCTATGGTGTGTGGGCCAGAGACATCCGAGCAAATGGTGGAGATCCTTTGCAGACGACAGATTTGGATGAAGAAGGATAGAAAAATTTTGATCTTTTGCCCGGTGAATTAAATCAGATAATAAATACATTTTATGAAGACAGTGAAGTTAGAGAACCAAGTCAACATGAGACTGGTATAACACCTTCTGATGAAACAATCGGAGGAACAAATGAAAGAAATGATGAAGGAGAGGACAAGTCAGATGATAAAACCTAACAGTGGTGAGGCGAGGTATGTGACTACAGGGCTGGATGCTGATTGGTACATTTGACAGACAGACAGACAGACTCATTACCCATATGCTCACATGCAGTACACAAATATATTATCACAGTAAACAAACTCTGCTTCACCTCTGTTATCTTGTTATAATATTAGTGTTTCCGATGTTAATATGTTAACTAATAGAAATGGAAATTGCTTGAAAGATGTACTAGAATCCCAGTGTAGATAAAGATTCACAAAAGATATGTTTAATGATGACAAAGTGAAAGGCAGAAATAAGTTATGAATGTATTGATTAGTTAAAAATGAATACAAGTTTGAACCTTATCTGAAATTTACCATACCTCGACAGGCCCGTGAACTGTTTACTAGACTTAAGGTTAGTAACCATAATTTAGAAATAGAAAAGAGTACACATAAACAACCTCTAATACCTGTTAATGATAGAAGAAGCCAGGTATGCGACACCGGTGAAGTAGAGAGCAAAAAACATATTGTTATGGATTGTGAGGCATATGTCGAAATTAGGGAAACAGGGTTCAAAGAAATTATATAAGAAAACAAAGAGTTTAAAAATTTGAATGATTCAGAGAAATACCATTATATATTAAAAAACTGTGATAGTAAATCGATTAATATTATTTCTAATATAATCTGGTCATTCTCCTGTAAGCAATGTCACCTTCTTAAAGAGAAAATTAATTAGTACTTTATATTGACATCAATTCAGTGAATGTAGGAGATTCCGACATCAGTGCAAGTAACAGTGTACGTAATCTTGGTTCCTTCTTCGTCTCTACCATGTCAATGGACAGACATGTTACAAATATGTGTAATAAGGCTTTCAGAGGTATATACAAAGTTAAACAGATAAGACAGTTCCTTGCCAAAGACTCAACAAAAAACCCTAGTTAATGCCTTTGTAACTTCACATTTGGATTATTGTAATGCCTTACTGTTCAACCTTCGACAATATCAGTACTCTCGCCTGCAAATGGTACTAAATGCATCAGCCCAAGTGGTATGTAGGGTATCACGATCTCAAACACATCACTCCTGTTCTGAAGGATATGCACTGGCTGCCAGTCAAGTACAGAATAATGTTCAAAACTTTATTATTAGTTTTTAAGACACAAAACAACATGTCACCAGCCTACTTAGAAGAACTCCTTAATACCAAGAATGTGTGTCAATACAACCTGAGGTCTGATGGTAAAATGCTGCTACATGTTCCAAAACATAGGTGTAAGACATTTGGAGATAGGTCATTCTCAATTCTCATTTGCTGGCCCTCACTTGTGGAAGAATTTACCAGAACACCTAAAAAGACTGTCAAATGTCAACCTTTTCAAGAAAGATCTCAAAACATACCTGTTTCAAAGAGCCTATAAGTGATGTTCGGGACTGTAAGATACTTTATATATTCCGTTTGTATATTTGCATGAGCTCAGTAACATGTACAGCACCTTAGAATATGGTTTTATATCTTCTGAACTATAATTTTGGCGCTATGCTATATAAATGTGTATATTATTATTATTATTATTATACATCATGTTTATTATGTCTTCTTATTATACAGCTGTCATTTTTTGATGGACGTATCATGTTATGTCTGGCTGTCTGTCCGTCCGTCCATCCATCCATCCATCTGTCCATCCATCCGTCCGTCCATCCGTCCGTCCATCTGTCCGTCCATAAACAATTTTTGTGTCGCCTACTCCTCCAAAGGTTTACATGCTACATTGTTCAAACTTTGTACACATGATGAACAGTAATTGTTGTTGTGTATGTGACAAGTGCAGGTAACTCTGTTTTGTATTTCCAGAGTTATGCTCCCTTTTAGTACTTAAAACATTATAGCATTGTGTCGCCTACTCCTTCAACATTTTACATGCTATATTGTTCAAACTTTGCACACATGGTGATCACCAATTGATGTTGTGCATGTGACAAGAGCAGGTAACTGCATTTTGTATTTCCAGAGTTATGCCCCTTTTATTACTTGAAACATTACAGTATTGCGTCACCTTCTCCTTCAACATTTTACATGCTATATTGTTCAAACTTTGCACACATGTAGATCACCAATTGCCGTTGTGCATGTGACAAGAGCCGGTAACTCTGTTTTGTTATTTCAGAGGTATGCCCCTTTTAGTACTTGAAACGCTACACTATTGAGTCACCTACTCCAACATTTTACTTGCTTTATTGTTCAAACTTTGCACCCATCTTGATCATCAATTGTCGTTGTGCATGTGACAGGAGCAGATGACACCATTTTATTTTTAGACGATGAGAATCCTTGCCATTTATAGCTGTTATGATCCTCAAAATGTCCTTTTCCTTGGTGTCGCCTATCGTCAATCATTATCAATGAAGTTAACCTGTCAATGAATGGGCTCTACCATTGTGAATGGCGAGGAGAAGTTTCTACAGCCTTGCAGCCCTTTAGAAGTTATCTTATGAATAAAATGGATGCTATCATTTTTTTAGCTCAAGCTGGCAGCCATCTTGTACAAAATTAGGTGCAATCAGATTTTTGCACAGAACTTCCATATGAAAGCTCTGATTTGAATAATTTTTTGTATGAATGTTTAGAACCATGGGATACATCACATATAATACAGGTTTTTTTCTCATGCATAAATTATGCCAATTAGACTAACTTTGATCTATTTCGTGTTACTTTCAGTACTGTAACTGCAAATACCAATATGGCTTGGGCTAGAGGCCGTATTTATAAACCGATCTTTACGAAACTTCTGGGGTACCTTTGTTATCACTGTGGGATGAGAACGAGTGTTTTGGGGTCCAGTCTGAAATTCAAGATGGCCACTGGCAGCCATTTTGTACTAAATTAGGTGCAGTCAGATTTTTGCCCAGAACTTCCATATGAAAGCGCTGATTTGAATAATTTTTTGTGTGAATGTTTAGTAGCATGGGATACATCACAAAAAATACAGGTTTTTTCTCGTGCATAAATTATGCCAATTAGACTAACTTTGATCTATTTAGTGTTACTTTCAGCACTGTAACTGCAAATGCCAATACGGCTCGGGCTAGAGGCCGTATTTATGAACTGATCTTTACGAAACTTCTTGAGTACCTTTGTTATCACCGTGGGACGAGAACGAGTGGTTTTGGGTGCGGTCTGAAATTCAAGATGGCCACCAGCAGCCATTTTGTACTTTAGTTTATAGTGCAATCAGTTTTTTGTACATAACTTCTGTATGAAAGTTCTGATTTTAATAAATTTTTGTCTGAATGTTTAGTAACATGGAATACATCACATATAATACTGTTTTTTTTCTCGTGCAGAAATTATGCAAATTAGATGAACTCTGATTTATTCAGTGCTACTTATACACTGAAAGTGCACATGTCAATACGTCTAGGGCTGGAGACTGTATTTATGAACCGATCTTCATGAAACTTCTTGGGTACCTTTGTTATCACCTTGGCAAGGGAATGAGTGTTTCTGGGTGCAGTCCAAAATTCGTGATGGCTGCCAGTGGCCATTTTGTACCGAAATTAGGTCCAATCAGTTTTTTGTACACAACTTTTATACGGCTCAGACTAGAGGCCATATTTATGAACCGATCCTTACGAAACTTCTTGGGTACCTTTGTTATCACCATGGGATGAGAACGAGTGTTTTGGGGTCCGGTCCAAAATTCAAGATGGCCACCAGCAGCCATTTTGTACCAAAATTAGTGCAATCAGTTTTTTGTACAGAACTTCTGTATGAAAGTTCTGATTTGAATAAATTTTTCTATGAATATTTAGTAACATGCAATACATCACATATAATACAGGTTTTTTTCTCGTGCAGAAATTATGCAAATTAGATGAACTTTGATTTGTTCAGTGCAACTTATACACAGTAAGTGCACATGTCAATACGGCTCGGGCTAGAGTTTGAATTTATGAACCGATCTTCACGAAACTTCTTGGGGTACCTTTGTTATCACCTTGTGACAGGAACAAGTGTTTTTGGGTGCCTTTGTTATCACTGTGCTATGAGAACAAATATTTTGGGGTTCAGTCAGACCCACTCTGGGACTCAAAAGATTTCTTTTCTAGTTTAGCATCTAATGTCACCCCACTTTTACAATACTTTACCTATATTTGTTACCGGCTATGGTCAGCATTTATGTACAGACCGTTACAATACTTTACATGTACCTTTGTTATCAGGTCATTACCTAGATGTTTGTCATTGCTGTGTCACATACTATACATGTACATGTCTTAACCAAGTTGAGCTACAGTGTCATTGACACTTTCATTTTATTTTGTGAAGACCTCAGATCGCTTAATATGAAAATGTGAAAACAGATGAATTACCCTTTATACCAGACAGGGCAGGGGAATGGGCAATGATTGGAGGGGGGGACAGTCATAGTCAAGTCAACAAAAATTTCAAACTTTACCCCAGAGAAACTTGTGCATGTTCCAATTGTGGCAGGCGTATATTGCCCCGCTAGACGGTGCTCTTGTTTGTTATGTTTGTATTGTGCAACTGCCATCATGGTGTAATGCATTAAACTATTGAATATTGAATACAATATATATATATCCTCTTGGAAGGATATATTGTATCCTTGAGCAAGATAGTTTACCTCTTTTGCTAGTGCTGGATCATGGTTGCACAGTGTGCTAAGGCATACCGCTTATTGACAGTACTCACACATTCCATCACTACTACCAACAGTTGTTCCGGATGAGAAAGTAGAGAGTCTGACAGTTGAGGAAGGCTAATTGGTGGTTTTCGGCAGGTACTTCGGCTTCTTGCACCAGTAAAATTGCCCGACATGAGATAACCCTGGCTGTTGAAAATGTTGTTAAACCATAATAAATAATAAACACACACACATGATAACTGCTCGCCAACCCCACACCCATGGGAACCTTTTGTCTCTAAGGAAGATATTTTCCAGTATGTCCATAGCATATCCATCTTAAACAAAGATCCCATATTCTTCTAAACCTGGAAAAGCTCTTATGAATGATTGAATGAAACCAAACAGGCCCTCGTGTATGAATCTGTCCGTACCAGAAACTTGAAGGGAAGTTGCAAACTGAATGCGACGCGAGCACTGCGATGTTGATTTTTCAAAATCGATATTTTTATACTGTACCAATGACCCAGACATAGCTGGTGCTAACTCTTAAAATATAGGGCCAAACACAAATTTTGCCCCCCAATCCCCAAAATTTGCATCTAAAACTAAAGAAAACATGTCCTGAAAGGCCCTCCACACTTCGCCCCTACTGCGCATGCGCAGTGTCAAGGACGTTCCGAAATTGGCGCCATTAATCATTCTAAGTTTGGCCCTTCATCAGTTAACATCTGACTGATCTTTGTGCTTATAAATCTCAGTTTAAATGATGCCAGACACATAAATATTAGTGAAATGGTGATTCTAAGGAGGATAGAGAAGGAGGAGAGGAAAAGAATGTGTGACAGAATATTATCAGGGCTGTAACTTAAAATTTTTTAATGAAATTATGTTAAGTTACCTATTTTCAAGGCAGCAGCCATTTTGTTGTCATTCTGATTATTTAGTTACACTGTTTTTTTAAGTGTTTTCCTCTCTCCCTGTCCTTTAAGTTCCCCCTTGCTATTCTCCCATGCTTTTGGCATAGTTTTTGTAATTATTATTACTAAATTTTCTTGGGAGTTTTAGCTTAATAACAGAATGAATTCTGTTCTTTCCCCATGTTTACGTCTTCACCTACGGGTGGTTAGGCGTTGTGTTCTGCATCTACCATCTGATGTTCTGCAGTTTCTTCCCTGGAAGTCTCTGTTTTGCATCAGATAGTGTATTTTTCGTAACTGATTTCGGGCCTGGGTGCCTGGAGTCTTATTTTAGTGTTTTTACACTCATTGTTTACATTTACAACAGCCCTCTGTGTGAGGGGGGGATTTCTAAAAAATAATATCTTGATGTTATTTTAATCATAACTAGATACATTATTATTGTTCGTAAGTGTCGAATAAATTGTTTAAAATATTTTTAAAATTTTTGTCCACACTTAGGCTTGGGATCCATTGGGGCTCAACGTTACTTTTCAGAAACTTGGGCTGTTCTGAAAAAATATTTTTTCAAAATATTTTGATTTCAATTATTTTTTCTATATTAATGGATCATATTATTATTATGTATTTTGATTGCCAGGGGTTAGTGCGAGTACCAGGACTTGTTTTCTTTTCACATTGAAAGGATATTGATCAATTGTTTTAAGAGGAAGTCTTCCTCTGACTTTATTATCATTCTATATGTGGTCAGTGTACTCGCATTAACTCCTGTTCTGTATCGTATGATTTCGATGACAATATGGGAAGCGTATGTCACGGTATGTTGTTGGGGATTTGGACACTCCGGTCCTTTCCCCGCAGGGTCACTCTACTTTATCAATTTCTATTTCAGACGATCAAGATTAGGGTGATGTATCTGTGATGTCTTCCAACAGTGTGCCTCCGTCGTCACAATTAATGAAGGGCTAGCGGAAAAGTGCTCATGTAAATACGCCAATTGCCTAAGAGGACCCTAGTAGGTACGACGGCCTTTGACGTCCGCTAGCTCGCCCGGTGTAGCGTCCATTCACCGAATGGTTCGGCAGCCGGGTTCGTCCGTTGCGGTCTAGAAGGAATTTTGGGGTGATGCGAGCACTATAAATTAACCTAATGCACACCCAGTGACGGCGGATCGGAGGGAGAACGCAGGAAGCCTTTTAGTCCGGTTCATAGCTCGTTCCGGTCCATCCGGACGGCAAGCGAGAGAGGCCCCTCTCTCGTTCAACAACATCTGGCCCCAGATGTTGTGGTACAAAATGTGTCGTAAGCGGAGCATACGTCCGTCGCTCGGGACGCTCCGTTGTATAGGCAGTCCGCTGAGACTGCTAAGGCTTCCTCTTCTCGTCAGCGCACACGACCGCACCTTGGCTGCGTGACCGCCGATATATTACCAGCTTTGCCGATCAAGGATTCTTCGGCGACCAGGTCACACCATCCGGTAGCCAGGGACACGAGGCCTGCAGACTCCGGACGTTCGCATAGGAAGTGTGCGGGAGTCAACGTACACGGAGCTTCCGGCGGCAATGCATCGTAAGACCGCTACTGCACAGGCCTCGGGAACGGACGTGCTTTCCTTAATAGCACAGTTTATCGCAGCATCCCAGCATCAACTGAATCTGTCGCATATATTTTATCCGACGATGCTGGGTCGGGACGCTCCGCGGAAGCGGGTACGGACGTCTGAAAGTTTCATCCGGTCCGACGGGATACCGAAAGGGATTCGGAGGATTTCGAGCTTTCCCTTTCGGAACAACATATGCTGTTGTGTATGTCATCTGACTTGGTCTTCTATAGCTTCTTTCGTCGGACCAGAATGCTGCGATGCCGGATAAGAAACTGATAGCGTCGGTGGACTTAGAAATTTTTGGTTCGGTTCAGGGACATCGTCCCTCAGTTCCGACATAGTCCAATAATGTCACACAAACTTTCGAATTATTGAACGACGCTATATATATTATTATTTTATGCTTGCTATCCAAGCATTTCTGGTTTCTTGTTCGAAGAGTTATGGAGATGTCTTTCAAAAGTGTGCCTCTGTCGTCATAGTTAATGAAGAGTTAGCGGCAATAAGTGCTCATGGAATATGTCTATCGCCTACGGAGTGACATTCGCTAGCTCACCCGGTGTAGCGTACATTCATCGAATGGTTCGGCTGCCGGGTTCGTCCGTTGCGGTCTAGGAAGGAGATTTGGGTGATGCGAGCACTTTAATTACTTTAGTACTCACCCAGTGACGGCAGATTGAGGACAGATCGGAGGAAGCCTGTTAGTCCGGTTCCTGGCTTGTCCAGGTCCGTCCGGGCTGTGAGCGAGAGAGGTCCCTCTCTCGCCCAACAACATAGGGGACCGCATGTTGTGGTTCAGATATTTTACATTCGGAGCATCTGTCCGTTGGTCGGGACGCTCCGTTATATTGACAGTCCGAGAGACTGTCTTTAATGCTTCCTCATCCTCACAGCAGGGCACACGACCGCACATTGGCTACGTGACCTCGAGTATCCGATCAGTTTCGGCATTCAGTGATTCCACGGCGAATAGGTCGTGCCATCCGGTAGCCAAGGGACATGAGGCCTATACACTCCGTTCGCTCGCATATTGGTAGTATGCACGGGGTAACGATCACGGAGCTTCCAGCGGCAATGCATCGTAAGACCGCTTCTCCTCAGGCCTCAGTGACGGACGTGCTATCCGAGTTAGCACAGTTGTTTCGCAGCATCCCAGCAATTGACAGTTCTCGGTCGATTCAGGAATTATCCGACGGCGCTGGGTCGGTGCGGTCCGCGGTTGCATCAGGTACGGACGACCGAACGCTTTATAGGGTCCGACAGGATGGCGAAAGGGATTCGAAAGATTTCGAGTTTTCCCTTTAGTAGTATCGGAAGATGCCTTTCATATCTTCTGGCATTATCTTCCAGTGATTATTATTTTGGACTTCATTGCTGCGATCGTGGATAAGAGACTTATAGCGTCATTGGACTCGGAATTTTCGATCGGTTCAGGGACATTGTCCCTGACTTACCGACGCAGTCCAATATTGTCATTACAACATGTGTTTTATTTTTCGACGCTATATATATATATATACAAGCCTGCTACTAAGCATGATAGTTTAGTTTCTTGTCCGCGTTGCTCATTTCTGCCATTTTATCATTTATACAAATAGTTTATTTTGGCAGAGCAGGGCATACCGAGAGTTCATATGCGTCTAGACGGTGTGATTAAAGACTGCATATATTCTTTTTCGCCGTTTATGTCTTTTCCAATTTCAATGTTGGGAACGACATTATGTATAGTAGACTTAACTTAGACGCTTTATTATACGTAATCCGCCTTACTGAGGCGTTATCATTACGTCTTCAAGAAAAGATTTACGGGATATTATTCTCAATGTAATTTCTTTTGAGGGCAGTAGTTTGTTCACGTATAACTCCGCCCTTCAGTGGCTGATTGGAGTTAGTTAGACGTGACGCAGCCCTAGCTACATCCACACGCGTGGATAGTAAGGTTAAGAACTCTCTCAGAGTCGCTTCGTTCTCGGAGGAGCTTCTCTTCGACGGCAACTTTTCGGCAATCCATGAATTGCTCGATTTACACGCTCTCTTGTCTATCTAGTGTTACAAGAGATTCAGACTGGGGCAAACATTCGGTGGTTGACTCAGAGAGTGCCGCCGCAGTTGCCGGACCCGAGTGTGGCTGTTATGACGGTTGCCAGTCAAACAGATTGGGATATAATACTGATCCCTACGGATTCGAAGTGCCAGGGTATTTGGGTTCCGCAGTCTTTTAGCAATCAGTTTTCTTCCGCGGAATAATGTTTTTTAGGCTTGCTTTATGTCATTGCATGAACATTATTCAGAAACGCATGCCCAAATTCCTGTCCTTTAATTCGACAGTAGTGGCGTATCTCCGGAACCAGGGAGGCACTCTTTCGTTTCCGTTATTCAATTTAATAGAAAGAATCCGTCTGTTGGTTATAGTACACCAAGTTCAGTTTTGGTCCGTCATATTCCGGGTCGTCTGATTGTTTTATCGGACTCCCGTTCTCTTACGGGTCGCTTGTTGCTGTCAGAATGGACTCTCAACAAACAAGTATTCAATCAGATTTGCTATCTATGGGAGCGCCCAATGATGATTTATTTATGACACAGCTTGCTAATCAATTGCAGACGTATGTGTTGGCTTGTCCAGATCTCTGAGCTAATATTGTTAACGCTCTATTGATCTATAGGATGGAATGATAGGATACGCGTATCCTCCGGCGCTGTTGTTTTAGCAGGTATTGCTAAGATAAACAACCACAATACATTTCTGTTGATAGCATCTCTATCTTCACAGAGATCATGAGTAATTTACTCTCTTGTCTACTGTGGGTCTTAACGTGAAATCTTCCTCTATGTGAGGATCTTTTTCACTGGGTAAATCGTGTCATCTTTATCACAACCAGCAAGGTCGCAACCTTCATGTATTCCGTTGTGTGGTCCGTATTGCATTGTAGCACAGTACTGGACGAGCTTTGGACGCGATTTCTTACTATAGGAGATCCTCTTCTTCGCTATTCTATGCGGCTAAAGTGGAGGCTCTTCCGTCGTGGTGTAGGGATCATTATGTTCATATTGTTGATCCCTCCATACTACTCATTGCTATTTTTTAGTATACTTGTTTCACAAGATCTACTGCAGCCTGTTATTATTTAGGTTATAGGTTTTTGTTACCTCATACCTATGCACTCTACGATAGTTTACAATTGAATCTTTTGTCTCTTTATCTAAGTCAGTTAGTAACTTTTTGATAAATAGACTTAGAATCTTTAGATTAAATTCCTATACGGATTTTAACTTCGGTTCTTATTTAGCTAAGTAATCATTTGAGCCTCTGGAAACAGTAGTTTTCAAATTCTGACCTTTAGACAGTAATTCTGTTGGTTTCTCATTTACTGTACAGTCAGTGAGTTTCATGCACGATCGATGGATGATTTTCACTTTCATAGTTTCGGAATCAATACTTCCGTTACTATTTAGGTTGGATTGTTGCATAAGAGTTAGGCTCCTATTATCCGGAACCTATTATTTTAAGGTCCTTCCGTCTTCGTATGGGCATAGGCCTTCACTCTTTCCGGGTACAGTTTATGTATTTATAAACAGATATCTGTTTATTACTATGGGCGTAAGCTTCTTCTGTCTTTGATGTCTAGTAGAAGGACGTTACGCTCCATTTTATTGTTAATGGATTCTATTAACTATCGGTACTGCTTATGGTATATCATTGACTTAGCAGTTGTGCTTAAGATTTCGGCTCATGAAGTAAGAGTTCTTCTACTTCTTGGGCTTACATTAATAGTGTCGCTATTATAGATTTTTGAAGGCCGCTCATTGCGCTCAGCCATCCACATTCATGAATTTTATCTCAGAAATATCGAGTCCATTTCTGGAGGCCTCTATTGTTAGATCTATTATCTACTGCTCAGAATGTCATTCACTTAACAGTTGCTACTATAGCTAGGTAGGCTGTCTGTTTCGGCAGTGTCTCCGTTCGGCTGCCCTCTTCGCTCTGGGCTATTTGACCCAGGGCAAGAAAAAGGGGGGGGGGGGGAGGGTGTTCCCTTGGGTCACCTGTTTTACTATGAAAACAAGGGGATACCTCCTCCGGAGTTAGTAATTCTGAGCTGTTATTGGGATGGTTGTTTAGTGAGAAGTTTAGGTTTTTAAAATTCATTCAAGTCTTAGCTTTTAAAGTATAGCTTTTGAATATTGCATATGTCAACGGACATGATTATGCAATCCTCATACACTTTTAGGAGTATAAGAGTCTCTGTTCTCTAGACTTACTTTATTTATTGGCTTATTTTAAAAATTATTAGTATACGGATTATATTGGATATTAATAGAGTACATGGATGTATGAAGCTCAATTTTGGAAGGTGTTGTATCTTTCTAATTTATCATAAATAAGAAAGATACATGTAAGGCCAATTACTTCTTTTTCCCTACAGGGGATGACTCTATTTTATTTTATTGAGCGTATTCCATTTTGCTCTATGTCCTTGGCCCTCCAGCCTTTTTACTATTCAGCTATGTCTGGGTCATTGGTACAGTATAAAAATGTTAAAAAATTTATAGTAATTTATATATTTTTTATACTTACCAATGACCCAGACGGGGATGGCCCTCCCAGGAGTTGGGAACTCTTGCCTCCCCGCTGAGTACATAGCGCTTACCAGGCACTGGTTATTAGAATGATTAATGGCGCCAATTTCGGAACGTCCTTGACACTGCGCATGCGCAGTAGGGGCGAAGTGTGGAGGGCCTTTCAGGACATGTTTTCTTTAGTTTTAGATGCAAATTTTGGGGATTGGGGGGCAAAATTTGTGTTTGGCCCTATATTTTAAGAGTTAGCACCAGCTATGTCTGGGTCATTGGTAAGTATAAAAAATATATAAATTACTATAAATTTTTTAACTTTCTGTATTTTTTACAGTTCAGGCACAGTTTGGTTTTTGTAAGCTCGCTCGATTGAAGAATACAAATAGTACTTGAACAAACTGAATCCATTGTTTAAGGCGTTGCATAAAATCATTAATTATGACTTTAACAAAACAAATCGTTGTGTCAAAAGTATAATTGAGAGTGGATGAGTTCTTTATGATTATTTCCACATGTATACATGTATTCAGAAAATTCAGCCACTTATTAAATTTAATGTCACTTTAAATGCTTGTAAAACATATCTGAGGCTGTTCAGCAAACTCTTTTGTTCTTGTTTGCATGGACAATCAGTCCTTTTCTCATAAGCACACATATTGATCCAGATATGGGTCATTTTCAGGTATTGTTAAACCCCCTAAATGGGTTCTTTTGAACAATTTTTATGAGGTTGACAAATTTGGGGTGTATAAAGTATATACATCCCCCAGCTACTGTGGAGTATATAAAGTATATACATACCCCCTGCTGTTGTAGAGTATATAAAGTATATATATACCCCCTGCTACTGTAGAGTATATAAAGTATATATATATCCCCTGCTACTGTAGAGTATATAAAGTATATACATTCCCACTGCTACTGTAGAGTATATAAAGTATATACATTCTCCCTGCTACTGTGGAGTATATAAAGTATATGCATACCCCTGCTACTGTAGAGTGTATAAAGTATATACATACCCCCTGCTACTGTAGAGTATGTAAAGTATATACATACCCCCTGCTACTGTAGAGTATATAAAATATATACATACCCCCTGCTACTGTAGAGAATATAAAGTATATACATACCCCTGCTACTGTAGAGTATATAAAGTATATACATACCCCCTGCTACTGTAGAGTATATAAAGTATATACATCCTCCTGCGACTGTGGAGTATATAAAGTATATACATACCCCCTGCTACTGTGGAGTATATAAAGTATATACATTCCCCCTTCTACTGTAGAATATATAAAGTATATACATACCCCCTGCTACTGTAGAGTATATAAAATATATACATACCCCCTGCTATTGCAGAGAATATAAAGTATACACATACCCCCTGCTACTGTAGAGTATATAAAGTATATACATACCCCCTGCTACTGTAGAGTATATAAAGTATATACATACCCCTGCGACTGTGGGGTATATAAAGTATATACATACCCCCACTACTGTGGAGTATATAAAGTATATACATTCCCTCTTCTACTGTAGAGTGTATAAAGTATATACATACCCCCTGCTACTGTAGAGTATATAAAATATATACATACCCCCTGCTACTGTAGAGAATATAAAGTATATACATACCCCCTGTTACTGTAGAGTATATAAAGTATATACATACCCCCCTGCTACTGTAGAGTATATAAAGTATATACATACCCCTGCGACTGTGGAGTATATGAAGTATATACATACCCCCTTCTACTGTGGAGTATATAATGTATATACATTCCCCCTTCTGCTGTAGAGTATATAAAGTATATACATTCCCCTTGCCACTGTGGAGTATATAAAGTATATACATACCCCCTGCTTCTGTAGAGTATATAAAGTATATACATTCTCCCTGCTAAAGTATATACATTCCCCCTGCTACTGTAGAGTATATAAAGTATATACATACCCCCTGCTATTGTGGAGTATATAAAGTATATACATTCTCCCTGCTACTGTAGAGTATATAAAGTATATACATACCCCCTGCTACTGTAGAGAATAAAAAGTATATACATACCTCCTGCTACTGTAGAGTATATGAAGTATATACATACCCCCTGCTACTGTAGAGTATATAAAGTATATACATTCCCTTGCTACTGTGGAGTATATAAAGTATATACATACCCCCTGCTACTGTGGAGTATATACATATCCCCTGCTACTGTTTAGAATTACATTTTATTAGCAAAGTACAATAACTACCGTCTGAGGTCTGAAACGACTAAATAGTAGTAAAAAACTTGAGGGGTATGATACATACCTGACAATATTTTGATGCCCCACAACTTGCTATTAAAAAAAAAATGCTCTATATCTGGATAAATTCATGTTTATATTTGTGCACACCACCTACTGTTATTCATTCAGCACATTTTGTAGGTGTGGTGGTATAGAAAGAAGTTAAATTTTTCCAGTAAACTTTGTTTCTTTTTATACTTACCAAAACCGAAACAAATTATGACCCTCACAGTCAATTTCTGAATTGTAAATTACTTATAATTTAGTAATTATAAATTGAGGTGCCTCCCTGTTAGAAAATGGAATAACAGAGGAACTTCCTTCATTCTTGATTTGAATGACAATGGAGACAGGTTTTGTGCACCATGCACTTTTGGCCCCTAGTCAGTCCAGATTGGCTATTTTTTTGTCTTGTGTCATCTTTACAGTCTTTCCAGGGCTATTGGGGAGTTCAAAATTGTTGCCTGCTCCATTTTAGAGATGTGAATGGATATAAGCATGTTGTGTTGGTGTAGTATGTATGAAAATAAGCATATTTTTCTGAAACAATTTTATATTTCACAATTGCAGGTAGATTTAGAGTATAAACAACCCAACAGTCAAAAAAGACTACCAATAGGAAAATCACCTCATAAATGGGGACAGTCAATGTATATACTCAGCAGACTGATTGATGAGGTAAGTTCTGTTTATCAGATTGATGAGATTAGTTTTGTTTACCTGATTGATGGAGTAATTTAAAATGATCCTTTAATGCAGAACAACTTTTGTATTTTCATGTCATCTGTGTACTTGTTTAGCTATTGGTAAAAGCTTTTCCACTTATGAACTTTAGAATAAAAAATAAATTTTCTTTCATAGATCATGTTGCAGAAAATAAGATTTACAACTTATTTAAATATTGTTTCTATTTCTGTTTGTCACAGCTTTCAAGAACTTTTGATCTGGATCAAACAGTATTCATGCTACTTCTGTCACCTATTTAACCTAGATTGATTCCTATGTGTGAAATTCTTTTATGAGCAACTCACCTGAGGTATATAAACCAATTCTCACAAATCTTCTACATTGTCACTTCTGAGTAGACTTACTGCTGATGTGCATTCTTCCACTTTTTTAATTAGTATCTATTTTTATTGAAAAATTATCTTCTCAACTCTTTTTATCATTTCAATATATATTTTTTATGCTCCGTCATGAAGCAAAGTCCATCTGCCATTCTGTCTTTTCATCATTCTATCTATCCTTCAATTCTGCCATTCTGAAATAGCAGTTTTCCAGATTTTCTTCACCATGCATGAAGATAATTGACTGATTTCGGATATGTAGCTTTGTCATAGGTCCCTACAAATCGAGTCCAGGTTCGTTCCCTGTCAGATGATTATATATGGGTGTTATTGAACTTAGTTTATGATGTGAAAACCCAAGAGAATAATTTTTCCAGACTTTTATTCATTATACATTCCAATAATTGGTTGATTTCTGGTATGGGGCTTTTCATCCTCGTCGCATGATTTTTCGTGAAGTTATTGGCCTTCAACTTTTGAACTTAGTTCATGATGTGAAAACTCAAGAGAATCAGTATTTTTATACTACAACCAATGGCCCAGACTTAGCTGATGCAAACTCATAACTTTTAAGGGCTAAACACAAATTTTGAACCCCCCCCCCCCACAAGCCCCCCAACCCCCAAATTTACATAGAAATCCAGAAATTTAAAGTCCTATATGGTCCTCCATACCTTTATACACTGTGCATGCACCGTAGATAGGAATCAACAGAAATTGGCGCCAGCCATCATTCTTTTTGTTTGGCCCTATGTCAGTAACATCTACCTGACTTCTGTGCTATAAAACTTATTTTCTGAAGATGCCAGACACAGATTATTGAATATATTGGTGGATTCAATGGTTTTACAGGATGTTGCAGGAGAACAGTGGTGTTTTGGAGCATTCAGGGATGTAACTTTTAATTTTTTAGCTCAACTTTGACGTAAGTCAAATTTGAGGTCATGCCATGGCCTATCGTCCATCTGTCTGTCCATCCGTCCGTCTGTCCATCAACAAGTCAGTACGGCTCAGGCTAGAGGCCGTATTTATGAACCGATCTTTACAAAACTTCTTGAGTACCTTTGTTATCACCATGGGATGAGAACGAGTGTTTTTGGTTGCGGTCCAAAATTCAAGATGGCCACCAGCAGCCATTTTGTACCTTAGTTAGTGCAATCAGTTCTTTGTACAGAACTTCTGTTGAAAGTTCTGATTCGAATAAATTTTTGTCAGAATGTTTAGTAACATGGAATACATCACATATAATACAGGTTTTTTTCTCGTGCAGAAATTCTGCAATTTAGATAACTTTGATTTTTTTCAGTGCTACTTACACACAGTAAGTACACATATCAATACGTCTCAGGCTAGGGGCTGTATTTATGAATCGATCTTCACAAAACTTCTTGGGTACCTTTGTTATCACCTTGGGACCAGAACGAGTGTTCCTGGGTGCAGTCCAAAATTCAAGATGGCTTCCAGCGGCCATTTTGTACTGAAATTAGGTCTAATCAGTTTTTTGTACACATCTTCTATACAGCTCAAGCTAGAAGCCGTATTTATGAACCGATCTTTACAAAACTACTTGGGTACCTTTGTTATCACTGTGGGACGAGAACGAGTGTTTTTGAGTGCGTTCTGAAATTCAAGATGTCCACCAATAGCCATTTGTACCAAAATTAGTGCAATCAGTTTTTTGTACAGAACTTCTGTATGAAAGTTCTGATTTGAATCAATTTTTGTATGAATGTTTAGTAACATGGAATACATCACATATAATACAGGATTTTTTCTTGTGCAGACATTATGCAAATTAGATGGACTTTGATTTATTCAGTGCTACTTATACATGGTAAGTACACATGTCAATACGGCTCAGGCTAGAGGCTGCATTTATGGACCGATCTTCACAACACTTCTTGGGTATCTTTGTTATCACCTTGGGACAAGAACAAGTGTTTCTGGGTGCGGTCCAGAATTCAAGATGGCTGCCAGCGGCCATTTTGTACCGAAATTACCAGGTAGGTCCAATCAGTTTTTTGTACACAACTTCTATGTGGCTCAGGCTAGAGGCCATGTTTATGAACCAATCTTTATGAAACTTCTTGGGTACCTTTGTTATCACCTTGGGATGAGAACGAGTGTTTTTGGGTGCGGTTCGAAATTCAAGATAGCTGCCGGTGGCCATTTTGTACCAAAATGAGGTACAGTCAGTTTTTATGTGTACCCATACTATGTATGGTACACATAATGCCGGCATCCGGGGTGGCCATCTGTCGTTCGTCCATCCTTTGTCCATCCGTCTGTCCATCTGTCTGTCTGTCTGTCTGTCCATCTGTCCATCCGTCCGGCATCCGTAACCAATTTTTTGGCATTCGAGAACTTGAAAAATATTGCTTGGATTGTCAAGTTACTTTATATTTGTGTTCAGGTTACTGATGTGCCGAGCTGTATAGTTTTTGGTGTAAATCTGATAATTTGATCCTGAGATTTTAACCCTTTATCCTTCAAATTGAAAATTCCTCCAATCCCTTTGGCATTCGATAACTTGAAAAATATTGCTTGGATTGTCTAGTTACTTTATATTTGTGTTCAGATTACTGATGTGCTGAGCTGTATAGTTTTGGGTGTAAATCTGTTATTTTGATCCTGAGATATTAACCCTTTATCCTTCAAATTGAACGTCCGGCGTCCGCATCCATTTCTTTGGCATTCGATAACTTGAAAAATAGTGCTTGGATTGTCAAGTTACTTTATATTTGTGTTCAGGTTACTGATGTGCCGAGCTGTATAGTTTTTGGTGTAAATCTGATAATTTGATCCTGAGATTTTAACCCTTTATCCTTCAAATTGAAAATTCCTCCAATCACTTTGGCATTCAATAACTTGAAAAATATTGCTTGGATTGTTAAGTTACTTTATATTTGTGTTCAGATTACTGATTTGCCAAGCTGTATAGTTTTTGATGTAAATCTGATGATTTGATCCCGAGATATTAACCCTTTATCCTTCAAATTGAAAATTCCTCAAATTCCTTTGGCATTCGATAACTTGAAAAATATTGCTTGGATTGTCAAGTTACTTTATATTTGTGTTCAGGTTACAGATGTGCCGAGCTGTACAGTTTTTGGCGTAAATCTGTTATTTTGATCCTGAGATATTAACCCTTTATCCTTCCAATTGAAAATTCCTCCAATCCCTTTGGCATTCTATAACTTGAAAAATATTGCTTGCATTGTCAAGTTACTTTATATTTGTGTTCAGGTTACTGATGTGCCGAGCTGTATAGTTTTTGGTGTAAATCTGATAATTTAATCCTGAGATATTAACCCTTTATCCTTCAAATTGAAAATTCCGTCAATCCCTTTGGCATTCGATAACTTGAAAAATATTGCTTGGATTGTCAAATTACTTTATATTTGTGTTCAGGTTACTGATGTTCTGAGCTGTATAGTTTTTGGTGTAAATCTGATAATTTGATCTTGTGACATTAACCCTTTATCCTTCAAATTGAGAACTCCTCCAATCCATTTCTTCGGCATGCAATAACTCAAAAAATATTAATCGATTATCAGGTTATTTTATATATGTATTCAGGTTACTGATGTGCTGTGCTGTGTAGTTTTTTATGTAAATCTAATAATTTGATCCGGAGACATTGACCCTTTATCCATCAAATTAGGCACTCCTCCAATCCATTTCTGTATGTACCCATACCATGTATGGTGTACATAATGTCGGCATCTGGGGTGGCCCTCCATCATACAGCTTTCTACTAGTTGCGCATATGGGTACACATCTGACGATTTCATCGGCCTATTTTTTGTACAGAACTTCTATATGAAGGTTCTGATTTGAATAAATTTTTGAATGAATGTTTAGTAACATGGAATACATCACATATAATACAGGTTTTTTTCTTGTGCAGAAATTATGCAAATTAGATGAACTTTGGTTTATTCAGTGCTACTTATACACAGTAAGTGCACTTGTCGATACGGCTCGGGCGAGAGGCTGTATTTATGAACCGATCTTCATGAAACTTCTTGGGTACCTTTGTTATCACCTTGGGATGAGAACGAGTGTTTTTGGGTGCCTTTGTTATCACTGTGTTATGAGAACAAATATTATTGGGTTCAGTCAGGACCCACTCTGGGACTCAAAAGATTTCTTGTCTAGTTTAGCATCTAACTGTTGCCCACCTTTACAATACATTACCTATACATTTGTTACAGGCTGTGGTCAGCATTTATGTACAGACCGTTACAATACTTTATATGTACCTTTGTTATCAGGTCATTACCTAGATGTGTGTCATTGCTGTGTCACATACTATACATGTACATGTCTTACACAAGTTGAGCTTCAGTGTCATTGACACTTTCATTAATGATAAAAATTATGTTTCCTGTTTTCGGGATATATGCCTGATACATTCTTATGATAGCACTAGTATTGTTTAGTGTTCTCCCCAGTCCATCCATGAACCCTCCTATTAAGTTCCCAAGTGCCTTTGGCGTTTTTTAAGAGATTTATTTTTCATAATTTCTTGGGATTTGGACGTTTTTTCTTGGAATATAGTTCTGTGTATCCCCCTTGTTTACGTCCCAGTCGGGTCAACCTCCGGGACATCTTAGTCTTACATCTTCTACTGGCTGCATTATTTTATCTTCCTGAGAAGATTTAGTTTCGCAGTTGATAGTTTTATACGGCGGTTACTGACTTTGGGCCATTCTTTATGTGCTTGTCCGGTTTGTTTTCTGACGATGTTTACTTTTTCTCAAAAGTTTTGGTAAGAACTGTCACAGTTTACTGTAGTACAGTTTTTATAATAGTGTGCCCTAGCCCCATGTTCTTGTCCTATTTGTGGAGTGGTATATCCACACTTAGGCTCTATCAGGGTGCCCTTGGGCTCATTAGGTTTCCTAGGGGTACTTGGGCTGTCATCTACATTTTTAGAAAATTTTATTTTTCTATTATGTTGTTATATCCTATAATGTATAATGTAGGTTTTTTTTTTATACATTTTAGGGAGTGTTGAGGGCTTATATTGTGTCTTATTTTTGTTTATGTCAATAGTGACCACAGTGAAGATTCATGCTTTGTGTGAGTCCATTAGGTCCTCTTTTGATCTACAGGCCTGCTGGGCTTGTAGCTGTTGCACCTCCTTGCACCTCCTCTAATTCTTGTGCAAGGTGTGAATCTTGGATAGACGATCTAGATGGGTGTCTACATTCGTTGTAGGCAGTGAAATTCCGATACTGAGCTGCCGCCGCCGGTTATCTATTTCTTTTTAGTTTCTTTTTCAGAGGAACAAGAATATGGTAATGGTTTATCGACACCTATCTATTCTGTGCAGCTGCCGTCACGCTCTGATGAGCCTCGCTCTGATGAGCAAACCGAGCTAGCTGTAAGGTGCTCATGATTTTTAAGCAGGAATTTAAGGCCTCTAGTTAGTGCTCCTAATTCTATGCCAGCAGCTAGTTCGACCAGTGAAGCGATTCTCCAATTAGATCCGGGATGCCAGGTAGGTCTGTTGTGGTTGTGGAGAGTGTAGAAGTGGGTAGAGCAACCACCTCAAAATATAAAGCCCACACAGCGACGACAGCACGGAAGGGGTAAAAGCCTTCCGTTATTGGGATGCTTGGGCTTGAGCTGGAGAGCCCTCTCCATCCTGATAACGGTCGGCATCGACTGTGGCAAGTGTAGTTAATCTGGGTGTTCATCCTAACGAACAGGAGAGCCCTCTCCTCCCCGATAGAAGCTGGGGCTGGCTGTTTGGCTTCCTCTTCTTCTGCCACGCAGGCTATGCACAGTAGACCACAAGCTAGCTTTCCGACTTCTGATGCTTTGCATTTCCATGGGTCGAGGTCCATTCATCGCCGCCGAAGTTGGATTTTCAAAGCTAGCGCATCGAGGCATCTTCAGTTGGGACATGCATCGATAAGACCTGGGGTCAGGTCATCATCCTGAGAGCAGCAGGCAGCGAAGTATCTTAGATAGCTGCTCATATAAGCCTCGATATCGGACCTTTGGCAGCATGCTGACGCTTATATTGTCTGCAGCCGTATCTGCACAAATGTGAGTATAGTGTGGAGTCACAGGGTGCTCGTATTATAGCAGGGAGTAGGCCCTTATTTCCCTAACAGCGGCAAACTCGTCTGGTGGTATGGTTTTCAATCAGTGAAATCAATATCACCGGGTTGATCCGTTGTGGCCGAGATTGGTGTTAGGTAGAGTGAGCACCTCGAAAAATAAAGCTCACCTGACGACGACGGCTCACAAGGGGATGAAGCCGGTTGGTTTCTGTCGGGAAGCTTGAAGTAATGAGCAGAAGAGCCCTCTCTGTCCCGATAGCAATCTGTGTTGACTACTTAGGCTTCAGCTAAGCACCGTGTGTCGGGGTGTTCATCTGAGCAAACGGGAGAGCCCTCTCCTCCCCGACTGCAGCTGGGCCGGCTGCTAGTTTGGCTTCCCCCTTCCATCATAAGGACTATGCGTAGTTGACCGCAAGCTAGCTTCCGACATCACTTGTTCCTGCAGTTCCATGTATCCAGTTCCATTCATCGCTACCAAAGTTGGGTAACCAATTGCTAGCTCACCAAGGCATATTCAGTCGGGAGTCGCTCCAATATGGTCTGAGGGCAGGTCATTGTTTTGTCAATAGCAGATAGCTAAACTACTGTAGTTTACTCCAGTTTTTCTGCCTTGAGGATGGACCTGCTGCCATAATTGTACAGCTTATTGCTGCTTCACATCAGCCGTAGCACCTAGTGTCGTAAGTCTCTGTTGAGTGAGCTTTTCAAGGCTGCAGATTACACTCACTTTCAGTCTTCATGGATAGGAAGATTTCTAGTTGTATTACTAGGCTGAGTCTGCTGTCTTTTTGGAATAGGGCCGTTAGTGGGAAAAAGTATGTTTTTTTCCTTCTCAGTGTTGTATTCTTAGGCATCGGAGGCATTTAGTCCTATTGTTGACGCCATAGTAGCCTTATGTGAATTTAGAACGGTCTTTCTATAGCATTAGCAGTTAACGCCGTAAGTCTAGGTCTAGTGAACTTTCCAAGGCTGCAGGTTACTTACAGATTTCTGTCTTCACAGATATGAAGGCTTCTAAGCTGCGTTAGTAGGCTGAGACTTATCTTTTTTGAATAGTGGCATTAGAAGAAAAGTATACGTTTTTTCTCTTCTTAGGCATCCGAGGCATTTAGTCCTATTGTTGAAAGCCATAGTGGCCTTATTTGAAGTAAGAGCGATCTTTTTCTATAACATTGGCGGCTAATGTCGTAAGTCTCCATTTAGTGAGCCTTCCAGGGCCGCAGGTTACTCTCAGATGTCTGTCTTCATGGAGATGAAGACTTCTAAGGTGCGTAGCTTGGCTGAGACCACTGTCCATTTTTAGCTTAACTTGACAAAGTCAAGATAAGCTATTGCCATCACGCGTGCAGAAGTCTGTTAGTCTGTGAATGTGTGAGTCTGTTCACATTTTCCTTTAGCACAGGCTACACCCCGTAGTTCTTGTCTGATCATCACGAAATTTCATATGCAGGTTTGGGGTCATGTCTAGATGAGAACGTCCCCTTTTGGTCGGGATCGGTCAACCAGTATGGCTGCCTGAGCCCAAAACCCGAAAACCATTAGCACAGTCTACAGGTCGTATTTATGAAGGGATTTCATTGTAACTTGATAAGATGCCTCTGTATAATGCCTAGATGAGAATGTCCCCTTTTGGTCATGATCTGTCAACCCTGATGGCTGCCCAAGCCTGAAACTCCAAAACTTTTAGCACAGTCTGCAGGTCATATTTAATATGGAGGGATTTCATTGTAACTTGGTAGGATGACTTGTTATGATGTCTAGATGAGAACTTCCCCATTTCATCACGATCTGCCAACCGTGATGACTACCCAAACCCCAAACGCAAAAACCTTTAGTACAGTCTACAGGTCATATTTATGGAGGGATTTCATTGTTACTTGGTAGGTTGACTTCAAATAATGTCTAGATGAGAACGTCCCCTTTTGGACATGATTGGGCAACTGTGACGGCTACAGGAACCTGAAGCCCAAAAACCTTTAGCACAGTCTACAGGTCATATTTATGAAGGGATTTCATTGTAGCTTGGTAGGATGACTCCAAATAATGTCTAGATGAGAACGTCCCCTTTTGGTTGCGATCATTCAGCCTTAATGGCTGCCCGAGTCCAAAAACCTTTAGCGTAGTCTGTAGGTTGTATTTCTGGAAGGATTTCATTGTAACTTGTTAGGTTGACTCCAAATAATGCCTAGATGATGTCATGCTCTTTTAGTCGTGTTTGGTCAACTGTGACGGCTACAGGTGCCCGAAGCCCGAAAACCTTGAGCACAGGCTACAGGTCATATTTATGAAGGGATTTCATTGTAACTTCGTAGGATCACTCCAGATGATGCCCAGATGAGAATGTCCTCTTTTGGTTGCGTCTTTCAGCCATGATGGCTGCCCAAGCCCGAAGCCCGAAAACCTTGAGCACAGTCTGCAGGTCATATTTATGAAGGGATTTCATTGTAGCTTGGTAGGTTGTCCTCATATAATGTCTAGATGAGAACATCCCATTGGACACGATTGGGCAACTGTGACAGCTACAGGGGCCCGAAGCCCGAAAACCTTTAGCACAGTCTACAGGTCATATTTATGAAGGGATTTCATTGTAGCTTGGTAGGATGACTCCAAATAATGTCGAGATGAGAACATTCCCTTTTGGTCACGATCATTCAGCCTTAATGGCTGGTCAAGCTCAAAAACCTTTAACATAGTCTATAGGTCGTATTTAAGGAAGGATTTCATTGTAACTTGTTAGGTTGACTCAATATAATGCCTAGATGATGACATCCCCTTTTGGTCGTGATTGGTCATCTGTGCGGCTACAGGGCCCCGAAGCCCGAAAACCTTTAGCACAGTTTACAGGTCATATTTATTAAGGGATTTCATTGTAACTTCTTAAGGTCACTCCAGATGATGCCCAGAAGAGAATGTCCCCTTTTGGTTGCGATCATTCAACCATGATGGCTGCCCGAGCCCAAAGCCTGAAAACCTTTAGCACAGTCTACATGTTAAATTTATGAAGGGATTTCATTGTAACTTAGTAGGTTGACTTCATATAATGTCTAGATGAGAACATCTCCTTTTGGATGTGACAGGGCAACTGTGACTGCTACAGGGGCCCGAAGCCTGAAAACCTTTAGCACAGTCTACAAGTCATTTTTATGAAGGGATTTCATTGTAACTTGGTAGGATGACTCCAAATAATGTCTGGATGAGAATGACCCCTTTTGGTCACGATCATTCAGCCTTGATGGCTGCCCGAGTCCAAAACCCCAATATATTTATATTTATTGATGTTTAAGGTCACATATTTATGCACAATGGCTAATCGTGACCGTGACAGTTTTATGGGTGGAGGAAGCCGGAGTACCCGGAGAGAACCACCGAGCAACGACGAGCAGCTGCCAGCTCCCCAACATCGTAACTCTGCACTGCAGCTCAGGCAGGGTTAGATTGGTTGAAGACATGCGTACCATCGACGTGCAGTACGCCTTAGTACACGGCGTCATCGTGCCCCCCATGCAGACAATGGAGATGAAGTGTCTTGCCCAAGGACACAACGCGGTTGCCGCAGGTGGGATTCGAACCGAGGACCTCTTGGCTTGCAGCCTGCACCTCTACCTACTGAACCACCGCGCTCCCCCAAAACCCCAAAACATTTAGCATAGTCTATAGGTCGTATTTATGGAAGGATTTCATTGTAACTTGATGGGTTGACTCCATATATTGCCTAGATGATGACATCCCCTTTTGGTCGCGATTGGTCAACTGTGACGGCTTCAGGGGCCCAAAGCCCGAAAACCTTGAGCCCAGTCTACATGTCATATTTATGAAGGGATTTCATTGTAACTTCATAGGATCACTCCAGATGATGCCCAAATGAGAGTGTCCCCTTTTGGTTGTGATCATTCAACCATGATGGCTGCCCGAGCCCAAAGCCACAAAACCTTTAGCACAGTCTACAGGTCATATTTATGAAGGGATTTCATTGTAACTTGGTAGGTTGACTTCATATAATGCCTAGATGAGAATGTCCCCTTTTGGACATGATTGGGCAACTGTGACGGCTACAGGGGCCTGAAGCCCGAACCCTTTAGCACAGTATACAGGTCATATTTATGAAGGGATTTCATTGTAACTTGGTAGGATGATTCCAAATAATGTCTAGATGAGAACGTCCCTTTTTGGTCATGATCATTCAGCCTTTATGGCTGCCCGAGCCCAATACCCAAAAACCTTTAGCATGGTCTGTAGGTCGTATTTATGGAAGGATTTCATTGTAACTTGTTAGGTTGACTCCATATAATGCCTAGATGATGACATCCCCTTTTGGTCATGATTGGTCAACTGTGATGGCTACAGGGGCATGAAGCCCGAAAACCTTTAGCACAGTCTACAGGTCATTAGCTTTCCGAAGGGAGCTTAACTTATCACTTGCCGTCCACCGTCGTCGTCCGTCGCCGCCTGTCATCCTTTGTGAACTTTACATTATCGACTTCTCCTCACAAACTACTTGACCAAATTGAACCAAATTTTGTGTGCATATGTCAATTCAAGTTTGTACAAAGAAACTTGCCGTGACCACAGGGGGCACCAGTAGGGGCATAACTCTGATAGCACCCATAAATTTTTTCAAAAATTCAAAAAAATCTTCTCCTTCAGATCCACCAGTCAGAATTTTATCATATTTGTTGTACAATATCTCTAGGGGGGTCAGATTCAAGTTTGTTCAAATCGAGTCCCTGAGTTAAGATTTGGGCTCTCTATTGGAGTCCAAATTTTAACTTACTGAAATATGACAAAATTTTTTAAAAATCTTCTTCTTCAGATTCACCAGTCAGAATCCTTTCATGTTTGGTATACAACATCTGTAGGGGCGTCAGATTTAGGTTTGTTCAAATCCAGTCCCTGGGTTAATAATTGGGCTCTCTGTCGGAGCCCAAATTTTAACTTACTGAAATATGAGGAAATTTCTTTAAAAATCTTCTTTTTCAGATTCACCAGTCAGAATGCTTTCATATTTGGTATACAACATCTCTAGGGATGGGGGGGGTGGGGGGGGGGGGGGGGGGGGGCTGGGGGAGGGGGGCAGATACAAGTTTGTTCAAATCGGGTCCCTGAGTTAGTATTTTGGCTTTCTATTGGAGCCCAAAGTTTAATTGGTGCAGTTTGAGGAAATGTCTTTAAAATCACTCAGAATCTTTTCATGTTTGGTATACAATATCTATAGGGAGGGTCAGATTCAAGTTTGTTCAACTTGAGTCGCTGGGTTAATATTTGGGCTCCCTATGGGAGCCCAAATTTTAACTTTGTGCAATGCGTGGAATATTCTTCAAAAATCTTCTTCTTCAGATTCACAAGTCAGAATCCTCTCATATGTGGTATACATCATCTCTAGGGAGGCCAGATTCAAATTTGTTCAAATCGAGTTTCTCAGTTAATATTTGGGTTCCCTATGGGAGCCTGAATTTTAACTTAGTGCAATATGAGGGAATTTCTTTTAAAAGTTTGTTCAAATCGGGACCCTGGGTTAATATTTTGGCTCCCTATTTGAGCCCAAAGTTTAACTTAGTGCAATTTGAGGTGATTTCTTTAAAAACCTTCTTCATATCCACCAGTCAGAATTCTTTCCTATTTCGTATATGACATCTGAAAGGGGATCAGATTCAAGTTTGTTCAATTTGAGTCCTTGGCTTAATATTTGGGCTCTATGGGCAGGGGTGGGGGGTGGGGGGGGGGGGGGGTGCATGTTACGTTCAGGTTTGTTCAAATCCATTCCTTAGTGTTTTTCCATAAAATTTGCCTCTCATGACTTCATTCCTCTGTAGTGTTAATGAACCATGTCTAACTGAATGTGACCCCAAATACTTCTTTGAACCACTTTGGCCGGTGAGCGATTAAGGCCTCTTGGGACCTCTTGTAATTATGAAGGGATTTCATTGTAACATGGTAGGATTACTCCAAATAATGTCTAGATGAGAACGTTCCCTTTTGGTCATGATCATTTAGCCGTGATGGCTGCCCGAGCCCAAAACCTGAAAACCTTTAGCATAGTCTATAGGTCATATTTATGGAAGGATTTCATTGTAACTTGGTAGGTTGGCTCCATATAATGCCTAGATGATGACACCCCCTTTTGGTCGTGATTGGTCAACTTTTACGGCTACAGGGGCCTGAAGCCCGAAAACCTTGAGCACACTCTACAGGTCATATTTATGAAGGGATTTCATAGTAACTTCGTAGGATCACTCCAGATAATGCTCAGATGAGAATGTACCCTTTTGGTCGCGATCATTCAACCATGATGGCTGCCCGAGTCCAAAACCCAAAAGTACAGACTACAGGTCGTATTTGTGAAGGGATTTCATTGTAACTTGGTAGAATGACTCAGTATAATGTTGAGATGATGACATCCCCTTTTAGTTGCAATCAGTCAACCGTGATGGCTACACAGGCCTGAAGCCCGAAAACCTTTAGCACAGTCCACAGGCCATATTTATGAAGGGATTTCATTGTAACTTGATAGGATGACTCGTTTTGGAATAATTTCACTGTAACTTGGTAACCTTTGTTGACATACATTAACTGTGAGGGCCACATACATTAACTGTGAAGGCCACATTAACCCACCCCTCAGTTCTTTAGTCAGTCTACACCTCATATTATTTTTATTAAAAACATAGCATACAAGAAACAGAAATTAACATGTTCCCAATTATCGCAATTCTTGTCTTATTTCATAATCCTTTCATAAACATTGAACATTATCCTTTTCATCAAACACAACACACAGACAAGTTAAGCTACAGTGTCATTGACACTTTCATTTCCTTCTCAGTGGTGTATTGGATGTCAGAGGCATTTAGTCCTATTGTTGACGTCATAGTAGCCTAGTGAGAATTATGAGTGGTGTTTTTCTGTGTCATTAGCGGCTAACGTCATAAGTCTCCATTTAGTGAGCTTTCCAAGGCTGCTGTTTACACCCAGATATTTGTCTTCATGGATAGGAAAACCTTAAGCTGCATCAGCTAGGCTGAGACCACTGTCCTCTTGGATCAGGTACCATTAAAGGAAAGAGATTTTACTTTCCTTAACGGTGTTTTTTTGTGTTAATTGTCTCAGGCATTTGGCCCTATTGATGACGCCATATTAGCTTAGTGAGCAATTATGAGCATTCTTTCTTGTGTCTGTCGTTAGTCTCGTTGTTTCAGGAATATGTTTCCTGCATATGGTCAGGACGAGGCACAGAGAAATCTTCTAGGTTTCTATGATCGTGTGCCGGAACTTAGTATTTTTATACTGTACCAATGACCCAGACATAGCTGGTGCTAACTCTTAAAATATAGGGCCAAACACAAATTTTGCCCCCCAATCCCCAAAATTTGCATCTAAAACTAAAGAAAACATGTCCTGAAAGGCCGTCCACACTTCGCCCCTACTGCGCATGCGCAGTGTCAAGGACGTTCCGAAATTGGCGCCATTAATCATTCTAAGTTTGGCCCTTCATCAGTTAACATCTGACTGATCTTTGTGCTTATAAATCTCAGTTTAAATGATGCCAGACACATAAATATTAGTGAAATGGTGATTCTAAGGAGGATAGAGAAGGAGGAGAGGAAAAGAATGTGTGACAGAATATTATCAGGGCTGTAACTTAAAATTTTTTAATGAAATTATGTTAAGTTACCTATTTTTAAGGCAGCAGCCATTTTGTTGTCATTCTGATTATTTAGTTACACTGTTTTTTTAAGTGTTTTCCTCTCTCCCTGTCCTTTAAGTTCCCCCTTGCTATTCTCCCATGCTTTTGGCATAGTTTTTGTAATTATTATTACTAAATTTTCTTGGGAGTTTTAGCTGAATAACAGAATGAATTCTGTTCTTTCCCCATGTTTACGTCTTCACCTAGGGGTGGTTAGGCGTTGTGTTCTGCATCTACCATCTGATGTTCTGCAGTTTCTTCCCTGGAAGTCTCTGTTTTGCATCAGATAGTGTATTTTTGGTAACTGATTTCGGGCCTGGGTGCCTGGAGTCTTATTTTAGTGTTTTTACACTCATTGTTTACATTTTCAACAGCCCTCTGTGTGAGGGGGGGATTTCTAAAAAATAATATCTTGATGTTATTTTAATCATAACTAGATACATTATTATTGTTCGTAAGTGTTGAATAAATTGTTTAAAATATTTTTAAAATTTTTGTCCACACTTAGGCTTGGGATCCATTGGGGCTCAACGTTACTTTTCAGAAACTTGGGCTGTTCTGAAAAAATATTTTTTCAAAATATTTTGATTTCAATTATTTTTTCTATATTAATGGATCATATTATTATTATGTATTTTGATTGCCAGGGGTTAGTGCGAGTACCAGGACTTGTTTTCTTTTCACATTGAAAGGATATTGATCAATTGTTTTAAGAGGAAGTCTTCCTCTGACTTTATTATCATTCTATATGTGGTCAGTGTACTCGCATTAACTCCTGTTCTGTATCGTATGATTTCGATGACAATATGGGAAGCGTATGTCACGGTATGTTGTTGGGGATTTGGACACTCCGGTCCTTTCCCCGCAGGGTCACTCTACTTTATCAATTTCTATTTCAGACGATCAAGATTAGGGTGATGTATCTGTGATGTCTTCCAACAGTGTGCCTCCGTCGTCACAATTAATGAAGGGCTAGCGGAAAAGTGCTCATGTAAATACGCCAATTGCCTAAGAGGACCCTAGTAGGTTCGACGGCCTTTGACGTCCGCTAGCTCGCCCGGTGTAGCGTCCATTCACCGAATGGTTCGGCAGCCGGGTTCGTCCGTTGCGGTCTAGAAGGAATTTTGGGGTGATGCGAGCACTATAAACTAACCTAATGCACACCCAGTGACGGCGGATCGGAGGGAGAACGCAGGAAGCCTTTTAGTCCGGTTCATAGCTCGTTCCGGTCCATCCGGACGGCAAGCGAGAGAGGCCCCTCTCTCGTTCAACAACATCTGGCCCCAGATGTTGTGGTACAAAATGTGTCGTAAGCGGAGCATACGTCCGTCGCTCGGGACGCTCCGTTGTATAGGCAGTCCGCTGAGACTGCTAAGGCTTCCTCTTCTCGTCAGCGCACACGACCGCACCTTGGCTGCGTGACCGCCGATATATTACCAGCTTCGCCGATCAAGGATTCTTCGGCGACCAGGTCACACCATCCGGTAGCCAGGGACACGAGGCCTGCAGACTCCGGACGTTCGCATAGGAAGTGTGCGGGAGTCAACATACACGGAGCTTCCGGCGGCAATGCATCGTAAGACCGCTACTGCACAGGCCTCGGGAACGGACGTGCTTTCCTTAATAGCACAGTTTATCGCAGCATCCCAGCATCAACTGAATCTGTCGCATATATTTTATCCAACGATGCTGGGTCGGGACGCTCCGCGGAAGCGGGTACGGACGTCCGAAAGTTTCATCCGGTCCGACGGGATACCGAAAGGGATTCGGAGGATTTCGAGCTTTCCCTTTCGGAACAACATATGCTGTTGTGTATGTCATCTGACTTGGTCTTCTCCAGCTTCTTTCGTCGGACCAGAATGCTGCGATGCCGGATAAGAAACTGATAGCGTCGGTGGACTTAGAAATTTTTGGTTCGGTTCAGGGACATCGTCCCTCAGTTCCGACATAGTCCAATAATGTCACACAAACTTTTGAATTATTGAACGACGCTATATATATTATTATTTTATGCTTGCTAACCAAGCATTTCTGGTTTCTTGTTCGAAGAGTTATGGAGATGTCTTTCAAAAGTGTGCCTCTGTCGTCATAGTTAATGAAGAGTTAGCGGCAATAAGTGCTCATGGAATATGTCTATCGCCTACGGAGTGACATTCGCTAGCTCACCCGGTGTAGCATACATTCATCGAATGGTTCGGCTGCCGGGTTCGTCCGTTGCGGTCTAGGAAGGAGATTTGGGTGATGCGAGCACTTTAATTACTTTAGTACTCACCCAGTGACGGCAGATTGAGGACAGATCGGAGGAAGCCTGTTAGTCCGGTTCCTGGCTGGTCCAGGTCCGTCCGGGCTGTGAGCGAGAGAGGTCCCTCTCTCGCCCAACAACATAGGGGACCGCATGTTGTGGTTCAGATATTTTACATTTGGAGCATATGTCCGTTGGTCGGGACGCTCCGTTATATTGACAGTCCGAGAGACTGTCTTTAATGCTTCCTCATCCTCACAGCAGGGCACACGACCGCACATTGGCTACGTGACCTCGAGTATCCGATCAGTTTCGGCATTCAGTGATTCCACGGCGAATAGGTCGCGCCATCCGGTAGCCAAGGGACACGAGGCCTATACACTCCGTTCGCTCGCATATTGGTAGTATGCACGGGGGTAACGATCACGGAGCTTCCAGCGGCAATGCATCGTAAGACCGCTTCTCCTCAGGCCTCAGTGACGGACGTGCTATCCGAGTTAGCACAGTTGTTTCGCAGCATCCCAGCAATTGACAGTTTCTCGGTCGAATCAGGAATTATCCGACGGCGCTGGGTCGGTGCGGTCCGCGGTTGCATCAGGTACGGACGACCGAACGCTTTATAGGGTCCGACAGGATGGCGAAAGGGATTCGAAAGATTTCGAGTTTTCCCTTTAGTAGTATCGGAAGATGCCTTTCATATCTTTTGGCATTATCTTCCAGTGATTATTATTTCGGACTTCATTGCTGCGATCTTGGATAAGAGACTTATAGCGTCATTGGACTCGGATTTTTCGATCGGTTCGGGGACATTGTCCCTGACTTACCGACGTAGTCCAATATTGTCATTACAACATGTGTTTTATTTTTCGACGCTATATATATATATACAAGTCTGCTACTAAGCATGATAGTTTAGTTTCTTGTCCGCGTTGCTCATTTCTGCCATTTTATCATTTATACAAATAGTTTATTTTGGCAGAGCAGGGCATACCGAGAGTTCATATGCGTCTAGACGGTGTGATTAAAAACTGCATATATTCTTTTTCGCCGTTTATGTATTTTCCAATTTCAATGTTGGGAACGACATTATGTATAGTAGACTTAACTTAGACGCTTTATTATACGTAATCCGCCTTACTGAGGCGTTATCATTACGTCTTCAAGAAAAGATTTACGGGATATTATTCTCAATGTAATTTCTTTTGAGGGAAGTAGTTTGTTCACGTATAACTCCGCCCTTCAGTGGCTGATTGGAGTTAGTTAGACGTGACGCAGCCCTAGCTACATCCACTCGCGTGGATAGTAAGGTTAAGAACTCTCTCAGAGTCGCTTCGTTCTCGGAGGAGCTTCTCTTCGACGGCAACTTTTCGGCAATCCATGAATTGCTCGATTTACACGTTCTCTTGTCTATCTAGTTTTACAAGAGATTCAGTCTGGGGCAGACATTCGGTGGTTGACTCAGAGAGGGCCGCCGCAGTTGCCGGACCCGAGTGTGGCTGTTATGACGGTTGCCAGTCATACAGATTGGGATATTATACTGATCCCTACGGATTCGAAGTGCCTGGGTCTTTGGGTTCCGCAGTCTTTTAGCAATCAGTTTTCTTCCGCGGAATAATGTTTTTTAGGCTTGCTTTATGTCATTGCATGAACATTATTCAGAAACGCATGCCCAAATTCCTGTCCTTTAATTCGACAGTAGTGGCGTATCTCTGGAACCAGGGAGGCACTCTTTCGTTTCCGTTATTCAATTTAATGGAAAGAATCCGTCTGTTGGTTATAGTACACCAGTTCAGTTTTGGTCCGTCATATTCCGGGTCGTCTGATTGTTTTATCGGACTCCCGTTCTCTTACGGGTCGCTTGTTGCTGTCAGAATGGACTCTCAACAAACAAGTATTCAATCAGATTTGTTATCATGGGAGCGCCCAATGATGATTTATTTATGACACAGCTTGCTAATCAATGGCAGACGTATGTGTTGGCTTGTCCAGATCTCTGAGCTAATATTCTTAACGCTCTATTGATCTATAGGACGGAATGATAGGATACGCGTATCCTCCGGCGCTGTTGTTTTAGCAGGTATTGCTAAGATAAACAACCACAATACATTTCTGTTGATAGCATCTCTATCTTCACAGAGATCATGAGTAATTTTCTCTCTTGTCTACTGTGGGTTTTAACGTGAAATCTTCCTCTATGTGAGGATCTTTTTCACTGGGTAAATCGTGTCATCTTTATCACAACCTGCAAGGTCGCAACCTTCATGTATTCCGTTATGTGGTCCGTATTGCATTGTAAGCACTGTACTGGACGAGCTTTGGACGCGATTTCTTACTATAGGAGATCCTCTTCTTCGCTATTCTATGCGGCTAAAGTGGAGGCTCTTCCGTCGTGGTGTAGGGATCATTATGTTCATATTGTTGATCCCTCCATACTACTCATTGCTATTTTTTAGTATACTTGTTTCACAAGATCTACTGCAGCCTGTTATTATTTAGGTTATAGGTTTATATTACCTCATACCTATGCACTCTACGATAGTTTACAATTGAGTCTTTTGTCTCTTTATCCAAAGTCAGTTAGTAACTTTTTGATAAATAGACTTAGAATCTTTAGATTAAATTCCTATACGGATTTTAACTTCGGTTCTTATTTAGCTAAGTAATCATTTGAGCCTCTGGAAACAGTAGTTTTCAAATTCTGACCTTTTAGACAGTAATTCTGTTGGTTTCTCTTTTACTGTAGAGTCAGTGAGTTTCATGCACTATCGATGGATGATTTTCACTTTCATAGTTTCGGAATCAATACTTCCGTTACTATTTAGGTTGGATTGTTGCATAAGAGTTAGGCTCCTATTATCCGGAACCTATTATTTTAAGGTCCTTCCGTCTTCGTATGGGCATAGGCCTTTACTCTTTCCGGGTACAGTTTATGTATTTATAAACAGATTTCTGTTTATTACTATGGGCGTAAGCTTCTTCTGTCTTTGATGTCTAGTAGAAGGACGTTACGCTCCATTTTATTGTTAATGGATTCTATTAACTATCGGTACTGCTTATAGTATATCATTGACTTAGCAGTTGTGCTTAAGATTTCGGCTCATGAAGTAAGAGTTCTTCTACTTCTTGGGCTTACATTAATAGTGTCGCTATTATAGATTTTTGAAGGCCGCTCATTGCGCTCAGCCATCCACATTCATGAATTTTATCTCAGAAATATCGAGTCCATTTCTGGAGGCCTCTATTGTTAGGTCTATTATCTACTGCTCAGAATGTCATTCACTTAACAGTTGCTACTATAGCTAGGTAGGCTGTCTGTTTCGGCAGTGTCTCCGTTCGGCTGCCCTCTTCGCTCTGGGCTATTTGACCCAGGGCAAGAAAAAAGGGGGGGGGGGGGGAGGGTGTTCCCTTGGGTCATCTGTTTTACTATGAAAACAAGGGGATACCTCCTCCGGAGTTAGTAATTCTGAGCTGTTATTGGGATGGTTGTTTAGTGAGAAGTTTAGGTTTTTAAAATTCATTCAAGTCTTAGTTTTTAAAGTATAGCTTTTGAATATTGCATATGTCAACGGACATGATTATGCAATCCTCAGACACTTTTAGGAGTATAAGAGTCTCTATTCTCTAGACTTACTTTATTTATTGGCTTACTTTAAAAATTATTAGTATAAGGATTATATTGGATATTAATAGAGTACATGGATGTATGAAGCTCAATTTTAGAAGGTGTTGTATCTTTCTAATTTATCATAAATAAGAAAGATACATGTAAGGCCTATTACTTCTTTTTCCCTACAGGGGATGACTCTATTTTATTTTATTGAGCATATTCCATTTTGCTCTATGTCCTTGGCCCTCCAGCCTTTTTACTATTCAGCTATGTCTGGGTCATTGGTACAGTATAAAAATGTTAAAAAATTTATAGTAATTTATATATTTTTTATACTTACCAATGACCCAGATGGGGATGGCCCTCCCAGGAGTTGGGAACTCTTGCCTCCCCGCTGAGTACATAGCGCTTACCAGGCACTGGTTATTAGAATGATTAATGGCGCCAATTTCGGAACGTCCTTGACACTGCGCATGCGCAGTAGGGGCGAAGTGTGGAGGGCCTTTCAGGACATGTTTTCTTTAGTTTTAGATGCAAATTTTGGGGATTGGGGGGCAAAATTTGTGTTTGGCCCTATATTTTAAGAGTTAGCACCAGCTATGTCTGGGTCATTGGTAAGTATAAAAAATATATAAATTACTATAAATTTTTTAACTTTTATACGCCCGTTTTGAAAAAACGGGTCGTATTATGGTATACTGCTGTCTGTCTATCCGTCTGTCCATCCGGTCACATGTCGTACAATAGCTCAAGAACGCTTTGAGAGATTTTTGTGATTTTTGGCTAGGTGGTGTATATCAATAGAGGGAAGCTCCCTTTCGTTTAGTGTCGCCATTCGATTAGTCATTCCAGAGTTATGGGGCTTTATTACTAAAGAAATAACTCAAGAACGCTTTGAGAGATTTTTGTGATTTTTGGCTAGGTGGTGTATATCAATAGAGGGAAGCTCCCTTTCGTTTAGTGTCGCCATTCGATTAGTCATTCCAGACCTATGGTTCTTTATTACTTAGAAAATTGTTGATTTTTTACACGTCATACGATAACTCGAGAATGCTTTGAGAGATTTTCATGATTTGTGGGTAGGTGGTGTATATCGATTGAGGGAAGCTCCCTTTTATTTAGTGTCGCCGTTCGATTAGTCATTCCAGAGTTATGGGACTTTATTACTTAGAAAATTGTTGATTTTTTACACATCATACAATAACTCCAGAACACTTTGAGAGATTTTCACGATTTTTTGGTAGGTGGTTTATGTTGATGGAAGGAAGCTCCCTTTCGGTTGGTGTCACCGTTCGATTAGTCATTCCAGAGTTATGGGACTTTATTTTTCACATGTTGAACAATAACTTGAAAATGCTTAGAGCAATTTTCATGATTTTTTGGTTGCAAGTATATGTTGATAGAAGGAATCTATCTTTTGATTTGTGTCGCTGTCCAATTTGTCATTCCAGAGTTATGGGACTTTATTCTTCAAAATATAGGCAATTTTCCACATGTTGCACTTGGAATTTTCATGATTTTTTGGTGGCAAGTATATGTAAACTGACAAGTACACATGTATACTCATATTGTGTGGTTCCCTCTTGTAATTAATAACGGGCATATCATGTGCTCATGGCGCAGCTGTTTATTCGTTCCTGCTTCATTCTATGTCCAATCCATCATCGTGGATTATGATTCCACTCGGAGAATTATGGATATTATGTCTTGTACAGTGTTTTCTTTAGGATTCTGGAGTACTGTCTTGATTTCAGGGGATATGGTGATGCTATATCGTCAGATTTATTTCTTAAAATAGCGCCATGTTCATCACGTTTCTCTCCGCCCTTTAATGGGTAATATGGAGTTGGTCAGACATGATGGAGCCCTACGGTCGTATACTTTTCTAGATGATTAATGAGAGCTCTAGGAACCATGCCAGTATTACTTCACCGGCAATGCGAATCGAGCGAATTGAGTAAAGCAGGGGGGGGGGGGGGGGGGGGGGGGGCGGAGTGTATGTGGGGGGTTCGATATATGATTTTAAGTCCCCCCCCCCTCGCCATATGTTTAGAGGCACTTACAAGGCAGGACATAGTTCTCTTCCCGTAAGCCTCGTATTCATTCTGTTGTATTCTATCGCTGATTAGCAGAAGTTTATTGTTCTTATGATGACTTCAAGGGTGCAACCATTCATTAGTTGGTTTGCAGTCTGCGGTCGTTCATTCATAATTTGTATCTGAGCTGTGAAATTTGGATAAGTAACTGTTTTGGAATTCCAAATTTTTCATGTAATACGTTTGATTGGGTCAGCCATATTAGCTTGGTGAGCAGTTATGAGCATTCCTTCTTGTGCCTGTCGTTAGTCCCATTTTTGGGGGAATACGTTTCCTGCATATGGTCGGGACAAGGCACAAAGAGATCTTCTAGGTTTCTATGATCGGGTGCAGAACTAAGTTTTTCATTGCCCGCTTCATTCTATGTCCAATCCATCGTCGTGGATTATAATTCCACTCAGAGGATTATGGATATTATGTCTTGTACGGTGTTTTCTTTAGGGTTCTGGCGTACTGTCTTGATTTCATTCGACTGGTATCAGCTTGCCTTCTAGTAAACGTTTGGGGCAGGCTTGTCAGTTTATCTGGGCGACATTCTCCGAATATGGCAATTAGTCGACTCTTGAGAAATTCGTTCAGTCTTGGCCACTTCTGTTACAGCGTATCAGATTATTCGTCATGTTATAAATTGCATTAATGTAGTTTTATTCCTTCAGTTACCTGGTAATATTTTGAATCACTCTGATTACATTGTTGATACAGGTTATATTCAGGTAACGGTAGGTGTGAGATTCTGTTAGTTGTGTGGTTTATTATGTATTTATCATTATGCAGACACATCTCTTGAATAGATTCTCTTAAATTCTTGCTCAGTGTTAGTATAAGAGTTTATGAGATTGATCATTTTACTGTTATTTGGAACAGTAATGGATCTCCCTACAGGCCATCTAAGCCTACATCCCTTTTATTTTTCTTCATTATTCAGAGTTGTATATATTCATTCTCTGCACAGTCTTTGGTTTTTACGGACCTAGGAAACTATGATTCAAATTGGGGCGGGTCCTTGACAGGTTTTGTATTCATATCCCGTTCCAGGTTCTAAATCCAGTCTTCAACCGGAAGCAGTACACAAAGGGGGAATCCTACTCTCTCATTATCATAGATTTGAACTGTTACAGTTTGAATGTTCATTTATTGGAATTCACATGCACACCGGGACGTAGTCAACTGTTGGTTGGCTCTGAAGTGTTGAGTTCTCACAGATTACTTTCCATTGGGATTTGATTGGACAAGTTAAGGTTGTATCATATTAATATCACCTGTTCTTGTCCGATCTCCATATTTACACTTCACAGCCCAGTTAGTATTTTGACCTTTACTGCCTGAGTATTTCGGATGCGGTACACATTTAAGAAACTTTGATTTTATTATAAGCTCTCCGCTGGGTAGTAGGAGCTTTATATTCATCTTGAGTCTTAAACAGATGTTTCTGTTTAGCTTTAGGTGCCATATGAAGGTGGCGTATTAGTTACAACAGATTATGTTTTGCTTGTAACCGGGAGCCTTCAAAGCAATTACATATACTTCAGTCCGAGTTTTATTGCTCAGAGGGGAATCCTACATTAGGTTTCTTTTCTGATATTCTTCAGTACCGCTTTATCACTGATTCCAGACCACTTTCTTCTTCGTTTTGAAGGTTAATTTCCTTCAAAAAGAAGGGGGTGGGGGGGTTTCTCCTTTCCTCTTCTGGCCTTATAGTGAGGGTGTAGCTATGAATGAAGCAGTTATTGTCTATAGATATATAGATCCTTTAGTACAAACTTGGTGTGTTGCATTGTATTCGGTGTTTGTCTGTGGGCGTTAATCTCCAACTCTCGGACACGCCTTTCCTAATTTTAAGTGTCTTTTTCTGAACTAACCTTAAAATTGGGGCTCTTTACACCCAATTAGCGTAATCGTTTATGTTAGAAGTAATAAGGATTCACTTGGATATTGCTCCTTTTATTTATTGGTGGTATGTCCTTCTCTTTTGCTGTATAGAGAAGAATATATGTAATTCCTCACACTTTTATCTCCTGTTCACCTTTGGGAGTCCTCCTGCAGACTGAGGAGCTGGAATTTAGCCTGCTCTTCCTTTAAGTCCTAGGCCCTCCAGCCATTTTACTATTCAAATAAGTCTGAGCAATTGGTTCTTGTATAAAAATATGTAAAATTTAAAGTAATTTATATAGTTTTTATACTTAGCAGTGGCCCAGATGGGGATGGCCCTCCTGTGAGTGGGCACTCACACCTCCCCGCTGGATTTTCAACTTTATCAGGCACATAATCTGGTAAGAATGATGGTTGGTACACTTCCTGTTGCTTCCTGCCTGCGGTGCATGCGCAGTGTATAAAGGTATGGAGGACCATATAGGATTTTAAATTTCTGGATTTCTATGCAAATTTTGGGGGTTGGGGGGTTTCAAAATTTGTGTTTGGCCCTAAAAAGTTATGAGTTTGCACCAGCTAAGTCTGGGCCATTGGTAAGTATAGAAAATATACAAATTACTTCAAATTTTACATTTTCCACACTGTTTTTTGCTCCACGTTTTGATAATTGGCTGATTTCTAGTGTGTGGTTTGTCATTGCTTTCTACAAACTGAGTTCAAGTTTGGTGCCGGTCGGGTGATTTTTCATGGAGTTATTGACTTGGCTTAGTTTTTGAAGTGAAAACTCTGTTTTCCAGTCTTTTTTTTCACTCTCTTTTCTTATAATTGTCTGATTTGTGGTATGTGACTTTGTCATGGTACCTACAGACATGTTAAGCTAATGCTGACTCATGCTACCTTATGGGAGCACACATGTCAGACCGACACATCAAGTTTTTAACTTCAATTTCTTGCATATACTGTTAAGAATATAAATACATTCAGAAAATATTTTTTCAGGGTTTTTTGTCTCCTGGAGAATTGGACCCATTGAACAGGAGGCTTGTAGCAGAGCCAAGGCCAGATGTAGTTGTGCAAGGTAAAATAACAGCTTCTTTATCTTTTCATGTGATCTATTCTTTTATATCAAAAACCAGCATCCTTTCTTATTCTATAGCACAAGGGAAATTTGAAAAAGAGATATCTCGGATTTTTAATGAGGTGTAATTTGTAGGAATAAGTAGCTGGATGCAATTATCTGATGAATAATTAAAAATTGAGTATTGTGTTCTGTACTGGCCTCATATATCCTTAGGTAACTAGCATTCCCTTATTAGGGTCTGTCGGTGGCCGAGTGGTGTGCTTAGTTCAGTATGGTTTCGCTAGGCAGTTGGTGCCTAGGGAAACTCTCTCACTGTGGGTTTGAACCCCCTCTATGCCATTGGAAATATTCTTTTATAATTTTTCTGTTGCTTATCAGTCTACCCTACCCCAATTGTGAAAGTACAAAGCATCTGAATTAAATTAAAACCGATCCAAATGACATGTATTATATTATCTCTCTCACAAAAAAAACTAGGCCTGCACGGTTTATCGGTTCAGTTCGTTTTTTTTTCAAAACCGAACTGCCGCCTTAACAAAAAACAGAGACTTTCAGTTTCAACAAATTTCCCAGAATCGGTGAGTTTATGATCTCTCACATGCTCAGAGATAACGCTGCACATTGGCTGTTCTGGGGGGTTTTTGTCAATAAAATGCTTAAATTAAAATAGAACATATCCTGTTAAATGGATGGAAGGTAACTAATGAAAGTTTTTTAAACTTATGGCAAATTGTTTGTATAGTATTTGAACATGCTGTAAGGAATCAGGTCTGTCAGCCTCCAGCATAAACTGTCAAATGTCAAGTTAACACTGCATTCCCAATTCGCAGTTGTTATAATCAACACATTTTCCCGTGTGTATTTTGTGTACATAACAAATCCCAAGATGCAATATTGCAAACTTTCAAATCTCATTATGCAGCCATCTCCATTCGAAAACATTAGTCGCCTGTCTTGACTGAGCTGAAGTCAATGCAGGGATCAGGTAATAGGGCGTAATCAAGTTACCCCCCCCCCCCCAATTTCTATGTTTGGGAAAATTCAAAGTCAAAAACGAACCTCTACAGTCGAAATTAGGAGAGATAGTGGGAAAACATTAGAGTGAGTGAGTTACCAATAAAAGTGATTCGTATATCATGACTTACTTCAATAATAGATTTCAAAATCTCAAGAAAGATGATTTGTGTTCCTTTTTATTTCACTGTCATTTGAAGCGGGTACCATTAAGAAACCAGGGAAGTCTATTTTGAATTGATGTGATAATTGCCAAAATAAGCACAACAATTGCATATTATCCACCAAAACCAGGGTGAGAGCTCAGCGACTCCTTACAAAATAAGGAAATATTGATTTTTGCTAAAATGTAGCATTTCTTGTAAATTTTTGCATCTTGACAAGCCTCCCAAATCTCACTTACAGAACAAGGCAGATCCCACAAGTGGTGGAGCCATGGTTTAAAATCCTGGGGAACCATGCTGGTGAAGAGTTTAGGGGGGATCTCAGGATTGAGGCAGACATGTTAACCTCCCAAAATTTTTTTTCAGGGAGATTGAAGAAAATTTCAGGGAGATGACATGATTTTCAGGGAGATTTTTTTTGGCGCGTAGAAACCATGTGTGGATCGATCAATTTTTAAATATAAATTAATACCAAATACCCCCTCCCCCCCCCCACACACACACATAACAGGAAACAGCCCAACAACAATACATCAGAGGAACATACGTCAACGTTCTACTAACTGGTGGTGAGTGACCCAGACCTGTTAACCTCTTGAGGTGACTGTCAGTGAGATTTTGATGAGCTCCCAGTGAGACTTGGATTCGGATGCTTGTCAGTGAGATTTTTGCACGTGGGCAGCACATCAATAATTTCCATGTTACCCCCCCCCCCCCCCCCCCCCCCCCCCCCCCCCCACGCACATATATATGGATGTGGTCATGTGCCAATATCTGAGCTTGTTCCAATGACATCCATTATTTCAATGGTTTTATGTACAAAATGTTTGGAGATATTTTCGACCTTTTCAGCACTATATCAGTTATGGTGCTGTGTTGAAAGTTTTGGATCCATTTGGGTAATTATGGGTACTTGCGGCGACCTGTGGTAACCTGTGACGATCTGTGGTGTTTAGGCACACCCCAGAGCCCGATTGTTGTGGTAATTCGATCTTCCAAAGCCCAGCGCCCCACCTAACCACACCGGTTACTCACTAGAAGTAGTTGGTCATTTACGAAGGGGATTTGGAATGGGGTGATCATTTTTCAGTGAAACGTGAAAATTATGCCACAGCCAGCCCAGGACGAAATATCTCGGGGATATTTTGTTGTCCATTTATCACTACGAATGAAAAAACGTGCAAGTGCCGTAAATTACCAACTTTTTAGAGATTTTTTTTCACCAAAAACATAATTTTTTTCACAGCCTGCTTTATAAAATGTGAATCGGAAATTTTTTCCAATATATATTACAGCAACTTATATGTTTGAGCCGTTTGTCTCCAAAATTGGCTATAATTATCTGAAAGTGAAATCCAAAATGCACAATAAATTTGTGCGTATTTTTGCACATTTTTCGATTGGACAAGATTTTATACGTATGGAATTTATTTTTCGATTTGACTGCTACCTGTATACAAGCAAAGGTGTGCCTTTAATATATAATCAATTTCAGCAATTATCCTGCATCTCAAATTCATTTAATCCGCCTGTCAAACGTGTTACAATAATCACAACACGGCCATTGACAGAAATGAGAATTGGTCATCAGTTCTTACGTAAGTGGTGACGTTTCACACAAACTTAATGACCTTGCCATTGAGAGTAGAGCACATGCTTTTGTATTTGTAAACAAAAGCTGGTGGATTCAGTTTTTGTCTGGTATGTCGACTTTCCGGGAGATTTTTGGTCCAAATTGACTCCCGGGCGGGAGGGCGGGAGGGGATAGCTAATTCCGGGAGAATCCCGGGCATTCCGGGAGAGTTAACATGTCTGGATTGAGGGTACTGTACTTGTACTGATGGTAGGAAATAAAAAAAATCTTTTCGAATTTGGGGATGGGGGGAGCAAGTGGGATTGGGGGTACCCCATGGCTCCACCACTGTAGCCCACTACAGTAGTCCACCATAATATGTCCATTAGCTGAGAAGAGTGGTGAGCACTGAGTAACCCAGACGACTCAACACTCTGTAGGAGCTTCATGACTTGGATGACAAATATAGACACATTTTATGTGAACATTACCTTCTAAAATGTGGATTTCTTCAGTATATTTTAAAAAAACAAAAACCGAACTGAAAACCAAGTTTTTGTACAAAAGTGAATCTGAAACCGAACCGAAACACAAATTTCAAAACCGCTCAGCCCAACAAAAAACCCCAGAGAAATGATTTAGCGATTGTCATACACCCCAGAAAGGTACAGTTGACAGTAAATATATTAAGCACAGACTGTTATAGCTCTATGACATTCCTTGTGGCAAGAAAACTTTCATCCCCAATTGGACTTCAAACAGAACCAAAGATTTTCTAGTTTTTAGCTCAACCATTATGTCTTCCCAAGCCCAAAACCTGAAAAACTTTAGTACAGACTGCAAGTCGTATTTGTGAAGGGATTTCATTGTAACTTAGTAGAATGACTCTGTATAATGTCGAGATGAGGATGCCCCTTTTAGTTGCAATTGGTCAACCGTCATGGCTACACAGGTCTGAAGCCTGAAAACCTTTAGCACAGTCTAAAGGCCATATTTATGAAGGGATTTCAATGTAACTTGATAGGATGACTCGTTTTGGAATAATTTCACTGTAACTTGGTAACTTTTGTTGACATACGTTAACTGTGAGGGCCACATACTTTAACTGTGAGGTCATATTAACCCATCCCTTTGCCCTTTAGTACAGTGTACGCCTCATATTATTTTTATGATGGCATACAGGGAACAGAAATTAACATATTCCTAATTATCACAATTCCTGTCTTATATCATAATCCTTTCATAAACATTGAACATTATCCTTTTCATCAAACAAAACACACAGACAAGTTAAGCTACAGTGTCATTGACACTTTCATTTTATTTTGTAAAGACCTCAGATTGCTTAATATGAAAATGTGAAAACAGGTGAATTACCCTTTACCCCAGACAGGGCAGGGGAATGGGCAATGATGGGGGGGGGGGGGGGGGGGGGGGGGGGGGGGCAGACATAGTCGAGTCAACAAAAATTTCATTTTAAACTTTACCCCAGAGAAACTTGTGCATTATCCAATTTTGACGGGCATATGTTGCCCCGCTAGGCGGTGCTCTTTTTAAATTTTTCAAGAAATTTCAACAAAACAATATCATTGGAATGAGCTCGACGAGCTCGTTCCAAAGAGGGGTCACATGATATGATTTTGTTGAAATTTTTTGAAAAATAATATATTTTTTCAGCTGCTGAATTTGCATATTATGCGGGCAGATGTAGCCGAATCGTTGGGTAAAGAGTTAACTGATATGTATTCAACAGATCAAAAAAGTGTCTTCTCTCAAACCACTGCTCCAAATACCCTCTTTTTCACAAAAAACATCTTTGTATAGTTGATTTAGAAGTTCTTTCAAATCATTCTTAACAGCTCATCCAATGTGTAACATGTTTGACAAAAACAGTGCAACCTGATTGATTGAATAGCCACTTTGCAAGTGAATATTATTCAATTAACAGCATTATTCCATTAACAGTGATTTGGTCATTCCTATATTCTAGAAATAAATTGAGCATTTATTCTATTATATCATGCGTGACAAAGCTCATTGATATAAAGGATTAAGTGGATGTATTGGATGTACTGAAGACAAATAGTTCTATAAATGTGGAATTTGGTAATTGTCAGGGTAGTTTCTCGACGTATAAGATCATCTCTTCAATTTACAGGGTTTGACTATATCCTATGTGCAATAAACTAGTAAAATTTGTAATGAAGGTATTGTAAATGTATGAAAATTATTAAACTCAGAAGTCTCCATATCCTTGGAGGAGTTTGATAATAGCTTCTGAACCCCAAGAATTTCTGAAAATGCTTGAAAATAATGTTGCAAAATGCAGACTGGACTCTTCTTGCTGTACTTTTCAGACACACCAGTTGCATGGTTGAAAACTAATGATTGCCTCTTATTAAGATGATTTAATTAACTCATGGCTGGTATCCCCAACCTCTCGAAACAACAAGGAGTAAGTGTAGACACCAGAAGGTCAGAGTATGGACAAGTGTGCACTAATTTTAATTGTACTTAGTCAAGCAGATGTTACGAAAATTGTGTTTCAAAGCTGAAAAAAGTTTCTTAATATTTGCTTTCTCATTGAAGTTCTTGAATAGTGATCTCAAAATATCATTGAAAATCCTTTACTTCAACACAAAAGTTTTTGAAAGTTTTGTAAGTTCTAGGGTGCTCAGTTCATAACTTTTCATTAGAACTATATCATCAGGCTACATTTAATGAGGGACAAGATATATTTTGGAATAAAATATACAGTGTGAGTAATTTATGAATATATGATAATTGTCCACAACTTACACGGATGAAGGGTAGGGGTGTAAAGATACACCGGTGCACCATGATACTTCGCTCAATGATACATATATTGGAGAGAGCAGTCAAATATATCGGCCGATTCCAGTACATGCAAAGTTCAACTAATGTAACAGGCCATGTTTTTTGATGGAAGTCCGATTCTATTCTTGTAATATTTCTGTAAAATGAAACTGTTGGAATGTGGATTCCTGTCATTCAAATGTAAACTGTTGATAAAGAATTGTTTGTATGTGCATGTGACCAACTTAATATCCGACTTAGTCATGCTGTTGAGTTTTTATGTCACAATGAAAAATGGTAAGTTGGGCCTGTTGAGTTAAGCTCACAAAGTCCCCAAACTGCTTCAAATTCAGAATTCATTGATAAATTACATATATTATTCCTACTATAGTGTTGCCATTGGCTGTAGTACTGGAGATTGACTAATCTAAGTGTAAGGTGCAGTCACAATTCAAATAGAATGTGACCCATAGTTCCCTATATGATATTGGGACATTGCCATGATTTGTTGAGCACATGGCACCAACACTGAATATAATTATTTGTCAACATTAGTCCATCAATAATGCAAATAAATGTCACGTTGATATTTAAAATATTGCAACTTGCCAATGGAATTTACCCAAGTGAAAATGGATTATCAGTTATATGCCAACAATAAGTTGATCCAGTACAGGTTTGAGGTATGACAATGTCTATCCAACAAAATAATATGCGGGGTTATGAATTTCATATTGCCTAATTTTGTAATATGATAATTAAGTATGTTGAGTTTGAAGAATTAAAACTGAACTTGGCCATCAGTGCTGAATGTCAGGACTGTACAGTGGGTGGAGCATATATTACTAATCTGATTGTTTATGATGTTCTTTTTTTCAATAAAAGTTAGCGTTGAATGGATTCTAAATTGTTGTTGAATAACAGTGTTTTGAGTGGTCTGCAGATGGCCTTCTGTTTATTGTGCTATTGCTGCTGCGCCTGTGGGAAATCAAGCTATCGCATATCATATCTAGATGTGTATCCATATCGTGCCTCATGCATATTTACACCCCTATTGAAGGGTTAACTGAGATAATCTCTTGCATATTTTTATACCACAACCAATGGCCCAGACTAGCTGGTGCTAACTTTGTGGTATTCAGGGCCAAACACAAATTTTGCCCCCTCAATCCCCAAAATTTGCATCAAAACACTAAAATTTAAGTCCTAATTGGTCCGCCATACTTTTTGATCACTGCTCATGCGCAGCGTCCAGGAGGGTCCAAAATTGGCGCCAACCATCATTCTTTGTTTGGCCCTTCAGTCAGTAAGATGTTCTGACATCTGTGCTATTAAAATTCTCTTTATGAAGATGCCAGACACAAGCCATTACAAGAATTGGTGGATTCAAGACTGCTAATGGATAATGGAAAGGAACAATGGTGGTTGGAGACGTTCAGGGCTGTAACTTTATAAATAATATTATACATTTTTCATGTCTCAAAATTTCGAGACAAATTGCCTGACAACATCATTCTTGCTATTGTAATTTCCACTGTTTGTTAACCCTTTACCTAACATAACGGCCAAAACCGGCCAGCGCTATTCTCAAAAATCGCCAATTAATTTTCATTAATTTTTTCCATTTTTTGTCTCAAAAACATAGGTTATGACCCCTCATTGGAACGAGCTCGTTCCAATGTTTTTTGAGACAAAAAATGAAAAAAATTAGTTATTCAAGAATTATTTTTGCAAGTGTCGTCTGCTTTTCAGGCTAGGTAAAGGGTTAAATGTTCCTTCCCTATCCTTTCTTGAGCCCTCCTGCTAAACTTTCATGCTTTTGGCTATTTTTATTGAAGTTTTTTATAAAAATTTCTTGGAAGTTTAGTGTGTTTACAGAATGTTTTTTCTTTAAAAATCCCCTTGGTTACGTCCTCATCCGGTCGGTGTTGGGGCGTGTCGGTCTTGCATCTTCTATCCGTAAATCAGTTACTGACTTCGGGCTATTTTTTGGTGCCTGTGGTGTTGTTTCCGGTTTTTATGTGTACCCATACTATGTACGGTACACATAATGCCGGCATCCGGGGTGGCCATCCATCGTTCGTCCATCCTTTGTCTATCCGTCTGTCCGTCGTCCGTCTGTCCGTCCGGCATCCATATCCATTTCTTTGGCATTCGATAACTTGAAAAATGTTGCTTGGATTGTCAAGTTACTTTATATTTGTGTTCAGGTTGCTGATGTGCCGAGCTGTATAATTTTTGGTGTAAATCTGATAATTTGATCCTGAGATTTTAACCCTTTATCCTTCAAATTGAAAATTCCTCCAGTCCCTTTGGCATTCGATAACTTGAAAAAATGTTACTTGGATTGTCTAGTTACTTTATATTTGTGTTCAGGTTACTGATTTGCTGAGCTGTATAGTTTTTGATGTAAATCTGATGTTTTGATCACGAGATATTAACCCTTTATCCTTCAAATTGAAACTTCCTTCAATCCCTTTGGCATTCGATAACTTGAAAAATATTGCGTGGATTGTCAAGTTACTTTATATTTGTGTTCAGGTTACTGATGTGCCGAGCTGTATAGTTTTTGGTGTAAATCTGTTATTTTGATCCCAAGATATTAACCCTTTATCCTTCAAATTGAACGTCCGGCGTCCGTATCCATTTCTTTGGCATTCGATAACTTGAAAAATATTGCTTGGATTGTCAAGTTACTTTATATTTGTGTTCAGGTTACTGATGTGCCGAGCTGTATAGTTTTTGGTGTAAATCTGATAATTTGATCCTGAGATTTTAACCCTTTATCCTTCAAATTGAAAATTCCACCAATCACTTTGGTATTCGATAACTTGAAAAATATTGCTTGGATTGTCTAGTTACTTTATATTTGTGTTCAGGTTACTGATTTGCCAAGCTGTATAGTTTTTGATGTAAATCTGATGTTTTGATCCCGAGATATTAACCCTTTATCCTTCAAATTGAAACTTCCTTCAATCCCTTTGGCATTCGTTAACTTGAAAAATATTGCGTGGATTGTCAAGTTACTTTATATTTGTGTTCAGGTTACTGATGTGCTGAGCTCTATAGTTTTTGGTGTAAATCTGATAATTTGATCCTGAGATTTTAACCCTTTATCCTTCAAATTGAAAATTCCTCCAATCCCTTTGGCATTCGATAACTTGAAAAGTATTGCTGGGATTGTCTAGTTACTTTATATTTGTGTCCAGGTTACTGATTTGCCGAGCTGTATAGTTTTTGATGTAAATCTGATGATTTGCTCCTGAGATATTAACCCTTTATCCTTCAAATTGAAACTTCCTTCAATCCCTTTGGCATTCGATAACTTGAAAAATATTGCGTGGATTGTCAAGTTACTTTATATTTGTGTTCAGGTTACTGATGTGCCGAGCTGTATAGTTTTTGGTGTAAATCTGTTATTTTAATCCTGAGATATTAACCCTTTATCCTTCAAATTGAACGTCCGGTGTCCGTATCCATTCCTTTGGCATTCGATAACTTGAAAAATATTGCTTGGATTGTCAAGTTACTTTATATTTGTGGTCAGGTTACTGATGTGCCGAGCTGTATAGTTTTTGGTGTAAATCTGATAATTTGATCCTGAGATTCTAACCCTTTATCCTTCAAATTGAAAATTCCTCCAATCCCTTTGGCATTCGATAACTTGAAAAATATTGCTTGGATTGTCAAGTTACTTTATATTTGTGTTCAGGTTACTAATGTGCCGAGCTGTATAGTTTTTGGTGTAAATCTGATAATTTGATCCTGAGATATTAACCCTTTATCCTTCAAATTGAAAATTTCTCCAATCCCTTTGGTAACTCAAAAAATATTAATCCGATTGTCATGTTACTTTATATATGTATTCAGGTTACTGATGTGCTCTGCTGTATAGTTTTTTATGTAAATCTGATAATTTGATCCAGAGATATTAACCCTTTATCCATCAAATTAGACACTCCTCCAATCCATTTCTATATGTACCCATACCATGTATGGTGTACATAATGTCGGCATCCGTGGTGGCCCTCCGTCATACAGCTTTTTACTAGTTTGTGTATGGGTACACATCTGATGATTTCATCGGCCTATTTTTTCCTCTGATGTTGTTGACAGTTGCAACGTCTCAAATATATGTGGTATGTTATATTATGTGAGTATAAATTACTGTAGAATACATGGATTAATTATTCTGGTAGTGTAGCAAAAAAAATTGGAATTTTGTCCACATTTTAGGCTGTATCGGGAAGCCTTTAGGCTCTGCATGTTCCCTTTGGGAACTTAGGCCTTTTCAAAAAAATTTTTTATTTTTCAGAAAAAATGTTTTTCAAATTTTTCCGATTGATATTTTGATTGCTTTATTCATGTATTTAATCATATATTTTTGGCAGATTTGGGGGTGTCATCGACTTTAATTTTTATATTGAATTATGAAAACTTTCTGCTCTAAATGCAAGGCGAGGAAATCATCCTCGGATTTGCATGCTTGTTGTCTTGCTTGTAGTCGATGCACCCCAAGGATTGTTGTCCCACATGTGAACACTGGGACTCGAAACGTTGGAGACGGGTGTCACGGTATATTGTTGCTGGTGGGATTTCCATTCTGGATCTCTCACCACAAGGTAATTCAAGCCTTTCAGTTTCTTTTTCAGAGGAACCAGAACATGATACTGATACTGTAACATCCATTCAGAGTGTGCAATAGTCGTCGCGCTCAGATGAGCAAACTGAGCTGGCTGTAAAGGTGCTCTTGAATATTCGGCAAGGAATGAGGCCTCTCGTTCCAGTGAAAGCAGTCAGTTCGACCGGTGAAGCGGCTTCTCCAACCGGAGGAGTCGTAACACCGGGTAAGTCCGTTGTGGTTGAAGGAAGTGATGATTTGGGTAGAGCGAGCACCTTAAAATATAAAGCTCACCCAGCGATGACGGAGATAGGGAGGAAGTCGGCAGGTTTCTTTTCAGGAGGCTCGGCGAGGTCTAATAAGGCTGCGAGCGGGAGAGCCCCCTCTCTAACTCTACAACATCTGGAGCCAGATGGTGTTTTGAGAAACCTGCACGAGTCCGAGCATACATCCACCACCGTTTGGGACGCTCCTTCTACACTGAAGCTGGGGATGGCTACAGTTTCGACTTCCTCTGCTACGTTTTTGATAGTCACACAACCACAAGCTAACTCTGCGACTTCTCAGTTCCAGCCAACAGTGCCAAGTTGAAGTCACTCTTCGCTTCAGAAGTCGAGTCATTCTATAGCTAGAGAACCGAGGCAGCCATTGACAGGACAATCAGAGAAGAGATCAGCATCATCGTCCCAGGAGCTTCAGGCGGCGAAGAAGCGGAAGACTGCCACTCCTCAGGCCTTGGTTACTGACTTGCTGGCGAAGATAGCGCAGCTTTTAGCAGCATCCCAGCAAACACAACAAACTTCCACAGTCAGTCCATGAATATGTACAGCCAGATACAGAGGACCAGGCATCACAGCTGATCCAACCGGATGACAAAAGGGACAAGGAGGAGGATTATCCTTCCCTTTCGAAACAGCATATGGAGGCCATGGATTTCATCCATCATTTCTACCCTGAAGCTGTTCCAAGTGATCATCAGCATGCTGCGACGTCGAGGGAGAAACCACTATTGTCTCTGGATGAAGAGTACATATGGAGGAAAGAGGACGTTCTTTCTTTTCCGACGCAGTCCAGACAGGTGTTGAAGGCCTTTGGTCATGTTGACGATGCCATGTATAACCTCTCCAGTGCCAGGAGAAAGGGCGGTTTCCTGAATACATCTTCTATTAATATGTCGTTCCTTGGGCCACGCTCTTTTAGAACGGCTCCTGAAGATGTTCGTAGAGCTCCACTGTGTTTGGATGAGTGGGCCGCAGACCTAGAGATGTCCTTGCCCGCATCATTCAATGTTCGCTTGGAAGTGATGGAATGTGCAATTTCGTCAAACAGAGTGAATCTGGACGCAATGTCCTACGCGGACCACCTTACCAGAGCCTTGACGCAACGTTTTAATGGAAAGGAATTTGAAGACATTTGTTCCTCACTTAGAGTCCTTTCCAAGGCAGTGATGTATGCCACGTACAACACCGCACTGACAGTGGCTAATTTGGAGTTGGTAAGACGTGATGCTGCCCTTGCGTTTTCATCTCTGATAGATGATAAGGTGAAGAGCTCTCTGAGTTGCTCCGGTTTCCAGCAATACGTTATTTGAGGACAAGCTTTCGTTAGTATTCGAGCAGGCTACTACAAAAGCTTCCAGTGCACTACTTTTGAAGTCGGTGTCTCAACAGCGTACTTCATCAGACAGGAGTTATAAAGGACGTTCCACCTCACGAGGGAATAGTAAACCCTCATATGACTACTCCAGATGTCGTCAGTATAGTGACTCGGGTAAGGGGGGCAGGTCTGATCAGGGATATCGATCAGACACCCCTAGTCCTACGGGATGAGGTGCTTCACGAGGAGGGCGTATTTTCTCCTACCTCAAGCCTCGCAAATCGAACAGGTGATGGTCCAGACCTCTATTGCGGGCCAGTTGGCGGAAGGTTATCAATCTTCGCGAGAAACTGGTTAGCCGTTACGGAAGATCAGTGGGTGAGAAGTGTAGTCTCGGAAGGCCTACGGCTGTCATTCCAGAAAAAAAAACCCACATACCAGATGTCCGCGATGGACAAATCTTCCAGCAGATCCTTTCAAAAGAGTCACTCCTACAAGAGGTAAAGGCTCTCTTAATAAAGGAAGCAATAGAGGTCATAGAAAAACAGGATTCTCCAGGTTTTTACAGTCACCTGTTCCTTGACCCGTTCCGACCAGTGATAGACTTGAGCTGGATAAACAAGTTAATCGTTGCTCCAAAGTTCTACATGGAAACCATCCAATCAATAAGAGCGAGCATTCGCGTGAATGACTATGCAACAAGCATAGATCTAAAAGACTACTTTCACATCCTGGTACATCCGGCTTTCAGGAAGTACCTGCGCTTTGCAGTACAGCGGCAGGTTTATCAGTTCCGAGCAATATAATTCGCTCTGAACCTGTCCCCTTGGGCATTCACTCGAATAATGAACTCGGTAATGTCTTATTTCCGGGCTCATTCGTAAGCAGTTACGTCGGCTTACTTGGACGACATTCTACAGAGATACAGCAACAGAAACATTCTTCAGAGCGACGTTCAGAGTCTGTTGCAGCTGCTCCAACGTCTCAGTTTCATCGTAAACGAGAAAAAGTCGGATCTAGTTCTGTCCAAGTCGTTCATCCACGTGGGAATGAACTTTGAAACCCACAACAATCTGGTTCGTCTGCCATTATCCAGAGTGAAATTAGTCAGTTGCTTTGCCCGCTATTGTCTAAACTCTCACAACGTATCAGCGAGGGAGTTCATGAGGTTGATGGGCCTGTGCCGAGCGGCTGCAGATCTTATTCCGATGGGTCGCCTCCGCTCGCGTCCCCTCCAGATTTTCTTTACTCAGAACTGGAGTGTGAAGACGCATTCACTCGAAACCAGTATTATATTAACGGAACTAGTGAAACAAAAGATTCAGATTTGGGCAGACATTCAGTGGTTAACTCAAGGGGTTCCACTGCAGCTGCCGGATCCGGCTTTCACGATTATGCCGGATGCGAGTCAGACAGGCTGGGGCACGACCCAAAGTCCAGCAGACTTTAAGTGCCAGAGACTTTGGGACTCCCGGTTCCTAGAGAAACACATAAACATCAAAGAGATGATGTCAATATGGTTAGCACTACAGCACTGGAACGGATATTTTCTAAACGCCTGTGTTCAGATTCTGTCGGACAACTCGACAGTAGTGGCATATCTCAGGAACCAAGATGGCACTCATTCGATTGCTCTATGCGAATTAACAGAGAAAATTCTTCTTTACATGCTGAATTCTCACACTCATCTCTCTGTCCGTCATATACCGGGTCGTCTGAACATATTAGCAGACTCGCTCTCTCAGAAAGGTCGCCAGTTGCCATCGGACTGGACTCTCAACAAGCGAGTATTCAATCAGATTTGCTACCAGTGGGATCGTCCCATGATAGATCTGTTTGCGACATACCTCAACAATCAGTTGCTGACGTTTGTGTCACTGTGTCCAATTCAATAGGACGGGATTATAGGTTACGCATATCCTCCAACTCCATTGATTCAGCAGATTCTGTTAAAAGATCAAACAGTCTCATTGCAAAATCCTGCTAGTAGCACCTCTGCCGGCACATCAACCTTGGATCATTCTTCTCAGGTGTCTGTTATGGGACATTCCCCAGAAGCTTCCTCCACGAGAGGACCTTCTTCATCAGGGGAGGTCCCACACACTGCATCACAATCCAGAAGGTCTCAACCATCACATTTTTCTGTTGTATGGTCCTTCTTGCACAGGAAACAGTTTACAGGACGAGCAGTGGACACAATTTCTAACTGTAGGAGGGCCTCCTCTTCGTTGAATTATGCAGCAAAGTGGAGGGTCTTCTTCCATTGGTATGTGGATCAGTCGATCGATGTATATAATCCATCCATTCCACAAATCGCCAATTTCCTGGTCTGCTTGTTTGACGAGCTCAAACTGCAGCCCGTTACTATTAAGGGATATAGGCCTATGTTATCAGACACTTACGCTCATCATGATAATTTGGCTATTGGATCAGATGTTTCTTTATCCATATTAGTTAGAAATTTTTCTATTAATAGACCTAGAACCCTCAAATTAATTCCTAAGTGGAAATTATCTTGGGTTCTGCTGAAGCTTCAAGAAGCTCCTTTTGAGCCGTTGAATGATGCAGATTTCAAATTCTTGACCTACAAAACGGCGTTTCTCTTAGCTTTCATTTCTGCCAGAAGAGTTAGTGAACTCCATGTATTAGAATGCGCATTTATAAACGTCAATCAGATTTTATCAGGAAAGCAAGAAAGTGTTTCTTTCTTTCTCTGATTCCTAATAGAAAAGATATATCTGTTCATTCTATTTCTAGATGGATTCAGTTGGCAATACGTATTGCCTATGAAAATCTATCTTTGAATCAACGTTCTGTCAACAAGATTACAGCGCATGAAGTTAGAGCTCTGTCCTCTTCCTGGGCATATTCTAACAGTATAGCCATTACTGATCTCATGAAGGCTGCTTACTGGACACAACCATCTACATTTACGAAGTTTTACCTTAGAAATTTAGAGTCCATCTCCAGTGACCTTAGATCTTTGGGTCCTCTTTCTGTTGCTCAGAGTGTCGTCCATTAAATATTCATCTAGAAGGTCTTTAGGCAGTCTGCTCGAGCTCTGACTCAGTTCCGCTGCCCTCTTCTTTCTGAGGAAAGTTACTTCAGGACAAGGGGAAGGGGGGGGGGGGGGTTCCCTTATATCATCTAGCTTTATAGTGAAAAGCAAGGGAATGCCCCCTCTGGAGACAGTAGTCCAGGGTCGGCGCTGGGTAGTTTTAATGTGTAGCTTGGTGTGAAGCAAATAATATGTCTCATTTATGTATTGTTTTTTAAAGTGTAGCTCACTGTGAAGCATTTGTATATGTCGCGTGTCAAACGGGCGTCAATATACAATCCTCAGACACTTTTAAATGAGTATAAAGAGTCTCATTCTCTGGACTATCTTTATATATTGGTTTTCCTTCACCAAATTAGCATAAAGGGTTATGCTGGCATTAAATGGAGAATTATATATTATGTAATACTCAATTACATTGTTGGTGTTATGTCCTCTTTTCTTGAAAAAGAGACACATATATAATTCCTATTTTCTTCTATTCTCCTGTAGGAGCTACTCTTCACAGAAGTAATTGAGCGATTGGATTTTCCTCTAAGTCCTAGGCCCTCCAGCCTTTTTACGATTCAGCTAGTCTGGGCCATTGGTTGTGGTATAAAAATATGAAAAATTTTAAGTAATTTGTACATTTTTTATACTCACCAATGGCCCAGACGGGTATGGCCCTCCCATGAGTGGGCACTCATACCTCCCCGCTATTTTAACATTTAGCAGGCACTGAAGAAAGAATGATGGTTGGCGCCAATTTCGGACCTTCCTGGACGCTACGCATGCGCAGTGATCAAAAAGTATGGAGGACCAATTAGGACTTAAATTTTAGTGTTTTGATGCAAATTTGGGGGATTGGGGGGGCAAAATTTGTGTTTGGCCCTGAATACCATAAAGTTAGCACCAGCTAGTCTGGGCGATTGGTAAGTATAAAAAATATACAAATTACTTAAAATTTTTCATTTTTCAGTTGTAATTTTGGCTGAAGATATCTATATACAAGATAAGCTTGCTCAGCATGGAATAGATGTACAGACCATCACTGAAGTTGCTCCCATTCTTGTTTATCCAGCAAGAGTCTTAAGTCAAATATATTCACTTCTAGGTAAGTAGAATTTACAAAAGAAGAAAGTAAAAGCTCTATATATTCGATGGTGAAATTTAACCCCCTGCACACTTATTTTGAAATATCTAAATTTATTGCGCTCTATCAAACAACATTGAATTGGTTAAATTCCCAGTTGCATTATGGGAAAAATGGCTGCTTTAAATGTTGATATCTTGCCAACTTTGTAGAGAAATCAGTATCATACTGAAGATGAGTCCTGCAGGGTTGGTTACAAAAATTAAATGATAGGCTGAATACAGTATAGCCTCAGATGCAGCAAGCACTGTTTCAAGCCAATCAGTCATTTGAGTAGTCGGAAGATAAACCATAATTCAATCCTTTACCAAACATAAATTGTCAAAACCTGCCAATGCTGTTCACAAGATTGCCTTACATACAAATTTGATTTTTTCTCATTTTTTATTCTGAAAAACATAGCTTATCACCTTTTAATATAGCATTTCCAGTGAGCAGGTCATAAGCTATTTTTTGGAGATGAAAAATTCAAGTTTTTTTCAAGTGTTGTGTACTATTAGTGTTGGGTGAGGGGTTAATTTTCTTTAAAAAAAAAATAATATATATATATATATATATAACTTCGTCAAATTGCCGTCATGCTCGGAAGTTTACTTCCTTCTAAGCGGCTTTCATTTTTGACTAATACTTATTCCGTTACGTTAAGTGCCGTACCAATGTGTATCGCGTCATGGGAACGTAAAATTTAGCGTCACGCTGATCCTAATTGTTGAATGGGAATTATAAAATTGATCGTGATACGCGTACGTCTTACAGATCGATTTATTATTTGGCAAGTGGCTGCCTAGCTCCTAATCACGAACCCGTCTATAAAATCGCCGATGCATGTCTTCCTTGGGTGGCAACAAGTAAAGATATGTTCCGCATTACACGTTGTTCACCTTCTTTAATTGTAAATTATGGACAAACAAGACCGTATCATATCTTCGTAAGGTGGTAACGAGTGGAGATATATTCCGCGTTATCTCGCGCATTTTTTTGTTCTCAGCCTTAGAATTAGAAACATTCAATCATTTATCTCAACCTCGCCCTGGTAACAGAGGCAGAAGCGAGTTCGCATGCAGTATTCACACATTCAGCCATTCCTTGACCCGAATTGTTTACACGCGTTGTTCTCCATATTCAAGTGTATTGCTTATAAAACCACTGTATCATATCTCCGTTGGGTGGTAAAGATATGTTCCCCGTTTCATGTTGTTCCCCGTATCCGAGTCTATTACGCGCAAAATAACCGTATCATATCTTCCGTGACCAATTTGGAGGAAGGTACATGTTCACTAAATTTTATCATAACTACTGCATGTATATTTTATTTATCCAGTTTCTTTTGACTGACTAAAATTCCAACCACATCAAGTTAATAAGTATTAGTCAAAAATGAAAGCCGCTTAGAAGGAAGTAAACTTCCGAGCATGACGGCAATTTGACGAAGTTATATAAAATATTTGATGAAGTGTATATATATATATATATATATATATATTATAACATGTATATGATTGGATCAGAGGCATTTTTTCTTATTCGGTGAAATTTTTTTTTCTGTGGTAAGAATGTTTTAACAACCTACCTTTCCATAAAATTGTGGGCATGTCTGGCAACTAAACTGTAATTGCACAACTTAGCACATGCACATGTTTCATTGAAAAGTTATTGTTGAATTAACCTAATTTATAAAATGAAATTTTCCAATGTATTGCTTTCATAAAGTTACTTTTTGATTCATTGTTCCAAGTTGTTACAATTACACATACCTTTATTGGAATAGTCTTCATATACAAATTGGCAGTTTTCCTGTTTTGGTGACAAAAATACCCCAACAGATTTGACAGAAGAGTCCGTGTTTATGCATGTGCTCTTACTGATGAGTGTATTAAAATCTTACTTTTTATAAGTGGAATCAGATGATGGATCTATTTACCAAGAGTTAACAATAATAAATAATTAAACTTGGTAATCAACTTCTCTAATTTAAAATACAAAAAATTGAAATAAATCATATGTTGCTTTATCTGAGTATGAATGTGGGGATAAATGCGATAGATTTATTATAATATGTCATGCACATGGATATTATCAAAGGGGAGTTTGGAGCAACAGCCCCCAATGATGCTTACAGTCAAGACATTTTTGTCTGGATTGGAATCTTAGATATCAGTTCACTCTTGCCAGTAACCATGTACTTTCTTACGGGACTGTATTTGATTCTTAGACTTTCATCAGACACACAGTCAGCCATACAAAAGGACGGCTGTGGTACCCAATGTGAGTAGTAGGGGGCCCTTCACGACCAATTTGGAGGAAGGTACATGTTCACTAAATTTTATCATAACTACTGCATGTATATTTTATTTATCCAGTTTCTTTTGACTGACTAAAATTCCAACCACATCAAGTCATGCCTTCGACAATTCGATGTAACTGGAATATTTTATCAGTCATGTCTGGAGCCAGTACAGTCAATGCAAATCATGTCCCCCCTCCACACACACACATATGCACACACTCACGCTGCAATAGGTCACCTTTCCGATGCACCTTGCTATACACTTAATACATCGTAACACATCTCATCTAACATTCATACTTCTATAAAACAACAGTTAAATTATTTCAATTTCTGTATTAATGTTTTAACCCTTAAGGACCTGGACAAGTGTCCTGAATTCCCACCAGCTTACAGCTTTTATATGTCCACTGGCTTTGCAGTGATTTAACAGGCAACCAAGACTTGACTAGAAATCACTGCTTACCTAATTTGGTAAGACCTCCTCATGATTGCATGTTAAGGGCACCTGTTTTTACATCGTAAAAGTCAGAAATAGGCCTTTAAAGGTTAATGTAGATTATGTAGTTTTCCAATCCAAACTCTTAAGATAATACTGTGATTTTTGTGAATGGTGGTGGCTGGTTATGGCCATTAAATTAGATAAAAGGTTAAGTTCTCAGTCTGTTTTGCAGTTTAAAAGTAAATTTTATACACATTGTATAAACAGGGTTCGCACGCAGGTCTGGAATCCTGGAAAAGTTTTGGAAATTAGAAAATAATTTTCCATACCCTGGAAAAGTCTGGAAAACAGCACCTTTTTTGAGCTGGTTTGGAAAAGTCTTGGAGAAAACTGAACACAGAAGAGGTGTGTATGGAAAAGTTATGGAATCGATCATTTGTTGCGAAAATCCGAATACTGTTTCGAAAAAAATGAAAATCTCGATGCATCGTCGGAATTAACGAACGTCTGCTATTTGGCCGGTCTTTATTTGCATTTATCGGGACATTTTAGAAACACCGGCAGATGTACAGTATCAAGACACTTTAGAAACACCGGCGGATCACCTCATTTTTGCAAATCTGTAAATATATCGCGAAACAGGCCTGGCAATTGCATCTTCAGAGAAAAGTGGGATCGGAATCAAAGTTTTGTGGCTGGATACAAAAAGATGTTAATAAATTGAAAGCCAAATGCATTCCACGTGCGAAATCGATTCACATTGCCAATATGGGAGAAGCTGCACTTGTCAGTCACTCGAACGGAAAAAAAACATTTGGAGGCAACTGCATCCAAGAAAAACAGTGTTGCTACAATCATCTCTTTTATGAGCTATCAAACAAAAAAATCTGAATGCGCAAGGAATAATAATAGTGACGCATCCAATATCTTCTGTTGTCAAGTCTGATGTTTTAAAAGCCGAAATTTTATGGACACTGGGGTATGGAAAAGGTATGGAAAATTTCTCGCTGGTGGTCTTGAAAACGTGTGGAAAGTCCTTGAAAAGTTTTGGAAAAGTTATGGAATTTTTCTCCCTTAGAAGTGTATGAACCCTGAATTAAAACTTGCAATAATTAAAACTACATAAAAAATTTATATATTCATGTGTTCACTGTTCAAATTCCAACAATTCTGTACAGATTGTGTCCTGGAAATACAGTTAGGTGAAATGGGTTACCACTATAACACTGCGAGGGAGAATTTCCCATCCAGAAATTATTTAGAATTTATTAGAAAATACAGAAGAAGCAACATTTTCGCAGTTGTTCCTAAGTTGGAAAGGAGCCATTAGTTATTTCCAACTCTTTGAAGCTTTGAAAATGCACTAAAAGATTAAGCAACCTTTTAGATCAGGTACCACAAAGGCTTTCTACTAAAAGACTGTGAGGAAGGATTTATAACATAACTTATTAATTTGAATTCACACTCATAGCATTGTAGTAATAAGCCCATACTGTATCTCTGAATCTCTCCTTGGACATTTTTTCAAAACATTAACTCTTAAACATATAGCCATAAACTTTCACTTTTATATTGCTTTGAAACAGTTGCCCCAAAGTGTATTCTTTGTTGAGAACTCATCCTGGCATATTTTTATACTAAAACCAGACTTAGCTGGTGCATCCTCAATATTATTAAGGGCCAAACACAAATTTTGAACCCCCCCAATCTTCCAAATTTGCATACAGTACCAAAAAGTAAAAGTCCTATCTGGCCCTCCATACTTTTAGTACTTGCGGATGTGCAGTACCCAGGAAGAGACCGGAATTGGCGCAAACATCATTCTTCTGTTTGACCCAAAGTCAGTAACAACTGAACTGACATCTCTGCTTTAAAATCTCATTTTTAGCTCACAAATGAAGTTGTGTGAGCTTATGGGTATGTTTCAGTGAGCTATTCCGGTTTACTTGGTTTATTGGTTTATTGTGAGCATGCGTAGACACACAGAATAAAAACCAGGTCGTTTTATTGAGCAGTTTATATTCTGGTTTATCATTCTGGATTAAACCAACTAAACCTCCTGGATAGCAGGGTTATCTGGTTTATCATCCTATTCTTGACATGCGCAGTGGAACGCACATAAAAGTTCTACGCACGACAATAAAAAAAACATTCAATTTCGAGTGTCAAAAAAGAAATAAACAGTACAAGGTTCATGAAAAATGCTACAACTCAAGAGAGAGAAACTATAAAAAAAAAGTTAATAACATTTATTTAGCCCATAAAAGCAGCATTTCAAAAATATTTGATTCTCAACTGAAAGGGTGTTTTTCTCCCAGAAAAAATTGTTTCAACTTTCAGAAGATCCTTTTTGGCCCTTTTATTTTCATGATAGCAGTCACGCAATTTTTGACACCATCACTGGAAAGTTTCTGATAAGGGCCTTTTTTAACGATGGGTTTCTAAGATTGTTTAAAAATGAAAGCAGGGATATATTTCCCACGCTTTGGATGTCCCCCTCCTAACAATACTTTTATGCGTCGTGTTTCCTAGCAACATCAAACAAGGGTTTATGTGGAATAGTATTCTCATTAAACATATCGTTCTGTTGTGATTTCTAAACCTAGTTTAGATTTACATGGAATAGTAAACTAAGTAAACCGGAGTAGTTCACTGAAACATACCCTATGTCATGACTCGAGGCGCGTCGGCGTTGGCATCAAGACTTGTGTTAAAGTTATTGTACCAGTCCACTTTGACTCTCAGCCCTGTTGCTATGCAACTCCTGTGTTTCTATGACTTACAATTATTCACAGACCCTTAACCAGTGATATTTTATTGATTTTTAGTGTTTTTGCAATGTTAGACTTTTTTGTCAGTGTGGAAATTTCTGACCTCTTTTCCTATACATGAGTGGAGGCCACCACCGCTATGCCATGGCTTTTATATTTCATATATGTGTTAAATGCATCAATATAAGATGACATTAACCCTTGGCCGGACATTTTCCGAAGATTTTGGACTTTTTAAATCCAACATTAGACTTTTTGTCAGTGTGGACTTCGAAAATTTCTGACCTCTTTTCCTATACATGAGTTGAGGCTACCACTGGTATGCTGTGGCTTTGTTATTTCATATATGTGTTAAATACATCAATATAAGATGACATTAACCCTTGGCAGGACATATTTTAATACTACAACCAATGGCCCAGACAAGCTGGTGCTAACTCAATATAATTCATGGCTAAACACAAATTTTGCACCCCCCCATCCCCAAAATTTGCATACAAAACCGAAAAATTAAAGTCCTATCCGGTCCTCCATAATTTTGTTATCTGCACATGCGCAATATCCAGGAAGATACCGACATTGGCACAAACCATCATTCTTTGTTTGGCCCTAAAGTCAGCAACAATGATCTGACATCTATGCTTTAAAATCTCTTTTTTTGAGGATGCCAGTCACAAATCAATGAAAGAATTGGTGGATTCAAGGCTGTAAATGGTTGATGGAAGTGAACAATGGTGGTTTCAAACTCTGTAACTTTATAATAATTATAAAAATTATTTCTTGTTTCCCATTTTCGGGACATGTGCCTGACGTCATCATTTTTGCTAATGATTAATCCACTGTTTGTTACGTGTTCCTTCCCTATCATTTCATGAACCATCATTCTTGCTATTGTAATTTCCACTGTTTGTTAAGTGTTCCTTCCCTATCCTTTCTTGAGCCCTCCTGCTAAACTTCCAAGCTTTTGGCTATTTTTATTGAAGTTTTGTATAAAAATATCTTGGAGGTATAGTGTGTTTACAGAATGTTTTTTCTGTAAAAATCCCCTTGGTTACATCCTCATCCAGTTGGTGTTGGGGCGTGTTGGTCTTGCATCTTCTGTCAGATGTATTGTTTTTAGCTCACCGAAGGGAGCTTAACTTATCACTTGCCGTCCGTCCCCGTCGTCGTCCGCCGTCGTCGTCCGTCATGAAATTTACATTATCGACTTCTCCTCACAAACTACTCGACCAAATTGAACCAAATTTTGTGTGCATGTTCCTTATATGTCAATTCAAGTTTGTACAAATAAACTTGCAGCGCCCACAGGGGGCACCAGAAGAGGCATAACTCTGATAGCACCCATAAACTTTTTCAAAAATTCAAAAAAATCTTCTTCTTCAGATCCACCAGTCATTATCTTTTCATATTTGTTATACAACATCTCTAGGGGGGGTCAGATTCAACTTTGTACAAATCGAGTCCCTGAGTTAAGATTTGGGCTCTCTATTAGAACCCAAAGTTTAACTTGGTGCAATTTGAGGAAATTTCTTTAAAAACTTCTTCAGATCCACCAGTCAGAATCGTTTTATGTTTGGTGTACAACATCTGTAGGGGGGTCAGATTCAAGTTTGTTCAAATCCAGTCCCTGGGTTAATAATTGGGCTCCCTGTAGGAGCCCAAATTTTAACTTACTGAAATATGAGGAAATTTCTTTAAAAATCTTCTTCAGATCCACCAGTCAGAATGCTTTCATATTTGGTATACAACATCTCTAGGGGGGTCAGATTCAAGTTTGTTCAAATCGGGTCCTGGAGTTAGTATTTGGGCTCTCTATTGGAGTCCAAATTTTAACTTGGTGCAATTTGAGGAAATTTCTTTAAAAATCTTCTTCTTCAGATTCACAAGTCAGAATCCTTTCATGTTTGGTATACAACATCTATAGGGGGGGTCAGATTCAAGTTTGTTCAAATTGAGTCGCTGGGTTAATATTTGGGCTCCCTATGGGGGCTCAAATTTTATCTTTGTGCAATGCATGGAATATTCTTTAAAAATCTTCTTCAGATCCACCAGTCAGAATCCTCTCATATTTGGTACACATCATCTCTAGAGGGGTCAGATTCAAGTTTGTTCAAATCGGGTTTCTTGGTTAATATTTGGATTCGCTATGGGAGCCAGAATTTTAACTTGCTGCAATATGAGAAAATTTCTTTAAAAATCTTTTTCTTCAGATCCACCAGTCAGAATCCTTTCATATTTGGTATACAACATCTCTTGGAGGGTAAGACTCAAGTTTGTTCAAACCTGGTCCCGGGGTTATTAATTTGGGCTACCTATGGGAGCCTGAATTTTAATTAAGTGTAATATGAGGGAATTTCTTTGATAATCTTCTTCTTCAGATCCACCAATCACAATCCTTTCATATTTGGTTTACAACATCTCTAGGTGGGTCAGATTCACGTTTGTTCAAATTGGGACCCTGGGTTAATATTTTGGCTCCCTATTTGAGCCCAAAGTTTAACTTAGTGCAATGTGAGGTGATTTCTTTAAAAACCTTCTTCATATCCACCAGTCAGAATTCTTTCCTATTTGGTATATGACATCTCAAGGGGGATCAGATTTAAGTTTGTTCAATTTGAGTCCTTGGCTTAATATTTGGGTCCCCCGTGAGAACCCCAGGAAGTGAAGCAGTGCTTGTTTACTGTGGTAAACAAGCTCTGTTTCACTGGTAAAATAGGACCCAGTCACTAATATAATGCTTGGAGCACGAGTCCTCTAAAATGGGCAACATGGGGTATAAGCGATTGACTGACCTTGACTTTATCTCCATGTTGTGGTCATGATTAGCCGTTGTGCAGAAGTATGTGACCTGAAACAACAATAAATAAATAAATAACTAATATTTGGGCTCTGTGGGCAGGGGTGGGGTGGGGGGCATATTGGGTTCAGGTTTGTTCAAATCCATTCCTTAGTGTTTTTCCATAAAATTTGCCTCTCATGACTTCAGTTCTTTGTAGTGTTGATGAACCATGTCTAACTGAATGTGACCCCAAATACTTCTTTGAACCACTTTTGCCGGTGAGCGATTAAGGCCCCTTGGGGCCTCTTGTTTCTTCATAGGAAGACCTTGCTTTACATCTGATAGCTTGTAAATCGGTTACTGACTTCGGGCTATTTTTTGGTGCCTGCGGTGTTGTTTCCGTTTTTTAACTTTGTGACGCTATTTACATTGGCAACGTCCTTAAATATATGTAGTATTTAATATTATAATACTGTAAAATTACTGTGGGATACATTGATTTTGATTCCGGTAGTGTGGCTCATAAAATTTGGATTTTGTCCACACTTAGGCTCTATCGGGATGCCCTTGGGCTCATGATGTTCCCTTTGGGAACTTAGGCATTTTCACAAAATATTTTCGAATTTTTTTTTTATAATTGTTTCGAATTTAATTTTGCTTGCTATTATTCATGTATCTTTATCATATATTTTGTTGTGGAGTTTGTTGGAGAGCTATCGACTTTGTCTTTTGATTGTAATTATGAAAGCTTACTGCTCTAAATGCAAGGTGAGGAAGTCTTCCTCAGATTTACATGCTTGTTGCCTTGCCTGTAGTCGATGCACTACTTCGGATTCTTGTCCTACTTGTGTACATTTGGATGACAGATGTTGGAGACGGGTGTCGCGGTACGTCATTGGCGGTGAGTCTCCTCTGTCGGAGCTCTCACTGCAATATAATTCAAGTTTTTCAGTTTCTTTTTCAGAGGAACAAGAACATGGTGATGGTAATGTGACACCCATCCAAAGTGTGCTACCGCTGTCACGCTCTGATGAGGAAACAGAGCTAGCTGCAAAGGTGCTCATGAATATTAAGCAAGGTATAAGGCCTCTAGTAGAGTGCTCTTAATCCCTTGCAAGCAGCTAGCTGAACCGGTGAAGCTGTTACCCCATTCGTGGGAGCCGTGACGCCGGGTAAGTCCATTGTGGTCAAGGGAAGTGTAGAATTGAGTAGAGTGAACACCTCAAAAACTAAAGCTCACCCAGCGACGACGGAAATAGAGAGGAAGTCAGCAAGTTTCTCTTCGGGAAGCTCAGTGAGGTCTGATACACCGTGAGCAGGAGAGCCTTCTCTAACCCAACAACTTTTGGGGCCACAAATGTTGTTTTGAGAAACTTGCATGAGCCAGAGCTAACATCCACACCCACCGCTTGAGACGCTCCATCTAGACTCCACCCAGGGTCGGCTACAGTCAAGGTTTCCTCCGCTACATTAGAAAAGCACACACGACCGCATGCTAGCTACCCGACTTCGGATATCCAGCCAGCTGCACAAAGACAGAGCCAGTTTTCCTTCCCCCATGAAGTCGGACCATCCGGTAGCTAGTGATCCGAGGTTTCCTTCATTGAGATGTGCGTCGAAAAGATCTACCTCCGGATCTCCATCCCAGGAGCAGCAAGCGGCGAAAAAACAGAAGACCGCTGCTCCTCAAGCCTTCGTAATGGACTTGCTGTCGCAGCTAATCGCAGCATCCAAGCAAGTGCAAGAGCAGCCTTCCACAGACTCCGGTGGTCAGCTGTCGGATGGTGCTGGGTCAGTCCAGTCATCTGTACATGCAGATGCGGTGGACCAAACTTCACAGCTGAATCAGTCGGATGGTGAAAGGGACAAGGAAGAGAATTACCCTTCCCTTTCAGAACAGCATATGGTAGCAATGAATTTTATTCATCAGTACTATCCTGACATTGTTCCACCTGATCAGCAAGCAGCGACTGCTGGGCAGAAACCGTTGTCTCTGGACATCGATTTCTTGCGAAGGAAAGATGATGTACTTTCCTTCCCGAAACAATCTTGGCAGGTGTCGGGGGGCCTTCGGCCATGTCAATGGTGCCATATTCAACCCATCTAGTGCCAATAAGAAAGGCGGTTTCTTATCGACATCTTCAATAAATATACCGTTCCTTGGACCACGTTCATTTAAAACAATTGGAGAAGATGCCCAGAGAGCTCCTCTGCGTTTGGATGAGCAGGCAGGGGATTTAGATATGTCCCTACCTACATCATTCAATATATGCTCGGAAGTGATGGAATGTGCTATTTCATCCAATAATGCAAATGTGGACGCAATGTCCTATGCAGATCACCTCACCAGAGCTATGGCACAACGTCTTAATGGGAAGGAATTTGAGGATGTTCATTCTTCGCTTAGAGTTCTTTCCAGGGCAGTCATGTATGCCACATACAACTCCACCCTGACAGTGGCAAATTTTGAATTGATTAGACGTGATGCAGCCCTTGTGTCGTCATCACTTATAGATGACAAGGTGAAAAGCTCTCTCCGAGTCGCTCCAGTCTCCGGAATACTCTATTTGATGACAAGCTTTCCTTAGTCTATGAACAGACTACAAAGAAAGCTTCCAATGCACTGCTACTGAAATCTGCATCTCAACAACACGCTTCAGCAGGCCGGGGTAAGTGAGGCCGTTCCACTTCACAAGCAACTAAAGGGAACTCCTCACGAGGGTACAAGAAACCCTCTTATAATTACTCCGGAGGTCATCAGTATAGCGACTCGGGAAAGGGGCGCAGGTCTGATCGAGATTATAGGTCAGACGCCCCTAAGCCGATGGAACGAGGTTCTTCATGGGGAGGACGTAGTTTCTCCTCATGTAAGCTTCATAAGTCGTACAGGTGGTGGACAAGACCTCTATTGCTTTCCAGTTGGAGGAAGGTTATCAAACTTCGCAAGAAACTAGATGGAACTCATGGAAGATCAGTGGGTGAGAAGTGTAGTCTCGGAAGGCCTGCGGCTATCATTCCGAGCAAAGCCCCCACTTACAAGATGTCTGCTTTGGACAGATCTTCTGGCAGATCCTTTCAAAAGAGAGTCTCTCCTTGTGAAGGTAAAGGCTGTCTTATAAAAGCTCTCTTATTAAAGGAAGCAATAGAGGTCGTCGAAAATCAAAATTTTCAAGGTTTTTACAGTCACCTGTTCCTCGTACCGAAGCCAGACGGCTCGTTACGACCAGTAATAGGCTTGAGCTGGATAAACAAGTTGATCATAGCTCCAAAGATCTACATGGAAACCATTCAGTCGGTGAGAGCGATCATTTGAGTGGACGACTATGCGGCAAGCATAGTTCTAAAGAATGCCTACTTTCATGTCCTGGTACATCCAGCATTCAGAAAGTATCTGCAGTTTGCCGTGCAAGGAGAGGTTTTTCAGTTCAGAGCAGTGTGCTTCGGCCTGAACCTAGCTCCTTGGGCTTTCACTCGAATAATGAACTTGGTAATGTCATACTTCCGAGCTCATTCGTCTGTGGTAACGTCGGCTTACTTGGACGACATTCTTCAGAGATACAGCAACAGAATTATTCTTCAGAATGATGTTCTGAGTCTGTTTCAGTTATTCCGACATCTCTGTATCATAGTAAACGAGATAAAGTCGGATCTAGCTCCATTCATTCACTTGGGAATGAGCTTCGAGACTCACAACAATCTGGTTCGTCTGCCGTTACCCAGCACGAAATTGGTCAGTTCTTATGCTTGCTTTGTCTAAACTCTCCCGCAGTCATGGCGAGGGAGTTTATGCAACTGATGGGGTTGAGCGGAACGGCTGCGGATCTTATTCTGATGGGCTGCCTGTGCGCGCGTACCCTCCAGATATTTTTTTACTCAGAACTGGAGTGTGAAGACGCATTTGCTCGAAACCAGTATTGTTTTAACAGACCTAGTAAAACAAAAGGTTCAGATTTGGGCGGATCTCCAGTGGTTGACTCGGGGAGTTCTGCTTCAACTACCGCATTCGGCTTTCACGATTATAATGGATGCGAGTCAGACGGGCTGGGGTGAATCCCTAAGTCCCGCAGACTTGAAGTGTCAGGGTCTTTGGGACCCTCGGTTCCTAGAGAAGCACATAAACATCAAGGAGATGATGTCTATCTGGCTAGCACTACAGCATTGGATTCTTCAAATAGCGAACATCCATGTTCAGATTCTGTCGGACAACTCGACGGTAGTAGCTTACCTCAGGAACCAAGGTGGCACTCATTCGATTCAGTTATGCAAATTAACGGAGAAGATTCTCCTATTCTTTCTGAATCATCACGTTCATCTCTCAGTCCATCATATACCGGGTCATCTGAACGTACTAGCAGACTCGCTCTCATGGAAAATTTGCCTGTTAGCATCGGAGTGAACTCTCAACAAGTGAGTATTCAGTCAGATCTGCTACCAGTGGGATCATCCCATGATAGAGCGACACACCTGAACAATCAGTTACTGATGTTTGTGTTTGCCATGTCCAGATCATCAAGCGTATGCAGTAGAGGCTCTGTCGATCTCATGGGACGGAATGATAGGAAATGCATATTCTCCTGCTCCGTTGATTCAGCAGATTCTGTTAAAGATCCTGCAAAATCCTGCTAGTAGCACCTCTGTCGTCACAGAAACCTTGGATCAATCTTCTCAGGTGTCTGTTGTAGGACATTTCCCAGAAGCATCCTCCTCAAAAGGATCTTCTATATCAAGAGAAGTAACGCGTACTGCATCACAACCCGGAAGGTCTCAACCTTCATGTATTTCCATTGCAGTTCTTCTTGCACGAAAAACATTTTACAGGACGAGCAGTGGATGCAATTTCTAACTGTAGGAGGACCTCCTCTTCGTTGAATTATGCAGCGAAGTGGAGGGTTTTCTTCCGTTGTCTGTAGACATCTATGATCTGTCTATTCCACACATTGCCAATTTCCTGGTCTACCTGTTTGACGTACTCAAACTGCAGCCCGTCACTATTAAGGGCTATAGCTCTATGTTATCAGACACTTATGCTCATCATGATAACTTGGCTATTGGATCAGATACTTCTTTATCCAAGCTAGTTAGAAATTTCTCTATTAATAGACCTAGAACCCTCAGATTAACTCCTAAATGGAATTTGGCTTGGTTCTGTTGAAGCTTCAAGAAGCTCCATTTGAGCCGTTAGACAATGTAGAGTTCAAATTCTTGACCTATAAAATAGCTTTTCTCTTAGCCTTTGCTTCTGCCAGAAGAGTTAGTGAACTTCATGAAATATCTGTTGACTATTCCCATTACTGTAGTGTAGATAATACTGTTACCCTCACTACGGAAGTCGGATTCTTGGCTAAGAATCAGATTCCGGATAAGCGGCTGGAGCCTATTATCATTAAGGCTTTACCATCCTCAGATAACCATAGACCTTTGCTGTGTCCAGTTAGAGCAATGCACATTTATAATCGTCAATTGGATTTTATTAGAAAGGGAAGAAAAAAATTCTTTCTTTCATTGATTCCTAACAGAAAAGATATGTTTGTTCATTCTATCGCTAGATGGATTCAGTTGGCAATACATATTGCCTATGAAAGTCTAGCTTCGGATCAACGTTCTATCAACAAGATTTCTGTGCATGAGGTTAGAGCACTGTCCACTTCTTGGGCTTTTTCTAACAGTATAGCCATTACTGATGAAGGCTGCTTATTGGACACAGCCCTCTTCATTGACCTTGACATTTTACCTTAGAAATTTAGACTCCATCTCCGGTGACCTTAGATCTTTGGGTCCTCTTTCTGTTGCTCAGAATGTTGTCCATTAATATTACAACTACAAGGTGTTTTAGGCAGTCTGCTCGAGTACTGACGCACTTCCGCTGCCCTTTTCGTTCTGAGGAATTTATCTTCAGAACAAGGGGAAGGGGGGGGGATGGTTTTTTCCCTTAGGTTATCTTGCTTTATAGTCAAAAGCAAGGGAATACCTCCTCCAGAGACAGTAGTCCAGCGTCGGACACTTTTAAATGTGTATAAAGCATCTCATTCTCTGGACTAGCTTTATATATTGGTTTTCTTCACTGAATTAGCATAACGGGTTATGCTGGCATTAAATCGAGAAATTATATAATTCTTAATTACATTGTTGGTGTTATGTCATTTTCTTTTCTTATAAAAGAGAAGGACATATGTAATTCCTATGTCTTCTCCTATTCTCCTGTACGAGCTATTCTTTATCAAAGTAATTGAGAGATTGGATTTTCCTTTAAGTCCTTTAGGTCAATGGTTGTAGTATAAAAATATGATAAATTTTAAGTAATTTGTATATTTTTTATACTTACCAATCGTCCAGACGGAGATGGCCCTCCCATGACTGAGCACTCATACCTCCCCGTTGATTATAACATTTAGCAGGCACTGTAGAAAGAATGATGGTTGGCGCCAATTTCGGTACCTTCCTGGATACTGCGCATGCACAGATAGCAAAAGTATGGAGGTCCAGATAGGAGTTGAATTTTTTGGTTTTGTATGCAAATTTTGGGGATTGGGGGGTGCAAAATTTGTGTTTGACCCTGAATTATATTGAGTTAGCACCAGCTAGTCTGGGCCATTGGTAAGTATAAAAAATGTACAAATTACTTAAAAATTTATCATTTTTCGGAGATTTTTTACTTTTTTAATGCAATGTAAGACTTTTTTTTGTCAGTGTGGACTTAGAAAATTTCTGACCTGTTTTGCAATGTTATACTTTTTTGTCAGTGTGGACATAGAAAATTTCTGACCTGTTTTCCTATACATGAGTGGAGGCTACCACCGGTATGCTATGACTTTTATATGTCATATATGTGTTAAATGCATCAATATAACATGACATTAACCCTTGGCTGGACATTTTTTGGAGATTTTGGACTTTTTTAATGCAATGTTAGACTTTTTTGTCACTGTGAATTTAGTAAATTTCTGACCTGTTTTGCAATGTTAGACTTTTTTGTCAATGTGGACTTAGAAAATTTCTAACCTCTTTTCCTATACATGAGTGGAGACTACCACTGGTATGCTGTGGCTTTGATATTTCATATATGTGTTAAATTCATCAATATAAGATGACATTAACCCTTGGCTAGACATTTTTTGGAGATTTTGGACTTTTTTTATGCAATGTTAGATGTTAGACTTTTTTGTCGCTGTTGACTTAGAAAATTTCTGAACTGTTTTGCTATGCATGTACATGACCGGCCATTTTTTGCAGATTTGTAATAAGCCTACATTTATTGCATGCCTTGTGTTGGTGAGCTAATGGGGATAGACACACCCCGCTTGTTGAAGATGCCAGCCACAAATCAATGATGGTTTTCATGGAATCAACAGTGTAGCAGGATGCTGGAAGTGAAATACGGTGGTTTCGGATGTTCGGGGCTGTAACTTTATAATTTTTGTGTAAATTATTCATGTTACCCAATTCCAGGATATGCTTCTGAACATCGTCATTATAATATGACTCCACTGTTGTTTTGTTAGTATTACTTCCCTTCCCTCTCCTGAACCCTCCTGTTATACTCCCAAGCTCTTTCAGCTTTTTATTGAACAATTTTTTTTATTAAATTCTTGGGAGTTTAACTTGTAAAATGGAATAGGTATTCTGTTTATCCCCTATGTTTACGTCCTGTTCATTACTGTTCAGGACGTTTTGTATTCTTGCATCTTCTACCTGATGCATTGTTTTTTCTTCATATGAAGATCTAGCTTTGCATCAGGTGGTTGTTGATCGGATACTGACTCTGGGCCTTTGTTGTGCCTGTTGTTGGTTAGTTTCTGGTTTTTCCTCTTGACATTGTTGTCTGTTCAATAACGTTTTTGGATTCGTATTAATTCAGTGTTTAGTTAAAAACAATTATTGTTTTTTCTATTAGGATACATATTATATCTTATTCCGGTAGGTTAGCTTTAATTAGTTAGTGCTTGTCCACACCTAGGCTCTATCGGGATGTCCTTGGGCTCATGAGGTTCCCTTGGGGCACTTAGGCTTCATGCCAAATTTTTTGAAAACATTTTTTCAATTTATTTCGAAAATCTTTGTTATTGTCTATGTTATGTATCCTTGCGATGTTTATTCTGTATTATTATTGTGAGTGCAGCAGACTTCTGTTTTTAGCTTCATTATTATTGTATACATTATAATAACTAGTACTTACTCTAAGTCCTGGAAGCCCGGGATACAGGCTTGTTGTTTATCAATAGTCGCGGCACTCCTTCAATACAAGTACTATGGGATGCGAATGTTGAAAATGGGTGTCGACCTGTGTGGTGGGCAGTGAAGTTCTGATGTAGGAGCTTTCACCACTGGCTAATACTAGTCTTTCAGTCTCTTTTTCAGAGGAACAAAAACATGGTGATGGTACTTTAACACCTGTCCGTTACGTGCTGCCATCATCGCACTCTAATGAGTCCCGCTCTGATGAGTAAAATAGAGCTAGCTGCCAAGATGCTCATGATATTTGTACAGGATTAAAGCCATAGTAGCTTAATGCTCTGCATGCAGCTAGCTCGACCGGTGAAGCGGTCGTCCCTATATGGGATCTAGCTTTGCATCAGGTCCGTGCAGTCGAGTAGTATAATGTGGGTAGAGTGAGCACCTTATTATATAAAGCTCACCCAGCGATGATGGCAAAAGGAGAAGAAGCCTAAAAGTTTCTCTACGGGACACTCAGTGAGATCTGGGGTCAGATCACGAGCTGGAGAACCCTCTCTGTCCCGTTAGCAGTGGGGGTCACCTGTGTCTGTTGCGAAAAACTGTAATGAGTCGGAACACACGTCGGGTTGTTCCTTCCACACTGCAGCCTGGGTCGGCTGTGGTTATGGCTTCTTCTTACATGAAAGCGCATGCAAAGGGGATTAGCCTACAAGTTTCTTAGCGGGATACTCAGCGAGATCTGGGGTCAGATCGCGAGTTGGAGAGTGTTATCCATCCCGTTAGCAGTCGGGGTCGACTGTTGTCTGTCGTGAGAAACTTCAATGAGTCGGACCATCTGTCCAAAATATGCGAATCAGGATACTCCTTCCACGCTTCAGCTGGGGTCGGCTGTTGTTACGGCTTCCTGTTCTTCCATGAAAAAGCATGCTAAAGGGTAGATGCCTACAAGTTTCTTAACAGAATGCTTGGAGAGGTCTGGAAGCAAACCGCGAGCTGGAGAACCCTCTCAGTTCTGTCAGCAGTCGGGGTCGACTGTTTTCAATTCAAGAAACTTTAGTGAGTTGGGATGCCCGTTCACGCTTGCTGTTTGGAATGCTCCTTCCACACTGCAGCCAGGGCCGGTTGCAGCTATGGCTTCTTCATCTGCTACCGATGCTACATTGCTGACAATACTACAGCTGATGGCTCCGGCCCCAATAATAACTTATTAACAGCGTATTTTAATGAGGAACTTCATAAAGTATTTGAATGGTGCTCCGCAAATCAATTGCTGTTGAATGCCAAAAAAACCACATACATAGTATTGAACCCAAACAAAACAAGCAACACTAATATTGGCAACGAGATAACAATAAATAATTAAATAATAAAGAAAGTTGGAGCAACCGAAACAGAAAAATCAACAAAATTCCTGGGAATAAATATTGATGAACATTTGTCGTACAAAGCCCACATATCCCAGTTATGTTCGAAAATAGCTCGTGCTAACTACAGTCTCAACAAAGTAAAGAAAATCCTTCCACATGGGTCCATGAAAACACTCTACTATGCCTTAATGCATAGCCATCTGCTGTACGGAATACAGACTTGGGGTAATGCTAAGGAAGTAAAAAAACTAGTGATCTTGCAAAAGCGATCTTTGCAAATAATCAGCAATAAAGGATATAACACCCATACAGACCCTTTATTCAAAAAAGATAAAATACTAAAGGTTGACGACCTGTTTAAACTTCACGTTTGCTTGTTTGTCTTTGATTGGAAAAATGGTAGACTACCTGCATCCTTTAGCGATATCTTCAGCATCGTGGACAATTCGTCTGGTAGGGCCACTAGACAGTCGGGTCTCTTACACATAGAAAAAACCCGAACCAAATCTCTAGACAAACTTCCTCTGTATGCGTTCCCAAAAATATGGAACACCCTAGACAATATAACTCATCATATCAATGATAGAAACATACTCAAGAGAACACTGACTTCAAAATTTATATCATCATACTCAACCGATGTCCGCTGTAATAATTCCTATTGTCCAGACTGCACATTTTAAACTTGTAAATCTTCAGGATTATTGAACAATATTGCGTTTGGCAACTCTTTATATAGTTATAGGCAACTGACGTACTCTGCACAACAATCTGGAACCCTCGTCCGATCTAAACTTGCTGCTCGTGTTCGCACCTTCACGATCCACGTAGCCCCATCAATATTCAGCAATTTTCAACCGAAGCACACCCAGCAGGCTTATACTCTCGCATTTGGATGTACCATAATGCATACATGTACTCCCTGATGTGACACCGGACTCGTCAGTCAGCGCACATGCTGAGCACTCTTAAATATGTGCTCAATGGGTGTGCTGACCGATGTGGACTTTGTGCCTCAAACATACCAAGGGTACTCGACGCTGGTTTCACAACGAGTTTTCCCAGAGACTTGGAGTTCCACGGAGTGGTGAAGTGGGCACGATAAGCAGGTTGCCTTCTTTCAATTTGAAACCACCAGTCTCCAGCTGGTATAGGTGTAGGTGTAAGTGTAGGACGGAACCTGTATATGGAAGTAGCATGGCCCCCAGCTATGAAATTACCCATGCTCTGTCATCATATATCAGTTGCATGTAATCTGCTACATATATGAACAATTTTTGGTCACAGTCTGTCTGCAATTCCAAGGGGGGTAACAGGTAGACAGCCAATCTGGCTATGTCATCTCCCTCAGTATACACATCAATACTACTTGTACTATATAACTGTAACTGTTTTTTCAAGTATACTGTAAATAAAGAATCTAATCTGAATCTGCTTCATTGAAAAGCATGTCAGACTGCAAACTAGCTAATTGAGTGCTGTTCCACGGAGATGTTCCCAGTCTTCACCACCAAAGTCAGATTAACCTGCAGCCGGTCATTTGAGGCATTTTTATACGGACATGCGCTGAAGGATCTGGGGTCAGATCTCTGTCCTGTGAGCAGCATATGGTGAAGAAGTGGATAATCGCTGCTCTGCAAGCCTCGTTCACGGACCTGCTGCTGCAGATTGTGCTGCATATCACAGCATCCCGTCAACAGGCTCTGGTAGTGAGCTGTTGGATGGTGCTGGGTTGTCCAGTCATCTGTACATTCGGATGGTGTTGACCATGTTTTCAGATGGAACATTCAGACGGTGAGAGGGCTACGGAGGTTGATTCTCCATCCCTCATGGAATGGTACATTAAGACTATGAATTTTTATTCATAAGATTTTCGAATCTTGTTCCATCTGAACAAAAGTCTGCATTTGTTAGGCAAAAAACAGCTTAAGGTACCAGACCTTTCCTTCTCGGATCTTTTGGCTCAGGTGTTGAAGGCTTCTGATCCAATTAATGACGCCTCCCTTGACGTAGCAGTAGTATAAGAAAGGTAATGATCTATTCCTTATGAATAGAAGATCGATAGCTCATAGATAGGCTGAGACAGCTGTCTTGTTGGAATAGAGCCATTGGAAGGAATAAGTACGTCTTTTCCTTGTTGGTGTTGTATTCCTAGGCGTCAGAGGCATTTAGTGCTATTGTGGATGCCATAGTAGCCTTATGTACTGTTAGAGTGGTCTTTTCTCATACATTAGTGGCTAACGGCATAGGTCTCTGTTTAGTGAGCTGTCTAAGGCTGCAGGGTAACACACAGATATCTGTCTTTACCAATATATGACTTCTACGCTGTGTTAGCTACGCTGAGACCACTAGCTTTTTGGAATAAGGCCATTAGAAGGAAAGATTATGTTTATCCTTCTCCGAGTAGTATTCCTAGGTGTCACAGGCAATTAGTCCTATTGTTGTTGACTTAGTTTGGCTCATGTGAATTAAGAGCGGTCTGTGTTTATATATCATTAGTGGCTAACGTCATAGTGGCCTTATATATTTTACAGTGGTGTTTTTCTTATACATTGCGGCTAACATTGTAAGTCTCTGTTTAGTGAGCTTTCCAAGGCCGCAGGTGACACAGATATTTGTCTTCATGGAGAGGAAGACTAATAACTGCGTTAGCTAAGCTAAGACTACTGTCTCTTTGGAATTATGGCCGTTAGAAGTGTGGTCCTTTATTCCTTACCTTGATCGAATAATGTTGTAAGTCTCCGTTTAGTGAGCTTTCAAAGTTGCAAGTTTTACCAAGGTATCTGTCTTCACAGGATGAAAACTTCTTAGCTGCGCTAGCTAATCTGAGACTGCTGTCTCTTTAGAATTAGGGCCGTTGAAAGGAAAGAGTTCATTGTTTCCTTCTCGGCATTGTATTCTTAGGCATTTGGGACTTTTAGTCCTTTTGTTGATGCCTTATAAGAATCAAGGGCGGCCCTTTTTCTCATAACTTGAGTGACTAATGTTGTAAGTCTCCATCTAGTGAGCTTTCTAAAGTCGCAAAAATTACACCGAGATATCTCTATCTTCACAGAGATGAAGTCTTATAAGCTTTCTAATCTAGGCTGAGTCTGCTGCCTTTTGGAAATAGAACCACTAAAGGAAAGAGTGCATATTTTCCTTCTCGGGTGTTTTCCTTAGTGTCACAGACGTTATTGACATGTTTTTGTGTTGGGCTTTTAGCCCTATTGATGACACCATATTAACCTAGTGTGATTGTTCAGCGCTCTTTCGAATGCCTATAGTTAACTCCTTTCAGGAATATATTTCCTGCAATAATCTTTATATGGTGTAGTATTTGGTGCAATGGCATACTGTCTTGATTTCAAGGGATATGTCAACGTTTCAGCAGGTATATTCCTTGCAATAGTTCCATGTTCATCACGTTCCCCTCTGTCCTTGTGGCATTATGGAGTCGGTCAGACGGTTTCTATACTATTCTAGATAACTAACACTAAAGCATAACGAGTCGCGCCTGGTTAGTGTGACTATGCTTGCTTTGACTAACTATAGGCTTTGTAGCTGTATTACTCTTTATTGAGAATAGTAGCAGCAGAAAAGCTTTGGGCATGTTGCGTGAAGTTTCTTTTCCATATTGTGAAAAAGGATTTTGTCACTGTTCCAAGCTTTAATATTACTGCACCGGCCTTACTTATCTAGCAATTCAAGTAATGAGGGTGAGGGGGGGTTCGATATGATACATTCGATACTAAAGGATTTTGTCACTGTTCCAAGCTTTAATGTTACTGCACCGGCCTTGCTTATCTAGCAATTCAAGTAATGTGGGTGATGGGGGTTCAATATGATATATTCGAATCCCCACGCCCCCCATCCGCAATATGTTAAGCCTTCTTGTACCTGTGTGGCAGGTATGTCGGTTATCTGGGTGACATTCTCCAAATGTGGCAATTAGTCCTCTCTGAGAAGTTTCGCTCAAGAGTTGTCTGTTTTCTTTACTACATATGAGTCTATTCCTCAGGTTAATCGCATTAACGTTGTTTTATTCCTTCAGTCAACTGGTTATATTTTGTATCGCTTGGTCATGCAGTTGATAAGGCTGTATTCAGATGAGGGTACAGGTGGGATTCTGTGGATTGCATGCATAATATGTATATATTATTAGGTGGACATATTATTGAATAGATTCTCTTAAATTTGTGCTTTGCGTTAGTATAGAGCTTATGAGAATTTTGGGGCTAGTTGGATTAGTTATGGAGTTTCCAGCAGGTCGTCTATGCATACATTTTCTATTTTTGGCTTCATTATTCGGAGTGGTATATTCTTTCTCCGAGCAGTCATTTGTTTTAATGGACCTAGGGAACAATGAATTATTTGGGGACGGTTTGTAACGGTTTTTTTTTTAATAGTATCCCATTCCATGCTCTGAATCCAGTCTTCAACTGGAGACGGTACACAAGGAAAATTCCTATTCTCATATTGAGCGGTTACAGTTTGGAGATTCATTATTGGAATTAATTGTACACCTGAACGTGGTTGCCTGTTGGTTGGCTCAGAAGCATATAAGTTCTATCAGATAACCTTTCCATTAGGAATCAATTGGACAAGTTTAAGGTTGTACATATTAATATCACTGGTTTTCAACCTATCTATGTATTCCGGCTACGGCATACGCTTAGAAGCTTGCAATTTTAATAACTGGGATCACCATGATATAGCCTTAGCTGCTGATGTGGTATTAAGCACCATAAATTAATAATAATTAATAGCCGGGTGCCTTTTAGGTGAATATATATATTATTCAGTTCCGCTTTTTCACTGATTCCAGACCGCTTCCCTCTTTGTTTTGAAGATTATTCCTTCAAAAAAAGGGGAGGGGGAAGGGGGGGATTTTCTCTTTACCTCTTCTGGCTTTATAATAAGTGTGTAACTCTGAATGAACCTATTATAGTCTGTAGATTATTCTGATCTTATGTACAGCTTGTTACATTATACACGGCGTGTGTTTGTAGGCATTAGTCTCTCATTCTCGGACATGCTCTTCCTAATTTTAAGTGTCTTATTCTGGACTAGTCTTAAAATTGGGGGGCTCGTTACACCCAATTAGCATAATCAGTTATGCTAAGTAATAGGGAATTACTTGGATATTGCTCCTTATTTTGGTGGTATGGTATGTCTTCTCTATTGTTGTATAGAGAGACATATAGGTAATTCCTTAAAATGTTAATCTCCTTTTCACCTTGGGAGTTCTAATGCAGGCTAAGGAGCTATATTTTCGTCTGCTATTTCTTTAAGTCCTAGGCCCTCCACCTTTTTACGAATCAGCTAAAGCTGGGCCATTGGTTTTTGTATAAAAATATGTTAAATTTAAAGTAATTTGTATATTTTTATACTTACCAATGGCCAAGACTTAGTTGGTGCAAACTCAAAGTTATCAAGAGCCAAACCAAATTTTGAACCCCCCAATCCCCAAAATTTGCTTGCAAAACCGAAAATTAAAAGTCCTATCTGGTCCTCCATACATTTACTTTCTGCGTATGCGCAGCCGTCAGGAAGTGACCGGAATTGGTGCCAACATCATTCTTTGTAGAAGAGAGTACTACATAATAATTCAGCGGGGAGGTATGAGTGCCCACTCATGGGAGGACCATCTCCGTCTGGGCCATTGTAAGTATAAAAATATACAAATTACTTTAAATTTAGCATATTTTTACACTATACACCAATGGCCCAGACTTAGCTGAATCATAAAAAGGCGGAGGACCTTGGACTTTAGAATTAGCAGACTAACATAGTTCCCAAGCCTGCAATCCAAGGTGAAGGGAAAATAATTTTAAAAGGAATACTATTACTCTATTACTCTATACAGTAATAGAGAAGACATATCATAATTATGGAGCTAAATTCAAGTAAATCCGTATACTTAGCTTTAATGACTGTGCTAATTAGATATAACAAGTTCCCAATTTTTAAGGCTTGTCCGGACTAAGCCCTGAAAATTAGTATGGCGTATTTGAGAATGAGAAGTTAACCCTCACAAACATACTCCATATGCAGTAATACACAAGCTGTATCCAGGATATAATCTTCAGACAAAACAGAGGGGAGCACTTTGGAATCAGTAAAAGCGGTACCAAATAACAATATATATTTGTAAAACAAACACCCAGATATTAATGATATTAATAAATTGGTGCTTAATGCCACTTCAGAAGCTAAGGCTATAGTGGCGATCCCAGTAATTAATAGCGACCGCTCACAACGTATACCAGAATCGGCATACGTAGATAGGTCGAAAACTGGTGATATAAAATGTACAACATACACATGTCCAATAGAATCTCAATGAACGATCTCTGGAGAATAAACATACTTCTGAGGTAACCCACAGACGACTTGATTCAGGTGTACAATAAATTCCAATAATAACACTCCCAGATGTGTTCTATCCGATAGCTATGCTTCCAAACACATGTGAACATAAGAGAATGTATAGACAGTTATATTCTATTCGGTATCGAATATAGAAACTTGGATTTAGAGATGGAATGAGCTATGATTAACAGACTCGTCACGGACCATCCCCTGAAATAATTCATTGTTTCTAAGGTCCATAACATACAATAATGCGGCTGCCTAAAAATACACTTATTATGCACGTGAGCATTGAAATCCCACATGTAATCATCTGAATACCAGTTAACTGACTAGACAGCCTTATAGGTACCCAAAGGCTAGCAATTTATTGATGATGAATTATATGCTCGTATATGACACATAGACGAACAATCACAGGAAACAAACCAACTATGAAGTGGATATGTCCATGAGATTACCATAGAACACAACCCAGCCACCAATCGATTCATGTATATATTTAAATGCATACGAGGCTTACAGGAAGAAAACTACGTCTTGCCTGGTAATCACCTCTTAACACATTGGCAGTGGGGAGGGGATTTGAAATCATATTGAACCCCCCCCCCCTCACCACATTACTTGAATCGTTCTTGTTAGTCATCAAATAGTATAGGAACCACAAGGCTCTCTCACGTCTGATCGTGGAGTGACTGTCTTGAAAGGAAAATTCCAAGAATAACGTCCAGATTCTCGTGAAGTTGGTAAAACTCTGTCAACTGACAAGCAATAGAGGTCATGTCCATCACTTGTATGACTTACAAAGCTTACGGGAGGAGAAACTATGTCCTCCCCGTGAAGAAGCTCGACTCGTCGACCTCAATTGTTCCCTTCAATAAGAGAGCCTTTACTTTCACTAGAATCTACTCTCTTGAAAGGAACATCTCTGATTAACATCTAGTTTCTCGTGAAGATGATAACTTCCTGTTAATCGCCAGCCTAGGGGTCTCTGATCAAGAACCTTGATCAGACCTCTGCTCCTTTCCTGAGTTGCTATATTGACGACATCCAGAGTAAATATAAGAGGGTTATTGTACCCTTACAAGACATTCTCCTGATGCTTTCACCTTGTTATCTATAACTGATGACGACGCAAGGGCAGCATCACGTCTTACCAACTCCAAAATCACTGTCCGTGCGGAGTTGTACATGGCATACATGACTGTCCTGGAAAGAACTCTAGCAAGGACGCACATCCTCATATTTCTTTCTATTGACACGTTGCGCCATAGCTCTAGTAAAGTGATCTGCTTAGGACAATGCACCCAGATTTGCTCTTTTCAATGAAAAAGCACATTCCTTTATTTCCAAGCAAATATTAAATGATGCAGGTAGGGACATATTTTCATCCCTGGCCTGCTCATCTAAAAGCAGACTTATTCAGATGGAACAATATTCTTAAGAGCTTAAGACTTTTCATAGTCTTAAAGTGCCCTTCTGAGAGAGATGGAGACTCACACTCCGTATCCCTCTCACCATCCAAATCTTCCATCCGCAAATATGGTCAACTCCAACCGACTAAACAGATGACTGGACCAACCCAGCACCATCTAATAGCTCACCACCGGAGTCTGTTAAACGTGTTAATACTGGTCTCAAACGACTAGCTATCAACCCGAACTTGCAAAGTCAGATAGCCAGTTTGTGGTCAACACACTTCATAAATGAAGCAAGGTAAGATGCCATAGCTGCCACTGAATCCGGCTGCAGTGTGAATGGGCGTCTCAACTCACTAAAGTTTCTCGCACCAAAAACAGTCAACCCTGACTGCTGACGGAAAGGATAAGGATCTCCAGCTTGCAGTGTGCTCCAGACCTCGCTGAGCACTCCGTTAGAAACGTTTAGGCATCTATCCCTTAACGTGCATATCCATGAAAGAAGAGGAAGCCGTAATCACAGCCCACCCTGGCTGAAGTGCAGAAGAAGCATCCCAATTTGTGACATAGGACGGATGCTCCTCGTCATAGAAGTTTATTACAACACAAAACAGTCATCCCCAACTGTTAACAGGAAGAAAAACGCTCTGCACTAGCGATCTGACCCCTGATCTCGCAGAGTATCCCGCTTGGAAACTTCTAGGCTTAATCCTCTTTCGTGCGCTTCCATGTAAACAGAAGAAGCCCTAACTGCCGCCGGCCCCGGCTGCAGTGTGGAAGAAACGTTCGACGTGTGTTCCTACTTAATATGGTTTCTCACAATAAACACAGTCGTCCCCGACTGTTAACAGGACAGAGAGGGTTCTCCAAATGGAGATCTGACCCCAGATCTAACCAATCGTCCTGTAGAGAAACCTCTGGCTTCAATTGACTGGACTAACCCAGCACCGTCCGACAGCTCAGCACGGAGTCTGCGGGAGGCTGCTCTTGCATTAGCTGGGATGCTGCTAAAAGCTGCGCAATTGCGACAGCAAGTCTGTTCCTGAGGCTTAAGGAGCAGCAGTCATCTGTTTTTCCCACCGCTTGCTGCTCCTGGGATGAAGATCCGTAGATAGATCTTCAAGCGTCCCGTTGATCGATGCCTCGGATCGCTAGCTAATGGATGGTCTGACTTCAGAGGCAAAGAATGGTTCTTTGTTCGAGCAGCTTACTGGATATCTGAGGTTCGGTAGCTAGTCTGCGGCCGTGTGTGCTATAAAATCATAGCAGAGGAAGCCGTGACAGAAGCCGACCCCAGCTGCAGACTACGCAGAGCATCCCGAGTGGCGGGCAGACATATGCACCGTACCGAGCAAGTTTCTCATGACAACATTTGGCCCCAAATGTTGGGTGAGAGAGGAACCTCTCCTGCTCGCGATCTCATCAACCTCTCCGAGCCTCCTAACAAGAAACTTCATTACGGCTTGTGAAACATAGCAGAGGAAACCATAACTGAAGCCAACCCCGGCTGCATCCTAAACAGAGCATCCCGAGGATATATGCTCCGGCACATATAAGTTTCTCATAACAACATTTGGCCCCGCAGTCTATTAGACCTCGCCGAGCCTAACAAGAAACTTGCTGATTTCCTCCCTAATTCCTCCCTATTTCCATCATCGCTGGGTGAGCCTATTTATATTAAAGTGCTGACTCTACCCACATCCACTTCCTTCGACCGCAACAGACTTACCCGTGTCACTGCTCCCACGGACGGAATAACCGATTCACCGGTCGAGCTAGCTGCTTGCAAGAGATTAAGACCCCTAACAAGAGGCCTTAACCCTTGCAATCATGAGCACTGCAGCTAGCTCTATTTGCTCAAAGGAGCACAACGACGGTTGCACACTTGGATGGGTATCATAATATCATCACCATGCTCATGTTCCTCTGAAATAGAAACTGAAAAAATGGATTATAACGCGGTGAGAGGCCTGGTCTGAGAACCTCACCATCAACAACAAACCGCGACACCCATCTCCAACATACGTCATTCCAGTGGACACAAGAATGAGAAGAGTCCGCAGAAGTGCTTCGACTAAAGTTGATAACACTCCTCCAAACTCCACAACTAAATATATAATTAAGATACATGAATAACAGCAATCGAAATTTGATTCAAAATATTTTTTGAAAAAATAATTTTAAAAAAGCCTAAGTTCCCAAAGGGAACTTTAAGAGCCCAAGGGCATCCCAATAGAGCCTAAGTGTGGACAAAATCCAAAATATTGAGCTATACTACCGGAAAAATCATCCATGTATCCTACAGTAATTCTACAGTAATAGAATAAAAAATACCACCTATATCTGAGGACGTTGTCAATGTAAACAACGTCAATGAAAAAACCGGAAACAAGACATCAGGCACACCAGAAGGGCCCAAAGTCAGGAACCAATTTAAAAGCTACCAGATGCAAAGCTAGATCTTCATACGAAGAAAAAACAATACATCGGATAGAAGACTAAATGACCTAACACCCCTAAGGTGAGGACGTAGCCATGGGGAGAAACAGAATAAATATTCTGTAAAACATGTTAAACTTGCAAGAAATTTAACAAAAAATTTCTGTAAAAATTAGCCAAAAAGCTTAGGAGTCTAACAGAAAGGGTTCATGGAAGGATAGGGAAGGAATACTAAACAAACAGTGAAATAATCATTATCAACAATGATGAATGACGTCAGGCGTATGTCCCGAAATTGGGAAACATAAAATAATTTTATAATAATTATAAAGTTACAGCCCTGAATGTCTAAAACCACCGTTGAACACTTCCATCATCCAATAACAGCCTTGGATCCACCAATTCTTGCATTAATTTGTGCCTGGCATCCTCAAAAAAGGAGATTTTAAAGCACAGATGTCAGTTCATTGTTGCTGACTTTAGGACCAAACAAAGAATGTTGTTGTTGCCAATTCCGGTCACTTCCTGACAGTTGCGCATGTGCAGAGAGTAAATGTATGGAGGACCAAATAGGAATTTTAATTTTCGGTTTTGCAAGCAAATTTTGGGGATTGGGGGTTCAAATTTTGTGTTTGGCCCTTGATAACTTTAAGTTTGCACCAGCTAAGTCTGGGCCATTGGTGTATAGTGTAAAAATATGATAACATTTAATGTAATCTGTATATTATTTATACCTACCAATGACCCAGACGGGGATGCCCTTCCCATCAGTTGACACTCATACCTCCCCGCTGAGTTATCACTTAAGTAGGCACAACTAGGAAGAATGATGTTGGCGCCAATTCCTGTCTCTTCCTGGGTACTGCGCATGCTCAAGTACTAAAAGTATGGCGGGCCGGATAGGACTTTTAATTTTTGGTATTGTATGCAAATTTAGGGGATTGGGGAGTTTAAAATTTGTGTTTGACCCTTAATAATATTGAGGTTGCACCAGCTAAGTCTGGGCCATTGGTAAGTATAAAAAATATACAAATTACTTTAAATTTATCATTTTTGTTACATCATTTTTGTTACATCATCAGCCTGTATGAATGTAGAAACACTGTTATGTCATCTGCAGTTGTGACATTTAAATATGGTAGTAATCATTGTAATTTTAATCTGAGGCATTAAGGATTAAGGAGAATTGTGAAATGGTGTGCCATGCCCACTTTTCAGGTCTATACTATCATTGAAATCTTTCGGTTTCAGATGTATGTTTCAAGTCAGCACTTCACATGGCCATGTCCTGCTTATAGCCAACTTTTAAGACTTTCAGATTGTGAAAATGGGCGAGAGAGCAGGCACTATTTGGGCATTAGGTTTTTCCAACATTATTTACATAATAACTTAAACAACCATCAACAGATTTAGAAATATTTTTTACAAATGGTGTCATTGCCTTAATGATTACCTTAATCGACTTCATAAAACAGTTTCTTTCATTTTCCTTAGCAGAGTTATGGCGCTTAGTTTATTCATGCAGTGTGATTTTAGTCCATTAGTGTGATAACTCAAACATCATTTGTTTAAAGCTTTTCAACAGTTTTCATCATGACAAAAGGCATTAAGTGTTATCCTTATCTGTCCATCCGTCTGTAGGGGAATACATCCATAAGTCCAAGTTCTGAATTTCCAGCTGATAACTTCAGTATGCACTGAGGTATATTTTTTTAAACTTTCACATATCTTTTTGAATGACAAAATTCAGGTTTTTAACCTTTTTGTAGGTAAAAACAAAAGACTTGGCCTGACTGGCCGGCCTTCTAGTGAAATTGGATTACTGGCAACTAGTAAATTATACATGCTTGGAGACCAGATTCTTGCCTTTGTACCACAGGTATGTAAACAAGTTATTTTGTGGGAAAAATATTTTTAAAGATTGTGCTCAAAAGTGAAAAGTTTATAACAATTTGTATTGCTGAATTGTCGGCATTTGTTTTACCTATTTGCATATACAGTTCATTCTATTGAATTTTACAGATTTTATACCAGACCATAGCCTGGGAGTCTGTCACTGTTTTCTAGTCAAGTCTTGTCTGTCTGTAGAGGCAGCCAAGACTTGACTCTAAACCACAAGCAAGGTAATTTACCTATTTTCTGGATGCTTTCCTCCTGATTACTTGTTAAGGCATATCTTCTTCAGGAAGTTTGCTAAAGTCACGTGTGAAAGACCCTGCTGTTATTCTGCTATGGTAATAGAGTGTTACTGAGCAGCTAACTTTCGATAGGACAAGTTCTGAAAATTGTTGCGATGACACTGCCACCTATATGTGTTTGTTTCCTGCTTTGACAGATTTTCTGACCTTAGAATAATTATCTCTACACATTTCATGAAAATTACTTAAAGTGAATAGTTAAGATTTCATGGCATGGGTTCCAGTTTAGGCTTCACTGCCTGTAAGACAGATGAGTCATAATTGGACTTCACTGCCTGTCCATGGGACTGAGCGGTTTTGTAGTGGCATCTCTTGATCCTTTATCAACCTGTGGACAAAGTTTGCCCTGTACCATTGTCCAAAAAATGCCATTCAGCTTCTGTTATTTCAAAATGTTTGTTTTCAAACCTTAGCTCATGACCCCATGAGTTCATTGTTCCAATGAGGTCTTATAAGTTATGTTTTGAAATAAAAAAAATGTATTTTTATCTTAGATTCTAGTGAAAATATTCATTGATTTCTGTCCCCTCGTACTCTACCTGAGTTGTTTTCTGTATTTATACCATGATTAAACTTGAATTGAGTGAATGTAGCTTAGATTTTTAAGACAATATCATCTTTGGCAGTCTGTTTACTCTCTTGCTTAATACTGTAGTTTTTGTGTCAAAGCATTTCATTGGCTCACACAAATCCCTGCATCCTCAGCGGTAATGAATAATGACCAGTCAGATGCTTTCTTACATGCTGTATGCTGCATTTCATTAATGAGCATCCTTTCACTTTTTTCAATGCCTGTATTCTTTTGGGTAACATTGAACATACCCAATAAACATTGTATAATGATAACAACTTTGTGTATCTTTGAGTTCATCAATGAAATTATGTTAAGTGATTTGTTTCCAACAGAGTATCTTAAAAGTCGATCATTAGCTTACTGGAGGAAACTACAAGATTGACTTGGGATATTCCAGGCTGATCTGATCTGAATTGCCTTGTTAATAAAACAGTTAAATAAAAGGTTACTGTTTTCCTCAGTGGTATGGGATTTGCAAATCTCACATGAGGGGCAAGATATTTCTGGCTGGCTAAGTGTCTGGTGCAGATCTCAAACTTAAAGAGTCAGGTTTCCCCATCACACATCAAAATTCCATCATGGATATTTTGGCCAACGTGACACCTGTTCTATCTGATAGCAGGTAAGTCATTCACAAAAATTGAATCTATATTTTGAAAGAGTGAATAAAAGTTCAGTTTTTATCATGGGTATATGCTTGGAACATGAATAACACTTTGCATATAGACAGATTTAAGGCATTGAAGTGATGAACGAAATTCCAAGACACACAATGACAGAGCTCATGATGTTGTTATTTACCATGAAATGATGTTGTGTTTAAGGGGTAGGAGTGACTTGCCAATCTCACTCAGGAGTCTCACCTGAAACACATATATTGCAGTTCGAAGACACACAATGACAGAGCTCATGATGTTGTTATTTACCATGAAATGATGTTGTGTTTAAGGGGTAGGAGTGACTTGCCAATCTCACTCAGGAGTCTCACCTGAAACACATATATTGCAGTTCGGAGGTGGGAGAAGAAAACAACATAATTTTGTTTGAGTCTTAACATGCTAAGAATTGTATTCCAGCCATGACTGAATTTAATGAAAAACTGGAATTATTTACAGTAAAGAAATTATTGACAAAAAGCCCAAGCTAATTTATAGCACTACAATTTCTTATCAACCTACCTTACAATTGTTTACTACAGGCTTGCACTACAGTGGAAGACCCTAACTCGGAAAATATACTCTCTATTTTGACCTTTCCCAAGCGATTTAGGAAAGGAAAGTGGTGCAAAAGTACCAAGAAAAAATAAGCCAATGTAGGGGACGCTCTTCTCTTAGTACAGATCCACGGCTTCCGGCAATTAGTGCACAGGCAGTAACTAATGAATCATTCTTTTTTCGTCCGCCCACGTGGCGAGATGTCCATTTGCATTCAGAACAGTGATAATTCAGCTCGTTAATAATTGTTACCTGTGACTGGAATTATGGACCTGAGGATCGTATAATAACAAGACTGTGTTTTATATATTCTCATTATTTTCAACCACATTTTCATTGTATTTTACATATTCTCTGTGTTCGCGCGGGACTTTCGCGTATCGTGCGGTTCGGAAATAAAATGTTTCGGTTGATAAATTTATGTTATCATTTTGGATATTATTATTATTATTGGAGTTAGGTGTCAATGGGGGGGGGGAGGGGCTGTATGGACAGGATTTATCCTCTCTGTTGAGGGCACAATTTCTGTTTTTTGGGTCCCTGTCGGTCTTCTGGGTTCAGTTGTGTTCCCTCCGGTCCTTTATTTTTTGCCACCTTTCTCTCATAGTTGAGGGTGTTCTTCTACTTTCTACATCTGTTGATTTCACCTTTTTCTTCTACTGCTCTCACCTCTGTTATGTTATGCCCAGGACTGTTCCTTGAAGGCAATGCCTTTTGCCCAAGCTTGTGGTGCGTTCTCGTGTGTGTGTGTGGGGGGGGGGGGGGGGGAACGCTGTCATTCGGGGTCTCCTGACAGGACCCCGTCTGGTGAGAGTTATACCCCCTCCATGGGGGATGTGCAGTTTTTTCTGTGGTGGATACTGCTGGAGCTGTTGAGTTGTCTGGTGAAGAGATGCCTGGTTCCGTGACTATTGTCCCTCTCCAGTCGACATCTGAGGCTGTCACTAGGGTTGTGACTCCTCCTTTAGAGCCAAGCTCGGTTGCTCTCTCCCCTTTTCCACCAGTTTCAGCAGCTCCCGTCGTATCTGCTGCTACTTCTGTTCCGTTTGCTATGCCATCGGTCACCGTTTCAGCCGGCCTTGGCTTATCCCTGGAGGGGTCTGCAGCGATGTCTGGTAGTGTGGACATGGGGTATCGACCTCAGCCTTCCCTGACTTCAACTCGGCGAAGTCGGAAGGGGTTGCCGGCCGAACCCTCTGCTGTGGTCTTTCAGCCATCGAGCACCGCAGTTTTCTCGTTGGATTTGGATGTTCATGGTGGGGCCACCATGAACTCTGTGGCGTTTCTGTCCACGCACTCTGGTCCCATGGCCAGTTTTGCTCACTCAGGTTCTTTCCAAGAGCCTTCCTGTTGCTTCCAGTGAGGCAGGCCACTTTCTGATCCCTCAGGTGTGCCTACACCATGGGAGGCATCGGCTGGTTTGTCCATGATGGGCTATGTATCTTCCAACTCAGAGGATGAGTCTGACATACCTGACATCGAGAGCCAACAGTCTTCTGACTTTTGACTCGGGGCTCGAAATGAAGGTCCTCACCTTTATTCGTCCCAGGTTGGAGGAAGGATCAGAATTCGCAGACCATTGGGCCACAATCACATCCGATCCTTGGGTGTTAGATGTTGTTCGGTCCGGGCTGCGAATATCCTTCCAGAGGCACCCCACTCTGTCGAGGGTGCCTCTTCCAACACAAGTTCCTTCAGATGTTTCACATCGGGAGCTTTTGATCATGGAGATAGACAATCTCCTGTCAAAGGGGGTGATCGAGGTCGTCAAGAACATTCATTCAGTGGGATTTTATTCCCGCCTATTGTTGGTGCCGAAGAAGGACGGCCGACTCTTGACCGGTTATCGGTCTGAGTATCCTGAACCAGTCTATCGTTGCTCCCAAGTTCAGCATGGAGAATTTCAGGTCGCGATCGGTTCGCCGCTCTATTCACCAGGGAGATTTTGCTTCCAGCATCGACCTGTGAGACGCTTACTTTCACATTCCGATTCATCGAACATCACGAAAGTATCTCAGGTTTGCTTTTCTGGGATGAGTTTACCAGTTCTAGGCCATGCCTTTCGGCCTCAACCTGGCTCCTTGGGCCTTCACCCGACTGATGTCGCATGTGATAGCCTTCCATCGCACACAGTCCAGGGTGACTACTTCGGCATTTCTAGACGATATCATCCAGAGGCATTCCAATGCTGCCTTTCTGGAGTCAGATGTCAATGCACTGTTGAGCCTGCTCACGTTGCTAGGGTTCAGAGTCAACGAGGAGAAGTCGGACCTGGTCCCTTCTCAGTCGTTTTGTCATCTGGGGATGGACTTCCGTACTCAGCTGAATACGGTGGTGGTTTCCCGGGCAAGGGCTGTGATTCTCTCAGCTTTTGCCCTGACTCTGTCCCAGTCCGCGACAGCTCGGAGTATTCTCCAACTGCTCGGTCTCTGCGGTTCGATGACGGATCTCATTCCTCTAGGTCGGCTGCATGTCAGACCTCTCCAACACTCTCTGCTCAGTCGTTGGAGGCCGAATGTCAATCCTCTGGATCTGGTGCTTCAGTTACCAGAGTCTCTTCCTCGTCGCCTTCTCCCCTGGACAGATATTCAGTGGATTATGCAGAGGGTTCTGTTGGACTTACCCACGTCCAATCGTGTTCTGACTGCAGACGCCAGCGATCTCAGATGGGGTGCGACGTTGGATCCTCTAGGTCTTTCCCTTCACAGGGCATGGATCAAGCAGCTCTTCACATCAACCAGAAGGAGCTTCTTGCTCTTCTTCAGAGTTTCATGCAGTGGATCCCCCACCTTTTGAATCACCAGTTCCTTCTATTGTCCGATGATTCGACTGTGGTTGCTTACATTTGGAACCAGGGCAGCACGCACTCGGTTCCCATGTACGAATTGGCTCGGGATCTTCTACTGCTTGCTCAGGATGTCCACACCAGATTGGTGGTTCGTCACATTCCCGGTCGTCTGAACGTCCTAGCCGGCTCCATGTCCTGACAGGGTAGGGTCATTTCCACTGAGTGGATGCTCCACTGGGCGGTGTTCCAGTTGCTTTGCGATCTCTGGGGTCATCCCCACATCGATCTCTTTGCGACTCGTTGGAACCATCAGGTGGACACTTTCGTGGACGCTCTCTCACTCGATTGGAACGGTCTTGTCAGTTACGCCTTCCCGTCGGTTCCGATTCTGCCTCAGGTTCTAGCCAAGATACAAACCTGCAGTTGTCGAATCATTCTGATCGCTCCCCTGTCACCTCAGCTGGTGTGGATCAATCAGCTCCGCTCTCTGTTGGTGGCGGTTACGGCATGTCTCCCTCTATGTCGCGACCTTCTTTGCCAAGGTCACCTGAGGAGGTTTCACGTCGACCCAACTTCATTGTATCTTCACGCATATCTTGTCAGGTCCTGTCTCCTCCGTAAAGGTTTTTCGAGACGAGCAGTGGAGTGCATTTCTTCTTCAAGGAGGCACTCCACTGGTTTAGCCTATGCGGCTAAATGGAAGGTCTTCTGTCGATGGTGTGCCTATCACTCTGTTGATTATGCCAATCCTTCGATTTCACAGATTGCGGAGTTTCTGGTATATCTGTTTGATTCTCTGGGTCTCCAGCCTGTTACCATCAAAGGGTACAGGTCCATGCCTTCAGAGACCTTTTCGTATGTCGTCCAGCGTCGTATCGGCACTCATCCGTACCTCTCCAAGCTTGTTCGGCACTTTTCCTTGAAAAGGCCGAGGACTTTGCAGCTTACCCCAAGATGGAATCTTTGCTTGGTGGGTGGGGGGGGGGGGGGGGGGGGGGGGGGGGGGATGGGGGGGCTGTTCGAACCTTTATCCCAGGTGGATATGAGTTTTCTCACATACAAGACGGTTTTTCTGATGGCTTTTGCCTCATCCAGACGGGTAAGTGAGCTTCACGCCCTCTCAATTGACCCGGCCTTTTTCAGGAGCTCCCCCAACAGTGTTACGTTTGCCACTGATTGCTCCTTTCTGGCCAAGAATCAGATACCAGAAACGACTCCATCTCCTATCTGTATCAGGGCTCTTCCTTCTACTGAGGGTAACCGCCCTTTGCGCTGTCCGGTTCGTGCAATTCACATTTTTCTCAATCGGACGCAGTTCATTAGGAAAGGCAGGAAATGATTTTTTCTGTCTCTTATTCCTGGTCGACAGAAGATCTCTCCTCAATCCATTTCTCTATGGATTTGTCTTGCTATTCGCGTGGCTTACGCTCGTCTAGCGACTGACGATTGTATTACCAATCGTATTTCTGCCCACGACGTGCGTGCATTGTCTATCTCTTGGGCTTATACTAACTCCGTCAAGTTATCGGATGTTATGCAGGCAGCCTACTGGAGAAATGCTGCTACTTTCTCCACCTTCTGTGTCAGTTGCAAGAGCAGTCAGAGGACCTTTTTCCTTTGGGCTCTTTTCTTCTGCTCAGGCTGTTGTCAACCCTAGCCATTAGGCTTCTTACAAAGTCAGTTCCAGCTCTGTGCTGTTACTGCCCTTTCTGTCTGTGCGTCGCACAGAACCATACGCCTCATCTCTCATTGTCTTTTACTAATGTTTGTGATGCTATGGTTGGTTATGTGATTCCCTCCATCCTATTGTCTATTCAGCCTGTAGTAAACAATTGTAAGGTAGGTTGATAAGAAATTTAAATTTTATAGTAAATTTTGTTTCTTATTAAACCTACCACAGTTGTTTACATGGAGGCCCTCCCTTCTTCTTATTCGGGTAAGAATCCTTCCTCCCAGCTGATCACATCACTCCACTGTTGGCGGATTCAAAAGAATGATTCATTAGTTACTGCCTGCGCACTAGTTGCCAGAAGCCATGGATTTGTACTAAGAGAAGAGCGTCCCCTACTGGGTGTGTGTCTGTGTCGCTCGACCACAGTTTTGGCTTATTTTTTCTTGGTTCTTTTGCACCACTTTTCTTTCCCACATCGCTTGGGAAAGATCAAAATAGAGAGTATATATTCCAAGTTAGGTTCTTCCACTTGTAGTGCAAGCCTATAGTAAACAATTGTGGTAGGTATAATAAGAAAGGAAATTTACTGTAAAATTAAAATTTTTTTACATGAACCAAATTATATCAACACAAATGTCAAGTGAATTCAGGCAGGAAGTTAATATTTCTTTTTGCCTCATCAGTATTTTGATGAATTTTTTATGAAAAAATTATTTTAGATGAATTCTCAACTAGCCATACATCACAAAAGAAGAAAGGAAGTTGTTGTTCTAATTAGGCTTTTTGTCAAGACTTGGAGTAACTAATTTGCACTATGATTAGAATTTTCTTTCTTATTTCAATTGAATAAATAAAAACATTTGTTAATGTTTTTTCAGCCATTTAAGTTCAGTTCAGTTCCTTTCAGTTCAATTCAGTTTTATTTCTGTAATAAATACCTGTTGCTTCATACAGTATGTTTGAATGCATGTGGAAAGAACAAAATAGTGATACAAATGATGAACGTATCATTTTGCTTTTGTGTTATCTAAATTGAAATAAGATGGTATGTCCAAATTGGTTGTCTACATGTCATCTCCATATGGGCAGATTAATCTCTTGAAAACCAGCGAAAGAAAATAATGCAACACAACTTATCTCACTTTTATCAGTTTTACTATTGTGGAAGAATAGGTCTATCTACAGTAAGATTGGTTGTCTTTGAATGATAATAGAAACAGAGAATATCATCGTCTTTGCTGGAAAGATCTCTCAGAGATCTTCACAATAGTGTGTCACATACCAGCCTATCACCAACTAAGTGAAAGAAACTAGGAATAAGTGATATCTTTTTGGATCACAAAACAGTTTTGGTATTAAAATTGTTAAATTTTAAGCATTATCTATTTGACAGAGAACTCCAGTTATTAGTTCATCTTGACAAAGTCAAGATGAGCTAATCTTATAGGATATCCATCCGTCCATCATCCATCCATCCATCCATCTGTCCGTCGATCGTCTGTCAACACCATATTTTGGTCTTGTCCTCCAAAACCACTGGGCCAATTCTAGTGAAAGTTTGTGCGAGTGATGGTCCCAAAGGGACATTGCAGTTTTGTTCAACTCAACATGCCCAGCCCCATAGGGAGGGGGTTGGAGAAAATGCTCCAAAATATTTTTAAAATCTTCTTCTCATGAACAAGTGGGTACAATGACTTGATATTTGTTATGGAACTTCCTTTTGAGGTGTAGAATCAAGTTTGTTCAAACGAAGTTCATGAATGATTATTTGGCTTTGTTATGGTAGGGGTAAGATTTTTGGCCCCACCCAAAATTTCTATTTTCTGAACCGATGGTCCGATTTGAACCAAATTTGATATGTGTTATTAATGGGTCATAAGTACTTGAATCATACATCCCCATGGGAACCCCAGGAGCTAAGAATAGAAATATTTTCAAACACCCATATTTCCCAAACCACACAGAACAGAGAGCTGTTATTTGGTATGAAGCATTCTTAGGACCAGTAGGATTGAATGGTAAAAAAAAATTGCCATCGATTATGCTAGGGTGTTTTGTAGAGGGCATCAAAAAAATGCTGAGTCAGCATATTTGCAAAAATTTAAAAAAATCTTTTCTCTGGAACAGATTATCGGAATCTTTTGATATTCAGTATACAGCATTCATAGTGGGTTGGGGGGGGGGGGGGGGAGGGGGGGCAGTCAAATACACCTTTGTTAAAATAAAGCTCATTGGTTCATTTTGGGGCTCAATACAGGAGCCTGAATTTTTAACTTAGGGTAATATGAGGAAGTCCCTAGGTTAATATTTGGGCTTCATACGGAAGCCCCAATTTTAACTTAGTTCAGTATGGGGGATAATTTTAAAAAATCTTCTTCTTCAAATCCACCAGTTAGAATGCTTTCCTATTTGGTATGCAACATCTCTGGGGGTCAGATTCAAGTTTGTTCAAATCGGATCCCTAGGTATATGAGGAAATTTCTTTAATCTTCTTCTTCTGACCCACCAGTCGGAATGCTTTCATATTTGGTATCAACATCTCTTGGGGGGGGGGGGGGGGGGGGGAAGGGGCGGATTCAAGTTTGTTTCGAGTGGCTGGGTTAATATTTGGTCTCCGTATGGGAACCTGAAATTTAACTTAATACACAGTATGAGGGAATTTCTTCAAAAATCTTCTTTTTCAGATACACAAATCAGAATGCTTTCATATTTGGTATACTACATGTCTAGATGGGTCAGATTCAAGTTTGTTCAAATCGGATTCATAGGTTAATATTTGGGCTCGCTATGGTGGCCCAAATTTCAACTTAGTGCAATATGAAGAAATTTCTTTAAAAATTTCTCTTCTTCAGATCCAACAGTCAGAATGCTTTCATATTTAGAACACAACATCTCTAGGGAAGTCAGATTCAACTTTGTTCAAATCGAGAGCCTGGGTTAATATTTGGGCTCCCAATGGGAGCCAGAATTGGCCATGTAGCTGAAGAATTAGAAATTTTGTATTCACTACCCTCTAGAGGTGTGTAACTAAGATTAATCCAAATAGGTTGTATCAAGGGGATTCATAGGGGAGCTCTACATTTAACATTATGAGCAACTGAAGAAAAGGCATGATGCCCTGATTATTTTTTTCACTCCTGCAGGGCTCAAGGATTGACACTGTATCCTATGGAGATGGATTGCTTAATTTAGATTCATTTTTGGACTCTGTTTATATTGTGTTCTGTTCAAGATGAGCTCTTCAGGCCCTGTGGGGCCCCTTGTTTTGAGAATGCCCTCCCATAACTCAAAAAATTCTTGAAAGAGGTTTACCTGAAAAAAGTAATGCTTAAAAAAACAAAGCTGACCTTAAACTTTTTCAGCTTGATGGAATTCAAAAATTAAAGAAGCCACCTTGGCTGCCTCTAAAAGCAGTCTAGACTGAATTAAAAATCACTAACAAGACGTTTGACTGACAGGTTGTGCCTTAGTATAATTTGTGTAAGATTTTGAAGTTTTGATGCTGAAGTGATACAGAAACTGATATCACTGAAAGTTTCTTTTATTTCACTCCTCATCTCACGTAAAACTGTAAAAAATCATCCAGAGCAAGAATAATACTGCATACATGTGAAGCCACTTCCGGAATGTTTTTAAATGATCATGTTTTTCATTTGCTAGAGAGCATTTCTCCAGCAAAGCCTCCATTGTATGAACTAGTAAATTCACTCCCAGAGTTGACAGATAAATATAGCATTTAAGGCCATACAAAGTTGATTGTCTGTTTCTCAGGCCATTTTTTCCAAAAAAGCATGCGGGCGGGCGGTTTTTTTTTTTTCTTTTTATTTTCTCCCCGAGAGGTTGTTTGTGGTAATTTGATCCCCACCCAAACGCCTGGTGGACCATGCAAAATTTCGCAAATATATTGGTTATTCACCACAGGGGTGCTGGGTCGTAAATGAAATGGGGTTTGAATGTTTGTTTTTTCAGTGAAACATGAAAATTATAACACAGGACGAAAGTCACGAAACGCCTCGTGGGTGAAACGTCTCGGGTTGAAACGTCTCTGGGACAAATCAAATGTCGAAGTGCCAACTTTCAGAGATTTATTTGACCAAAAAAAAAAAAATCCTTTCACAACCTGCCTAATAAAATCGTGAATCGCAATTTTTCCCCATTATATTCAAAATTATCACAACCCATTTGAACGGGCAGTTCATCCATAAATCATATTTTTTTGAAATCTGAAAATGAAATACAAAACGAATGTTTGCGTGTTTTTATTAACCAATTCGACCGCACATACCTGCCTATATGCGATTTATTTTCAACTATGACTGTTACTTTTATATCAAGCAACGGTTACTATTAGTTATCCAATTATCCTGCATCTCAAATGCATTTATTTAAATTAACTGGGAAACTCGTAACGGTTTCAAATAACAGTACACAAATTCCCAATGACGGCCATTTACAATACAAATGTTACTAAAAATAAATGCCAGGAGACTGTGTTCCATTCAACATAGCACCTGACTTTGCAGACTTTCTGAGGGTTGGTGCGAATCAAACGTGGTGCGAATCTACCATTCCCCTTTGTGACTGTTTGTTGTCAGACTGAAATACACCTTCCTTCTTGCTGTCATTATGACTTACCTTTTACAGAATAAAACACTTTCTGTCGTGAATATTGCTAGAACCCACCCACTTCGTTAAGGTATGATGTAGAAAAAGCTTGAAGTGTGTTAATTTAAAATTTGCGAACGCATCGATATCGATTTACCAAAATGAGCACAATATCTCAAATTTTTTGAAGATTTTTTTTTGTGTCATAAAAAGGTTGCATGCGCATCAAAAATGACCATGCGCGTGGGCCTGAGAAACAGAGGTTCTTTTTTTTTATGGCCTAATCCGTATTTCGGCTGGCCTTACTGAATGTGTTTGGTAAAGACTAAGATTAGAATTCCATTTGCCTGAGCATTTCTTCAGTTGTCCCTCCATTATATGAACAAGTAAATTCTCTCCTCCTAGAGTTTCAGTTCATTTATCGAAAAAATACCCCAGTTATATGGCAGCAATTTTTTTTGCTCTTTCAGCAGGGAGGTTATTCAAGGCACATATGTGCATTCTTCTTTTGAATGGTTTTGGTGGTACTAAATTATTAAAAATCATTCATTGAGTTTTGAACCACTATTTCAATTAAATTCTTATAAAAACTTTTATGGAGCAGATGTTTCTCATTCCATTTAGGCATCTTTTATCAGGTTTTGGGTGAAGGGATCAATAGAATCTTCAACTCAACCCAGTGTACAGTGGATTGTATGAAACAAATCAGTAAATTAGGCAAGCTCTCAGAACACAAGTCTCAGGACACCAGTCTAACTAAGGAATTCAATGCTGTTATGGCCTAAACCAGTCTTCCCCTTAAATAGTCTTAACACCTATGTTATATTCACTCTTCTGAAATATTCCAGTTGGTCGGAAAAGCAAACATATGGCTTCCGACTTCCTGATATATTCCAGACGATTGAAAGTAACAAATATCATCAACATTCATTTTCTTTGAATCAGTGCTAGAACTGTTGCTCAGTTGAAACTTGATTCAACCAAATTTTTTGTAACATTAACCCTTGGACTGCCACCAATGTACTATTAGGTGGAAGAAATTTCGCATGCACATCCTGTCAACGTACTAGTACGTTTTTGACATGAATACATTTGCATAATTAAAATTATATATTCATGAGCTGTTATTGTCTTTGTGCATGTGTGTTTTAGCAACTGCGATACCTAGTGTGTTAAGAAACAGCTTGCGATTGGCTGAATTACGGGTACTTTCGTTTATTTAAGCAGATTAAGCCAATAAAAAAATGTAAACAAAACTGTTCTGGTACGAACAACAACATGGCAGCATCTGAGAAAAACAAAAGAAAACGGATGACATTACAGAAGATTTTGGATGAAATACAGTGCGATTCTAACTCTGATATTGATGTAAGTGGATTGGAAAGTGAAATAGAAAGTGAAGATGGATTACATAGTGGAAGTAGTGATAATGATTCATATTTTCTGTATCAAAGTAGTGAGTCAAAATACACTGATAGTGACTTGAGTAACGATGAAAATGCAAGTGGTGATGGGCCCAGGTCATTTGTGAATGCTGTTACTAACATTCAGCGCAATCGTGGATGTGGGCGCCCAGCTAGGGCCCATGGGAGAATAAGAACTGCGGCCCGGCACCATGGTAAATCTTGTCTTGCTGCCAGTAGTCCTTAGATTTGTGCTGATAATGGCTGGTAAATTGACAATAGTATTGTTCAGGTACCTGATTTCACAGGCCAGTCTAGTTTGAATGTTCCTCAACCAAAGACTCCGATTGAGTGGTTTAAACATTTTTTCAAACACGAAACTCTTGAATTCATTGCATGAGAAACTAATCTGTATCATTGGCAATTCATGGAAGCTACTCCTGATGGTCAAATTCGTAGAAAGTCTCAAATTCGAGATTGGATTGATACTCATGCGAATGAACTCCAGAGATTCTTTGCTATCACAATAATTATGGGAATTCTGCAGAAGTCAAGTATGGAATCCTGCTGGTGTCTTGAGGAAACTTTTTTTTCTGAGTTGGTTAAAGGATTAACAAAAAACAAGATTTGGTTTTAACCATATGCTGAAATTAAAAGGTCTTTTTATCTAATTTCATGTTTTGTTTCAGAGGTCTTTCTACATTGATTAATTGGTATTTTTCTCTTCAGTTCATAGACCAGAATCAGTTTTATTTACCCTTAGACATGGACTTTCTCAGTGATGTTTTTAAAACAGATTTGGATTATCTCTCTAGTCACTGGAAGATGCTTGGAAGACCCACCATTATATTCCCTGTGGCAAACAGGATGTTAGGTGGTTCAATTTATTTTAATTTTTTTCTTCACTTTTATGGTGTAGTTTTTGTGGTTTATGTAGTAAAACTTTGCATGTTGCTCAACATTTTTATTTTGCGCTTACATTTTCCTTTCCAGTCAATGCTATTATTGAAATTTAATATTGCAAATGCTATTTTTAATCTAGATTTTCACTTTTTTGAATATTAACCCATTTGACCCCATCTTTGTGAATGGTATTATCCTTTAACCCTTAAGGGCCTGGACAATTGTCATGAATTCCCATCAGCCCACACCCTATGTAGGTCCAGTGGCTTAGCAGTGATTTCCAGCCAAGACTTGACTAGAAACCACTGCCAACCTAATTTGTCTGTTGTCAACAGGAGCTCCTCATGATCACATGTTAAGAGCACCTGTTCTGAGGTTGTAAATGTCATAAATAGGCCTTTAAGGGTTAAAATACTATCCAGTGCTAATGTCCCAGTGTACTCAGAATCAATATGAAGAATTAACATATAAATTTATCTGCCGAAAATGACATTCCACTTAGCTGCCATCCATTAGTATGCTTCTTATATAGACAGATGCCGATATACACCTTTTAGACAGATGGGTCACAGATATGTTCTTTGACTAGGCACATCCCATTTTTGAATAAATGCTTCCAAAGTTGGAAAATAGGTTCAAAATTCTAAAAGGTTTAGGAAACAATACTGAGAACCTCTGTTTCTTCTTTAAAAATGAAAATTGAAGTATTTACTTAACTCGCTGAAATTTCCATTGCTCTCATTAACCATGAAGTTTTCTTCATAATACCTGTGGGTTAGGGGAGAAAACAGAATAGAATGTAAACCAGCTGGCCTCGTTAATATCTGTATAAAGAACTGCAGGTTTGATCCGGTTTGATGAGAAAAATATAAAATATATAATAAAGAAAGCATGTTATTTTTTTATCCCCCCCCAAAAAAATTTTTTTCGGGTGCCATATAGTGTTTGTCATTTTCATCTGTCCATCTGTCTGTCAGGAAGATTTTTGTGTCTGCTCCATAACTCGGAGATGCTTTGCTGGATTTTGTTGAAACTTGGCATACATGTTGCTTATGAAGAGACGATGTGTCAAAAAAAAATCTTTTTTTGTTTGATTGAGGTCAAGGTCACATAAGGTCATTGCAACATTGAAGGCATAGTCACTTCTGTGTGACAATCTCTTGTTTAATTTCTTTTGCATACCAGGGTATAATATGTGTTCATTTTACTAAAATCCAAATAGATTCACGTAAATACAATCAGATGTGCCCCCACCCCCAATATGATTTTGATTTTTCAATGTGTGTAGGGCATTGAATAGGATGTAAAGTGCCAAGAACAAACTATTAATTGAAAATAGAATATGTTTTCATTTTTGGAGTTCATGAAAAAAATCAAACTTTCCACAATCCGTTCCAGTGAGGGGTCACAAACAAAGTTTGAGAACAGTACTGGCTGGTTTTGACCAATACGTTGGGTATAAAGTTGATATAGATCAGATTTACACTAAGAGTGTACAGTGCATAGGGTTAGTCATTCAGTTAATAATGAAATTTTTTTATAACCAGAAAGTGTGACTAACCCTGTGCATTGCATTGCACAGGGTCAGTCACACTTTCTAGTTATAAAAAAACTGATAACTGCCATATCACACACTACATGAAAATTTACACTGACTAAAGCTGTAAAATGCACAGGGTTAGTTGGTTACTTGCTACATAGTGTGTGGGATTTAAAGAACTAATTTATTTATTTATTTATTTATTTATTGATGTTTAAGGTCACATATTTATGCACAATGGCTAATCATGACCGTGACAGTTTTACGGGTGGAGGAAGCCGGAGTACCCGGAGAGAACCACCGAGCAACGACGAGCAGCTGCCAGCTCCCCAACAGTGTAACTCCGCACCGCAGCACAGGCAGGGTTAGATTGGTTGAAGACATTTGTACCATCGGCATGCTGTACGCCTTAGTACACGGCGTCATCGTGCCCCCACGTGGGCAATGGAGATGAAGTGTCTTGCCCAAGGACACAACGCGGTTGCCGCAGGTTAAAAAACTAATGGAAATACTTATACAGGATTGTAGAAATTTTTTTAAAGTGAATTCCAAAAATGAAAACATATTCTATTTTCAATTAATAGCTTATTCAAGGTGGATGAGGGGGTGAGAGGGGGGTTCTCTTTCCAAAGGCTGAAAAGTAAACATGAAAGTGACATATTTTAGTGCACTTGAGACTCACCGTTGGATTAATTTACATGCACTAGGTTTCTTGTTCATCCAAAGTGTTTGTATTAAAACACTGTTCAATAACATGCATTTCCTTGTTCAATATTGACAGCACCAGCATGCCCATAGTGTTCTGTTGGTTTAAATTTTGATCTTTTCTCTTGTTACCTCCCAATCTACCTTCACAGACCTTGGAACATTTATTTTCCAAACTGTTCAAGTGGTTTGTGTTAACAGTCATTATTATTAACAAACTTGATTAACCCTTTACCCATCGTAACGGCCAAAACCGGCCAGCGCAATTCTCAAAAATCGTCATTTAATTTTCATTATTTTTTCATTTTGTGTCACAAAAACATAGGTTATGACCCCTCTTTGGAATGAGCTCACCGAGCTTGTTCCAACGAGGGGTCAGAACCTATGTTTTTGAGACAAAAAATGAAAAAATTACTTATTAAAGCATTTTTTTTGCAAGTGTCATCTGCTTTCCATGTTAGGTAAAGGGTTACATATTGGATGGGAGAGTGGTGGCTCAGTGGTTATGGCATTAGACTTCAAACTGAAAGGTCCACGGTTCGATCCTCACCAGGGATAACTGCATTGTTTCTTTTTTGTGCAAGGCACTTAATCCTGTTGTCAGAGCAAAGATAACTGGCCCATGATGGCACTATGCACTAAGGCATACTGCACGTCGATGATGCACTTGTCTTCAACCAATGTGAACCCAGCTTGTGTGGAGTTAGTTGGGCAGTCTGACAGTTGCTTACATTGCTCAGTGGTTCTTTCCATGTACCCTGCTTCCTCCACCCATAAAACTGTCTGACACGGCGTGACCCTGGCTGTCAAGAGTGTCATTAAACACCAATAAATAAATATTGGCTACATGGATTTTGAAACAAGTTGTGGCGAACAGATACATTTTGTTGTAAGCATTTGCAGCTTGTAACATTGGACATTTCGACCAATGACTTCATTCATGCAATTTACAACTTGGAAGTTTCACTTCAGAAACCGTAAAGGATCCCCCATATTTAATAAGGTTTTTCAAAGAGATTAGCTGTTCATATCAGCACACTGACGTCATGATAGCACCTTCCCTGAAAAATTGTGCACACAAATCAGCGAATCTATATAAGTAGCAATGCGTATCTACATGGATTTGCATGATTTGCTCAAGGTAAATATTTACACAAACTGATTCACAGATTCACATGAAATTTCATGGCCTGCATACATAAAAAGTGAAAAAGAAAAAAAAACTTTAAAAAAACTTCTTTTACATTTTTGGCATCATCTTTTTGAGAAATGACTATGTTAACAAGCAATTAAGTTAGAGACGTCTCTTTGCTTCTCATTTAATTTGAAGTTTTTTAAATTGAAACATCCATCTTTTCAGCTTTTATCTGAGATAGTCTCATAATAGTAGTTTCTCACTCCATATGTGTTTTTGATAAAACCCAACCAATGAAAAAAGTGTTCTATTAATTTTTTCTGTTAATATTTATTGAAGTTTAACAAGAAGCATTCTCCAATAAATTGGTACAAAATGATTCTCTTGCATAAGATTTTCCCAAACTTCCACTACCCTGTCTCATCAAGTTTTTTTCTGAAAAAGTATTCCTGTTTTAAACTAGGCTGCAAGATCAACCATTATGAGCCCAATTTCAACTCAAGTAACTTTTTCTACCTGCATTCAGATGGACAGGCCTATAGCCTTTCTGTTAATCTGCTGGTTTAACTCTTAACCTGCTGTGTAATTTTTAAAATATTTTTATCAGATCTAGTCATGGCTTTGAAGCAGCCATGACTAATTTTGATAATTTAAAAAAAAAAAAATTAACTCAAGAAATCATTTGTCAAAAAGGTGAATAAATTTACATTAGAACATTTTGTTTAAAATGCCCAAATTATATTTCTTTTAGTGGCCGGAGATTTACTTCATGGTCAGGAGTATCTACCAGCAGCATGAAAGGAGTACTCCAGCAGAGATTTCTTTTCAAGTCTTGGCTGCCTTATAAGCAGCCAAGACTTAACAAGAAACTTCAACAGAACCACAGGGCTGAACTTACAGATTCTATCCCATACAGTGGGCCAGTTATTTATTCTCTTGGTACTGTACCTCTTTCAGTTAGGCTTGAGACATTGATTCAGATTGAATTTCACAGAGGGTAAATTTAGTGATGCTTCCCTGCTGTGCCTCTGGGGACCTCATTACCTCTCCGGTATTTGATCTTTTTGCTCTGACAAAGTTAGCAGGGTTTTTTACCAATAGCAATTTGTGTGTTGTCCATTCATTCTCAATATTTTATTTGTCTAGAATATAATTTTTTGGCCTTTGGATAAAAGTGATTGACTTGTGGATAATGAATAGGTAATGTATCATAGATCACAGTGAGGTCCATAATGTCAATGTCAAGGTCACAGGACAATAGTTTGTTTGTCTGAGCTATAAAAATCTGACATTTTGTTTGTCTGGAACCTACTTTCTTGATCAGTGAATATTTTTCAACAAAAAACATTTAAAAATGTGTTCTGAACAGATGGTCTGTCATGTATCATTGTAAGGTCTGTACCCCCAAGGTCAAGTCCCACAACAGTATTTTGTTTTGGCTATAAAAATCCTTGCATTCATTGTCAGCACTTTGTATGTCTAAGCTATTATTCCTTAACTATTTAAAATCTTTTGACACAGATCTTTATAAAAAATATGTGCATTGTCAGTAGAAGATCTGTATCCCACAAAGTTAAGGTGATAGGTTAGTATTTTTTCAATCGTCTGTGGTCAATAATTTGTTTGTCTAAGACATAACTGTAATATGACTCTACTATGTGTATAGCATTCCCGTAGAGTGTATATTGCCAAATGTAAGATGACATTGAGAAGACAAATGTCATAGTTAGTGTTCAACTGATGATCGCAATCAGCCACCACATTGTGGGCAGCGGATGACAACAGCAACAGCTCCTGGAACATCAGTTCAAACGATTGTTGCCAAGCATTTTGTGCTGATTCATTAAGCACATTTTATCATCTTCTGCAATTCTTCAATTGTTAATGTAAAATGATGTCAGTGATACCATTCAATAAAGTTGACAAACAACCACAATGTGTATTCTTAATCTCTAGATGGCCCTTTATAGGATATACAAGTTAAATGACGAGTAAAGCTTACAATTGAGCGTATTTGCGGCAATTGCCAGTTCATACCGGAAAAGTGAAGGTTGCATTCCATTGACTCTGGTCGCAGTAAATTTACTAGTCGCACGCCCTTGGGCGGTAAACATGGTTCTGAGAGCCATGTTTACCACCCAAGTGTGCACAACTGGTAATTTTACTGAGACCACAGTCAACAAAGTTTAATACTGAAAAATGTTATGTTTAATGTAGTTCTTTCGAGCCTCGACTTGTTTAGTAGTGCATGGTAATACAATCGGAATTGACATCAGAATTGGCCGATTGTGAGCTCAAATAACCTGTAATTGGTCATCGACCATTTTTTGTAATCGGTTGAACACTAGTCATAGCATCATTTTCATTAAGGGGACAGCAGCCCTTGCAAACTATGCTTCTATGTAGAGCATGTCAGACTGAGAGGTCTCTTGTTTTAAAGATTTATCATAAAAATACTTTTGACCTAGTAGTTTTTCTGTCAAATCTCAGTATTTTTATACTGTGACCCAGTCTTAGCTGGTCCTAACACTAAAATATTCAGGGGCAAACACAAATTTTGCCCCCCCCCCCAATCCCCAAAATTTGCATCCAAATAAAAAAATCTAATGTCCTATACGGTCCTTCATACTTTTACCCACTGCGCATGCGCAGTGTCAAGTAAGAACCGAAATTGGTGCAAAATCCTCATTCTTTGTTTGACCCTTCTGTCAGTAACATCTCACTGACTTCTGTGCTTATAATCTCAGTTAAAATGATGCCAGACACATAATCATGATGGATATGGTGGATCCAAGGATGAAATAAGAGGATGAGAGGTAGAAACAGTGGATGGATGTGTTCAGGGCTGTAACTTATAATTTTTATGTAAAATGATTTCATATTCCCTAATTTCGGGGCATGGGTCTGATGTTTTCATTCTTGCTATGAAATCTCCACTGTTTGTTGAGTGTTTCCTCTCTCCCTACCTTTGAACCCCCCTTGCTAATCTCCCATGCTTTTGGAATAATTTTTGAAATTTTTTTTATTGAAATTTCTTGGGAGTTGAGCTTAGTTTCAGAATGTTTATTCTGTTATCCCCATTGTTACGTCCTCACCCTTGGGGTGTTTAGGCGTTTTGGTCATGCATCTACCATCTGATGTATTTCAGTTTCTTCTGTGGAAGATTCTGTTTTGCATTGGATAGTGTTTAAAATTGGTTTCTGACTTCAGGCCGTGTTTTTCAGTGCCTGGAGGTTTGTTTCCGGTTTTTATTGACTTTTGTTTACTTTGACAATGGTTACTTTCTGTTAGTGATTCCTTGTCTTCTGTAGGGTTTATTATGTAGTCAGATACATTAATATTATCCGCAAGTGTAACATTAATTTTTATAATTGTTTTAAAATTTTTGTCTACACTTAGGCTTTTTTGGGATCCATTTGGGCTCATCGTTCCCTTTGGGAATTTGGGCTCATGTCAAAATTTTTTTTTTCAAAAATTTTCTTTTGAATTATTTTTTGAAATTTTGATATGGATTGTATTGTTATTATGTATCTTTGTATTTTTGAGGGTTAGTGCGGGTACTACGGCTGTATAATATTTTTAATTATGAAAGAATATTGTTCAAATTGTAAATCGAGGAAGTCTTCCTCTGATTCTCATGATCATTGCATTTGCTGTAGTCACTGTACTCACACTAATTCTTGTACGGTTTGTGCCAGTTGGCATGACAAACGTTGGAGACGTGTGTCACGGTGCATTGTTAGTGGTGAGAGGTCGATGCCGGGCCTCTCACAACAGGGTCACTCTAGTTTTTCTCTTTTTCAGAGGAACAAGAACAGGGTGATGTTTCCGTGATGTCTTCCGGAAGTGTGCTGCCGTCGTCGCAAATCAATGAAGAGCTAGCAGCAAAAGTGCTCAATGAAATCAGACAAGTGTCTAGGTCCCTAAAGGGATTTACGGCCTTGTCGCCAGCTAGCTCGACTGGTGGATCTCTCACTTGTTATGTGGGTGATGTGATGCCAGGTATTGCCGTTGCGGTCCAGGAGAGGAAAAAGGGTGTTGCGAGCACTATAATCTCGGATCACGCACACCCTGCGACGACGGATCGGAGGATGGATCAGAGGAAGCCAGTCAGTCTGGTAGCAAGCTCATTCAGGTCTACGTGGACCGCAAGCGAGAGAGGCTCCTCTCTCTTACAACAACATCTGGGGCCAGATGTTGTTGTGCATAACGTTCGTCAGTCGGAGCATACGTCCACTCCTCCCACTCGGGACGCTCCGTCGAATAGACAGCCAGCATCGGCTAGTCTATTGGCTTCCTCTTCTACACGCCAGCACACACGACCGCACCTTGGCTTCGTGACCTCAGATATCCAGCCTGCTTCACCGACAAAAGATTCCATGTCGTCTATGTCACTCCATCCAGTAGCCAAGGACACGAGGCCTCACCAGTCGGGACGTACGCATAAAAGGATTATGCAGGATATACCGTCCCAGGAGCTTCCAGTGGCTAAGCAACGTAAGACCGCAGCTCCACAGGCCTCCGTGACGGACTTGCTATCACAGATAGCGCAACTCATTGCAACGTCCTAGCAACCTTCGGAAATGGTTTCAGATTAGGAACTGTCAGAGGAAGCTGGGTCGATCCGTTCCTCTGCAGTGTCAGACAGGGTCGACCGAGATTTGCATCTGGTCCAGTCGGATGGTGAAAGGGAAACTGCAGAATTGGATTTTTCCCTTCTGGAACAGCATAAGGTGGCGGTGGATTTTATCCGTCAACCCTTCCAGAGGTTGTTCCATTGGACCAGAGGGCTGCGATACTGGATAAGAGACTGATAGCGTCACTGGATACAGACTTTTTCGGCCAGACTAAGGATGATGTTCCTGAGTATTCGGTCCAGTCCAGCAATGTCTCACGGACGTTTGAATTGCTGAATGATGCTATTTTTAAGTTAGCCTCTAAGACAGGCAGAACCAGTTTCTTATTGCAACATGCTCTACATCTGCCGTTCATCAACATTAGGAATAAATTTGCTACGGCAGGAAAGGGCGTGCCGAGAGTTCCTCTGCGTTTAGATGACCAGTTCGAAGACTTGGAATTGTCATTGCCGACGTCTATGTTGATTCTCTCCAGTACGTTGGAGACGACAATCTCATCTAATAGAGCCAGGTTAGACGCATTATCATACGCAAATCACCTTATCAGAGCGTTAGCACAACGTCTCGATGGTAAAGAATTCCAGGATGTTCAAACTTCCTTCAGAGTTCTTTCTAGGGCAATCGCATTTTCCACGTATAACTCTGCCTTTTCAGTTGCAAATTTGGAGTTAGGCAGACGTGATGCTGCCCTGGTTTCATCCACTAGGGTGGATTCTAAGGTGAAAAACTCTCTTCGAGTCGCTCCGGTTTCAGGAGAACTTCTCTTCGATGGAAAGCTTTCATTAATGTATGATCAGATTACCACGAAAGCTTCAGTTTCTCTGCTCTTTAAGTCTGTTTCTAAGAAGCCGGACTCCGCAGAGAGGAGTAAGTCAGGAGCTTCTGGAGCAAGTACGTCCAAGGGAAGCTCCTATAGAGGATCTAAAAAATCCTCCATCTCTTACTCCAGAGACCGTCAGAGTAGCGACTCATGTAGGGGACGACAAAATGCTGTCCGAGACAACCGGTCAGATGCCCCTAGGTCGACTGGTCGAGGCGTTGGACAGAGAGGACATAGTTTCTCTTCCTGCAAGCCTTGCAGGTCCAGGAGGTGAAGGTCAGGACCTCTATTACACTCCAGTGGGCAGAAGGCTGTCAAGATTTTTGACCAATTGGTTGTCAATTACGGATGACCGATGGGTACAGGAGGTTATTTCGGAAGGTCTAAAACTGTCCTTCAGGGAAAAACCTCCATTAACACAAAGTCCACGATGGACTCGATTTCCATCCAACCTTCAGAAAAGAGATTTGCTTCTATCAGAGGTGCAATCTCTTCTGGAGAAGAATGCAATAGAGGTCGTAGAAAACCAGGAATCTCCTGGTTTTTACAGTCACCTGTTCCTGGTACCAAAACCAGATGGCTCGTTCCGTCCAGATATAGATCTCAGCTGGATAAACAAGCTGATCGTGGCTCCAAAGTTTTATATGGAGACCATTTGATCGGTGAGAGCGAGCATTCAACTGAACGATTATGCTGTGAGCATAGATCTCAAGGATGCATGACTTTCATGTCATGGTACATCCAACGTTCAGAAAGTACCTTCAGTTCCGAGCAGTGTGCTTCGGAATCAATCTAGCACCCTGGATTTTCACCCGAATAATGAACTCGGTAATGACTCATTTCCGAGCTCATTCGTCTGCGGGAACGTCAGCGTACTTGGAAGACATTCTCCAGAGATACGGTGACAGATTAACTCTTCAGAACGATGTTCAGAGTCTGCTTCAATTGCTCCGACGTCTCTGTTTCATCGTAAACGAAAAGAAGTCGGATCTAGTTCCGTCCAAGTCGTTCATTCACTTGGGAATGAGCTTCGAGACGCACAACAATCTGGTTCGTCTTCCGTTACCCAGAGCGAAATTAGTCAGTTGTTATGCTCGCTTTTGTCTGCACTCAGACATAGTAACAGCGAGAGAATTCATGCGACTGATGGGTTTGTGCGGAGCCGTCTTGGACCTTATTCAGATAGGGCGTTTACGCACATGCCCACTCCAGATATTTTTCACTCAGACTTGGAGTGTGAAGATTCAATCGCTCGAAACGAACATCGTCTTATCGAACCAAGTGAAACAAGAGATTCAGACGTGGCAGATATTCAGTGGTTGACTCAGGGAGTTCCACTGCAACTGGCGGATCCGATTTTTACGATTATGACGGATGCGAGTCAAACAGGTTGGGGCGCGACATTGAGCCCAACATATTTGAGGTGCCAGGGTCTTTGGGATCCGCAGTTCCTGAACAAGCACATAAACATCAAGGAGATGATGTCAATTTGGCTTGCGCTACATCATTGGATGAACATAATTCAGAATTCACATGTTCAAATACTGTCCGACAATTCGACAGTAGTAGCGTACATTCGGAACCAGGGAGGCACTCATTCCATTCCGTTATTCAACTTAACGGAAAGAATCCTTCTGTTTGTTCTACAGCATCATGTTCTTCTGTCGGTCCGTCATATTCCAGGTCGTCTGAACATTCTAGCGGACTCGCTTTCTCAAAAAGGTCGCATATTGCCGTCAGAATGGACTCTTAACAAGCGAGTATTCAATCAGATCTGCTACCAATGGGATCGCCCAATGATAGACTTGTTTGTGCCGCATCTCAACAATCAGTTGCAGATGTATTTGTCGCCATGCCCAGATCCTCGAGCATTCGCAGTAGACGCTCTCTCGATCTCTTGGGACGGAATGATAGGATACGCGTATTCTCCAGCTCCGTTGATTCAACAGATATTGCTAAAAATCAAGCAATCTCACTGCAAGATTCTGTTGGTAGCATCTCTGTTGCCCCAGAGACCATGGATAAATCTACTCAGGTGTCTGTTATGGGACATTCCTCGGAAGCTTCCTCCATGGGAGGACCTTCTTTCGCAGGGGAAATCACGCACACTGCATCACAACCCGCAAGGTCTCAACCTTCACGTATTTCCATTGTGCGGTCCTTCTTGCACGACAAGCAATTTACAGGGCCTCCTCTTCGCTAAATTATGCAGCAAAGTGGAAGGTTTTCTCTCGTTGGTGTAGGGATCATTCATTTGATATTTATGATCCTTCCATTCCAGACATGGCTAATTTTTGGTCTACTTGTTTGACGAGATCAAACTGCAGCCAGTAATTATTAAGGGTTATAGTTCTGTGCTATCGGATACATATGCTCATCATGATAGCTTACAAATTGGATCTAATGTCTCTTTATCAAAATTAGTTAAAAACTTTTCGATAAATAGACCTAGAACCCTTAGGTTAATTCCTAAGTGGAATTTAGCTTGGGTTCTTCTGAAGCTCAAAGAAGCTCCTTTTGAACCCCTTAACTTGGTAGACTTCAAATACTTATCTTATAAGACAGCTTTTCTCTTAGCCTTCGCTTCCGCTAGAAGAGTTAGTGAGCTTCATGCTCTATCTGTTGATGATTCTCACTATCGTAGTGTTGGTAATACTATTACTTTAACTACCAATGTGGGATTTTGGGCTAAGAATCAGGCTCCTAATAAGTACCCTGAGCCTATTATTATTAGGGCTCTTCCATCCTCAGATGGCCATAGGCCTTTGCTGTGTCCAGTTAGAGCTATGCGTATTTACAAACGCAGATCTGAGTTTATCAGAAAGGGACGAAACGTTTCTTTCTGTCTCTGCTTCCTAATAGAAAGGACATTACGGTCCATTCTATTTCTAGGCGGATTCAGTTGGCTATTCGTACTGCTTATGAAAGTTTATCTTCAACTCAGCAGTCCGTGCTTAAGATTTCAGCGCACGAAGTTAGAGCGCTGTCTTCATCTTGGGGGGATGGTGTTCCCTTATATCACCGGCTTCATAGCAAGGGAATACCTCCTCCTGAGTCAGTAATTCCGAGTCGCTGCTGGGATGGTTTTAAAGTGTAAAGCTAATGTTTATCTCATTTAAGTAATATTTTTACAGTGTAGCTCGGTGTGAAGCATTTGTTTATGTCATATGTCATACGAGCGTTAATATACAATCCTCGAACACTTTTAAATGAGTATAAAGAGTCTCATTCTCTAGACTAACTTTTTTTTTTGCTTTCCTTTTAAGAAATTAGTATAATGGGTTATACTGAATGTTAATAGAGATCATTGATGTTATGCTCAATTACGGACTGGGTAATGTGTCTTTCTTATTTTTAATAAACAAGAAAGATATATGAAAAATCCTGTTTCTCCTTTTCTCCTTGAGGGAATAATTCTTTATATGTAATTGAGCCTATTGGATTTTCCTTTATGTCCTAGGCCCTCCAGCCTTTTTTCTATTCAGCTAAGTCTGGGTCATTGGTTACAGTATACAAATATGGAAAAAATTATAGTAATTTATATATTTTTTATACTTACCAATGACCCAGACGGGGATGGCCCTCCCATGAGTTGGGAACTCATACCTTCCCGCTGATTATATAACATTTACCAGGCACTGGTTGTAAGAATGAGGATTTGGCGCAAATTTCGGTACTTCCTTGACACTGCGCATGCGCAGTGGGCAAAAGTATGGAGGACCATATAGGACATTAGATTTTTTTATTTCGATGCAAATTTTGGAGATTGGGGGGGGCAAAATTTGTGTTTGGCCCTGAATATTTTAGTGTTAGCACCAGCTAAGTCTGGGTCATTGGTAAGTATAAAAAATATATAAATTACTATAAATTTTTTCATTTCCTGAACAAGTAGCCACAACTTCTGCACAAACAGCAGCCGATGTAAAATGATTTTTTACTTTGAAGACTTTTCTGTATTTTGAAACATATATTCTAAGACCACATAATTCCCGAAAGTCTGAATTATGTTAAAAAATTAAATTTAATATTGTTCATTATTTTTTCCATTGTGGACAGTTGTAGAGTGGATCTGTTTGATCATATTAACATGTGATTCTTAGGTTTTAATCCTTTGAACTCTGACATTATATTCCATGTCAGTTCAATTCCTCCAATTGGATGAGTCTCTATTCATTATTTGGTGGTAGACCAAGTAATATTTTCAACAAGCAACCTTCAGGCTGCACAATGAAAATATTTATGGTTTGCCACACCAACTAAATGACCAACCATTTACTTGTTGAAATTTGGCAGTAGCATGATCCTGGATAGGAAAAAGTTGGCGTTTGTGTTTAACCCTCTGTATGCTGCTGGCAAAAATCCCCCCAAAGACAGGATTTCTCTTGCCACGGAAATAAGGATAATTTGGGCAATTTTAATCAACTTTTCTCCCAGTAAATTGAATGGATTTCCCCTAAAGATTTCTTGAGTTAAATTTAGGTGAGTTTGTCCTCAAATCTAGTCATCAAGCAATTAAGTTAGAAGTGTTTCTTTGCTTTTTGTTTAATTTGAAGTTTTTTTCACATTGAAACATCCATCTGAACAACTTTTATCTGAGATGGTCTCATAATAGTAGCTTCTCACTCCATATGTATTCTTGATAAAACCCAACAAACGAAAAAAGTGTTCTACTATTTTTTTTCTGTTAATATTCATTGGAGTTTAACTATAAGCATTCTCCAATAAATTGGAACAAAATAGATCTCTTGCATAAGATTTTCCCAAACACCCAATACCCTGTCTAATCAAGTGTTTTCCTAAAAAAGTATCCCTGTTTTAAACTAGGTTGCAAGATTAACCATTATAGGCAATTTTCCACTTGAGTTACCTTTTCTTCCTCCATGCAGATGGGCAGGCTATAGCCTTTCTGTTAATCCACTGGATTAACTCTTAACCTGTGAGTATTTTTTAAAATAAAAATATTTTTATCAGATCTAGTCATGGCTGTGAAGAAGACATGACTAGATTTGATGAAATTTTTTTAAAAAATTTAACTCAAGAAAACATTTTTCAACAAGGTGAATAAACATTTTGAAAATACTCCGCAGATTAAGAGTTAAAGGGTTAATGTTGGCAGCAGTTCTAAGTAGTTTTCATCGCTCAGCTTCAGGTATGTGTTATGTTTTCTCTATTTAGTAGAGGTGGTATATTCGTCTTTGTGCAGTTGTTTACTTTTTATTCATTCACACTTGTTTTTGTTTTTAATGGTTAAAGGTTTGTCTTCCCTTAATCAGTGCTTTGTATAGTATTTATGTAGGATAAGCCCATGGAGTTAAAATAATTTTGTACATATCTCTTTACACTTTAACATTAATATGTTATAATAATTAATTTAAAATAGAATTGAAGGACTTTGGTCACTAATACCTAACATATTGTTTTCTAGAATTTGTTTTAGATTTTCCAGATTTGGTGATTCTTAATAAACTTATTTCACTTTCAGGGCAAATGCATGTTGCTTTTGCACATTTTTCAGCAAAACTTAACCTTTGTTTTTTAATATTTATACCACTTTCCAGTACTCACATTGTTTCTGCTTGGCTACAACCCTTGTTGCTGCTGACTATTTCAAATGCATTGGAGCAATGAAGCACACCCTTTAAAATCAATAAGAATATACTCTTAGTCATTCCAGTGTTGTTTTCGCAGTGACAAACATTGTTCTTATGAACCTATATGAAAGAATATCATCAATAATTGGATAGATTTTTAACCCTGTACCTAATACAAGTTCTAAATGTTAAGAACAATATTTATAGTGTACTTAACATTGAATACTGTCAAATTTCCTTCAAAGATTTATCTTCACTGTAGACAGACTAAGCATCTATTTCAGCATAGAATATGGTCAGCATTTTCTCCATCTTTTAGCACTGTTTGTAACTGGCAATACTCAGAATGATGGATTGTGGCTAGTTTATGTAGAAAACGAAGTTAAGTTGCAGACTTTTATGCTAATGCAACTCTTAACCCTTAAAGATCTTCCACAATTGATCGATTTTTATTGCAATAAAACTGACCCCTAAAACTCCTTCTTGATTAAACTTGAAAGTTACATTCTATGGATCGAATTGTTAGAAACAATTGCAAAGCAATTGCAAAGCCAGTGGATATAGACTGTCAGAGTTTAACAAAAATGTTTAAAAATCTCCAGTCCTTTAGGGATTAATACTACTAGCCTTTGTTATTAAAATCAAAGTGCTTTCAGGTAACAGTGCCTGACCCTCAGCGTAAACTCAACTTCTTCATGATCAGCATCTTCTCTCTGAAATGTTCTCTGAAAGAGAAATGTCAAATGCATATAATTAAAGAAATTTACACTTTTCAGGGGCATTCTGAAATGATTTCACTAAAATATTCTGATATATGGCTTCAGTTCCCATGAAAATAAGATATATTGTCCTCACTTGTGAAACCATATCTTTGTTCACTTCGAAAATATATATATTCTCTATTTTTTATAACTAAAGAAAAAAACTAACTTCTTCCAAACCACATCATATGAACCGCGGACTAGAATTTGATATATGATATGGTTTGGAAGAAAAAAAAGAATATCACAAAATTTGATTGGTGATCAGGGTTTGTTTTGTACAGAACATTTTGATAAGCATTTTTTCTGCTCGGAGTAAATTTATTGGCGAGTCCCAAGTTTTGATTAACAATATTTAAATGGGGAATTAAAAAACAACCCTATCACAAAAATCTGATATAAAACATAAATGAAATCATTTTCCTCAACAGACATTCAGAAATCAAGCTAAGAATTTGAATCATGAGTTCTGAATCAAATGCCTTCGTTGTGTGAAAATCTTCGTTTATCAAATTGTGATATTCATCAAGTAAGGAATGGAACCACAAAGGCACCTGTAACCACATACCATACTATCTCTCCAGTTAAATTTGGATGGTGTTCCATTTTCCAATTTTTCCAACTGTTGATTTTTTTTACTCTTTTTGGCTCACCAACGATGGTTGTGTGAGCCTATGGCATAGCCCTCATGTCGGGGTCGGCATCCGGATTCATTCATTTTGAACTTTTGTGTACAGGTTTTGATTTATTTTTTTTTTTTGCTTTTTTTTTTATGTCTGCATGCTTTTCAGGGATAGTAATACTTTATTCAACACTTTCCATGCTTAGTTACTTGAATTTTGGACTTTTGTGTACAGGTTTTTTACTTTTCTGTGCAGGTTTTTGACTTTTGTGTACAGGTTTTGAAATTTTGTCTTCAAGTGGAGTTTTACCTTACTGGCATATTGCCATGGTGGTTTCCTTAACATTTCTGGGTATTTTTCTCAATTTTAACCCCATGAAACAAATGTGATGCTTTTTAGCCCGACTGTTTACAGTGAGGGCTATAGTAATGACTTCTGTCCGTCCGTCCATCCATCTGTCCATCTGTCCGTCTGCCTTTTTCTGTTAACATTTAGAGGTTTGGTTAAAGTTTGTGGTTAAAGTTTTTTACTGAAGGTTCAAGTGTTTTTTTGTTTTTTGTTGTTTTTTCCTTACTCCTGTTCAGTTGACATTTGGAGTTTTGGTTAAAGTTTGTGGTTAAAGTTTTTTATTCAGCCTTCAAGTACAGACTATACCTGGTATTTCTTGTCTGATCATCATGAAATATCATATGCAGGTTTTAGGTCATGTCTACATGAGAATGTCCCCTTTTGGTCGTGATCGGTCAACCGGTATGGCTGCCCGAGCCCAAAACCCGAAAACCATTAGCACAGTCTACAGGTCGTATTTATGAAGGGATTTCATTGCAACTTCATAGAATGCCTCTGTATAATGCCTACACGAGAACGTCCCCATTTGGGCATGATCTGTCAACCATGATGGCTGCCCAAGCCCAAAACCCAAAAACTTTTAGCACAGTCTGCAGGTCAAGTTTAATATGGACAGATTTCATTGTAACTTGATACGATGACTCCGTATGATGTCTACATGAGAATTTCCTCATTTGGGCGTGATCTATCAACCGTCACGACTGCCCGAGCCGAAAACCTTTAGCACAGTCTACATGTCATATTTATGGAGGGGTTTCATTGTAACTTCATAGGTTGACTTCATATAATTTCTACACACGAGAAAGTCCCCTTTTGTACGTGATTGGGCAATTGTCACGGCTACAGGTGCCCGAAGCCCGAAAACCTTCAGCACAGTCTACACATCATATTTATGGAGGGATTTGATTGCAACTTGATAGGTTGACTTCATATAATGTCTAGATGAGAACGTCCCCTTTTGGGCAGCTGTGACGGCAACAGGGGCCCGAAGCCCAAAAACCTTTAGCGCAGTCTACAGGTCATATTTATGGAGGGATTTCATTGTAACTTGATAGGTTGACTTCATATAATGTCTAGATGAGAACGTCCCCTTTTGGGCAACTGTGATGGCAACAGAGGCCCGAGGACCGAAAACCTTTAGAATATTCCACAGTTCATAATTATGAAGGGATTTCATTGTAGCCTGGTAGGATGACTCCAAGTTTGTTTTTAAAAACCCAGACAAACACCACCACCTCCAACCCCCCCCCCCCCCCCCCCCCATTAGGCTTTTTTTTTCTTCTTTTCTCCAATATGCATTTTGAACTATTTGCAGTCACTACATGCAGAACCTTTTTTTAAACTCACATACCCACCCCCCCCCCCCCCCCGAGCACACCCCCCCCCCCCACCCCCCGCCCCACCCAGGGGGCAATTAGGCACTTTTTTTTTCTTTTGTCAAAGATGCTTTTTTACAGTTTTCGTTAATGTTTGTGGTTAAAAACCCAGACAAACACCACCACCCACCCAACCACCCCCCCCCCCCCCCCACCCACCCCCATGGTGTCAGTTAGGTTTTTTTTTTTTCTCTGCTCAAAATGCATTCTGAAGGATTTAGACTGACCACATGTGGAAAAAAAAAATGGACTGCCCTAACACACCCTCACTCTCCCCCACCCCTCATCCCCCACCCCACCTCCTCTTCACCCAGGGCCATTCATGCAATATTTTTTCTTTGGTACAAAATGCATTTTTAGCCTGACTGTTTATAGTCAGGGCTACAGTCATGACTTTCATCTGTCCATCTGTCTGTAAACAATTGGTTTCCGACTGATAACCCCAGTTTGGATTATTTGATTTCAACCAAAGTTGATATGTGTATTTTCCAGCTAGTAATACAGGCCAGGTTTCTATATAGGTTCCACAGCTGTCCCCCCCCCCCCCCCTCCCCTTCCACACCCCACACACACACACAAATTGTCACTTAGGCAATTATTCCCAAAATGCATTTTGAAGGATTGGGAGTTATTACATGCAAAAAAGAAAATTAACTCATATAGCCCAACATTGCTTTATGTACTGCATCTTTAATCCTTTACCTTACACAAGTTGAAGCCAACAGTACAAATTATTTTTCTGAAACCTCAGATTTGTTCATTCTTTATTTACTTATAACCATGGCTTATTACTCCTTATTGGAACAAGCTCATCAAATTTGTTCCATTAATAGGTCATGAGGTATGTTTTGAAGTAGAGAAATGAAAAACTAAAATTTGAATAGCAAATTTTGTATATCACGAGTGCAGATATGGCAGATTCGTCAGGTAAACTGTTAACAAAAAATGGCTCCGACTATTTTGCGTCTAAGCATTGCCATTCCTGGGACAGTTGGGCTGCATGCGTGACATCACTCTAGTTTGACTTTTATGTGCAGGTTTTGAGGTTTGTCTTTTCTTCCAAGTGGATATTTTTCAAGTAGAGTTTCATCTTTCTGGCATATTGGCATTGTGGTTCTGTGACAGGGTATTTTTCTCAATTTTAACCCCTTCAAACAGATGTGATATTTTTTTAGCTCACCTGACTTTCAGTCAGGAGAGCTATAGTGATCACTCACCGTCCGTCGTCCGTCGTCTGGCGTCCATCGTCCGTCGTCCGTAAACATGGTGTTTGCGTCTTCTCCTCCCAAACCGCTGAACCAATTTAATTGATATTTGAGATAATAGTTTGTTATGACATCGCAATTTGATTTTGTTCAAATCAAGTTGCCCCGCCCGTGGGTAGGGCCACACCCAAAAAGTGAGTTGAAATCTTAAAAAATCTTCTTCTCATGAACCAGCAGTAGCAGAGACTTGATATTTGGTGTGCAGCTTCCTTTTGAGGTGTAGACTCAGATTTGTTCAAGAGAAGTTTGTGGGGCTATACTTGGCGTCGTTATGGGAGGGGCAAAATTTTTGGCCCCGCCCGAAATTTCTATTTTCCAAACCGAGAGGCTGATTTGAACCAAATTTTATGTGAGGGCTTATTGGGTCATAAGTACCTAATTTATGCTGATTTTTTTTTTCCCGTAACCCCATGGGAACTGCAGGAGCTAAAAATAGAAAAAAATTAAAACGCCCATATCTCCAAAACTGCACGGCACCGAGAATTTTTATTTGGTGTGAAGCTTCCTTAGGACCAACAGAAAGAATTGGCAAAAAAAAATTGCCATCGGTTTTATCATAGGGTACAGTTTCGGGACTTTGAAAAAGTGCTGAGTCAGCACTTTTTAACACTGTAGGCAATGGGAAAAACATTAAAAAATCTTCTTCTCCAGATCCAGCAGGCAGAATCTTTTGATATTTGGTATGCAACATTGGAGGGTGGATCTGATTCAAGTTTGTTCAAATCGGCCCCCTGGGTTCATATTTGGGCTCAGTATAGGAGCCCGATTTCGAACTTAGTGCATTTCAGGCAAATTTCTTAAAAAATCTTCTTCTCCAGATCCAGCAGGCAGAATCTTTTGATATTTGGTATGCAACATTGTGGTGTGGATCTGATTCAAGTTTGTTCAAATCGGCCCCCTGGGTTTATATTTGGGCTCAGTATAGGAGCCCAAATTTGAACTTACTGCATTTCAGGCAAATTTCTTTGAAAATCTTCTTCTCCAGATCCAGCAGGCAGAATCTTTTGATATTTGGTATGCAACATTGTGGGGTGGATCTGATTCAAGTTTGTTCAAATCGGCCCCTTGGGTTTATATTTGGGCTCAGTATAGGAGCCCAAATTTGAACTTAGTGCTTTTCAGGCAAATTTCTTTGAAAATCTTCTTTTCAAGATCCAGCAGGCAGAATCTTTTGATATTGGGTATGCAACATTGTGGGGTGGATCTGATTCAAGTTTGTTCAAATCGGCTCCCTGGGTTTATATTTGGGCTCAGTATAGGAGCCCAAATTTGAACTTAGTGCTTTTCAGGCAAATTTCTTAAAAAATCTTCTTCTCCAGATCCAGCAGGCAGAATCTTTTGATATTTGGTATGCAACATTGTGGGGTGGATCTGATTCTATTTTGTTCAAATCGGCTCCCTATATTCATATTTGGGCTCACTATAGAAGCTCAAATTTGAACTTAGTGCATTTCAGGCAAATTTCTTAAAAAATCTTCTTCTCCAGATCCTGCAGGCAGAATCTTTTGATATTTGGTATGCAACATTGTGGGGTGGATCTGATTCCAGTTTGTTCAAATCAGCCACCTGGATTCATATTTGGGCTCACGATAGAAGCCCAAATTCGAACTTAGTGCATTTCAGGCAAATTTCTTTGAAAATCTTCTTCTCAAGATCCAGCAGGCAGAATCTTGTGATATTTGGTATGCAGCATCCTTAGGGGGGTGAGATTCAAGTTTGTTCAAGCCATGTCCCTAGGTCCATATTTGGGCTCACTGTGGGAGCTTGAATTGTAACTTTGTTCGAAATGAGGAATTTTCTTAAAAAATCTTCTTCTTCAGATCCAGCAGTCCGAATGGTTTGATATGTGGTGAGTAGCATCCTTGGGGGAGGGGGGGGGGGGGGGGATTCAAGTGTGTTAAAGCCAAGTCCATGGGTCCATATGTGGGCTCCCTGTGGGAGCCCAAATTATAACTTAGTCAATATGAGGAATTTTTCTTTAAAAATCTTCTTCTTCAGATTGAGCAGTTGGAATGTTTTGATATTTGGCATGGAGCAACCTTGGGGGCTGAGATTCAAGTTTGTTCAAGCCAAGTCCCTTGGTTCATATTTGGGCTCACTATGGGAGCCTGAATGACAACTTAGTTCAAAATGAGGAATTTTCTTTAAAAATCTTCAGATCCAGCAGATGAATGCTTTTGATATTTTTTATGCAGCATCCTTAGGGGGGTAAGATTCAAGTTTGTTCAAGCCATGTCCCTAGGTCCATATTTGGGCTGATTGTGGGAGCTCGAATTGTAACTTGGTTCAAAATGAGGAATTTTCTTTAAAAATCTTCTTCTTCAGATCCAGCAGTCGGAATGTTTTGATATTTGGTGTGCAGAATCCTTAGGGGTGTGAGATTCAGGTTTGTTAAAGCCAAGTCCCTGGGTTCATATATGGGCTCCCTATGGGAGCCCGAATTATGACTTAGTTCAGTATGAGGAATATTCTTTAAAAATCTTTTTTTTAGATCCACTGGTCAGAATATTTTGATATTTGGTTTCAGCTTTTCTTAGGAGGAGCAGATGCAACTTGTGGAAATCAATTCTCTGGGTTGATATTTAGGCTACCATGTCAGGTGAGCACCCTCAGGCCCCCTGGGGCCTCTTGTTTTACTTTTATGTGCAGGTTTTGAGGTTTGTCTTTCTTTTCTTCCAAGTGGCGACTTACCTTGTAGCATATTGCCATGGTTCCTATTTTATGTTAGGATGCTTCTTGGGGCTATTTTTATATTATTTAACTCTTTAGCTGCTTATTTACTTTAATTTTAGACTTTTGTGTGCAGGTTTTGTACTTTTGTGAGCAGGTTTTGATATTTTTTTTAAGTGGAGTTTTACCTCACTGGCATATTGCCATGGTGGTTACTGTAACATTTTCAGGGTATTTTTCTAAATTTTAACCCTCTGAAACAAATGTGATACTTTTTTTTACTTTTATGTGCAGGTTTTGAGGTTTGTCTTTCTTTTCTTCCAAGTGGATACTTTTCAGGTAGAGTTTCACCTTACTGGCATATTACCATTGTGGTTACTGTGACAGGGTATTTTTCTCAATTTTAACCCCTTAAAACAAATGTGATCCTTTTTTTTACTTTTATGTGCAGATTTTGAGGTTTGTCTTTCTTTTCTTCCAAGTGGTGACTTATCTTGTATCATATTGCCATGGTTCCTATTTTATGTTAGGATGCTTCTTGGGGCTATTTTTATATTATTTAACCCTTTAGCTGCTTATTTACTTTAATTTTGGACTTTTGTGTGCAGGTTTTGTACTTTTGTGTGCAGGTTTTGATATTTTTTTAAGTTGAGTTTTACCTCACTGGCATATTGCCATGGTGGTTATTGTAACATTTTCAGGGTATTTTTCTAAATTTTAACCCTTTGAAACAAATGTGATACTTTTTTGACTTTTATGTGCAGGTTTTGAGGTTTTTCTTTCTTTTCTTCCAAGTGGATATTTTTCAGGTAGGGTTTCACCTTACTGACATATTGCCATGGTGGTTACTGTGACATTATCAGGGTGTTTTTCTCAATTTTAACCCATTGAAACAAATATGATACTTTTTTTTTTACTTTATATGTGCAGGTTTTGAAGTTTGTCTTTCTTTTCTTCAAAGTGGAGACTTACCTTGTAGCATATTGCCATGGTTCCTATTTTATGTTAGCATGCTTCTTAGGGGTTATTATTATATTATTTAACCCTTTAGCTGCTTATTTTCTTTAATTTTGGACTTTCGTGTGCAGGTTTTGAACTTTTTTTTTTACTCCAGCCACCCCTTTACATTGGCCACCTGTTGGTGAGCCATGGGGTACTGATACCCCCTCTAGTTTTCATGATGTGGCAACGCATTTTACCTCATCTCAGTGTCAGGCTATACAATGTCACAGGTCATGTCCCTCCATGGAAACCTTTGTTAACTTACAATAGGCTATAGACTGTCACAAAATCATTCAGTTGGCTGAAAACAGCTGCAGAACGTCCCACCTGTGATATCTGGAATATGACACAAGATGTATAACTTTATTATCCCCATTTTGATATTTCTCAACTTTACATTTTCAGGCATGTTTCTTGTTACACCTCAACAGGGACGCAAATGTTTATAAATTTCAACCTTTACAGGGTTCCCACAATTCGAAGTTCCAGTCTTGAAAAGTCTTAAATTGACAGAAGTCATGAATTATGTCAGAGGTGCTGTATATTGTGAACATTGACTGTCCGGAATCGGTGTTTTGCAATGCCTGTCTTTTAGAATGAAAAGTTTTGAAAAGTCTTGAATTCTCTTTTTTTCTTGCCTTGAAAAGTTTTGAATTCACATTGAAAAGAGTCTTAAGATTCAAGTTTGTTCAAATCTGGTTCCTGGGTTAATATTTGGGCTTTCTATTGGGGAGGGTGGGGGGGGGGGTGTACAATGACAGTAGTGACATAACAACCCTTGGAAGTTTGGCAGTGCTTGTCTACAGCTGATAGAATTGGAAGCAGTTAGGAAGACCTATGATAATAATCATCTGACATCGACACTAGAGTTATGAATAATTTCATGACTTCATTTTTCTGTAATGTTGAGGAACCATGACTAACTGAATGTGACCCAAAATACTTCTTAGAACTACTGTCGGGTGAGTGATTAAGGCCCCTTGCAGCTTCTTGTTGTACACAACATGGCAGATTTTTTCTTCCTTATTTAGTGATAGGCTTTTTTCTGTTTCATTCTGGATGAAGATACAGGAAAGGTCTTCTTGAAAGCCCTGGATAAGTTTTCTCACAGGGTCACACAAACCTTCTAACTTACTATTGTCACAAAACCATTTATTTCCTCATCAGAGAGAATGTTGTTGCAACAAAATTCTTCCAGTTGGTTGAGATTTATTGAACAAAATATTGTAAAATAATAGAGTATCAAGAAAAATAAAAAAATAGCATCTGAGATTCACTGTTCTCATTTGTTTTTCAACAGGTGAAGTTCTACACTATTGTGGGAATGAAAATGAACAGAAAATTTTGACCAGATTGTGACTGAGTTACAATCTGGTTGAAATTCTCTTACTACTTATGTAATCACGGTATGGTACATGTATTACTTTGTTATCTGAACAACAGAATTTAGTTTTCATGAATTATTGATACATATAGGTTATTTACCACCATGTGGGTTTTTGGGAAGGTGTATTGAAGTTGAGACCTCGGTCTCAGAGGCAAGAACGAGACTTCAGTACATCATCTTGGAAAACCACATAGTGGTACAGTGGAGCCCACTTAATTGGATATCTCTTAATTGTATATCCCTGTTAATTGAATATAATTTTCAAACACAAAACCATTTACCATATCTTCAGTACAGATTTGATCTGTTAATTGCATATGGGTTGTAGAGTAAACTCCTGTTAATTGTATATAAATTTTTGTAATATGTCGAAAAAATTACTGTGACACGCACCAAATTTCCCTTATTTATCAACCCTTTTGGCCTCACTACATCCAATACAGGCATTTACTCTATTATATCTTGTTTGACAGAGCTCTATGAGCTCTGTCAAACAAGATATAATAGAATACATGCTCAGTTTACTCCAGAACACAGGAAACTGACCAAATCCCTGTTAATTGTATACTCCGGTTAATTGAAAAATTTTCACTGGCAAAATGGATATTCAATTTAGAGGATTCTACTGTAATAATGAATTTATCTTAAAATATTTCTCCCTTTCTTGACTTCTTCTGATAATGAAGGGACTGGGTACAGTTTTTAGCGACATCTGTTTTGACAATTATTCAGTGTCTATGAATTGATTTTTTATGAATGAAGACCACGACATCATAGTATCATGTTCTTCTGTGCATTACATAATCCCTAGTCACTGTAAAAATAAAATTTAAAAAAATATCATCATGGCAAAAAATTATCAAGTCTAATTTATTTTGTGAGCTGATGATTTATGTATCATTTAATTACTGTTATCAAAAATGGTGGCCTTGACATGTGTAATAACTTGATGCCAATTGAGTGCAGGTTAAAAAATATTCTCTTTCTGAATCGAATGATCACACAGATTTGTATTTTGTCGAGACATTTTTACTTGTATTGGGGGAAACAGATTCTAGTTGTAAGATAAATGTTCTAAATTAAAACATGTACATATCTGTTTTTAGTTTTCATTTTGATTATGTAACAAAAGTTTATACATGCCTGAAATTGTTTAAAAATATACTCTAATTTAGTTGAGCTCTGCACTTTTTTGTTATGGCATTAACACTTTGTTTGTGTGTGCATCTAGTTCATGGATCAGAACCAGTTCTACTGTACAATGGAGGCTGAATTTCTTGTTGACTTCCTTCGAACAGAAGTAGTTTACCTGAAAAGTAGCTGGAAGGGTGTTGGAAGGCCACTTATTACTATTAACTTAACCCATATGCTGATAGGTAGGGCTGAAGGTATGTTTTTGGTTGAACTTGCATAACATTAGTAGTTTATAATTGTATGTATGACTGAATGTTTACATCATCACTATCTGACGCTCCCGTTGTCAAATTTTCATGCAAACATATTAAAATATAACCAAAAGTTTATTAAAGGGTCAACAGTTAAACAACAACTTTCTTTACTGAAGCTTCCTAGCTTGCAAGTAGTCATAACAAAGTATTGGAGAGCTGTCATTATTGCTGCCAATTCCATTTTTAATAATTTTATCACAAAATATTTAGTGTACATTTTCAAAAGATTTTTCAATGATTTTTCATGTAACTTTGTTTCAAAATTGTAGTCACAACTTATCTTTAAACAAATCCAATAAAAAACTAGATGGTTTTGCAATTCCAAAGTGAATTTCCAAAAATCATTCAATAAAGCAAGTCCAATGCCAAATCTCCCAACAAGGAGGAGAGATGTCAGTTGTCTTTTAATGTATGATTCCATTTGATACCGCTTCTGCCACCACACCTTGTGTATCTCACACTAAAAATGCAGTACCATCCATTTAAAGTAAACTGTGAACAGCCACTCCAAATTTTCAGTGTTATTTCAAGGAGATCTGCTGGATTGGTCATTCTATTTCAAACTCCACAAACTGCATATGAGCCTGTGGGAACACTACCAGGATGCTAGAGGTTCACATGATCTTAACTTCTGGGAGTGAGTTTAGATGTTTTTGCAGCTCTATTGCATTTATTATCATAACGTTCTCCATGTTTTGTGTCCACGATCACATAAATGCAACAAAGCCAGTTACCAATTATTAATTTAGCTGTATATAATATATTATAGTGGTACATGTTTCATCAAGGTAGCGCTGTCACTAAATGGGCAGGGGTGGTGTTTTTCACACATCCACTGCATTTGACATCATAGTGTTATCTGTGTTGCTTCGATGGCCATATAAATGTGAGGAGGCCACCATTCAATTATTGATTGAGCTATATGTAATACATAATTAAACGTTCAAGAAAAATGCCTAAATTTTCCATTGTTTTGGATAAAAGCATAGAATCAGAAATCCAAAGAGCAGCCCTGAGAACTGGAAAAGGTTTCCTAGTGTGCCAGCTTTCATCAGTATCACGGAAGGGAAATCCTGGCTGAGTAAAAAAAAAAAACAGACTAGCGATTGCTACAAATAAGTCATTTCACCTTCGTTGAATGAGTTAATTAAGTTTCTTAGAGACTCCAGTAAACAATATAACAAAAGGCTAAAAATGTTTCAAATTTTCCTTCTAATTTATAATTTTGTAATTTATAATTTTGAAGAAAACATTTAATTTGTCTAAAGCAGTGTCGCTGGATTTCTTTTAAAGTAAATTCTAGGCACTGGTTTGCCCAATGTGTAGAGTCTGGGCACCTGAAAATACTTCTGGAAGCATCTGTTCTTATATTATTCAGATTACATGCTTTGGAATTTGGTCTTTGTGGTTTTTTCCCCAATACTTTTTCATAAAATTATATCAACATTTGTTAAAATAAATTCTCTGTTTTGTCAAACCCCAGTTATATGACTTCATCACAGAAAGGAAGCCATCTATGTGACAAGAAATTCAATTAAATCTTAAAAGTGGAAAATACATATTAGTTTTAAAAATGCACTGATCATTTTATAAAAACAATAAATTTACCATGCATAAGTGTTATCTCATTTGGCTGAAAGCTGAAAGTTTCAGTATGCAAGAAAACACAGTATTTTTATACTGTACCAATGACCCAGACATAGCTGGTGCTAACTCTTAAAATATAGGGCCAAACACAAATTTTGCCCCCCAATCCCCAAAATTTGCATCTAAAATCAAAGAAAACATGTCCTGAAAGGCCCTCCACACTTCGCCCCCACTGCACATGCGCAGTGTCAAGGACGTTCCGAAATTGGCGCCATTAATCATTCTAAGTTTGGCCCTTCATCAGTTAACATCTGACTGATCTTTGTGCTTATAAATCTCAGTTTAAATGATGCCAGACACATAAATATTAGTGAAATGGTGATTCTAAGGAGGATAGAGAAGGAGGAGAGGAAAAAAATGTGTGACAGAATATTATCAGGGCTGTAACTTAAAATTTTTTAATGAAATTATGTTAAGTTACCTATTTTCGAGGCAGCAGCCATTTTGTTGTCATTCTGATTATTTAGTTACACTGTTTTTTAAGTGTTTTCCTCTCTCCCTGTCCTTTAAGTCCCCCCTTGCTATTCTCCCATGCTTTTGGCATAGTTTTTGTAATTATTATTACTAAATTTTCTTGGGAGTTTTAGCTGAATAACAGAATGAATTCTGTTCTTTCCCCATGTTTACGTCTTCACCTACGGGTGGTTAGGCGTTGTGTTCTGCATCTACCATCTGATGTTCTGCAGTTTCTTCCCTGGAAGTCTCTGTTTTGCATCAGATAGTGTATTTTTGGTAACTGATTTTGGGCCTGGGTGCCTGGAGTCTTATTTTAGTGTTTTTACACTCATTGTTTACATTTTCAACAGCCCTCTGTGTGAGGGGGGGATTTCTAAAAAATAATATCTTGATGTTATTTTAATCATAACTAGATACATTATTATTGTTCGTAAGTGTTGAATAAATTGTTTAAAATATTTTTAAAATTTTTGTCCACACTTAGGCTTGGGATCCATTGGGGCTCAACGTTACTTTTCAGAAACTTGGGCTGTTCTGAAAAAATATTTTTTCAAAATATTTTGATTTCAATTATTTTTTCTATATTAATGGATCATATTATTATTATGTATTTTGATTGCCAGGGGTTAGTGCGAGTACCAGGACTTGTTTTCTTTTCACATTGAAAGGATATTGATCAATTGTTTTAAGAGGAAGTCTTCCTCTGACTTTATTATCATTCTATATGTGGTCAGTGTACTCGCATTAACTCCTGTTCTGTATCGTATGATTTCGATGACAATATGGGAAGCGTATGTCACGGTATGTTATTGGGGATTTGGACACTCTGGTCCTTTCCCCGCAGGGTCACTCTACTTTATCAATTTCTATTTCAGACAATCAAGATTAGGGTGATGTATCCGTGATGTCTTCCAACAGTGTGCCTCCGTCGTCACAATTAATGAAGGGCTAGCGGAAAAGTGCTCATGTAAATACGCCAATTGCCTAAGAGGACCCTAGTAGGTTCGACGGCCTTTGACGTCCGCTAGCTCGCCCGGTGTAGCGTCCATTCACCAAATGGTTCGGCAGCCGGGTTCGTCCGTTGCGGTCTAGAAGGAATTTTGGGGTGATGCGAGCACTATAAATTAACTTAATGCACACCCAGTGATGGCGGATCGGAGGGAGAACGGAGGAAGCCTTTTAGTCCGGTTCATAGCTCGTTCCGGTCCATCCGGACGGCAAGCGAGGGAGGCCCCTCTCTCGTTCAACAACATCTGGCCCCAGATGTTGTGGTACAAAATGTGTCGCAAGCGGAGCATACGTCCGTCGCTCGGGACGCTCCGTTGTATAGGCAGTCCGCGGAGACTGCTAAGGCTTCCTCTTCTCGTCAGCGCACACGACCGCACCTTGGCTGCGTGACCGCCGATATATTACCAGCTTCGCCGATCAAGGATTCTTCGGCGACCAGGTCACACCATCCGGTAGCCAGGGACACGAGGCCTGCAGACTCCGGACGTTCGCATAGGAAGTGTGCGGGAGTCAACGTACACGGAGCTTCCGGCGGCAATGCATCGTAAGACCGCTACTGCACAGGCCTCGGGAACGGACGTGCTTTCCTTAATAGCACAGTTTATCGCAGCATCCCAGCATCAACTGAATCTGTCGCATATATTTTATCCGACGATGCTGGGTCGGGACGCTCCGCGGAAGCGGGTACGGACGTCCGAAAGTTTCATCCGGTCCGACGGGATACCGAAAGGGATTCGGAGGATTTCGAGCTTTCCCTTTCGGAACAACATATGCTGTTGTGTATGTCATCTGACTTGGTCTTCTACAGCTTCTTTCATCGGACCAGAATGCTGCGATGCCGGATAAGAAACTGATAGCGTCGGTGGACTTAGAAATTTTTGGTTCGGTTCAGGGACATCGTCCCTCAGTTCCGACATAGTCCAATAATGTCACACAAACTTTCGAATTATTGAACGACGCTATATATATTATTATTTTATGCTTGCTAACCAAGCATTTCTGGTTTCTTGTTCGAAGAATTATGGAGATGTCTTTCAAAAGTGTGCCTCTGTCGTCATAGTTAATGAAGAGCTAGCGGCAATAAGTGCTCATGGAATATGTCTATTGCCTACGGAGTGACATTCGCTAGCTCACCCGGTGTAGCGTACATTCATTGAATGGTTCGGCTGCCGGGTTCGTCCGTTGCGGTCTAGGAAGGAGATTTGGGTGATGCGAGCACTTTAATTACTTTAGTACTCACCCATTGACGGCAGATTGAGGACAGATCGGAGGAAGCCTGTTAGTCCGGTTCCTGGCTTGTCCAGGTCCGTCCGGGCTGTGAGCGAGAGAGGTCCCTCTCTCGTCCAACAACATAGGGGACCGCATGTTGTGGTTCAGATATTTTACATTCGGAGCATATGTCCGTCGGTCGGGACGCTCCGTTATATTGACAGTCCGAGAGACTGTCCTTGATGCTTCCTCATCCTCACAGCAGGGCACACGACCGCACATTGGCTACGTGTCCTCGAGTATCCGATCAGTTTCGGCATTCAGTGATTCCACGGCGAATAGGTCGCACCATCCGGTAGCCAAGGGACACGAGGCCTATACACTCCGTTCGCTCTCATATTGGTAGTATGCACGGGGTAACGATCACGGAGCTTCCAGCGGCAATGCATCGTAAGACCGCTTCTCCTCAGGCCTCAGTGACGGACGTGCTATCCGAGTTAGCACAGTTGTTTCGCAGCATCCCAGCAATTGACTGTTTCTCGGTCGAATCAGGAATTATCCGACGGAGCTGGGTCGGTGCGGTCCGCGGTTGCATCAGGTACGGACGACCGAACACTTTATAGGGTCCGACAGGATGGCGAAAGGGATTCGAAAGATTTCGAGTTTTCTCTTTAGTAGTATCGGAAGATGCCTTTCATGTCTTCTGGCATTATCTTCCAGTGATTGTTATTTCGGACTTCATTGCTGCGATCTTGGATAAGAGACTTATAGCGTCATTGGACTCGGATTTTTCGATCGGTTCAGGGACATTGTCCCTGACTTACCGACGCAGTCCAATATTGTCATTATAACGTGTTTTATTTTTCGACGCTATATATATATATATACAAGCCTGCTACCAAGCATGATAGTTTAGTTTCTTGTCCGCGTTGCTCATTTCTGCCATTTTATCATTTATACGAATAGTTTATTTTGGCAGAGCAGGGCATACCGAGAGTTCATATGCGTCTAGACGGTGTGATTAAAGACTGCATATATTCTTTTTCGCCGTTTATGTCTTTTCCAATTTCAATGTTGGGAACGACATGATGTATAGTAGACTTAACTTAGACGCTTTATCATACGTAATCCGCCTTACTGAGGCGTTATCATTACGTCTTCAAGAAAAGATTTACGGGATATTATTCTCAATGTAATTTCTTTTGAGGGCAGTGGTTTGTTCACGTATAACTCCGCCCTTCAGTGGCTGATTGGAGTTGGTTAGACGTGACGCAGCCCTAGCTATATCCACACGCGTGGATAGTAAGGTTAAGAACTCTCTCAGAGTCGCTTCGTTCTCGGAGGATCTTCTCTTCGACGGCAACTTTTCGGCAATCCATGAATTGCTCGATGTACACGTTCTCTTGTCTATCTAGTTTTACAAGAGATTCAGACTGGGGCAAACATTCGGTGGTTGACTCAGAGAGTGCCACCGCAGTTGCCGGACCCGAGTGTGGCTGTTATGACGGTTGCCAGTCAAACAGATTGGGATATAATACTGATCCCTACGGATTCGAAGTGCCAGGGTCTTTGGGTTCCGCAGTCTCTTAGCAATCAGTTTTCTTCCGCGGAATAATGTTTTTTAGGCTTGCTTTATGTCATTGCATGAACATTATTCAGAAACGCATGCCCAAATTCCTGTCCTTTAATTCGACAGTAGTGGCGTATCTCCGGAACCAGAGAGGCACTCTTTCGTTTCCGTTATTCAATTTAATGGAAAGAATCCGTCTGTTGGTTATAGTACACCAAGTTCAGTTTTGGTCCGTCATTTTCCGGGTCGTCTGATTGTTTTATCGGACTCCCGTTCTCTTACGGGTCGCTTGTTGCTGTCAGAATGGACTCTCAACAAACAAGTATTCAATCAGATTTGCTATCTATGGGAGCGCCCAATGATGATTTATTTATGACACAGCTTGCTAATCAATTGCAGACGTATGTGTTGGCTTGTCCAGATCTCTGAGCTAATGTTGTTAACGCTCTATTGATCTATAGGACGGAATGATAGGATACGCGTATCCTCCGGCGCTGTTGTTTCAGCAGGTATTGCTAAGATAAACAACCACAATACATTTCTGTTGATAGCATTTCTATCTTCACAGAGATCATGGGTAATTTACTCTCTTGTCTACTGTGGGTCTTAACGTGAAATCTTCCTCTATGTGAGGATCTTTTTTCACTGGGTAAATCGTGTCATCTTTATCACAACCCGCAAGGTCGCAACCTTCATGTATTCCGTTGTGTGGTCCGTATTGCATTGTAAGCACTGTACTGGACGAGCTTTGGACGCGATTTCTTACTATAGGAGATCCTCTTCTTCGCTATTCTATGCGGCTAAAGTAGAGGCTCTTCCGTCGTGGTGTAGGGATTATTATGTTCATATTGTGGATCCCTCCATACTACTCATTGCTATTTTTTAGTATACTTGTTTCACAAGATCTACTGCAGCCTGTTATTATTTAGGTTATAGGTTTATGTTACCTCATACCTATGCACTCTACGATAGTTTACAATTGAGTCTTTTGTCTCTTTATCTAAGTCAGTTAGTAACTTTTTGATAAATAGACTTAGAATCTTTAGATTAAATTCCTATATGGATTTTAACTTCGGTTCTTATTTAGCTAAGTAATCATTTGAGCCTCTGGAAACAGTAGTTTTCAAATTCTGACCTTTTAGACAGTAATTCTGTTGGTTTCTCTTTTACTGTAGAGTCAGTGAGTTTCATGCACTATCGATGGATGATTTTCACTTTCGTAGTTTCGGAATCACTACTTCCGTTACTATTTAGGTTGGATTGTTGCATAAGAGTTAGGCTCCTATTATCCGGAACCTATTATTTTAAGGTCCTTCCATCTTCATATGGGCATAGGCCTTTACTCTTTCCGGGTACAGTTTATGTATTTATAAACAGATATCTGTTTATTACTATGGGCGTAAACTTCTGTCTTTGATGTCTAGTAGAAGGACGTTACGCTCCATTTTATTGTTAATAGATTCTATTAACTATCGGTACTGCTTATGGTATATCATTGACTTAGCAGTTGTGCTTAAGATTTCGGCTCATGAAGTAAGAGTTCTTCTACTTCTTGGGCTTACATTAATAGTGTCGCTATTATAGATTTTTGAAGGCTGCTCATTGTGCTCAGCCATCCACATTCATGAATTTTATCTCAGAAATATCGAGTCCATTTCTGGAGGCCTCTATTGTTAGGTCTATTATCTACTGCTCAGAATGTCATTCACTTAACAGTTGCTACTATAGCTAGGTAGGCTGTCTGTTTCGGCAGTGTCTCCGTTCGGCTGCCCTCTTCGCTCTGGGCTATTTGACCCAGGGCAAGAAAAAGGAGGGGGGGGAGGGTGTTCCCTTGGGTCACCTGTTTTACTATGAAAACAAGGGGATACCTCCTCCGGAGTTAGTAATTCTGAGCTGTTATTGGGATGGTTGTTTAGTGAGAAGTTTAGGTTTTTAAAATTCATTCAAGTCTTAGTTTTTAAAGTATAGCTTTTGAATATTGCATATGTCAACGGACATGATTATGCAATCCTCAGACACTTTTAGGAGTATAAGAGTCTCTATTCTCTAGACTTACTTTATTTATTGGCTTACTTTAAAAATTATTAGTATAAGGATTATATTGGATATTAATAGAGTACATGGATGTATGAAGCTCAATTTTGGAAGGTGTTGTATCTTTCTAATTTATCATAAATAAGAAAGATACATGTAAGGCCAATTACTTCTTTTTCCCTACAGGGGATGACTCTATTTTATTTTATTGAGCATATTCCATTTTGCTCTATGTCCTTGGCCCTCCAGCCTTTTTACTATTCAGCTATGTCTGAGTCATTGGTACAGTATAAAAATGTTAAAAAATTTATAGTAATTTATATATTTTTTATACTTACCAATGACCCAGACGGGGATGGCCCTCCCAGGAGTTGGGAACTCTTGCCTCCCCGCTGAGTACATAGCGCTTACCAGGCACTGGTTATTAGAATGATTAATGGCGCCAATTTCGGAACGTCCTTGACACTGCGCATGCGCAGTGGGGGCGAAGTGTGGAGGGCCTTTCAGGACATGTTTTCTTTGATTTTAGATGCAAATTTTGGGGATTGGGGGGCAAAATTTGTGTTTGGCCCTATATTTTAAGAGTTAGCACCAGCTATGTCTGGGTCATTGGTAAGTATAAAAAATATATAAATTACTATAAATTTTTTAACTTCTATGACATATGAATTCTTGAATGGTCTGGAAATTTGAAATCTGGACCTGGAAAGTCCTTGAATATTTCATTCTTTCCTGAAAAAACTTTGAAAACTGATAGATCAAGCAATCAGACAAGATCAGTTTCAGCAATACAGTGGAGACCACTCAACTGGAAATCTATTAAAGGAATAATCCTGTTAATTGAACATAACTTCCAAATACAAAAAAAAGCTTTAACGTATCTTCACTATGAATTTGATTGGTAATTGCATATGGGTTATAGAGTAAACTCTCGTTTAATTGAATTGAATAAAAAATCCTGTAATATGTTGCGAAAATACCTTTTTAATCACCAAATTCCTCTTGTTTATAGACCTATTTGCCCTTAGTACATCCAATATAGTCATTTAATCAATTATATATATATATCATAGAGCTCTGTCAAACAACATATAATAGAATAAATGGTCAATTAATTACTAGAAAACAAGAAAGTGACAAAAATGTCCTGTTAATTGAAGATGCCTTTTAATTGAATAATTCTCCCATGGAAAAGTGGCTATTCAGTTAAGAGGGTTTCACTGTATTGACCTTGAATATTGCTGGAATGAATATTATCTGTGTACAAGCCAGAAAATAAGCAGACTGTCATCTGCAAAATGAGGTCCCCAGAGGGTGAATTTAGTGATGCAACCATGCACAGCAGGGTAGCATCACTAAATTTACCTTCTGTGAACCTCAGTCTGAATCAGGGTCTCAAAACTATACAGAAAGAGGCACCCAGAGGATAAATTGGCCCACTGTATGGGATAGCATCATTAAATTCACCCTCTGGGGACCTCATTCTACAAATGTCAGACAGACTGCTTATTTTCAGGCCTGTCTGTGTAACAGAATGTCTGCGTAATAAAACGAGAATTGTGCATTAAGTTGCAAATAGGATTGTGATATGGCATTACAATTGGCTTTGTTGAGTGAAAACTCCCTTTACTTATATTCATCTGTAATTTGTTGGTGCTAGCATTGGCACATCCTTGAAAATCATTGAATTTATAATATTCAGCTCTTTTTTTTTTATTAGGGCTTAACACTTGCAACAGCCAGGGTCACCTCATGTCGGACCGATGTATGAGTGGAGGAAGCCAGATTACCCAGAGAGAACAACTAAGCAACTGTTAGACTGTTAGACTTTCCATGTACTTCCTCTGCAGAAGTAGGGTTAGCTTTAGTTGAAGGTGCACCATCGATGTGCAGTATGCCTTAGTGTATCCATTTTAGCATTTGGCATTAAGTGCCTTCTTGCCCAAGATGGGGATTGAACGGTGAACTTTTCCATTTGATGTCCAATGGTTTAACCACAGAGTCATTGGGTTCCCCTCCAGCTCCTTGAAAGTCTTTAAAAACATACACCATGTGTATTCAGAAATGATGTTACAGGTAGTTTTTTTCCAATAACTTTTGGGTAACTTTGTTCATATCTTCACAATGTCATGTTTTCATTAAAGCTTTTCAGTTGCAGATTTATGTTATTCTGTGTTGCTTCTGATATCCTTCACTTTGTATACAGTGTTGTTTTTGCATGCTCTTTCATGTACGAGTAAAATTTGAGAGTCAATATTTTTTTTATCATATTAGTGACTTATTGTCTCTTTAACCCTCTGTACACTGATGTAAAAGACAGAAATTTCAACATCCAAATTTTCCCCATACTGCAATGAAATTTAACCAGTTCAATCATGTTTGACTGAGCTCATTGTACTATGCCAAACAAGATTGAATTGAGTGAATTTCTGACTTGCAGTTTTGATATTTGGACATCAGTGTGCTGAAAGTTAAGTTAACACATGATTTGTTGCCAGGTTTTATGTGTCCAAAGTTTCTCGGCTTCTGTATTTATTTTGCTCTTACTGTTCTTCCATAATGCAATGAAATTTAACCAATTCAATCATGTTTGACTGAGCTCATTGTACTATGCCAAACAAGATTGAATTGGGTAAATTTCTGACTTGCAGTTTTGATATTTGGACATTAGTGTGCTGAAAATTAAGTTAACACATGATTTGTTGCCAAGTTTTATATGTCCAAAGTTTCTCGGCTTCTGTATTTATTTTGCACTTACTGTTCTTCATCCAATTAATAGGAGATATGTCACTGTCAGTGCATATGTTGCTTGTAGATAACCAGTATTAAATTAACTCCTGGGAACCTTGAAAAATGGAGCAGTGCCTGTTTACTGTAGTAGACAAATGCTGCTTTGTTTGTAAAATAGGACCTGGTAACCAATGTCAGGAGCAGGTGTCCTGTAAAGTGGTAACAAAATTCTAAACGATAGTCTAAACTTTACTTTATACTTGTGATGTGTTAATAATGTAGCCATAGATGCTGAAAGTAACTTAAAACTCTTGAGACATAAACAATATTAAATTCTTGGAGAAATCTTGTTGAACCATTTATTCAATTACATCATCAAATGAGGATGTTTTCTTGGCAAAGAAATAATGATAAATTCTCAAAAAGTTTAAAACAGGCTATTTTAGTGCACTGTTATTCACTCGGAGAATGTTGATGTCGGACAAATTTAAAACACTGAAATTTATCTAAATTCTTAATTGAATCCAATTTTGCCAAGAAAAAAAGGAGATATTCTTTCCACCTGATTTTGGTAAGTTCTCTTACTCTGGTGATAAATGGAATTTTGAAACCATTAGATCTTATTTAACATATGTCGAATTCCTGTCAGATTTAGTTTAATGGATTGAATATTTACATTGGAAGTTTTGTAGTCAAAGATATATGTATGGCAGGGAAATTTGTGGATTTTTGAATGAATGGCGAATGCACATATATAAAGCACCAATCACAATCCTTCAAGATTTGGTATCCAACTTCCTTCAGTGAACAAGATTCAAACTTGTTCAAAGAAAGTGCCTTGTAGAATATTTGAGATTGTAAAAATTTATGGCTTTGTTGGCCAATTTGAATGAAATTTGGTATGCAGTGCTAATTAGTGAGATATTCTTGATTTACAAAAAAAAATATATAAATTTTCTGTTTCTTGAAAGAACAAGAGCTAAAAATTTTAAAAAAATCAAATGTCTCTATTTCCAGAAGTACTCACGTCAAATAGTTATCTGGTATGAAGCTTTGTTAGGATTACTAAAATAAGTTGATTCAGGAAGCACCCTGTGAGGACCCCCTTTTGACATTTTATACTCAGAAAAACTCTGAACAATCTAATTTTTATGAACTGCTGATGCCAGTGGTTTGATAATCAGAGCCTCCTTTAATGGTGTAGATTCAAGTGTTCAAAGAAATATTTTGGGGCAATACCTGGGCTTGTCCCAGGAGAGGCAAACATTTTCTGGTATCTGTTTAAATTTCTGTTTTAAAGATCAGTCAGTCAATTTGAATAAATATTGGTATGCATTACTATTGGGTGTCATATATTTGATGTATGCAAACAAAATTTTCCCAGCACCCTGTAAAAACTCCAAGAGCTCAAAATAGAATAAAACTACAGGAAATGAATACTTGCTGGTTGGTGTGCTGCCTTCTTATGAGTAGGTACTGGTGGTATGAAGTGGATAAATAATACTGCAAGCTGTTGCCTTCTGGGGCACCATATGGTGATCCCAGTTTTAACACTGTTGGTAATTGTGGAAAACACTAAACAATTATTCTTCATGAACTTTTCTCTACATTGATTTGTTATATGGTATGTAATCTCCTTTGAAGGTGTAGATTTAAGTTTGTGCCAAGGAAGTTTCTCAGGCAAAATTTGTGCTCGTCCTTGGAGGAGCAAAATTTATTATTGCCCACCCAAAATTGCAATTTTCAGAACTTGTCAGGCCAAATTGAACCAAAATGAGTAGGCAGTATATTTGAGTGATATATACTGGATTCATGCAAATAATATTTTCCTCTACCCCCTTGGATAGTATAGATTTGACTTGAATCCAAGAAAGTTGGGGATATGAGTCATTAGACAATCTCATCTTGATAGTGTCAGAACGACCTCAACACATATCTGTAATATTGATAACTTTGTAGTGGTCGGGGGATATGCGCCTATCTTGTGATGGGATTTTTATTTTATGTTATGCTGCCATGATCTTGTTTTTTTGCTGTAAGTAAAAATGAAAGATTGATTAAGTCTGAAACCATCCGCATGCTCAATGGATCTGTTTTGTCTTTTATATGTTAATATTTGGCCTATCACTTAGGCTTTTGTGTTATTTCACTATAGATGCTGGGATCACAGGTTATGTTTTCTAATCTGCTTACTACTTGTGTAATGTGCATGATTTATTAATCATGTTAACTACTCAAAAACTGTTTGAAATCAATTACATGCTTATATTAGAAGTACTGAGGCCAGATAGATCTCTAAATCTGGGAAATTAATGCAATCCTGAATCAGAGTAATTTTTTAATTCATAAGATTTTGTATTCAATTAACAGACTTGACTTCATACTTATGTAGTTGTTATGATATAGCCATAGAAACTGAAAGTGACCCTAAATGAAAATAATTAAATAATAGTGCACGATTTCTTAGGCTGAAAAAATAACCATAATTGTTAATTACACAAAGATTTGGAGTCAGAACATATTGAAAGAATAAACAAGTAAGTGGAAAGTATTTGCAAGACTTTACAACTAAACAAACTAAACCAACCAGATGGAAGTTGTGCTTGAGCTTGCACCTAAATGTTGAATGCATGTGTATCACCAATGTGCCATGTGCCTTTGCTGTTGCATAATAGCACTCTCACAAGTGCCAATGAGCATGCATTGCATTTTGTCAGGGGATCAAGGCTGATCAGTCCTGTAATTTTGTTTACAAGGCTGACTGGTCGGTCTGTAAACTAACAGATCATTAATAAGGCCATTAAAATAAAATACCTGGGTTCCTAGGCAATTATACTTCAATTTTGATATGAGGCAGGGAGGTTTTTTATTTTTTTCTAGAAATCTTAAAAAGTATACTCCAGAATCAATATTTCATCGCTTTCATGGTTAAAATCCAATATTTCTCTCAGAAAAGTGGAAAAAATGTTTCATGAGGCTGCTTTTCATGGCGGATTTCAGTGACAAGGGAGGTGCCAGAGAACCTGGTTATTTTATTTTAATGGCCTAAGTTAAAAGTTAGTTGTGAACAAAGTTTAAACTGACTTCAGTAAATCTTTAAAGAGCTAACTCATTTTGTAACCCTGGTTACAGATTGGCTTGCATTTTATTCAGGGACGCAGAACCACTCATTTGGTAAGTTAATTCAGAACAACCCAGATTAAATAACTTTTGTCATATTTGGGTCACAGATATTGTTTAATCTGACAAATGTTATGTCAACTTTGACAAACTTAAAAATAATATAGCAACACGACAAAACTGACATGCTCAAAGGTACAGGAATGTTTTGATTGATCTTTGTTTGCTGTAAACTTATTAAGGCCTGAAAGGTTTAAAAACTGTTTCTCAGCACCTCCCACATAGTCCTTTTGGCTGGTACATGCTCTTTTTTTTACCAATACAAGTTTAAAAAAATGAAAATTAAATGATTTATGTCTGATATTTTACCCATGTTAATAAAATTGATGAATTTGTTCCTTGAGTGCAACAAGGTATTCCAATGCTTTAGCACTGCAAAGCCCTCTTGCACTCAAGGGATGTAATATACCACCAACCATGCTATTATGTAGATTATGAGGCCTAAAACATAAAACAAACCAAGAACATGAACTTTTAATGGCAAAAAAAATAATTACAAAAATAAAAAAAGAAATAAAAATATGCCCACCCACATACAATTTTACAAGAAAATGGCCTAAAAAACAGATCTATTTTGTGGGGCCTAAACCAGTGCTTTTTTATTCTCTGGCTTCCTTTTCAACAACATAAGATCTTGTGTACTATGTTGAGGCACATCTTTTCAGATATGGGAAGATTTGTCTTATTGATTGACCGACCTGGAATTATATCCTTTTTTATCACATGACTGCTTTGTAGCTTGCCTTAGCTTATTTGCGGATGAAGCATTATTTCATGAGGAGAAAAATTTGTAATGATAATGCTATTTTTTAAGAATAATCATTGACTGGTAGAAATACTAAATTATTTTTTATCATCAAAATTTGTTTGCATGCCATTGCCTTGTTATGGTTTATGGTATAGGCTCTCTCCCATAAATTGTAATGCAGCAAACTCATGCAGACGAAATTATTTCACTTCAAAAATGATATGAAACTCATCCACAGAATATGAAGCCTTTAAGTTTCAGTATCTGCTGATCAGAATAAAGTCCAAATATGGGTTTTCAGCAGTCTACCAATTAATGATTAGGAGTATTATAAAAGAATCATTGGGAAAAACGATGTAAAGGTATTTAGCTTTCACTTTAAGATGGCAGATCTATTTACCGTATTATCCATTTATTGGCATTTAATGGCACTTTCAACACACAGAGTCATATTGTGTTGGACAGGCTGCAAAGTGGAGAAAAGTGGAGTACTGGAAGTGAATAATCAAGCAGCAGCAAGTGATGGTCAGAATTTTGAATTTACTAATAATCACAAGGAAATATTCATCTCAGTTCACTTTGGTTTAACCCTTAGAGGCATGAATCTGACTTTGGGCAACCTTTCTATTTCAGAACAGGTGTGTCACCCAACAGCCATTGTGTTAACTTGATGGTTGAAGTCAATGTGACCTGACAGTAGTTTCTAGTCAAGTGTTTGCCACCTTTATAGGTGGTCAGAACTTTACTAGAAACTACTGCAAAACTTCAGAACAAAGCTTTTATGTGTTGCCAAAATTGGATAAAATTGTCCAGACATTTAAGAGTTTTGATGTACCATCAGTGTGTGGTAAACCTTAACTGGTAGAGTGTTAAAAATTTGTTGGCTGTTAAAATTTGTTCATATGTCTTTGCAAATTCATACGGATTAAGTAATTTCACTTAAAAGATTATATGAAGCGCATCCACAGAATATGAAGTCTTTAAGTTGGTGTATCAGCACTTCAGAATATAACCCAAATATGGGCTTCTTGCACTCTACCAGTTAATACATAGAACAGACCTGTTTCCATGTCAGCAAGATGAGTTAAGTGTCTTCCCCAGGTACACAATCAGTATTTACAGTTAGATTCAGATCAGAAGTACACTGTGATTGATTGATTGGTAATTCTTATTTCATGTGTGGTGATGAGGGATCATAAGCAATGTTGAGGTGGCAAAAAATAAACTAATAATAAAATTTGAATGTTGATTTTTATATCCCCACTTTTTTTTCAAAAAGTGAGGTTTACTGCATTGCACCTGTCCATGTGTCCATCTGTGCATCCATCCATACATCTGTCTGTCCATACTCAGATGTCTGTTGGCGTTATAACTTCAACACTACTGCTCAGATTTCAATGAAATTTGATACGGAGGTTCATTATTTTGAGATCTTTAAGCAGCATCAGCTGTTAGAATATTTTTTCTGTGAGTTATGGCCTTTTGAATATACAAAAATAGGCTATTTTATGTCTGTTCACTTTGAAGCTCAGGTATTGGATCTCAATGAAATTTGGAATGAAAATATGGGAAAGGCTTTCAAATGAGTCTCTAATAATATTTCTTACTTTTCACTTTTTAGACTTATCCCCCTTTTTAACTTTGAAAATTGGCTGTTTGCCTCTTAAGATAGGGAATTTTTTGTCTGTTCGGCTCATATTTCAGGTTTGGGTTATCAGATTTCAATGAAATTTGGAATGAAGATTGTTCATGGGAAAGGCTTTCAAGTGAATTATATGCCAGCAGTAAATCAAAGAAAATACATGCAAATTGCCTCCCCACATGTGGCATTGTGTCTTTGTTATAAATTTCTTATGTGGATGGTCCGATTGTCACTAGACTTATGTAACAGGTGTTTCTGGCCTTCACAATTACCTTGCTCCAAAACAAAAACAATAATTATACTGTTTGCCTGGTTAAATAGCCAATTTTATATCTGTTCTCCTCATATCTCTGGTTTTGGGTTTAGCAGTTCTCATTGAAATTTGGAATGAAGATTATGGAAATAGCTTTCACAGTATCATGGGCCATTTTTTCTTCTCTTGTCATTGTTTGTCGATATGCACCATGGGGGTATGCCCCTCACTTTTGCTGTACATAACTCTTGCAGGATATTGCCATTATGTTAGATAAAGGGTAAATTAATAATTGAACCAGCTGATAAATAATACTTGGTATCATTACCCCCTCTTTCTTTAAATCTTGAAAGGAAACAGTTTAGAAAGAAAATATGCCAACTGATTATTTATTCATATCAATAAACCTGATTAAACAGTCAGATATTCTAAATGGACGTACAAATCTATACTTATAGAGACATGATGTTTCAATTTCAGATCACTACCAGTCTCCGTCCACAGCACTGATAGCTACCATAAAGAAACTCAGAAGTGGTTATATCCAAGGAACTAGGTAATCAGTGCATTGTTTTACGTTTGTTACATATATGTTCCTTATATTGAATAATAGCTTATATTCATTGATTTTGTTGTGTTTTATGGGAACGGTCTGAGTCCTGACCCATTTGGAATTTTGTTGATGTGTTATGACAAATAAGGAATTAGTATTTGCAACCAAACAAGATAATCTCTGCCGACCCAGATAGGCATGGGGCAGGAACACTCTTACAGAGACTACAGATAGTCCTGAACTTCATGTGTTCATGATCTTGTCAAGTTATCCCTTTACCTAATAAATTGGTGTATCCACCTGCATAATTTACAAATTGAGCATATGAAAATTTCAAAAAATTTTGCAAATCCATATCATGTGATTGCTGTTTTTTTATGGCATACAAAGTATACCATCCTTTTGGTTGAATATAAAACTGGCAGTTCCCTGCATCTGTTAGATCAAAGAACACCTTTATATGACAGATTTGGGTGTGTGCTATGATGTTTCTATACAACAACCAATGGCCCAGACTAACTGATGCTAACTCAAAAAGTAATCCAGGGCCAAACACAAATTTTGCCCACCAATCCCCCAAATTTGCATGCAAAACCAAAAAAATAATGTTCTATCTGGTCCTGCATACTTTTCAGATCTGAGCATGCTCAGTATCCATAAAAGACACCAAAATTAGCACCAACCATCATTCTTTTGCAGTATCCATAAAAGACACCAAAATTAGCACCAACCATCATTTTTTTGTTTGGCCCTGAAGTCAGCAACAATGAACTGACATCTGTGCATTTAAATCTCATTTTTGAGGATGCCAGACACAAATCAGTGCTAAAATTGGTGGATCCAAGGACATTTTTTTTGGCTTATTTTCATTGAAATTTGTTATTAAATTTCGTGGGAGTTTAACGTGTATTACAGAATGTTTATTCTGTATATCCCATGGTTACGTCCTCACCTTAGGGGTGTTGGGTCATTTGGGTCATTTGGGTCATGCATCTTCTGTCCGATGTATCGTTTTTTCTTCATCTGAAGATCTTGCTTTACATCTGGTAGCTTTAAAATCTGTTACTGACTTCGGGCCTTTTTTTATTAGTGTCTGAGGTCTTGTTTCCCGTTTTTTTTATTGATGTTGTTTACATATTTATTATTTATGTATTTATTTATTTGTGTTTAGGGTCTCATTTCTGCACAATGGCTAATCATGACCGCGACAGTTTTACAGGTGGAGGAAACCGGAGTACCCGAAGAGAACCACCAAGCAGTGGTGAGCAACTGTCAGCTCCCCAACATACCAACTCCACACAAGCAGGGTTAGCATTGGTTGAAGGCAAGTGCACCATCGACATACAGTACGCATTAGTACACAATGCCACCATGCCCCCACGTGGGCAATGGGGACGTTGTTTACATTGGCAATGTCCTATAACTATTGTAGTTTCATCTTATTATTACTATAGGATTGTTTTAAGATACATTTTATAATATTCCGGTAGTGTAGCAATAATTTTTTGGATTTTGTCCACACTTAGGCTCTATTGGGATACCCTTGGGCTCTTCAAGTTCCCTTTGGGAACTTTGGCTTTTGTCAAAAAAGTTTCGAAAATTTTTTGGAAATTAATTTTTCGATTTGTGTTTTGAATGTTCATTATTATGTATCTTTATCATATATTTTTTGTGAAGTTGGTGGGAGTTCAATCGACTTTGTTTGATTAATGTACTCATCATGTGAATTCTTGTCCTACATGTGTTGATTGGGATGACAGGTGTCACAGTATGTTGTTAGCGGTGAGAGGCCAATGCCGGTCCTCTCACCACAGAGTCATTCAAGTTTCTCAGTTTCTTTTTCAGAGGAACAAGAACATGGTGATGGTTATGTGACACCTACCAAAAGTGTGCTACTGTCGTCCCGCTCTGATGAGCAAACAGAGCTAGCTGCTAAGGTGCTCCTGAATATTAGGCAGGGGATAAAGCCATTAGCTGGTGGTTTTAATCCTTTGCCAGCAGCTAGCTCGACCGGTGAAACGGTTACTCCGTCCGTGGGAGCCGTGATGCCAGGTATGTCTGTTGCGGTCGAAGGAAGTGTACTGGGTAAAGCGAGCACTTTAAAATCTAAATATGCTCACCCAGCGACGATGGAACTAGGGAAGAAGCCAGCAAGTGTTTTGGGAAGCTTGGCGAGGTCTTAAAGGACCGCGAGCGGAAGAGGTCCCTCTCTATCCCAATAACATCTGGGGCCAGTGGTTGTGGCGAAGAATTGCACGGGCTGGAGCATACGTTCACACCTGCCGTTCGGGGCGCTCCCTATAGATTGTAGCCGGCCTCGGCAACAGTCATGGCTTCTTCCGCTTCGAATACAAAGCACACAGGACTGCATCCTAGCTACCTGACTTCGGATATCCAGCCTGCTGCACGAAGAAGGGACCACTCTTTGCCTGTGAAGTCGGACCATCCGATAGCTTGGGAGACGAGGCCTCGATCACCGTGATGTTCGGAGAAGAGATCCATCTCCGACACACCGTCCCAGGAGCAGCAAGCGGCTAAGAAACAGAAGACCGCAGCTCCTCAAGCCTCGGTGACAGACTTGCTGTCGTAGATTGCACAGCTGATCACAGCATCCCAGCAAGTGCAGGTGCAGCCTCCCTCAGACTCAGAACCTGAGCTGTCGGTGCTGGGTTGGTCCAGTTGTCTGTTCACGCAGATGCAATGGACCAAGAATCACTACTGATTCTCTCGGATGGTGAAAGGAATAAGGAAGAGAATTACCCTTCCCTTTCAGAACAACACATGGTTACGATGGATTTCATCCATCAATACTACCCTGAATTTGTTCCAACGAATCAGAATGCTGCGACGACAAGGGAGAAACCACTGGCGTTGTTTTGACGCAGACTTTATTCGGACAAAGGTAGAAGTCCTTTCTTTTCTGGTTCAGTCTAGGCAGGTGTCGCAGGCTTTTGGCCATACAGACAATGCCGTATTTAACCTCTCAAGTGCGAGGAAAAAAGGCGGTTTCTTAACTTCATCTTCCATAAACATACCGTTTCCTGGACCACGTTCATTTAAAATGGTTGGGAAAGATGTTCAGAGAGTTCCTCTGCGTTTGGATAAGCAGGCCAGGAATCTAGATGTATCCTTACCTGCATCATTCACTATTCGCTCGGACACAATTGAGATGGCAATTTCATCAATTAGAGTGAATCTGGACACTATGTCTTACGCATATCATCTTACCAGAGCTATGGCACAATGTCTCAATGGAAAGGAATTTGAGGATGTTCGTACCTCTCTTAAAGTTCTTTCCAGGGCAATTATGTATACCACATATAACTCCACCCTAACAGTGGCTAATCTGGAGTTAATCAGACGTGATGCTGCCCTTGCGTTGTCATCACTTATAGATGACAAGGTGAAAAGCTCTCTTCGAGTTGCTTCGGTCTCCAGACATACTATTTTCAACAACAAGCTTTCATTAGTGTATGAACAGGCTACAAAGAAAGCTTCTAGTGCTCTGCTTTTGAAGTCAGCATCTTAACAAACCGCTTCAGCAAACAAGAGTAAAGGATGCCGTTCCAGACAAAAATTGTCAAACGGGAACTCCTCACGAGGGTACAAGAAACCCTCTTACAATTACTCTGGAGGTCGTCAGTATAGCGACTCGGGAAAGGTGCATAGGTCTGATCGGGACTATCAGTCTGATGTCCCTAGGCCGACAGGACGAGGTTCTTCGCAGTGAGGACGTAGTTTCTCCACCCGTAAGCCTTGCAGGTCATACATGTGATGGTCAAGACCTCTATTGCTTGCCTTTACATCTGGTAGCTTTAAAATCTGTTACTGACTTCGGGCCTTTTTTTATTAGTGTCTGAGGTCTTGTTTCCCGTTTTTTTATTGATGTTGTTTACATATTTATTATTTATGTATTTATTTATTTGTGTTTAGGGTCTCATTTCTGCACAATGGCTAATCATGACCGCGACAGTTTTACAGGTGGAGGAAACCGGAGTACCCGAAGAGAACCACCAAGCAGTGGTGAGCAACTGTCAGCTCCCCAACATACCAACTCCACACAAGCAGGGTTAGCATTGGTTGAAGGCAAGTGCACCATCGACATACAGTACGCATTAGTACACAATGCCACCATGCCCCCACGTGGGCAATGGGGATGTTGTTTACATTGGCAATGTCCTATAACTATTGTAGTTTCATCTTATTATTACTATAGGATTGTTTTAAGATACATTTTATAATATTCCGGTAGTGTAGCAATAATTTTTTGGATTTTGTCCACACTTAGGCTCTATTGGGATACCCTTGGGCTCTTCAAGTTCCTTTTGGGAACTTTGGCTTTTGTCAAAAAAGTTTCGAAAATTTTTTGGAAATTAATTTTTCGATTTGTGTTTTGAATGTTCATTATTATGTATCTTTATCATATATTTTTTGTGAAGTTGGTGGGAGTTCAATCGACTTTGTTTGATTAATGTACTCATCATGTGAATTCTTGTCCTACATGTGTTGATTGGGATGACAGGTGTCACAGTATGTTGTTAGCGGTGAGAGGCCAATGCCGGTCCTCTCACCACAGAGTCATTCAAGTTTCTCAGTTTCTTTTTCAGAGGAACAAGAACATGGTGATGGTTATGTGACACCTACCAAAAGTGTGCTACTGTCGTCCCGCTCTGATGAGCAAACAGAGCTAGCTGCTAAGGTGCTCCTGAATATTAGGCAGGGGATAAAGCCACTAGCTGGTGGTTTTAATCCTTTGCCAGCAGCTAGCTCGACCGGTGAAGCGGTTACTCCGTCCGTGGGAGCCGTGATGCCAGGTATGTCTGTTGCGGTCGAAGGAACTGTACTGGGTAAAGCGAGCACTTTAAAATCTAAACATGCTCACCCAGCGATGATGGAACTAGGGAAGAAGCCAGCAAGTGTTTTGGGAAGCTTGGCGAGGTCTTAAAGGACCGCGAGCGGAAGAGGTCCCTCTCTATCCCAATAACATCTGGGGCCAGTGGTTGTGGCGAAGAATTGCACGGGCTGGAGCATACGTTCACACCTGCCATTCGGGGCGCTCCCTATAGATTGTAGCCGGCCTCGGCAACAGTCATGGCTTCTTCCGCTTCGAATACAAAGCACACAGGACTGCATCCTAGCTACCTGACTTCGGATATCCAGCCTGCTGCACGAAGAAGGGACCACTCTTTGCCTGTGAAGTCGGACCATCTGATAGCTTGGGAGATGAGGCCTCGATCACCGTGATGTTCGGAGAAGAGATCCATCTCCGACACACCGTCCCAGGAGCAGCAAGCGGCTAAGAAACAGAAGACCACAGCTCCTCAAGCCTCGGTGACAGACTTGCTGTCGTAGATTGCACAGCTGATCGCAGCATCCCAGCAAGTGCAGGTGCAGCCTCCCTCAGACTCAGAACCTGAGCTGTCGGTGCTGGGTTGGTCCAGTTGTCTGTTCACGCAGATGCAATGGACCAAGAATCACTACTGATTCTCTCGGATGGTGAAAGGAATAAGGAAGAGAATTACCTTTCCCTTTCAGAACAACACATGGTTGCGATGGATTTCATCCATCAATACTACCCTGAATTTGTTCCAACGAATCAGAATGCTGCGACGACAAGGGAGAAACCACTGGCATTGTTTTGACGCAGACTTTATTCGGACAAAGGTAGAAGTCCTTTCTTTTCTGGTTCAGTCTAGGCAGGTGTCGCAGGCTTTTGGCCATACATACAACGCCGTATTTAACCTCTCAAGTGCGAGGAAAAAAGGCGGTTTCTTAACTTCATCTTCCATAAACATACCGTTTCCTGGACCACGTTCATTTAAAATGGTTGGGAAAGATGTTCAGAGAGTTCCTCTGCGTTTGGATGAGCAGGCCAGGAATCTAGATGTATCCTTACCTGCATCATTCACTATTCGCTCGGACACAATTGAGATGGCAATTTCATCAATTAGAGTGAATCTGGACACTATGTCTTACGCATATCATCTTACCAGAGCTATGGCACAATGTCTCAAAGGAAAGGAATTTGAGGATGTTCGTACCTCTCTTAAAGTTCTTTCCAGGGCAATTATGTATACCACATATAACTCCACCCTAACAGTGGCTAATCTGGAGTTAATCAGACGTGATGCTGCCCTTGCGTCGTCATCACTTATAGATGACAAGGTGAAAAGCTCTCTTCGAGTTGCTTCGGTCTCCAGACATACTATTTTCAACAACAAGCTTTCATTAGTGTATGAACAGGCTACAAAGAAAGCTTCTAGTGCTCTGCTTTTGAAGTCAGCATCTTAACAAACCGCTTCAGCAAACAAGAGTAAAGGATGCCGTTCCAGACAAAAATTGTCAAACGGGAACTCCTCACGAGGGTACAAGAAACCCTCTTACAATTACTCTGGTGGTCGTCAGTATAGCGACTCGGGAAAGGTGCATAGGTCTGATCGGGACTATCAGTCTGATGTCCCTGGGCCGACAGGACGAGGTTCTTCGCAGTGAGGACGTAGTTTCTCCACCCGTAAGCCTTGCAGGTCATACATGTGATGGTCAAGGCCTCTATTGCTTGCCAGTTGACGGGAGATTATCAAACTTCGTGAGAAGCTGGATAACAGTCACGGAAGATCAGTGGGTGAGAAGTGTAGTCTTGGACAGCCTACGCCTATCATTCCGAGTGAAACCCCCAATAACAAGTTATCCGCGTTGGACAAATCTTCTGTCGGATCCTTTCAAAAGAGAGTCTCTCCTATTGGAGGTACAGGCTCTCTTATTAAAGCAAGCAATAGAGGTCATCAAGAATCAGGATTCTCGGGGTTTTTACAGTCATCTGTTCCTCGTACCGAAGCCAGACGGCTTGTTCCGACTGGTAATAAACTTGAGCTGGATAAACAAGTTTATCATGGCTCCAAAATTCTATATGGAGAGCAGCTGGCGGCCAAGAAACAGAAGACCACTGCTCCTCAGGCCTCCGTAACAGACTTGCTGTTGCAGATTGTGCAACTCATCACAGCATCCCAGCAAGTGCAGGAGCCACCTGAGCTGGTGGATGGTGCTGGGTCAGTCCAGTCATCTGCATGTTCAGATGCCGCTGACCGTGAGTCTCAACTGATTCAATCGGATTGTGAAAGGGATGCAGAGGAAGATTACCCTTCCCTTTCGGAACAGCACATAGTTGCGATGGATTTAATCCATCAATACTATCCTGAATTTGTTCTGGCGAATCAGAATGCTGCGACTACTAGGAAGAAACTGCTGGCATCGTTGGACACAGACTTTATCCGGACAAAGGAGGAGGTCCTGTCTTTTCTGGTTCAGTCTAGGCAGGTGTTGCAGGCCTTCGGCCATTTAGACGACGCCATATTCAAGCTTTCCAGTGGGTAGAAGAAAGGCGATTTCTTATCATCAACTTCCGTAAATGTACCGTTTGGTGGACCACGTTCATTCAAAACAGTCGGGGAAGATGTACAGAGAGTTCCTCTGCATTTGAATGAGCAGGCTGAGGATCTGGAGCTATTCTTGCCTTCGTCATTTACTATTTGCTCGGACACAATAGAGCTGGCAATTTCTTCAAACAGAGCGAATTTAGATGCTATGTCTTACGCAGATCATCTTTCAAGAGCTGTGGCGCAATGTCTCAACGGAAAGGAATTGAGGACGTTTGTACCTCTTTAAGAGTTCTTTCCAGGGCTATTATGTTTACCACGTATAACTCCGCCTTAGCAGTGGCAAATTTGGAGTTAATCAGACATGACGGAGCCCATGCATTGTCATCTTTAATAGATGACAAGGTGAAAAACTCTCTACGGGTCACTCCAGTATCCGGACACACAATTTTTGACGATAAGCTTTCATTGGTTTATGACCAAGCTACAAAGAAAACGTCTAATAGTACTGCTCCTCAAGTCGGCGTTTAATCGACCTGCGGCAGCAGAAATTTAGAGTCCATCTCCGGTGACCTTAGATCTGTTGCTCAGAATGTTGTCCACTAAATGATTACTTCTATAGTTATTTAGGCAACCCATTCCAGCAGTGACGCTGTTCCGCTGCCGTCTTTGTTCTGAGGACATGTACCTCAGAACAAGGGGAGGGGGGGGGGACGTTTTTTTCCCTTATGATCATCTGGCTTTAAAGTGAAAAGCAAGGGAAGACCTCCTCCGGTGTCAGTAGTCCCGAGTCAGTGCTGGGATGGTTTTAATGTGTAGTTCGGTGTGAAGCAAAATTAATATGTCTCATTTATGTATTATTTTTAAAGTGCAGCTCACTGTGAAGCATTTGTATATGCCACGTGTCAAACAGGCGTTAATATACAATCCCCGGACACTTTTAAATGAGTATAAAGAGTCTCATTCTCTGGACTTTCTTTATATATTGGTTTCCCTTCACCAAATTAGCATAATGGGTTATACTGGCATTAAATGGAGAATTGTATATTATGTAATGCTCAATTACATTGTTGGTGTTATGTCTTTCTCGTTTCTCGTAAATGAGAAAGACATATATAATTCCTTTCTCTCCTATTCTCCTGTAGGAGGTATCCTTTAAGAACTGATTGAGTAACTGGATTTTCCTCTATGTCCTAGGCCCTCCAGCCTTTTTTACGATTCAGCTAGTCTGGGCCATTGGTTTTTGTATAAAAATATAAATTCAAAGTAACTTGTGTATTTTTTATGCTTAACAATGGCCCAGACGGGGATGGCCCTCCCATGAGTGGGCACTCATACCTCCCCGCTGCTGACAACATCTAACAGGCAAATTCTAGAAAGAATGATGGTTGGCTCCAATTTCGGTGTCTTCCTGGATGATGCGCAGTTCGCAAAAGTATGGAGGACCAGTTGGGACATAATTTTTTCGGTTTTGCTTGCAAATTTGGGAGATTGGGGGGCAAAATTTGTGTTTGGCCCTGGATATTTTTGAGTTAGCACCAGCTCGTCTGGGCCATTGGTAAGTATAAAAAATATACAAATTAATTTGAATTTATAATTTTTAGCTTAACTTGACATAGTCAAGATAAGCTATTGCCATCATGCGTGCGGTAGTCTGTGAGTCTGTTAGTCTGTTCACATTTTCCTTTAACACGGGCTACACCCTGCAGTTCTTGTGTGATCATCACGAAATTTCATATGCAGGTTTGGGGTCATGTCTAGATGAGAACGTCTCCTTTTGGTTGCGATCGGGCAACCAGTATGGCTGCCCAAGCTCAAAACCCGAAAACCATTAGCACAGTCTACAGGTTGTATTTATGAAGGGATTTCATTGTAACGTGCTAGGATGCCTCTGTATAATGCCTAGATGAGAACGTCCCCTTTTGGGCAAGATCTATCAATTGTGATGGCTGCCCAAGCCCAAAACCCAAAAACTTTTAGCACAGTCTGCAGGTCATGTTTAATATGGAGGGATTTCATTGTAATTTAGTAGGATGACTCCTTATGATGTCTAGATGAGAATTTCCCCATTTGGGCATGATCGGCCAACCGTGACGACTGCCCGAGCCCAAAACCCGAAAACCTTTAGCACAGTCTAGAGGTCATATTTATGAAGTGATTTCATTGTAACTTGGTAGGATGACTCCAAATAATGTCTAGATGAGAACGTCCCATATTGATCATGATCATTCAGTCTTGATGGATGCCCGAGCCCAAAAACCTTTAGCATAGGCAAAAGGTCATATTTATGGAAGGATTTCATTGTAACCTGTTAGGTTGACTCCTTATAATGCCTAGATGATGCATCCCCTTTTGGTCGAGATTGGTCAGCTGTGATGGCTACAAGTGCCCAAAGCCCGAAAACCTTGAGCACAGTCTACAGGTCATATTTATGAAGGGACTTCATCGTAACTTCGTAGGATCACTCCAGATGATGCCCAGATGAGATTGTCACCTTTGGTTGCGATCATTCAACCCATATAATGTCTAGATGAGAACGTCCTCTTTTGGACATGATTGGGCAACTGTGACGGCTACAGGGGCCTGAAGCCTGAAAACCTTTAGCACAGTCTACAGGTGATATTTATGAAGGGATTTCATTGTACCTTGGTAGGATGACTCCAAATAATGTCTAGATGAGAATGTCCCCTTTTGGTCGCGATAATTCAGCCTTGATGGCTGCCCGAGCCCAAAACCCCAAAACCTTTAGCATAGTCTATTGGTCATATTTATGGAAGACTTCATTGTAACCCATAAGTTTGACTCCATATAATGCCTAAATGATGACATCCCCTTTTGGTCGTGATTGGTCAACTGTGACGGCTTCAGGGGCCGAAGCCCAAAAACCTTGAGTGCAATCTACAAGTCATATTTATGAAGGGATTTCATTGTAAGTTTGTAGGATCACTCCAGATGATGCACAGATGAGAATGTCCTCTTTTGGTTGCGATCATTCAACCATGATGGCTGCCAGATCCCAAAGCCCAAAAACCTTTAGCACAGTCTACAGGTCATATTTATGAAGGGATTTCATTGTAACTTGATAGATTGACTTCATATACTCTCCCAAAAAAGAAAGTGTGCATGCTAAAGAATAACACTAAAAAAAGATATATATCATTTTCATTCATGGAAATTTTATTCAATCACAGATGAATCAATTTGTGATCAACACGAGAAATTACATTACGCTACGATGAATACTCTTGGTGCCATGGATAGTCAAAGACACTAAGGGTCAAACACAAAAGTCACACACTCAATGTCTGGTATGACCTCCGTCTGCATCGACTACTGCTGTGCCTCATGGAAGCGAACAATTTAGCATGGAAGTGGGTTAGGGTAGGGTTAGGTTTAGGTTAGGGTTAAGTTAGGGTTAGAGTTAGGTTAGGCTAACCCTAACCCTAACCCTACTCTACACCACTGCAGTCGAGCACGACGATGACGTAACGTAAAAATCGGACGTTTTGCAGGTCTTCGAGGACGTAAGCCGTATTCTCTCAGCGGGTTGATTACTGTTTGAGGATGTATCCGTCTCAGGTTAGGGATGTTCCTGGCTGTCATCGTTGCTGTTTGTTGCCGGTTCCGGAGATGGACAACACGGATATACCGATCTTGAGCAGGGGTTGTAACTCGGGGTCTCCCGGAGCGGGGTCGGTCTCGAACGTCATCATGTTGTGCATGTCGATAGACTAGCCTGTCTACAGTGTTACGGTGGCAGTTCAAATGCTGGGCAACCTCTCTGTGTGTTCTGCCAGCTCTAATCATACCCAGGGCAAGGAGACGTTGATTCATTGTCAATCTTGGCATGCTAATGTGGAGTCGTTTTAACAGCAGTGCAAGTTTGAATGTGAACGATAGGAAGGCCTTACTTTAGTGTTTAAATACCCAAGGATTCACACTGCTGCATGAATTTTTAGACTCTCCACGTGCAAAACATGCCTTTTCAGAAACGTGCAGCACGTCATTTAACGTTAATGCAATTTTAACGGGGAAAGCTGTTTTTGTGTTCAATATAACTTATTCATGAACAGGTTAACACTCATTACACCTACGAAATTATTTTTTTGGAGTTTGATCAATTTCTGCAATGCACACTTTCTTTTTTGGGTGAGTATATAATGTGTAGATGAGAACGTCCTCTTTGGATGCAATTGGAAAACTGACGGCTACAGGGGCCTGAAGCCCAAAAACCTTTAGCACAGTCCACAGGCCATATTTATGAAGGGATTTCAATGTAACTTGATAGGATGACTCATTTTGGAATAATTTCACTGTAGCTTGTAACTTTCGTTGATATACGTTAACTGTGAGGGCCACATACATTAACTGTGAGGTAATATTAACCCACCCCTCAGCTCTTTAGTACAGTGTACACCTCATATTATTTTTATCAAAAACGTAGCATCCAGGGAACAGAAATGAACACATTCCCAATTATCACAATTCTTGTCTTATTTCATAATCCTTTCATAAACATTGAATATTATCCTTTTCATCAAACACAACACACAAGTTAAGCTACAGTGTCATTGACACTTTCATTCGATTATTGCTTCGAATTGTTTTAAAAATGCTGCTTGAATGGTGATGACACCAAGTTTGTTCTAGTCAGTTACTGACCTTACAAAAAATAAATATTTCTGCTGCTCACTTTTACCAGATCGTACTTGGTATGAGTATATGCAGTTTCAAACAGAGTTTTCAACAATGTTCTTGCTGATATAGCCCTCATATTTTTTGTACTTGTACTAAGATGCACGTGGATTAGAAAGATATCAGCAGTTTCATCATCAAAAAATGTTTCTAGCTCGTCTGTCAATCGTGAACATGGTGTTCATGACATCTTTGAACATTCTCCAAAACTGATGAATTACTTTCAGTTAAAATTGAGGCCACTGTTTGTTCTGATATTCCATTTTGATTTTGTTCAAATCAGCGTGCCCAGCCCAGTAGGGAGGGGGTGGGGAAAAATGCTCTTAAAGTTGTAAAAAATTTTATCCTGAACTGATGGGTACAATGACTTGGTACAGAGCTTCCTTTTGAGGTGTAAAATAAAGTGTATTCAGATTCAAATTTGTTCAAATTAGGACTCTGGGGTAATATTTGGTCCCCCTGTTGGAGCCTGAATTTTAACTTGATCCAGAATGAGGAATAGTCTTTAAAAATCTGCTTCTTCAGATACACCAGTCACAATTTTTATGTGTACCCATACCATGTATGGTACACATAATGCCAGCATCCGAAGGTGGTCCTCCGTCGTTCGTCCATCCTTTGTCTGCCCATCTGTCTGTCCGTCCATCCATCTATCCGTCCATCCATCCGGCATCCGTATCCATTTCTTTGGCATTCGATAACTTGAAAAATATTGCTTGGATTGTCAAGTTACTTTATATTTGTGTTCAGGTTACTGATGTGCCGAGCTGTATAGTTTTTGGTGTAAATCTGATAATTTGATCCTGAGATATTAACTCTTTATCCTTCAAATTGAGAATTCTTCCAATCCCTTTGGCATGAGATAACTCAAAAAATATCAATCCAATTGTCATGTTACTTTATATATATCTTCAGGTTACTGATGTGCCGAGCTGTATAGTTTTTGGTGTAAATCTGATAATTTGATCCTGAGATATTAACTCTTTATCCTTCAAATTGAGAATTCTTCCAATCCCTTTGGCATGAGATAACTCAAAAAATATCAATCCAATTGTCATGTTACTTTATATATATCTTCAGGTTACTGATGTGCCGAGCTGTATAGTTTTTGGTGTAAATCTGACAATTTGATCCTGAGATATTAACCCTTTATCCTTCAAATTGAAATTCCTCCAATCCCTTTGGCATGAGATAACTCAAAAAATATTGATCCGATTGTCATGTTACTTCATATATGTGTTAAGGTTACTGATGTGCCAAGCTGTATAGTTTTTGGTGTAAATCTGGTAATTTCATCCTGTGATATTAACCCTTTATCCTTCAAATTGAGAACACCTCCAATCCATTTCTTCGGCATGCGATAACACAAAAAATATTTATCCGATTATCAGGTTACTTTATATATATCTTCAGGTTGCTGATGTTCCGAGCTGTATAGTTTTTGGTGTAAATTTGTTATTTTGATCCTGAGATATTAACCCTTTATCCTTCAAATTGAAAATTCCCTCAGTCCCTTTGGCATTCGATAACTTGAAAAATATTGCTTGGATTGTCAAGTTACTTTATATTTGTGTTCAGGTTACTGATGTGCCGAGCTGTATAGTTTTTGGTGTAAATCTGATAATTTGATCCTGAGATATTAACCCTTTTTCCTTCAAATTGAAAATTCCTCCAATCCCTTTGGCATGAGATAACTCAAAAAATATCAATCTGATTGTCATGTTACTTCATATATGTGTTCAGGTTACTGATGTGCCGAGCTGTATAGTTTTTGGTGTAAATCTGATAATTTGATCCTGTGATATTAACCCTCTATCCTTCAAATTGAGAACTCCTCCAATCCATTTCTTCGGCATGCGATAACTCAAAAAATATTAATCTGATTATCAGGTTACTTTATATATCTATTCAGGTTACTGATGTGCTGTGCCGTATAGTTTTTTTTTGTAAATCTAATAATTTGATCCGGAGATTTTAACCCTTTATCCATCAAATTAGGCACTCCTACAATCCATTTCTATATGTACCCATACCATGTATGGTGTACATAATGTCGGCATCCGTTGTGGCCCTCCGTCATACAGCTTTCTACCAGTTGTGCGTATGGGTACACATCTGACGATTTAATCGGCCTATTTTTGATACTTGGTATACAGCATCCTTAGAGGGGCAGATTTAATTTATGCACATCAGGCCCAAATTTCAAATTAGTATTATACTGGGAATATTCTCTACAAAATTTTCTTCTCCAAAACCAGTCAGAATCTATTTTTACATTTGGCATTTAACATCCTGGGGAGGGTGGAGGGGAGGGGGGGGGGGGGTGTAATTTTAAAATTTTTCAGATGAAGTCTCTAGAGGATCCCAGAGTATAACTTTGGAGTAATATGACAAATAATCTTTAAACAAATTTAGAATCTCCTTCTTCAGATCTACCATTCAAAATCTGGTGATATTTGGGAGGGGAGAGGGGTTCAAATTGATGTGCCAAGTTTGTTGCAAGTTTGATATTTGGGCTCTCTAGATTTGCATTACTGGAAATCTGGGCATTATTTCCCTAGTTTGATATTTGTGCTCCCTAGATTAACATTACTGGAAATCTGGGCATTATTTCTGTGGTAGCATCTCAATACTATAAAAAATCATCTGGCTTGGGTAATGGACAACAGAGTTATAAATAACTACATGACTTCATTCCCCTAGTGGTGTTAACTAAATAAATGTTGATTAAATCCTTCTTGTAACAACATTGTCAGGTGATCACCTCAGGCCCCCTGGGACCTTTTGTTCATTTTCTTTTCTGCTGGTATAATTCGAGCAGAGAGCGATGGAGATTTTTCCAATTATTAGCTCCACCTGACAAAATGTCAGCAGAGCTTTTGTCTTGCTAAGTTGTCTGTCGTCCGTCTGTCCATCCATTGCAACATTTTGTTTGTCCGGGCCATAATTTCTCAACCACTGAATATTTTTTAATGAAACTTCATAGCAATATGTAATTTCAAAAGATAGTGTGTCGCAAATTATAATATGGTATGTGCCTCTCAAGGTCAAGGCCCTAGGCTCTGTGACAAGGTGACACTTAGAAAACTTTGACATTTTTTTGTCTGGGCCATAATTTCTTATCCACTGACTATTTTTCAATGAAACTTTATAACAAATATGTATTATCAAAAGACAGTGTGTCATGCATTATAATATGGTATGTGCCCCTCAAGGTCAAGGTCACAGTCCCTATGATAAGGTGACACTTAGAAAAACTTTGACATTTGTTTGTCCGAGCCATAATTTCCTAACCACTGAACATAAGCTGCACCTGACAGAATGTCAGTGGAGCTTTTCTAATGCTAAATTGTGCATCATCCATCCAACTGTCTGTCCATCCATCCATCCATCCATCTATCCATCTGTCTGTCAGTCTGTCCATCCATTTGTCATCTTGCTGTCTGTTGTCAACATCTTGTTTGTCCGGTCCATATAATTTGATCTAAATGGCAGATATTGTATATACTTGCTACAATATTGCCCATGACTCAAAGGTGTTTTCTGATATTGATCCAAGGACATATCAAGGTCAAGGTCACAGACAACAAAACTTGGATATTGTTATACAATCCTTGTCCGGTCCATATATCTTGGGGTGACAGATCTTATTTATAGTTGGTACAATTATTACTCTTGACTCAAAGGTGTGTCATGACTTTGATCCAGGATCATAACCTTGTCATGACCTTGACCCATTGTCATTTCATGAAAGTTAAGGTCACAAGTAGTAATACTTGGATTCTTGTCCTATATTTAGCTTCCCCTAAATGCAGTGACCCCCGGCAGAGCTATGTAGGCGGAGCCACTTCTTGTTTTATTTTATTGTAATTGAGAGACACTTCAGGAGAAATGCTTTCCTCTACTTGAACACAAAATCTTCACATGTCAAAATTAATGAGAAAATTTCCTTTCTACAGAGTGCTTTGGTTTTTGTACTTTGTTGTTACTAATTGAACTCTGTATGAGGAAATAATGAATTAAACCTGTAAATTACTATAAGAATGTGCTATAAAATGATGACTGGAATTGATGAAAACTTTTAAATACCCTGTAAGTTAAGAGTTGACACTTTACCTAATGTTACAGGTATACCTGCAACACTATTCACAAAATGTCAGCATACAAATCTATGATTTTTAGCTCATCTTGACAAAGTCAAGCTGAGCTAATCTCTCCGTCCGTCGTCCGTCAGCACCATGTTTTGGTCTTCTCCTTCAAAGCCACTGAGCCAATTCAACTGAAAGTTTGTGTGAGTGATGGTCCCAAAGGGGCTTTGCATTTTTGTTCAACTCAACATGCCCAGCCCCATAGGGAGGGAGTGGGGGAAATGCTCCAAAATATTTTTAAAATCTTCTTCTCATGAACCAATGTGTACAATGACTTGATATTTGCTATAGAGCTTCCTTTTGAGGTGTAGAATCAAGTTTGTTCAAACGAAGTTCATGAAGCAATATTTGGCTTTGTAATGGGAGGGGTAAGATTTTTGGCCCCGCCCAAAATTTCTTTTTTCTGGACCGATGGTCCGGCTTGAACCAAATTTGGTATGTGGTATTATTGGTTCTTAAGTACTTGACCCATGCAAAAAAAGAAATTCCCGCATTCCGATGGGTACCCTGGGAGCTAAAAATAGAAATATTTTCAAACGCCTATATTTCCCAAACCACACAGAACAGGGACCTGTTATTAGCTCACCGAAGGGAGCTTAACTTATCACTTGCCGTCGTCGTTGTCTGTCGTCTGTCGTGAACTTTATGTTATCAACTTTTCCTCACAAACTACTTGACCAAATTGAAAATTAAAGTTTGTACAAATCAACATGCCAGGCCCACAGGGGGCACCAGAAATGGCATAACTCTGATAGCACTCATAAATTTTTTCAAAAATTAAAAAAAATCTTCTTCTTCAGATCCACCAGTCAGAATCTTTTCATATTTATTATACAACATCTCTAGGGGAGGGAGGGGGGGGGGGAGGGGGGGGAGGGGCAGTTTCAAGTTTGTTCAAATCGAGTCCCTGGGTTAAGATTTGGGCTCTCTATTGGATCCCGAAGTTTAACTTGGTGCAATTTGAGGAAATTTCTTCAAAAATCTTCTTCTTCAGATCCACCAGTCAGAATCCTTTCATGTTTGGTATGCAACATCTGTAGGGGGGGGGGGGGGGGGGGGGGGGGGGGGTCAGATTCAAATTTGTTCAAATCCAGTCCCTGGGTTAATAACTGGGCTCCCTGTAGGAGCCCAAATTTTAACTTTCTGAAATATGAGGAAATTTCTTTAAAAATCTTCTTTAGATCCACCAGTCAGAATGCTTTCATATTTGGTATACAACATCTCTAGGGGGGTCAGATTCAAGTGTGTTCAAATCGGGTCCCTGAGTTAGTATTTGGGCTCTCTATTGTAGCCCAAAGTTTAACTTGGTGCAGTTTGAGGAAATGTCTTTAAAAATCTTCTTCTTCAGATCAGCCACTCAGAATCTTTTCATGTTTGGTATACAACATCTACAGGGGGTGCAGATTCAAATTTGTTAAAATTGAGTCGCTAGGTTAATATTTGGGCTCCCTATGGGAACCCAAATTTTTACTTAGTGCAATGCGTGGAATATTCTTTAAAAATCTTCTTCTTTAGATTCACCAGTCAAAATCCTCTCATATTTGGTATACATCATCTATGGGGGGCCAGATTCAAGTGTGTTGAAATCAAGTTTCTCGGTTAATATTTGGGCTCACGATAGAAGCCCAAATTCGAACTTAGTGCATTTCAGGCAAATTTCTTTGAAAATCTTCTTCTCAAGATCCAGCAGGCAGAATCTTGTGATATTTGGTATGCAGCATCCTTAGGGGGGTGAGATTCAAGTTTGTTCAAGCCATGTCCCTAGGTCCATATTTGGGCTCACTGTGGGAGCTTGAATTTTAACTTAGTGCAATATGAGAAAATTTCTTTAAAAATATTCTTCTTCAGATCCACCAGTCAGAATGCTTTCATATTCGGTATACAACATCTCTAGGTGGGTCAAATTCAAGTTTGTTCAAATCGGGACCCTGGGTTAATATCTTGGCTCCCTATTTGAGCCCAAAGTTTAACTTAGTGCAATGTGAGGTGATTTCTTTAAAAACCTTCTTCATATCCACCAGTCAGAATTCTTTCCAATTAAGTATATGACATCTCAAGGGGGATCAGATTCAAGTTTGTTCAATTTGAGTCCTTAGCTTAATATTTGGGCTCTATGGGCAGGGGTGGTGTGGTGTGGGTGGGCTCATGTTACTTTCAGGTTTGTTCAAATCCATTCCTTTGTGTTTTTCCCTAAAATTTACCTCTCATGATCTCATTCCTTTGTAGTGTTGATGAACTATGTCTAACTGAATGTGACCCCAAATACTTCTTTGAACCACTTTGGCCAGTGAGCAATTAAGGCCCCTTGGGGCCTCTTGTTTGGTATGAAGTGTCCTTAGGACCAGTAGAATTGAATGATAAAAAAAAATTGCCATCGGTTATGTTAGGGTGTTCTGTAACGGGCATAGAAAAAATGCTGAGTCAGCATATTTGCAAACATTTTTAAAAATCTTTCCTTCAGAACCAATCATCAGAATCTTTTTTATATTCGGTATACAGCATTCATAGCGGGGTCAGATACAAGTTTGTTAAAATAAAGCCCATTGGTTCATATTTGGGCTCAATACAGGAGCCCAAATCTTTAATATAGAGTAATATGGGGAATATTCTTTAAAAATCGTCTTCTTCAGAACCACCAGTCAGAATCTTTTAATGTTTGGTATACATCTTTGTTATGAGGGTCAGATTCAAGATAGCTCAAACCAAGGCCCTAGGTTAAGCCCAAATTTTATCTTTGTTCAATATGGAGGGTAATTTAAAAAAATCTTCTTCCTCAGATCCACCAGTCAGAATGCTTTGATATTTGGTATGCAACATCTCTAAGGGTGTCAGATTCAACTTTGTTCAAATCAGATCCCTAGGTATATATTTGGGCTCACCATGGTAGCCCAAATTTTTACTTAGTGCAATATGAGGAAATTTCTTTAAAAATCTTCTTCTTCAGATCCACCAGTCGGAATGCTTTCATATTTGGTATACAACATCTCTAGTGGGGGGGTCAGATTCCAGGTTGTTCAATTCGAGTGCCTAGGTTAATATTTTGGCTCCATATGTGAACATGAAATTTAACTTAGTGCAATATGAGGGAATTTCTTCAAAAATCTTCTTCAGATCCACTAGTCAAAATGCTGTCATATTTGGTATACAACATCTCTGTTATTTTTCAAATCGGATCCATAGGTTAATATTTGGGCTCGCTAGGGTAGCCCGAATTTTAACGTACTGCAATATGAAGAATTTCTTTAAAAAATTTTCTTCTTCAGATCCAACAGTCAGAGTACTTTCATATTTGGAACACAACATCTCTAGGGAAGTCAGATTCAACTGTGTTCAAATCGAGAGCCTGGGTTACTATTTGGGCTCCCTATGTGAGCCAGAATTGGCCATGTTGCTGAAGAATTAAAAAAAATTGTATTCAGTACCCTTTAGAGGTGTGTAACTAAGATTAATTCACATAGGTTGTATCAAGGGGCTTCATAGGGGAGCTCTACATTTTACATTATGATCAACTGAAGAAAAAGGCGTGATGCTCGGGTTATTTTTGTCACTCTTGAGGGACTCAAGGATTGACAGTGGATCCTATGGAGATAGATTGCTTAATGTTGACATATTCTTGTGTTCTGTTCAAGATGAGCACTTCTTGTTTCAATTTTTGCCTCGAAAGCAAAAAGCTTATAATCCCTCAATGGAATGAACTCAAGGGCCTCATTCCATTGAGGAGTCATGTTTTTGAAGCAAAATTTAAATTATTATTTTGCAAGTGTCACGTCCTGTCAAATTAGGTAAAGTGTTAATTGAATATTCCTATTTAATATTTTTGTACTTTTTCAGTAGGTATTTAATCTGTGTGGCCCATCTGTATTACAAATATTGTTCAAGAAACATGCCTTTGTTTTTGATTGCATGTTTATACAACTAGATATAGCTCAGGGAGAGGAGCTCTCTTGTTTTTCAAAGGAACATTCTTGTAATTTCTTCAGTTTCTAATCTCTCGCTCCTTAAAATCACCTGAAAATGTGCCAGAAGGTCCAGAAAACTACTTTACATGACTTCTCATTCATGTACGAGAAGCCTGAGGGAGGGTGAATTTCTCCAAAATTGCAGGGTGATAGATTTTCCATGCAAAAATTATTTTCAATTTCCAAAAAAGACAAAATATGTGCCTGCCGATTTTTCAGCTAATGGACTGCCAGAGCTGAAAAATTGCAATTGCTTCTCATGCCCGGTTGTTAAAAACTATATATTAGGTAGGTGGAACATCTAGCTAATGTAATGTAGTAGAAATCAACCCTCTCTGAACTATAATGTGTTGTGATAATGGCTATTTCTTCATTTTTTTCAGGGTGCACCTTGGAAACTTGTCAGATTTTCTGACAACATCATGTGTAACAAAACTAAGTTTTGTTAAAGATCCAGATAACCCTGGGAGCACAGGTTTGTGAATATGTTTTATCTACCATTGAGTTGACATTTGTTTCACATATAAGACTGCATTTAAAAAACTCAATAGCATGATCTTTGTGATCTCAATACAATGAAAGTTTATAAACTAGGTCATGCAGAGAAGAAATGAGACCCAGAAGCACTGCTAAACTAAATATAGAGTGGGGGATGGGGTGAACGAAATATTTTTAGCTCACCTGACTTTCAGTCAGGAGAGCTATAGTGATCACTCACCGTCCGTCGTCCGTGAACATGGTGTTTGCGTCTTCTCCTCCCAAACTGCTGAACCAATTTAATTGATATTTGAGATAATAGTTTGTTATGACATCGCAATTTGATTTTGTTCAAATCAAGTTGCCTCGCCTCTTGGTAAGGCCTCGCCCAAAGAGTGTGCCTAAATCTTAAAAAATCTTCTTCTCATGAACCAGCTGTAGCAAAGACTTGATATTAGGTGTGCAGCTTCCTTTTGAGGTGTAGACTCATATTTGTTCAAGAGAAGTTTGTCAGGCATTATTTGCCTTCGTTATGGGAGGGGCAAAAAGTTTGGTCACGCCTAAAATTTCTGTTTTCAGATGAGGTCGATTTGAGCCAAATTTGATATGAGATGATAATGGGTCATAAGTAGTTGCTTGATGCAAAAAAAATTTTCTCATTGCCCCGTGGGAACCTCAGGAGCTAAAAATAGGAAAAACCTTAAAACTGCCATATCTCCAAAACTACACGCACAGAAAATTCTTTTTTTGTATAAAGCTTACTTTTAGCCAGTAGAATAGAATGGTTAAAAAAAATCCCTATCGGTTTGATCACAAGGTACTTTTTTCAGGACTTTGAAAAAGTGCTGAGTCAGCTCTTTTTAACACTGTTGGCAATGGGAAAAACATTAAAAAATCTTCTTCTCAAGATCCGGCAGGCAGAATCTTTTGATATTTGGTATGCAACATTGTAGGGTGGATCTGATTCAAGTTTGTTCAAATCGGCCCCCCTGGGTTCATATTTGGGCTCAGTATAGGAGCCCGATTTCGAACTTAGTGCATTTCAGGCAAATTTCTTAAAAAATCTTTTTCTCCAAATCCAGCAGGCAGAATCTTTTGATATTTGGTATGCAACATTGTGGGGGTGGATCTGATTCAAGTTTGTTCAAATCGGCTCCCTTGATTCATATTTGGGCTCACTATAGAAGCTTGAATTCGAACTTAGTGCATTTCAGGCAAATTTCTTAAAAAATCTTCTTCTCCAGATCCAGCAGGCAGAATCTTTTGATATTTGGTATGCAACATTGTGGGGTGAATCTGATTCAAGTTTGTTCAAATCGGCCCCCTGGATTCAGATTTTGGGCTCACTATAGATGCCCGAGTTCGAACTTAGTGCATTTCAGGCAAATTTTCTTAAAAAAATCTTCTTCTCCAGATCCAGCAGGCAGAATCTTTGATATTTGGTATGCAACATTGTGGGGTGAATCTGATTCAAGTTTGTTGAAATCGGCCCCCTGGATTCAGATTTTGGGCTCACTATAGATGCCCCGAGTTCGAACTTAGTGCATTTCAGGCAAATGTTCTTAAAAAATCTTCTTCTCCAGATCCAGCAGGCAGAATCTTTTAATATTTGGTATGCAACATTGTGGGGTGGATCTGATTCAAGTTTGTTCAAATCGGCCCCCTGGGTTTATATTTGGTCTCAGTATAGGAGCCCAAATTTGAACTTAGTGCATTTCAGGCAAATTTCTTTGAAAATCTTCTTCTCAAGATCCAGCAGGCAGAATCTTTTTGATATTGGGTCCTCCACCATACTTAGGGGGTGAGATTCAAGTTTGTTCAAGCCAAGTCCCTGGGTTCATATTTGGGCTCACTGTGGTAGGCCGAATTATAACTTAATTCAAAATGTGGAATTTTCTTTAAAAATCTTCTTCAGATCCAGCAGTCGGAATGTTTTGATATTTGGTAAGCAGTATCCTTAGGGGGGGTGAGATTCAAGTTTGTTCAAGCCATGTCCCTAGGTCCATATTTGGGCTCACTGTAGGGGCTGAATGATAACTTAGTTCAAAATGAGGAATTTTCTTTAAAAATCTTCTTCTTCAGATCCAGCAGTTGGAATGTTTTGATATTTGGTATGCAGCATCCTTAGGGGGGTGGGAGGGAGGGGGGGGGGGTGAGATTCAAGTTTGTTCAAGCCACGTCCCTAGGTCCATATTGGACTCACTGTGGGAGCTCGAATTTGTAACTTAGTTCAAAATGAGGAATTTTCTTTAAAAATCTTTTTCTTCAGATCCAGCAGTTGGAATGTTTTGATATTTGGTGTGCAGCCATCCTTAGGGGGTGAGATTCAAGTTTGTTAAAGCCAAGTCCCTGGGTTCAATATGGGCCTCCCTGTGGCTGCCCCAATTATAACTTAGTTCAATATGAGGAATATTCTTTAAAAATCCTCTTTTTTTTAGATCCACTGGTCAGAATCTTTGGATATTTGGTATAAGCTTTTCTTAGGAGGAGCAGATGCAACTTGTTGAAATCAATTCTCTGGGTTGATATTTAGGCTACCATGTCAGGTGAGCACCCTCAGGCCCCCTGGGGCCTCTTGTTTGTCTAGTGACAACAGAGAAATATGTCCTTATGCTTGGTTAAGAGTGTATATTCCACTTGTATAGGCTAAAGTCCAGGGTCTTCCCAAGAAAAATTATTATGTCAATTGGAGCACCTTGATTAGTTTTTGAAGGTTCAAGTCTCCAGAAAGTGAATGAATAACTAGCAAAATGACCCTGGAAATACCAGGGTGAGATTAACCAGCTTTTAGGATTTCAGGCATGCATGTTGGGCTGTCACTTTTCAGAAAAAGTGTGTCAGGGTGGGGCTCCTTCAATCCGCACCTCATGGCTACACGACTGAATTGAGACCTATAAGATAATCTCAGAATCTAAGTGGATAAAAAATGGAAAAATGTGTTCATGAACTATTAGATGGAGTCTTTTCAAATTTGGTAGATAACTTTATTTAATCCTATAGAAGTTTTATTCATGGTATTCAGCACTCATGAAAGTTATGGCTCCAAAAAGAGAGGTTCTGGTATACCAGATAGTACCCCTGAGATTTTTGTCTCCGGCTTTTTGAAAAAAAACGGGAGTTATTAAATTCGGGGTGTCCCTCCATCCTTCCATCCTTCCGTCCTTCCATGTTTTCCGTTTCCAGACTCTAACTTTCCTTACAATCAGTCGATTTCGATGAAATTTGGGTAGTAGATCACTTTCATCAATTGTGGGTCCAAGTTCGAATATGGGCATTTTCCAGTCATATTCAATTAGGTTGCTGAAATTTGATTGGCTGACAGTTTCCAGACTCTAACTTTCCTTAAAATGAACCGATTTCGTTGAAATTTCATATATGGATTACTTTTATCAATACCTAGGTCAAATTCGGATGTGGGAAATTTTGAACCGAAAATCTGTCCGTCTGCCTATCCGTCTGCCCTGTGCGTCACCGCACCTCGGACTAAAAGCCGTATTTATGAACCGATCTTCACGAAACTTCTTGGGTATTTTTGTTATCATTGTGAGACCAGAATATGTGTTTTGGGGTTTGGTCCAAAATTCAAGATGGCCACCAGCAGCCATTTTGTTCCGAAATTGATTGTAATCAGTTTTTTGTACAAAACTTCTATATGAAAGTTCGGATTTGAATAAATTTTTGTACGAATGTTTAGTAACATGCGATACATCACATATAATACGGGTTTTGTTCTCGTCAAAAAATTATGCAAATTAGGGAAACTTTGATTTATTCAGTGCTACTACTAATGCACAGTAAGTGCACACCTTCCGTGTTTTTCGTTTCCAGGCTCTAACTTTCCTTACAGTCAGTCGATTTCGATGAAATTCGGGTAGTAGATCACTTTCATCAATTGTGGGTCCAAGTTTCGAACATGGGCATTTTCCGTGGATATTTAATTAGGTTGCTTAAATTTGATTGGCTGATGGTTTCCAGACTCTAACTTTCCTTAGAGTCCACCGATTTCAATGAAATTTCATATATGGATTACTTTTCACATCAGTTTAATGTAATATGTCTCATCATACAGTCTTAATTTTTAGTGATTCTCACAGTTTTACTCCACATCACTTTATTTGCTTTGACAGTGACCTCCATGAAAATAAATCTGATAACCACTGTCTGAAGCACTGTCTATTCTGTCTCTTCTAAATAACTTCCACTTGCAACTCAACTATATGCCACTGGATGCATTAATTCCCCTTGAAACTGCTGCCCAGCGGGAGACATGAATTCACTGAATTTGCTTGTGACATTTTGGACTCCTTTGCAAATGCTGACTGTTTCTGTTGTTTCAAATGTACTTTTCTAGAATGTTGTGACTACCAAAAATCTGTTCCTCACATCTGGGTATACCAAAATGACCAGTCCAACTCCATGGGGAACCAGAAAGAGTTTAGGCTCAGGTTTGACAAAGAATGAATCGAAATTATGTCATTTTGCACTGTTTGGAAAAGCCTGATGGTTTTAGGTGTTTTCAGAAATATTTTTATCCCCCATCCTATAGGAATCTGGAGATATAGCAATCAATCTTTTCATCCCTCTGTAAACAAACAAAAATCGTCAACTCAGTTAATTCAAGGCTAATTGTTTTGAAACTTAATACAATGGTGCATATTGAAAAGAGGATGAAGATATCATATTTAGGGTTTTGATTGTCAGCAAAAATGTCCACCATCTTCTATTTTGTTCAGTTTTGTGAGTTCTTGTGTTGATGAAAAATTAAAACAAAAATTACCAAAACTCTGTTAATTCAAATCCAGTTGTTATGAAATGTAATGCAGTGATACATATTGACAAGAGAAAGAGGATATTATGCTTTGGGATTTGACAGGCATCAAAAATGGCTACTGTTAAAAAACATATCAATAATGCTTTTTTATGCAAGCACGTCCAAACACTGATTTGGATTTGGATTATTATTGGTCCAGAAAATAACTAGCATAATATAGATAACATTCTGTATGGCTTTTTCTGCCATATTGTATAAATTTGCTAGCCATCTTTCCATCTGTCCCCAAATCACCATCATTCAATAATACATAATAATAATAATAATAATTCAGTGTTTCATATATATATATATATATATTTCTTTATTCTGCAGTATACTAGTACATTAACAACGAGATAACATTACAAACTACAAGAACATAACCTAGTATACAGCATGGAAACTGCATAGCCTAAAAGGCTGTCTCCCTGTCATTCCCATAAAATAATATATCAACTCGGTTTGGCATCAGCGTATCAAATATTCTTTTCAAAGACAGGAATATTTATAGTTTGTTTATGAATCATGCAGCTAGATGGGATCAATAGGTCAACCCAGACAAACACCCCACCACCCCCTACCCACCCACCCCCATCCCCCAATTAGGCTTTTTTTTCTTTTGTTCAATATGCATTTTGAACTATTACATGCGGAACCTTTTTTTAAACTTACCCCCCCCCCCCCTCCCCCCCCCCCCCCCCCCCCCCCTGCTGGGTGCCAATTAGGGACTTTTTTTTTTTTTCATCAAAAATGCTTGTTTACAGTTTTGGTTAAAAACCCAGACAAACACCACTGCCCCCTCTCCCCCAATTAGGCATTTCTTTTTTTCTATTTCCACCAATATGCATTTTGAACTATTTACAGTCACTACATGCAGAACCTTTTTTTTTTTTTTTTTCCTTTTGTCAGAAATGCTTTTTTACAGTTTTGGTTAAAGTTTGTGATTAAAAATCCAGACAGAAATTATCCCCCACCCCCCAATTAGGCATTTTTTGAATATGCATTTTGAACTTTTTACAGTCACTACATAAGAACCTTTTTTTAAACTCATGTAACCCCCCCCCCCCCCCCCCCCCCCCCCCAGGGGGCCAATTAGACACTTTTTTTTTCTTTCGTCAAAAATGCTTTTTTTACAGTTTTGGTTAAAGTTTGTGGTTAAAAACCCAGACAAACACCACCACCCATCCCCCACCCCCCACCCCATGGTGCCAGTTTTTTTTTTTTCTCTGCTCAAAATGCATTCTGAAGGATTTAGACTGACCAGATGTGAAAAAAAAAAATGGACTCCCCTAACACACCCCCACTCTCCCCCACCTCTCACCCCCCACTCCACCTCCTCCTCATCCAGGGCCATTCATGCAATATTTTTTCTTTGGTACAAAATGCATTTTTAGCCTGACTGTTTATAGTCAGGGCTATAGTCATGACTTTTGTCCGTCCATCTGTCAGTCCATCCATCTGTCTGTAAACAATTGGTTTCCGACTGATAACTCCAGTTTGGATTATTTGATTTCAACCAAAGTTGATATGTGTATTTTCCAGCTAGTAATACAGGCCAGGTTTCAATATAGGTCCCACAACTCCCCCCCCCCCCCCTATACCTCCCCCCCCCCCCCCCCCCCCCACACACACACACAAACGTGTCACTCATTTGTTCGATCCGCAAGTATACAGAAGAAGTCTCCTTGGTTATGAATCGAAATTAAGTATTTTTATTGTTTACTAATCATATATATTTCATTTTCAGGTTATTTTATTCAACTTTGTGGGGAGTTAGTTTAGTACAGTAACTGGGACAAAGTTAGGAGGTCTTAAATAAAACTGTGAGCGCTAAGTTGTCGAACGGTTCGTCGTGTTGCCTTTTGTCGCGTGTTTACAGTTTTCCCTGTCCGATCGCGTAAATTTGTCTTGATGATGGTGAGCAAGTTTGTTCAGACGGAGGTAAGTATGGAGGTAAATACGTGTAATATCGCGGTCCAGGTCAATGGTGCCAACGGGGTAAGTATTGGTGTGCAGACAGAGGTCACTGGGAGTGTCGGTCAGAGCCGGGTTGGTGGGGCCACCGATGGCGATATTGGGCTTGAAGTTTGTAAACAGTGTTCTATGATGTATGGGGACTGTCGCTCGATGGGATATGGAGAGGTATGTGCAAACTGTCAGGAAATCCTCCGCTTACTTGAGACAATTGTTAAGTTTGAGGGGGAGATTGCTGAGCTGAAGGGAAAACTTGGTAGGGCGGGGCTGTCTGGAATTACGCCTGTGAAAGTAGCTTTCCGAGAAGGATGGAAGGTTGTCGGTGGTTCCAAGAGGAAACATGGGGGTAGAACCTTTGATGTGAATGAGGTAGGTGATGAGGTGGGGGCTGCTAGAAAAGTACGTAGGACAGATGAGGGGGGCCCAGGCCGGAGCAATGCTGTAAAGCGTTTGGCGTGGACTATCAAAAGTGGTAGGAAAGGGGGGCCAGAGAAGCAGGTAGATAGGGGTGTAAAGTCCAAAGGCAGTGGGGAGTGCAGCACCAGAAACAGATTTGATGTGCTCGATTCGGAAGAGACAGAGGGGGAGATGGAGGTAGTTGCAACAGATAGTAGCTTGGGGTCTAGGCCAGGAAAATGGAGGAGGGATCCGGAGGAAGATCAGGGGAGTAGTCCAGGTAGTTCAGGGCCTGGAAGGAGACGGAGGGACAAGAATAGGAGTAATCCTAGGTCAAAGATACCGATACTGATATTGATTCCGAGTGGGGCTGTTGGAGAGGAAGAGGACGCTGTAAACAATAGGAGACTAGAGGAGATAAATAGGGCGAGGGCCGAAAGTAAGTTGGTGGTTGCGGGAAGTAGCATAGTTCGGGGGATCGACAAGGTTGTCTGTGGTCCGGACAGTAAAAATAGAACAGTTCTGTGCTTTCCGGGGGCTAAAGTGGAGGACCTGAGGGATAGAGTGGACGGTATTGTAGCTGGGTCGGGGCCTGATCCGGTAGTGGTATTACATGTGGGGTCCAATAACATCAGGGAGAGGAAATCAGTTTGTTTGGTGGACACATACAAGGACCTAATTAGTAAGCTACTTAGCAGGAATGCTCGGATCATCGTTTCAGGGGTGCTCCCCGTTATGGGTGGTGGGAATGAGAGGAACTCGCGGATTATGGCACTAAACGAGGAGCTGGAAGAGCACTGCAAAGACTTGGGAATACATTTCATTGACCACTGGGATTCATTTTGGGGACAAGGAGAGTTGTATGGGCGAGACGGATTGCATTTAAGTAGGATGGGTACAGACCTGTTGGGCCAAAAAATTTTACAGGTGACTGGGCCTTTTTTGGAGAAAAGGGGGGTAGGGGACCACAGCCGATAACCCAGAGGGGCACAAATGCTGGGAACATAGGAAGAACAACAAACATGCACAATACAGGGACATACCAGGGTTATAATAATGTGCCAGTGATGACAAAAAAACAAAGATTCATTAAGTTTGGGTACTGCAACATCCAGGGTCTGCACAAGAAAGTAAGCGAAATATCAACAATGATGGACGAAGGAGACTTCGATATAATGGGTCTAAGCGAGACGTGGATACGACGGGATGAGCGGGTTGATCAGATGAAGGGTTGCGTGTGGATAGGAGCTGGGCGAACTGAGGGTCAGAAATGGGGTGGGGGTGTTGGCATCTACGCTAGAGAGGAATTACAGCCCTCATTGATTACAGATCTCACAGAAGCAAGGACTCAGATTCCAGTATCCAACGAAATAGTCTGAGCAAAAATCAAGTTAGGAAGCAGGAGTGTTGCCATTGGTGTTGTATACTTAGCAGTGGAGGGAAGTAAGCCCGAGTGGAATGATTCAATATATACAACTCTTAGATCGAATATCACAGAGCTTGGAAGCAGAGGGTTCAGTATTGTCCTAATGGAGGACTTCAATGGGCACATCGGGGATAAGGAGGAGGGCATACAGGGAGGTGATAGGAAAATTAACATGAATGGGAGGAAGATGTTGGACCTATCAAAAGAGCTTGGTTTAAAGATCCTGAACAGGGATGCGAAATGTAAGGGTAAATGGACCTGGGAGAGGAACAATAAGAAAACAATAATTGATTATATACTCACTGACATTAGCATATGGAGGGAGGTTATAGATGTAGAAATAGATGACGAGGGAAAAAATGACTTGGGTAGTGATCACAACCTGATAACAGTTAAGATTATGGGCAAAAAGACGAATAGTGACAGAAATACCTTCAAGGAAGTTTGGGGACTAAAACAAGGAGCCGACTGGAAGCAGTTTCGGGAAAAACTAAAACCAAATCTTGAATGTATACCTAGGGATGCAAATGTCCAGAGTATTTCAGATGGCATAGTAAATAGCCTAACAGAGGCAGGGAAGGATTGTATAGGAAGGGTGAGGGTCCCAACGAGAGAGCTTGGATACAGGGTTAACGAGGGACTGAAAAAGGCTATAAAAGAAAGGAAGGTGAAATGCGCTGCTTACAGAAGAAGTAGGAAGCTTAAAGGAGTGGATAACAATGACACGAGACTAATGAAAGGAGAATATGAACTGGCACGGAGAAAGGTGAATGAGATAAAGAATAATAATAGGAAGGAGCGCAATTGCAGTCTTGCCAGAACAATAAAGAAAACGGGGGGTTCGAGCTCAAACTGGAACTGGGTAAATAAACGGGAGGAAAGTAGTGTGCAGAGTATAAAGTGGATGGGGAAAGTACAGAAGATAAAGGCCGTATCGCTTCAGAGTTAGTCAAGCACTGGGAAAAGATAAACGATAGGCGATGAGGCAGTGGGTCCCCACCAAAAAGAAATACACTGGTGGAGGAGAACCTATCCAATCGTGTATGTAGCGAAATAACGGCAGAAGAAGTGCGGAACGTGGTCTCGAAATTAAAAATGGTAAAGCGGGAGGGACTGATGAAATTCCGAACGAATTCCTCAAAAATGGAGGGGAGGCACTTATTGAAGTCCTGACAAACCTTTTCAACCTGGCTCTGCGAAAGCAAGAGGTCCCCAGAGAGTGGAGGGAAAGTAAGGTGTCATTCATACACAAAAACGGGGATAAGGAAGTTCTAGATAACTATAGGGGGATATCAGTTAGTAGTAACATCGGAAAAGTATTCTGTAAGGTCATATACGGTAGACTAGAGGAAGTTATTGAAGAGAAAGGTTTTTTAGGAGAAATTCAAAATGGTTTCAGGAAAGGACGAAGAGTCACTGATCACCTATTTACACTCACCCAACTGATAGAATCAACAAAGGCTGAAAAGAAAAAGATGTTTCTGGCATTTCTAGATGTGAAAAAAGCGTACGACCGAGTGTGGAGGGAAGGTATGTGGCGAAAGCTCGAGGGCATCGGACTGGGTGGTGACTTTGTGGGAATCATGAAAGCACTGTATACAGATGTGCAAAGCCAACTTAGTCTAGGGAGTATCACTACAAAACGAGTCCCTATGGATATAGGCCTCAAGCAGGAGTGTATCTTTTCACCGATTTTGTTTGCATTGTATGTTAAAGATTTATGGGACGAACTAATTCAGAGTGCGGAGGGGTAAATGTTGGAGACATAAAGATACCAGGCTTATTCTTTGCGGACGACATGGTGTTAATGTCTAGAACTGAACAGGGGCTAGAGAAACTGCTGGAAATTGTTGGTAGATATGGGAACACTTGGCGGCTCGAACTAAATGAAAATAAAAGCAAGGTAATACCCATTGGACGCAAGGTAGATATGACGAAGAGATGGAGAGTGGGGGAGTTCTCAATCCCCGAAGGGGAAAGCAAACAAATCACTGTAGGAGAAACGGGAGAGTATGAGTATCTAGGGGTAAGCATAAGTATAACGGGAAGAGGGGTATACAGAAATTACTCAGCCAGACTGATTCTGAAGGGGAAAAGAATTCTGAACCAACTAAAACTTTTAGGGAAAAATAGTTTCAATAAGGTCTTTGTGGGGAAATCACTGTGGGAGAGGGTGGGTTTACCAAGTATAATGTATGGCACGGACGTGATTCCATTAAACCAAACCGTTATTAAGAAGTTGGAAAGTACTCAGAATGATGCCGGCAGATGGATAACAGGGTCGAGTAATGCTGCAGCTTTGGAAGCAGTAAGGGGGGAGCTTGGGTGGATGAAAATCAAGGACAGGGTAGATTTGGGAAAACTGTGTTACTTTAACTACTTGAGAAACCTGCCTGACAACCGGTGGTGCAAATTGATGCTCGATACCATTTGGAATTCTAATATAGAAACGGGGTGGTCAAAACATGTGAGGGAACTAATGGACAATTACTCTATAGAGGTCACAAACATAGAAGTAGGAATGAAAGAAGGCAAAAGGTTTGTCAAAGAGAGAGTCATGGAAGATTGCATTTGAAACTGGTGAGCAGGGGTTAGCGTGAAAAGATCACTGCAGTGGTTACAATATAAAGAAAAGCCAGCTTTTGAGAAGTACCTAGATGGCACCTTTGGAGGGTCACTGCTGTTCAAACTGAGATCAAGATCACTGGAGCTTCGGGGAAAAATTGGGAGAGATGGGGAAAAGGGATGCCAAATGTGCCACTCTGGAGTAGTGGAGACCCTGGAACATTTTCTCTTGGAATGCCCACAGTATATACCTCATAGAATAAAATTTACTGGAAGAATAATGCAGAAGTGGGGTGAAGAAACAAAGGATAGATGGCTGAAGGGGGACACGAGGGAGAGGGTAGGAATGCTTATTGAAGAAATTGAAAAAGAGGAAGTGAGGGACACTATTAAGCAGTTTATATCTGAATGCTGGGAGGAGAGGAGGGGAAGAGGGGGTGGGGTGCAGGGGGAATGATGGCCTTCTCTTATGAGGACCGCGACAAATCAGCGGCTGGCCAAAGAGTTATTATTATTATTATTAGGCAGTTATTCCACAAAATGCATTTTGAAGGATTGGGAGTTATTACATGCAAAAAAGAAAATTGACTCATATAGCCCAACATTGCTTTATGTACTGCATCTTTAATCCTTTACCTAACACAAGTTGAAGCCAACAGTACAAATTATTTTTCTGAAACATCAGATTTTTTCATTTTTTATTTACTTCGAACCATGGCTTATTACTCCTTATTGGAACAAGCTCATCAAGTTTGTTCCATTAATAGGTCATGAGATATGTTTTGAAGTAGAGAAATGAAAAACTAAAATTTGAATAGCAAATTTTGTTTATCACGAATGCAGATATGGCAGATTTGTTAGGTAAACTGTTAACAAAAAATGGCTCCGACTATTTTGCGTCTAAGCATTGCCTTTCCTGGGACAGTCGGGCTGCATGCGTGACATCACTCTAGTTTGAACTTGGATCTACTATATTGCTGAGTTAGAGGGTCTATACTATTCCAAATTCTTGGAAAGGAATGGAATGGCAATTTTGCAGAAAATTGAGCTCTTGGTTTATGTGTTTCTATTTTACCAGTCGGCCTTGTATTCATCCCCGAAGGGTTTCTGTAGACCTGAAAGGTGTTATCGAATGACATAGGGAGTTTTTTGTTCATCCAGTCATGCATAAAGAGGGAGACGTGAAGGCTGTAGAGATCTTTAAATTTCAGAATGCCACCATCTCTGAAAAGTGGGTCTGTGTGTGAGTTATATACCTTCGTAGTTATGATTCGGACGACTCTTTTTTGCAGCTTGAAAATTCTGTTGGTGTAGGTCAAATGACCCCAAACCTTAATACCATATATGGGATGACAGTGGATCAATGAAAAGTACAAAGTTTTCATTGCCTTTGTGGGGAGAAATTTCTTTGCCCTATTTAGGGCAAAAATTGCACTTGCCATTCTTGAACATTCTGCAGAAACATGGTATTTAAATTTCATATTTTCGTCTATATACACACCAAAGAACTTTAGAGCAGCTTTATCTTGTTCGTTCCCAACAGCCTCAATATTTGTATTATTCAGAGATAATTCAATGTTGTTTACCCTATACAAATCATTTTGTGGGTGAAGAAGCATATATTTAGTTTTAGTGGGGTTGAGGGCTAATTTGTTGGCAGAACACCAGTGATTTATTTTGTCTAATTCGGAATTTACACTATCTGTAAGTGTGTCAAGGTTGTTGTCTGATCTATATGCCGTTGTATCATCGGCAAAGGAAAGTAGATTAAGCACAGTGGAGTTGCTAATATCATTAATGTACAATAATAGAATAGGACCAAGAATAGACCCTTGAGGTACACCAGTGTTTATTGTTAAGGTTTCTGAAACAATATTCGAGAACGAGATAAATTGGCTTCGGTCGGTTAAATAATTTTGAAACCACTGGTGGGTTATACCTCTAGTAAGATTGAGTGGTCAATGCTGTCGAATGCTTTCGAGAAGTCTAAGAATATAGAAATGGTGCAGTTCTTTGTTGGTTTATCATTTTCAGTTACCATGCTATTCAGTAAGTTCAATATGGGTTGGACCGTCAAATGCTTTGTTCTAAAGCCAAACTGGTACTTGTATAAGATATTACTTTTATCAATAAACTCCACTAGTCTTTTGTACATTAATTTCTCAAGTACTTTTGAGAACGTGGGTAGGATACTGATGGGGCGATAGTTGTTAAATATTTGAGGATCACCAGACTTGAAGATTGGTATAACTTTAGCTATTTTCATTTTGAATGGCACGTGACCAGATGAAAATGAAGTATTAATGATATGTGTTAATGGACTGGCAACTTCATAAGCGACTGCTTTCAGGAGTTTCGTGGACAGTTCGCCCTGATCCCTTGTTGGTTTCGAGGACAACTTAGAAATGTTATGAATAACTTCCTGGGTGTTTGTTGGAGTCAGAATAATGAGTTTCCATTACTTTGCTTCATATAGTGTGAAAAATGGATGTTCGTATCTGGCACTTGTTCACCTACTGATTTTCCAATGTTTGCGAAGAATGTATTGAATTTATCGGCAATGATTTTGGGATCCGTTACAAGGGTATCACCATCAAAACAAGTATCAGGTGATTTAATTTTTTGGTCTGATTTATTAATTGCTTTACATAGGATTTCCCACGACTTTTTAAGGTTATTTTCATTTTCCAGCAAAATATTATGGTAATAATCTGATTTGCTTGCCCATTTGATCCGATTGAGGATTTGACAGTACTGCTTGTAGGCTGTAGTATTTTGAGCTGTTGGAGATTTTAGCTTTTTGGAGTACAATTTTTGTTTATGTAGAGAAGACTGTAATAGTCCAGCTGACATCCAGGGCGAGCGTTTAATATATTTCGAGGGAACAGGTGTTGCTTTTAATGGGAAAGCTTCGTTGAATGCTTTATAGAAGGTGTCCAAAAATAGGTTGTATGCCAGGGTGGTATTGGAAGCGTCAAAGACGCTAGAAAAATCACTGCCTAATAAGAGTCTTTTAAAGCGATCGATGTTCTCTTTCTTGAACGAGCGTTTATGAATTTTGGTAGGGTGCCCAAGTTGTTCTTCCAAGTTACCGATGTAAAACGTTGCAAAGTGATCGCTGATGTCAGAAATAACAATTCCAGAAACATGCTCAGAGGAATCGTTACTAAAGATATGGTCTATAAGAGTTGCTGAAGTATTGGTAACTCTCGTTGGTTTAGTGACAAGGGGCATGAAGCCTGAGCTGAACATAGAGTCAATAAAAAGTTCAGTTTTATTATGATTAGTGAAGTTGAGCAGGTCAAGGTTGAAGTCACCCATAAGGTAGGCTCTTTTGTTTTCACGATTGATTTTATTCAATAGATCGGACATTGTGGAGAAAAAAAGGTCAAGATCAGCTTTTGGTGCAGTGTTGGGCCTGTAGATAATCCTGATTATGCATTTCTTTTTAGAGGTAGTTTCAATGAAATGGGATTCAAATACATGTGGTATAAAGATTGACAGATCACTTCGATGTTTAAAACCGATGTTGTCCTTGATGAATAATCCTGCACCTCCCCTGCCATCATCATTTGCAGGTCGAGTGTGGTGAATTAGAGGGTTATAACCGTCGAGTTCAAAACAGATATTCTGTTTGACATTGAATATTTCAGTAAATCTCACGACATCAAATAAATTTTTCCCAGGATGCATGTTGTGTTAGAGGTTTTGGATATTCTCAAAGTTAGCATTCAGACTTCGGCAGTTCATGTTGAAAAGAGAAAACGACTTATTTTTTGCTGGGATTTCCCTACTAAAGTTTTCTGATGTATAGTATTTACAGCTGGGGTTTTCAATAGCTTAGGGAGGGTCTGTGTCACTATAGTCAATTCTCAATGATGTGTTAAACTTAGATATGAAGTCATAAGCATCAGACGTCAGATCTCATCAAAATGGATAGTATTAGCCATATCCAAAATAGTTTGAACTGAAGCCCTGCCTTTGAGAGATGACATATTTTTGCCTAAAATGGGACATTTACTAAACAATTTAGGCATTTTCGGGATTACACTGATGCCAAAGATGTGTGAGCGGAAACATGGTGTCATTGAAATGGTGGGAGTACTCTTTAGGAGTTATAAAATTGTTTATAGGCAAAGAGGCATAAATTGAGAAACCAGATGTTTGAAAACACTTGACTATATAAAATGTACGAACACATACATACAGGTGAATACACATATTCATATGTATGTAGCCTCCTACACACATGATCGTTCCACGAACTAGCCAACATATTAGCGTGTAGGCTAATTCGTAAAAGGACCATGTATGCATGAAGGTACAACCTCATCTTATAAATTTTATTGACGTTGTACAGACTCTTGTGCTGTGGAAGAGAGTAAGATAATTGCAGTGTGAGTGAAACATGTCACTCATGTAACATTTTCATAAATGTAACTATAAATGACTGAATTCTTAGAATTATCATTATGTTATGAACCAAGAATTAATTGGATGGTATTTGGTACTTTTTGTTTGAAGTTGCGTGGATGCAGAGAAATTCTCGGGGATTCGAGCAACATCACTGGTCCAAATTGTGTCAGTAGACGGTTTGTTACCACAAACTGGACAATGATGGGCAGAGGAAGACAATAAATCGAATTATTATCCCCGCATTTTCAAAAATGTGGGGATATTGTTGTGATCTCCGTCCTTACGTCCGTCCGTCCGTCCGTCCATCCGTACGTCACACCCTGAAAGGCTCTTAGGGTATTCAGTTCGAAATGTTTAAACTATGCTAATGTGTTCAGGTAACATCTCTAGATGTGCATGAAGGTTTTGGAATTTTGAATTTGCCCCCGGTGGTTCCAGTGGAACCACTTTTATCGTTAGAAAATCAGTTTTCATCGAAAGGCTCCTAGGGTATTTAATTTGAAATGCTTAAACTATGCTAATGTGTTCAGGTAACATCTCTAGATGTGCCTGAAGGTTTCGGAATTTTGATTTTGCCCCCGGTGGTTCCAATGGAACCACTTTTATCGTTAGAAAATCAGTTTTCATCGAAAGGCTCCTAGGGTATTCAATTTCGAAATGTTTAAACTATGCTAATGTGTTCAGGTAACATCTCCAGATGTGCATGAAGATTTCAGAATTTTGATTTTGTCCCCGGTGGTTCCAGTGGAACCACTTTTATCGTTAGAAAATCATTTTTCATCGAAAGGCTCCTAGGGTACTCAATTTGAAACGTTTAGACTATGCTAATGTGTTCAGGTAACATATCTAGATGTGCCTGAAGGTTTCGGAATTTTGATTTTGCCCACTTTTATCGTTAGAAAATCAGTTTTCATCGAAAGGCTCCTAGGGTATTCAATTTCAAAACGTTTAAACTATGCTAATGTGTTCAGGTAACATCTCTAGATGTGCCTGAGGGTTTCGGAATTTTGATTTTGCCCCCGATGTTTCCAGTGGAACCACTTTTATCGTTAGAAAATCAGTTTTCATCGAAAGGCACCTGGGGTATTTAATTCAAAACATTTAAACTATGCTAATGTGTTCAGGTAACATCTCTAGATGTGCATGAAGGTTTCGGTATTTTGATTTTGCCCCCGGTGGTTCTAGTGGAACCACTTTTTATGGTTAGAAAATCAGTTTTCATCGAAAGGCTCCTAGGGTATTCAATTTCGAAACATTTAAACTATGCTAATGTGTTCAGGTAACATCTCCAGATGTGCATGAAGGTTTCAGAATTTTGATTTTGCCCCCGGTGGTTCCAGTGGAACCATTTTTATCGTTAGAAAATCAGTTTTCATCGAAAGGCTCCTAGGGTATTCAATTTGAAACGTTTAAACTATGCTAATGTGTTCAGGTAACATCTCTGGATGTGTATGAAGGTTTTGTAATTTTGATTTTGCCCCCGGTGGTTTCAGTGGAACCACTTTTATCGTTAGAAAATCAGTTTTCATCGAAAGGCTCCTAGGGTATTCAATTTGAAACGTTTAAACTATGCTAATGTGTTCAGGTAACATCTCTAGATGTGTATGAAGGTTTTGTAATTTTGATTTTGCCCCCGGTGGTTCCAGTGGAACCACTTTTATTGTTAGAAAATCAGTTTTCATCGAAAGGCTCCTAGGGTATTCAATTCGAAATGTTTAAACTATGCTAATGTGTTCAGGTTGCAACTCTAGATGTGCATGAAGGTTTTGGAATTTTGATTCGACCCCCGGTGGTTCCAGTGGAACCACTTTTATTGTTAGAAAATCAGTTTTCATCGAAAGGCTCCTAGGGTATTCAATTCGAAATGTTTAAACTATGCTAATGTGTTCAGGTAACATCTCTAGATGTGCATGAAGGTTTCAGAATTTTGATTTGACCCCAGGTGGTTCCAGTGGAACCACTTTTATCATTGGAAAATCAGTTTTCATTGAAAGTCTTCTAGGATATTTAATTTGAATCGTATAAACTATGCTAATGTGTTCATGTAGCATCACTAGATGTGTATGAAGGTTTCGGAATTTTGATTTTGCCCCAGGTGGTTCCAGTCAAACCACTTTTATTGTTAGAAAATCAGTTTTCATCAAAAGGCTCTTAGGGTATTTAATTCAAAACGTTTAAACTATCTGGTGTTTAGGTAACATTTCTAGATCTGCAGTGAGGTTTTGGAATTTTGATTTTGCTCCAGGTGGTTCCAGTGGAACCACTTTTATCGTTAGAAAATCAGTTTTCATCGAAAGGCTCCTTGGGTATTAATTCGAAACGTTAAGACTATGCTAAGGAGTTGCTAAGGAAATGCTCGGATACACCATTGTGTGCTTTGCACACAAATAACTCGATCTAGTTGTGTTTATGCAACTAAAGAATATCTGGCATAACCATGACGCTACATGATCCTGGTTGATGACATGTGAAGTTTATACTAAACAACCTCAATGGAGTTTGAATTGATTGGGGTTGGGATGGGGTAGAGGTGGGGGTTGGCCATTCACATTTAAAGGAAATATATTCTCTCCAAATTATGTGCGTCTAGAAGGCAAGCACTCCAAGCGACTCGCAGTGTGACCATATAACACTGTCCACTGCGAATCACTTGCAGTGCATGCAAGACTCTCTCTCTATGTATATAAGTGGTTGATAGTGGGAAATCTGGATCAGGTGAGAAATGGAAGCAGAGATTTTCGCGTCCGGTCAGAACGGGCTACATGTATACAGACCCTTACACAAATTTCTGTACATAATCACACCAATACCCGACCCCAGTTGGTAACATACAATGTATATTCCAAATCGTCTCAAGACATGCAAATATTTTCGAGACTGGATAGTATATGTGTAGAGGCTGTATATTTACACACCAACTGGAATAGGTGTCGTAACAATGCCCACACATGATTCTAATTGGTGACATGTGGAGTTTATACTAAACAATCTCTATGGAGTTGGAATTGATTGAGGGGTGGGGGGTGGGAGCGGACACCGATTCACATTTAAAAGAAATAGATTTTCCTCAAATTATGTACGTCTATTTTGCACACACTGCAAGCGACTCGCGGCGTGACTGCATAAACACGGTCACACTGCGAATTGCTTGCCAATGTGAGCAAGATTCTCTATTTATTTTTAAGTTGTTGGTAGTTGGAAATCTGGATCAGGTGAGAAACGGAAGCAGACAGCGATTTTGGAGTCCAGTCAGAACGGGCTGCACATATACAGACTCATACACAAATATGTGTACATAATCATGCCAATACCTGACCCAAATTATATATATATGCATATGGACAAGTGGAAGAGGACATGGCATTTCGAGTTTTGACAGGCATCAAAACATTTCTGTAGTCGGCCATCTTTGTTTCCCAAAATAGCAATAACACTTGCTTATCAATAACGCCCAAACAGTCATGTAGATTTTGTTTATTTTTGGTATGAAAAACAAATAGCTAATGTGTATAACATACTGAGTTTTTCTCTCCTGTATAATCATACAAACTAGCCAGCCACCTTGAAAGAGTGTAATTAAGAAACAAAAACCACCATAACCCAGTTAATTCAAGACTAATTGTTATGAAACTTAACTGGTAAAGTTCCAACTTATTTTTGGTTCTGGAAATTCCTTCATTCATCTTTGTCTTGTTACAATTTATGGGAGAGTGCCTTCAGGCACTCTCCCATAAACTGTAACAAATCAAATCCTAACAGAGGAAATAATTTCACTTTGATGATAATATGAAGCACGTCCACAGAATATGATGTCTTTAAGTTTAGGTACCTACACTTCAGAATAAAGGCCAAATATGGGCTCCCAGACTCTACCAGTTAATATGATAGTGCATTTTGACAAGAGAAAGAGGATATTGAAACTTTCGGTTAGTGTCATTCTTCACATTTCGTACCTTAGGGGTGAAAAAGAAGATATTCCACTTTTATAATATCTTCTTATGATGAACCACTGAACAGAGCCTTCAGATATTTGTTGAATAACATTACAAGGAACTTCAGAAAAAAATTGTTCATGACATTTTTCTCAGAGGAGTCCAAAAAGAAAGTTCAGCTTTAACAGTGAATGCACTGAGGGTTTTGTCTTTTTGGCAGAGACTGATCAGTAATCTTCTGTCAGTGTATGTCTCTTAACAGTTGTATATTTCAGGGGCTATTCATTACAACTTTGCATGTTCATACATCTTGGGTTGTGATCATGGGATGCCAGACTTTCTGTGTTCATGCATCATAATTGCTGATAAATTACATTTTACTTGTAAAATAGATCCAGTAACCAATGCCTATGGTGGAAATCCTTTTCAGTGGGCAGCATAAGTATGAACAATTGGCTATACTAGATTTCATATTTGTGTTGTGGTCATGATATGGCCGTAGATGCTGAAAGTGTCCTTAAATGCCAATAAATAAATAATCTCTGTTTGGAACATAACTCCCAACAGTTTTTAGGTAAGGGTCACCAAACTTGCTTCAAAGAACAGCCTGGGATAACAGTGTGTTGCTAGCTACAATAAGGCAATTAAAACCTGCATGACATGCAAAAATATCTTTCAAAATTGCTTGTTGGGAGTATATCTTGAGCTTTGCCTTTCTCCCACTTCATTGACAATGGAGATATATTGTTGTAACCATATATGTCCATCCATCCTTAGGTTTATCTGAGATTCTTCTGTGCACAACTCCTTGTACATTCTTGAAACATTATGACTAACAAATGGACATGCGCACTTCTTATCAACCTACCTTACAATTGTTTACTACAGGCTTGCACTACAGTGGAAGTCCCTAAATCGGAAAATATACTCTCTATTTTGATCTTTTCCAAGGATTTTGGGAAAGAAAAGTGGTGAAAAAGTAAGCCAAAACTGGGTTGAGTGCTACTGGCGCACACCCAGTAGGGGACGCTCTTCTTGTACAGATCCATGGCTTCCGGTACCAGTGCGCTGTCAGTAACTATTGAATCATTCTTTTTTCGTCTGCCGGCGTGGAGAGATGTCCATTTGCATTAAGAAACAGTGATAATTCAACTTGTTGATAATAGTTACCTGTGACTGGAATTATGGATCTGAGGATCGTATAATAACAGGACTGTGTTTTAAATATTCTCGTTATTATTTTCAACCACATATTTTTATACTGTACCAATGACCCAGACTTAGCTGGTGCTAACTCTAATATTCTAGGGCCAAACACAAATTTTGCCCCCCCCCAGTCCCCAAAATTTGCATCAAAATCCAAAAATTTAGATGTCCTATGTGGTCCTCCGTTCTTTTATCCACTGCGCATGCACACTAGTCAAGGAAGTCCGAAATTGGAGCCAAATCCTCATTCTTTGTTTGGCCCTTCAATCAGTAACATCACTCTGATATCTGTGCTTTAAATCTCTGTTTAAATGATGCCAGACACATAATCATGAGAGAAATGGTGGATCTAAGGATGAAATAAAAGAATGAGAGGAAAAAACAGTGGAAGGATGTGTTCAGGGCTGTAACTTGTAATTTTTATGAAAAATTATTTCATGTTCCCTAATTTCGGGGCATAGGCCTGATATTTTCATTCTTGCTATGAAATTTCCATTGTTTGTTCAGTGTTTCCTCTCTCCCTTTCCTTGATACCCCCTTGCTATTCTCCCATGCTTTTGGCATAATTTTTGTAATTATTTTACAATGAAATTTCTTGGGAGTTTCGGCTTGGTAACAGAATGATTATTCTGTTTTTCCCCATGGTTACATCCTCACCCTAGGGTGGTTAGGCGTTTCAGTCATGCATCTACCATCCGATGTACTGCAGTTTCTTCTCAGGAAGCCACTGTTTTACATCGGATAGTGGTAAAATTGGTTACTGATTTCAGGCCATATTTTCAGTGCCTGGAGTCTTGTTTCCAGTTTTATTCACTTTTGTTCACATTGACAACGGTTACTTCAGACAGTGATTCCTTGTCATTTAATTAATTCTGATCATAGCCAGATACATAATATTGTCCGTAAGTGTAACATTAATTTTTAGACATGTTTTAAAATTATTGTCCACACTTAGGCTTTTTTTGGATCCATTTGGGCTCATCAGTCCCATTGGGAACTTGGGCTCAATTTGAAAATTTTTTCTTATCGAATTATTTTTCAAAATGTTTATAATGGATTATATTATTGTCATGTATCTTGTTTTTAAGGGTTAGTGCGAGTACGTTGACTGTTTAACTTTTTTCAAAATGAAAGAAGTTTGTTCAAATTGTAGTTCGAGGAAGTCTTCCTCTGATTCTCATGTTCAGTGTATTAATTGTTGTCAGTGTACTCGCACTAATTCTTGCTCTGTGTGTGCCAAATGGAATGACAAATGTTGGAGATGTGTGTCACGGTATATTGTTAGTGGTGAGATATTCATGCTGGCCCTCTCGCCACAGGGTCAGTAGTTTTTCAGTCTCTTTTTCAGAGGAACAAGAACAGGGTGATGTTTCCGTGATGTCTTCACAAAGTGTGCCTCCGTCGTCGCAGATAAATGAAGAGGTAGCGGAAAAAGTGCTCAATGAAATTCGGCAAATGCCTAAGACATCCCATGTAGTATTGACGGCATTGTCGCCCGCTAGCTCGCCCGGTGAAGCAATCATTCACAAAATGGTTGTGACGCCGGGTTCGTCCGTTGTGGTCCAGGAAAGGAGATTGGGTGTTGCGAGCACTATAAACATGGATCATGCACACCCGGCGACGACGGATCCGAGGATAGTATGGAGGAAGTCAATCAGTCTGGTACCTAGCTTGTCCAGGTCTGCCCGGACCGCGAGCGAGAGAGTCCCCTCTCTCTTACAACAACATCTGGGACCAGATATTGTTGTACGTAATGTTCGTCAGTCGGAGCATACGTCCACTCCTCGGGACGCTCTGTCATATAGACAGTCCCGCACGACTAGTCTATTGGCTTCCTCATCCTCACGGCAGCACACACGACTGCAACTTGGCTACGTGACTTCGGATATCCAGCCTGCTTCACCGACCAGGGATTCCACATCGAGCAGGTCACACCATCCAGTAGCCAAGGACACGAAGCCTTACCAGTCGGGATGTTTGCATAAAAGAAGTATGCAGGAAGTAACGTCCCAGAAGCTCCCAGCAGCTAAATCATGTAAGACCGCGGCTCCACAGGCCTCTGTGACAGACTTGCTATCACAGATAGCTCAACTCATTGCAGCAGCCATCAGAAACTTTTTCGGAACAAGAATTGTCTGAGGAAGCTGGATCGGTTCGCTCCCCTGCAGAGTCAGAAAGGGACAACCAAGAATCTCATATGGTCCAGTCGGATGGTGAAAGGGAATCAGCGGAGCTGGAATTTTCCCTTTCTGAACAACATAAGGTAGCCGTAGATTTCATCCGGCAACACCTTCCAGAAGTTGTTCCTCCGGACCAAAATGCTGCATTACCGGATAAGAGACTTATAGCGTCACTGGACACAGACTTTTTCGGCCGGATTAGTGACAATGTCCCTGAGTTTCCGACCCAGTCCAGAAATGTCACACGGACATTTGAACTTTTGAATGACACTATATTCAAGCTAGCCTCTAAGACTTGCAAATCCATTTTCTTATCGCCTAGCGCTATACAGTTGCTGTTCATCAATGCTAGACATAGATTTGAAACAGCAGGACAAGGCGTGCCAAGAGTTCCTCTGCGTTTGGACGCCCAGTCTGAAGACCTGGAATTGTCATTGCCGGCATCCATGTCTATTAACTCCAGTATACTGGAGACGACAATCTCGTATAATAGAATTAATTTAGACTCATTATCTTACGCAGATCACCTTACCAGAGCATTGTCATTACGTCTCGAAGGGAAAGAATTCCAGGATGTTCAAACTTCCTTAAGAGTTCTTTCGCGGGTTATAGCATATTCTACGTATAACTCTGCCCTTTCAGTAGCAAATCTGGAGTTAGTCAGACGTGATGCTGCCCTGGCTGCATCCACTAGAGTGGATAGTAAGGTGAAAAACTCTCTTCAAGTCGCTCCGGTCTCCGGAGAGATTCTCTTTGACGGAAAGCTTTCTATTATCTATGATCAGATTACTGAGAAAGCTTCGGATTCTTTGCTTTTTAAATCCGCTTCAAAAAAGTCGGATTCAGCAGAGAAGAGTAAGGCAGGCACTTCGGGGGCGAATACGTCCAAGGGAAGTTCCTATAGAGGATCTAAGAAAGCCTCTGTGTCTTACTCTAGAGACCGTCAGAGTAGCGACTCAGGTAGGGACTGTTATGCTGGCCGAGATAACCGGTCAGACGCCCCTAGGCCGACTGGACAAGGAGCGATCCTGGAGGACGTGTTTTCTCCTCCCGCAAGCCTCGCAGGGCCAGGAGGTGATAGTGTAAACCTCTATTGCGTTCCTGTCGGCAGAAGGCTGTCGAGATTCTTAACCAATTGGTTGTCAGTTACGGACGACCCATGGGTACAAGGGGTGATTTCCGAAGGTCTAAAACTGTCCTTCAAGGGAAAACCTCCGTTAACTCGAAGTCCATGTTGGACTCAGCTTCCGTCAAATGTTCAGAAGAAAGAATCGCTTCTATCAGAAGTTCAATCTCTTCTGGACAAGAACACTATAGAGGTCGTGGAAAACCAGGAATCTCCAGGTTTCTACAGTCACCTGTTTCTGGTTCCAAAACCAGACGGCTCGTTTCGTCCAGTCATAGATCTGAGCTGGATAAACAAGGTGATCGTGGCTCCAAAATTTTATATGGAGACCATCCGATCAGTCAGAGCGAGCATTCGGGTGAACGATTATGTTGAGAGCATAGATCTCAAAGATGCATACTTTCACGTCATGGTACATCCAACGTTCAGAAAGTATCTTCGCTTCGCTGTCCTAGGAGTCGTTTATCAGTTCCGAGCGATGTGCTTCGGTCTGAATCTAGCGCCCTGGGCGTTCACTCGAATAATGAACTCGGTAATGACTCATTTCCGAGCTCATTCGTCTGTAGTAACGTCGGCCTACCTGGACGACATTCTTCAGAGGTACGGCAACGAGTTAACGCTTCAGAACGATGTTCAGAGTCTGCTTCAACAGTTCCGATGTCTCGGTTTCATAGTAAACGAAAAGGAGTCAGATCTAGTGTCATCCAAGTCATTTACCCACCTGGGAATGAGCTTCGAGATGCACAACAATCTCGTTCATCTGCCATTAACCAGAGCGAAATTAGTCAGTTAGTACACTCGCTTTTGTCTTCACTCAGATGTAGTAACAGCGATAGAATTCATGAGACTGACAGGTTTGTGCGGAGCCGCTGCAGATCTTATTCCACTGGGGTGGCTACGCACTCGTCCACTCCAGATATTTTTCTCTCAGAATTGGAGTGTGAAGACTCATTCACTCGAAACGAACATCGTCTTGTCGAATCAAGTGAAACAAGAGATTCAGACTTGGGCAGATATTCAATGGTTAAGTCAAGGAGTACCACTGCATCTGCCGGATCTGAGTTTTACGATAATGACGGATGCGAGTCAAACAGGTTGGGGCTCTACTCTGAGCCCAACAGATTCGAGGTGCCAGGGTCTTTGAGATCCTCAGTTCCTAAACAAGCACATAAACATCAAGAGATGATGTCAATTTGGCTTGTGCTACGTTAGTGGATGAACATTCTTCAGAATTCGCATGTTCAAATTCTGTCCGACAATTTGACAGTAGTAGCGTATATTCGGAACCAGGGAGGCACTCATTCCATTCTGTTATTCAATTTAACGGAAAGGATTCTTCTGCTGTTTGTCCTAGAGCATCAAGTTCTCCCATCGGCCCGTCATATTCCGGGTCGTCTGAACGTTCTAGCAGACTCTCTTTCTCAGAAAGGTCGCATGTTGCCATCAGAATGGACTCTCAACAAATGAGTATTCAATCAGATTTGTTACCAATGGGATCGTATGACGTATGTGTCGCCATGCCCAGATCCTCGAGCATTTGCAGTAGATGCTCTCTCGATCTCTTGGGATGGAATGATAGGATACACGTATCCTCCAGCTCTGTCACCCCAGAGACCATGGATAAATCTACTCAGGTGTCTGTTGTGGGACATTCCGTGGAGGCTTCCTCTACAGGAGGACCTTCTTTCACAGGGGAAATCGCGCACACTGCATCACAACCCACAAGATCTCAATCTTCACGTATTTCCATTGTGCGGTCCTTCTTGCACAGCAAGCATTTTACAGGATGAGCAGTGGACGCAACTTCTAACTGTAGGAGGACCTCCTCTTCGCTAAATTATGCTGCTAAGTGGAAGGTTTTCTGTCAGTGGTGTAGGGATCATTCTATTGATATTTATGATCCCTCCATTCCAGACATTGCTAATTTTCTGGTATACTTGTTTGACAAGATCAAACTGCAGCCAATAACCATTAAGGGTTATAGGTCTGTGCTATCGGATACCTATGCTCATCATGATAGGTTACAGATTGGATCTAATGTCTCTTTATCTAAGTTAGTGAAAAACTTTTCGATAAATAGACCTAGAACCCTTAGGTTAATTCCTAAGTGGAATTTAGCTTGGGTTCTTCTGAAGCTAAAAGAAGCGCCATTTGAGCCTCTTGATACAGTGGACTTCAAATTCTTGTCTTATAAGACAGCTTTTCTCTTAGCATTCTCTTCTGCCAGAAGAGTTAGTGAGCTTCATGCACTATCAGTTGATGATTCTCACTATCGTAGTGTTGGTAGTACTATTACTTTAACTACTAATGTTGGATTTTTGGCTAAGAATCAGGCTCCTAATAAGTATCCTGAACCTATTGTTATTAAGGCTCTTCCATCTTCAGACGGTCATAGGCCTTTGCTCTGTCCAGTTAGAGCCATGCGTATTTGCAAACGTAGATCTGAGTTTATCAGAGAGGGACGTAAGCATTTCTTTCTGTCTCTGCTGCCTAATAGAAAGGACATTACAGTCCATTCTATTGCAAGATGGATTCAATTAACTATCCGTACTGCTTATGAAAAATTATCTTCAACTCAGCAGTCTGTGCTTAAGATTTCAGCGCATGAAGTAAGAGCGCTGTCTACATCTTGGGCTTATGCTAATAGTGTTGCTATTACCGATTGGATGAAGGCTGCATATTGGTCTCAGCCTTCCACGTTCACAAATTTTTATCTTAGAAATATTGAGTCCATTTCTGGCGACCTTCGATGTTTAGGTCCGTTATCTGTTGCTCAGAATGTCGTCCACTAAACAGTTGCAACTATAGTTATGCAGGCTTTCTGATCCGGTAGTGACTCTGTCCTGCTGCCCTCTTCATTCTGGGGTATTTGACCCAGAGCAAGGGGGGAGGGGGGGATGATGTTCCCTTATATCACCTGCTTTATAGTGAAAAGTAAAGGAATACCTCCTCTGGAGTCAGTAATTCCGAGTCGGTGCCGGGATGGTTTTAAAGTGTAAAGCTAATGTCTATCTCATTTATGTAATATTTTTAAAGTGTAGCTCGGTGTGAAGCATTTGTATATGTCACTTGTCATACCAGTGCTAATATACAATCCTCAGACACTTTTAAATGAGTATAAAGAGTCTCATTCTCTGGGCTATCTTTATTTATTGGCTTTCCTTTAAAAAGATTAGTATAATGGGTTATACTGGATGTTAATAGAGATCATTGATGTTATTGTGCTCAATTATGGAATGGTATTGTGTCTTTCTTTTTTGGTACAAACAAGAAAGGTACATGTAAAACCTGTTCTCCTCTTCTCCTTGAGGGGATAATTCTGTTTACATGTAATTGAGCCTATTGGATTTTCCTTTATGTCCTAGGCCCTCCAGCCTTTTTTTCTATTCAGCTAAGTCTGGGTCATTGGTACAGTATAAAAATGTTAAAAAATTTATAGTAATTTATATATTTTTTATACTTACCAGTGACCCAGACGGGGATGGCCCTTCCATGAGTTGGGAACTCATACCTCCCCGCTGATTACATAACACTTACCAGGCACCGGTTGTAAGAATGAGGATTTGGCTCCAATTTCAGACTTCCTTGACTACTGCACATGCGCAGTGGATAAAAGTATGGAGGACCACATAGGACATCTAATTTTTGGATTTTGATGCAAATTTGGGGGATTGGGGGGGCAAAATTTGTGTTTGGCCCTAGAATATTAGAGTTAGCACCAGCTAAGTCTGGGTCATTGGTAAGTATAAAAAATATATAAATTACTATAAATTTTTTAACTTTCATTGTATTTTATATATTCTCACGTGTTTGCATGCGACTTTTGCATACCGTGCAGTTCGGACATAAAATTTTTTGTTTGGGTTGATAAATTTACTATCCTTTTGGATATTATTATTATTATTGGAGTTAGGTGTCAATGGTGGGCTGTATGGACAGGATTTCTCCTCTCTGTTGAGGGCAGAATGTCTGTTTTTTTGGTCCCTGTTGGCCATCTGGGTTCAGTTGTGTTCCCGCCGGTCCTTTATTTTCTGCCACCTTTCTCTCGTAGTTGGGGGTGTTCTTCTACTATCTACATCTGTTGAGTTCACCTTTTCTTCTACTGCTCTCACCTCTGTTATGCCCAGGACTTTTCCTTGAGGGCAATGCCTTTTGCCCAAGCATGTGGTGCGTTCTTGTGGCTGTTCCTCCCGCACCTGCGGGGTGGGGGAATGCTGTCGTTCGGGGCCTCCCGATACAACCACGTCTGGTGAGAGTTATACCCCCTCCGTGGGGGATGTGTAGTCTTTAACTGTGGTGGATATTGCGGGAGCTATTGAGTTGTTTGGTGAAGAGCTGCCTGGTTCTGCGACTGTGGCCCTTCTCCAGTTGACATCTGAAGCTGTCATTGTGACTCCTCCTTTGGAGCCGGCCCTCTCCTCTCACTCGGGTTCTTTCCAAGAGCCTTCCCATTGCCTCCAGCGAGGCTACTAGTGGTTTCCAGGCGCCCTCGCGGCACCGCCTCCCGGGATTGGAAGCAGGCCGCTTTCTGATCCCTCAGGTGTACCTACACCATGGGAGGCATCGGCTGGTTTGCCCATGATGGGCTATGTGTCTTCGGACTCAGAGGATGGGTAAGACATACCTGATGTCGAGAGCCAACAGTGCTCTGACTTGGGCGCAGCTCTTGACTTTGTGTTTGAGTTCCTTCCAGATCTCAAACCATCAGACCAGCCGATGGTGTCAGCCAGGCTGCAATCATCGGCCGCATGCCTACAGCCTGTGGAGCAACCCACTTCCTGGCGCCTTTGACCGTGCAAGTCGGTACAGGTGGTTGAAGCATTTACAGCTTTGGACTCTAAGCTGAGTTCTGAGGCTATAAGGACTTCGTTCTTCACCAGGGTTGACACTTTTCTGCCTCCAGTGCGTTATCATTCCTACGATTCCGCCAATCCGTCAATCTGCCAGACTTTGACGGTCTTGGATCAGGACTCCACCTCCCTCGGGCTTTCCAAGCCCAAGTCGGCCGTTATTCCTGTGGCGACTCTGAAGTCCCTGTTGGGCTTATAGAGAGAGATGCTGGGCATGCTTTCTCTCTCAGATCACGTTGTCTCTGCTTTAGCTGCTTATCTGCCTTCAGATAAGTTTGACGACATACAGGCTCCTTTGCGTGTGCTTTCCAAGGTGCTCATGCATCTTACTCACACGCACACGCATACCTGTAAAATGGCTAACGTAGAATTAGTTCGCCGGGACGCTGTGTTGGACACAAGCTGTTCCCTTCTTGAGGGGCAGCGCACTGCTCTTCGATCTGCTTCTTTGGTGGGTCCGCGACTATTCTGTGGTTCTGTGGCAACGGTCTGGGATGACGTCCTACGTCATTCCAAAAATCAGCTGCTGCTTCGTCAGCTTGATCAGCCTTCTGTTGGAGGCAGGGGCCATCCAAAGCCTAACAAGCACCCTTCAGCTTCCTCTGCGAAGCCAAGGGCTGATCCTCCTGCTGCCGCTTCTACTTCTTACTCACGGGGTAAGGGTTAGCATCGGCAGGCTAGAGGGAGGACTCAGGATTATTCATATAGTAGAGGAGGTGGTTTCTCCTCTTGCGGGCCTCGCCGGGGCTCTAAATGAAGGTCCTCACCTCGATTCATCCCAGAGTTCGCAGACCATTGGGCCACAATCACGTCCGATCCTGGGGTGTTAGATGTTGTTCAGTCCGGGCTGCGGATATCCTTCTGGGGGCACCCCACTTTGTCGAGAGTGCCTCTTCCAACACCAGTTCCTTTAGACGTTACACATCAGACACTTTTGATCATGGAGATAGACAATCTCCTGTCAATCAGGGCAATCAAGGTCGTCAAAAACATTCATTCAGTGGGATTTTATTCCCGCCTGTTCTTGGTGCCAAAGAAGGACGGCCGACTCCGACCAGTTATCGATCTGAGTATCCTGAACCAGTCTATCATTGCTCACAAGTTCAGCATGGAGACTTTCAGGTCGGTTCGCCACTCCATTCACCAGGGAGATTTCGCTTCCAGCATCGACCTGTGAGACGCTAACTTTCACTTTCCGATTCATTGGATATCACAAAAGTATCTCAGGTTCGCTTTTCTGGAGCGAGTTTACCAGTTCAAGGCCATGCCCTTCAGCCCCAACCTGGCTCCTTTGACCTTCACCCTACTGATGTTGCATGTGATAGCCTTCCATTGCACACAGTCCAGGGCGACTACTTCAGCATATCTAGACGATATCCTCCAGAGGCATTCCAAGCTGCCTTTCTGGAGTCAGATGTCGGCACACTGTTGAGCCTGCTCACGTCGCTAGGGTTCAGAGTTAACAAGGAGAAGTCGGACCTGGTCCCTTCTTAGTCGTTTTGTCATCTGGGGATGGACTTCCGTACTCAGATGAATACGGTGGTGGTTCCCCGGGCAAGGGCTGTGATTGTCTCAGCTTTTGCCCTGACTCTGTCCCAGTCAACGTCCGCGACAGCTCGGGAGTATTCTCCGGCTGTTCAGTCTCTGCGGTTCGGTGACGGATCTCATTCCTCTAGGTTGGCTGCATGTCAGACCTCTCCAACACTTTCTGCGCAGTCATTGGAGGCCGGATTGTCGATCCTCTGGATCTGGTGCTTCAGTTACCGGAGTCTCTTCATCGTCACCTTCTCCCCTGGATGGATGTTCAGTGAATTATGCAGGGAGTTCCGTTGGACTTACCCACGTCCAATCGTGTTCTGACGGCAGACGCCAGCGATCTCGTATGGGTGCAACGTTGGATCCTCTAAGTCTTTCCCTTCACGGGGCATGGGACTAGGATCAAGCAGCTCTTCACATCAACCAGAAGGAGCTTCTTGCTCTTCTTCCAAGTTTCCGGCAGTGGATCTCCCACCTTTCGAATCGCCAGGTCCTTCTGTTGTCTGACAATTCGACAGTGGTTGCTTACATTCAGAATCAGGGCAGCACCGAGTGGATGCTCCACAGGGCTGTGTTCCAGTTGCTTTGCGATCTCTGGGGTCGTCCCCACATCGATCTCTTTGCGACTTGTTGAAACCATCAGGTGGACACTTTCGTGTCCCCATGTCCAGATCCTCTGGCTTTCGCCGTGGATGCTCTGTCACTCAATTGGAACAGTCTCGTCGTCTACACATTCCCGGCCGTTCCGATTCTGCTTCAGGTTCTAGCCAAGATACGAACATGCAGTTGTCAAATCATTCTGATCGCTCGCCTGTCACCTCAATGGGTGTGCATGAATCAGCTCCGCTCTCTGTTGGTGGCGGTTCCGGCACGTCTCCCTCTACGTCGCGACCTTCTTTGCCAAGGTCACCCGAGGAGGTTTAACATCGTTCCGACTCCATTGTGCCTTCACGCATATCTTTTGTCAGGTCCTGTCTCCTCCATAGAGGTTTTTCAAGATGAGCAATGGAGTACATTTCCTCTTCAAGGCGGCACTCCACTGGATTAGCCTATGCGGCTAAGTGGGAGGTCTTCTGTCGATGGTGTGCCGATCACTCTGTTGATTATGCCAAGCCTTCGACATCACAGATTGCGGAGTTTCTGGTATATCTGTTTGATTCTCGGGGTCTCCAGCCTGTTACCATCAAGGGGTACAGGTCCAATCTTTCGGAGACCTTTTCATATGTGGGACAGTGTCGTATCCGCACTAATCCATACCTCTCCAAGCTTGTTCGGCACTTTTCTTCTTACCCCAAGATGAAATCTTTCTTGGATGCTGCTTTGCTTGGGGGAGAGGGTGGGGGGGGGGGGGGGGGGGGTGCGCCGTTCGAAGCTTTACCATACAAGACAGCTTTTCTGATGGCTTTTGCCTCAGCCAGACGGGTTAGTGTGCTTCACGCCCTCTCGGTTGATCTGGCCTTTTTCAGGAGCTCTCCCAACAGTGTTATGTTTACCACTGATTGCTCCTTTCTGGCCAAGAATCAGATACCAGAAATGACTCCACCTCCTGTCTGTATCAGGGCTCTTCCTTCTGCTGAGGGTAATCATCCTTTGTTCTGTCCAGTTCGTGCTCTTCGCATTTATCTCAATTGGACACAGTTCATCAGGAAAGGTAGGAAACAGTTTTTTCTGTCCCGTATTCCTGGTCGCCAGAAGATCCCTCCTCAAACCATTTCTTGATGGATTTTTTTGTTATTCGCGCGTCTTACGTTTGTCTAGCGACTGACGATTGTATTAGCAATCGTATTTCTGCCCAAGTTGTGTGCATTATATACATCTTGGGCTTATGCTAACTCTGTCAAGTTGTCGGATGTTATGCAGGCAGCCTACTGGAGAAATGCTTCTACTTTCTACACCTTCTATCTGCATCAGTTGCAGGAGCAGTCGGAGAACCTTTTTGCTTTGGGCCCTCTTCTTCTGCTCAGGCTGTTGTCTACCCTAGCCATTAGGCTTCTTACAAGATCAGTTCCAGCTCTGTGCTGTTACTGTCCTTTCTGTCTCTGCGTCGCACAGAACCGTACGCCTCATCTCTCATTGTCTTTTACTAATAATTGTGATGGTATGGTTTGATAGGCCTAGGGACCTCTTCCTCTGTCCATGGTTCCAGTTAAATTGGGTTATGTGGGGATTGGTTATGTGATTCCCTCAATCCTATGGTCTATTCAGCCTGTAGTAAACAATTGCATATATAGGTTGATAAGAAATTTAAATTTTGTAGTAAATTTCCTTTTTAGCTCAACTTTGGCGAAGCCAAATTTGAGCTTTTGTCATGGCCCGTCGTCCGTCTGTCCGTACGTCAACAATTGGATACGGCTCGGGCTAGAGGCCGTATTTATGAACCGATCTTTACAAAACTTCTTGGGTACCTTTGTTATGACCGTGGGACGAGAACGAGTGTTTTTGGGTGCGGTCCAAAATTCAAGATGGCTGCCAGCCACCATTTTGTACCGACGATGCAGAAATCTGTTTTTTGTACAGAACTTCCATATGAAAGCTCTGATTTTAATAATTTTTTGTATGAATGTTTAGTACCATGGGATACATCACATATAATATGGGTTTTTTTCTCGTGCATAAATTGTGCAAATTAGACTAATTTTGATGTTTTTTGGTGTTACTTTCAGCACTGTAAGTGCAAATGCCAATACGGCTCGGGCTAGAGGCCGTATTTATGAACCGATCTTTACAAAACTTCTTGGGTACCTTTAGTATCACCGTGGGACAAGAATGAGTGTTTTTGGGTCCGGTGCGAAATTCAAGATGGCCGATGGCAGCCATTTTGTACAAAATTAGGTGCAATCAGATTTTTGCACAGAACTTCCATATGAAAGCGCTGATTTGAATAATTTTTTGTGTGAATGTTTAGTACCATGGGATACATCACATATAATACGGGGTTTTTTTTCTCGTGCAGAAGTTATGCAAATTAGATGAACTTTGATTTTTTCAGTGCGACTTACACACAGTAAGTACACATGTCAATACGGCTTGGGCTAGAGTCTGTATTTATGAACTGATCTTCACGAAATGTCTTTGGTACCTTTGTTATCACCTTGGGATGAGAACGAGTGTTTCTGGGTGCGGTCTAAAATTCAAGATGTCTGCCAGTGGCCATTTTGTACCAAAATTAGGTCTAATCAGTTTTTTGTACACAACTTCTATACGGCTCAGACTAGAGGCCATATTTATGAACCAATCTTTACGAAACTTCTTGGGTACCTTTGTTATCACCATGGAATGAGAGCGAGTGTTTTTGGGTGTGGTCCAAAATTCAAGATGGCTACCAGCAGACATTTTGTACCAAAATTAGTGCAATCAGTCTTTTATACAGAACTTCTGTATGAAAGTTCTGATTTGAATAAATTTTTGTATGAATGTTTAGTAACATGGAATACATCACATATTGTAAGGGGTTTTTTTCGTGCAGAAATTATGCAAATTAGATGAACTTTGATTTATTCAGTGCTACTTACACAATGTAAGCACACATGTCAATACGGCTCAGGGTAGAGGCTGTATTTATGAACCAATCTTCACAAAACGTCTTGGGTACCTTTGTTATCACCTTGGGATGAGAATGAGTGTTTCTGGGTGCTGTCCAAAATTCAAGATGGCTGCCAGTGGCCATTTTGTACCGAAATTAGGTCCAATCAGTTTTTTGTCACAACTTCTATACAGCTCGTATTTATGAACTGATCTTCACAAAACTTCTTGGGTACCTTTGTTTTCACCTTGGGACAGGAATGAGTGTGTTTTGGGGTGCCTTTGTTATCATTGTGCTATGAGAACAAATATTTTGGGGTTCCGTCAGACCCACTCTGGGACTCAAAGATTTCTTTTCTAGTTTAGCATCTGACTGTCACCCACCTTTACAATACTTTACCTATACATTTGTTACAGGCAACGGTCAGTATTTATGTACAGACCGTTACAATACTTTATATGTACCTTTGTTATCAGGTCATTACCTAGATGTTTGTCATTGCTGTGTCACATACTATACATGTACATGTCTTTGTCTTGACAAGTTGAGCTACAGTGTCATTGACACTTTCATTTATTATACCTACCACAATTGTTTACATGGAGGCCCTCCCATCTTCTTATTCGGTTAAGAATCCTTCCTCCCCGCTGATCACATAACTCCAATGTTGGCGGATTCAAAAGAATGATTCATTAGTTACTGACTGCGCACTGGTACCAGAAGCTGTGGATCTGTACTAGGAGAAGTCCTCTACTGGGTGTGCGCCGACTGCACTTGACCCAGTTTTGGCTTATTTTTTCTTGGTGCTTTTGCACCACTTTTCTTTCCCAAATCCCTTGGGAAAGAACAAAATAGAGAGTATATTTTCCGAGTTAGGGACTTCCACTGTAGTGCAAGCCTGTAGTAAACAATTGTGGTAGGTATAACAAAGGAAATTTACTATAAAATTTAAATATTTCTACATTTTTGATCTGCACTAATTTAACCAGGTTATTATTACCCCTTCAGCTTGGAAGATTTAATATAGATTTGTATGAGGTCTTTGTCTGTGCAACTTCTCCTACATCTTTTAACCAGTTTTGATGAGACTTATGAAAAATTATGACTAACAAGTGGATATGTGCATATAACAAAAGTTTTGATCACTGATAATTTTAACCTGGTTATCTCCCTTTGAACTTGGAACATTTTGTATACATTTCCATGAGATTCTTGTGCGTGCAACTTCTACATTATTGAACAGATTTTGATAAAACTTCACAAACATTTTGACTAACAAGTGGATATGCACATATTGCAACATTTTCTGTCTGCGGTAGTTTTAACCAATTTATCTGCCCTCAAAGCTAGTAGATTTAATATAGATTTCAATATGAGATGACTCCTACATTCATGAACCAATTTAAATTTTACTATAGATCGATTTCTGTGTGAGATTTTTGTGTGCGGAACTCCTACATTTATGAATCTAATCAGATGAAACTTCTTAAACATCACCCCTAGTACATGAATACGTGCATATTCCAAAATTTTCAATCTGCGCCACCACAAACAAGTGAACATGCGTTTCTGAAATGTTTAATCTGTGACAATTTTAACTAGGTTATCTCCCCTTCAGTTGATTTCCGTATGAGATTCTTATGTATGTAACTACTCATACATTTATGAATTGAAATAGATGAAACTTTGAAACTTTTCCACTAACAAGTGAATATGTGCATAGTTTAGAATATTCTATTTAGGACAATTTTAAACAAGTTATTTCCTATTAAACTTTTGAACTGATTATAAGGCTTTACATTCAGAGGTTGGAGAGCATAAAGTAGGGGTTTTAGTCACCTTCAGTGATAGTTCTAGTTTATTTCTGTTACTGTTGAATTCCGTGTCTGTATACATCTTGGTATGTTAATGTGTTGCATATCAAAATTAGGTCATTGTGATCTTTACTTCATGATTGTTTGCACTTGTGAAAATCTTTGTCCAGAATGAATCATGTCAGTTTTGCAGATTGGATGGCAGCATGTCGCAATCTACATACTTGTACCAGTGATGCAGCTTGCATCACAGTGCATTGCATACCACTGGTGCAGTTTGGGAAGGTAATATTTGATGCCTGCCAAAATTATGCACTAGTGGCTTCTGTCATTCCAAAAGCAGAAACATCAATGTTTCTGTTGTTGTCAGTCTCATGAGAACAAATTAGACATTTCACTTTTAGAATTTCTTACGCTGAGTTTTAGTGTAGCTTTCTGAGACACAGAAGTGCTGGTGATGGGTTAACTTTTAACCTACTGAGTATTTTTTAAGTATTTTTCATCAAAGATAGCCATGGCTGCTCTAAAGCAGCCACAACTAGATTTCATGAAAAATTCATAAAAAGTTGACTCAAGAACTCACTTGAAGAGGGGATTTTTTAGCTCACCTGACTGCAAGTCAGTGTGAGCTATCGCCATCACTTGGTGTCCGTCATCCATTAACTTTAGGAAACTTGTCTTTTTCACAACCATTAAACCAAATTCAAGCATATATTGTACAGACCTTCTATGGAGTATACCCTTTCTGTTTTGATCAAATGAAGCAGCTGATATCTTCAGGCTCTGGTTAGTTCCCCAAAAGCCTAAAAATGTTTAAAAAATCTTCTTCTCATTAACCACCAGTGAGAATGCTTTGTTATTTGGTATGGAACACATCCCTTGGTGTTGAAGATTAAAATTTGTTCAAGGGAAGTTGGTAGGTCAATATTTGGGCTCTCTGCAGGTCATATCCATTTGGGCTCTGCCCAAAATTTGTATTTTAAGAACTGGTGGGCCGATTTGAACCAAATTTGGCATGTAGTATAAGTGGGTCCTAAGTAGTTGATTGATGCCCCAGGTGCTAAAAATAGAAAAAAATTAAAATGCCCGTATTTCAAAAACCACACAGAGAGAAGTGTTATTTGGTATGAAGTATCCTTAGGACCAGTAGAATGGAATCATAAAAACAATTGCCATCGGTTGTGTCAGGCTGTTCTGTACATAGCATAGTTGCAAAAATTGAAAAAAAAATTTTCTTCTGAACCACTGATCGATAGGGGGGAGGGGGGGGGGGGGGGGGGTCAGATATAAGTGTGTTCAAAGTAAACCCCTCGTTTAATATTTTGGCTCACTATAGGAGCCCAAATACTTAACTTAGTGCAATATGGGGAATAATCTTTAAAAATCTTCTTCAGATCCACCAGTCAGATTCTTTTGATATTTGGTATACAACATCTCTATTGGGGATTCAAGTTTTGTTCAAATCGGATCCCTTGGCTGATATTTGGGCTCTTTATTGGAGCCCAAAGTTGAACCTAGTGCAATATGAGAAAATTTCTTTTAAAATCTTCTTCTTCAGATCCATGAGTCTGAATTCTGTCATATTTGAAATACAACATCTCTAAGGGGGTCAGATCCAAGTTTGTTCAAAATGAGTCCCCGAGTCAGTATTTGCACTCCCCATGGGAGTCCGAATTTTAACTTAGTGAAATATGGGGAATAATCTTTAAAAATCTTCTTCTTCAGATCCACCAATCAGATTGTTTTGATATTTGGTATACAACATCTCTAAGGGGGTCAGATTCAAGTTTGTTCAAATCTGGCAGGGGGTCAGATTCAAGTTTGTTCAAATCATGCCCTTGGGTTAATATTTGGGCTCTTTATTGGGGTCTATAGTTTAACTCAGTGCAATGTGAGAAAATTTCTTGAAAAATCTTCTTCTTCACATCCACCAGTTAGAATCTTTTTATATTTGGTGTGTGACACCTCTAGGGGTGTCAGATTCAAATTTGTTCAAATCGAGTCCCTGGGTTAATATTTGGGCTCTGTATGCCGATCACTTACTGACATACTCATCTGTTTTGACAACTTTAGCCAGGTGAGCATTTTAGGCTCACTTGAGCCTCTGGTTGGTTAATTGTACTCAAATTTTACTTATTATAGTGACAATAGATTTCCTGTCATGGGCAGGAATACCTTCCCGCAGCATGCAATGAGTTAAATGTTTGTGTTATTTCTTTTTATTCAGCTGAACAGCAAGTGATGAGCTTCATAGATGACTTGATGAGTCCCTCGTGTCCAAGATCACGTCTACTTTCTGGCAGCAAAAAATCCAAGCGAAGGCTAGTGAGAACTAAAAGTGGTTCCAGAAAAATACAAGGCATCATCAGAAGGTCAAGATCAATTGCAATAGATGCTGAGTCAACACCAGGTAATTTTATTTCAGATTGTCATTTTGAGGAACCTGTTTCTTACAATAAATGTTGATTTCATAAATGAGGAACAGGTGGTCAAACATATCTTGCTTGCTTGAGGTAAAACACATTCGGACTGTTTTCTGTAAAGGATAATACACGCGGCCAAGGTTTTACGGCCAGATATCTGTCCAAATATCTTGGGCCGAGTATATTATCTAACGTATAATCCACTTTACAGTAAATTCTGGTTTTAACGAGAAAAAATGAAATGATTTAATCACACTGGGGAGAATTAAAAAATTTAAAACAGGGTTCATACAGGCTATGGAAACTCCTAGGAAGTTATGGAAAAGTGAAATTTCATTTTCCAGGATCTGGAAAGTTATGGAATATATTAAGTTTTTAGCTCACCTGACTGAAAGTCAGGGTGAGCTATTCTGATCACTTTTCGTCCGTCGTCCGTCGCCCGGTGATCCGGCGTCCGGCGTCTGCCGTGAAGGTGGTGTTTGGGCTTTTTCTCCCAAACCACTGGCAGCATATTAATGAAATTTCATGTGAGAAGGGGTTGTGTCTGCGGACTTTGATTTTTTGTCAAATTAGGTTTCGGCTCACATTGAGCAGAGGGATGGGGCAAAAATGCTCCAATTCTTAAAAAATCTTCTTCTCAAGAACCAGCAATAGCAGAGACTTAATATTTGGTATGCAGCTTCTTTTTGAGGTGTAGACTCAAGTTTGTTCAAGAGAAGTTGGAGGGGCTATATTTGACGATGTTAAAGGAGGGGCACAAATTTTGGCCCCGCCCCAAATTTCTATTTTCCAAACCGCGAGGCCGATTTGAACCAAATTTTACATGAGTGCTTATTGGGTCATAAGTACCTAATTTATGCCAAAATTTTTTTCCCCATAGCCGCGTGGGAACCACAGGAGCTAAAAATAGAAAAAAATGAAAACGCCCATATCTCCAAAACTACACTGCACTGAGAATTCTTATTTGTTGTGAAGCTTCCTTAGGACCAACAGAATGGAATGATAAAAAAAAATTGCCATCGGTTTTTTATCATGGGGTACTTTTTGGGGACTTTTTAAAAAGTGCTGAGTCAGCATTTTTTAACACTGTGGGTAATGGGAAAAACATAAGACTACTTTTCTGAGAAACCACTGCTCCAAAAGCTTTAAAATTTCACATATAACATCTTTGTAAGATTGTTTCACATGTTTATTGAAATCAATTGCCTGGGTCGATATTTGGGCTCTCTAAGGGAGCCCAAATGTTTAAATTAGTGCAGTATGAGGAGTATTATTGAAAAATCTTCTTCTTCAGATCTAGCAATAAGAATGTTTTGATATTTGGTATGCAGCATCCTTAGGGGGTGAGATTCAAGTTTGTTGAAGCCAAATCCCTGGGTTCATATTTAGGCTGAAAATTTGGGGTCCCGTTGCGGACTTCGAAATTTTGGACCAAAATCCGAAAAAAAAAATTTTTGTCTTTTCTGCATTTCGGTCAATTTTAAGACAAAAAAATTTTTTTGTTTTTTTTTCCCCTGAAAATTTGGGGTCCGGGTGGGACTTAGAAAATTTTGGACCAAAATCCGAAAAAAATTTTTTTTGTTTTTTCAGCATTTTGGTCAATTTTAAGACAAAAAAAAATTTATTTTTTTTTACCCTGAAAATTTGGGGTCCGGGTGGGACTTCGAAAATTTTGGACCAAAATCCCAAAAAAAATTTTTTTTGTTTTTTATGCATTTCTGTCAATTTTAAGACAAAAAAAAAAAAAAAAAAAATTTTTCCCCTGAAAATTTTGGGTCCGGGTGGGACTTAGAAAATTTTGGACCAAAATCCGAAAAAATTTTTTTGTTTTTTCTGCGTTTTGGTCAATTTTAAGACAAAAAAATATTTTTTTTTTTTTTTACCCTGAAAATTTGGGGTCCGGGTGGAACTTAGAAAATTTTGGACCAAAATCCTGAAATTAGTTTTATCGTTTTTTATGCGTTTTAAGAAGAAGAAAAAAATTTAGGCTGAAAGTATTTTGTTTGGGAAAAAAATCTGTTTTTTATGTGCTTATCTCAATTTTGGGACGTAAAAGTGCAGGAACTGAAAATAGAAGGAAAATCCTGTGTATTGTGTGGGCACAATCGCTTCATCTAGTTGGTATATGCTTTTCTTAGGATGGGCGTATGCAGCTTATTCAAGTCAAGTCCCTGGTTTGATATTTAGACTACCATGTCAGGTGAGTGCCCTCAGGCCCCCTGGGGTCTCTTGTTTTAAATAGGCTCTGGAAAGGACATGGAAATTCACATTTTATATTGGTTTTCTACATGTACATGTCCCAAATCACTAAACTACAACCAGTGATATTTCATGCAAGTTCCAGGAGGGGTCCTATATGTATAAAGGATTTGTTGTAGAATTTTGTGTTATTGACCATAACTAGAATTCTTGATTAGCCATCCTACCATTTAGTTCTATTTCAAATAGCATGTGGCCAGATATACCTATATCCTTAACTGCTACATCTCTAGAAACTTGCTGACTAAACAAGCTAATCTGCTAATTATGGACTACTGATAGAATACCTTGTTGGAACCTCATCACTATTGGTTATAAAAGTGAAGGTACAGGTAGATCTCCAACCCTTTGTTTCACTGCATTCTGTAGTTTAATTTTAAGGAAAATTTCTAGTGTAGGCTATGGAAAAACTATGGAAAAGCTATCGAAAACATACTACAAGGCCTGTATGAACCCTGTTAAAATGTGAACAGGTCAATTGGTGAGTTAGCATTTGGGATAACTCATCTAAGACAACAGCGTTGATGTTTCTGGAGAAACTCATGGTGGAGCTGGATCAGGCCAGGCTGAATGTTTGTTTTAGAACAATAACTGTGTATTATTTAAAATAAGGCCTTGTCATTCTTCTGAAAATGCCCGGCCATTCTTAAAAATAATACACAATTATTGTTCGTGTGGGTGATTCTTTCTTATAAAAGCGAAGTTGAAACATAGGGAGTTGCTGGCAGTGGGTTATACAATTTTAGGTTCAATAACATATTTTGGCTGCAAAGACTGAATTTATTTGTGATAATCTCTGTCTTGTTTCTACAAAAATAGCATTATGAAAAATTTCTCTCCTCATTTAATTATGAAGTCTTCGACATAAAGACAAAGTTCTTGTACAAAAAAGGTGTAATATGTCTATTCATTCCATTTTGAATCAGTTAACTGCTGTCACAATGCTGAATTTCTAATATATAAATATTATAACAATAACTTGAGCTTGATTACCAGTATAATATTGATAAGCAAACAAGGATAATCATTTTTCACTTGCCAAAGTTATTCTGATAACTTGCAAATCTTTAATTTGGTGTAGGGATGATAAAACATTAAATGATCAAATAAACTTTGCTTGAAAGTACTGGAACAAAACTTTGCAAAATTATTTTGCCTCACAGTTGATTGCTTATGCTGATTACAACATGGTTAGGTTTTATAAATAGTCTTCACTAACCCTTTATATATTATGAAAGTATTAAATTAAATGGTAATTTTTTTTTTTTGGTATTGTTCACAAATTCAGTTTATTTTGTAGTTTGAATTACTTTTAAACATAGTTGTCAAAGAGGCAGTGTTACTCAAGAGACATTCAAGCACTGATATTTGTTTTTAATTTTACAAAGAATCACAGGATGAATTTAATTTAATTAGAGTTGGTTTAATACACAACCAGTTCAATTCATAGATAACAGAATATGTACCAAAATTTCTTTCAAAATAAATTATTCCAAAAAATACTTTTCACTGAAAACAAATTATACAACCTCTTTGATGGAAATAGTCAGTGAATTTGTTGCAAAGAATCACCATACAATATGTCTTTAAAGAAGTAAAATGAAAACAGGTTATACCAAAAACGGTACCATGCGAAAACGGCACCAGGTGAGCAAAAACAGCACTAGGTGAGCAAAAACAGCACCAATTGCACTGGCGAAAATGGCTCCATAGGTTGGCGAAAACGGCACCAGTTCGGATAACGAAAATGGCACCATTATTAGTCCCCTACTGGCATCGCGGGAGGGGACTATAGGTTTGCACTCCGTCCATCTGTCAGTCTGTCAGTGAGTTTTTTTGGAAACGCTTCAACGGAATGATTTCATTTTTGGTAAACTACTATAGAACGATGACTTACAGATCAGGTTTGAGTTTCATGCTGATTGCATTATTCTTGTGTGAGTTACGGCACTTGGAAATATGGGAAAAAGCATCAAAATATCAGTTTTCCGGAGTTTTTTTGGAAACGTTTCAATGGAATGATTTCATTTTTGCTAAACTACTATAGAACGAAGACTTACAGATCAAGTTTGAGTTTCATGCTGATTGCATTATTATTGTGTGAGTTATGGCCCTTGGAAATATGGAAAAGCGCCAAAATATCAGTTTTCCGGACTATTTTTGGAAGCACTTCAACGGAATGATTTCATTTTTGGTAACCTACTATAGAACGATGACTTACAGATCAAGTTTGAGGTTCATGCTGATTGCCTTATTCTTGTGTGAGTTATTGCCCTTGGAAATATGGAAGAGCGCCAAAATATCAATTTTCCGGACTTTTTCTGGAAACGCTTCAACGGAATGATTTCATTTTTGGTAACCTACTATAGAACAATGACTTTTCATTTACACTCTGTCCATCCATCCGTCAGTCTGTCAGTCAGTCTGTCAGTGATACTTTAGTTTTCCGGACTTTTTTTGGAAACGCTTCAACGGAATGATTTCATTTTTGGTAACCTACTATAGAACAATGACTTGCAGATCAAGTTTTATTTACACTCTGTCCATCCATCCGTCAGTCTGTCAGTCAGTCTGTCGGTGATACTTTATTTTTCCGGACTTTTTTTGGAAACGCTTCAACGGAATGATTTCATTTTTGGTAACCTACTATAGAACGATGACTTACAGATCAAGTTTCATTTACACTCTGTCCATCCATCCGTCAGTCTGTCAGTCAGTCAGTCTGTCGGTCATACTTTAGTTTTCCGGACTTTTTTTGGAAATGCTTCAACGGAATGATTTCATTTTTGGTAACCTACTATAGAATGATGACTTACAGATCAAGTTTCATTTGTACTCTGTCCATCCGTCAGTCATACTTTAGTTTTCCGGATTTTTTGGAAAATGCTTCAACCGAATGATTTCATTCTTGGTAACCTTAGAACGATGACTTACAGATCAGGTTTGAGTTTCATGCTGACTGCATTATTCTTGTGTGAGTTATGCCCCTTGGAAATATGGAAAAGCGCCAAAATATCAGTTTTCTGGACTTTTTGGGGAAATGCTTCAACGGAATTCATGCTGATCACATCTAGGTTATAACATTTGTATAATTATTAATGCTCATTAGAATGGACGGGACATTGTATTGCTTCAGCGATACGTGCGCTCTTGTTCAATTCATTTCATTCTGCAATTTTCTGTGCTTTGTTTTGAAACTGAAATTCTTTAACTAATTAGCCAGGGATTTCCTGCTGAAGAAAATTAAAGATACCCTGATGGTGTTGGACGCCAGTTAACTTCTCAACTGGGATGATGCTGTTGAGAGTAGCTGCGTTCAGCTCACCATCAAGTATCGGATGAAACCCACCTCTGGGAGTCATAACACCTTTTTGCGGGCCCGGAAAGAAAGCACCAATCACCACTGAAACCACAAAAGCCAGCGGAACAGAAACAGAGAAAGAAATCTCCGTCGACCAAATGCCGGGATGCCGACCTTCTCAAGAAAACTCACCACTCAAGAGGTACCGTCCCAGGAGCTTCCAGCGGCTAAACAACGTAAAACCACAGCTCCACAGGCCTCTGTGACGGACTTGCTATCACAGATAGCACAGCTTATCGCAGCATCCCAGCAACCTTCGGAAATGGTTTCAGATCAGGAACTGTCAGAGAAAGCTGGGTCGGTACGTTCCTCTGCAGTGTCAGACAGGGATGACCGAGAATCACATCTGGTCCAGTCGGATGGTGAAAGGGAATCTGCAGAGCTAGATTTTTCCCTTTTGGAACAGCAGAAGGTGGCGGTAGATTTTATCCGTCAACACCTTCCACAGGTTGTTACATTGGACCAGAGAGCTGCGATACCAGATAAGAGACTGATAGCATCACTGGATACAGACTTTTTTTGGCCGGACTAAGGATGATGTTCCTGAGTTTCCGGTCCAGTCCAGCAATGTCTCACGGACAATTGAATTGCTGAATGACGCTATCTTTAGGCTAGCCTCTAAGACAGGCAGATCCAGTTTCTTATCTCAACATGCTCAACATCTGCCGTTCATCAACAATAGGAATAAATTTGAAACGGCAGGAAAGAGCATTCCGAGAGTTCCTCTGCGTTTAGACGACCAGGCCGTAGACTTGGAATTGTCTTTGCCGGCGTCTATATCAGTTCTCTCCAGTACGTTGGAGATGACAATATCGTCTAACAGAGCCAGGTTAGATGCCTTATCATACACAGATACCTTACCAGAGCGTTAGCACAACGTCTCGATGGTAAAGAATTCCAGGTTGTTTAAACGTCCTTGAGAGTTCTTTCTAGGGCAGTCGCATTTTCCACGTATAACTCCGCCCTTTCAGTGGCAAACTTCGAGTTAGATGTGATGCTGCCCTGGCTTCATCCACTAGGGTGGATTCTAAGGTGAAAAACTCTCTTTGAGCCGCTCCGGTTTCAGGAGAATTTCTCTTTGATGGTAAGCTTTCATTAATCTATGATCAGATTACCAAGAAAGCTTCAGATCTCTACTCTTTAAGTCTGTTTCTAAGAAACCGGACTCAGTAGAGAGGAGTAAGTCAGGAGCTTCTGGAGCGAGTACGTCCAAGGGAAGCTCCTATAGAGGATCTAAAAAATATCTAGCTCTTACTCCAGAGATCGTCAGAGAAGGGACTCAGATAGGGGACGTAATGCTGGCCGAGACTACCGGTCAGATGCCCCTAGGTCGACTGGTCGAGGTGCTGGAAGGGAAGGACGTAGTTTCTCCTTCTGCAAGCCTCGCAGGTCCAGGAGGTGAAGGTCAGAACCTCTATTGCGCTCCAGTGGGCGGAAGGCTGTCAAGATTTTTAACCAATTGGTTGTCAATTACGGACGACCAATGGGTACAGGAGGTTATTTTGGAAGGTCAAAAACTGTCCTTCAGGGAAAAATCTCCGCTAACACGAAGTCCAGCTTCCATCCAACCTTCAGAAAAGAGATTTGCTTCTATCAGAGGTGCAATCTCTTCTGGAGAAGAACGCAATAGATGTCATAGAAAACCAGAAATCTCTCGGTTTTTACAGTCACCTGTTCCTGGTACCAAAACCAGACAGCTCGTTCCGTCCAGTTATAGATCTAAGCTGGATAAACAAGCTGATTGTGGCTCCAAAGTTTATATGGAGACCATTTGATCGGTGAGAGCGAGCATTCGAGTGAACGATTATGCTGCGAGCATAGATCTCAAGGATGCGTACTTTCACGTCATGGTACATCCGACGTTCAGAAAGTACCTTCGCTTCGCCGTCCTAGGAGTCGTTCATCAGTTCCGAGCAATGTGCTTCGGACTGAATCTAGCGCCCTGGGTTTTCACTCGAACAATGAACTCGGTAATGACTCATTTCCGAGCTCATTCGTCTGTGGTAACGTTGGCTAAATGGGACGACATTCTTCAGAGATATGGCAACAGATTAACTCTTCAGAACGATGTTCAGAGTCTGCTTCAATTGCTCCGACGTCTCGGTTTCATATTAAACAAAAAGAAGTCGCATCTAGTTCCGTTCAAGTCTTTCATTCACTTGGAAATGAGCTTTGAGATGCACAACAATCTGGTTCATCTGCCGTTACCCAGAGTGAAATTAGTCAGTTGTTATGCTCGCTTTTGTCTACACTCAGATGTAGTAACAGCGAGAGAGTTTATGCGACTGATGGGTTTGTGCGGAGCCACCGCAGACCTTATTCAGATGAGGCGCTCACGCACTCGTCCACTCCAGATATTTTTCACTCAGAATTGGAGTGTGAAGATTCATTTGCTTGAAATGAACATCGTCTTGTCGAACAAAGTAAAACAAGAGATTCAGACTTGGGCAGATATTCAGTGGTTTACTCAGGGAATTCCACTGCAACTGCCAGATCCGGGTTTTTAACATTATGACGGATGCGAGTCAAACAGGTTGGGGGCGCGACATTGAGCCCAACAGATTCGAGGTGCCAGGGTCTTTGGGATCCGCAGTTCCTGAACAAGCACATAAACATCAAAGAGATGATGTCAATTTGACTTGCACTACGTCATTGAATGAACATAATTTAGAATTCACATGTTCAAATACTGTCGAACAATTCGACAGTATTAGCGTACATTCAGAACCAGGGAGGCACTCATTCCATTCCATTATTCAACTTAACGGAAAGAATCCTTCTGTTTGTCCTAGAGCATCATATTCTTCTGTAGGTCCGTCATATTCCGGGTCGTCTGAACGTTCTAGCGGACTCTCTTTCTCGGAGAGGTCGCATGTTGCCGTCAGAATGGACTCTCAACAAGCGATTATTCAATCAGATCTGCTACCAATGGGATCATCCAATGATAGACTTGTTTGCGATGCATCTCAACAATCAGTTGCAGACGTATGTGTCGCCATGCCCAGATCCTCGAGCGTTCGGAGTAGACGCTGTCTCGATCTCTTGGGACGGAATGATAGGATATGTGTATTCTCCAGCTCTGTTGATTCAACAGATATTGCTAAAAATCAAGCAATCTCACTGCAAGATTCTGTTGGTAGCATCTCTGTTGTCCCAGAGACCATGGATAAATCCATGGATAGGTGTCTGTTATGGGACATTCCTCGGAAGCTTCCTCCATGGGAGGACCTTCTTTCGCAGGGGAAATCGCGCACACTGCATCACAACCCGCAAGGTCTCAACCTTCACGTATTTCTGTTGTGCGGTCCTTCTTGCAAGCCAAGCAGGACGAGCAGTGAACACAATTTCTAACTGTAGGAGGGCCTGCTCTTCGCTAAACTATGCGGTAAAGTGGAAAGTTTTCTCTCTTTAGTGTAGGGATCATTCGATTGATGTTTATGATTCCTACATTCCAGACATTGCTAATTTTTGGGTCTACTTGTTTGACGACATCAAACTGCAGCCAGTAACTATTAAGGGTTATAGGTCTATGCTATCGGATACTTATGCTCATCATGATAGCTTACAAATTGGATCTAATGTCTCTTTATCAAAGTTAGTTAAAACTTTTCGATAAATAGACCTAGAACCCTTAGGTTAATTCCTAAGTGGAATTTAGCTTGGGTTCTTCTGAAGCTCAAAGAAGCACCATTTTAACCCCTTGACACGGTAGACTTCAAATACTTATCTTATAAGACAGCTTTTCTCTTAGCCTTCGCTTCCGCTAGAAGAGTTAGTGAGCTTCATGCTCTATCTGTTGATGATTCTCACTATCGTAGTGTTGGTAATACTATTACTTTAACTACCAATGTGGGATTTCTGGCCATGAATCAGGCTCTTAATAAGTACCCGGAGCCAATTATTATTAGGGCTCCTCCGTCCTCAGATGGCCATAGGCCTTTGCTGTGTCCATTTAGAACTATGAGTATTTACAAACGCAGATCCGAGTTTATCAGAAAGGGACGAAAACGTTTCTTTCTGTCTCTGGTTCCAAATAGAAGGGACATTATGGTCCATTCTATTTCTAGTGGGTTCAGTTGATTATTCGTGCTGCTTATGAAAAATTATCTTCAACTCAGCAGTCTGTGCTTAAGATTTCAGCGCACGAAGTTAGAGCGCTGTCTACATCTTGGGCTTATGCTAATAGTATTGCTATTACGGATCTGATGAAGGCTGCATACTGGTCTCAGCCTTCTACGTTCACAAATTTTTACCTTAGAAATATTGAGTCTATTTCTGGTGACCTTAGATGTTTAGGTCCATTATCTGTTGCTCAGAATATCGTTCACTAAACAGTTGCAACTATAGTTATGCAGGCTTTCTGTGACTCTGTCTTGCTGCCTTCTTCATTCTGGGGTGATTGAGCAAGGGGAATGGGGGGCAGGGGGTGGGGGGAGGGGGGGTATGGTGTTCCCTTATATCACCGGCTTTATAGTGAAAAGCAAGGGAATACTTCCTCCTGAGTCAGTAATTTCGAGTCGATGCTGGGATGGTTTTAAAGTGTAAAGCTAATGTCTATCTCATTTTTTAAAATATTTTTAAAGTGTAGCTCGGTGTGAAGCATTTGTAGATGTCACGTGTCATACGAGCGTTAATATACAATCCTCGGACACTTTTAAATGAGTATAAAGAGTCTCATTCTCTGGACTATCTTTATTTATTGGCTTTCCTTTAAGAAATTAGTATAATGGGTAAAACTGGATGTTAGTAGAGATCATTGATGTTATTGTGCTCAATTACAGATTGGTAATGTGTCTTTCTTATTTTGTATAATCAAGAAAGATACATGTAAATCCTGTTTCTCCTTTTCTCCTTGAGGGGATAATTCTGTATATGTAATTGAGCCTATTGGATTTTCCTTTATGTTCTAGGCCCTCCAGCCGTTTTTCTATTCAGCTAAGTCTGGGTCATTGGTACAGTATAAAAATATGAAAAAATTTATAGTAATTTATATATTTTTTATACTTACCAATGACCCAGACGGGGATGGCCCTCCCATGAGTTGGGAACTCATACCTCCCGCTGATCATATAACATTTACCAGGCACTGGTTGTAAGAATGAGGATTTGGCACCAGTTTTGGTACTTCCATGCATGCGCAGTAGGCAAAAGTATGGAGGATCATATAGGACATTGGATTTTTTGATTTGGATGCAACTTTTGGGGATTGGTGGGGGGTGGGGGGGGGGCAAAATTTGTGTTTGGCCCTGAATAATTTAAAGTTAGCACACCAGCTAAGTCTGGGTCATTAGTAAGTATAAAAAATATATAAATTACTATAAATTTTTTCATGTCTCTACCATTCGCAAACTGCCCATGCACACAGTTAATACTGACTTGAATGATTCCAAACAAGAATGTCTGGTACTTGAAAAGACAATTATTCCCTACTCAACACTGCCAAATTTACAAAAAGCTGTTAAGCTAGTACTCACCCTACCAGTGTCTTCCGTGTAATGTGAATTTTTTGGGCTCTCCAGTATATAAAAAATTATCTGAGAAACAAAATGGCCAACCAAAGATTGTCAGACTTAGGGGTTATATATTTGTCATCTGAAAGGAGTAATTTGTTACTTGAAAATCCATATGATGTGGCTGATATATTTGCAAAACAAAATGGTAATACTAGAATATCTTTACATTGACCACTGTAGAAAGTATTGGTGTACCATGGTTACGTGCCTGCTGAATTGCCCCTCCACATGTATTTTTATCAGGCTTGTGCCATCTCTGTGTATATGTGTAAATGTTGTAGTTGTATATTGTATTAACGAGAATAACTCATGGCCAAATGTGTAATAAATTGTGTTCATGATAATATTGTATATATGTGAGAAAAGCTAAAAAAAAAATCAAAACGACGATCTGAGGAAAATTAAATATTTGATAGTGTATCATAGTGTTGTTCTTCTTTTGGTTTGGTTCCGTTTTTGCCAGCGGCACTTGGTGCCATTTTCACCAATTTGGTGCCATTTTTGCCAGTCACACTTGGTGCCATTTTTGCCAGTTGGTACCCTTTTTTCCAATGATAGTTGGTGCCATTTTTGCATGGTGCCATTTTTGCCTGCACCCATGAAACCCAAGACAAAAGGCTTACGAGTTCAATGTAATTATCTGTCCAGGTACCAAGGTTGATGATCTGATTGACCCACCATAATACAAATTATTTCAGAGTTTCTCTCATTAATCCTTTTCCTAACCTTACCAGAAGGTGATACAGGTAAATAAATCTCTTGAATAACTAAAAATGTTCAATTTTTGCCTTAAAAACCTAGCTTATGACCCCCCATTGGCATGAGCCTATAAAGTTAGTACCAATGAGGGACCATAAACTATTTCTGTGCTTTGAGGCAGAAAATAAAATAAAAAAACAAATGAACTTTCATCATCACATCCACGATCTCACACTGGTCCAGCAAGAATCAGATTCAAGTTCTGTAGAGTATCCATGGAAAGAAACCATGGAACCCAAAATTGGATACCAATTACTTTTAAAATCTTCTGGCCTGGCATTTCGCAAGCAAAAGCAGAAATTCTCAAAGAGGTCTCCTTTTCAAACACAAGACAGAGGTCCTAAATGAGTTAAGAATGGGAAGAAATATGTTTTGTACATATCTTGGTAACCATTTTTAAAGACTTCAAGCTTGGTTTGCTTCTTTTTTATGATATCTGCCTTGTGGTAGTTTGAATTTGTGATTTTCTCTTTTCATCAATTTTTTTTAAATTTTAAATTTAGACTTAAACTTTTCATACAGATTTACATGAGGTTTAATTTTGGATCATTTTATAGATAATAGTTTTCAAGTTTGGCATGTTTTTTTTTTTATGTGTAATCATGCCTTGTTTTATTTTCAATTTTCTCTTTTTATCTTTCAGAATTTTGGGGTTTTAATTTTGGACATAAAATGTTTTATTCACATTGACATAGGGGGTGGTTTCCAAAGCATATATTCGACACTGTTAGAAATATAGATTTCAGACATGGCTTGCTTCTTACTTATCATATCTAGTTTTGCCATTTGTTAGTTTAGATTTTGGATTTTTTCCAGAAGCTTGTGGGGGGGGGAGTTGTAAATTGAAACGTTTATTTCGCCCTGCATACCTATACAAGCATTTTCTGGAGCATATCTTGGAAACTGTTATAGACATGCATTCCAAAATTACTATGCATCTTTCTGTCCACGTCTAGTCTATTTGATACTTTGAAGTTAGGAGTCATAGAGGAGAACTTTGAGGCTTCAGATTCAGACATACAAATTTAGTGTAGCTTTATAAAGGAGTCCTGTTCATTCTTGAAGTATATTCCTGAAATTATTTTGGATGGTGTTTACCTTTTTCTCTTTTTACATATTTGTGCATAAATAATTAGAAAAATAAATAAATGTCTTTTTCTAGAGCACATTTTAGAAACTATTAATAGTTAATCTCCAAATGGTATGCTTTTTTGATTTGTTTTGAGGGGCCATTTAACTGTTTTGGCATTTGGAGGAAGCCAGAGAGATTTGTCATCTTTTGATGGCTCATTTTAACCTTTTACCCAGTTTGAATAGCAGATGACACTTGCAAAAAAAACCCAAAAAGAAATTCTTGAATGATTTAAAGTTTCATTTCTTGCCTCCAAAAACATAGCTAATGACACCTGATTAAAATAAGGTCAGTCACTGCATTCCAATGAGGGGTGACAAGTTATGGTTTCAAGGCAAAAATTGAAAAATAATAATAATAATAATAATAATAGTTGTATGGCAAGTTTTATGAATAGCACTGACTGGCCATATTGGGTAAAGGGTTAACATTGAGATTTAGTCACAGAATAACTTTAGAATTGTTAGTTAAGGCTCAGAATTCTCTCACAACACAAATCATAATATGTTTTCATCAGATTTTATTTTCTGTTTTCTGAGGCAACTGTTTTTGTACCTCTTAGTCTTACTGTCACACAAGTTTTTTTTTCATCTTTTCTTTTTTGAAACGTGGTTCATATATTTTATAGTTGTACAATGAGATGTCAGAGGGGTTCAAGGTATACATTTAATAATACATTGGTGCAGTGAAAAATTGTTTAGGAGTAAATTTCAAAATTGTCCTCAGTTGTGGACTGTTAAGCAAAGACTGGCCATGTATTGTTCAGCAGCATGCTAAGTTATCGTAATTGAAAGGAAAATATGTGTATTTAAGTTTCTGTTCATAAGATTACTTTTTTTCAGCACACTGTATTTCTTATTTTTTTTCTGTAATAAAATATGCTGTTATGATGATATCAAAGTCGTTTAAATTGAGAAATGTTAAATTGAGGACAAAGCACAAAATCTTTATCTCTGCTTTGCATTGGGGGTGGGGGGAGGATGGGGTTTATGTTGTGTGCATTGTTAAAAACATCACTTCCATGAGTGTTATGTTCTAAATCCTAATTATTCCTTTTCTAGGGTCAGTTTCAGTTAAGAGGAGAAACAAACATCTAATCTTACATTTTGAAAGAACACTCTTAGCCCTGCAAAAAATATTTTATGGCAGCTTGTTACAAGGTCACCTAAACTCTTTGAATATGGATGTAAAAATATCAAGAAAAATCCAGGTGCAGATTTTTCCCATATTGCAACAAGGAATTTAACCAGTTCAATCTTGTTTGACTGTGCTAATATGGCTCTGTAAAACAAGATCGAATTTGTTACATTCTAGTTCATTATGGGAAAAAATAGCTGATGAAAATTTCAGTATTTTTATACTGTATACCAATGGCCCAGACTTAACTGGTGCTAACTCAAAAATATCTAGGGCCAAACACAAATTTTGCCCCCCAATCCCCAAAATTTGCATGCAAAACCGAAAATTAGAAGTCTTATCTGGCCCTCCATACATTTACCCTCTGCGCATGAGCAGACTTCAGGAAGTCACCGAAACTGGTGCCAACATCATTCTTTGTTTGGCCCTTCAATCAGATAACAACAAACTGACATCTGTGCTTTTAAATCTCAGTTTTAATGATGCCAGACACAAATCAATGGTTATTTTGGTGGATCCAAGGTCACAACTGGATGAAGGAAGGAAGAAACGGTGGTTTGAAACATTCAGGGCTGTAATTTTATAATATTTATAAAAATTAGTTCATGTTCCCCAATTTTCCTATTATTTTTAAGGAACAACGGTTGTAAGTAACATTAAATATTCTGATAGTTAATTTTATGACATATTATTATAATTTTGCTTTTTTGGGCTCATCATTCCCTTTGGGAACTTGGGTTCTTATATAAGAAAAAAATTTTCAAAATTTTTTTTATTTTTTGAAGGAATTTTTCTTTTGGATGTATATATTTCATCGATCGTATTTTAATGTTATCTTATATTTATGTAGATTTGGTGGTAGTACAATTGACCTTTGTTAGATTTTAGGTAATAATATTTATCTAATAGTAGGGCAAATAAGAGGAAGCCTTTCCTCTATTTACATGGTCGTTGTCTTGCCTAACGTCGATGTACTACCACTAATTCTTGCTCCATGTGTCAGATTTTGACAATGTTGATGACTGGTTTCATGGTTTGTGTTAGGCGAGTGGACACTATCGGTCCTCTCGCGGCAAGGGGATACTACTGGTCCTCTCGCCAAAATGTCACTATAGTTTTTTAGTTTCTATTTACAGAGGAACAAGAACATGGTGTGGTTTCGTGACGCCATCAGAGAGTGTGCTTCCGTCGTCTCATTATACTATTAGAGCTAGCGGGAAAGTGCTCAATGATATAAGACAAGGGCTTGGCCTTAGAATATAGGGTTTACGTCCCTTGTCTCCAGATAGCTCAACTGACAGATCTATCACGTAGAATATGGGTGGTGTGACGCCGGGTATGTCCGTAGCAGTCGAGAAGAAGAACAAGGGTGTAGCGAGCACTATAAAAGTCTGAACATGCTCACCCTGCGACGACGGAAAGGAGGAAGCAGACAAGTTCTGAGGTATGCTCATCCAGGTCTACCATGATCGCAAGCAAGAGAGAGGTCCTTCTCTCTTATAACAACATCTGGGGTCAGAGGTTGTTGGTAGGAACTTGTGTCAGTTGGAGCTTACGTCCATACCTTCCTGTCCAGGACCCTCCTTCTAATAGGCTGCCAGGGTCGGCTAGTCTTATAGCTTCCTCTACGTTCGAAAAGCACACATGACCTCACAAAGTCTGTTGTCGCCAGCTAGCTCGACCGGTGAAGCGGTTACTCAGGCCTCTGAGAAATGTTATGCCGGATGTGTCCACTCCGGGCTAGGAGATGATATAGGGTGCAGTGAGCACTATAATATACAACCTTGCTCACCCAGCGACGACGGAAGGAGGAAGCCGGCAAGTTATGAGGTACGCTCGTCCAGGTCAGCTAGGACCGCGAGCAAGAGAGAGGTCTCTCTCTCTTACAGCATCATCTTTGGACAGATGGTGTTGGTAGGAACTTGCGTCAGTCGGAGTTTACGTCCATGCCTCCTGTCCGGGACGTCCCCGTCTAATAGGCAGCTGGGGTCGGCTAGTCTTAGGGCTTCCTCTACATAATGGCTAAAGTGCCTGTTATATTTCACAGAGCTATAAACCACGATGAGCAGTTTCAGTTCCCTGTCGCCGGTGAAGTGGTTAAGATTGAATATGAGGACTGTGACACTGGATGTGTTGCATGTGCATTGTATTCAGAGCTTGCGGCATAAGTGCTCAATGATATAAGACAAGTTCCTAGACCTTAGAATATAGGGTTTACGTCCTTGTCTACATCTAGCTCAACCGGCAGATCATTACTCAGAATATGGGTAGTGTGATGCCGGGTATGTGCATAGCGGTCGAGAGAGAGAAACAAGGGTGTAGCGAGCACTATAAAATCCAACCATGCTCACCCTGCATCGATGGAAGGAAGAAGCCGGCAAGTTCTGCAGGACCGCGAGCAAGAGGGAGACCTCTCTCTCTCTTTTAACAACAAGAAAGCATCAATACTCGCCTCTTTAAGTTGGGGTCTAATCGACCAACACCAGCAGAAAGAGTAGGAGAGGTTGTCCTAGACACAGATCGTCTATAGTGAAGGTATAGGTATCCCTCCTGTATATTACTTTAGGGATTGACTATACAGCCACTTGGATAAGGGGGTTTAGGTCTGTTTGAGTTTACTGATCAGACACCCCTGAGTTGGTGGCTCGAGTCTCTTATAGAGCTCGGTCCGACCGATTTCGACGGAACTGGATAATTAGGTTATTTATGATAATCTTTCAGTCAAAAAGCGAGCATTCGTATGATTGGCGATGCAGCAAGTAGAGTTCTTTAGATCACTTGAATAATGAACTAGATAATGTCTCATGGGATGAATGATAGGATACACGTATCCTACAATTCATTTTCAACAAGTGGGTTTGTCTGTTGTTTCACAGAGCGAATTAGCCAGTTGTTTGGCTCGCTTTTATCTTTTATCAGATGCATTTACAGCGGAAGATTTTATGCATTGGATGGGGTTGTGCTGAGCGGCTATAAATGTTATATCGATAGGTCGCTTACACACACATCCCCTCCAGTTTTTCTTAACTGGAGTGGTAGACGTATTTCGCTCTAGACCCGTATTGTTTTAGCAAATCTTTTAACATAAGGTCAAGTTTCGGCATATATTTAACGGTTTTCTCAATTATGATGGACATGAGTTCATATGTTGGGTTACAATCCTGAGTCCATTGGTCTCTCTATGCAGGGTTCTTGGGACCCTCGGTTCTTCGAGACCACATATTCAGAAATGATGTCTTATTGTTTACGCTACATCATTGAATTTGGGGAGCGTGGTGGCTCAGTAGGTAGAGGTGCAGGCTGCAAGCCGAGAGGTCCTCGGTTCGAATCCCACCTGCGGCAACCGCGTTGTGTCCTTGGGCAAGACACTTCATCTCCATTGTCCACGTGGGGGCACGATGACGCCGTGTACTAAGGCGTACTGCACGTCGATGGTACGCATGTCTTCAACCAATCTAACCCTGCCTGTGCTGCAGTGCGGAGTTACGATGTTGGGGAGCTGGCAGCTGCTCGTCGTTGCTTAGTGGTTCTCTCCGGGTACTCCGGTTTCCTTAACCCGTAAAACTCACGGTCATGATTAGCCATTGTGCATAAATATGTGACCTTAAACATCAATAAATAAATATACATCATTGAATTTATATTATTAGCGATCATGTATTTATAGACGCAGATCACAATTTATCAGAAGAGAAGAAATGCTTCTTTTGTCATTAATTTCCACTAGAAGGGACATTTCGGTTCATTCTATTGCTAGATGGATTCAATTAGCTATTCGTACTGCTTAGGAAAATTTATCTTCCAATCAGCAGTCAGTGCTTAAGATTTCTGCGCATGAAGTAAAAGAACTGGCAGCATCTTGGGCTTGTTCTAACTGTATGGCTATTATATGATCTTATGTAGGATCGCTTCAGGATAGTTAAGTTTGCGGCGCACAGGAATAATAGTTTCCATCTTTTTTGTCGCCAGTATTAGGCATTTGAGCGCATACTATTGATGCTCAGCCGTATTCATGGGAATGAATGATGGATATGTATATCCTTAAATTCATTTGTTTCTATTGATTACATTGAGGTTAAAGTGTCTGTTTTTGAACATTCATCAGAAGCTTCCCCCACGAGAGGGTCTTCTTCTTCAGGGGAAGTTTTGTTCTTCATGTCAATCTCCACTCTCAGTGGCATAACGGATCCACTCTCAGTGGCATAACAGAGTATGTCAGACGTGAGGTAGTTTTGCGGTTACTATATTTTTGCTGTCTGGACCAGCAATGATTAAGTAAAGTGGGTGAGGAGGTGAGGAGGTTTCGACATGTATTCGAATTCCTCCCCCCCTGTCAGTCTGTCAGTCACACTTTAGTTTTCCGGAGTTTTTTTGGAAACGCTTCAACAGAATGATTTCATTTTTGGTAAACTACTATAGAACGATGACTTACAGATCAAGTTTGGGTTTCATGCTGATTGCAGTATTCTTGTGTGAGTTACGGCCCTTGGAAATATGGGAAAAAGCACCAAAATATCAGTTTTCCAGTTTTTTTGGAAACACTTCAACAGAATGATTTCATTTTTGGTAAACTACTATAGAACGATGACTTACAGATCAAGTTTGAGTTTCAGGCTGATTGCATTATTCTTGTGTGAGTTACGGCCCTTGGAAATATGGAAAAGCACCAAAATATTAGTTTTCCGGAGTTTTTTTTGGAAACGCTTCAACGGAATGATTTCATTTTTGGTAAACTACTATAGAACGATGACTTACAGATCAAGTTTGAGTTTCATGCTGATTGCATTATTCTTGTGTGAGTTATGGCCCTTGGAAATATGGAAAAGCGCCAAAATATCAGTTTTCCGGACTTTTTTTGGAAACGCTTCAACGGAATGATTTCATTTTTGGTAACCTACTATAGAACGATGACTTACAGATCAAGTTTGAGTTTCATGGTGATTGCCTTATTCTTGTGTGAGTTATTGCCCTTGGAAATATGGAAAAGTGCCAAAATATCAGTATTTTTATACTGTACCAATGACCCAGACTTAGCTGGTGCTAACTCCACAAAAACCAGGGCCAAACACAAATTTTGCCCCCCAATCCCCAAAATTTGCATCCAAAACAAAAAGAAATCATGTCCTAAAGGACCTCCATAGTACGACTCTACTGCGCATGCGCAGTGACGCAGTCGTCCCGAAATTGGCGCCAAATATCATTCTCTGTTTGGCCCTTCATCAGTCAACATCTCACTGATCTTTGTGCTTGTAAATCTCAGTTTAAAGGATGCCAGACACGTAATTCTTGGAGAAAATGTGATTCTAAGGAGGATAGAAGGAGGAGAGGAAAAAAGAAGTGGCAAAAAATAATCAGGGCTGTACTTAAAATTTTTTGTTAAAATTATGTTAAGTTGCCTATTTTCAAGGCAAACGCCTCTTGTTGTCATTCTTGCTAATTGTTGCACTGCTTATTCAGTGTTTCCTCTCCCCTAACCTTCTAAAGTCCCCCCTTGCAATTCTCCCATGCTTTTGGCATATTTTTGAGAAGTTTCATTTCTAAAATTTCCCTGGGAGAGTTGCTTGGTTACAGAATGTTTTCTGTTATTTTCCCCATAGTTACGTTTTCACCCATGGGTGTATAACGTTTGTGTTCTGCATCTTCCATCTGATGTTCTGCAGATTCTCCCCTGGGAGTCTCTGTTTTGCATCAGATAGAGTGTAATTGAGGACTGATTCCGGGCCAGTTTTTTCAGTGCCTGGAGTCATGTTTTCTTCTGTGTTTACACTGTTTGTTTTCATTGGCAACAGCCTTTTTTGAGGGGGGCTGTTTGTCTTTGAGGTAGTTTATCTCATTATAAGATACATTTATATTATCCGAAAGTGTCTCATTAATTATTTTATATAATTTTAAAATTTTTGACCACACTTTGCCATCGGATCCATCGGGGCTCAACGTTACTTTTCAGCAACTTGGGCTTCTCTGAAAAAATATTTTTTCAAAATTATTTTGTTTTGCAATTGTTTTTTCATTTATTAATGGATCATGTTATTATGTATCTTTGTGTCAGGGGTTTTTGCGAGTAACTAGGACTTATTGTTGTTCCTTCACAATGAAAGGAACTTGTTCAAATTGTAATAGGAAGAAATCTTCCTCTGACTTTCATGATTATTGCATAAATTGTAGTCAGTGTTCTCGCATTAATCCCTGTCCTGTATGTGAACATTGGGATGAGAAACATTGGAAACGTATGTCACGATATGTTGTTTCTGGAGAAAGAGCGATGCCGGCTCTTTCTCCACAAGGTCACTCTACTCTCTCAGTTTCTATTTCAGAGGAACCAGAACAGGGTGATGTTTCCATGTTATCCTCTTCAAGTGTGCGTCCGTCGTCACAATTAAATACAGAGCTAGCGGCAAAAGTGCTCATGGAGATTAGACAAATGTCGTCCGCTAGCTCGCCCGGTGTAGCGTCCATTCACCGAATGGTTCGGCAGCCGGGTTCGTCCGATGCGGTCCAAGAGGAAATTTTGGGTGATGCGAGCACTATAAAAATAATAGATGCACACCCAGTGACGGCGGATAGTGAACGAGAACGGAGGAAGCCTTTTAGTCCGGTTCCTAGCTCGTCCAGGTCCAGCCGGGCCGCGAGCGAGAGAGGCCCCTCTCTCGTACAACAACATCTGGGACCAGATGTTGTGGTACAAAATGTGTCTTTAGCGGAGCATACGTCCGTCGCTCGGGACGCTCCGTTGTATAAGCAGTCCGCAGAGACTGTTAAGGCTTCCTCTTCTCGCCGGCGCACACGACCGCACCTTGGCTGCGTGACCTCCGATATCTTGCCAGCTTCGCCGAGGAAGGATTATTCGGCGACCAGGTCACACCATCCGGCAGCCAGGGACTCGAGACCGATGGACTCCGGACGTTCGCATAGGAAAAGTATGCGGGAGCCATCCGATGCGGAGCTGCCCTCGGCAAAGCAGCGAAAGACCGCTCCTCCGCAGGTCTCGACGTCGGACATTCTAGTGCAGATAGCACAGCTTATCGCAGCATCCCAGCAGCCGACAGAAACGGTGTCGGATCGAGAATTATCCGACGGCGCTGGGTCGGTACGCTCCGCCGAAGCATCGGGGGCGGACGACCGGGAACATCGGGAGGTCCGACCGGATGGTGAAAGGGATACGGATGAATTGGAGCTATCCCTTTCGGAACAACACAAAGCTGCCGTAGACTTCATCCGGCACTTTCTTCCTCAAGTTGTTCCGTCGGGCCAGACTGCTGCGCTTCCGGACAGGAGAATTATAGCGTCATTGGACTCTGATTTTTTCGAGCGGTTCAGGGACATCGCTCCCGAGTTTCCGTCGCAGTCCAATAATGTTGCAAGAACATTTGAATTATTGAACGACGCTATTTTTAAACTTGCTTCCAGGACAGGGAAAGCAGGCTTCTTGTCCGCAAATACTCTCAACCTGCCTTTCATTAATGCAAGGAATAAATTCGACACGGCAGGTCAGGGTATACCGAGAGTTCCTCTGCGTATGGACGACGAGGCGGAAGACTTAGAGCTATCATTACCGTCGTCAGCTTCTATTCCAACCGCAGTGTTGGAAACAGCTATTGCGTCTAACAGAGCCAATTTAGATGCCTTATCTTACGCAGATCACCTTACGAAGGCGTTATCACTGCGTCTTCAAGGGGAAGAGTTTCAGGATATACAATCCTCCTTAAGACTTCTTTCAAGGGCAGTAGCTTATTCCACGTGTAACTCCGCCCTTTCAGTGGCTAATCTGGAGTTGGTTAGACGTGACGCAGCCCTGTCTACATCCACACTAGTGGATTCTAAGGTGAAGAACTCTCTTAGAGTCGCTTCGGTCTCAGGAGATCTTCTCTTTGACGGCAAGCTTTCCGCTATTTATGATAATATTAAAAAGAAAGCTAGTGATTCTCTGTTGTTTAGATCCGCTCCTAAAAGGTCGGATTCAGCAGACACGAATAAGGCGGGCACTTCTGGGTCTTATCCGCCCAAGAGAGGTTCCTATAGAGGTTCCGGTGCGTCCTCTAGCTCTTATTCGAGAGACCGTCAGGATAGCGACTCTCGTTCGGGACGTCCTTCAGGCCGGGACAATCGGTCGGACGCCCCGAGGTCGGCGAGGCGAGGTGCGGGTCGTGGAAGACGTGGTTTCTCCTACCGCAGGCCTCGCAGATCCAGGAGGTGATGGCTCAAACCTCTATCGCGTTCCGGTTGGCGGAAGGTTGTCGAGTTTTTCTCAAGAGTGGGCGTCGATTACGGACGACCCTTGGGTGAGAGGAGTGACTTCGGAAGGTCTAAAGATATCCTTCAAACGAAAGCCTCCATTAACTCGAAGTCCAAAGTGGACTCATCTTCCGTCAAACCCTCAGAAAAGAGACGCTCTGCTATCAGAGGTGCAGTCTCTTTTAATGAAGAACGCGGTAGAGGTCGTAGAAAACCAGGAATCGCTGGGATTCTACAGCCATCTGTTTCTGGTTCCGAAACCAGACGGCTCGTTCCGTCCAGTCATAGATTTGAGCTGGATAAACAAGCTGATCATCGCTCCGAAGTTTTATATGGAGACGATTCGATCGGTCAGAGCGAGTATTCGGGTGAACGATTATGCAACGAGCATAGATCTCAAAGATGCGTACTTTCACGTCATGGTACATCCGACATTCCGAAAGTATCTACGCTTCGCAGTCCTAGGAGTGGTGTATCAGTTCCGGGCCATGTGCTTCGGATTGAATCTAGCACCCTGGGCTTTCACTCGAGTAATGAACTCGGTAATGATTTACTTCCGAGCTCATTCGTCTGCGGTAACGTCGGCCTACCTGGACGACATTCTTCAGAGGTACGGCAACGAGTTAACGCTTCAGAACGATGTTCAGAATCTTCTTCTATTGCTCCGACGTCTCGGTTTCATAGTAAACGAGGAGAAGTCGGATCTGGTGCCGTCCAAGTCATTCACTCATCTGGGAATGAGCTTCGAGACGCACAACAATCTCGTTCGTCTGCCGTTAACCAGAGCGAAATTAGTCAGTTGTTACGCTCGCTATTGTCTAAATACAGACAAAGTCACAGCGAGAGAATTTATGAGACTGATAGGTCTGTGCGGAGCCGCTGCGGATCTCATTCCGATGGGACGGCTACGCACACGGCCTCTTCAAATTTTCTTGACTCAGAATTGGAGTGTGAAAATTCATTCGCTCGATGTAGACGTTCTCTTGTCAGATCAAGTGAAACAAGAGATTCAGACTTGGGCAAACATTCAGTGGTTAACTCAAGGAGTTCCGCTGCAGTTGCCGGATCCGAGTTTTACCATTATGACGGATGCCAGTCAAACAGGTTGGGGTGCATCATTAATCCCAACGGATTCGAGATGCCAGGGTCTTTGGGATCCGCAATTCCTGTGCAAGCACATAAACATCAAGGAAATGATGTCAATTTGGCTTGCGTTACGTCACTGGATGGACATTATTCACGATGCTCATGTCCAAATCCTATCCGACAATACGACAGTAGTGGCGTATATACGGAATCAGGGAGGCACTCATTCAGTTCCGTTGTTCAATCTAACGGAAAGAATCCTTCTGTTTGCGTTGGAACATCACGTTCTTCTTTCGGTCCGTCACATACCGGGTCGTCTGAATGTGCTAGCAGACTCCCTTTCTCGAAAGGGTCGCTTGTTGCCGTCGGAGTGGACTCTCAACAAACAAGTATTCAATCAGATTTGCTACCAATGGGAACGGCCAATGATAGACTTATTTGCGACACATCTCAACAATCAGTTGCAGACGTATGTGTCCCCGTGTCCGGATCCAAGAGCATTTGCTGTAGACGCTCTATCGATCCCTTGGGACGGAATGATAGGATATGCGTATCCTCCAGCGCCGTTAATTCAACAAGTATTGCTAAAGATAAAACAATCTCAATGCAAGATTCTGTTGGTAGCATCTCTGTCGCCACAGAGACCGTGGATAAATCTACTCAGGTGTCTGTTGTGGGACCTACCGCGGAAGCTCCCTCCACGAGAGGATCTTCTTTGGCAGGGGAAATCGCGCCAACTGCATCACAACCCGCAAGGTCTCAACCTTCACGTTTTTCCGTTGTGCGGTCCTTCTTGCATGGCAAGCACTTTACAGGACGAGCAGTGGACGCGATTTCTAACTGTAGGAGGACCTCCTCTTCGCTAAACTATGCGGCTAAGTGGAAGGTTTTCCGTCGTTGGTGTAGGGATCATTCTGTTGATATATTTGATCCCTCTATACCAGACATTGCTAACTTTCTAGTATACTTGTTTGACGAAATCAAACTGCAACCGGTTACTATAAAGGGTTATAGATCTATGTTATCTGATACCTATGCACATCATGATAGTTTACAAATTGGATCTAATGTCTCTTTATCGAAATTGGTTAGAAACTTTTCGATAAATAGACCCAGAACTCTTAGATTAATTCCTAAGTGGAATTTAGCTTGGGTTCTCCTTAAATTGAAGGAAAAGCCATTTGAACCTCTTGGGACAGTAGATTTCAAATTCTTATCTTATAAGACAGCTTTTCTCTTAGCTTTCTCTTCTGCCAGAAGAGTCAGTGAGCTTCATGCACTATCGGTGGATGATTCTCATTATCGTAGTGTTGGGAACACTATCACCTTCACTACTAACGTCGGTTTTTTAGCTAAGAATCAGGCTCCTAATAAATATCCGGAACCTATTGTTATTAAGGCTCTTCCGTCTTCAGACGGGCGTAGGCCTTTACTCTGTCCTGTTAGAGCACTACGTATCTATAAACAGAGATCTCAGTTCATCAGAAAGGGACGGAAACGTTTCTTTCTGTCTTTGATGCCTAATAGAAAGGACATTTCAGTCCATTCTATTGCTAGATGGATTCAGTTAACTATCCGTACTGCGTATGAAGATTTATCTTCTTCTCAGCAGTCTGTGCTTAAGATTTCTGCTCATGAAGTAAGAGCTCTTTCTACTTCCTGGGCTTATGCTAATAGTGTTGCTATTACAGATTTAATGAAGGCTGCTTATTGGTCTCAGCCATCCACATTTACTAATTTTTATCTCAGAAATATTGAGTCCATTTCTGGAGACCTGCATTGTTTAGGTCCGTTATCTGTTGCTCAGAATGTCGTCCACTAAACAGTTGCAACTATAGTTATGCAGGCTTTCTGTTCCGGCAGTGACTCCGTCCGGCTGCCCTCTTCGCTCTGGGCTATTTGACCCAGGGCAAGGGGAAGGGGGGGGGGCGGGTGTTCCCTTAGGTCACCTGCTTTATAGTGAAAAGCAAGGGAATGCCTCCTCCAAGACAGTATTTCTGAGTCGCTTCCGGGATGGTTTTAAAGTGTAATATTAATGTTTAATTTCATTCATGTCTTATTTTTAAAGTGTAGCTCGGTGTGAAGCATTTGTATATGTCAAGTGTCAAACGGGCTTTAATATACAATACTCGGACACTTTTAAATGATTATAAAGAGTCTCAATTCTCTGGACTACTTTATTTATTGGCTTGTTTTAATAATAATTAGTATAAAGGTTATACTGGATATTAATAGAGAACATGAATGTTATTGTGCTCAATTATTAAGGGTAGTGTATCTTTCTAATTTAAATATTAAATAAGAAAGATACATGTAAAGCCTAATACTCCTTTTCTCCTTAAGGGGTTATCTCTTTATTTTATAATTGAGCTTATTGGATTTTCCTCTATGTCCTAGGCCCTCCAGCCTGTTTACTATTCAGCTAAGTCTGGGTCATTGGTACAGTATAAAAATGTTAAAAAATTTATAGTAATTTATATATTTTTTATACTTACCAATGACCCAGACGGGGATGGCCCTCCCTGAGTTGGGAACTCTTGCCTCCCCGCTGAGTACATAGCGCTGACCAGGCACTGCCAGTAAGAATGATATTTGGCGCCAATTTCGGGACGACTGCGTCACTGCGCATGCGCAGTAGAGTCGTACTATGGAGGTCCTTTAGGACATGATTTCTTTTTGTTTTGGATGCAAATTTTGGGGATTGGGGGGCAAAATTTGTGTTTGGCCCTGGTTTTTGTGGAGTTAGCACCAGCTAAGTCTGGGTCATTGGTAAGTATAAAAAATATATAAATTACTATAAATTTTTTAACTTTCCGGACTTTTTTTGGAAACGCTTCAACGGAATTCATGCTGATCACATCTAGGTTATAACATTTGTATAATTATTAATGCTCATTAGTCCGGTAGGGGACATTGTATTGCTTCAGCGATACGTGCGTTCTTGTTTATATTGTGTCCTGGTACCGCTTATTGATTCCAGAGCTCTCCCCTCTTTCTTTTGAAGATATGTTAAAAAAAAGGGACGGGGGGGTCATTTTCTCCACTTCTCTGCCTTATTGGGTATGTAACTATGAAGGAAGCATTTTTGTCTGTACTATATTCAGCATTCAGCTGTAGTATTATTGTATTGCGTAGGTTTATGGGCAATTTTCTCTCATTCTCAAATATGCCATCCTAGTATGTAACTGTGAAGGAAGCGTTTTTGTCCGTACTATATTCAGCGTTCAGCTGTAGTATTATTGTATGGCGTAGGTTTATGGGCAATTTTCTCTCATTCTCAAATATGCCATCCTAATTTTTAGGGCTTAGTCCAGACTAGCCTTAAAAATTTGTGAACTCATTACATCCTAATTAGCATGTTTTTATACTCAGATTTAGGATTTACATAATTGGGATCCATATTAGGATATGTCTCCTCTGTTATGGTATAAAGAGACATACATGTAAATTCTAATTATTCTAATTTTCTTCATCATGGATTGAAGGATTTGATCTATGTTGTTCTACTATTTCGGAAGTTCTAGGCCCTCCACCTTTTTACGATTCAGCTAAGTCTGGTCCATTGGTATACAGTATAAAATATGAAAAAATTTAAAGTAATTTATATATTTTTCATACTTACCAATGGCCCAGACCTGAATGGCCCTCCCATGAGTGGGCAGTACTGGGCACTCATACCTCCCCGCTGAATTATTATATTATAATCTTTTCACAAAAAATGATGTTGGCGCCAGTTTCGGTGACTTCCTGGTGTCTGTGCATGTGCGGAGGGTAAATGTATGGAGGGCCAGATAGAACTTCTAATTTTTGGTTTTGCATGCAAATTTTGGGGATTGAAGGGCAAAATTTGTGTTTGGCCCTAGATATTTTTGAGTTAGCACCAGCTAAGTCTGGGCCATTGGTAAGTATAAAAAATATATAAATTACTTTAAATTTTTTCAAATTTTGACATCAGTTTGCAAAGGGTTATGATGCCAGGGGATATTATTAGCATTTTTAAATTAAATGTTTAATTTTCGGCAAGTTTTGAGAACTGAATTGTGTCACCAATTTTAAACCTTAATGTACTTTATAATACTTTACAGAGATGTCATGATGTCTGGAATATATATGTCTCTATATATGGTCACTTTGATGTTTCTCAACACAATGTTTTCAGAGACATGTCATGCACAAATATTGAGAAAGAAGTGATTGATCTTGCATAGCACAATGCAAATCCATGTCAGGATATTATATCACATATGACAGAATTATGCATTGAATATTCTGATATGAAACCAAACATAACACACCCTTAGACTTGTGCAAAAAAAAACAAAATCTGGCATCATCATGGTTAATGTAATTCATATTGTTGCATGTAATTTACTGCTTTGGGTAATATTTTTTTGACTCAGAGGACCATAAGGGTAAGATATTAATAATTTCAGTGCCATGAACTTAGCTCCTGTGCCTTGGCACTACCCTGTCTGTGTTGTTATGTGAGACACTGTTGGGAAGGGTTTTCAGAGACCTTATTTTATCAGCTTAACCCTTTGTACACAGATATCAAAATACTGAAGTTTCAAGTTGCAGTTCTTTCCCATTATACAACTAGGAATTGAACTAGTTCAATCTTGTTTGACTGTGAGCTTTGTCAAACAAGAATGAATTGATTAAATTCCAGGTTGCATTATGGGAAAACTGGGCAGCTTGAAAGTTTTATATTATGACATCAGTGTGCAGAGGATTGAATACAAGCCTGGCCTTCTCATACTGGCATTGCTACACTCATGGAACTGAACATTGCATCAAATGTTAATTCAATATTGTAATAATTAACAATACCTAATTAATCAGAAGAGTCTCAATTTCTATCTCTGTAAATAAAAGCTTGAGTCATGTGACTATTTTTAATTTGTCTGTCTCTCTTTTTGAATGAACAAATGCAGTTGACAGATGGAGTTGTCTTTTCTCTTCCTCATGCCTTAAAGGAATAATAGCATAATGCAGAATGACATGACAGGTAAAAGGGATGATCTGTTATAATTCTATAACTTACATACATGTATGTCAGATGTATGCATAACTGATCTCTCGTACTTTGTTCATCCATTTGTAAATTTTCATATCCAGGTAGGAGGTTCCTGTATAGAAATTCAGGATCAAACTAATGTTTAAAGAGCTTACCATACTTCATAATGAATGAAAAAAATTATGCCTTGTAATTATAAATCGGGGTTGGTACGTTGAGGAGTCTCACATTACTTGCCACCCCTCGGTGGTTCTTACTGGGTACTCTGGCTTCCTTCACCCATAAAACTGTCCGACATGAGGCAATCCTGGCTATTGAAAGTGTCATTAAACCACAATAAATATACATGCCATGTAAATTATTAAATCTTTTTAACAGTATTTTTTTTAATGATCTTTAAATTAATGTTGAAACTATTAATCTATTAAATTGCACCAGAATAGATACAAGCCATTTCCGGTTATGTTTTTGACTCCTAGTTAACCACTTGCTCATGATGTCAGAAGTTCAGATATCTTTTGTATTTGTGGTTTCAAGCAATGATTGACATGCAGAATATAATTTATATAAATTTTCAATAAAATACTTGGGCCTGATGATTAGGCCTGAGTATTTCATGCGTGATTTGCATTTTATCAGATCCATTTATGTTATGCAACAGTCGCTTTAGTTATATTCTCTATTTGTTTCATTGTGTGAATCTATTAATTCAAAATATTTATACTACCACTCTCAAAGAGATTGGGGGTATACTGAATTACATGCATCTGTTCATGCATCTGTCCATCCATCTGTCTATCTGTACATCCATCCATCTGTCCATTCGGCCATCAATCCGGATCCACACCTCAGTAGTGAATGGATGGATTTCAGTGAAATTCAGTATGCAGTGAGGTGTATGCAGTGGTGGCAAGATGCACAGGACCGTGGCCTGGCTCCTGTCCGACCTAGGTATTGACTGTTTTATTGGGATTCAACATACTAGTATAAACATACTCTGATCCCAAGCAGTGGGTGGTTAATTGGTAACAAAGTAGTAATAACAAAATGGTTAAAAAGTTTCAGAATTCCCTAATTGTTTCAGTGCTAATTAAAATCTGGTTGCAGAAAGAATGACCATTAATCCTCACATGCCTAATTCCAACTTTGATCACTTTTACCCCCCCACCCCACCCCCACCCCCAGGCACCCCCCAGCCCCCCCCCCCCCCCCCCCCCCCCCCAGAATGCCTCAGGAACATTATGTTTTAACCATGTCTGTCCATCCAATCATCCGGCATGTATCGTCCATCCGTTAACTTTTGGTTTCCTTCCAATAACTAAAGAATGGCTTATTTGATCAAATCATAATTTTAGGGGTTACTTGTGGATGACTAGACAATGCTTCCTTCTGATTTTGGTCCAGCTAGCCAATTCAATATGGCTGGAATGGCAGCCATATTGAATTTGGTTTCCATCCAATAACTAATGAATGCTGACTCAAATCATTTTTTTAATTTTTTAATTATGCATTGTTAGTGTCTAGAGGAAACTTCCTTTCAATGTTGGGCCAGTCAGCTCAACCAAGATGGCCACCAGTGGCCAATTCACTATGGTTTCCATGGTGGCCATCTTGAATTTGGTTTCCATCCAATAACTAATGAATGCTAATTCGAATCAATTTCGAATCAATTTCAATTTTTGGTTATGCATTATTGGTGTCTAGAGGAAGCTTCCTTTCAATGTTGGACCAATCAGCTGAACCAAGATGGTCACTATTGGCTAATTCATTATGGCTTCCATGGTGACCATCTTGAATTTATTTTCTGTCCAATAACTAATGAATACTGACTCAAATCAATTTCATTTTTTGGTTATGCATTATTGGTGTCTAGAGGAAGCTTCTTTTTGATTTTGGTTATGCTCCTGAGAGACTTACCTACCCTTTTATGACACCGCCGGGGCTTATGCCATGCTTCACGTTGCTCTTGCTGTACAATGGAACAGGCACCTCCAATATGCACCCTCTGGTTAAGCTCGCTCGTTAACTTGCCAATTGTTTCTAGCCAAGACTTGCCTAGAAACAACCACAAACCCAGCAGGATATAGATTGTCAAAGTGTATCAGAAATGTGTAAAAATATCCAGGCCTTCAAGGGTAAACTTTAGGCTGATACTGAGTTTATTCAACAGTACACTTATCAAATATTGTAAATCAGATGTATGATTTTCTAGATCCTATAAACTTGACAACTCCATCTTGTACTTTTTGTATTGCCTTGATCAATATGTTGAAACTTGACTTGTTTGTTTCTTGAGATATGTACACACAATTGAGGGAATTTCGAGCTCGGTATGCAGCACAAAATCCTAGTTCTAGCCAAGGTAGGCCTCTCATCTCCGTTCGACAAGTGCATGAATGCTGACTTATCTTGCAATCTTGAAAACAACTGAAGCCTTCTCTTCCAACTCAAGCCTATACTGTAAATAATATCTTGAGGTTTGAGCAGAATAATTAGCACAGTTTAGAATGATACATGTTTTCCAGCTGAACCCAAAATTATACAACTATGTTTATTCTGTTTTCTAAATTGTATCTTGATTTCTGAAAGCTTTGAGTAATACTTGCTTTACTATTTTTGTATTGTCGTCCTAATTTGTTTTGAAACATTATTCATTCTCCATGGAAACTTCGGAACTTGTAACTATTGCATCATTAGTTATAGTCGACAAGTTCTGACAGGTTGCCACAAAAGCTTCATATAGCCATTGCATGGAGTCCTTCAATTGTCAGTACTGGAAACCACTATCAGGGACACACTATTGGCACCATGACATAAGCTTTATGTTTTTTGCACATTGATTTGAAAGCAGACAATATTTTGATCATATAAAGTTATTTTGTCAAAGTTCATTTAAGAGTTCAGTAAACACTACAGTGAATTACCACAGCACATTTAATTAAAACATATTGTGGACAAACATTAAATTAAACGCTCAAAAAGCTGAAGTGGGCAGCATAAACATAGAAGATTTGCTGACTTTACTTTAGTTTATACATATCTTGTGATTACAATAGTTAAGAGTTAATATAGATATGTAAATAACCCTTAAAAGGCCTAATTACGACTTTGGACAATTTTTCCATTCCAAAATAGGCAACCCAATCCACAGCCTATGTGTCAGTTTACCAGGTAATTTCAAAGTTTGCTGTTTATTTCTAGTCAAGTCTTGGGTGGTTACATAGGCATCAAAGACCTGACTAGAAACCATTGCAAATCCACTGGACAGAACTAACCATGTGGTGCCAAAATTGTGGAGAATTGTCTAGACCTTTGAGGATGAATCAGGTTATAAAATGATCAGGTTTATTGTGTGAAATGCTCAGTTATTTTCAGATTGTGACATAAAAATGTATTTAGTGCATGTAGTGAAGGGAGATGATTATATAATTTGATTTTTGTAGATTTTGCGTGAAGCCTCCTTCATCAACATGAGTTTGACAAAATAGGATTTGCTGTGCACTAACCTACTTTGATTTCTGTACTTATTTTGCATGATATATCTGACTCTTAGATAGATATTATAATTCTAAAACTAAAAGTTAGCATGAAACTATCCAACACCCTTCTTACATATTTGTGCTGTTGATTGATTCTGAATAATATGAGTTGTACACAATTATCATTTCCATGCCAATGGTGGGTAAATAATGTGTATTAGTATGAAACAATGAAATGCCAGTATTTGTATTTAATTGCTCACCTGACTGGAAGTCAGAGATGAGCTATTGTGATCACTGTTCGCCTTTCATCTGTCATGTGTCGTCAGTGAACATGGTGTTTGCGACTTCTCCAAAACCATTGGACCAATTTCAGTTAAATTTTGAGGTGATGGATTGTTCTGACATCTCATTTTGATTTTGTTCAATGCAGTTTGCCCTGCCCCATAGAGAGGGTATAGAGGAAAATGCTCCCAAATTATTAAGCTTTGTCTCATGAAGCTTTAGGTACAATGACTTTATATTTGGTACTGAGCTTCCCTTTGAGAAGAGAATAATAAAATTTGTTAAAAAACTGTTCATAGGGTAATATTTGGGAGGAGAAAGATTTTTTGCCCTGCCCAAAATTTCTGTTTTCTAAACTGATAAGCCAAATTAAACCAAATTTGGGTATGTGATATTATTGAGTCATAAGTTCTTGATTCATGCCCAAAACATTTTCCCGCATCTTGGTCGCAATCCTTGGAGCTAAAAATAGAAATATTTTCAAATGTCCATATTTCCCAAACCACATAGAACAGAGAAATGTTATTTGGTATGCTGCTTCTTTAGGATCAGAGTAACAGATTGGTAAGAAAAACAATTGCTGTCAGCTGCATCATAGTGTACCATGGGGGTGGGGGCGGTTTATCAAAAAAGTGCTGAGTCAGCATATTTGCAAAAATTGAAAAAATCTTCTCTATAACCATCGATCAGAATCTTTTGTTATTTCGTATACAGCATCCATAAGGGGGGCATATACAAGTAGGTGAAAATTAAGCCCCTCAGTTCATCTTTGGGCTCCAAACAGGAAATATGAGACATATTCTTTGAAAGAATTTTCTCAATAACCCCCAGTCAGAATGCTTTGATATTTGGTATACAACATTGTTATAGCCGTGGGGGGGGGGGGGGGGGGGGGGGGCAGATTCAGGTTCGTTAAAATCAAGTCCCTCAATTTTATTATTTGGGCTCCTTTTGGAGCCTGAATTTTAACTAAGTGTTTTATGAAGAAATATCGTTAAAAATCTTTTTCAGATCCACCAGTCAGAGTCTTGATATTTGGTATACAGCAACCTTAGGGGGGTCAGATCCAAGTTTGTTCAAATCAAGACCCTATGTTGATACTTGGGCTCCCCATGCATGCTTGAATTTTGACTTACTGCAATATGGGGAATATTCTTTAAAAATCTTCTTCTCCAGAACCACTAATCAAAATCTTTTAATATAAAGTATACATCTTTATGGGGGTCGGATCCAAGTTTGTTCAAATTAAAACCCTGGGTTGATATTGGGCTTCCCATGGGAGCCCGTATTTTAACTTAGTGCAATATAAGGAATAATCTTTAAAAATCTTCTTCAGATCCAATGGTCATAATCTTTTGATATTTGGTTTACAACATCCACAGGGCGGTCAGAGCCAAATTTTTTCAAATCAGGTCCATGGGTTGATATTTTAGGCTCACTATGGGACCTAAAATTTAACTTAGTGCAATGTGGGTGAACATTCTTTAAAAATCTTATCCAGAACCTCCTATGTGAATCTTTTGATTTTAGTTTAACTTGACAAAGTCAAGATAAGCTATTGCCATCATGCATGCGGAAGTCTGTGAGTCTGTTCACATTTTCCTTTAGCACAGGTTACACCCGTAGTTCTTGTCCGATCGTCACGAAATTTCATGTGCAGGTTTGAGGTCATATCTAGATGAGAACGTCCCCTTTTGGTCGCGATCAGTCTGAGCTGTCTGAGCCCAAAACCATTAGCACAGTCCACAGGTTGTATTGATGAAGGGATTTCATTGTAACTTGGTAGGATGACTCTGTATAATGTCTAAATGAGAACGTCCTCTTTTGGTCATGATCTGTCAACCGTGATGGCTGCCCAAGCTCAAAACCCAAAATCTTTTAGCACAGTCTAGTCTACAGGTTGTATTTAATATGGAGGGATTTCATTCTAACTTCGTAGAATGACTCTGTATGGTGCCTAGATGAGAACTTCCCCATTTGGTCGTAATCTGTCAACCATGATGGCTGCCCGAGCCCAAAACCTGAAAACCTTTGGCATATTCTACGAGTCGTATTTATGGAGGGATTTCATTATAATTTGGTAGGATGACTCCATGTAATATCTAGATGAAACGTCCTCTTTTGATTGCGATTGGTCAACTGTGACAGCTACAGGAGCCCCAAGCCCGAAAACCTTTAGCACAGTCTACAGGTCGTATTTATGTAGGGATTTCATTGTAACTTGGTAGGATGACTCCAGATAATGTCTAGATGAGAACCACCCCTTTTGGTTATGATCATTCAACCATGACGGCTACCTGAGCCCAAAACCTGAAAACCTTTAGCATAATCTACAAGTCGTATTTATGGAGGGATTTCATTATAACTTGGTAGGACGACTCCATATAATATCTAGATGAGAACTTCCCCTTTTGTTTGCGATCAGTCAACTGTGACTGCTACAGGGGCCCAAAACCCCAAAACCTTTAGCACAGTCTACAGGTTGTATTTATGTACGGATTTCATTGTAACTAGGTAGGATGACTCCAGATAATGTCTACATGAGAACGTCCCCTTTTGGTCACAATCGTTCAACCATGCTGGCTGCCCGAGCCCAAAACCTTTAGCACAGGCTACAGGTCATATTTATGAAGGGATTTCATTATAACTTGATAGGATGACTCAGTATAATGTCTAGATGAGTACGTCCCCTTTTGGTTGCGATTGGTTAACTATAAAGGCTACACAAGCCTGAAGCCCAAAAACCTTTAGCACAGTCTGCAGGTCATATTTATGAAGGGATATCATTGTAACTTGATAGGATGACTCGTTTTGGAATAATTTCACTGTAACTTGGTAACTTTGGTTGACATACCTTAACTGTGAGGGCCACATTAACCCACCACTCTTTTTTTAGTACAGTCTACACCTCAAATTTTTTTTATTGAAAACGTAGCATACAGGGAACAGAAATTAACATATTCTCAATTATCACAATTCTTGTTTGGTATACTCCATCCCAAGAGAAGTCAGATACAAATTTGTTAAAATGAAGTCCTTGGGTTAATTTTGGCCTCCCTATCGGAGCCTGAATTTTAACTTTAATCTTTAAAATCTGCTTCTTCAGATCCAGAATCTTTTGATATTTGGTACACCCCTCGTGGAACCCTGGGAAGTGAAGCAATGCTTGTTTACTGTGGTAAACTAGCTCTGTTTCACTGGTAAAATAGGACCCAGTCACTAATGCTTGAGTTGCAAGTCCTCTAAAATAGGCAACATGGGGTAGAAACAATTGACTAATAAATAAATATTTGGTACACAGTATCCTTTGAAGGGTTAGGTTCAAGTTGTTCAAATTAAGTCCCTGAGTTGATGTTTGGGTTCCCTACATTGCCTTCTGGTAAACCGGTAAATTCTCAGTGTAAAAAATCCCCTTATATTCCAAATATCATTCTACTGAAATCGCATGATCAGATTTAAAAAAGTGGAATTTTTAGTGTATTTTTCCTTAAAGTAATTATGATAATATACGTCGGTAACTATTTTATTGTAATATTTTCATACTTCAAAATTGTTTCTCCGTAAGAATTTCATGGCATTATGAAGATTCTTGATTATTACAATTTGCTATTGTAATAATCAGAAAAAGAATCTCTTTGTCCTCATCTTGTTTTGACCAACTGTACAATTATGTGTTCTGTAGTTCTATTTCCATTACTGTTAACAGGTATTAATTCTGGTTTGCACACTACATTTAACATTTCCATTCTATAATACTTAACATATCAGTCATGTAATCATTTTAACATCATCTTTGATTTATGTAAGAGCTACTTATGGAATTGAAAAATTTCTACTCTTCCCTGAGCTGTCAAAGCATTCCTGTAAACCTTCATTGAGCCTTGAATTATGTTTTAACTTCATAATGTTTCAAAAACTGATTGAGATATCTACTTTTTATATGCTCATTTGAAAAACAGTTGTATTATGTAATCAGTCTGTCCATCCATCTTTCTGTCCAATAACATTAGTGGTTTCCAACCGTTAACTCCAGTTTGGATTATTTGATCTCAACCAAAGTTGACATCTATCACCCAGCTAGTAATACGGGTTAAGTTCGAATATGGGTTCCATCAAATTATTTTGACATGAGTTATGGCCCTTTTTCGACTTAGAATTCGACCGTCTATTAACATTTTGGGTTTCCAACCAGTAACTCTAGTTAGATTTTTTGATCTCAACCAAAGTTGGTATGTGTATTACTCACCTATTAATACAGGCCAGGTTCAAATATGGGTTCCGTCCAGTTATGTTTACATGAATTACGGCTCTTTTCCGACTTAGAATTTGACCGTCTATTAACATTTTTGGTTTCCAACCGATAACTCCACTTTGGATCATTTGATCTCAACCAAAGTTGGTACAATTCAAATGGCTAATAAGCATATTTAGCCATGCCTTGCAGTGCTCTTGTTTTTATCTGTGAATTCTATGATAGTTCCAGATAATGTTTAGATGTCGTGAAATATTTTTCCCCTAATCTTGGTTTTATATAGATTAACACTTGAAGCTTTAATCAGCTTTGATTTTCACGAACTTTTGCTGTGAGAATCAATTTGCAGTTATCAAATAAATGGAAAGTCCTGTTGTGAGTGGAACCAGTGCATGTTCCATAGTAAAAGACAAACCTCATTTTTCTATGTTTATGGGACTTTAATCTTTAGGGGCCAAATTCCAATTTTAGTGAGTTTCTCCTCTAGCCTATAACATGTACATGTAGAACGCATGTTCCAACATACAGACTGTTGTTGTTTTTGCCATTATTAGTCCCCCCACGGTTTCACCGTGAAGGGGACTATTGGATTACACTCTGTCTGTCCATCCATCTGTCTGTCTGTCTGTACATCCTTCTGTCCTGTTACCACCTGTATCTCAGAGATGCTTTGGCACTTTTGTCCAAAATTTTCAGATTTGATGGGGCATTAGGAAAAATTGATGCACGTCAAGTTTTTTCTGAAAAAAATTCAAGATGGCCGACTGGCAGCCATTTTTAGCTCAACTTGACAAAGTCAATCGGAGCTATTGCCATCACTTCTCGTCCATCGGCGTACGTACGTATGTCTGGGCGTACATAAAGTTTGGGCATATGTACTTACATCCACAATTTCCTTTGGTGCACCTCACAGATCACATTTATGATCAGATTGCTTTGAAACTTGGTATGCTTGTTTGGGTTGACCTCTGGATGGGAGCTATCGATTTTCTTCAATTTCTGTCAAAACATTTTGCTGTTGGCAACGTTCTTAGAACTTAGTTTAGTCAGACCTCAGTATTTCCCTTTGGCACACCCTACAGGGCACGTATATGATCGGATTTCTTTGAAACCTGGCTTGCTTGTTTGGGGTGACCTCCAGATGGGAGCTGTCGATTTTCTTCCATTTCTGTCAAAAAATGTTGCCGCTGGCAATGACCTTTGAACTTAGTTTAGTCAGGCATCAATATATTCCTTTGGCACACTGTACAGGGAACATTTTTGATCAGATCGGTTTGAAACTTGGTATGCTTGTTTGGGGTTACCTCTAGATGGGAGCTATCGATTTTCTTCGATTCTGCCAAGAAATGTTGCCGCTGGCAACGACCTTTGATGAACTTAGTGCAGTTATGCATAAAAATTTCCATTTGGCACACCCTGCAGGGTACAGTCATTATCGGATCGCTTTGAAACTTGGTATGCTTGTTTGGGGTGACCTCTAGATGGGAGCTATCGATTTTCATCCATTTCTATGAAAAAATGTTGCCGCTGGCAACGTTCTTAGAACTTAGTTCAGTCAGACCTCAATATTTCCCCTTGGCACACCCTAAAGGGCACATTTATGATCGGATTGCTTTGAAATCTGGCATGCTTGTGGAGTGACCTCTAGATGGGAGCTATTGATTTTCTTCCATTTCCATCAAAAAATGTTGCCGCTGGCAACGACCTTTGAACATAGTTTAGTCAGGCATCAATATATTCCTTTGGCATGCCCTATAGGGCACATTTATGATCAGATCAGTTTGAAACTTTGCTTGTTTGATGTTACCTTTAGATGGGAGCTATCAATTTTCTTCGATTTCCGTCAGAAAATGTTGCCGCTGGCAACGACCTTCAATGAACTTAGTACAGTTATGCATCAATATTTCCCTTTTGCTCACCCTGCAGTGCACATTTTTGATCAGATCACTGAAACTTGGTATGCTTGTTTGGAGTGACCTCTAGATGGGAGCTATCGATTTTCTTCCATTTCCGTCAAAAATAGTTGCTATTGTGAACGACCTCTGATGAACTTAGTAAAACTTAATGCAGTTATGCATCAATATTTTCCTTTGACACCCCCTGCAGGGCACATTTATAATTGGATCACTTGGAAACTTGGTGTGCTTGGTGTGTGGGGTGATATCTATATGGGAGTTATCGATTTTCTTCCATTTATGTCAAAAAATGTTGCCGCTGGCAACAACCTTTGAACTTAGTTTAGTCAGGCTTCAATATTTCCCTTTGGCACACCCTTCAGGGCACATTTATGATCAGGTCACTTTGAACTTGGTATGTGTGTTCGGGGTGACCTCTAGATGTGAGCTATTGATTTTTTTTCATTTCCTTTAAAAAATTATTGTCGTTATCACCAGCCTTTGAACTTACTGCATTTGTGTAGCAATTTATCCCTTTTGCACTCTCTGCAGGGTATATTTATGAATTTCCATAAAAAAGAAAGAAAAAAACATTGCCCAAAGCAATGACCTTCAAACTTAGTGCATTTGTGCATTAACATCTTCCTTTGGCATGCCTCAGAGGGCGCATTCATTATCAGGTTGTTTTGAAACTTAGTATGCTTATGCAGGGTGACAAAGATAGGAACTATTGATTTTCTTTTTATTTCCATCAAAAACTGTTGCTCTTAGAAACAATCTTTGAATTTTTTGCATTTGTGCATCAACATTCTTCTTTGACATGGCCCACAGGCCACATTTATCATAGGATTGTTTTTGGACTTGGTGTGCTCATTGGGCGAGTCCTTTAGATAAGAGCTATTGATTAGCATTCATTTCTGTGAAAAAAATTGCCATTTACAATAGCCTCTGAACTTACAGCATTTGTGTATCAACATTCTTCCTTCAGCTAGTCTTACAGTTTACATTTAAAAATACATGGATTACTCTTGATGTTGTGCACACACAATGCTGTTATGTTGAAATTTCACCAAATAACATTGGTACCAATGATCTTCAATTTTGCCGTTTCACTTATAACTTACCAAGTTCAATGTTTGTCAAGTTGAGCTACAGTGTCATTGACACTTTCATTGTTGAAAATTGCATGTAATTCATTATAAGCTTAGAACTTCTGAACAACATTTACGATTTCAATAATTTTTGGTATGGAGATCTAGCAGCATAAGATAAATAACATATCATACATGGTTTTTTCTCGTGCATTAATTATGCAAATTAGCCTTACTTAACCTTTGTTTCGTGTAATATTTTTGTGCGTATTATGTTGTGTACTGTTACAACCTGTATCTCAGAGATGCTTTGACGCTTGTGTATAAAATTTTCAGATTTGATGGGGCATTAGGAAAAATTGCTGCACGTCATTTTTTTCTGAAAAAAATTCAAAATGTCCGACTGGCGGCCATTTTTGTTGGAAATTGCATGTAATTCATTATACGCTCAGAACTTCTGAATGACATTTCCGATTTCAATAATTTTTGGTATGGAGGTCTAAGATAAATAACTTATCATACAGGTTCTTTTCTCGTTCATAAATTATGCAAATTAGCCTTACTTAACCTTTTTCTTGGGTAATATTTTTGTGCATATTATGTTGTGTACTGTTACCACCTGTATCTCAGAGATGCTTTCATGCTTCTGTTTCAAATTTTCAAATTTGAAGGAAAGAGACATAAGATAAATAACATATTATACAGGATTTTTTTCTTGTGCATAAATTATGCAAGTTAGCCTTACTTAACTTTTGTACATATATTTGGATGCTTCAAGTAAAACCACAGATATCTGGGTAATATTGGGACTAGTTTGTTGAGTTGTTCCTTTGATATCCATATTTATTTAGGTTTTATTGAGGAAATATCAATATATTTCACAGTAATACACCTACCATGGGGGACGATTGTCTGATCGCTGGTGATCGACGTTGCACTTATCTTGGCAATGGTTTTTTATGAAGTCTTGGCTGTCCATATTGGCAGCCAAGACTTCACTAGACTCCACTTCTGAGTCAACGTGTTCCCTTACTTTGATGGAGCACAAAATAAGTTAAATTCTCATGGCCTTTAAGAACACTTTCAGAATCGATGAGAATCAGATGAATGTTGTGTGAAAATCAAAGTCATTTTCTTATCAACCTACCTTACAATTGTTTACAACAGTCTTGCACAACAGTGGAAGTCCCTAACTTGGAAAAATACTTTCTATTTTCTTTTCTCCCAAGCGATTTGCGAAGGAAAAGTAGTGCAAAAGCACCAAGAAAAAATAAGCCAAAATTGGGAGGAGTGCGACCAATGCACACCCAGTAGGGGACACTCTTCTCCTTGTACTAATCCATGGCTTCTGGAACCGGTGTGCAGATGTATAACCAATGTGTCATTCTATTTTTTTTTGCCATCTTGTCAGGATGCAGATCGTTTTGCTCATCAACAGTGATACCTTTTGACTCGATGTTAACGATGTTTCTGTACCGAATTGTGGATTCATATCTGTTTCTTCACTTTTCAGACATACAGGGCTGTGTTTTTGTATATTCTCTCGATTATTCACTGTATTTTTCATGATAAATCTCTATACTGATTTCACAGGTGGTTTTTGTGTACCGTGCTATTTCGGTCTTATGTTCATTAATACTAACCCTTTGAGTTCTGCTTTTATCTGAGTTAGGTGTCAGCTGGGGGGCTGTTGTGGCAGCTTTTCTCCATTTTGTTGAGGGTAGAATTTCTGCCAGTTCCCTTTTTGGCTGTTTGGGTATTTTTCTGTTCCTGTCGGGATTTGTTTCCTGCCACCTTTCTCTGGTAGCTGGGGGTGTCCTGATTTATTTTTTCTTTGGGTTCACCTTACCATCTACATTGCTCTCACCAGATATGCCTAGGATGATACCTTGCGGGCCATTTTTAGCTTAACTTGACAAAGTCAAGATAAGCTATTGCCATCATGTGTGTGTAAGTCTTTTAGTCTGTGAGTCTGTTCACAATTTCCTTTAGCACAGGCTACACCCTGTTTGGGGTCATGTCTAGATGAGAACGTCCCCTTTTGGTCGCGATCGGTCAACCGTTATGGCTGCTCAAGCCCAAAACCTGAAAACCATTAGCACAGTCTACAGGTTGTATTTATGAAGGGAGTATATTGTAACTTGGTAGGATGCCTCTGTATAATGCCTAGATGAGAATATCCCCTTTTGGTCATGATCTGTCAACCGTGATGGCTGCCCAAGCCCAAAACCCAAAAACTTTTAACACAGTCTGCAAGTCATATTTAATATGGAGGGATTTCATTGTAACTTAGTAGGATGACTCCGGATGATGTCTAGATGAGAATTTCCCCTGTTGGTCACGATCTGTCAACCGTGACGACTGCCCAAGCCCAAAACCCGAAAACCTTTAGCACAGTCTACAGGTCATATTTATGGAAGGATTTCATTGTAACTTGGTAGGTTGACTTCATATAATGTCTAGATGAGAACATCCCCTTTTGGACGTGATTGGGCAACTGTGACGGCTACAGGGGCCCGAAGCCCGAAAACCTTTAGCACAGTCTACAGGTCATATTTATGAAGGGATTTCATTGTAACTTGGTAGGATGACTCTAAATAATGTCTAGATGAGAACGTCCCCTTTTGGTCGCGTTCATTCAGCCTTAATGGCTGCCCGAGCCCAAAATCTTTAGCATAGTCTATAGATCGTATTTATATAAGGATTTCATTATAACTTGTTAGGTTGACTCCATATAATGCCTAGATGATGACATCTCCTTTTGGTCGTGATTGTCAACTGTGACGGCTGCAGGTGCCTGAAGCCAGAAAACCTTGAGCACAGTCTACAGGTCATATTTATGAAGGGATTTCATTGTAACTTCGAAGGATCGCTCCAGATGATGCCCAGATGAGAATGTCCCCTTTTGGTTTCTGCCATGATGGCTGACCAAGCCCGAAGCCCAAAAACCTTTAGCACAGTCTACAGGTCATATTTATGAAGGGATTTCATTGTAACCTGGTAGGTTGACTTCATATAATGTCTAGATGAGAACGTCTCCTTTTGGACGTGATTAGGTAAATGTGACGGCTACAGGGGCCTGAAGCCCGAAAACCTTTAGCACAGTCTACAGGTCATATTTATGAAGAGATTTCATTGTATCATAGTAGGATGACTCCAAATAATGTCTAGATGAGAGCGTCCCCTTTTGGTCGTGGTCATTCAGTCTTGATGGCCGCCCGAGCCCCAAAACCTTTAGCATAGTTTCTAGGTCGTATTTATGGAAGGATTTCATTGTATCTTGTTAGGTTGACTCCATATAATGCCTAGATGATGACATCGCCTTTTGGTCATGATAGGTCAACTGTGACGGCTTCAGGGGCCCGAAGCCCAAAAGCCTTGAGCACAGTCTACAGGTCATATTTATGAAAGGGATTTCATTGTAACTTCGTAGGATCACTCCAGATGATACCCAGATGACAACGTCCCCTTTTGGTCGCGATCATTCAACCATGATGGCTTCCCAAGTCCAAAACCCAAAAAACTTTAGTACAGACTACAGGTCGAATTTGTGAAGGGATTTCATCGTAACTTAGTAGAATGACTCAGTATAATTTCGAGATGAAGACGTCCCCTTTTAGTAGTAATCGGTCAACCGTCATGGCTACACAGGCCTGAAGCTGAAAACCTTTAGCACAGTCTACACAGGCAATATTTATGAAGGGATTTCAATGTAATTTGATATGATGACTTGTTTTGGAATAATTTCACTGTAACTTGATAACTTTCGTTGACATACATTAACTCTGAGGTCATATTAACTCACCCCTCCGACCTTTAGTACGGTGCACACCTCATATTATTTTTATTGAAAACATAGCATACAGGGAACAGAAATTAACATATTCCCAATTATCACAATTCTTGTCTTATTTCATAATCCTTTCATAAACATTGAACATTATCCTTTTCGTCAAACACAACACACTGACAAGTTAAGCTACAGTGTCATTGACACTTTCATTGTTGTCTTAGCATGTTGAAGTTTCCCATTATTCATGTGCCGCTTTATTTGGGTGTTCTATTAAAAGACCCTATGGGCTGGGTGGTCTTCCACCTTTTGGGCTTCAGTCTATTTGTGTAGCTTGGGCACATGCCGGTTCCTCCTGCTCATGTGGGAAGGGGAATGCTGTCATTCAGGGCCTTCCAATTCGACTCCTGTCTGGAGAGAGTTCTACCCCCTCCTTGGGGTTTTGCAATCTTTTTGTGGTGTGGATATCGTGGTAGCTGCTGACTTTCTGGCAAAGAGATGCCTGGTTCCGGGACTACTGTGCCCCTCCAGTCGACATCTGAAACTGTCACTACGGTTGTGACTTCTCATTTGGCTTTAACTCGGTGAAGTCGGAAGTGGTTGCCGGCCGATCTCTCTGCTGTGGTCTCTCAGCCGTCGAGCGCAGCAGGTTTTGTTTTGGATTCAGATGTCCATGGTGGGGTCATCGTGGACTCTGTTGCGCTTCTGTCCACGCATTCTGGTCCTTCGGCCAGTTTTGCATGACTGGCGCATTTTGTGCAGCCTGGACCTTCTGTCCCTCAGAGGTCAGTGGCGACTCTCCTGAGTTCCCGCTCTTCAGATCCTTGGGGTGTTTCATACCCCTATAAGCATCTGTATTCAGATGTTCCGGCTGCCACCTGTCACCCCACGTCGGGTGTTCTAGAGGATCATGACCCTTCGCTGGTTTAGAGGGTCAGATGCGAAGCCACTTTGCCGGGCCATTCCCACGTCGAAACGGCAGATACGGGTCATGAGCTTATGGAGGCCCTCTCCTGACTCATGCAGATTCTTTCCAAGAGCCTTCCCATTGCCTCCAGTGAGGCTTCTAGTGGCTTCCAGGCACCCTCTGTGGTGCCGCTTCCCGGGATTGGAAGCAGGCTCTTTCAGATCCCCCTGGTGTTCCTACACCATGGGAGGAATCGGCTGGTATGCCTGACATGGGCTATGTGTCTTCTGACTCAGGCGATGGGTCAGACACACCTGACGTTGAGAGCCGTCAGTCTTCTGACTTGGGGGCAGCTCTTGACCTTGTGTTTGAGTTCCTTCAGGAGCTCAAACCGTCAGACCAGCTGGAGGTTTCAACCAGGCCGCGCTCATCGGTCGCGAACCTACAGCTTGTGGAGCAACCTGTTTTTGGGCGCCTTCGACTGTACCAGTCAGTACAAGTTGTTGAAACTTTTGCAGCATTGGACTCAAAGCTAAGTTCCAAGGCTATGAAGCTGATACCTTTTGCCTCCTGTGCGTTCCTACAATTCTGCCAATCCGTCGGTCTGTCAGACTTTAACGGTCTTGGATCAGGACTCCTCCTCCCTTGGGCTTTCCAAGCCCAAGTCGGCCGTTATTCCAATGGTGACTTTGGAGTCCATGTTGGGTTTATCCACAGAGATGCTAGGCATGCATTTTCTCTCGGATTACATCTCTGCCTTGGCTGCTTATCTGCCTCCAGATAAGTTTGACGACATACAGGCTCCATTGCATGTGCTCTCTAAGGTGCTCATGCATCTTACTCACATCCATGCCTGTAACACGGCTATTTTGGAATTAGTTTGCCGGGATGCTGTGTTGGACACATGCCTTTCCCTTCCTGAAGGGCAGAGCGCTGCTCTTCAAACCGATTCTTTGGTGGGTCCGCGACTATTCCATGATTCCGTGACGATGGTCTGGGTTGACGTCCTGCGTCATTACAAAGATCAGCTGCTGCTTTGCAAGCTTGCTCCGCCTTCTGTTGGAGGCCATGGCGCTTGATCCGCCTTCTGATGGAGGCCATGGCCGTTCCAAGCCTAAGAAATACTCTTCTGCTTCCTCTGTGATGCCAAGAGCTGATCCTCCTGTCGCCGCTTGTTCTTACTCACGTGGTAAGGGTAAGCATCGACATACCAGAGGGAGGTCTCAGGATCCTTCATCTAGCAGAGGAGTTGGTTTCTCCTCTCACAGGCCTTGCCGGGCTCAAAATGAAGGTCCTCACCTTGATTCTTCCCAGGTTGGAGGAAGGATATCCTTTTGGAGGCACCTACTCTGTCAAGAGTGCCTCTTCCAACCCAAGTTCCTTCAGACGTTTCACGTCGGGAACTTTTGAACACGGAGATAGACAGTCTCCTGTCAAAAGATGCGCTTGAGGTTGTCAAGAACATTCATTCAGTGGGATTTTATTCCCACCTGTTCTTGGTGCCGAAGAAGGACAGCCGACTCCGACCGGTTATTGGTCTGAGTATCCTGAACCAGTCTATCATTGCTCCCAAGTTCAGCATTGTGACTTTCAGGTTGGTTCGCCACTCCATTCACCAGGGAGTTTTCTCTTCCAGCATCGACCTGCGAGATGCTTACTTTCATGTTCCAATTCCTTGGACATCGCAAAAGTATCTCATGTTCGCTTTTCTGGGGCGAGTTTACCAGTTCAAGGCCATGCCTTTTCAGTATCAACCAGGCTCCTTGGGCCTTCACCCGACTGATGTTGCATGTGATAGCCTTCAGTCGCACACAGTCCAGGGTGACTGTTTTGGCGTATCTGGACAATATCCTCCAGAGGCACTCCAATGCTGCTCTTCTGGAGTCAGATGTCGACACACTGTTGAGCCTGCTCATGTCACTAGGGTTCAGAGTCAAGGAGGAGAAGACCTGGTCCCTTCTCAGTTGTTTTGTCATCTGGGGATGGCCTTCCATACTCAGCTGAATATGGTGGTGGCTTCCCAGGCGAGGGCTGTGATTCTCTCGGCTTTCACCCTGACTCTGACCCAGTCCATGTCTGCGACAGCTCAGAGTATTCTCTGGCTGCTCAGTCTCTGTGGTTTGGTGATGGATCTCATTCCTCTAGGTCGGCTGCATGTCTGACCTAACAAACACTTTCTACTCAGTCGTTGGAGGACAAATGTCGATCCCCTGGATCTGGTGCTTCAGTCACCAGTATCTCTTCATCATCACCTTCTTCCCTGGATGGATGTGCAGTGGATTATGCAGGGAGTTCCATTGGACTTGCCCATGTCTGATCATGTTCTGACGGCAGATGCCAGCAATCTCAGATGGGCCGCGATGTTGGACCCTCTAGGTTTTTCCCTTCACGGTGTATGGGGCCAGGATCAAGCAGCTCTTCACATTAACCAGAAGGAGCTTCTTGCTATTCTTCTGGGTTTCCGGCAGTGGATCCCCCATCTTTCGAATCGTCAGATCCTTCTGTTGTCTGACAATTCAACAGTGATACATTCGGAACTAGGGCAGCACGCTCTCGGTTTCCATGTATGAGTTGGCTTGGGATCTTCTACTGCTAGCTCAGGATGTCAATGCTGGGGTGGTGGTTCATCACATTCCTAGTCATCTGAATGTTCTAGTGGACCCCCTGTCCCGATGGGGCAGGGTCATTTCCACTGAGTGGATGCTTCACAGGGCAGTGTTCCTGTCGCTTTGCAATCTCTGGTTTCGTCCCCACATCGTTCTTTTTGTGACCCGTTGGAACCATCTGATGAACATTTTTTTTGTCCCCATGTCCAGATCCTCTGGCTTTCTCCTTGAATGCTCTGTCACTCGATTGGAACGGTCTAGTCGGCTGCGCCTTCCCGCCGGTTCTGATTCTGCCTCAAGTTCTAGCCAAAATATGAACTTGCAGTTGTAGAATCATTCTGATCGCTCCCCTGTCGCCTCAGCGGTGTGGATCAATCAGCTCCACTCTCTGTTGGCTGTGGTTCTGACACGTCTCCCTCTATGTCACGACCTTCTTTGTCGAGGTCACCTGAGGAGGTTTCATGTCAACCCGACTACATTGTGCCTTCACGCATATCTTTTGTCAGGTCCTGTCTCCTTTGTACAGGTTTTTTCGAGACGAGCAGTGGAGTGCATTTCTTCTTCAAGGCAGCACTCCACTGATTTAGCTTATGCGGCTAAGTGGAAGGTCTTCTATCGATGGTGTGCTGATCACTCTGTTGATTATGCCGATCCTTCAATAACACAGATTGCAGAGTTTCTGGTATATCTGTTTCATTCTTGGGGTCTCCAACCTGTTGCCATCAATGGGTACAGGTCTATGCTTTCGGAGACCTTTTCGTATGTGGGAAAGCATCGTATCAGCACTAATCCGTACCTCTCCAAGCTTATTTGGAACTTTTTTTTAAAAGGCCTAGGTTTTTGCAGCTTACCCCAAGATGGAATCTTTCTTGGGAGCGGCTTTGCAGGGGGGAGTGCTGTTTGATCCTTTATCCCAGGTGGATATGCGTTTTCTCGTATACAAGATGACTTTTCTGATGGCTTTTGCCTTAGCCAGAAGGGTTAGTGAACTTCACACCTTCTCGCTTGATCCGACCTTTTTCAGGAGCTCCGCCAACAGTGTTACTTTACCACTGATTGCTCCTTTCTGGCCATGAATCAGATGCTAGAAACTACTCCACCTCCAATCTGTATCAGGGCTCTTCCTTCTGCGGAGGGTAATCGCCCTTTGCTCTGTCCGTTCGTACTATTCGCATTTATCTCAACCGGACATAGTTCATTAGGAAAGGCAGGAAACAATTTTTTTCTGTCTCGTATTCCTGGTCGACAGAAGATCTCTCCTCAATCCATTTCTCGATGGATTTGTCTTGCTATTCGCATGTCCTACACTCCTCTAGCAACTGACGATTGTTTTACCAATTGTATTTCTGCCCACAAGATACGTGTCTTGTCTTGTCTAACTCCTGGGCTTATGCTAACTCTGTCATGTTGTCGGATGTTGTGCAGGCAGCCTATTGGAGAAATGCTTCTACTTTCTCCACCTTCTATATGCATCAGTTGCAGGAGCAGTCTGAGGACCTTTTTTCTTTGCGCTCTCTTTCTTCTGCTCAGGCTGTTGTCTACCCTACCCATTAGGCTTCTTACAAAGTCAGTTCCAGCCATGTGCTTGGTTACTGTCGTTTCTGTTATGTCTCATCTCTCATTGTCTTTTACTAATGTTTGTGATGCTATGGTTTTATAGGCCTAGTGAACTCTTTTACTAATGTTTGTGATGCTATGGTTTTATAGGCCTAGTGAACTCTGTCCACGGTTCCAATGCAGTTGGGTTATGTGGGGGTTGGTTAGGTGATTCCCTCCTCCTATTGTCTACTCAGCCTGTTGTAAACAGTTTTAAGGTTGATTGATAAGTAATTTAAATTTTATAGTAAATTTCCTTTCTTATTATACCTACTACAATTGTTTATGTGGAAGCCCTCCCGTCTTCTTATTCGGGTAAGCATCCTTCCCCCTCGCTAATCACATAACTCCAATGTTGGCAGATTCAATAGAATGACACGTTGGTTACACGTCTGCACACTGGTTCCGGAAGCCATGGATTAGTACAAGGAGAGGAGTGTCCCCTACTGGGTGTGCGACGGTCACACTCGACCCAGTTTTGGCTTATTTTTTCTTGGTGCTTTTGCACCACTTTTCTTTCCCAAATTGCTTGAGAAAGAAGAAAAATGAGAGTATTTTTAGCTCACATGACTGAAAGTCAGGGTGAGCTTTTCTTATCACTCTTCGTCCGTCGTCCGTCCGTCATCCTGCGTGAAGGTGGTGTTTGAGCCTCTTTCTCCTAAACCACTGGCCACATTTTAATTAAATTTCATGTAAGTAGTGGTTATATAGGGGCATTTGGGTTTTTCTTCAAATTGGATTTCTGCTCATATTGTGGAGTGGGGTGGGGCCAAAATGCACAAAATTTAAAAAAATCTTCTTCTCATGAACCAGCAATAGCAGAGACTTGATATTTGGTATGCAGCTTCCATTTGAGGTGTAGACTCAGATTTGTTCAAGAGAAGTTCGAGGAGCTATATTTGCCGTCGTTATGAGAGGGGCAAGAATTTTTGCCCTGCCCAAAATTTCTATTTTCTGAACCCAGAGGCCGATTTGAACCAAATTTAATATGAGGTATTATTGGGTTATAAGTACTTGATTTATGCCAAAAACTTTTTTCCTGCATCCCCGTGGGAACTGCAGCAGCTAAAAACAAAAAAAAAATTAAAACACCCATATCTCCAAAACTGCACGGCACCGAGAATTTTTAGCCTGACTGTTTACAGTAATTAGCAGTAAGGGGTATAGTAATGACTTTTGTCCGTACGTCTGTCCGTCTGTCTGTCTGTCTGTCCATCTGTTAACATTTAGAGTTTTTGGTTAAAGTTTGTGGTTAAAGTTTTTTACTGAAGGTTCAAGTAGGTTTTTTTTTTTTTTTTTTTTTTTTTTTTTCTCTTTTCCTGTTTAGTTGACATTTGGAGTTTTGGTAAAAGTTTGTGGTTAAAGTTTTTTATTCAACCTTCAAGTACAGGAACGTCCCCTTTTGGTCGTGATCGGTCAACTGGTATGGCTGCCCGAGCCCAAAACCATTAGCACAGTCTACAGGTCATATTTATGAAGGGATTTCATTGCAACTTCATAGAATGCCTCTGTATAATGCCTAGATGAGAACGTCCCTGTTTGGGCATGATCTGTCAACCGTGATGGCTACCCAATCCCGAAACCCCAAAACTTTTTAGCACAGTCTGCAGGTCGTGTTTAATATGGATGCATTTCGTTGTAACTTGATACGATGACTCTGTATGATGTCTGCATGAGGGCGTAATCTATCAACCGTCACAACTGCCCGAGCCCAAAACCCGAAAACCTTTAGCACAGTCTACAGGTCATATTTATGGAGGGATTTCATTGTAACTTGATAGGTTGACTTCATATAATGTCAACATGAGAAAGTCCCCTTTTGGACGTGATTGGGCAACTTTGACGGCTACAGGTGCCCGAAACCTGAAAACCATCAGCACAGTCTACAGTCATATTTATGAAGGGATTTCATTGTAACTTCGTAGGATCAATCCACATGATGCCCAGATGAGAATGTCCCCTTTTGGTTGCGATCATTTAACCATGGTGGCTGCCCGAGCCCGAAGCCCGAAAACCTTTGGCACAGTCAACACATCATATTTATGGAGGGATTTCATTGTAACTTGATAGGTTGACTTCATATAATGTCTACATGAGAATGTCCCCTTTTGGGCAACTGTGACGGCAACAGGGGCCCGAAGCCCGAATACCTTTATCACAGTCTACAGGTCATATTTATGGAGGGATTTCATTGTAACGTGATAGGTTGACTTCATATAATGTCTAGATGAGAATGTCCCCTTTTGGGCAACTGTGACGGCAACAGAGGCCCAAAGCCCGTAAACTTTTAGAATATTCCACAGGCCATAATTATGAAGGTATTTCATTGTAGCTTGGTAGGGTGACTCCAAGTTTGTGGTTAAAAACCCAAACAAACACCACCCCCCACTACCCCCCCTCCCACCCCCAATTAGGCTTTTTTTTTTCTTCTTTTCTCTAATATGCATTTTGAACTATTTACAGTCACTACATGCGGAACCTTTTTTTAAACTTACGTACCCCCCCTGAACCCCCCCCCCCCCCCCCCCCCCCCTTGCTGGGGGCCAATTAGGCACTTTTTTTTTCTTTCGTCAAAAATGCTTGTTTACAGTTTTGGTTGAAAACCCAGACAAGTACCACACCCCCCCCCCCCCCCCACCCCCAATTAGGCATTTTATTTTTTTTTTTTTCCTCCAATATGCATTTTGAACTATTTACATTCACTACATGCAGAACCTTTTTTTTCCTTTTGTCAAAAATGTTTTTTTTGTTAAAGTTTGTGGCTAAAAACCCAGACAGAAATTATCCCCCCCCCCCCCTCCCCACCCACCCTCCCAATTAGGCATATTTTTTTTTCTTTCCTCGAATATGCATTTTGAACTATTTACAGTCACTACACATGAAAACTTTTTTTAAACTCACGTTACCTAACACAAGTTGCAGCCAACAGTACAAATTATTTTTCTGAAACATCAGATTTTTTTGATTTTTTATTTATTTACTTCTAACCATGGCTTATTACTCCTTATTGGAACAAGCTCATCAAGTTTGTTCCATTAATATTCAGGTAATGAGGTATGTTTTGAAGTAGAGAAATGAAAAAATAAAGTTTGAATAGCAAATTTTGAATATCACGAGTGCAGATATGGCAGATTCATTAGGTAAACTGTTAACAAAAAATGGCTCTGACTATTTTGCATCTAAGCATTGCCGTTCCTGGGACAGTCGGGCTGCATGTGTGACATCACTCTAGTTGTTTGGTGTGAAGCTTCCTTGGGACCAACAGAAAGGATTGGTAAAAGAAATTGCCATCGGTTTTATCATAGGGTACAGTTTCGTGACTTTGAAAAAGTGCTGAGTCAGCACTTTTTAACACTGTAGGCAATGGGAAAAACATTTAAAAATCTTCTTCTCCAGATCCAGCAGGCAGAATCTTTTGATATTTGGTATGGAACATTGTAGGATCGATCTGATTCAAGTTTGTTCAAATTGGCCCCCTGGGTTCATATTTGGGCTCAGTATAGGAGCCCGATTTCGAACTTAGTGCATTTCAGGCAAATTTCTTAAAAAATCTCCAGATCCAGCGGGCAGAATCTTTTGATATTTGGTATGCAACATTGTGGGGTGGATCTGATTCAAGTCTTGTTCAAATCGGCCCCCTGGATTCATATTTGGGCTCACTATAGAAGCCCGATTTCGAACTTAGTGCATTTCAGGCAAATTTCTTAAAAAATCTTCTTCTCCAGATCCAACAGGCAGAATCTTTTGATATTTGGTATGCAACATTGTGGGGTGGATCTGATTCAAGTTTGTTCAAAACGGCCCCCTGGGTTTATATTTGGGCTCAGTATATGTTATGCAGAAGGCCTACACCACCACCTCTCCTAAATGTCTTTGAAAATCTTCTTCTCAAGATCCAGCAGGCAGAATCTTTTGATATTGGGTATGCACCATGCTTAGGGGGGTGAAATTCAATTTTGTTCAAGCCAGGTCCCTGGTTTCATATTTGAGCTCACTGTGGGAGCCCGAATTATAACTTAGTTCAAAATGAGGAATTTTCTTTTAAAATCTTCTTCAGATCCAGAAGTCGAAATGTTTTGATATTTGGCATGCTGCAACCTTAGGGGGCTGAGATTCAAGTTTGTTCAAGCCAAGTCCCTTGGTTCATATGTGGGCTCACTATGGGAGCCTGAATGACAACTTAGTTCAAAATGAGGAATTTTCTTTAAAAATCTTCTTCTTCAGATCCCACAGTCGGAATGTTTTGATATTTGGTGTGCTGCATCCTTAGGGGGGTGAGATTCAAGTTTGTTAAAGCCAGGTCCCTGGGTTCATATATGGGCTCCCTGTGGGAGCCTGACTATAACTTAGTTCAATATGAGGAATATTCTTTGAAAATCTTTTTTTTTTAGATCCACTGGTCAGAATCTTTGGATATTTGGTATAAGCTTTTCTTAGGAGGAGCACATGCAACTTGTTGAAATCAATTCTCTGGGTTGATATTTAGGCTACCATGTCAGGTGAGCACCCTCGGGCCCCCTGGGGCCTCTTTGAGTTAGGGATTTCCACTGTAGTGCAAGCCTGTTATAAACAATTGCGGTAGGTATAATAAGAAAGGAAATTTACTATAAAATTTAAATGTTTTCCTTATGAGAATCATTTGCAAAAATCAATTCTGTTTCTCGCATGAATTTTAAACCTTGGATGGTTAAGAAAAAAAATTTGTTCTCTCCCAAACCATAGCCTTTGACTCCTTCGTTTGAACATCCCCATAAAGCACTAGAAGGATCATAAGCTTAGGTTTAACCAAGTCAAAAAAAAGATGAAAAAACCTAATTTATTTGTATGTTCTCTGCAGTAATAACAAGCAAATGATGGAGAGAAAACAACTTTGACAGTAACAGACATGTATAGTTGTTGAACATTTGTCCAAACCAAGTTCCTGGAGTAATTATGGGAATACCATGAACTCCTACATTTTACTATTTGGAGTGATGAGATATATACTGAAAGATTTCCTTCATGAATCTCTTTCACAAAATACTATCTTATTCAAACTTTCTTATTTGGAGGAATTAGCTGATATTCTGGCACTCAATCAGGTATACCTGATATATTCATAGAAACATTATGTTATGTCATTGCATCAAAAGTTGCAAATAATTGTCATTGCGGAAAAACAGTTCACGTCTTTTTGTTGATATGAGGTGTATGAAGATATAGGAGTACAGAAAGCAAAGGCAGCTCTCCTCTGCCAGAATTCAAAAGCTCGACTCATGCATGTTGATTTAACTCTTTAGATAACATGTATCAAATCTTGAAAGTAAATGTGATGCCCTTCTACTTTCCTTTATAATCCTGTTGTTGAACCACTCAGCAGATTTATTGAAAGACATGTTCTTATGAGGGATATGCAACATACTTTGGCAGGGATTAGTTTGAAATTTCACATTTTTAGCTAAACTTGACAAAGTCAAGATAAGCTATTGCCATCACGTGTGTAGAAGTCTGTGAGTCTGTTCACATTTTCCTTTAGCACAGGCGTCACTTTAATATGCAGGGTTGAGATCATGTCTAGATGAGAATGTTTTGGTCGCAATCGGTCAACCGTTATGGTTGCCCTAGCCCAAAACCAGAAAACCTTTAGCACAGTCTGCAAGTCGTATTTATGAAGGGATTTCATTGTAACTTGGTAGGATGACTCTGAATAATGTCTAGATGAGAATGTCCCCTTTTGTTCATGATCTGTAAACCGTGACGGCTGCCCAAGCCCAATCCTCAAAAACTTTTACCACAGTCTACAGGTCAGATTTAATATGGAGGGATTTCATTGTAACTTGATAGGATGACTCTGTATGATGTCTAGATGTGAACTTCCCCATTTGGTCACAATCTGTCAACCACCACAGCTTCCCGAGCCCAAAAACCTTTAGCACAGTCTACAGGTTGTATTTATGGAGGGATTTCATTGTAACTTGGTAGGATGACTCCATATATGTATAGATGAGAACGGCTCCTTTTGGTCGTGATCATTCAACCATGACGGTTGCCCAAGTCCAAAACCTGAAAACCTTTAGTACAGATTACGGATCGTATTTTTGAAGGATTTTATTATTTCATTGTAATTTGGTAGGATGATTCAGTATGATTTCTAAATGAGGATGTCCACTTTTGGTTGTGATTGGTCAACCATTATTTCTCATCAACCTACTCACAATTGTTTACTACAGGCTTGCACTACAGTGGAAGTCCCTAACTGGGATAAAATACTCTCTATTTTTGTCTTTCCCAAGCAATTTGGGAAAGAAAAGTGGTGCAAAAGCACCAAGAAAAAATAAGCCAAAACTGGGTCGAGTGCAACCGGCGCAGACCCAGTACGGGACGCTCTCTCCCAAATACAACTCCACGACTTCCGTTGCCAGTGCACATATACCGTCGCTGAAGACCCATTCTTTTTGTCATCCACCTTGTGTCGAGATGTTCTGCACGCTTATCAGTGTTTATCCAGCTCGTTGATTGATGTTTCCTGATTCATAGTGTATCAGAGTATCCTTTGTATTCTCAGGAACAGTTTTTATTATATTCTCTTCAATATTATATATCCATAATGTTTTTTATTTGTTCTCTCTCGAGTCGCGCGCGAATTTCGTGTGCCATGCGGTTCAGACTTAAATTATTTTTCACAATTATTGTCAATGCTTAATTTGCTAATTTTTCTAATTGTGTTAGAGTTGGGTGTCAGCGGGGTACCGCTCCTACAGTTTTTCTTCTCTCTTTTGAGAGTAGTCATCCTGTTGTGTGGTTCCCGGTCGACCGTCTGGGGTCTTAATTTCTGTCACCTTTCTCTCTTCTTTGGGGGTGTTCTTCTGTTTTCTGATTTCACCTTCTTTGCTCCTCTCACCTCTATCATGCCCAGGACAATTCCTTGTGGGCAATGTCTGCTGCCAAAGCTTGTGGACGATTCACATTCTTCTTGTTCCTCCTGTAATGGGTGTTCGGCCGAGCGGCCATGTGGTGTCTGTGGATCATGGTCATCCACTTTCTGGGCGTCAGTTAACCGTGTCGTTCGTTCTCGTGGCCGTGCCTTCCGCTCCCGCGGGAAAGGAGAACGTGGTTTTTCGGGGGCTCCCGAGCCGACCTTGTCTGGTGAGAGTTATTCCTCCTCCATGGGGGATGTGCAGTCTTTTCCTGTAGTGGATACTGCGGGAGCCGTTGAGTGTTCTGGTGAAGTGGTGCCTGGTTCCGGGTCTACGGTCCCCCTCCAGTCGACATCTGAGGCTGTCACTAGGGTTGTGACTCCTCCTTCGGAGCTGAGCAGGGGTGCTCTCTCCACTATTCCACCAGCCTCAACGACTCCCGACGTATCTACTACTACTGCCGGTCCGTCTGCTTCGTCGTCAGTTTCAGCCGGCCTTGACTTTTCGCTGCAGGGGACTGCAGGTATGTCTGGTTCTGTAGATGTGGGCTATCGGCCTCAGCCTTCCCTGACTTCAACTCGGCGAAGTTGGAAGGGGCTTCTGGCCGAACCCACCACAGTTGTGTCTTTGGATTCGGATGTTCTTAGTGGAGACACTATGAACTCCGTGGCATTTCCGTCCACTCATTCTGGCCACCCGACCAGTTTTGGGGGACCAAAGCCTTTTGTGCAGCCTGGACCTTCTGCCCCGCAGAGGTCCGCGGTGACTCTCATGAGTTCTCGCTATATTGGTCCTCGGGGTGCCTCGTACCCCTATACACATCTGCCTTCAGATGTTTCGGCTGCCGCCCGTCGTCCCGCGTCGGGTGTTTTGGAGGATCGTGACCCTTCGCTGGTTAAGAGGGTCAGAGGTGAAGCCACTTTGCCGGTTCGCTCCCCTGTCGAACCGTCCAGTTCGGACAGTGAGCTTAGGGAGGCCCTCTCCTTACTGACTCAGGTTCTGTCAAAGAGCCTTCCTGTTGCTTTCAACGAGGCAGCGAGTGGTTTCCAGGTGCCTCCTATGGCGCCGCCTCCCGGGATTGGAAACAGGCCGGTTTCTGATCCCCCTGGTGTCCCGACACCATGGGAGGCGTCGGTTGGTTTGCCCACGATGGGCTATGTGTCTTCCAACTCTGGGGAGGAGTACGACATGCTTGATGTCGAGGGCCAGCAGTCTTTGGACTTGGGGGCAGCTCTTGACTTTGTGTTTGGGTTTCTGCCTGATCTCAAACCTGCTAACCAGCCGACAGTGTCAGCCAGTCGGTACAGGTGGTTGAAGCTTTTTCAGCATTGGACTCCAAGCTGAGTTTCAAGGCTCTGAAGACTCCGTTCTTCACCAGGGTTGACACCTTTTTGCCTCCTGTGCGTTATCGTTCCTACGATTCCGCCAATCCATCGGTCTGCCAGATTTTGACGGTTCTGGATCAGGGCTCCACTTCCCTCGGGCTTTCCAAGCCCAAGTCTGCCGTCATTCCAATGACGACTCTGGAGTCCATGTTGGGCTTATCTAGAGAGATGCTTGGCATGCTTTCTCTCTCAGATCACGTCGTCTCAGCTTTGGCTGCTTATCTGCCTCCAGATAAGTTTGACGAGGTACAGGCTACTTTGCGTGTGCTGTCCAAGGCGCTTATACATCTTACTCACACGCATGCCTGTAACACGGCTAATCTGGAATTAGTTCGAAGGGATGCTGTGCTGATCCCTTCCCGAGGAACAGCGTGCTGCTCTTCGATCTGCTTCTTTGGCAGGTCCGCACCTTTTCCATGGTTCCGTGTCGACGGTCCGGGATGACGTCCTACGTCATTCCAAAGATCAGCTGCTGTTTTGTCAGCTTGATCAGACTTCTAGGGGAGGCAGGGGCCATTCCAAGCCTAACAAGTACCCTTCTGCTTCCTCTGTGAAGCAAAAGGCTGGTCCTTCTGCCGCCGCCTCTACTTCTTACTCAAGGGGTAAGGGTAAAGGTCGACAGAATCGAGGGAAGTCTCAGGATTCTTCATTTAGCAGAGGAGGTGGTTTCTCCTCTCGCGGGCCTTGTCAGGGCTCGAAATGAAGGTCCTCACCTCGACTCGTCCCAGGTTGGAGGAAGGATAGCAGAGTTCGCAGACCATTGGGCCACCATCACATCTGATCCGTGAGTGTTAGATGTTGTTTGGTCCGGGCTGCGAATATCCTTCCGATGGCACCCCACTTTGTCAAGGGTGCCTCTTCCAACCACAGTTCCTTCAAACGTTTTACGTCGGGAACTTTTGTCCACAGAGATTGGCAATCTCCTGGCAAAGGGGGCGATCGAGGTCGTCAAGAACATTCAGTCAGTGGGTTTCTATTCCCACCTGTTCTTGGTGCCGAAGAAGGACGGCCGACTCCGACCGATTATCGATCTGAGTATCCTGAACCAGTCTATCATTGCTCCCAAGTTCAGCATGGAGACTTTCAGGTCGGTCCGCCAAGCAATTCACCAGGGAGATTTCGCTGCCAGCATCGACCTGCGAGACGCTTACTTCCACGTTCCGATGCATCGGGCGTCACGGAAGTATCTCAGGTTCGCTTTTCTGGGGCAAGTTTACCAGTTCAAGGCCATGCCTTTCGGCCTCAACCTGTCTCCTTGAGCCTTCACCAGACTGATGTCGCATGTGATAGCGTTCCATCACACACAGTCCAGGTCCAACACTTTCTGCTCAGTCGTTGGAGGCCGAATGTAGATTCTCTGGATCAGGTGCTTCCGTTTCCGGAATCTCTTTATCCTCACCTTCTTCCCTGGACAGATGTTCAGTGGATTATGCAGGGTGTTCCATTGGACTTACCCACGTCCGATCGTGTTCTGACGGCAAATGCCAGCGATCTCGGATGGGGTGCGACGTTGGATCCTCTCAGTCTTTCCCTACATGGGATGTGGGACCAGGATCAAGCAGCTCTACACATCAACCAGAAGGAGCTTCTCGCTCTTCTTCTGAGTTTCAGGCAGTGGATCCCTCACCTGTTGAATCGCCAGGTCCTTCTGCTGTCCGACAATTCGACAGTGGTTGCTTACATTCGGAACCAGGGCGGCACGCACTTGGTTCCGATGTACGAATTGACTCGGGATCTTCTACTGCTCGCTCAGGATGTTCACACCGGAGTGGTTGTTCGTCACATTCCCGGGCGTCTGAACGTCCTAGCCGACTCCCGACAGGGCAGGGTTATTTCCACCGAGTGGATGCTCCACAGGGCAGTGTTCCAGTCGCTTTGCGATCTCTGGGGACGTCCCCCACATTGATCTCTTTGCGACTCGTTGGAACCATCAGGTGGACAATTTCCTGTCCCCGTGTCCAGATCCTCTGGCTTTTGCCGTGGACGCTCTGTCATTCGATTGGAACGGTCTAGTGGGCTACGCCTTCCCGCCAGTTCCAATTCTGCCTCAGGTTCTAGCCAAAATTCGAACCTGCAGTTGTCGAATCATTCTGATCGCTCCCCTGTCGGCTCAGCGGGTGTGGATCAATCAGCTCCGCTCGCTGATGGCGGCGGTTCCGGCACATCTCCCGCTACGTCGCGACCTTCTTCGTCTAGGTCGCTCAAGGAGGTTTCACGTCGACCCGACTTCATTGTGCCTTCACGCATATCTTTTGTCAGGTCTTGTCTCCTCCGTAGAGGTTTTTCGAGACGAGCATTGGAGTGCATTTCTTCAAGGAGGCACTCCACTGGTTTAGCTTATGCAGCTTAATGGAAGGTCTTCTGTCGATGGTGTGCTGATCACTCTGTTGATTATGCAAATCCTTCGATTTCACAGATTGCGGAGTTTCTGGTATATCTGTTTGATTCTCGGGGTCTCCAGCCTGTTACCATCAAGGGTTACAGGTCCATGCTTTCAGAGACTTTTTCTTATGTGGGGAAGCGTCGTTTCGGCACTAATCCTTACCTCTCCAAGCTTGTTCGGCATTTTTCTTTGAAAAGGCCTCGAACTTTGCAGCTTACCCCACGATGGAATCTTTCGTGGGTGCTGCTTTGCTTGGGGGGGGAGGGGGGGGGGGGCACCATTCGAACCTTTATCCCAGGTGGATATGCATTTTCTCACATATAAGACAGCGTTTCTGATGGCGTTTGCTTCGGCCAGACGGGTTAGTGAGCTTCACGCCCTCTCGGTTGACCCGGCCTTTCTTAGGAGCTCTCCCAACAGTGTTACTTTTACCACTGATTGCTCTTTTTTGGCCAAGAATCAGTTACCAGATACTACTCCTCCTCCTATCTGTATCAGGGCTCTTCCTTCTGTTGAGGATAATCGCCCTTTGCTCTGTCCGGTCCGTGCTATTCGCATTTATCTCGATCGGACACGTTTCATAAGGAAAGGCAGGAAACGTTTTTTTCTGTCTCTTATTCCGGGTCGACAGAAGATCTCTCCTCAATCCATTTCTTGATGGATTTGTCTTGCTATTCGTACGGCTTACGGTCATTTAGCAGCTGGCGATTGTTTTACCAATCGTATTTCTGCCCACGAGGTGCGGGCATTTTCCACCTCTTGGGCTTATTCTAACTCCGTCAAGTTATCGGATGTTATGCAGGCAGCCTACTGGAGAAATGCCTCTACTTTCTCCACCTTTTATCTGCGCCAGTTGCAGGAGCAGTCGGAGGACGTTTTTGCCTTGGGTCCTCTTTCTTCTGCTCAGGCTGTTGTCTGCCCTAGCCATTAGGCTTTTTGAAGGTCAGTTTCAGCCTTGTGCTGTTACTGCCCTTTTCTGTCTGTGTGTCACACAGGCCCATATGTCTCCTTTCATTGTCCTTTACCAATGATTGCGACGTTATGGTTGATAAGCCTCGGGACCTCTTCCTCCTGTTTCACGGTTCCAGTGCACTGGGGTTATGTGTGGGTTGGTTATGCGATTCCCTCCAGCCTATTGTCTATTCAGCCTGTAGTAAACAATTGTGAGTAGGTTGATAAGAAATCTAAATTTTATAGTAAATTTCCTTTCTTATTATACCTACCACAATTGTTTACATGGAGGCCCTCCCGTCTTCTTTACGGGTAAAGAATCTTTCCTCCCCGCTGATCACATAACTCTAACGTTGACGGATTCAAAAAGAATGAGTCTTTAACGACGATATATGTGCACTGGCAACGGAAGTCGTGGAGTTGTACTTGGGAGAGAGCGTCCCATACTGGGTCTGCGCCGGTTGCACTCGACCCAGTTTCGGCTTATTTTTTCTTGGTGCTTTTGCACCACTTTTCTTTCCCAAATTGCTTGGGAAAGACAAAAATAGAGAGTATTTTATCCGAGTTAGGGACTTCCACCTGTAGTGCAAGCTTGTAGTAAACAATTGTGGTAGATATAATAAGAAAGGAAATTTACTATAAAATTTAGATTTCTACACAGGCCCGAAGCCCAAAAAACATTAGCACAGTCAACAGGCCATATTTGTGAAGAGATTTCATTGTAACTTGATAGGATGACTCATTTTGGAATAATTTCACTGTAACTTGGTAACTTTGGTTGACATTCACTAACTGTGAGGGCCACATTAACCCACCCCTCAATTCTTTAGTATAGTCTAAACCTCAAATTATTTTTATTGAAAACATAACATACATGGAACAGAAATTAACATATTCTCAATTATCACAATTCTTGTCTTATTTCATAATCCTTTCATAAACATGAAAGATTATTCTTTTCATCAAACACAACACACATTCAAGTTAAACTACAGTGTTATTGACACTTTCATTTGTGAGATATGGTATGTTTTTATTAGTTTTGACTTGATTACAAGTTAGAACAATTCAAGACTCTTCATGCAATGTATCAAAGATAAACCAACGGAGATCCTCTACAATTGATATAATTTTGCCAGCTTCCACAGTGTTTTGTCAAACTCATGCCTTTAAATATCCTCATTCACATGATCTGCTCAATGTAATTTGATTTTTATCACATTAGCATTAATATTTAGTTTTGTTAGGTAACAGAAGTTAGTGATTGTGGTCATTTCCACCCATAGTGCATTGACAAGAAACCATTATGACTATTTCCACTAAAACTACAGGGTTTTTTTACAGAAGTTTGGAAAAGATTGACCAGACTGATGCCAATTCATTTGTAGTTACCCTTTTTCCACATTCACTTGTAGACAGAAATATACAAAAGAAGTATTAAGATAAGTTCAAGGTAGCCCTGATCAGTGTATTGTTTGTTGTTTCTGACTTATCCTAATTATGAGCTCAGATTTCATTTTATTAGTGTATATTGAACTAGTAAGCCAAATGAAGCTACATTCAGAATACCAGGCTGACATATATGCCTATTAACCATTTATCCAAAGCACTTGATATCAAAATGTGTTCTCGTCGTTATTTTTTTCAAAGTGCTGCCAAAATTTCACCCAATCTATATCATGTGTATGGTCTTTAGAATCACGTATTTCTTTGATAGGTGGTGATGAAAATTCAAATTTGTTTGAAGTTTTAACTGTCCCATCCCATGTAGATACAGACTGGAAACCATTATTTCCATATTGTGCATTTCTTTAAAACGGAATCATTGACGGATATTTAGGGAACTCAGTCAATGAAATAAAAATTCCCAGTCTGAAATGCTCATTGTATGTGCATTTGAACCACCCCCCCCCCCCCCCCCCACCCTGTCCTGTATATCTTTTCAGAATGGTTTTCACTTATGCGGATTGCAAATCAGTTCAATATCCAATACAGATTAGTTATACTGAATTGTGAGTAAAGGTTGTAATTTTTTTTTTTTATTTAACTTTTTAGCAAACTCACTTTTAAGAAAAAATTCTTCAAATATCAATTTATAAATTATGAAGTTTTTCATTTTTGTCTTAAACAAACGTTATCACTTACCATTAAAATAAGCTAAATGAGCCCATTTCACTTTAGGAATATAATTTCATCTTTGAAAGAAAAAACGTTTTTATGCCCCTGGTAGGGAGGCCTCTTACATCCTGGTTGTCCATCCGTCGGCCCATTTGTCCATCCCATTTGTCCGTCCATCTGTCTATTCGACTTTATTTGTCCGTCCAGAGCCATAACTCTATAATGCTTTGGTGGATTTCATTGACACTTTACACGGGGGTGAAGACCAATGGAAGGTGTTTTGCATAGCAACACCATTCCCGAGTGACAAAGGTAAAGGTCACAGTAATGTGAAAACTTAATTCTCTAACAGAATGTATTTGTCCATCTGGAGCCATAATTCCATAATACTTGGCTGACAAAGTTGTTGTCTGCTTACACATGTTCGGCCTTTACAACCCCTGTGTGCAGGGTTTCATTGTTTAAAAGGTTAATCTGTATCAGTTTACCCTTTATCCATGAAAGTTTGTTTTTTTTAAAATAAACTAAATTCCTCACATGGGGAAAATATTTTATCTCTATTTTCCAATAAAACCATTCAGATATCAGTGGCAATAGAACTTGCACATTACAGTACAAGTCGAAATAAGTTGTAACCTAACTGCAATAAACTAAATATACTTCTGCTTGTTCACTGATAAGACCAGAATCTGACATCATTTTTTGGAAATCTCTCTTTGAGAGCTATACAGAAAATGATGTTAGTTTCTGGTCTTATCAGTGTAGAAAGAGAAACATACATAGTTTATAGCAGTTATCCTACAACTTTATTTTGACTTGTACTGTATGCCAATTTAAGTGACATCCGTATGTGTATGGTTTTGTTGAGAACGTTCCGGCATATTAGTGGCTGTATTGACCATATGGAAATAAGGTCAATACAGCTTTTGGCTACTACGTTCAGATGTATTTTATTAAAATTTGAAACCTTATGTACTATAGTGAGCTCAAAATTCAACATGAAACATCATTTCTTATCAGCCTACCCTACAATTGTTTACTATAGGCTTGATCTACAGTGGAAGTCCCTAACTCGGAAAATATACTCTCTATTTTGATCTTTCCCAAGTGATTTGGGAAAGAAAAGTGGTGCAATAGCACCAGGAAAAATAAGCCCAAACTGGGTCGAGTGCTACCGGCGCACACCCAGTAGGGAACGCTCTTCTCCTAGTACAGATCCATGGCTTCCAGTACCAGTGCGCAAACGAGTAACTAATGACTCATTCTTTTTTCTTCCGCATCTGGAGAAGACGTGCTTCCATTTGCAATTAAGAATCAGTGATAATTCAACTCGTTGATAATGGTTACCTGTGACTAGAATTATGGATCTGAGAATCGTATATTAACAGGACTGTGTTTTATATATTCTCGTTATTAATTTCAACCTCATTTTCATAAAACCCCCACTTTCAAAGAAAATAGGGGTATACTGGATTACATGCGTCTGTGCGTCCGAGAATATTCATAACTTTCATAACTTAAGTAAATTATTATGGAACTTGCTATGTAATTAAATTGTAACTTTTCCCAAGACTAGAATGATTTTCGGTGTTGTCAGATTATTAGTCGAGTTGTGACGAAGTCAAACTCGACTTATAGTTTGGTGAATGGCGGGCGGGCGGTCGGGCGTAAACAATTGGTTTCCGGATGATAACTTGATAGTGGTTCAACTCACATTCATTAAACTTCATACGTAGGTTGGTCTTGGTGGGAGGAAGAACCCTATTGATTTTGGACATGCTACGTCGAAGGTCAAGGTCACAGTGGCCTTGAACGTAGTAAATCTTAAACAATTGGTTTCCGGATGATAACTTGATAATGGTTCAACTCACATTCATGAAACTTCATAGGTAGATTGGCCTTGGTGAGGGGAAGAACCCTATTGATTTTGGACTCGCTACGTCAAAGGTCAAGGTCAACGTGACCTTGAACATAGTAAATCGCAACAATTCCTTTCCGGATGATAACTTGATAGTAGTTCAACCTACATTCATGAAACTTCATAGGTGGATTGGCCTTGGTGCGAGGAAGAACTCTATTGATCTTGGACTCACCAGATCAGAGGTCAAGGTCACAGTGACCTTTAACATAGTATATCGCAACAATTGGTTTCCGGATGATAACTTGATAATGGTTCAACCTAGAGTCATGAAACTTCATAGGTGTGTTGGCCTTGGTGCGAGGAAGAACCGTATTGATCTTGGACTCACCAGGTCAAAGGTCAAGGTCACAGTGACCTTGAACATAGTATATCGCAACAATTGGTTTCCGGATGATAACTTGATAGTGGTTCAACCTAGAGTCATGAAACTTTACAGGCGTGTTGGCCTTGGTGCGAGGAAGAACCCTATTGATGTTGGACTCACCAGGTCAAAGGTCAAGGTCACAGTGACCTTGAACATAGTATATCGCAACAATTGGTTTCCGGATGAGAACTTGATAGTGGTTCAACCTAGAGTCATGAAACTTCATAGGTGTGTTGGCCTTGGTGCGAGGAAGAACCCTGTTGACCTTGGACTCGCCAGGTCAAAGGTCAAGGTCACAGTGACCAAATTGCAACAATTGGTTTCCAGACAATAACTTGACAGTGGTTCAGCCTATAGTCATGAAACTTAATAGCTGCATTGGCCTTGCTGTGAGGAAGAACCCTACTGATCTTGAACTCGCCAGGTCAAAGGTCAAGGTCACAGTGCCCTTGAACATAGTAAATTGCAACAATTGGTTTGTGGACGATAAATTCATAGTGTCTTAACCTACATTCATGAAGCTCCATAGGTGGGTTGACTTCTTGCAAGGAAAAACCCTATTGATATTGGACTCGCCAGTTCAAAGGTCAAGGTCACAGTGACCTTGAACATAGTAAATCACAACAATTGGTTTCCGGATGATAACTTGATAGTGCTTCAGCTTACATTCAATAAACTTCATAGGTAAGTTGACCTGGGTGCGACGAAGAACCCTATTGATTTTTTATTTATTAGTCGAGTTGTGATGAAGTCAAACTCGACTTATAGTTTGATGAATGGCGGGCGGCGTAAACAATTGGTTTCCGGATGATAACTTGATAATGGTTCAACCCATGTTCAGGAAACTTGATAGGTAGGTTGGTATCGGTGAGAGGAAGAACCCTATTAATTTTGCACTTGCTTGGTCAAAGGTCAAGGTCACAGTGACCTTCAACATAGTAAATCGTAAACAATTGGTTTCTGGATAACTTGACTATGGTTCAACTCACATTCATGAAATTTCATATGTAGGTTGGCCTTCATGAGAGGAAGAACCCTATTTATTTTGGACTTATTAGGTCAAAGGTCACAGTGACCCTGAACATAGTAAATCAAAACAATTGGTTTCCAGATGATAACTTGATAATGGTTTGACCCATGTTCATGAAACTTTATAGCTAGATTGGCATCAGTAAGAGGAAGAACCCTGTTTATTTTGGACTTGCTAGGTGAAAGGTCACAGTGACCTTCAACATAGTAAATCGTAAACAATTGGTTTCCGGATGATAACTTGATAATGTTTCGACCCATGTTCATGAAACTTTATAGGTAGGTTGGCATCAGTGAGAGGAAGAATCCTATTTATATTGGACTTGCTAGGTGAAATGTCAAGGTCACAGTGACCTTCAACATAGTAAATCTTAAACAATTGGTTTCCGGACGATAACTTGATAATGGTTTGACCCACATTCATGAAACTTCATATGTAGGTTGGCCTTCATGAGAGGAAGAACCCTATTTATTTTGGACTCATTAGGTCAAAGGTCACAGTGACCTTGAACGTAGTAAATCAAAACAATTGGTTTCCAGATGATAACTTGATAATGGTTTGACCCATGTTCATGAAACTTCATAGCTAGGTTGGCATCAGTGAGAGGAAGAACCCTATTTATTTTGGACTTGCTAGGTGAAAGGTCAAGGTCACAGTGACCTTCAACATAGTAAATCGTAAACAATTGGTTTCCGGATGATAACTTGATAATGTTTCGACCCATGTTCATGAAACTTTATAGGTAGGTTGGCATCGGTGAGAGGAAGAACCCTATTTATATTGGACTTGCTTGGTGAAATGTCTCAGTCACAGTGACCTTCAACATAGTAAATCTTAAACAATTGGTTTCCGGACGATAACTTGATAATGGTTTGACCCACATTCATGAAACTTCATAGGTTGGTTTGCCTAGATGAGTGGAAGACCTCTATTTACTTTGGACTTGCTAGGTCAAAGGCCAAGGTCACGGTGACCTTGAACATAATAAATCAGAAACAATTGGTTTCCAGATGATAATTTGACAATGGTTCCACCTACATTCATGAAACTTCATAGGCAGGTGGCATTGGTGCAAGAAAGGGCCCATTTATTTCGGAATCACTAGGACAAAGGTCAAGGTCACAGTGACCCTTCACATAGTAAATTGTAAACAATTGGTTTCCGGACTATAAGTTGATAATGATTAAACCCACTTTTGTGCTGTCACAACTTGACATTGGATCGGTGATCCTATCGGCATTTTTTTTTTTTTTTTATTACTTGTTCACTTAGAAATGGGTGAGAGTTATACCCCCTCGGTGAGGGATGTGCAGTCTTTTCCTGTGGTGGATACTGCGGGAGCTGTTGAGTTGTCCGGTGAAGATTTTCCTGGTTCCGGGAATGTAGTCCCTCTCCAGTCGACATCTGAGGGTTGTGACTCCTCCTTGGAAGCCGAGCTCGGTTGCTCTCGCCACTTTTCCACCAGTTCCAACAGCTCCCGACGTATCTGCTGCTACTGCTGTTCCATCTGCAACGTCATCGGTCACCGTTTCAGGACCGACACTTTTTGTGCAGCCTGGACCTTCTGTCCCTCAGAGGTTCTTCGAAAGTTTTCAACAATTTCCAACAATTTCCTGAGTTCCGGCACTTCAGATCCTCGGGGTATGTCATATCCCTATAAGCATCTGCATTCAGATGTTTCGGCTGACACCCGTTGCCCCGTGTAGGTGTACTTGAGGATCGTGACCCTTCGCTGGTTAAAAGGGGCAGGAGTGAAGCCACTTTGCCAGTTTGTTCCCACGTCGAACCGGCTGACACAGGCAGTGAGCTTAGGGAGGCCCTCTCCTTGCGCACTCAAGTTCATTCCAAGGGCCTTCCCATTGCCTCATGCGAGACTGCTAGTGGTTTCCAGGCACCCACGTAACGCTATCTCCTGGGATTGGAAGCAGGCCGCTTTCTGATCCCCCTGGTGTGCCTACACCATGGGAGGCATCGGCTGGTTTGCCCATTATGGATGGGTCAGACATACCTGACGTCGAGAGCCAGTAGTCTTCTGACTTAGGGGCAGCTCTTGACTTTGTGTTTGAGTTCCTTCCGGATCTCAAACCGTCAGACCAGCCGATAGTGTCAGCCAGGCCGCGATCATCGGTTGCGCGCCTACAGCCTGTGGAGCAACCTGCTTTTGGGTTTCTACGACTGTGCCAGTTGGTACAGATGGTTGAAGCATTTGCAGCTTTGGACTCTAAGCTGAGTTCCAAGGCTATGAAGACTTCGTTCTTCACCAGAGCTGATACCTTTTTTGCATCCAGTGCATTACCGTTCCTACGGTTCTGCCAATCCGTCAGGCTGCCAGAGTTTGACGGTCTTGGATCAGGACTCCTCCTCCCTCGAGCTTTCCAAGCCAAGTCAGCCGTTATTCCTATGGCGACTCTGGAGTCCCTGTTGGGCTTATCGAGAGAGATGCTGGGCATGCATTCTCTCTCGGATCACGTCATCTCTGCTTTGGCTGCTTATCTGCCTTCAGATAAGTTTGATGATGTACAGGCTCCTTTGCATGTGATTTCCAAGGCGCTCATGCATCTTACTCACACGCATGCCTGTAACACAGCTAACTTGGAATTAGTTGTCCAGAACGCTGTGTTGGACATAAGCCGTTCCCTTCCTGAGGGGCAGCATGCAGATCTTCTATCCGCTTCTTTGGCGGGTCTGCGACTATTCTATGGCTCCGTGGCGATGGTCCAGGATGACGTCCTGCATCATTCCAAAGATCAGCTGCTGCGTCGTCAGCTTGATCAGCCTTCTGTTGGAGGCAGGGGCCATTCTAAGCCTAACAAGCGCCCTTCTGCTTCCTCTGTGGAGCCAAGGGCAGATCCTCCTAATTTTTACTCACGTGGTAAGGGTAAGCATCGGCAGACCAGAGGGATGACTCAGGATCATTCATCTAATAGAGGAGTTAGTTTCTCCTCTCGCGGGCCTCGCCGGGGCTCGAAATGAAGGTCCTCACCTCGATTCGTCCCAGGTTGGAGGAAGGATATCAGAGTTCACAGACCATTAGGCCACAATCACATCAGATACTTGTGTGTTAGATGTTGTTCAGTCCAAGCTGCGAATATCCTTCCGGAAGCACCCCACTCTATTGAGAGTGGCTCTTCCAACACAAGTTCCTTCAGACGTTTCACGTCGGGAACTTTTGATCACGAATATAGACAATCTCCTGTCAGAGGGGGCGATCGAGGTCATCAAGAACATTCATTCAGTGGGATTTTATTCCCGCCTGTTCTTGGTGCCGAAGAGGGACGGCCGACTCTGACCAGTTATCGATCTGAGTATCCTGAACCAGTCTATCATTGCTTGCAAGTTCAGCATGGAGACTTTCAGGTCGGTTTGCCGCTCAATTCACCAGGGAGATTTTGCATTCAGCATCGACCTGCGAGACGCTTACTTTCACGTTCCGACTCATCGGACATCACGAAAGCATCTCAGGTTCGCTTTTCTGGGGTGAGTTTACCAGTTCAAGGCCATGCCTTTCGGCCTCAACCTGTCTCCTTGGGCCTTCACCCGACTGATGTCTCATGTGATAGTCTTCCATCGCACACAGTCCAGGGTGACTACTTCGGCATATCTGGGCGATATCCTCCAGAGGCACTCCAATGCTGCTCTTCTGGAGTCAGATGTCGATACACTGTTGAACCTGCTCACGTCGCTAGGGTTCAGAGTCAACAAGAAGTCGGACCTGGTCCTTCTCAGTCATTTTGTCATCTGGGGATGGACTTCCATACTCAACATTCCTGTCACATTCCCAGTCGTCTGAAAGTCCTAGCTGACTCCCTGTTCCGACGGGGCAGGGTCATTTCCACCGAGTGGATGCTTCACAGGGCAGTGTTCCAGTCGCTTTGCAATCTCTGGGGTTGTCCCCACATCAATCTTTTTGTGACTTGTTGGAACCATCAGGTGGATACTTTCGTGTCCCCCAGTCCAGATGCTTTGGCTTTTGCCATGGACACTCTGTCACTCGATTGGAACGATCTAGTCAGCTATGCCTTCCCGCCGGTTCCGATTCTGCCTCAGGTTCTTGCCAAGATGCGAACCTGCAGTTGTCGAATCATTCTGATCACTCCCAGGTCGCCTCAATGGGTGTGGATCAATCAGCTCCGCTCTCTGTTGGCGGTGGTTCCGGCACGTCTCCCTCTATGTCGCAACCTTCTTTACCAAGGTCACCTGAGGAGGTTTCGCGTCGACCCGACTTCATTGTGCCTTCACGCATATCTTTTGTCAGGTCCTGTCACATTCCCAGTCGTCTGAAAGTCCTAGCCGACTCTCTGTTCCGACGGGGCAGGGTCATTTCCACCGAGTGGATGCTTCACAGGGCAGTGTTCCAGTTGCTTTGCGATCTCTGGGGTCGTCCCCACATCGATCTTTTTGTGACCCGTTGGAACATCAGGTGGACACTTTCTTGTCCCCCGAGTCCAGATCCTTTGGCTTTCGCCATGGATGCTCTGTCACTTGATTGGAACGGTCTAGTCAGCTACGCCTTCCCACTGGTTCCAATTCTGCCTCAGGTTCTTGCCAAGATACGAACCTGCAGTTGTCGAATCATTCTGATCGCTCCCTGGTCGACTCAATGGGTGTGGATCAATCAGCTCTGCTCTTTGTTGGCGGCGGTTCTGACACGTCTCCCTCTACGTCACAACCTTCTTTACCAAGGTCACCCGAGGAGGTTTCGCGTCGACCCGACTTCATTGTGCCTTCACGCACATCTTTTATCAGGTCCTGTCTCCTCTGTAGAGGTTTTTCGAGAAGAGCAGTGGAGTGCATTTCTTCTTCAAGCCAGCACTCCACTAGTTTAGCCTATGCGGCTAAGTGGAAGGTCTTCTGTCGATGGTGTGCTGATCACTCTGTTCATTATGTCAATCCTTCGATAACACAGATTGCGGAGTTTCTGGTATATCTGTTTGATTCTCGTGGTTTCCAGCCTGTTTCCATCAAAGGTTACAGGTCCATGCTTTCGGAGACCTTTTCATATGTGGGAAAGCATTGTATCGGCACTAATCCATACCTCTCCAAGCTTATGCGGCACTTTTCTTTGAAAAGGCCTAGGATTTTGCAGCTTGCCAGAAGATGGAATCTTATTTCTTGGGTGCTGCTTTCCTTGGGGGGTGGGGGGTTTGGGGATGCGTCATTTGAACCTTCATCCCAGGTGGATATGCATTTTCTCACATACAAGACAGCTTTTCTGATGGCTTTTGCCTCAGCCAGATGGGTTAGTGAGCTTCACGCCCTCTCGGTTGATCCGGCTTTTTTCAGGAGCTCCACCACTGATTGCTCCTTTCTGGCCAAGAATCAGATACCAGAAATAAGTCCACCTCCTATCTGTATCCAGGCTCTTCCTTCTGGTGAGGGTAGTCACCCTTTGCTCTGTCCGGTTCGTGCACTTCACATTTATCTCAACCGGATGCAGTTCATTAGGAAAGGCAGGAAACGATTCTTTCTGTCTCTTATTCCTGGTCGACAGAAGATCTCTCCTCAATCCTTTTCTCGATGGATTTGTCTTGCTATTCCCGTGGCCTCTGGTCGTCTAGCAACTGACGATTGTATTACCAATCATATTTCTGCCCACGTGTGGTGCGTGCCCTGTCTACCTCCTGGGCTTATGCTAACTCCGTCAAGTTGTCGGATGTTATGCAGGCAGCCTACTGGAGAAATGCTTCTACTTTCTCCACCTATCTGCGTCGGTTGCAGGAGCAGTCTGAGGACCTTTTTTTCTTTGGGCCCTCTTTCCTCTGCACAGGCTGTTGTCTACCCTAGCCATTAGGCTTCTTCAAGGTCAGTTCCAGCCCTGTGCTGTTTTACTGTCCTTTCTGTCTGTGCGTCACGCAGAGCCATACGCCTCATCTCTCATTGTCTGTTACTAATGTTTGTGATGCTATGGTTTGATAGGCCTAGGGACCGCTTCCTCTGTCCACTGTTCCAGTGCAGTCGGGTTATGTGGGGGTTGGTTATGTGATTCCCTCCTCCTTTTGTCTATTCAGCCTGCAGTAAACAATTGTAGGGTAGGTTGATACGAAATTTAAATTTTATAGTAAATTTCCTTTCTTATTATACCTACCACAATTGTTTACATGGAGGCCCTCCTGTCTTCTTATTCGGGTAAGAATCCTTCCTTCCCGCTGATCACATAACTCCAATGTTGGCGGATTCAAAAGAATGAGTCATTAGTTACTCGTCTATGCACTGGTACTGGAAGCTGTGGATCTTTACTAGGAGAAGAGCGTCCCCTACTGGGTGCGCACCGGTAGCACTCGACCCAGTTTTGGCTTATTATTCTTGGTGCTTTTGCACCACTTTTTTTTCCCAAATCACTTGGGAAAGATCAAAATAGAGAGTATATTTTCCGAGTTAGGGACTTCCACTGTAGTACAAGCCTGTAGTAAACAATTGTGATAGGTATAATAAGAAAGGAAATTTACTATAAAATTTAAATTTCATTCCAATATTATACAAATTTGCCCATAGTTTGGGGGCATCCGTGGCCGGCCGGTCACTGTTAGTTTTGTTTAAATTTTGTTTTCAAATGTTCCTTCGATATGGTAATTTGTTTGCGTGAAAGATTAATTGGGAATAATTTAGTAAATATAACATTTACTAGACAATTTCTGTCATCTGATTTTTCAACTTAAGATATGTTGATTCATATCATTTTCATAAGATTAGCAACTTGCTGCATGGTTGCATTTCTGCTCTGTCAGTGACTGGATATGAATCAGAATTTGCATACTCTGTAATTAATGTGCTTCTGTTTTCGTCCTAGATTCACAAACTTTTGAGCACATTTTTTTCAATGTGGTGATGGTGAACAAATGGTAGTATTGCACTTTGCATCTAGTGATGCTTCACCTACTAAAGTTAATCTTAAAACATATATAACATAAATAACTTTAAATGTATTAGATTCATATTCAGTATATATAAAAACCTTCCATATAGTAACTGTAGTAAATTCCTCAAGCTTAATATGGATGTAGAGATATATTGAAATTGCTAAAATGCAGTTATGAAAACTGATCATCAAGTTACAAGGAGAATGGCTTTGATTCTAACCCATGCCAAGAGAGCTTCCATCGCCATTAACCACCGACAAGCCCTCAAGCCACCAATCAAATTCTGTAAAGAATTTAATGTTATTAGGGCCTAGGACCAGTCGAGCCCTTAAATAGTCCATCACCATGTTTTAGATTCAACTTTCTGAAATGTTTCAGTTTTTTGAAAAGCGAACCTACACTTTGTTTTTCCAACCGAAATATTCCAGACCATGAAAATTCATTTTCTTTGAATCAACACAAAAAATCTTTCTTAATCGAGTATTGATTTGAATAAATCTTTAATGACATTACAATACTGTTAGACATCTTTGTAAACTAAATACTTATGAATGGATATTCACCACAGCCATAGCTTTTGATTACGCTGCATAGTTCCACCAATTATGTTAATATCTTGATGTATGCAGGGCAAAATTAATATTTGTTGATTAGAATGTCTATAATTGGATAACTAAAGAATATCTGTGTATCTCTGCAAATGGAGGAACATCATATTACATTAATAATGGTCTGAACACAAACTCCATGAAAAATGGGTAAGCAAACAGCCCATAACGGCGTCAAATTCCTTGCAGAATTTGACTGGTGGCCCAAGAGTATGAACCACCTGGTGAAACTACTGAATCATGTACACTACTTGGCCACTAGCAGACCTAGGTAATGGTCTGCCAGTGGCCAAGTGTTGTATGTGGTTACGATCTGCCACTGGTCAAGTGGTTTATGTGGTTAGGGTCAGTGGGTGGCCAAGTGATATATTCAGTTCACTATAATTTTGTTAGGTTCTTGGTGTTGAAGGAAACTCTCATTGCTGGGGTTCCTTAAATAATAATAGAATCTGTTCCACATCCTTTTTTTGACACTTCAGCACTTAAGAGATTTGCAACAGAGATGGTTCTTGCTGATTTCCAGTGTAGAACAACATTGTAGTGTAAAGTGATGGAATTTGTTGTAAGTGTAATAAATATGCTTCAAGTATTGGATGTTCATCACAAAATATTTACATTGCTATGGTTGTCATACATTTAGCTTGGAAGTTTTACTGCAGTTTGTGAAGACCTTATAATCAAAGACACTTCAAACCTTAATTCTATCGTTTAGTTGTGGTAAATTATCCAATTTTCTGAGTTGTCCATTTTTAGCTTAACTTGACAAAGTCAAGATAAGCTATTGCCATCATGCGTGCGGAAGCCTGAGTCTGTTCACATTTTCCTTTATTACAGGCTACACCCCGTAGTTCTTGTCCGATTGTCACGAAATTTCATATGCAGGTTTGAGGTGATTTCTAGATAAGAACGTCCCCTTTTGGTTACGATCGGTCAAACGTGATGGCTGCCCAAGCCCAAAACCAGAAAACCTTTAGCACAGTCTACAGGTCGTATTTATGAAGGGATTTCATTGTAACTTGATAGGATGCCTCTGTATAATATCTAGATGAGAACGTCCTCTTTTGGTCATGATCTGTCAACCATGACGGCTGCCCAAGCCTGAAACCTAAAAACTTTTTGCACAGTCTGCAGGTCATATTTAATATGGAGGGATTTCATTATAACTTGATAGGATGACTCCGTATGATGTCAAGATGAGAACTTCCCCATTTGCTCTATCTATCAACCGTGACGACTTCCCGAGCCCAAAACCCAAAAACCTTTAGCACAGTCTACAGGTCGTATTTATGGAGGGATTTCACTGTAACTTGGTAGGTTGACTCCATATAATATCTAGATGATAACATCCCCTTATGGTCATGATTGGTCAACTGTGATGGCTACAGGGGCCCGAAGCCCAAAACTCTTTAGCACACTCTACAGGTCATATGACTCTAAATAATGTCTAGATGAGAACGTCCCCTTTTGGTCGCGATCATTCAGCCGTGATGGCTGCCCAAGCCCAAAACCCCAAAACCTTTAGCATAGTCTATAGGTCATATTTATGGAGGGATTTCATTGTAACATGGTAGGTTGACTCCATATAATATCTAGATGATAATGATAACGTCCCCTTTTGGTCGTGATTGGTCAAATGTGACGGCTACAGGGGCCTGAAGCCCGAAAATCTTTAGCACAGTCTACAGGTCATTTTTATGAAGGGATTTCATTGTAACTTGGTGGGATCACTCCAGATGATGCCCAGATGAGACCATGATGGCTGCCCGAGCCCAAAACCCCAAAACCTTTAGCACAGTCTACAGGCACAGGTCGTATTTATTGGGGATTTCATTGTAACTTGATAGGATGACTCATTTTGGAATAATTTCACTCTTAACTTGGTAACTTTGGTTGACATACATTAACTGTGAGGACCACATACATTAACTGTGGGCCCCATTAACCCACCCTCAATTCTTTAGTACAGTCTACACCTCATATTATTTTTATTGAAAACTTAGCATACAGGGAACAGAAATTAACATATTCCCAATTATCGCAATTCTTGTCTTATTTCATAATCCTTTCTTAAACATTGAACATTATCCTTTTCATCAAACACAATACACAGACAAGTTAAGCTACAGTGTCATTGACACTTTCATTTTTCAAGCCTTTCAACCAGCACCGAATTATTTTGACTTGAAAAACCTGAAACTTGTTTCTTTCCTTTAACCCTATATCTTACACGATAATTAAAACTGACTGGCACTATTTATAAAAAATATATATATAATTGTTTCAATTTTAACTAAAAAACTTAGCTTATGATCTATCACCGGAATAAGGTCCTTGAGGTCGTGTAATAGGTGTGTGGGGTGGGGGTCTAATAAGCTATGTTTTTGAGGCAAAAATGAATTTTTTTTTGTTATGGAAGAATTGTTTTGGAAAATGTTGTCTGCTTTTTGTATTGGGTAAAGAGTTAATAAACTATAGCTTGTGACCACTCATTGGAATGGTCTTGTTGAGTTCATTCCATTATGGGGATCATAAGCTTTATTCTGTAAGAAAACAAATACAAAATAAAGTTTGAATTTACAATGGCATAGCAGGGGTTCGAATTTTCTGAAATTCCAATGAATTCAGTGCAGTAGTTGCTTCCCGGAAGAGAGTCTGTTTTGGACAAAAATCACAGAAAATAGTACAGTCGAATATTTTTCCATTTCGAGATGTTCCGTATCAAATCATAGGCCTTAGATGCTCCGATCATAACAAATGAAATAAAAAAATTGTGCATACAAGTGAATTACTTTCAATATAAAAAGAATATTTTATTATAAATATTACACTCATATCCACATGTTTTTTTTTTCTGTCTTATTCATTTCAATTTAACTGCGTGGTCAGTTTACTAGTCCCAGAGTGAAAACAGATGACTTGAGCACATCACCCATCGACATTCACCTTCACTCGAATAATGATTCATGAAGAATAAAATGAACAAAAAGGTGTTATAGAATATACATTTCTTTATTTAGTTCAAATATCTTCTCTTTTTTTATTCAATTATCCACTCGATCTGTGATCCACTACAGCAAAGCAAAACAGAAGAATACAGTTTAAAAATGGGTCACAATTTGCTCACTGACATTCGACTTGCTTCTATGATATGCCAAAAAGTTTTGACTGAAAATCGATAAACTAGGGACGTATTTTTGAGTAGTCATTAACATTAATGAGTTATAGGTGTGGCGTCTATTCAAGGATAGTTCTGAATGGTATTTGCACAGGTGAAAACAAAATTCTGAATTACTGACAAAGAGAAAAATCCCCACTCCCCACCCCCAAGTCCAAAATGTCCCATCACAGAAATCGGTGCATGTAAAGATACACCACATCTAAAAAAGGGAAGGTTGGATTAAATTGCATGCATCATGAAAAATGGAATTGCACTTTATTGCCCATTTCAGAAAAGAGAGAGGTGAGGATATTCAAACCAATGATTTTTTAACGTGGCACTAAGTGCATCAACAAATATTTAGCCCATGAACTGGTGTCAGTGCTGATCCAAGAGCTGAAATTTTTTAGTTCTTCTTGTGTGTATGCTTCACAAGCATACTTTTCCGTAAAATTCATCCAATTTCCCTGAAAATCACTCTCAAGTTCCCTGAAATTTTTTTTCTGAGGTTAACATGTTTGATGTATATGGCTTATGAGTTGATATTATTTCATTGTCACAGAAGAACTAAATAAATGATATTTTATTCATGTACTTTCTATGTTTTAGGGGTCTTAATTTTGTTTTTTATTTCACCTATATGCTTTTTATGTGTACCCATACTATGTATGGTACACATAATGCTGGCATCCGGAGTGACCATCCGTCGTTCGTCCATCCTTTGTCCATCCGTCTGTCCGTCTGTCCATCCATCCGTCTGTCCGTCCAGCATCCGTATCCATTTCTTTGGCATTCGATGACTTGAAAAATATTGCTTGGATTGTCAAGTTACTTTATATTTGTGTTCAGGTTACTGATGTGCTAAGCTGTATAGTTTTTGGTGTAAATCGGATAATTTGATCCTGAGATATTAACCCTTTATCCTTCAAATTGAAAATTCCTCCAATCCCTTTGGCATTCGATAACTTGAAAAATATTGCTTGGATTGTCTAGTTACTTTATATCTGTGTTCAGGTTACTGATGTGCCGAGCTATATAGTTTTTGGTGTAAATCTGATAATTTAATCCTGAGATATTAACCCTTTATCCTTCAAATTGAAAATTCCTCCAATCCCTTTGGCATTCGATAACTTGAAAAATATTGCTTGGATTGTTAAGTTACTTTATAGTTGTGTTCAGGTTACTTATGTGCTGAGCTGTATAATTTTGGGTGTTAATCTGATAATTTGATCTGGAGATATTAACCCTTTATCCTTCAAATTGAAAATTCCTCCAATCCCTTTGGCATGAGATAACTCAAAAAAGATCAATCCGATTGTCAAGTTTCTTTATATATTTATTCAGGTTACTGATATGCTGTGCTGTATAGTTTTTTATGTAAATCTGATAATTTGATCCGGAGATATTAACCCTTTATCCATCAAATTAGGCACTCCTCCAATCCATTTCTATATGTGCCCATACCTTGTATGGTGTATATAATGTCAGCATCCATGGTGGCCCTCCGTCATACAGCTTTCTACTAGTTGCACGTATGGGTACATATCTGACGATTTCATCGGCCTATTTTTCCAATTTTCATACGCCCATTTGTAAAAACGGTTGTATTATGGAAATGGTCTGTCCATCTGTCCGTAAACAATTGGTTTCCATCATAACTCCAGTTTGGATTATTTGATTTCAATCAAAATTGGTACATGTATGTGTATTCTCCAGCTAGTAATACACGCCAAGTGTGAATATGGGTTCCGTCCAATTATTTTTACATGAGTTTTGGCCCTTTTTCAAATTTGACCTTCTATTAAGATTTTTGGTTTTTGACCGATAACTCCAGTTTGGATAATTTGATCTCAATCAAAGTTGGTATGTGTATTCCCCAGCTGGTAATACAGTCCAAGTTCAAATATGGGTTTCGTCCAATGATTTTTACATGAGTTATTCCCCTTTTTCAACTTAGAATTTGACTTTCGATTAAGATTTTTGGTTTCCGAATGATAACTTCAGTTTGTATTATTTGAACTCAACCAAAGTTGGTACATGTACCGATATTATCCAGATAGCAATACAGTCCAAGTTTGATTATGGGTTCCATCCAATTATTTTTACATGAGTAATGGGCCTTTTCGACTTAGAAATTTCTCATTACCATCAGCATGTTGGTTTCCAATGATAAATGAGTTTGGATTGGGGCATGGTCCGATGATTTTAGCAAGAGTTACGGAGCTTTTCGACTTAGAAATTTGCATATTTCAATCAACATTCTTTCAGAACTTTGTTTATGGCATAACTTGAACAATAGCGAATGGATTTCAATTCTTTTTGGTATATGTCTCTATAGCAACAATGTCTACATCAAGTTCGATGACCAATCATATCCACTGAAAATAATGGGAGTTATTGCACTTCGTTAATAAATATCGTGTAATGCTTGTTTTTGTAATAACTTAAAAATTACTGTAACCAAATATCAATTTTTGGGGGGTATATATCTTTTTGGGGACAATGTCTACCTCAACTTTGATGACCACCACTATCTGATGAAAATTGTCAGGAGAAAAAATGGATTTCGAGGAAATTCTCAGGATAATGTTTACCGAATATCTGTTTGCTCTTGTGAATGGGCATGTCCTTCTTTGTCCTTGGCAAAATAAATTAGAATGGACAACTGAAACTTCTCAAAATACTTCCTAGGTACCCAATTGGACCTTACTTATCCTACTCCGATGTAGTCGAGAGGGGTTATATTGAAATTGTGTTCATCCATCTGTCCATCTGTCCGTCTGTCACAAACTTTGTCCACTTAACACCTCCTATAGTTTTCAGTGGACTTTTATGAAACTTGGTGTGAAGTATCAGTATCAAATGTAAATGTGCATGCGGTCAGAAATTTTCGATGCAACAAATTTTGTATGGTTACAGCCCTTGGAAATAGCACAATTTCCATCACAAAGGCTTGTCCGCTTAACTCCTCCTACATTTTTTATTGGATTTTTACCAAACTTGGTCTGAAGTATCAGTATCAAGTGTAGATGTGCATGTGGTCAGGAACTTTCGATGCGTCAAATTTTACGTGGTTATGGCCTTTTGTAATAGCAACATTTCTATCACAAAGGCTTGTCCGCTTAACTCCTCCTACATTTTTTATTGGATTTTTATGAAACTTGGTGTGAAGTATCAGTATCAAGTGTAGATGTGCATGTGGCCAGGAATTTTCGATGCGACAAATTTTACATGGTTATGGCCCTTGGTAATAGCAAAATTTCTGTCACAAATGCTTGTCTGCTTAACTTTTCCTCCAATTTTCATTACTTTTTTACGAAACTTGGTGTGCAGTATGAGATGATGTGCACATGTTTGATTTGAATAATTTTTCCAGAGTTATAGCCCTTGTCGACTTTCAATTTACCAAAATTCCAGGTTTTTGGATGATATTTTCAGTTGCGATTGAAGAAATTAAATGATATTTGGTGAGTGACCTTATTGGGTATGAATACATGTCTGGGTCTATAATGAGATTATTTCTATCTCTACATAAAAGTCGGCGGGGGATATGGATATGGATGTTGTAAGACTGTCTTGTTAATCCTTGATCTAGCACAAATAGAAAACAAATCTCTAAATAACAGAAAATTTTTTTTAAATAATTAATCATTTTGATTCAAGATATAGTCTTGTTGGAATGAGCCATTTGGAGATAAGAGTAGATGGACAAAAATTATGAAAGTTGAAGGGTGCATTTTTAGCTCACCAACTTTAGTTGTGTGAGCTTATGGCATGGCTCGATCGGTCGGCGTCAGCGTACGTGTCCAATAATGTTAAAGTTTCTGTTTAGGTCACTTATTCGCCCTATTTCCATATCGTGGCTCTTATAATGCTGCTATATGATGATTATTATCATTTTACCATGATTTAACCCCTCATACCCTACATTTTAGCCATTTTTCTTGACATTTTTAGTTGCGTTTAGTTTTCTGTTTAGTTCAGAATTTCATGTTTAACTAAGTGTTTAGGTCAGCTGCTGTGCTCCTTCTCTTCCAATGGCACTTATATTCATCATACATGTTCCTCAGTATCATTGTTCCATGATTAACCCCTCATACCCTGCATTTTAAACATTTTTCTTGACATTTTTAGTTGCGTTTAGTTTTCTGTTTAGCTCAGAATTTCATGTTTAACTAAGTGTTTAGGTCAGCTGCTGTGCTCCTTCTCTTCCAATGGCACTTATATTCATCATACATGTTCCTCAGTATCATTGTTCCATGATTAACCCCTCATACCCTGCATTTTAAACATTTTTCTTGACATTTTTAGTTGCGTTTAGTTTTCTGTTTAGCTCAGAATTTCATGTTTAACTAAGTGTTTAGGTCAGCTGCTGTGCTCCTTCTCTTCCAATGGCACTTATATTCATCATACATGTTCCTCAGTATCATTGTTCCATGATTTAACCCCTCATACCCTACATTTTAGCCATTTTTCTTGACATTTTTAGTTGCGCTTATGGCATGGCTCGATCGGTCGGCGTCAGCGTACGTGTCCAATAATGTTAAAGTTTCTGTTTAGGTCACTTATTCGCCCTATTTCCATATCGTGGCTCTTATAATGCTGCTATATGATGATTATTATCATTTTACCATGATTTAACCCCTCATACCCTACATTTTAGCCATTTTTCTTGACATTTTTAGTTGCGTTTAGTTTTCTGTTTAGTTCAGAATTTCATGTTTAACTAAGTGTTTAGGTCAGCTGCTGTGCTCCTTCTCTTCCAATGGCACTTATATTCATCATACATGTTCCTCAGTATCATTGTTCCATGATTAACCCCTCATACCCTGCATTTTAAACATTTTTCTTGACATTTTTAGTTGCGTTTAGTTTTCTGTTTAGCTCAGAATTTCATGTTTAACTTAGTGTTTAGGTCAGCTGCTGTGCTCCTTCTCTTCCCATTGCACTTATATTCATTATACATGTTTCTCAGTATCATTGTTCCATGATTAACCCCTCATACACTGCATTTTGAACATTTTTCTTGACATTTTTAGTTGCGTTTAGTTTTCTGTTTAGCTCGGAATTTCATGTTTAACTTAGTGTTTAGGTCAGCTGCTGTGCTCCTTCTCTTCCCATGGCACTTATATTCATTATACATGTTCCTCAGTATCATTGTTCCATGATTAACCCCTCATACCCTGCATTTTAAACATTTTTCTTGACATTTTTAGTTGCGTTTAGTTTTCTGTTTAGTTCAGAATTTCATGTTTAACTAAGTGTTTAGGTCAGCTGCTGTGCTCCTTCTCTTCCCATAGCACTTATATTCATCATTCATGTTCCTCAGTATCATTGTTCCATGATTAACCCCTCATACCCTGCATTTTAAACATTTTTCTTGACATTTTTAGTTGCATTTAGTTTTCTGTTTAGCTCGGAATTTCATGTTTAACTTAGTGTTTAGGTCAGCTGCTGTGCTCCTTCTCTTCCCATGGCACTTATATTCATTATACATGTTCCTCAGTATCATTGTTCCATGATTAACCCCTCATACCCTGCATTTTAAACATTTTTCTTGACATTTTTAGTTGCGTTTAGTTTTCTGTTTAGTTCAGAATTTCATGTTTAACTAAGTGTTTAGGTCAGCTGCTGTGCTCCTTCTCTTCCCATAGCACTTATATTCATCATTCATGTTCCTCAGTATCATTGTTCCATGATTAACCCCTCATACCCTGCATTTTAAACATTTTTCTTGACATTTTTAGTTGCATTTAGTTTTCTGTTTAGCTCGGAATTTCATGTTTAACTTAGTGTTTAGGTCAGCTGCTGTGCTCCTTCTCTTCCCATGGCACTTATATTCATTATACATGTTCCTCAGTATCATTGTTCCATGATTAACCCCTCATACCCTGCATTTTAAACATTTTTCTTGACATTTTTAGTTGCGTTTAGTTTTCTGTTTAGCTCGGAATTTCATGTTTAACATAGTGTTTAGGTCAGCTGCTGTGCTCCTTCTCTTCCCATTGCACTTATATTCATTATACATGTTCCTCAGTATCATTGTTCCCTGATTAACCCCTCATACAATGCATTTTAAACGTTTTTCTTGACATTTTTAGTTGCGTTTAGTTTTCTGTTTAGCTCAGAATTTCATGTTTAACTTAGTGTTTATGTCAGTTTCTGTGTTTTACTTTTAAGAGGTTGTGTTTAGGTAAGCTTTGTCGCATGTTATGAGCCTGTTTGATACTGTTCTTGTGTTTGCCAAAGTTACTATCAAAGAGGAATGTTGGTGAGCTATAGGGCATTGGCGTCCTTGTTGTGAGACTGGTTACATTGGACAAATGCTTAACAGGGTACTTTCCTGACATGATTTGAAATCTCATTTGAGATACTTACAGAGATAGGGCTTTTTATGTGGGAGGGGGGGGGGGGAGTGGGTACATTGCATGTTTTTACCAAGTTAAGGACCCTGAAGTGTTGTTTAGTATATGTTCTTAACGCATTGAAAAACTGGACTAAGGTTTTTTTTCCCTGAAACCAAACCAAAAGCAAAGCTGAAAAATTGAAACCTCCAAGCTCTAGATGTCAATCAAGTTCATGTCGCATAATGCGATAATACTCATTCATTCTCATCATTTGAGTGTGTGTTTATTTGTGTCAGCTAGCATTTTTAGTTTGGAATGGTCACTAATTGACATAACAGTAGTGTACGAATGAGTTTTAAATGTTGTTGCTTTCTTCAAGTTTCTTGGTTTAGTAGTTCTATCAGATATATTTGTATTGCACATGTTTTTCTTATATACATTCTGGAGTGCTGTTTGCAAATAGATGTTCATTATGGTATATTCACCTGAAAGAAAAACAATGTGTTGATAAACACCCAGTGGTAAATAAACTGGAAAAAAGAAAACATTCATATTGGTAAAATATCACATCTGACTCTGTTTTGTAAATGAAGAACAATGAAGGGTGTGTGTTTCTCTGATGCTTTCATTTTTATAGCGATGAGCTTCATGTTTTGAGGTTCCAGAAATTAAGTTTTCTGGTGAAATCTCCATCATCTACTCTATTTTTTAACTCTTAACCCACTGAGTATTTTCAAGATATTTTTTCATCAAATCTAGTCATGGCTGCTGTAAAGCAGCCATGACCAGAGTTGATGAAAACTTAATCTAAATATAACAGGAAATCATTGGTGAAAAAATCTATTCAATTTACAGGGGAAAATATGTTTAAATATACCCAAATTATTCTTATTTCAGTGACAAGAGAAACCCTGTGCTGGCAGGAATATCCACCAGCAGCATGCAAAGAGTTAAAAGTTACAAGTTAAGAAAATTCCATTGCTGTATCTTTTAACTCTTGTGTTACATTTTGACCTTGCAGAGCTGATATTTGCATTGATAATATTTATGAAAGGTTTCGTTGTGATTTTATCTTCAGAAAGTATTTGACACGAAAGTGAAATGATACTAACCCTTTACTTAACACAAAAAGGGATATCAAAATTTATTATTTTCATTATTATTTTTTTCAAATTTTAAAAAAATTACAACAAAATCATATCATGTGACTACTCATTGGAACAAGCTTGTTCCACTGAGTGGTCACATGATGTGGTATTGTTGAAATTTTTTTTAAAATACATTTTTTTCAACCACTTAAATTTGTAAAATATACGTGCGGATGCAGCTGATTTGTTAGGTAGAGAGTTAAACCCCTTGAACAAAAGAGGTTTGTTATATTTGTCAAGCAAAATACAATGAACTATGCAGTCACCTATTTCTTTTCAACCTACTCACAATTGTTTACAGTTGGCTGTAACATAAGTGCAAGCCCTACTTCGGAACTAACTCAAGCTTTTAGAATCTTTTCCAAACGAGTTGGAAAAGTACTAGAGTGCAAAAGCACGAAAAAGATCGAAAAAAGGGTCGAGCGAGACCAGCGCTCGAAATTACAGGTACTCTCTCTGCACACCTCTTGCGTTTACCGAGCGCATGCGCAACAACCGTGACGTCAATTCCTTTATTTTCCGCCATTGTTCATGGTCGGAAATTTTTGTGACTGTGCTGTTTATGATATTAATTCTTCGTGAACAACTTATTAATCGTCTTTAGTGTGCTACTGGATTGTATCCTTTTTCAAGCTACCAAATTATTACTATCATTTAATGTTAATTTGTTTTATTATTGCTGTGCTTTTCACACTTTATCTTGCCTTTCCCCCACGTGTGAACACGACCTTCGTTCTGTTTTCCGTCGGCGGGAAGCTTGATTGTTGTATTTATATCATGCCTAAGACTATTCCTTGTACCTCTTGTTTGCAGGTGAAACATGTGGACGATTCCCATACCACATGTGTCACTTGCAACAATTGCACTCAGGCCCAATCATGTGGTATCTGTGGGGTTTGGTCCTCTAAATTTTGGGCTTCTGTTAACAAGGTGGTTCTTTCCAGAGCTAGAACCCCTCGTTCTCGGGGTAAGGGTAGCCGTGCCGTTGCAGACATTTCTGCTGGTGCACGTGGTGACTCTGTCACACAGGATTCGGATCTGACTTCTGTGGCGAGCTCCTCTGCAACTGTTGACGGTGTTTGTTCTGTGATACCTGATGAGGAGACCGCGGTCTCTTTGTCTTCGGATGTCACTATTGAGGCGTCTGTTTTCGTTGAGAGCTTTTCCGAGGTCAACTCGGTAACCCTCTCCGATCTGCCTCCAACACCGTCGACCGTTGTTGAGGGGGTTGCTACTCCAGATCCTATTCTGTCTGATGGTGGCTCTTCCATCTCTTCTGGGGATGGTCTACAGTCTCGGGGGACCGAGGCTGTATCTGCTGGTGTGTCTGTGTGTTCTCAGCCTCCCCCAGCCTCGCGGCGAGGCTGTGCGGGTTTGCTGTCTGCTCCGTCTCATCTGGCTAGGTTTGCTCCTAGTCGGTTGAGCCGGCCGGTCGCTTCGGCAGCGATTCCTCGTCCCTCGAGTGAATCGTTTATTGTTCCACCTTCGCCTGCTAGTGTGCCGACTAGCGGGATGGTGTTGGGACGTTGGCATCCAGGGCCTGCTGTTCGGCAGCGGTCAGTGACAGCCCCGGTTAGCTGTCACTCTCGGAACCTTCCTCCGGTGATTCCTCACTGTGTTCCGAGTCTGGGTGTCGATCGATGCTTGCCGTCGGTCTCAGAGGATAGGCAGTTGGGGCCGTCTGCTGCGCAGAGGTCAATGACAGGTTCCTGTCATTCTTGGGACAATCCTCCGGTGTCTTCTCACCGTGTCCTAGGTCCAGCTACCGATCGACGTGCGCCGTCGGTCCCTTTCGAGGATTTGCAGGCAGGGCCTTCTGTTTCGCAGAGGCCAGTGATGGCTCCTGGGCGTCACAATCGGGACTATCCTCCGGTGTCTTCTCACCGTGCTCCTATTCTGTCTGCCGATCGACGTTCGCCGTCGGTCTCTTCTGAGGATTTGGGTTCTTCTACCAGAAGGGTCCATTGGGAGGACACTCCGTCGGGCGATTCTGCTGCGACGGATTCTCAGGGTGACCTGCGCCAGGCCGTTTTGGCGCTCACCCGGTTGCTTTCTGGCAACCCTCAAGTTGGCCTCCCTGTGCCTCCTGAGGCACAACCTCCTTTGGTCGGTCGCCGAGATGTCTCGCCTGGCCCCTTGGATACTGCACAGTATTCACAGGAGGTTTCTGCTGGTCAGCCCGAGTTGGGCTACGTCTCCTCTGCTACGGAGGATGACGAGTATCTTGAAGGTGATGGTCCCCCCTCGTCAGTCTTGGGGCAGGCTTTGGATTTCGTCTTTGGCTTATTGCCGGACGTTCTACCTTCCGACCAGCCTTCTGTGACCGTCCGGCCGCGGTCCACTGTGGAGCGCCGTAACCCTGTTGAGCCTTCTAGCTCCGGGGCTTTGCGTCCTCTGCAATCGGCTCAGGTGGTTGAGTCCTTCCAGGGCTTAGACGCCAAAATGCGTTCTAAGGCCCTCAAGGGTTCCTTCTTTTCTAGAGCTGATGCCTTCCTGCCTCCATCGCGGTTTCGTGTTTACGATTCCGTCTCTCCACCAGTCTTCCAAGGGATGACTACTGTGGATGAGGATTCTTCTTCCCTCGGGTTGACTAAGCCTAAGTCGGCAGTTCTCCCGATGTCGGTAGTTGAGTCTATGGTGGGCCTGTCCCGAGAGATGCTGGGTATGTTATCTCTCGCGGACCATGTCGTCGCTGCTCTGGCTGAATATTTTCCACCAGGGGAGTTTGATGACGCTCAGGCGCCTTTTCGCGTTTTGTCACAGGCTCTTATGAACTTGACTCACGCTCACGCCTGTAACACGGCCAATTTGGAGCTGGCACGCCGGGATGCGGTTTTGGATTCTTTACCATCCCTTCCTTCTGAGCAACGTGCTGTTCTGAGGTCTGCCTCTTTGGTAGGACCTCAGTTGTTCCATGGTTCCGTGGAAGCTGTTCGTGGCGAAGTTCTTCGTCATTCGAAGGACCAGCTTTTGCTGAGACAGCTTGACCCACCTGCTGCTGCGGGTGGGGGTCGTTCCAGGCCCGCCAAGCGTGCTGCTGCGTCTGCCTCGTCGGCGACGTCGGCTACGCCTTCGGCTCCGTCTGCTCCTTCTGCTCATAAGAAGCGCCGACGTGGCCAGGCCCGCTGGCAGCCTCAGGCTGGAAAGTCTCAGGACTCTGTCACTTCCCGAGGTGGTTTCTCCTCTCGGGGGCCTCGTCGAGGCCGCAAGTGAAGGTTCTCACCTCGATTCGCCTCCAGTCGGAGGAAGGCTGTCGCTGTTTTACGACCGTTGGACAGAGATAACGTCGGACTCTTGGGTCCTCGACGTCATTCATTCCGGTCTGCGACTGTCCTTCCATCGGCACCCCAGTTTATCTCGGGTGCCCCTTCCGACTCAGGTCCCTTCAGATTCTCTGCGTCGGGACCTTCTGGTGCAGGAGATCGACAATCTCCTCACCAAAGGGGCGATCGAGGTGGTCAGGAACACCCTTTCACCGGGGTTTTACTCGAGACTTTTCTTGGTGCCGAAGAAAAACGGCCAATTTCGTCCTGTCATCGATCTGAGTACCCTGAACGAGTACATAATTGCTCCTCGTTTCAGTATGGAGACTTTCCGGTCGGTTCGACGTTCAGTTCATCAGGGCGATTTTGCGGCCAGTATCGACCTGAAGGATGCCTACTTCCATGTACCCATTCATCTGGCGTCACGGAAATACCTTCGGTTCTCGTTTCGGGATCGAGTTTTTCAGTTCAGAGCTCTCCCGTTCGGTTTGAACCTGGCTCCTTGGGCCTTCACCCAACTGATGTCACATGTGCTTGCTTTCCATCGCACTCAGTCGGCGGTGACTTCGTCCGCCTACCTAGACGACATCCTCCAACGGCACCACGATGCTGCTGTTCTGGAGTTCGATGTCCGGCAGTTTCTTTGCCTGCTAGCGTCGCTGGGTTTCAGAGTCAATCGCGAGAAGTCGGATCTTCTTCCTTCTCAGCGATTCCGTCATTTGGGGATGGATTTCGACACTCTTCACAATGTAGTGTCGGTTCCCCAGGCTCGGGCGACGATTCTTTCCGCCTTGACTCGGGACCTGCTTCAATCTTCCTCGGTCTCTGCCAGGACTTTCCTTCGGATGCTGGGCCTTTGCGGTTCGGTGACTGATCTCATTCCGCTCGGTCGCTTGTTTGTCCGACCTCTCCAACACTTCCTGTTGGATCATTGGCGTCCGAATGTAGATCCGCTGGACCTGGAACTCACTATTCCTCGGTCTCTGCTTTGTCACCTCCGCCCTTGGGCAAATATTCCCTGGCTGACACAGGGTGTTCCGTTGGATCTTCCTTTGGCCGATCGCATCCTTACTGCGGATGCCAGCGATCGGGGCTGGGGTGCGACGTTGGACCCTCTCGGTCTGTCTACTCACGGAGAGTGGGACAGCGAGCAGGTGGGCCTTCATATCAACCAGAAGGAGCTCCTTGCTCTTCTGTTGAGTTTTCGGCTTTGGATCCCTCATCTGTCGGACCATGTTGTCCTACTTCTTTCGGACAATTCGACAGTAGTGGCCTACATACGGAATCAGGGAGGCACTCATTCGATTCCTATGTATCGGCTGTCTCGGGATCTTCTTCTGTTGGCACGGGATGTGAACGCTCGGGTGTCCATTCGACACATTCCCGGGCGTCTCAACGTCCTAGCAGACTCCCTGTCCCGACGCGACAGTGTCCTTCCAACCGAATGGATGCTACATCGGTCGGTGTTTCAGGCGATTTGCGAGCAGTGGGGTCGTCCTCAGGTCGACCTTTTCGCTACTCGCTGGAATCATCAGGTAGAGACTTTTGTCTCCCCTTGTCCAGATCCTCTGGCATTTGCAGTCGACGCTCTGTCTCTGGACTGGACAGGCTGGGTCAGCTATGCCTTTCCTCCTGCACCGATTCTTCCTCAAGTTTTAGCGAAGATTCGTGCTTGCAGTTGCAGGATCATTCTGATCACACCCCTGTCTCCACAGAGGGTGTGGATCAATCTGCTGCGGCCTCTATTGGCCGATCGACCGATTCGTCTACCTCTACGTCGCGATCTTCTTTCACAGGGTCGTCCCAGGAAGTATCACAACAACCTGGCGAGCCTGTCCCTTCACGCCTGTCTTTTATCAGGTCCAGTCTCCGACGTAGAGGTTTTTCGAGACGATCAGTGGAGTGCATTTCTGCATCGCGGCGACCTTCCACTGGAATGACTTATGCCGCCAAGTGGAAGGTTTTCTGCCGCTGGTGTTCAGATCACAATGTGAATTACCGTGATCCGTCTATCGCTCAAATTGCGGATTTTCTGGTTTTTCTTTTTGACTCCAAGGGCCTCCAGCCTATTACGATTAAGGGCTATCGGTCTATGCTGTCTGATACTTTCTCTTATGTGGGAAAGCGGTGTATCGGTCGTAATCTTTTCCTCTCCAAACTTATTCGGCACTTTTCTTTGAAGAGGCCTCGAGTTTTGCGTCTTACACCCAAGTGGAACTTGGCATGGGTGTTGCACTGTTTGGAGGGGGCGCCTTTCGAGCCTTTATCTGAGACCAACATGCGTTTTCTCACCTATAAGACGGCTTTTCTTCTAGCGTTTGCTTCTGCTCGTCGAGTCAGTGAGCTTCATGCGCTATCTGTTGATTCTGCCTTCTTCCGAAATGAGGCTAACAGTGTCACATTCACTACTGATTGCTCTTTTCTGGCTAAGAATCAACTCCCCGATTCGGTACCTCCTCCCATCTGCATTCGGGCTCTCCCTGCTGTAGATGGACGGAGGCCTCTTCTTTGTCCTGTTCGTGCGGTCAAGACTTACATTACTCGCACTCAGTTCATTAGGAGGGATCGGAAGAGATTTTTTCTGTCTCTCATTCCTAAGCGGCAGTCTATCTCTTCCCATTCTATTTCCAGGTGGATCTGTCTTGCAATCAAGCTGGCTTATTCTCGCTTGTCTGCATCGGATCTTGTTTCGAACCGGCTTAATGCTCACGAGGTTCGTGCCATTTCTACATCCTGGGCGTTCTCCAATTCTGTTTCGCTCCGTGATGTTATGAATGCGGCTTACTGGAGGAATGCTTCTACCTTCTCCTCCTTTTATCTCCGCCACCTTCAGCAGCAATCTGAGGACCTTTATTCTTTAGGCCCTCTCGTGGCTGCTCAGGCTGTGGTGCACCCTCGTTAAATTGTTTTTGTCGAGGTTGCGCTTCTCTCAGCCTTGTTCTTTTCAGGTGCCTTCTCTCTTTCTTCATTACAGGTTTTAGTTTTTGTTCTCTGCCATCCTTGCTTTCGTTCTGCTACTCTTGTTGGTATTGGTTATGTGATTCACCTCCTCCTATTGTTTATTCAGCCAATTGTAAACAATTGTGAGTAGGTTGAAAAGAAATTAAAATTTTTTAGTAAATTTTGTTTCTTAACATACCTACCACAATTGTTTACCGGAGGCCCACCCTCCTTGGGGATATCTTTGATATCGATGCCTCCCCGCTAAATCACAAACTTCTCGTTGGCGGAAATACGGAATTGACGTCACGGTTGTTGCGCATGCGCTCGGTAAACGCAAGAGGTGTGCAGAGAGAGTACCTGTAATTTCGAGCGCTGGTCTCGCTCGACCCTTTTTTCGATCTTTTTCGTGCTTTTGCACTCTAGTACTTTTCCAACTCGTTTGGAAAAGATTCTAAAAGCTTGAGTTAGTTCCGAAGTAGGGCTTGCACTTATGTTACAGCCAATTGTAAACAATTATGGTAGGTATGTTAAGAAACAAAATTTACTAAAAAATTTTAATTTTTGTACTAATATAATCTGACATCCAAAGCTCATTTCTAGAGTTCTTTTTACTAAGCTGTTGATTTGCTGTTACGTCACAATTAAGTGGAAAGGATACAAAGATCCATTTCTGTCTGTTTGTCACTCAGCAACATTCCAACAGCAAAAATAAAGATACACACAAATCTTGTCAATTTTGTAGAATGGGTTGCAACACTAGTTTAATTAATTCTATTCATGGTGAGTATCTTAACCCTTTACCTAACATGAAAAGCAGACGACACTTGCAAACAAAAAAAATTCTTGAAAAACTAATTTTGTTTCATTTTTTGTCTCAAAAACATAGGTTATGACCCCCTCATTGGAACAAGCTCAACAAGCTCATTCCAATGAGGGGTTATAACCTATGTTTTTGAAACAAAAAATGAAAAAAAAATAATGAAAATTAATTGGCGAATTTTTAGAATAGCGCTGGCCGCTTTTGGTCATTACGTTGGATAAAGGGTTAACTGGTTGAGTGCTGGAAGCCATATTTGGGCTTTATCCTCAAAGGCTTCAAAGTCTGTAAATGTCCTATTATCCTTGAAGATAAATTATTTAGTCTGTAGTGAATTTGCTTGTAATAATTTATGGGAGCGTGACTACAGGCACTCTCCCATAAATTGTTACAAGGCAAAGGCTTGTGAATAAATTTTGACAACTAAAAATAATTCAGCACTCTACCAGTTAACGAATAATAAACCAGTTAGGTTGTCATGTTGTTTGTTGGTTTATTGAGGTTCGATGACATTCCCAACAGCCAGGGTAATATCTTCTCAGACTGTTTTATGGACGCAGGAAGACTGAGTACTCTGAGAAAATCACTGATCAACAGCTAATAAATGTTGAATTCACTGATTTATTAACTTGGCATGAGCACAGTTAGCATCAGTTGAAGGCATGGGTACAATATCCAGCATGAGCACGGTTAGCCTATTTGAGACTGGACAGTTTTCCTACTCCAGAACAGGTGACCCTACCCTCAGCCTTTTTGTCAGCTGCTGGTTAACTGGTAGAGTTCTCTATAGGAACCCTGGGAAGTGAAGCAGTGCTTATTTACTGTAGTAAACAAACTCTGTTTTACTTTTAAAGTAGGACCCAGTAACCAATACCTGGGTGGAAGTCCTCTAACAAAATGGGTATAAACATTGGCTGGACTTGACTTCATATCCATGTTGAATTCACGATTAGCCTTTGAGCAGAAATATGTGATCTTAAACACCAATAAATAAATGGTAGAGTGCTGGAAGCCCACCTTTGGGTTTTATTCTGAAGCACAGGTAGTGCAAAGTAAAGACTTCATATTCTGTGAATGTGTTTCATATTATCTTTGAAGTGAATACATCAAATCTGTGTGGATTTGCTTCTTTACACTTGATGGGAGAGTTCCTCTAGACAACCAAAAGTAAGTAAGCACTCTATCAGTTAAATTGAAAGTTTATTGGTAGTAGTGGTTTCTAGTCAAGTCTTGATGGCTGTTGTAAGCAGCCAAGACTTGACTAGAAACGCCTGCAAAATCAAGCTTGTCATGTATGGCAAAAATGGTGAGAAAATGTCAGGCCTTTATTGGCGAAATGGCTTGCTTATTGTCAAGTTGATGATCCCAGAGTTCCAAGCTTATGTGTGGATTTTTTCTGTTGAATTGATGATATGATGCAAGGAGAGATATTGTTGGAATGGCTGAGAGAGCTCTTTGTGACTGTTTTGACAGTGACTCACCTTGCAGACTTCTATCGACAAAAGAAATAATGACTGCTAATTGTGAATATCTAGAAAATTATTCTTTTTAGACATCCCTTTAAAACTTTTCTGCCAAAGTTGGGGGTACCCTCTTTTTATATCTTCCCATGTTTTTCTAGTGGCAATTATGATGTCTAAATAAATAGTAAAAATCTCCATATATCATTGTGGCATACTAGAATGGATCATGGAACTTAGTAATTAATCCATTTCCTGAGAGAATTTATTTAAATTGCTCCCATGTATTTAGTACACCGAAAGTATTTTGCAACATAGTATGTAATTTGGATGATTCCATGCATGATTCCTTGATTTTTTTACAAATAAATTAGTTATTCTACTGCTCAGATAACATTTCATTTTAATATTTACATTTTTTCATCGAATATATATTGTAATGATAAGATGAATTTCATTACCTAATTTAAAAATTCTCTTGTGTGTGTTTTCTTAATGCTAGATTCCAAGGAAGATACAGAACCAACTTCACCAACTTCACCGTATATTATAAATCCGCCATCTCTTTTTTATCTTGAAAGTGGTATGTTGATTTTTCTCCAGTGTGTGCTTTTTAGCTATATTCATGTATTTGTAGTAAATTATTGAATTCACCTGGCTTCTACTTAGCAATGTTCCAGGGATTAAATCTAACTGCATTTCAAATACCTCTTTTACCAAGACTTCAGTAGAATCAGTTCACATTAGTTAATCATTGCATTAAAGTTGACAAGAGCAGTAAAAATATAAGGTGTATGAAACTGAAAACTGATGGCTGGGAACTATGTGGTCCCTTGATATACTGAGTGCAAAGATGGAGAATGGCTGTTGGATTCTGCTCTTCTGATGAAGGAGAATTTGTTAACAGTACATTGCAGTTCTGGCTATCCATATTGCCCACCAGAGATATAAATAATTTGCTTAAAATACTTCGCTTCTCATGATGTTTAACCCTTAATAGCCACATAACTTTACTGCAACATAACAGGTGACCAAATATGCAGTCTTTGGGTAAACATGCAAGTTACATTCCAAATGCTCTGGCAGCTGTTTCCAGATATGTGTTGTTCCTTGTATAGGCAGTCAAAACTTTCCAAAAAACAACTACAAAGCCACAGGATGTTGACTGTCAAAGTGTGGAAAAATGTATAGAACTCTACAGTCCCTCCAAGGTTAGATTATTCTCTTTGTTGACTGAGACAAAATTGATAAATGGAATGATCTTCTGAAGATTATTTTATTGATATGTTGACCCTTTGTGTAATTTATTGTTCAATCCATCAGCACTATATGCCCTGTTGGAACCCCAGGAAATGAAGCAGTGCTTGTTTATTGCCTTTTTATGTCCATTGATTACTCTGTGGAAAGCCCAGGAAGTGAAACAGGGCTTGTTTACTGTTGTAATCAAGTTCTATTTTACTGGTTAAATAAGACCCAGTCACCAATACTCGGATGGACAGAAGTCCTCTAAAATGTGCAGCATGAGTGTAAATGATTGACTAAACTTGACTTTATTTCCATGTTGCAGTGCTGATTAGCTATTCTGCCGAAGTATGGGGTCTTAAACTCCAATAAATAAATAAATCTGCGCTATATACAAACATTACCATTCATACTGTTATTTGAACCTTTTAACTGTGAGGTTTGATATGAAGAATGCAAAATAGTCTAGGTATGGACAAGAGGTGTTTCAAATGTACCACAATGATATGTAACACTCTCTGCCCTTAACATTGTAATCATGCAAGAGTATTGTTCCCACCATATGTACACTGATTATGCATGCAAGAAAACTGTAATACAAAATGACCGGTACCAAAATATCAAAAGTCAAAAAAGAAAGTATAATAGAAACAAATGTGGAAAAATAGTATAAAACATGAAATATAATAGTTCTAATGTTGCATGTTTGGACAAGAAGTCGTGCAAAGAGTTTAATGACATGTTGTTATCCACCCAACCGTATACAATTTTGCTACGGATTTCAAAATGGTATATGTTACCCGAGAATGTCAAATTGTATGGGTGGCCAATGATTTTCTTTGTGTTATGTTGTGCTGGAGAGCCTGGGTTATTGAGAAAACACACTAGTTTTTGTCTTCCGAAATTTAAAAAAATGCCAAGGTTAACCAAAAATAAGAGGTTGCATGCCATTGGTATGCATGAGGCTGGGATACCTCCAGATGAGCTCGCTGCTGAGTTCAGAGTCACTGTGGCCACTATTTACCATCTTTGAGGAGCAGAGCATCAAACTTCATCCCTGGCCCCCACTTTCACCAGATTTGTTGCCAGTCGAGCATCTTTTGGATCAATTGGACCGTCGGATACAACTTCATGATCTTTTCTTTTCACCCCATGTCTGAATTGCGATGTCCTGATGTGACGCTAGCAACAGTAAGAACATGAAATTATGCAAATTCATACAACTAGACTCGAAATATGAATTTACAGTAATTTTGGGGGGATTAAAGTCGATAATACTAAAAAAATTGCGCCTCAAAGTTTATTATACTTTCTTTTTTGACTCAGTTTTGTTTTCTTTTAGTACCTTAATTTTAACTGCTTATTTATCTTTCCCGGTAAACTCCTAAAAGCATAATTTTAATTTTGCTGGTTTTGTCATGGTTGTCACAGTGCTGGAAGTTAATGCCATAGCTCAATTGGAGAGATGCAACACTAAAGATTTATGTGGATTTTATTCATATTTAAATGGAAACAAACAGTAACTTATTAAACATGGATTTGGGTTATGATTTATTGAGGCTTGCCACCCCATTCCCCCTCCCCCTTCCCCCTCCAAAATGTAACAAAATAGATATTGATGAAAAAGTACTAACTATTAAAATTAATCCAACACCTTAGCTAAATGTAAAGGGATTCTCTTCTTTGCTACTAATATATGCACATTACGTGGCAAAGAATCAATGCTAAGTGAAAATATACAACTAAATATTGTAAAATCATCCAGGTTTTCTGGGGTTTGTATATTTTTTTGTGAGCAAAAATGACATCCCCTTCATAATTTTGTTGTGGATGCTTCAAATTAATATCAAATATTGCACATGAAGTGCTACAAGTGTAATGTGAGTATCAGGTGTTCAGGTTGGCTGCTTTAGTCTTGACTTTTACAGGTTTACTCTGCTTTCATCTTACCTTTAAAGCCCTAATTCTGACTTGGATCGCATTTCACTGCAACAAAATGGGTACCTGAACTTGCAGTCTTCGGGCACACTTACAAGTTACATTCCAGTTATCTTGCCAGTTGTTTTTAGGCAAGTCTTGGCTGCTCATTTTGCCAGCCTAGACTTGCCATGAATTGTTTTTTATTGCTTTCCTATGCTTTCATTTTCATAAAATACTTGCTTTTTCTGCAAAAACCAAAGCGAACAATAAATTTTTAGCTTGCCTGACTCTAAGTCAGGGGAGCTTTAGTGATCACTCACCATCTGTTATCCGTCATCCGTGAACATGGTGTTTGCGTCTTCTCCTCCAAAACTGCTGAACCAATTTAATTGAAATTTGAGATAATAGTTTGTTATGACATCGCATTTTGATTTTGTTCAAATCAAGTTGCGTATGGCCACGTCCAAAAAGTGTGTTAAAATCTTAAAAAATCTTCTCATGAACCAGCAGTAGCAGAGACTTGATATTTGGTGTGCAGCTTCCTTTTGAGATGTAGACTCAGATTTGTTCAAGAGATGTTCGAAGAGCTGTATTTGAAATTTTGCCCCGCCCAAAATTTATATTTTTCCAAACCGAGAAGCTGATTTGAACCAAACTTGATATGAGAGCTTATTGGGTCATTAGTACATAATTTTTTCCAAAAGAATTCTACTGTTGCCCCATGGGAACTGCAGGAGCTTAAAATAGAAAAAATTTAAAACGCCTGTATCTCCAAAACTACTTGTCACTGAGAATTCTTATTTGGTGTGAAGCTTCCTTTGGACCAACAGAATGGAATGGTCCAAAAAAATTGCTATCGGTTTTATCATGGGGTACTTTTTCGGGACTTTGAAAAAGTGCTGAGTCAGCATTTTTTGACACTATGGGTAATTCAAGTAATCAAGTTATAAAACTAGTTCCATCCAATTCTTTGATGGAGTTACGGCCCTTGGTTCAACGATTTCATAAAGTTCGAATTGTTTAAGTCGCAAATTCCACCTATATAAATATCTAAATAAGTAAAGGTTAAGCATTAAAAAGAAATTATTTACGGCTACATTTACCCACAATGCACCATTGTCAACTGTGATAATTCCCAGTCTAGATATTATATAAAAGATTCGCTTAATAACCACTCTTTGGTGAGCAAGTTTATATGAGTGAACACTCGTACCGTACATGTCAAGCAAAATATAACCCTTTCGCCGCGACCGCTGGGCAACTCCTTACAAATGGAGTTAATTTTAGGCAGCACATGGCGTGCATAATTATACCCCCGCTTCGAAGAAGTGGGGGCTATATAGGAATCGCCCTGTACGTCCGTACGTCCGTCAGTACGTCTTTCCGGACATGAAATTCTTGTGTGTGCAACTCCTCCTACATTTATCAATCAATTTGGACAAAACTTTTCAGACATCATCACTACTAAGTGAACATGCGCATATTCCAAGATTTTTGATCTGCGACAATTTTAACCAGGTTATCTCCCTTTGAATTAGATTTATTGTGTCTTTCCATCCGAACAAATTCTTGTGTGTGCAACTCCTTCTACATTAATGAACCGATTTTGATGAAACCTTTCAAACATCATCTCTACTAAGTGAACATGTGCATATTCCAAACTTTTTAATTTGCGACAATTTTAACCAGGTTATCTCTCTTGAACTTTGATTTAATATGGGTTTCTACATGAAATTCTTGTGTGCGCAACTCCTCCTACATTTATCAATCAGTTTGGACAAAACTTTTCAGACATCATCACTACTAAGTGAACATGCGCATATTCCAAGATTTTTGATCTGCGACAATTTTAACCAGGTTATCTCCCTTTGACTTAGATTTATTATGTCTTTCCGTTCGAACAAATTCTTGTGTGCGCAACTCCTCCTACATTAATGAACCGATTTTGATGAAACCTTTCAAACATCATCTCTACTAAGTGAACATGTGCATATTCCAAACTTTTTGATCTGCGACAATTTTAACCAGGTTATCTCTCTTGAACTTTGATTTAATATGGGTTTCTGCATGAAATTCTTGTGTGCGCAACTCCTCCTACATTTATCAATCAATTTGGACGAAAGTTTACAGACATCATCACTACTAAGTGAACATGCGCATATTCCAAAATTTTTGAGCTGTGGCAATTTTAACTAGGTTATCTCCCTTTAACTTAGATTTATTATGGGTTTCTACATGAAATTCTTGTGCGTGCAACTCCTCCTACATTTATCAATCAATTTGGACAAAACTTTTCAGACATCATCACTACTAAGTGAACATGCGCATATTCCAAGATTTTTTATCTGCGACAATTTTAACCAGGTTATCTCTCTTTGACTTAGATTTATTGTGTCTTTCCATCCAAACAAATTCTTGTGTGCGCAACTCCTCCTACATTAATGAACCGATTTTGATGAAACCTTTCAAACATCATCTCTACTAAGTGAACATGTGCATATTCCAAACTTTTTAATTTCCGACAATTTTAACCAGGTTATCTCTCTTGAACTTTGATTTAATATGGGTTTCTACATGAAATTCTTGTGTGCGCAACTCCTCCTACATTTATCAGTCAATTTGGACAAAACTTTTCAGACATCATCACTACTAAGCGAACATGCGCATATTCCAAGATTTTTGATCTGCGACAATTTTAACCAGGTTATCTCCCTTTGACTTAGATTTATTATGTCTTTCCGTTCGAACAAATTCTTGTGTGCACAACTCCTCCTACATTAATGAACCGATTTTGATGAAACCTTTCAAACATCATCTCTACTAAGTGAACATGTGCATATTCCAAACTTTTTGATCTGCGACAATTTTAACCAGGTTATCTCTCTTGAACTTTGATTTAATATGGGTTTCTGCATGAAATTCTTGTGTGCGCAACTCCTCCTACATTTATCAATCAATTTGGACAAAAGTTTACAGACGTCATCACTACTAAGTGAACATGCGCATATTCCAAAATTTTTGAGCTTTGGCAATTTTAACTAGGTTATCTCCCTTTAACGTAGATTTATTATGGGTTTCTACATGAAATTCTTGTGCGTGCAACTCCTCCTACATTTATCAATCAATTTTGACGAAACCTTTCAAACATTATCACAACTAAGTGAACATACGCATATTCCCAAATTTTTGATCTGCGACAATTTTAACCAGGTTATCTCCCTTTAACTTGGATTTATTATGGGTTTTCAAATGGGATTCTTGTGTGTGCAACTCCTCCTACATTAATGAACCGATTTTGAATACATGTTGCACATTGTAAATGTGTTTTTCCAAATGTAAACCATATATGTGTGGGCTCTTTAAGTATTCAGTGCTGTTCTGTGGAAGGCCACATGCAAATACAAATTTCAACAACAAAAAATGATCTTTATGTATACATTTCCTTATGGCCTTTGCCTACATGATCAGAAGTGCATTCCTCTAAAAACCCAAAGCGGGGGTATTAATCACCTTCAGTGATAGTTCTAGTTGTATATACATTTATATTTTCTCTATACACATGTACTCACCATTTTACCATCCAGTCAATCGATTGTGTCAGACCATCAGAAACACTTCAAATGACCAGTAATCTCCAAAGAATATTTTCTTACAGCATTGTAAACCTTTGTTTAGCAGCCTTTGTATTAATTAAAAACAAATCACTTGATATTTGCAGCAATACTAGTCCTGTTGACCTCGACGAATATCATGGCGGGTAACATAACTCTAGACGAGATCCAGAGTGGTATGGAATTTGACTTCGTAACTTTATGTAACAACAAATGTGCCGACATAAATGACGCTGACGATTCGCCTTTTAAAGACCATTCTGCATGTAGATATTACCTACCTGATGAGTTTCAGTCGTCTACTGGGAACTTTGGGCATATATTTTCATTATTCCATATCAATGTCCAAAGCCTAACTGCTCATTGGGATTCCCTAAGTGATCTTTTATCCTCTCTTCAGAAATCGGAGAACAAATTTGATATCATAGCTCTGAGTGAAATATTTCAACCGCCTCCCAATATGTCATACAACTTAGCTGGTTACCATAACCTTTTGAAAAATGTAAGACCAAGTGGTGACGACGGCCGGGGTGGGGTGGGATTTTATATAAGAGATGATATTAGTTACAAAGTACGAGAAGATCTGACAATATTTATTCCGCATGTTATAGAATCCCTTTTTGTAGAAGTTAAATGTGGCAAATCGTCTCGACTAATTGGAGTTATCTATAGACCAAATACGCCCCCTAAAGCTGACTTGGACTTATTTCTAGTTAAGTTAAATTGTATTACAGACGCACTCAACAGGGAAAAGAAACCGTCATTCATTGTGGGAGACATAAATGTAGATCTCTTAAAGTTGGAGTCTAATCAGCAAACATCTAGCTATTCAGATCTAATGTTTAGTCAAGGTTTTTTGCCGTTTATCACCAGACCTACCAGGGTAACGACGCACTCGGCTACACTGATTGATCATATTTATTCAAACCATATAACCAACAACATTAATTCCGGAATTATAATAAGTGACGTGTCTGATCACTTTGGCACATTTCTGATCGAGGTGGAGCACAGGAAGGCCGTTAACCCAGTTTCCGTATTAAGACGTAAAATCAATCAGGGGACCATCCAAGATTTTATTAATATTCTATCAGAGTATGACTTCACACCTGTTTTTGATTCATCATGTCCAAATATAGCTTATGATACTTTTATGAATCTATTTTGTAATGCAATTGAACAGGCATTCCCCTTGCAACAAATTCGGCTGAATAGTAAATTCGTAAAACGGCAGCCCTGGATGTCCAGGGGTCTTTTAGTATCCTCAAATAATAAGATGAAATTTTATCACCGAAAATTAAAGTCCCCAAGTGAGCAGAATGTAAGTAACTACAAAAAGTACTGTAAAATATTCAATAAAGTTAAAAGACAAAGCAAAGCGCTATATTATAAACAAATATTACATGAAAATCAAAATAATCTTCGTAATACATGGAAAATTCTAAATGATGTAATAAAAAAGGCTAAAAATGACTCATCAATGCCTGCTCATATAACCGTAGAGAATAAACATATCAGTGATCCAGTTAATATTACTCATGAATTTAATAATTTTTTTGTAAATATAGGAAACCAAACGAGAAATCAGATAGTAAGATCTAATAATTCTTTCACTGATACCATGTTTGGCAGCTACACTAACAATTTTTTCATGAATCCAACTACTGAACAAGAAGTGATTGATACTGTAAAATCCATGAAAGCCAAAAAGAGCAAAGATCACGACAACATCTCCTCTTTCCTAGTTAAACATATAATTCACGTAATAGTGCCCTCGCTTGCTCACATTGCTAACAGTTCATTTGAACAGGGTGTCTTCCTTGATAAAATGAAAATTGCTAAAGTGATTCCGATCTACAAATCTGGCGATCCACATAATGTCAATAATTATCGGCCGGTGAGTATTTTGCCTACTTTCTCTAAAGTATTGGAGAAAATTATGTCTGATCGACTTATAAATTTTTTAAACAGATTTGATATCCTAACCCCTCAGCAATACGGTTTTCGAAAAAATCATGCCACAATTCATCCCGTTCTCCAATTATTGAGTCATATTGCTGAGGAAAATAATAAAGGAAGTAAACATAACACACTCGCTGTCTTTCTTGACCTCTCAAAGGCTTTCGATACAATAAATCACAGTATCTTATTAAGAAAGTTGGAATATTGTGGCATTTGTGGGGTCAGCTTAGAATGGTTCAAGAGTTACTTGTCCAATAGACAACAATACGTCGCATTCGGAGATGGTGAGTCAACCACAATTCCAGTTACTTCCGGAGTGCCACAAGGCTCTAATTTAGGACCGACATTGTTCCTGCTGTATGTTAATGACCTTTGTAAGGCTACATCCCTAAATCTGGTGTCATTTGCGGACGACTCAACTGTGTATTCGTCGGGGCCAGATGTAAATATTCTTGTAAATTACATTAATCTTGAACAAGAAAATATTTCTCGGTGGTGTTCGGCTAATTACCTCCTCCTCAATACTGCTAAAACCAGTTTTGTCATCATAAACCCCAGTAATAAGAGAGCAGTTCCACTTCTCAGTGATGTAGTTATAAACAATAAGAAAATAGATAGAGTTGCATCTGACCAAAACGAATCGTCATTAAAATTTCTAGGCATACATATTGATGAGCATCTCTCATATAAGGCTCATGTTTCTAATTTGTGCGCAAAAATAGCTCGTGCAAACTATGTTCTCAACAAAGTAAAAACTATATTGCCACATGTTGCAATGAAAACGTTGTATTATACTTTAGTGCACAGTCATTTGATTTATGGGATCCAGGTTTGGGGTAACTCGAAAGGTATAAATAAGTTGTTTTTATTGCAAAAACGTTCTATAAGAATTTTAAACAATTCACGATATAACTCTCACACAGATCCTTTGTTTCAAAAAGACAAAATTTTAAAGGTTAGCGATCTTTTTGTGCTCCATACGTCTCTGCTTCTATTTGACTGGAGAAATAATAACCTCCCCGTGTCTTTTGATAATTTGTTCAGTGCTGTGGAAAATAGAAGTGGAAGATCCACCAGACAACCTGGCATGTTTCTTGAAGAAAGATTTCGAACAAGATCTCTAGATGTGCCCTCCCAACATTCGCTTACCCGAAAATTTGGAACAGACTGGATGAAAGACTGCGCAATATCCCACTTAGAGGCACATTTAGAAAGGAGTTGATAAAAAAAATTGCTAAGATCGTATGATGCTAATGTAAACTGTAATAACCCATATTGCGTAGATTGCTTAGACACTTAATCTATCTTTTCGTCCTTTCTAATTACATGGTATTAATAGCTCGGGAATTTGGCTTTTCCACAGCCCTAATTTACTTACACATTCTGATCTGGCTAACAAAAATAAAAATAAATAAATAAATAAATAAATAAATAATTTACTTCCACATTCTGATCTGGCTAACAAAAATAAAAATAAATAATAAATAAATAAATAAATGAGTAATAATAATAATAATTATAATAAAAAATAAAATAAAAAAATAAAAAATGAAAAGTAGTTTTTGCTCTCTGACTCTGGGTCTTGTCATCAGCTTCCGATGTGGGCTGCTTACTGCTCAGATCATAATCATTAATAATGCAAAAGACAATGCCCACATTGGAAGCAACCACGGAAAAGTCGACAGGATAACTAGTTATATATAAGTACACATTGTGCATGCAAATAACTATTTGTTAGTTTATATTTCTTATTGTTGGTCTGACACAAGCTGATACTGTACAGCTAACAGGGGGATGGCAGGTAGACAGCCAATCTGGCTATGCCATCTCCCTACGGTATACACTATTTTTCTATTTGTTCACAAATGCAATTGTTATTTATTTGTTATTTGTATTACTGTTTTCAATGTGTTTAATGTACACTTTTCTGTATTATGTATACCGTAAAGTAAACCAATAAACCCCAAAAAAAAAAAAATGGGAAAAACATTAAAGACAACTTTTCGCCCAAACCACTGCTCCAAAAGCTTTCAAATTTCACATATAACATCTGGAAGATTGTTTCACATGTTTATTGAAATCAAATGTTCAAATTCGTGCAGTGTGAGGAATATTCTTTAAAAATCTTCTTCAAATGAATCAATCAGAATCTTTTGATATTTGGTATGCAGCATCCTTAGGAGGGTGAGATTCAAATTTGTTCAAGCCAAGTCCCTGGGTTAATATTTGGGCTCACTGTGGGAGCCCAAATTATAACTTAGTTCAAAATGAGGAATTTTCTTTAAAAATCTTCTTCAGATCCAGCAGTCGGAATGTTTTGATATTTGGTATGCAGCATCCTTGGGGGAGGGGGGGGGGGGGGGAGTGGTAAGATTCAAGATTGTTCAATCCAAGTCCCTGGGTTCATATTAGTTCAATATGAGGAATATTCTTCAAAAATTCTTTTCTTCACATCCACCAGTCAGAATATTTTGATATTTGGTATACAGCATCCCACTGGAGGTAAGATTCAAGTTTGTTCAAGCAAAATCCTTGTGGTAGCCCGAATTATTACTTAGCTCAATATGAGGAATATTCTTTAATAATTCTTTTTTTTTAGATCCACTGGTCAGAAACTTTGGATATTTGGTATAAGCTTTTCTTTGGAGGACCAGATGCAACTTGTTGAAATCAATTCCCTAGGTTGATATTTAGGCTATCATGTCAGGTGAGCGCCTTCAGGCCCCCTGGGGCCTCTTGTTTTGTATTGTTCGTGAGCAATACGGATCACATGCGCAGACTATTTAACTATTTCTTTTTTCTGTGTTGGTTATTTTTGGCAATAAGTTGTGTTCTTAATAATGTTTTAGTAAACTGTAGGCATGTTTTAAATACAGAACAGCATATGCGTTCGAACTATCATTTTTCACCATACAAGATCGATTTTGGCAGAGGGATAATATTGAACAAAAAGCCAATATTATCCCTCTGCCAAAATCAATTCATAATTGTTTAGTAAACTGTAGGTGTGCAATAAATACAGAACAGCATACACGTTCGAACTGTCATTTTACCGCACTTGATCAATTTGGGGGGAGAGATAATATTGAATGAAAAGCCTTCAAAATTGATTAGTATGGCTGCTTAATGATCTGATTCTTATTTCCCAAACTTGTACAACAGAAATGATTTTGTTTGCTTCAGATTGTTGTTGAATTTATTGTGCATTTTATAATGGTAAAAAAACGTTACTAAGTATTTTATACACCAGTATAAGGAAACATTGTAGGCTATATACCAAAGGGTTTGCTTATGGTTTTGGCAGGAAGATCTTGAAGGTGTAGGACAAAAGTATTCTTGACAAAAGGTTTCCCAAAACATTGAAAAGTCTTCCACCCCTCTACTTTCAAATGTGCTTGCAGCCCACATTTGGCCCCCGGAAAAATTTGGGGGTCTATTAAAGTAGGTGGTGTCCATGTGTCTATCCATCTGTGTGTGTGCATGCGTGCGTGCGACCATCCCCCTTTGGTTTCCCGATGATAACTTCAGTTATAGTTGGCCAAATCAAATGAAATTTGGTGTGTAGGTGTATCAACATAAAATCCAGGTCAAGTTCGAATCGGGGTGTGGTCCAACAATTTTTCAAGAATTCTGCCCCTTTTTCGGCTTCGAAAATTCATTTTTTAGCTCATCTTGACAAAGTCAAGCTGAGCTAATCTCATCGCTTCCCGTCCGTCGTCCGTCGTCTGTCGTCCGTCGTCTGTCGTCCGTCAACACCATGTTTTGGTCTTCTCCTCCAAAGCCACTGGGCCAATTCAAGTGAAAGTTTGTGTGAGTGATGGTCCCAAAGGGGCATTTCATTTTTGTTCAACTCAGCATGCCCAGCCCCATAGGGAGGGAGTGGGGGAAAATGCACCAAAATATTTAAAAAATCTTCTTGTCAAGAACCAGTGTGTACAATGACTTGATATTTGCTATGGAGCTTTCATATGAGGTGTAGAATCAAGTTTGTTCAAACGAAGTTCGTGAAGTAATATTTGGCTTTGTAATAGGAGGGGTAAGATTTTTGGCCCCGCCCAAAATTTCTATTTTCTGAACCGATGGTCCGGTATGAACCAAATTTGGTTTGTGGTATTATTGGGTCATAAGTACATGACCCATGCAAAAAAAAAATTCCCGCATCCCCATGGGAACCCTGGGAGCTAAAAATAGAAATATTTTCAAACGCCCATATTTCCCAAACCCCACGGAACAGAGAGCTTTTATTTGGTATGAAGTATCCTCATGACCAGTAGAATTGAATGGTAAAAAAAAATTGCCATCGGTTATGTTAGGGTGTTCTGTAATGGACATCGAAAAAATGCTGAGTCATCATATTTGCAAAAATTTAAAAAAATCTTTTCTCCAGAACCAATCATCAGAATCTTTTGATATTTGGTATACAGCATTCATAGGGGGGTCAGATAAAAGTTTGTTGAAATAAAGCTCATTGGTTCATATTTGGGCTCTCTACAGGAGCCCGAAGTTTTAACATAGGGTAATATGGGGAATATTCTTTAAAAATCTTCTTCTTCAGAACCACCAGTCAGAATCTTTTAATATTTGGTATACATCATTGTTATGAGGGTCAGATTCTAGATTGTTCAAACCAAGTCCCTAGGTTAATATTTGTGCTTCCTACAGAAGCCCAAATTTTATCGTTGTTCAATATGGAGGGTAATTTAAAAAAATCTTCTTCTTCAGATCCATCAGTCAGAATGCTTTGATATTTGGTATGCAACATCTCTATGGGGGTCAGATTCAAGTTTGTTCAAATCAGATCCCTAGGTATATATTTGGGTTCACTATGGTAGCCCAAATTTTTACTTAGTGCAATATGAGGAAATTTCTTTAAAAATCTTCTTCTTCAGATCCACCAGTCGGAATGCTTTTATATTTGGTATACAACATCTCTAGGGGGGTCAGATTCCAGGTTGTTCAATTCGAGTGCCTAGGTTAATATTTGGGCTCCATATGGGAACATGAAATTTAACTTAGTACAATATGAGGGAATTTCTTCAAAAATCTTCTTCTTCAGATTCACTTGTCAGAATGCTTTCACATTTGGTATACAACATCTCTAGGGAGGGGGGGGGGCAGTTCAAGTTTGTTCAAATCGGATCCATAGGTCAATATTTGGGCTCTCTATGGTAGCCCAAATTTGAACTTAGTGCAATTCGGAGAAATTTCTTTACAATTTCTCTTCTTCAGATCCAACAGTCAGAATGCTTTCATATTCGGTACACAACATCTCTAGGGAAGTCAGATTTAACTGTGTTCAAATCAAGAGCCTGGGTTAATATTTGGGCTCTCTATGGGAGCCAGAATTGGCCATTTTGCTGAAGAATTAAAAATTTTGTATTCAGTACCTTCTAGAGGTACTAAGATTAATCCACATAGGTTGTATCAAGGGGCTTCATAGGGGAGCTCTGCATTTTACTTATGATCAACTGAAGAAAAGGCATGATGCCCAGATTATTTTTGTCACTCCTGAGGGACTCAAGGATTGACAGTGTAGCCTATGGAGATGGCTTGCTTAATGTAGACTCATTCTTGGACTCTGTTTAAATTGTGTTCTGTACAAGATGAGCGCTTCAGGCCCCATGGGGCCTCTTGTTTTGGTTTTCCGATGATAACTTTAGTTGTTATTGCCTGATTCGAATAAAATTGCGTATATAGGTGTATCAACATAAACCACAGGTCAGGTTCAAACTGGGGTTTGGTTCAACATTGTTGGGACGTGTGGCCGGCGGCCTTTTATTGTTCTTTAAAGCTTTCCTTTATACTTATTCAGTGATCGAAATAGATTTCTTGGGAACGCAGTGGCTCAGTAGTAGACTGTTGGACTTCTATGCTAGAGGTCCCGAGTTCGATGCCCATCCAGGACAACACGTGTTGTGTCCTTGGGCAAGGCACTTCATCTTGGTTGCCTTCATGGGGGCATGATGACACCATGTACTAATGTGTACTGCATGTCGATGGTGCACATGTCTTCAACTGCTGTAACCCTGCATGAGCGGAGCTTGAACAGAGTTAGAATGTTGAGGAGCTGACAATTGCTCGGTGGTTCTCTACGGGTACTCCGGCTTCCTCCACCCGTAAAACCATCACGGTCATGATTAGCCATTGTGCATAAGTATGTGACCTTAAACACCAATAAATAAATAAATAGGGTACATGGTATAATTGTTTGTGGTGACATCTATATGGGAACTATCGATTTTCTTCCATTTTCAGCAAAAAACAGTTGTGTTAGTATCAACCTTTGAACTTAGTGCATTTGTGCATCAGTATATTCCTTTGACACACCGCCCAGGTCACATTACGATTGGTTGCTTTGAAACTTGGAATGCTTGTTTGTGGTGAACTCTAGATGGGAGCTATCAATTTTTTTCCGTTTTCGTCAAAAACGTGCCATTAGCAACGATCTTGAAACTTAGTACATTTGTGCATCAGCATTTTCCTTTGGCATGCCCTACAAGATACATTCATGAATGGATCGCTTTGAAACATGGCATGTTTTTTGGGTTGACCTCCAGATGGGAGCTTCTTTCATACCTGTCAGAAACTTTTGTGTGTTGACAACTTCCTTTGGCACACCTTTATGATCCTACTGCTTGGAAACTTGGTGTGCTGGTTTGGAGCAACCTTTAGATGTGAGCTATTGATTTTCTTTCATTTTCATTGAGAAATGTTGCTGTTAGCATTGATCTTTGAACTTTGCTGTTTTTGCCTCATAATTCTTCTTTGGCACGCTCTGCAGGGTGCATTTATGAATGGATCGATTTGAAACTTTTTATGCTTAATTTGGGTGACTTATCAATAAGAGCTATAGATTTTCTTCCATTTCCGTAAAAAAATGTTGCCCTTAGCAATGACCTTCAGCTTTGCAATTTTATATTTACAGTTTTCTTTGGAACACCACACAGTTCATGTTTATGATTCTATCGATATGAAATATGGGTGCTTGTTTGGAGCGACCTCTAGATGTGAGCTGTGATTTTCTTTCATTTCTCTCAGAAATGTTGCCCAATGTTGCCATTAGCAATAACCTTTGAACTCACTGCATTTGTGCATCAACATTTTCCTTTGGCAAGCCTTGCAGGGTGAATTTATGAATGAGTCAGTTTGGTATTCATGTTTGAGGTAACCTCTAGACGTGAGCTATCAATTTTCTTCCATTTCCATCAATAAACATTGCTGTTATCAGTGACCTTTAAAATTACTGCATATTGCTTTGCGATGCCCTACATGGCACATTTATAAATGGATTGACTTGAAACTTGGTTCAATTTCATCAAAAAACATTTCCGATGCAACGGCATTTGAACTTGGTGCATTTATGCATCAACATATTCATTTGGCACGCTCTATAGGGCACATTTATGAATAGATTGCTTTCAAACTTCATATGCATGTTCATGGTGACCTCTAGATGGGGGCTATTGGTTTTCTTCAGTTTCCATCAAAAACCATTGTCATTAGCACCAACCTTTGAACTTAGTTCATTTGTGCAGCAACTTATCCCTTTTGCACTCTCTAGAGTGCATATTTATGAATTTCCATCAAAATAAAAAAAAAAAATTGCCACTAGCAACAACCTTCAAACTTAGTGCATTTGTGCTTTAGGTGTGTTTTTATAGGGAATTCCCTGAAAAATATTTGTACGTGACCGGTACTTCCCTTGCTGTCAATTTTACTCTCTTATTTGTTGCATGACCCCCTGTTTTGGAGTCAGAAAAAGTTGTCTGAATGGGCTATACTTGACAAACATATTTGAATGCCAAAATTAAAGTGATGCGATCATATTTTTGGGGGGCCTGAATGTTATAATGGTCGCCTATGGGAAAATATTTAGTTCTGTGATACCTATAGGAAATATTTTTTTTGCTTCCAAACCAGATTCAGTTATTGTTTTCGGGGATTATTTCACAATTAAATGTTCATTGGGGGACTGTTTTATTGTTTTGAAAAGTTGCATTTTTGTCACAGTCAGCAACAAAGGCTATATATTGCCAAAACTAAAGCTATTAATGCAAGCAAATTCACATCCTGAGCAAGTGTATTCCCCAGGAGAACACTATATCCTCTGGCAGCTACTACCTAACAGCCTACCTTACCCTATTAACACATTTATTTAAACCATGGTTCCCATTCATAGTACTAGGGGCAGGGTGATTCCAACATTCAACTCCCCCTCCCCCCACCCCCTCCTCTCCCAAAACACCATTCAAACACACAGCCAAACAACCAATACTGCACTTCTGTTCAGTGGAATTCAGAAGTTTTTCTGTTCCATATTATGCTCTTTAAAATGTCAGAAAACAGTATTTTGGAACACAAATTTGGGGAGGGGAGGGGGCTACAATGGAAGAATAACATAGTAAAATGACAAATGTGAATGAATGACATTTGTGCATAGATACCAATATAGTAGTCTGTCTTGTACAAGTGCTGTCATAGGTCCCCAAGATACAGCACAATTTTACAGTGACAGTTGTGAAGTATTGCTCTCTCCTTGAACCAAGTCATCCTCCCATACACACTAAACCCTTCTGCTGGTGAGGAACATTTGGAATGACTGTACAACATATTTTTAGAGGCTGAAGTTAATATCATAACTTTCATTTTGTTATAATTTACTTTGAGACTGCCGCACTCATGGTCCACTGAGTTATTTTTCTATTTGACTATCTTGTCCTGGCTTCTCCACTGTATTTTTAGCTCATCTTGACAAAGTCAAGCTGAGCTAATCTAATCGCTTCCCGTCCGTCGTCCGTTAACACCATGTTTTGGTCTTCTCCTCCAAAGCCACTGGGCCAATTCAAGTGAAAGTTTGTGTGAGTGATGGTCCCAAAGGGGCATTTCATTTTTGATCAACTCAGTATGCCCAGCCCCATAGGGCGGGAGTGGGGGAAAATGCTCCAAAATATTTTTAAAATCTTCTTCTCAAGAACCAGTGTGTGCAATGACTTGATATTTGCTATGGAGCTTCCATATGAGGTGTAGAATCAAGTTTGTTCAAACGAAGTTCGTAAAGTAATATTTGGCTTTGTAATAGGAGGGGTAAGATTTTTGGCCCCGCCCAAAATTTCTATTTTCTGAACCGATGGTCCGGTATGAACCAAATTTGGTTTGTGGTAGTATTGGGTCATAAGTACTTGACCCATGCAAAAAAAAAAAAAATTCCCGCATCCCAATGGGAACCCTGGGAGCTAAAAATAGAAATATTTTCAAACGCCCATATTTCCCAAACCCCACAGAACAGAGAGCTTTTATTTGGTATGAAGTATCCTTATGACCAGTAGAATTGAATGGTAAAAAAAAATTGCCATCGGTTGTGTTAGGGTGTTCTGTAATGGGCATCGAAAATATGCTGAGTCAGCATATTTGCAAAAATTCAAAAAAATCTTTTCTCCAGAACCAATCATCAGAATCTTTTGATATTTGGTATACAGCATTCATAGGGGGGTCAGATGAAAGTTTGTTGAAATAAAGCTCATTGGTTCATATTTGGGCTCTCATCAGGAGCCCGAAGTTTTAACATAGGGTAATATGGGGAATATTCTTTAAAAATCTTCTTCTTCAGAACCACCAGTCAGAATCTTTTAATATTTGGTATACATCATTGTTATGAGGGTCAGATTCTAGATTGTTTAAACCAAGTCCCTAGGTTAATATTTGGGCTTTCTACGGAAGCCCAAATTTTATCTTTGTTCAATATGGAGGGTAATTTAAAAAAATCTTCTTCTTCAGATCCATCAGTCAGAATGCTTTGATATTTGGTATGCAACATCTCTATGGGGGTCAGATTCAAGTTTGTTCAAATCAAATCCCTAGGTATATATTTGGGCTCACTATGGTAGCCCAAATCTTTACTTAGTGCAATATGAGAAAATTTCTTTAAAAATCTTCTTCTTCAGATCCACCAGTCAGAATGCTTTTATATTTGGTATACAACATCTCTAGGGGGGTCAGATTCCAGGTTGTTCAATTCGAGTGCCTAGGTTAATATTTGGGCTCCATATGGGAACATGAAATTTAACTTAGTACAATATGAGGGAATTTCTTCAAAAATCTTCTTCTTCAGATTCACTTGTCAGAATGCTTTCACATTTGGTATACAACATCTCTAGGGGGGTCAGATTCAAGTTTGTTCAAATCGGATCCATAGGTCAATATTGGGGCTCGCTGTGATAGCCCAAATTTGAACTTAGTGCAATTCGAAGAAATTTCTTTACAATTTCTCTTCTTCAGATCCAACAGTCAGAATGCTTTCATATTCGGTACACAACATCTCTAGGGAAGTCAGATTTAACTGTGTTCAAATCAAGAGCCTGGGTTAATATTTGGGCTCTCTATGGGAGCCGGAATTGGCCATTTTGCTGAAGAATTAAAAATTTTGTATTCAGTACCCTCTAGAGATACTAAGATTAATCCACATAGGTTGTATCAAGGGGCTTCATAGGGGAGCTCTGCATTTTACTTATGATCAACTGAAGAAAAGCCATGATGCCCAGATTATTTTTGTCACTCCTGAGGGACTCAAGAATTGACAGTGTAGCCTATGGACATGGCTTGCTTAATGTAGACTCATTCTTGGACTCTGTTTAAATTGTGTTCTGTACAAGATGAGTGCTTCAGGCCCCGTGGGGCCTCTTGTTTATTGTATGTCATTCTGTACTCTAATGTAGTCTTCCTAAATGTGTGACTGAAATTCTATCTGTCTGTCTGTCTATCTGTCTGTCTGTCTCTTCATCAGACAAGTTGTTTCTTTGTTTTTCATTTACCTGTGTCTACATTTTCTAAAATTGGCACCTGACTATCTTTCACCGAACCCCCACCCCCCCCCCCACCCCCCCCCCCCCCCCCCCCCCCCACCCACACACACACACACAAGTGCATTGAACATCAAAGACCCCTATATACTTGTTGCAAATTCTAGATTCATCCTCTTTGGACACATATTTTCTACAATTTCATTCTTTTTGTCAGAATGGGTGTCTGTGGGAATTGAAACAAAAGTTGTGAAAATGCACTGATGGGCACTTGCAGCATTAGCATAGCACTGTAGAATCAATATTTGATGGTTTTAGGCATTTAACATTGTTATGAGATACCACAGTAGCAGGTACTGGTCTTTCCTTTGGAAATAAACACTGTTTTATGTTTTGTCAGTGCCATACCAATGACTCAAGGTGCCTTAACTGAGAAAACTGATACTTTCTTTCACCACAATTGCAAATACTGTCACATACCATTTCAGTATCAATTAATTTCTGAATTATGTCATAGATTTTGATGAAAAGGGGCATTCTGGGGTGTGTCCTATTCAGGGCTATATTTTACCACATGAGTAGTTAGAAGAAACTTTTACATCAGCTCTTAGGATAAAATGGCAGAGTCCTTTTGCATTGGTGAAATATACAGCTGCAGCCATTTTACTTACAACTTACCAAGTTCAAGTCTGTCAAATTGAGCTACAGTGTCATTGTCACTTTCATTTTCTATAGCTACCACACCATCACAATGTGCCTTGCTCCTTATTAACCTCTCTTCTTGAAAATAGCAATTTTGAGCAGTTTTTCAAAGATAAACCATGAAAAAATTAAAAAAGACTGAAAAATCGACAGAACAACACCAGTAGGACAAGAATTGATGTCCTATCCTTCCTCCACCAGAGTGCATCTCATTTTCCCTCTCCCACCATACATACATACTTTACTTCAATTCCTTATTTTCGATAATCGAATGTGCATGTATATGTGAGGAGGCAGTTCAAAATAAAGGTATGTGACAGTATTTTTACTGGGAGGAACATGTTTTGTGTTTGTGTGGTAGGTATAGAAAGAATTAAAATTTTGTAGAAAATTTGAATTTCTTGGACAACCTACCAAACCAACACAATATGCCAAATGGACAATAGAATGGAGGTGTACACATGATTTTAGCATTGTATAAATGAAACAAGCCACAGATATTGATAAGGAGAGTACTTGTTATATAACCATGCCTCTGCTGAATATTTATTTATTATTTATTCAAAGACAATGAGGTCTAAATAATAATAATAATATGCGAATGGGAACATTATATGTATAAAATATACAAATAAATACATGTGTTATCCTACTTATAATAGATAAGCTTATAACTCAAGTTTGTGAAATACATAAGATGAGCTGATTCTACATTGACCCATGCATAATTTCAAATTTCTGATGAAGCCAGGGTATTATGGTTAATAAAGTAATAGCCATGTTCGGAGGCAGAGTGCATCTCAGATATATAGATATTGAAAAGCATGGAAATAACCACCTGAGCAGGTGTAGGGTTACTGTTCTATGAAGTATATGATCGATACAATATTTGATAACTATATCGAATCCCCCATGGGAACTCCAGGGAATGAAGCACTGCTTGTTTACTGTGGTAAACAAGCTCTGGTTTACTGGTAAAATAAGACCCAGTCACCAATGCTTGGAGTGGAAGTCCTCTAAAATGGGCATCACGTGTACAAACGATAGACTAAACTTGACTTTATCTCCATGATGTCGTCACGATTAGCCATTGTACAGAATTATGTGCCCTTAAACACCAGTAAATAAATAAATAAATAACTATATCAAATAAATTTTTGGTCGAGTTGTGTAAACAAGTTGGCCTACGTTTTGACGAAAGTCAGTGGATGTCCACCCATCTGTCAATGCGTGTCATAGTGTTAGCACAATAACTTGAATAAATGTTATCCGATTTTTACTAAATTTGATCTCTTAGTTCTACTTGAGAATTTCTGTAACCAGTCCTGATTGAATTTTTTTTCAGGAGTTATGCCTCTTGGATTGTTTTCTTCTGTGAATTTCCAACTTTCGGGCATTTTTAACACTGTAGCTTGAACACACATTATCCAATTTTTATCAGATTTGGCCTGTGGGTTCTATGAGAATGTCTTGGATGAGTTGAAAAACCATTCCTGCCCATTTTGTTTCCAGGAGTTATGCTCCTCAGGTTGAATTTCTGACTTGGGCACGGTCAGCACGATAACTTGAACAAACATTATCCAATTTTTATCAAATTTAGTCTGGGGGCTGTACTTGAGAATGTTTGGATGAGTCCAGTCCTGTCCAAATTGTTTTTCAGGAATTATGCCCCTTAGATTGTTTTCTTGTTTGAATTTCCGACTCGAGGGTGGAGTCGGCATGATAACTTGAACAAATGTTGTCTGCTTTTACCAAATTTGTCCTATGCAGCTTGGATTGTATCCTAATTTCAGTAGTTCCAGGTGCTGGCACAGATTCCTTTTTACCACTAGAACTCAACCCCCTCCCCCAGCATGTCTGATGTGAACACCCCTGTATTAAGTTTGTTTTAGTACACCCTATAAAAATCTGTAAAAGACAAAACAGCCTGCTCTAACATAGTAAATTGACGAGATGTGTGGACCCTGAAGTATCTTGGCTCCTAGCATTGTGTATTTATGATAATCTTGGATATAATATTATTCACCTTAGAAAAACGTTCTAAAGTAGTGCAGATATCTGAATTAAACATGAAAAGATTGTGGTGTGATATCTTTTCTGCTTGGTTTGTGATATAGAAAAAATATCTTCTACCCTTCCCACCTGAAGTCCCCGTGGGAACCCCGGGAAGTAAGCAGCACTTGTTTACTGTGGTAAACCAGTTCCGCTTTAATAGTAAAATAGGACCCAGTCACCAATGCTTGGGGTGAAAGTCCTCTAAAATGGGCAACATGTTGATCAATGATTGACTAAACTTGACTTCATCTCCATGTTGTGTCACGATTAGCCACAGTGCATAAATATGTGACGTTAACCACCAACAAACAAACAAACAAACTTCCCACCTGAAGAACGGATTATAGAAACAAATGTACTCCAGTGATGGGACAAAGCTGGATACGGAGTAAGGAACACTGGTACGGCCAGAACCCCCATTTTTAGGTGAAATCCTGATGGTGGTGACAGAAGAGGTTGTGGGAAATGAGAAGTAACATTGAACTGAATGCGGCGGCGAACTATGAAAGACTGAAAACAAAGGGATAAGTGCATGTGCGCACAAGTAATAATGTGGCAGGATAAAGCAATTGATTGGTCAAGGGTGACAAATACCGTAATAGAAGGAAAAGTGTACAGAAAGGTGAAGGTAGCACACATGTGAATGACCCAGCACTGACCGCGTGAAGCATGTGATTGACGCCGGGCAAACACCTGTGTTTGTTTGAAGTGAGACTCCGTTCAATACTGTTGTGTCCAACAAAGGGGTTTAGCATAACTGAGGAAGTCCATAATCTCTCGGAAACACAGTTTCCTTTCAATAAAGAAACAAAGTTTGTGCCAATAACCACTGACCTTCCACCTGCAGCAAAGACCTTGCTAAAGATGATGAGATGTAATTGTGCCACAGGTTATGAGATGTCATGGTGTAGTTGCAAAAAAAAAAAGACCCACCTGTTCAAATAATAATAACTCTTCATCCCTCCGCTGATTTATCACGGTCCTCTGAAGAGGAGGCCTATATTAACCCAGTTCACCGCCAGACTGTTCCTCCCCCACTCTCCCCCCTAATCTTCCAGCATTCAGTCAAAAATGTTTTTATAATTACATGCATTTTGTTTTCTCAATCTCCCTAACTATAAAATTGACCCTTTCATGTCATCCCCCATCCACTTATCTTTCAGGTTTTCATCCCATTTTTCCATTATTATTTCTCTATGGAGTCTTGTTCTACTAGGCAAATATTTGGGGCATTCTAGAATGAAATGTTCCAGGGTTTCTGTTACTCCTAAATTGCACATTTGGCACACTCTTTTCTCTTCTTTCCTGTTTCTCCCCTCAACTCCAGTGACTTCGATCTCACTTTAAGCAACAAAGACACCCATAAGATCTGTGTAGGTACTCCTCAAAGGCTGGGGAATCTTTTTGTACGAAACTTCTAAAGAGCTCTTGGTCCTAAGTCCAGCCCGTCAGTTTCTATTGCAATCCTTCCGCACCCTTCCCCTGATAAGGCTACTGCCCTGCTTCAGCCCCCACCCCCCCACCCCCCCCACCCCCACCCCCTCCCTTCTAAATCTTTAGTCTCTATGGAGTAATTCTCCATTAGTTCCCTCACCTGCCTTATCCATCCTGTCTGAATGTATGGTTCCATACATGGTTAAACATCGTTTTACACCATCATCTGTTTGGGAGGGTTTTCCAGATAATTTAGGCAGCATAATTTGTCCCTTATCTATTCTATCTTTAACCGGTATCCACCCACATTCCCTTCTGACTGCTTCATGCAGCTATGTTGCTTGGTCCGGTTATCCACCAACCTGCATCATTTTGTCGAACTTCCAAGTTCCACACTTCTGTTTGATTTAGAGGGATCACATCCGTTCCATATGTTATACTTGGTAATTCCACCGACGCCCAAATGTTTTTTCTAACGAAGACCTTGTTATGGTTATTACTTCCAAGTCGTTTTAACTGATTGAGTATCCTTTTCCCCTTTGTCTTAATTTTATTTGTGTAGTTTCTGTTTATGCCTCTACCTGTAACACATACATTCGTTTCCAAGTATTCATATTCTCCCAATTCCCCACTGTTATATCGTTGGTTAACTCTTCACCAATAAAAACTGTATGTGGGAAATGCCAGGAAAATCACTGCTGCAATGTCAATGCATATAATCTGAAGATCTGATGAATGGTTCTGCTGTTATGCGAAATCAGATTTTTTCAATGTTTTCACCCCAAAATACCCATTTTCCCGTGATGGAATTAATGGGGATTTTTGATATGTTATTTTGTATACTAATTCCTGCCCCAAAATAATACAAACATTTGTAGAGCAATTTCTTGGTGGTTGGGGTATAATTTGACTTAATTGACTGGACTATAGCTCAAAAGGAGCTTCCCTTAGTTTAGTTGGTTCCAGAATTATTCAAATGCGTTTTCTAATACGAATAAGAATTTTAGAGGAAGGAGACTGAGCTGATAAAAGACCCCTTGTAAACGCCATGACTTCCGAAAGTCTAAACTGATAGTCTAGACAAAATAAAAGCAATAGGGGCAAATGTTCAACAGTAAGTTCATTGTCAGGACACCTACTTAAAAAATGTACAGATTTCATCGTGTCAGAGGAAAGGCATTGCAGTCTATGTCAAGTCATTCGATCAACAGAACATCGACTGCATAGGTAAGGTGATCTGGGTGTGACTGACCAAATTAGATCTCATTGTAGAAACAATTAATGTGTGGTATTCCCAGTAACATATAAAAATCTTATCAATAAGGGATTGAGCATAAGCTAATCATGATGAGGTGACCTGATAAGTGTCTTGATAGCATATGAATGTTATACCATAATGCTAAAAAGAGAAGATCTCTTGTAAAAGAGTACACAAGGAAAAGGTGTGTATCTCCTAAATTCTGAATGTATCTATTTATTATTTATTGATGTTTTTAAGGTAACATACTTATGCACAATGGCTAATCATGACCATGACAGTTAACAGGCGGAGGAAGCCGGAGTACCCGAACCACCAAGCATCGACGAGCAACTGACAGCTCCTCGCCATTCTAACTCTGTTCAAGCTCCGCCCAAGCAGGGTTACGGCGGTTGAAGACATGTGCACCATCGACATGCAGTATGCCTTAGTACACGGCGCCATCGTGCCCCGGGGATAAAGTACCTTGCCCAAGGACACAACACAGGTCATCCCGGATGGGATTCGAACTCGAGACCTCTAGCATAGAAGTCCCAACAGTCTACAACTGAGCCATCACGCTCCTGAATGTATCTACGAAAGTCCAAGTATCCAACAAATCAGACAGTGGTGATTTGAGAGGACAGATAACTATAGCCTCACATTCAGAAGTCACTAACAACTTCTGGAAGATATGTAGATCTGCTAGTATTTCTGCCCATATGCCCTCAGATTTAAGAATCAGAGAATTAAGAGTCACTCCCCACACCAGATCACTTGAGTTTGTTGAAGAGATCTGTACTTGGAAAGTTAAAAGGAATTTCCAGTGCCAGACCCTACAAAATTTGTCCAAAGTGAGGTGAAGAGTCAACTTGTGCTACTGAATAAACTGTCGACATTTAGCTTCCATATATCAAACAGATAAAACAAAAAAAGCCATAAACACAGACTGCAATATGATGGGGATAATAATAATGAGATGGAGAAATTCCTTGGATGTGACTCTCGTTGCTTTAGATTTGGCTGAAAGCCAATCACCTGAAGCAGATGCAAGAATAGATGATCATTGTACTCCAGAATATTCAGTAGTGTGTCTCTGGACAATGGCATTGAGATAGACAGAAAGCATTAATTGATGAATGTATCCTGTGATTATAATTACTCATTTCATTACAGAAGAGAACACCCAAGGAGGATAGAAAGTGACGAGTGGATGAATTGGAATAAAATTCCACCAGTGCTGACACACTATATCAGTACTAGACCACTGTTGATGTCTTGCAACTATGATATGATCATAGTATGTGTTCTCAAGATCTGACAGAGTATATCTTACAGTAGCACTATGTCAATAAATATCATGGCTGTTTAAGATCTTCTAGTTGAAGCCAGAGATAAAGCCAAAATGTCAATGGAGAATAGAATTTTTGGGACTGTGTAGTCCAGACACAGGAGCATTGCTGAACACTAATATATTTATGTGTTGTAAAAGTACCTGACCTCTTGTTGACTTGAAGAACTACATGATTGATGTTTCCATCCATTCTATCTAAGGCTGCCTCGATCTTTAACTATTAGCTGGCAGTTGGAATCTAAAAAGTAGGGGATATCCAAACTGATGTTGATGTTTTCGGAAAATGGTTTTGGATACGCATGATTGGACACATCAATATGTTACCAAGTTTAGTGTGGATCGTGAATGTCACCGGCCCACGAAAAGTTTGTGCAGGTTTTTCACACGAGCTCCACGTTAACGTCTGTGGGGTATGTTTTGAAATTTTCATTTGTACTGGACAGGCTTATTCAGAGTTCTCATCATTCTTTTCTTGGTACAAGCTTGTTCATCAATAGTTTCTGGTTGAAACGTAACTTTTGAGGTATGCGAAGACTGACACATGATGAATGTTCAAGTGTCCTTGTAAAAATCCTCAAAATAGCTATTTTCAAGAAGAGAAGTTAATTAAAGAGCAAAGCATACTTTATACCATGCTCGCCTATGTTACTACCTGTGAACAGCCTGTATGTTAAATTATAGCTTTTAACCCCATTACCGGTGTAAAGCTTCTACTGCGGCTAAAAAAATTTACACCTAAAGTCAGAAGTTCATCCAACTTGACCTTTGGCATGACGCAATTTGCCAACTTTGATACATTCACACTTTGCTATGTTCCATTCAAACATACATCATTTTGCTGTACCATCTATTATCCTGTAAACGACTGATTAAGTTCAAAATACCTACAATTAAATATTTTTAACATTTTTTTACAAAATTGTTACTAAAAATTTGACTAAAAATGCAGGGTAAATTCAAATCAACTTTGATGATGTGTCTAGCTGTCAAGCATTCACAAACAGCTGGTAGTACCCCACCCCCACCCCCCCTCCACCCCCACCCCACGCATATGTAAACAAAACAAATCTGAGTGTTTGCGATAGAAAGTGTAGTTTTTTCTCCATTTTAAGTGACAAAGTCAATTATCTATTAAGATTATGGTATAAATAAAACAAATAGGTACTAGGGTCTATAATCAAATTTAAACCACTAGTGGAATAAGGGTTTTAACCAAGTGGTTAAAACCCTTATCCTACTTGTGGTTTAAATCTGAGTACTTGCCCTAGTACCTATTTATTCTATATGTGTTGGTGTGGTAGGTCTGATATTTTACCACACTCATAGTATTACATGTAACTCTTTAAACCATCACCAGGGCTTGTGGGTAAAATAATTACTTATACTTGTAGAATAAAAATTCATTTGTGCACATTATAATTATATTCCAGGTATCTTTAAGTGCGCCATTGATATATTTACATATAATATGAGATATGAATGGAGTGGCCAAACCTCTCTATGTATTGCAATCATTATGTTATCATACATACACAAATCAGCATTAAGGCCTTTCGGCTGCCACATGCTCTCTTTTTATAACCAGTACAAACTTAAAAAAATAAAAATTAAATGGTTTATGTCTGATATTTTACCCAAGTTAATAAAATTGATAAATTTGTCCCTTGAATGCAACAAGGCTTTGCAGTGCTTTTGCACTCAAGAGATGAAATATACCACCACCCATGCTAATCTGTAGATTATGAGGCCCAAAACATAAAACAAACCAAGAACATGAACTTTTGATGGCAAAGAAATAATTACAAAAATAAAATAAAAAAATGCCCACCCACATGCAATTTTCCCAAAAATGGCCTGAGAAAGAGAAGATCAATTTTGTGCGGCCTCACTCTTACCCTTATTATCTTGAATTTTTCATGAAATCAACTCACTGCTGCTGTATAACACTAGATTACATTTGAAATGCAACAGGGTTTGGTGTAAAGAAATCCTTGGTATGAGAATGCCTCCCATTTGTAAGGATATATTTTGTTAACAAGAGCCACAATTATATCTCTGCTAGGTAACAGAGTATTTTGTGCTAGGCAGGAAATTCTGCCAGCTGCAGGCAAAAAAGATCAGACTGAAAAAAAAGTTTACTGAAAAAAAAGTTTATCAATCAGCAGCGGTATGTTTGTATATTTTTCATTCTCACAGCTTTGGAATCCCGTATCAGCTCATAATTCACTGAAAACTTTTAGAAGCCACTGAGGTGGCTTTCCAAGCCATGCTTGTTCTTGGCATTAGCCCAGGAACAAGATGCTTGTTCAGCTGTAATTTGTTCTGGAGCAAAACAACTTTCTGAAACTGAAATTCACCCAAACCCCAAATCTTTGTTCATTGAATGCTGTATACATTTTAGAATTTGTGTATTCCCTTAACAGCTGATGTTAATTTACAGTAGTAGCATTTAATTTGCACCTTTTCCCTGTAATTATTCACCAGATGTTGTAGTGAAGTATCCCTGTTAGTGCACCAACTGTTCTGTTTTATGATTGTGATTGCACAATGTTTTGATAATGTCTGTTCTACCTTATTCCGTTATTTAGGTTCCAAGAAAGAAACCCATCCAAGCTTTTGGGCTGACAAAGAAAAAAAACATGATGGTTTGTTGTTGTCCTATCCTACTAATTTAATGATAATGATAATACTAATGATAATAAAAATAACAACTAGATGGTGTCATTTGTGTGCAAAGCACACTATAGTATATCCCCGCATTTGCATTCTTGATTATTGGTTAATGTTTGACACAGACTGAAATGAAAAGGTCTTATATAAAAGCTTTCACTGGAAACAGATTCTCTAACGACAAAAATGGTGCTACATGCACCACATGGGGCTGAATTAAAAATCCAAATCCTTTATGCACATCTAGACATCCTACTGGAACATATGAACACACTATAAACACACTTTATGAACAACTACAGACCCTACCCAAACATATGAACACACTTTAAGTGTTTTGAATTAACCCCTAGGAGCCTTTCTCAGGAAACTGATTCTCTAATGACAAATGTATTGCTATGGGTGCCAAATTATGCTGAATCAAAAATCTGACACCTGTATGCACATCTAGAGACCCTACCTGAACACATGAACACACCTTCAACATTTCAAATTAAAATCCCCTGGGAGCCTTTTGCTACAAAGCAATTGTCAAATTACAATGACGGGAGCCATATGAGGGCCAGATAAAAAATTCAAAACCTTCATGCACATCTAGGGACCCTAAGCATTTTCGATTTGAAACCCCTAGGAGCCTTTTGCCAGAAACGAATTCTTTAATGACAAAAGTCGTGCTATGGGTGCCACATGGGGCCGAATAATAACCTGAAACCTTTATACACCTATAAACACTCTACTGGAACATGTGAACAACATTTCGAATTAAAATCCCAAGAAGCTTTCACTGGAAACAAATTCTCTAATGACAAAAGTGGCACTACAGGCACCACATGGGGCTGAATTAAAAATCCAAAACCTTTATGCACATCTAGACATACTATTGGAATGTATGAACACACTTTCAACATTTCGAATTAAAACCACTTGGAGCCTTTTGCCGCAAACTGATTCTCTAATGACAAAAGCGGTGCTATGGGTGCCCCCACGGGACAAATAAAAATCTGAAACCTTTATGCACATCTACAGACCCTACTGGAACATATGAACACATTTTCAACATTTCGAATTAAAACCCATAGAAGACTTTCACTGGAAACCCGATTCTCTAATGACAAAAGTGGCACTACAGGTGCCACATAGGGCCGAATCGAAAGTTTGAAACCTTTATGCACATCTAGAAACCCTACCTGAACATATGAACACACTTTCAGCATTTTGAATTAAAACCCCTAGGAGAGTTTTGCTGGAAACTGATTCTCTATCAACAAAAGTGGCGCTATGAGCGCCACACAGGGCCAAATCTAAATTCCAAAACCTTTATGCACATATGGAGACCCTACCAGAAAATATGAGCACATTTTCGAAGTTTCGAATTAAAACATCTAGGAGCATTTGCCGGAAACCAATTCTCTAAGAACAAAAGTGGCACTACAGGCACGACTTGGGTCCAAATTAAAAATCCAAAACTGTTATACACATCTAGACATCCCACTGGAACAAATGAACATACTTTTAACATTTCAAATTAAAACCCTTAGGAGATTTTCAACACAAACAGATTATCAAACAACAAAAATGGTGCTAAAATCTGAAACCTTTATGCACATCTAGAAACGCCACTGGAACATATTAACATACTTTCAACATTTCGAATTATAACCCCTAGGAGCCTTTTGCCACAAACCAATTCTCTAATGACAAAAGTGGCACTACGTGTGCTCCAAAGGGCCGAATAAAAAATCCCAAACCTTTATGCACATCTAAAGACCCTACTGGAACATATTAACACACTTTCAATGTTTCAAATTAAAACCCCTAGGAGCCTTTTGCCACAAACTGATTCTCTAATGACAAAGGTGACGCCACGGGTGCCCCATGGGGCCAAATCAAAAATCTAAAACGTTTATGCATATCTACAGAATCAACCTGAACACCTCAGCATAGTTTAAATGTTTTGAATTATATACTCTTGCTGATATGAAGTTAGGACGGGACAGATGGGACGGACAGATCATCACAATATCCCAGCTTTTTTTCAAAAATGCAGGGATAACAATAAAACAACAACAAAAAAACACAGCACCAGCTACAGAAACAACACTCTTCTTGAAATATTATTGTGGCACAAACTAATGTCAAAAATGTCATGATAACATTATAAAATGTTCCAGTAAGACTAAAATCATCGCCCACTGATTGGATAGGTTCTCACATAGTTTTTTCTGTGTTTCCGGCTTCAGTGACACACGTTACGTCTGACATCATCAGGCGAAATATCTGAAATGAGATTGCCCATTTTGCAATTACTTCATCAATGACATGACTTGCAAACCGCTTTATTCTTGTAGATTTTTCACACATGCAACAGATGATGTTCCAAATGAAGTGTTGTTGAATTTACAGATCGGTTTACGATTTGAACTAAGATGGAGTGACCTCGACCTTTGTCTGATTAATTGATTATTTGTCAAGTGATGCCATGGGGTATATGAGAGGTTTATTCACTAAGCATAGGTTTGTTAAAAGTTGCCTTGTTCATTGTTTTGGGCTATGAGTAGGGTCTTATTGGAACATATACATTACTGATAAATTGATGGTAACATGGTATGAGGTTTGTGGCTCAGAACGTATGTTCAATCTCTACGCTCTATATCTCAGTAGAACATAAGCTCTGAACCACAAACTTCAGACCATGTTACCATCAGTTCATCACGATAACTTATTATATTATTGTGATAAAGTGTGCAACATGCATGTAAACAATTTACTGGACTTGACTTTATATCCATGTTGCAGTCATGATTAGCCATTGTGCAGAAATATGTGACCTTAAAACACCAATAAATAAATAAATAAATTTATAAATTCTGACTGAAACTCGTCCTGCACAGCCGATTTGATTTTGATGAAAGTTTTTACACATGATGACTTGCAAGTGGACATGTGCATACTTTCAACTTTTCAAGCTACGACAATTTTGACCAAGTTTTCTCACCTTCAGCCTGGATTAAACAATGATTTCTATGTTAAATTTTTGGGTGGGCATCTCCAACATTCATGAACTGATTTTGGTGACACTTCTTAGACATGCCTACAAGCGAGTGGATTTGTCACATTGATGTGTTGATTTATGTTATGTACTAAGAGAGAGCACAACGAAGGTGATATATGGGTGGGTGGGGGGGGGGGGGGGGGGGGGGACTGAAATCAACAACTTGAATTGGAGTTTTTCCCAAAGGTGTGCATGAAGTACAGAAAAAACTCCAACAAAGGTTGTTGATTCCTGACCCTCATACTCTACCCAAGTTGTGTTCTGTATTTATACCATGATTCAACTTGAATAAAGTGAATGAAGCTGATTTTTTTTTAAGAAAAATATCACCATTGGTGGTCTGATAACATTCTCGCTTGATACTGTTTTGTGTCACATCATTTCATTCATGTCATAACATCACTGAGACGTGTAACATCAGATGTGTACTTACATGACATTCCAACACATAATCTGGATTCTATGCCTGGTGTACTAAGAACATTTTCCAATGTCTGCATTGTCTCGCATAATGTTGAATACACACAACAATCATGGTATAAGTCTGTGATTATTGATGGAGACATGTAAGGATGTTGGTTTCCTAAAAATCCTCTTAATGGAGTTTAATACCTTTGCTTTGCATTTTATGTATTGATAAAAAAAAGTGTGTAGGGCTCTATAAAAGTAGATTCTATGAGGCTCTGCATTAACAATGCACCCACTAACCCCTGAGGATCATGGTAAAGCACAAGCACAGCCACGCCTTTCATTCAAGGCCACGTTAACATTCTTCAGTCATTTTCAATTGAACTTACTTTACTGCAGTGTTTTAACATTTTCAACAAATGGATCATTTTAAATAATAAAACATGCCATTCTCACTCATTTTAAAATTGGGTAATCAAATGTGTTAATTTCCATTGTGTGGGTTTTGTTTAATCCCTTGAAATTTACAGGAGAGTGACTAACATCCTTCTGGTAAAGGATTCAGTAGGGTGACTACTACTCAATTTTCAGTATGATGGGAAACCCTGTGTAATAGATTATTTAGCTCACCAGAGTGAAGCTCAAGGGAAGCTTTAGCGGTCACTTTCTATCTATCCTCTGTCTATCCATCCATACATCTATCTGTCTTCTGTCACCCATCAGGCATGAACTGTACACTTTCAACTTCTCAAAAACTGCTGGATCAAATTCAACTAAATATGATATGCAGGTTCCTTATCATATGTCATGGGTAACTGTGTTGTGTCCTTGGGCAAGACACTTAATTCTGATTGCCACTTGGGGGCCTGGTGGCGCTGAGCACTGAGGCATACAGCATGTCGATGGTGCACTTGTCTTCAACCAATGCTACTCCTGCTTGTGTGGAGTTAGTATGTTGGGGAGTCTGACAGTTGCTTGTCATTGCTCAGTTGTTCTCTCCAGGTACTCAGGTTTCCTCTTTCCTCCACCCGTAAATCTGTTCAACACAAGGTGACCCTGGCTGTGCTGAAAGTGTTGTGAAACTCCAGTAAATAAATCAGTAAATTATATGTCAGTTTAAGTTTGTTTGAATATAGTTGCCACGCACAGGGGGACATAACTCACTTACATGTAGTACACTCAATACATTTTAAAATAAAAAAAAAAACACCAATCAGAATCTTGATATATGGCACCCTTAGGAGGGTCAGATTCAAGTTTGTTCAGATCAAGCCCCTGGGTTCATATTTGGGTTCTCTATGGAACCCCAAATTTTAACATAGTCTGAATATGAGGAATATTCTTCAAAAATCTTCAGATCCACCATTCAGAATCTTTTGATAAAAGGTAGGTATACAACATCCTTATGGGGGTCAGATTCTAGTTTGTTCAAATCAAGTCTCTGGCCCATATTTAGACTGCCTTTTGGGGCCCAAATTTTAAATCAGTACTATATGAGAAAAAATCTTTTTCTGATCCACCAGTGAGAATCTTTTGATATTTAGTATATACAGCATCCTTATGGGGTGGAGGTGGATGGGTGGTGGTGCAGATTCATTTACATCAAGTGCCTGGGTTCCTGTTTTGGCTCTGTAGTGTTATTTAACCATAGATGATGAATGTGACCTTAAATCCTTCTTTAAACAATTTTCTCAGGTGGGTTATTGAGGACCCATGGGGTCTCTTGTTCTTTAATACCATCTATTATGAGCTCTTAACTGTCAAAGGTTTCTGTCCAGCTTTGTCATCTCAAAACAGGTACTTTAACATACAATCAAGAAATGCTTCTGTGGACAATAGTCAAAAAAAAACTTGACAGTGGTTTCTAGTCATATTTGTTTATAAATAACTGCTAAACCCCTTGACACACAAGATGTGATGTAGTAGACAGTCTAAAAAATTACCCAGACCCCTTTAGCATTCAAAGAGAGTCAGTATTTTTCATTTAGATTTATTGTGCAGATTAGTTTATGAAGATTTACCTTCTCATTATTTTCAAATCAGGTTGTCTGTAGAGAGCAATAGCAATCACTTAACTCAAAATAACAGGCCTGATTAACCCTCTGTCCACCAATGTTAAAATCTTGAAAACTGGTAGAGTGCTTTAATCCCATTTTAGGGCTTTATTCTAAGGTGCACATACCATAAATTTTTGGCTTCATATTATGTAGATGTGCTTCAAACAATCTTCAAAGTAGAATTATTTATCTTGTATAGATTTGCCTTCTTACAATTTATGGGGGAGTGCCTGCAAGTACTCTCCCATAAATTGAAACAATGCAAATTTACGACGTGAACAAATTTTGCCAACCAAAAATAATTTAGCTCTCTACCTGTTATGCAGCAAATTAGTGTTGCACAGTTTATAGTGATACAGTACACACAGAGGGATTTGATACTTGATCCATGAGTTTGGGGGACATAAAATATTTGCAGATCAAGTATCAAATTGTATAACATGTAATTGTTGAAATTTAAAACATCTAACGATGGTGAGTTTTTACCCTTCATCTGACACTAAGCAGGTTATTGAAGATGGTACCATCTTTGTTGGAACCACTGGAACATGAGGAATATTTGTTAACTGTGGTAGATATGTGCTGTTTTACTGGTACAATAGAAGCTTTTAACTAGTTGGTGCTAAAAGCCCAATTTTGCACTCCAGAGAAAAGTGCCGCAAACAAAATACTTAATATTCAGTGAATTGTTGATACCGTTGCTTGGGAAGCAACTGAAGGTTCTCTCCAATAATTGTATCAAATTGAATGAATATTGAATTTTACCAATAAAATTAATCTACACGAACAGAATTTCAAAAAAATCAAATGGAATCAAAATTACACAATGCTCATTTTATATTTCTCAGAAATAAATTTGAGCAAATCATTATGGGAATAAGATTCTACAATAATAGTGAAATTTTGCCCCGATCTAGTACTCTACTAGTTAACCAATACCTGGACAGGATAAGTGTGGATGATTGGCTGAACTTGACTTTATACTGGTGTTGTCATTAATATAGCTATACCGACAACTGTGATTCTGAAAGCAACTATAATTGGTTCAGTGGTAGAATCTCATAACTGGTCTTCAATAACCCTTTACCCAATGCACACGATATCAAAATTTGTTATTTTAAATTATTATATTTCAAATTTTTCAAACACTTTCATCAAAATCATATCATGTGACCCCTCATTGGAATGACACACAATATGGTTTTGTTGAAATATTTTGTAAAATAATTTTGTAAAAACTATTCGGTTTGTAAATGATATGAGCAGGTGCATCCATTTTGTTAGGTAAAGGTTTAAACTGTGGTAAATTCTGATATTCTTATGATGTGCTTCATATCCATCCAGAATCAAATGATGTTTTGTTGATATTTAACTATTCTGTTATAATTTACTGGAAAGTGTCAATAGTGCATTTACAGGCACTACAGCTGTGTACCCTCATTTGAATGACTTTATAGGGCTTACAGGCCCATTAGCATGGGAGGGGGGGGGGATTGTATCCCTTTGAACTGAGTGCCCTTTCTTGGTGGAAATGAGAGAGACTGAAAATGCTATTACAAAGCTTCATTTTTCACCGAATTTGAACCCTCTACCTGACATGATCTACAGATGACATTTGTGATATGTTTTCATAGATAAGTGAAAATTACCATTTTTTTGCTTTTTAAGTATAGCTTATGACTTGCTTTTGGATTGAGTTCATCAGACTTGTTCCTGTGAGGTATCCTAAGCTATTTTTAGGAAGCAAAAATTAAGAAAATAACAAAATTTGAATGACAATGATGGTGAATAGCACCTGCAAATATGCCCAATTTATGTGGTAAGGGGTTACGTATTTTCTCAGGGAGAACTCTGAACCTTCCTCACTGAATTGGAACTCCCCCAACCCTCCTCTCACACACAGGATTTGAGGTGACTTTGTAAAGCTGCATGCTCAACATTGGATAATTTAGAGATTTACAGTCTTCAGCAAGCTCTCTAAAAATCCCTATCAGGACCAGGGGCCAATACTATAAAACTTTTACAATTGTATTTTCTAGAATTGTATTTTCCAGTTATTAATTTAAATGGGTTGAAATGAACCATTAGCATTTTCACAGATGTGGCAATTTGCCAATTGGCAAATTGCCATATCTTTTAAAATGCTTATGATTCATTTTAGTCAGTTATATTAATAGGTAGAAAATACAATTCTAGAAAATACAATTGTAAAAGTTTTGTTGTATTGGCTCCTGGTAGCATCACTGATGGAAAAATAAAGTGAAAGTTTTATTAGACTCATCCTCCATCTTTTTTTAATGGGTACTGTAGATTTATAACCAAGTTAACTAGTCAGGTTTGCTACCCTACTTGGCAGGAGATCTGATGAGTTATTGATTTTTTGTCTGACAGTGGACACATCCTGGATTGGAATGGTTCAGAATGTTGAATATCATTTTGGAAGTATCTTTTATTACACTGATGTGTTCTGATGTGACACATCATGGAAAGGACTCAAGTTTTTTCCACAACTGTGTTGGAACAACAGGATTTTATTAGCAAACACCCCCTAAAATTGTTGATATTTTTTCCAGTAATTACAACAAAGAAACAAAATATGTTTTATTTTTGAGACAAGATAGAGGAATGTAGTTATCTCCCATGGTGGATAAAATTCATCATCAAGGATCATGTTGATGCAAGCATTGAATAATTTTTATATTTTTTTTTAAAAATTGTTCTCTCAAAAAGTGTAGATATAAAGTGTTTAATACTGCACTTGATGAATAATATGTCACTGACAAGATTCACAGTTATTTTTTGGCACTTGTTGGCCAGTTTTGAAGGAATGAAAACTATTTTCCACATATCTTACATGGGTAAAGATGGAAAGCAAAAATTTATAATAATTATGACAAAATAATGGATCTCTTCAAGGCTCTCTAAAACTTGAACAGAAAAATACACTTATATCAATTAAAAAAATGTAAAATTTCATTCTGTTCAGTTCTGTTCAAAACATAACTTGTGACCAATTATTGGAATGAAGCTAGTCCTTGTTTTGGAGGATAGAAAGTAAGTAAACTTGTTGAGATAATATATATTTACATGTGTAAAAAAAGTCAATAAATTGAAAGTAATTTCTAGGAAATTCATTTCATCAACATGCAGGTTTTGTTTTGATTTTGTGGGAATTTAATAATGTTTGCAAATTTTGTTAGGGTTAGTTAAATCACATGCATGTATTTTAGTTTCAAAATTGGTAATTCACTTCCTACAATTGCACTTCACAATATTCCCCCACCCTCTCTCTTACTAGCATGTCCTTTTAGTGACCATTATGTTGACTTTTGCTTTCTGCATTAAGACTCAGATAATTTAATTAACAGTTAACTGCTTCATTGTGAAGGTAGTTTTCTAGCCTACAATACCACAGCTCATTGCTGGATTTTTTTTTTTTATACCCCCCGCAAACATAGTTTCGGGGGGTATATAGGAATCACCCTGTCCGTCTGTCCGTCCATCCGGGCAGACATATGGGGTTTAGGTGGTTATTTGTTGGTAGAAATGGCGGTTAGGTGACTACCGCAATTTATGTGACTAGTCACATAGTTAAATGTCATTATTCCAGGGTGGGGTTTAGAGTTGGGGTGGGGTTAGCTCAGTAAAGGGTAGGGTTAGGGTTTGCTACCACCCCAAAAAAAATTTTCACCCAAAAAGTTGTTTTAATACAATGGACATGCATTTTAGTTAAAATAGACTAGGAATATATTGAATTTTCATTAGTCTAGTGTGGGGTTTAGAATTGGGGGTGGGGGGGGGGGGGGGTAGGGTTAGGGTCAGTAAAGGGTAGAGTCAGGGTTTGCTACCACCCCAAAAATTTTCCCCCAAATCACTTGTTTTAATATAATGGTCATGCATTTTATTGTAGTCCCCAAAAAATAGCCACATAACTACCAGTTGTTAGAATGTCCATCCGTCTGTCTATCTGTCCATCCTTATAAGCGCAACTCCTAAACCGTTTGAAGAATTTTCATGAAACTTTACACAATGGAAGAACTCCATATGAAGATGTGCATGAAGCAATATAATTCCGTTCTTACATTTCCAACGGGAGATAATCTAACTTATACATTTCAGGCATGGGGGGGGGGGGGGGGGGGGGGGGTATCACTTTGTGACCTTGCTCACAGTACCTCTAGTTTTAAATTTACTATGGAACCCTGTTAACTTTTACCCAATGCAGATAATATCCAAATTCATTATTTTAAATATTCTTTTTAAAATTTTTCAAAACATTTAAAAAAAAAACATATCATGTGACACTCCCATTGGAACATGCTCAGTCAGCTTGTTTCAATAAGGGGTCACTAGATATGGTTTTATTAAAAGTTGTTTTTATGCCCCCCCCCCCCCCCTCCCCCCGACTTGGGTCGGGTGGCATATAGTGATTGAAGTGTGCTTGTGTCCATGTGTGTGTCCGAGCCAATAACTTGAAAACTGTTAGGGCCATAGTCATCAAACTTCACATAATTATAAAGGACCATGGGAGGATGTGTCACACACCATAGCCAGGTTCGTACCTTCAAGGTCAAGGTCACATTTCAAGGTCACACTAAAAATCGGTCAATATTCGTGTCTCAGCCATAACTCGGAAATGAATCATAGTACAATTGGTAAACTTTTTACAAATGTTAAGGACAGTCAGAAGGTGTGTCGCGTATAATAGTTTCCACTGCATCTGCAAGGTGAAGGTCACAAGGGGAGGGGGGGGGAGGCATGTGTTACCTTAGTAACATTCTTCTTGTTTTTCAACTTCTGAATTTGTAAATTAAGTGGGCAGATACGGCTGATTCGTTAAGTTAAGGGTTAATTGAATAATCACGTTTCCAGTGAAAAATAATTACTTAGCAGAAGTATTCAATTAACAGGAATTTTATCATTTTGCTCTAATCTCATAATTAACTGATCATTTATTCTATTAAATCTTGTTTAAAAGAGCCCATGAATGACTGCCAAACAAGATAGAATAAATACTCATACAGCTCTATCAAATGAGATATAAACGATTGAATGCTCATATTTTATGTACTGAGGCGAAATAGATCTATCAATGTGATTAATTCAGTAGTTACCAGAGTAAGATTTCAATTAATCAAGTTTTTTTATTCATTTAACAAGAGTTTACTTTATAGGCCTTTAAATGAGTTTGTGTGAATCAAAATTTTTGTGTTAGTATATGAATCAAGGGCCATTTGCAAGATCAAAATGAAAATCTCGACTTTGAACTTGTTGATTTTTTAGTCCTGCTCTATAACCTATATGCAATTAACAGATCGAATTCATACTAAAAGAATGGTAATTGTTTTGGTATTTGAAAGTAAAATACAATTAATAGGGCTATTCAGTTAACACATATCCAATTAAGTAAGCTCCACTACCTCATGATGGGGGTGTGGTGGCTCAGTAGGTAGAGGTTCAGGCTGTGAGCCAAGAGGTTCTGAGGTCGAATCTCACCTGCGGCAACACATTGTGTCCTTGGGCAAGACACTTCACCCCCATTGCCCAAGTGGGAGCATGGTGGCATTGTGCACTAAGGTATACTGCACGTCGATAGTGCACTTGTCTTCAACCAATGCTAACCCTGCTTGTGTGGAGTTAGTATGTTGGGGAGCCTGACAGTTGCTTACCATTGCTCAGTGGTTCTCTATGGGCACTCCGGCTTCCTCCACCTGTAAAACTGTCTGACATGAGGTTACCCTGGCTGTTGAAAGTGTCATTAAACCCTAATAAAAAAAATAAAATAACAATCTCATAATATGTTATGTGACTCAAATTGAAAGATCTGACAGAGCATACTCCAATAGTGTGTCATTTTAACATCATTCCATAGGCAAAAATAAGGATACCCAAAGGTATTCCAGTGTGGATCATACCATCAACGGGTTGAGGTTGGAAGATGGAGGATGACCCACCCTCTCTTCTCTCATGCATTTTTTTCAAATATTTCAGTGGGGTGAGGGTGAGAAGAGTAAAATAATTCCAGTGATGCAACTATCGAAATTATTGTTTTTTGCTGATGTCATGTGGCGTGTGGTAGGTGAAAAATAATTGTCAGTAGGTCTGAGAGTTGGGTGGATAGCTTTTGTCAATCGAAGCGAAGAGGGATGCCATGTTTGTTAACAAATTGCAGATGATGATGAAATAGTGTGGCATCCATTAAATATTCAAATGAGGATGGTCACGTGGAGTGGATAGGATAGATGTCTCATTTCTTCTTGAGAAAGTTCCTTCAGCTAGAATGTCCCAATATTGTACAGTAAATCAGTTAAACACATTGCATTGTGATGTGTTATAATTGTTCAATAAGCCTTCTTGCCAGTGGTGAGAATACCAATGGAGACTAGTCGCCCACATGCAATTTTACAAAACATGGCCTGAGAAACAGAAGATCTACTTTGTGGGGGCCTTCAAATAAATTAATTTAACAGTTCAATATAACTGTATCTGTTTTTGTGTTTTTCATACACAATTGTCTGCCAGTGAAAAGCAGTCTCCTTTCATCAGGTAAACTGTTATTTTTTTGTCCCCCCGAAAAAAAAATTTCTGGGGACTATTAAAAAATAGCCGGTGTCCATCCGTGCGTGTGTCTATCTGTGTTTCGTGTGTGCATCCATTCCACTTTGGTTTCCTGATGATAACTTTAGTTATAGTTTCCCAAATCAAAAGGTATTTTGATCTGTATGTGTATCAACATAAAATACAGGCCAAGTCCGAATTGGGGTGCGGTCCGACAATTTTTTGCCAGAGTTAAGCACCTTTTTTTTGGACTTAAAAAATTCGATTTTTTTTTGGTTTCATGATGATAACTTCAGTTATAGTTGACCAAATCAAATGAAAATTGGTATGTAGGTGTATCAACATAAAATACAGGTCAAGTTCGAACAAGGGTGTGGTCCAAAAAGTTTTGCCAGAGTTATGCACATTTTTTCGACTTGGAAATTCTTCTTTTTTGGTTTCCTGATGATAACTTTAGGTGCTGTTAACCGATTCAAATAAAATTTGGTATGTAGGTGTATCAACATAACATACAGGTCAAGTTCAAATCAGGGTTTGGTCCGACAGTTTTTGCCAGAGTTATGTCCCTTTTTCAACTTCAAAAAATTCAATTTTTTTTTCAAATCTCAAATTGCACACCTTTTTCGGGGATATGTGGCTGGGCAGACTTTTTTTTCTTGTTAAACTTATGAATCAGTTGCATTCATTTAATTGGACAATTAGACTGAACTGTGCTCCATGCTTCAGGAGGCCTAACCTATCAGTGGGCAACATCAAGCTCATCAAGCTATCAGCAACCATCAAAATGACAAGATTCTCACAAAAACATTCCCATTCTCCCATTGGCTACTGTTCATGCTGATAAAATCATGCATGAAAAAAAGCGAATGGGAGAATGGGGACGATTTTGTGCGAATCTTGTTGTTTCGATTGGTGCCGATAGCTTGATGATATTTTCAAGTTGAGGGTAACAAATGTATAAAAGGTAAATGTGCACACCAGAAATGAATATATGTCGATCCAAGATCCAAGATCGAAGATTGATAAAGGTATATGGTTAATATCTGAATCTGTCCTCCATAGACAATGGGACCTTGAATTTTTATAATAAATTGGAGAATTGTTGCTCATAACCCACTTTCCACTCAACAGCAAGTTGTCCTACTAAGTGTTTTTCGGCCTTTTCTGCGACTTCTCCCAGTTATTATGAACAACCCAAGAACACTCAATGGTCATGTAATACACGAGTGTGAATCTTATGCTTTCCCCTTTCCACTGCTGGATACGTTGGGTGAATTAAATTTAAGGGGGTGGGGGGGGGGGGGGGGGGGTGGTACAATGAAGATGAGTGCTACCATTTTCAAAAAAGAGAGTTGTGTACCTTGTTAATATTTATATACCATTATGGGGACACATCAGCATTGATCCATAAATGCTATCAGATATCATTTTTTTTCGATTTTTCAGCTTGTGCCAAGTACCTGTGGTCTACCCTTTAAGAACTAGGACTGTTACTGCAGTTTTCAATATTAGATGGTTTTCTAAGAACAAATTGAATGTCAAAAAACAAGCCCTACTTTGGGCATTTTGTAGTTTAGTTCTAGCATAGCATTCTGTAACTTATTAAAATTGGGAGTGTGGTGGCTCAGTGGTAGACTGTTGCACTTCTATGCTAGAGGTCCCAAGTTCGATCCCTGTCCGGGATGACCTGCGTTGTGTCCTTGGCAAGGCACTTTATACCGGTTGCCTACATGGGGGCACAATGACGCCATGTACTAAGGCGTACTGCACGTTGATGGTGCACATGTCTTGAACTGCTGTAACCCTGCTTGAGCGGAGCTTGAACAGAGTAAGAATGTTGAGGAGCTGACAGTTGCTTGGTGGTTCTCTCCAGGTACTCTGGCTTTCTCTACCCATAAAATTGTCACGGTCACGATTAGCCATTGTGCATAAGTATGTGACCTTAAACACCAATAAATAATAAATAAATAAATAACTTATTAAAATTCATCCCTTAAGGGAATCAGAGTGTCATCTGTAATGTCAAAGAATTGCAAACCTTGATGTACTCAAGTAATGAATTGTCAGAATCATAGTCCTTACCTCTTCCTTTCCTAACTGATCCATAATTACAGTTACTGTTTCCTAGATTCACTTTGTTCTCTGTTGCAATTGAATTTTTCACATGTCTCTTTCACACCTACCCACTGTGTGTCATTATGTGATCTTTGTCATCTATGCATTGCCTGCAGCACCATGTCTCTTGGTGATATGTCAACAAATAATGGTTTGACCTTTGCCTTTTACAGCTAAAATCTATTAACCGTGTTACCAACTAATTATTTTTAGGAGACCCAAGAGTTATAAAAGAAGAAGATGAGAATGGTATTGCTTTAAGTTTGGTCTAAACTTATTGTATTTAATTTTTTTTTTTTTTTTGCATTCAACCATTTCACAATTCCTCAGGAATATTGAAAATGTAAAATGTGCTTGACTTCTTTAGAAGAACAGTTTATTTTATAAAATAGCCATCTTGCATACAAGTGCTCTAAAATAGCAAGCATAAATATAAACAATTGCTTAGCCTGTCTTTAAACTCATTCTGTAGTCACAACATCGCATTAGATGCTGAAAGTGATATTAAACCATGGAAAATCATTTGATAACCTTTTCGTAGATAATGAATGCAAAAGTTGCAGTTTGTTTTTGTATTCTTCTGAAATAATTATATCTATGAATTTTTTCAATCAACAGTTCACAGTTTTTGTTTATGAGAAAAATAAAATAGAAATTTGCTATTTTTCCATTAAAGGAATATTGAAAAGGTTGAAACAAGCTTATTTTGTTTTTAATACTCCTTCATCAGTTATGAGATTTTTAATCATTTTTTTTCTCCATATTCATGGAATAAAACAATAAAGTATACTTTTCGTTATGTTACACATAAGAAAGTAGCAAGTTTATAAGAAAGAAAAACCTAGTGCATCATTAATTTTTTGTTTGAGGTTTGCTGTGCCCTTACTCCATGGATTCTTCAGAAATTGAGCTGTGCTTTTTTTCTATGGAAATCTAACTTTGATGAAATATTTAATGTAGCATTGAGACTAATGCTGAGATAAGGAACCACAGGAAGTAGAGCAGTGCTTGTTTATTGCGGCAGACAAGTTCTGCTTTACTTGTATCCTAGTATCTGCAAACCTTTGCTTGGGGTGCAATACCTTTACACTAACATCATATTTTTCAGTGATTGGCTTCTCTTGACATGATATATGTGTTGTGCTGAAATAACCAAGTGCATCCATAAACTATACAGGGAGAAGGGTAGATTGTAAGGGATGTATACATACCAGATTGGCTGTAGTTGAGTTCATACTTGTGTTCTTATGATACAACTTCATGTGCAGACAGTGACACTGATTTGTAAATAAAATATCAGTGCCATGAAAAAAGTTATTGTCTATACTTATAAGTTACCATATAAGCTTTTTGTATACCTTATATGATGGTGCATATGGCACTATTAACTGGTTGAGGGCTACATTTTCTTTTTTTTCGGTGATTTAAATTTGTTTATCAAAATATGTTTTATTACAAATTATTGAAGAGTGCCTGCACTTTTCAATAATTTGTGATAAAACAAATGTATACAAACAAAATATTATTTGCGTTTGACTGAATTTGAAAAATTATCAAGGAAAATGGTGGCTTTTCCTCTGGTAACCTAATTTTTAGCTTAACTTGACAAAGTCAAGATAAGCTATTGCCATCACGCGTGCGGAAGTCTGTTAGTCTGTGAGTCTGTTCACATTTTCCTTAAGCACAGGCTACACCCTGTAGTTCTTGTCTGATCATCATGAAATTTCATATGCAGGTTTGGGGTCATGTCTAGATGAGAACGTCCCCTTTTGACCAGTATGGCTGCCCGAGCCCAAAACCTGAAAACCATTGGCACAGTCTACAGGTCGTATTTTTGAAGGGATTTCATTGTAACTTGGTAGGATGCCTCTGTATAATGCCTAGATGAGAATGTCCCCTTCTGGTCATGATCTGTCAACCGTGATGGCTGCCCAAGCCCAAAACCCAAAAACAGTCTGCAGGTCATATTTAATATGGAGGGATTTCATTGTAACTTGGTAGGATGACTCTGTATGATGTCTAGATGAGAACTTCCCATTTGGTCGCGATCTGTGAACCGTGATGACTGCCCGAGCCCAAAACCCGAAAACATTTAGCACATTCTACAGGTCATATTTATGGAGGGATTTCATTGTAACTTGGTAGGTTGACTTCATATAATGTCTAGATGAGAACGTCCCCTTTTGGTCGTGATTGGGCAACTGTGATGGCTACATGGGCCCGAAGCCCGAAAACCTTTAGCACTGTCTACAGGTCATAATTTTGAAGGGATTTCATTGTAACTAGGTAGGATGACTCCAAATAACGTCTAGATAAGAACGTCCTCTTTTGATCGCGATCATTCAGCCTTGATGGCTGCCCAAGCCCAAAAACCTTTAGCATAGTCTATAGGTCGTATTTATGGAAGGATTTCATTATAAAGTGTTAGGTTGACTCCATATAATGCCTAGAAGATGACAACCCCTTTTGGTCATGATTGGTCAACTGTGACTGCTACAGGTGCCCGAAGCCCGAAAACCTTGAGCACAGTCTACAGGTCATACTTATGAAGGGATTTCATTGTAACTTCGTAGGATCACTCCAGATGATGCCCAGATGAGAATGTCCCCTTTTGGTTGCAATCATTCGACCATGATGGCTCCCCGAGCCCGAAGCCTGAAAACCTTTAGCTCAGTCTTCAGGTCATATTTATGAAGGGATTTCATTGTAACTTGGTAGGTTGACTTCATATAATGTCTAGATGAGAACACCCCCTTTTGGACATGATTGAGCAACTGAGACGGCTACAGGGGCCCGAAGCCCGAAAACCTTTAGCACAGTCTACATGTCATATTTACGAAGGGATTTTATTGTAGCTTGGTAGGATGACTCCAAATAATGTCTAGATGAGAACGTCCCCTTTTTGTCGTGATCATTCAGCCTTGATGGCTGCCCAAGCCCAAAAACCTTTAGCATAGTGTATAGGTCATGTTTATGGAAGGATTTCATTGTAACTTGTTAGGTTGACTCCATATATTGCCTAGATGATGACATCCCCTTTTGGTCTTGATTGGTCAACTGTGACAGCTACAGGGACCCAAAGCCCGAAAACCTTGAGCACAGTCTACAGGTCATATTTATGAAGGGATTTCATTGTAACTTCGTAGGAGCACTCCAGATGATGCTCAGATGAGAATGTCCCCTTTTGGTTGCGGTCATTCAACCATGATGGGTGCCCGAACCCAAAGCCCGAAAACCTTTAGCACAGTCTACAGGTTATATTTATGAAGGGATTTCATTGTAACTTGGTAGATTGACTTCATATAATGTCTAGGTGAGAATGTCCCCTTTTGGATGCAATTGGGCAACTGTGATGGCTACAGGGTCCCAAAGCCCGAAAACCTTTAGCATGGTCTACAGGTCATATTTAAGAAGGGATTTCTCTGTAACTTGGTAGGATGACTCCAAATAATGTCTAGATGAGAACGTCCCCTTTTGGTTGTGATCATTTAGGCTTGATGGCTGCCCAAGCCCAAGTTCCAAAAACCTTTAGCATAGTCTACAGGTTGTATTTATGAAAGAATTTCATTGTAACTCATTAGGTTGACTCCATATAATGCCTAGATGATGACATCCCCTTTTGGTCGTGATTTATCAACTGTGACGGCTTCAGAGGCCCAAAGCCTGAAAACCTTGAGCACAGTCTACAGGTCATATATATGAAGGGATTTCATTGTAACTTCGTAGGATCACTCCAGATTATTCCCAGATGACAACGCCCCCTTTTGGTCATGATCATTCAACCATGATGGCTTCCAGAGCCCAAAACCCGAAAATCTTAAGTGCAGACTACAGGTCGTATTTGTGAAGGGATTTCATTGTAACTTTATAGAATGACTCAGTATAATGTCGAGATGAGGACGTCCCCTTTTAGTTGTAATCGGTGTACCGTCATGGCTACACAGGCCTGAAGCCCCAAAACCTTTAGCACAGTCTACAGGCCATATTCATGAAGGGATTTCAATGTAGGATGACTCGTTTTGGAATAATTTCACTGTAACTTGGTAACTTTCGTTGACATACGTTAATTGTGTGTGAGAGCCACATACATTAACTGTGAGGTCATATTAACCCACCCCTCAGCTCTTTAGTACTGTGTATACCTCATATTATTTTTATTAAAAACATAGCATATTGGGAACAGAAATTAACATATTCCCAATTATCACAATTCTTGTCTTATTTCATAATCCTTTCATAAACAATTAATGTAATTAAATGCACAAATTAATATTCTACACAGCTGAAAGCCTTCAACAGGAGGATTCTGGAAGATGAACGAAAACACCTTCTTGGACACAATTTTATTAGTAACAGCAATTTTGTGGCTTATAATGACAAAAACAAATTTAAACTTATAATGCAATCCACCAACAATGGCTTTCTGAACAATCTCGCCCAATATACATACCATGGGTTAAAAAAGAAAGGGAACACTGGCAATCCCCTGATCAACCAAACCACGTCGACACCGGTCTCATATAATACCCAATTTCCGAAGTTACCGGCGTGAATAAATATACATATGGCACCATAGAGCAAGAACAAAGGTTTATATTATCATGTTCCAAGACATGGTATATTGGTATACTAAAGCGAAAAGCCATACTTCACTTAAACGTTGTTCCACAAACAAGGAATCCGGTTTAATTGGTAAAGTGCCAGACCAACTGCAGTGCCAGAGTTTGTTCACGTGGATTTGTCTTGTTGGAATTTATTGGAGAATCCCTGTGAACACTCGACAATGGATTGCAACAAGACGACTCCATATGGACAAAATGTTTTCTTGTTTCAACTGAGTCTGAAACATAGCCACAGAACATGAAGACCTCTAGTTGTGGTACCAGTACCTTCCAGTGAGACCAAAATATAGGCTTCTAGCACCCAATCAATAAACAAAACGACATAACTTGTACTTCTGATGTATTGTTTTATTATTGTCAACTATTACTATGTTATTTGTTATACTGTACACTTGACCGTAATGGTGTAAAAGTACAATAAACTGAATTGAAATTGAAATTGTTATCAAAAAGTAATATAACTACAGTTAACTGGTTGAGTACATGAAGCTCTTGTTTGTGTTTTATGCTGGTGTGAAGGTGCTGCAACTTGAAGGCCTCATGTTCTATAAATGTACTTCACATTATCTTTGAAGTCAAATTATATTTATCTGTGTGGATTTGCCTCGTTACAATGTATGGGAGAGTGCCTATAGGCACTCTCCTATCAATTGTAACAAGACAAAACACATGAAAAAATTTTGACAATCAACAATAATATAGCAGTTTACCTGTTAAGAAGTAAATCTGGCTTCTAGATTTTAAAAGTAGGCTCCAAGTTTGACTCTTATTATCCCCCTGCAAGGGAGGTATATAGCGAAGACCTTTGTTCATCTGTCCAACTGTCCATCCATCCATTCATCTGTCTGTCTGCCAATCCAGGCTTAGCAGAGGTACATTGTGGGGTTACAATTTTGGATCAGTGGTAGTTGTGGGGTTGGGTTAATACAGTGGCCACTTGTGGGGTTATTTTTTGCACTGTGGGGTTAATTTTTTTACCTTGTGGGGTTAGGGTTTAACATGGGAAAACCCTCACAAGTAAGAACATGTAAGAACGTCCATCCATCCATCCATCCATCCATCCATCTGTCCATCCATCTATCCATCCATCCAAACTTTGTTCATGGCATAACTTGAACAATAGGATTTCAATTCATTTTGGTGTATGTCTCCATAGCAACAATGTCTATGTCAAGTTCAATGACCACCAATATCTGATGAAAATTATGGGAGTTATTTCCCTTTGTTTAAAAACAAATTGTTTAATGCTTGTTTATGGCATAACCTTAACAATAGTAAGTGAATTTGAATTCTTTTTGATGTATTTCTCTATAGCAACAATGTCTCCTTCAAGTTCAGAAACCACCACTATCTGATGAATATTATGGGAGTTATTGCCCTTTGTTAAAAAAAATATTGTGTTAAGCTTGTTTGATTGTTTTTCAGATATATTTGTTTTTGGGGAGAATTGCAATTGCAATGCTTTTCTTGTTTTTAATTGCTCAGGTCAGTCCCTGGTATTATTAAACACAAACAAACAATCATTAAAAATATTGGAATAGTTAAGGTCCAAAATCTGGGGTTTTTTTTTCCAATTTCTCACTCTCCAAATGTGGTAAATTATATCTTCAACGCATTGCATTGGTTGTAGTATGCAATGACTTTTATAGCTGATGCATCAATGACAATTAAGTTATGGCTGCTTTAAAACCTCAAATCGCTATTTTTCACATCTACTTGCATACTTTCAACAATGATCCATAAATTGTAAGTTTGCTTGTTAAACCTTTTCTTAATTTCCACTGGGCTAGTGAGTGAGAGCACATTTACCTGATAGGTGGCTGAGTACCAAAACATCATATGTATATTGTAAATGTGATATCAAACCTCATTCAACTAATTATTCATAGAAAATGAAGTATTCATCATGGTTTGCATTTACAATTTTCATTATATTCAGTACTGATATAGTTTCTTTGTAGTAGAGATTAACATAAACATAAAAATGAGTGCCATAAAGTTGTAAGTGCTTTAAATCTACAGTACAGCGAGATTGGAGTACCTCAGAAACATCCATGGGCCTTCTGTGTTCCGTCAATCATTAAACTCTCAAGTTCTGTGAAAATGCATACAGTACTGTAATCACAAAAGTGGTCTCTTTCTTGTTCAGATTGCAATTTGGTTACGGTGCACTAACATCAGAGGATTGGGATTTCCTGGAAAAAAACATTACAAATTAAACCCTTTACTTAACAAAGCATATTCATTTGCACACGTAATTTACAGAATGGGCCATTGGAAAACAATTATTTTTCAAAAAATTACAACGAAGCCATATCATGTCACCTCATTGGAATGGGCTCATTGAGCCCGTTCCAATGAGGGGTTCACATGATATGGTTTTGTCAAAAAAAGTTTTTAAATTTGAAAAAATAAATTTTGATATTGTGTACAGGGACATGATAGCGCTGTGCACTAAGACATACTGCACATTAATGGTGCACTTGTCTTCAACCAATGCTAACCCTGTTTGTGTGGAGTTAGTATGTTGGGAGTCTGGCAGTTGCTCGCTGTTGCTCTGTGGTTCTCCCCAGGTACTCCAGCTTCCTCCACTCATAAAACTGTCTGACACGAGATGACTCTGACTGTCAAAAGTGTTGTTAAATCACAATAAATAAATGAATAAAGATATTGTTTGCATTGGGTAAAGGGTTAAGCCTGGGGAAGGAAAACAAACAAAAAGAACATCTGATATTCAATTTTTTTGCATATCCTTTCCAATAGCTGAGATTCTATAGTGTTGTAGGAAGGAAACCAGACAAAGACTTTCAGCTGGATCGTGACCTAGTCATGACCTGGTTGAAATTTTCTGTCCACTTTTGTGATCACAGTACTGTGTGAGGTGTAAACAAAGTTTCATCAAGTCAACTTCTGAGTTGAACCTAAAGGGCCATTGGTTGAACTTTGCATGTGTCTATTTTTTCACGGTATATGTGTTATTGCATACATGGAACCCTCACTCCATGGGTGCTTTAATGATAATTCATGCTACCCTGTATGTGTACATGTTTCAAACTCGCCAATAAAGTGGGTTTTTCTGTAGGCAGATGAAAAAATGGAGGGATAAACTTTTTCACTTTTTGAAGAGATTGGTGGGCCTCTTGTCCCCTTCCTTTTATCAATTATTTCAGCCCATCAGTGTATTTACTGCTTTTTGGATGTTGTCGATTTTCATTGTGCACGCAGTGTCAAACACTTCTTCAAAAATACTACACAGAGTTTTCTGAAAATTTGTAGGAATGTACTAAAGTATATGATCTCAGATTTGTGTTTTATTTTTTTATGTCTGTTGTGACTGTAAGGTGATCATTTTTTATTTGGGCGCAGATTATGCCCTTTAGTATTTGAGCAACTTCTCAATTTTTCAGTCATGTGTATGAAAACTAATAGTGCATTTCTTGTTTTAAACTGTTGTTTTAGAAAGTTTGGTTTCAATTTGTGCCTTTGAACTGGTTTCTTCCATTAATTTCTACTGATCATTTGAACACCTGTGATTTGAAATCATAGCACTTTTTAAATTGACTTAACTACTTGACAGCAATTTTTAGTTTTTATTGTCAGTATTTTAGAAGCAGCATTCTGAAAACATTTTTTCCAGGGTTTTATGAAAAGTGATTTGGATGGCTTGTATAAATTTTCCTAGAGTTTCTCTCACATGTTGCCACTTTTCATCTATTGTTAAAGAACTTCTAAAATCCATGCACTAACAAATTTATAAAAATGACAAAGTTGGATTTTATTTTGGCCAGTTTTGCAATATCACAGTTCTATGGTCATTTTTAAGTTCCTTGGAAAAATGTTTAATTTCAACATATCTTTGTCTCTGTTAGTAAATAAGACATTCAACTATATGTTTAACCCTCTGCACTCTGAAGTCAAAATGGGAAAGTTTTTAGCAGCAAATATTTTCCATAATGCAGTTTGATATTTAACCAAATAACCTTACTGACAGAGCTCGGTGATATAATTGGTTAAAGTCTTAGTTAAACAAGAGAAAAATAGAGTGATTTGAAAACATTCTTTTGCAGATGGCAGTGCTAGGTGTTAAGTATTCTGATGCAATAACTTTTCAGATCTTGCTTTTGAATACTCCCATTGGCAACTATGATTTGTTCATCCCCATTCACCATTCAAAAAGTAAATTGTTTTTTCTTCTTTTAGTTTTTTCTAGTCACCCTTTTGTCAAAGCTTCAGAAAAAACGTTTTCTGCCCTAAATGCATAATTGAGATACAAATGATTAGTAAGATAAAACAAAACTACATCTAGTGTTGCAATACATTAAGATTGGGAAACTAATAATTTGACACTTTGTTGTCAATCAATCAAACCAATAACTTTAGCCATACAAAGACATCTTCAGTATCCTCTGCTTAACAAGGATCTGGAAGTCAGACTCAATTAAATTTTTTCATCAAATCAAGTTATGGCTGCTTTATAGCAGCCATGACCTGATTTACAGGAAATTCAAAAAAATACATGGTTAAGAGTTAACCCCCTACACACTGATGTCGAAAAATCTAAAGTTATGGGTGCAAATTTTTCCCATAATGCATTTAAAAATTTAACCAATTCAATCTTGTTTGACAGAGCTCTGTCAAACAAGATTGAATTTGTTAAATTCCCAGTTGCATTATGGGAAAAAATGGCTACTTGAAATTTGGATATTTTGACATCACTGTGTAGAGAGTTAAATATGGAAGACTTCTTAATCATTGCTGGATTATAAGCTAATAATAAATAGTATATCAGACAAAATCATGTTGTTGTTTTTCTTACTACTTACCATAATGTTAATGGTAATGTCAGACCAAGTCATATTGTTACTTTTCTTACCACTTACCATAGCATTTGTACCGCAGAACTTGTTTCTCATGCGTGACAAAATAATTGAAATGCAACACCAGTATAATAATATCTACTGAACCTTACCGTAATAAGAAAAACTGCTATTTGCACCATCCTTTCTCATTTCTCTCAGACAAAAATACATGCAACACAAGTCCAGAATTCAAGGCACTCCACAAAACACAGAGTGCAACTGAAAACAATCATGTTGCAAGATGAGTATTGGTCCAATTATGAAATAATTTTCCTCTTTGGTAAGAGTAGTTTTTATAGAGTTCCTTACTTGGAAATGCACTTTATATACACCTGGAACTTAATTAAGCACTCCCTGAAATGTTTCATGATAGTGAAGTTGCTGTTACTGATTATTATGTTTTAATGGTTGCAATGTCTTTCAGTACATAGCATCTCATGAAACATGATGTTTCTGGTTGATAGCATATCCCAAACACATCCCCTCATCCACATGAAGCAAGCTATCCACGAATGTCACAAAAAAACTATCATCCACATGCAATATCTGGGTATAAAACAAGAAAATTTGTCACTTCTTTTATTGGTAAATGTTGACATGGCAAGGAGGAGACTGTCAGAGGCACTAAGATGGCAAATCGATGGCAAATCGTTGGCATGCATGCAACAGGCATGTCGTTCAAAGCTATTGGAAGGCAACTTGGCTATAGTCATTCTGTCATCAGCAGACTTGCCTGAAAAACTCAACAAACCAACAATATTAAGGACCGACTAAGGCCTGGACAACCACAAAAGACCTTTCCTCAGGAAGATCGGACTCTGGCATGCCTCGTTAGGCGTGAACTCTTTGCTTAAAGTGGGTTTTGAAACGCATTTGGCTCCCAAACAGGCTTTTGCAACAGAACTGTCCGAAACCATTTCAAAGCACTGGGTATGAGGTCCAGAAGAGTCATCAAGCATCCAGCTCTGTCCAATCAGCATCAAAGACGACGTTTGGAGTGGTATATGGCACGACAACATTGGAATCTCAGGGCATGGAGGAGAGTCCATTGGTCAGACAAGGGTAGGTTCCTGCTTCATGTCACAGATAGTCGCATGAAAGTGTGGAGGCATAGAAATACTGCTTACGTGCCCAGGAACATCAGACTTACTGTTTCTTATGGTGGAAGATCAGTATTGAGCTGAGGATGCCTCTCTCATGATTGTAAACTTGATATGGTGACTGTACGTGGGAATCTCAATGGTCATCAGTACATCCGGGACATTCTCAATCCAGTTGTCATGCCTCATTTTGACAACCACCCATTGGCTACTTGCTCTGTATTCATGGACGGCAATGCAAGGCCACATCATTCCCATGCTGTGAGAGCATTCCTTCAGAACAACTCTATTACAACACTATCTTGGCCTGCAATGAGCCCCTATTTGAATCCTTTAGAACACATTGGGGATCTGTCTGTACAGAATTTGGCTGATTTGGAAGCTGCATTGCATGATCAGTGGCAGCATTTGCCTGTAGACCATATCAGAAGGTTCACTGATAGCATAAGGAGGAGGGTTCAGGCTATCAATATAGCATAAGGAGGAGGGTTCAGGCTATCATCTGGGCACATGGTGGATTCACTTGCTACTGATGTCAGACACTGCTATTGTGTTCTGAAGATCACAATTTACATTTTTTTTTTTAGTAATTACCGGCATTGTTTCATCATGGACCGTTTCAGCACCATACTTGTCGAGAGAACATTTTTCCATCAAAAACATTAGTGACAGATATGTGTAATTAAACGTCATTAAAATACGGCATGTTTTCATCATTGTGTTGTCTTTCATTTGTCAATAGACCATTCTTTCTGCAAACAATCACTTTTGGCCATCTCAAAGATAGCATGAATGTAATGACAGTTTCTATTAACACCACAGCAAAAAAAAACAATGGGTGCTTAATTAAATTCGAGGTGTATATATAACTAAGAGCAATCATTATGATGGCTTGCTGTGTGGGCTGTAGTTATGAAAGAGATGAGGTTTTTTGTCATATTAGTAATTGAAGTGTTCTAGCCATATTTGACTTCTATCCACCTGTTGTGATCTTACCTGATTTATGTCCAAAGCAGTTACAACCTTTATGCACCATCTTTTAAATAATATAGATATACTAAGTGCAGTGTTTACGCTGGACCAAAATTTATAAAAAAAATTATATGCAAAGTGGAATTTTTTTTCGGTGCCAAAAGAATTTTTTTGGTGCCAAATAAAAGATTTTAGTGCAAAATGGAATCTTTATTGTCAATGAGAACAAATTAACCATATATTGTCCTTTGAGTGCAACAAGGTGCTATCTCCCATTCTAAGTCACTGCAGATGGCACCTTGGTGCACTCAAAATTATATTATGATATTTATACCCCCCCCCCCACCCCCACCCCTCCTGCAATGAGTTGTTGGGGGAGGGGTAAACTGGAATCACCTTGTCCACCCATCTGTCTGTCCATCTGCCTAACTGTCCATCCATCCGTAGACATAATTTTGTCCCGAGATCTTCTCAAACGTTTATGGCCCAATCTGCTCAAAACGTGGTATGAATGTTCACCACCATGAGAACCTGTGCATCTGCTATTGTGCGAGAATTATGCCTATTTTTGACTTGAAAAAGCAGGCCTATAATTTTGTCCAGAGATTTTCCCTGATGTTTATGGGTCGATTCCTTTGAAACTTGGTATGGATGTTTACTACCATGGGAACCTGTGCACCTGTGATTATGATTTTGATGGGACCTTTTTTGTCAGAGTTATGCCCCTTTTAGTCTTTGAATGTCTGAATTTTGTCCAGAGATTTTCTCAGAAGTTTATGGATCGATTCCTTTGAAACTTGGTATGGATATTCACTGCCATGGGGTCCTGTGCACCTGCGATTATAGTTTTGATCAGACTTTTTTGGCCAGAGTTATGCTTCTTTTCATCTTAGAATGCTTGAATTGCCTTAAATTTTGTCCTGAGATTTTCTCAGATGTTATTATCCTTTGAAACTAGGTATGAATATTCACTACCATGGGAGCCTGTGCATCTGCGATTATAGTTTTGATCGGACTTTTGGGGTCAGAGTTATACCCCTTTTCATGCCTGAATTTTGCCTTAGGATATATTTTCTCAGGTGTTTGTGGGTCGATTCCTTTGATACTTGGTATGGATGTTCACTACCATGGGAACCTGTGCACCTGCAATTTTTGTTTCAATCTTGACCTTTTTTTTGCCAGAGTTATGCCCTTTTTCGTCTTAGAATAATCATGGTGGCAGGAGGTATGGATAGGCCTATCTGGGACAGTCACACCTTTAGTTTAATTTAGTATTACCTGGCTCTATTCAGTATTTTAGTTACAAAAGAACCCCACAATGATAAAAGTAATCATATACTAAAACTAATATATAAATAAATAAATAAAGTAGAAGGCTATTATTAACATTAACAAAATAATTTCATTATTATTATTTTCTCACTATTTATTCACTCCAAATAAATTAGTAGTAAATAATAATAATAAATAAATCTTTCAAGAAGGCTTAGAAAAAGGATTAAGCAAGATAAAAAGATTATTTAACAAAGAAATATTTTGAAAAGAAACAGATTAAATGGATGAACTGTTAATTCAGTTGACCCATAACAAAGTGCCATGATTGCAACTTTTTGCCTAGATCACTTGACAGGTGGAAATTCTGTCTCATCTGTGTTGTCAGTCAGCGATTTTATCCTAACAGCCAGAGAGCTATTTTATCACAAAAAATGCACTGAAAAAATAAACCACAAAGCCTTTGAGACCAACCAGAAGTATATTTTGGGTACCCAATACTGTATTTTTGGTGCCAAACAAAGTTTTGTAGTGCAGTTTGACCTGTTGACCTTGCGACAGCGTGAACACTGACAAAGTGTAGCATGACAGTAGATGTTAGCTTTTTTCGATAAATAGATGTGACATTCTTTTATATATTTTCACCCCATACTACTTTATATCGTATTTCGCAAAGTGTAGCCAGAAGGGATTTGAAGATGACTTTATTATTACAAAGAACCTAATTTTAATTCATAATTGGTTTATTTATTTGAGTTTCATTTTTTGCATTGAATCTGTGAACATTAGCTTTTGAACAGTATGCTTCATCATTTTTCAACTGCTCAAGAGGATGAATTATATTGTATTGGTATCATCAGTAACACAACATAACATGCAATTATTATTGGACTCAATGAACCCCAAAATATCGAAATGACATGTCATGTAAAATGGAGGGAGGAAACAAGCAAGCCAGAAAATAAGCAGACTGTCATCTGCGAAATCAGGTCCCCAGAGGGTGAATTTAGTGATGCCACCCTGCACAGCAGGGTAGCATCACTAAATTTACCCTCTGTGAACCTCAATCTGAATCAGGGTCTCAAAACTAAACAGAAAGAGGTTCCCAGAAGATAAATTGGCCCACTGTATGGGATAGCATCATCAAATTCACCCTCTGGGAACCTCATTCTGCAAATGTCAGACTTCTTATTTTCATGCCTGGAAACAACACACCACTTGTGTGTGCATTGTCTATTTTGTTTTCATTTTGCTTTTGCTGTGTCAGTAGGGCCCTGCAAAGCTTCGATATTCGATTCAATTTCGAATCTAAAGTTGCTATTTTGTTCAAATCGGCTACCCAATTCGTTTCCTTTTGTATCTTTTCACAATATTGTATCTTGGTATAATCTACATCATTTCACAAAGCATATAGTTAAGATGGAAACTGTTCATAAATAATGCTGAAAATAAAGACTGAGTCTAATTTCCACTAGATTAAATAGCAGCTGCCTCAATGCCACTAATACACTAATTCAAGTCTTACTGGTCACTATCACTGTTGAAAGTAAGTTTTAAGTTTTCAAGCAATGTCAACAGTGAGCTGTTGCTAGAGCCTAGTATCGGTTATTCTCTCGTTTTTTGAACTATAATCCTTTCTGGGTAACATTCCAACTACAGCATTAAGGCGTGCCTTCGAGGAAGGCATGCCTTATGATGTGGTTAGAATATTTTATCAGTCGGGGCTTGAGCCACCACTGTCAGGACAAATTCCTCTCCAATTGGTCATCTTCAAGAAGTACCTGAGTAGATTCGAGATTCGATTTGATTTCAAATAAAATACTTAATTCAATTTGAGATTCAATTTGAATCTGCAATGTGTGATTCACAGGGCCCTATGTGACAAGTACCATTAAAAAAGAACAGTGCCTTATGTAATGAATATCTTGCAGAGAATTTAATTAGTTGATACCTGGGAAATGGGAACAATATTGGGTGAGACTGATCCCAACTCATTGTTGTATGCTTTGAGCTTCAATATGACACCCTGTTGTTCATCCTAGAGCAAACTCAGACTCGATGTGGTTTTGAAGTAATCTGACCTTGGAGCTCCTTCACACACCAGCAGATTCATAATTGTTTTTTTGATATACCCAAGTCACACATTATGTATAGGTCACACATCAGGGAGTGCATCAAGTTTTGTAGTTTAACCTAAATAAAATGAACTAAAGGCCATGAAACTTACCTATCAAACTGAGAGACTATCAGAATGTCAAATAAATAGAGGATATCTAATGTTTTTGAGTGGATACCGAAAATTATCTCATGAGTGACCGAGACATATGTTTATTTTTCGTGAGCACTATATTTTCTTTTTATTATATGCTTTTTTTTAAGAATTTGATCATTCCTATCAATAATTCCACTCGTTTCAACCTTGAATTGATGCATGAAAGTAAACAGCTGATGTGCATTGATACGTGGAAGTGATTTGATCACTACTCAGAACAGGTAGTGTCTTGCGATCTGATTCAGTTGCCGGGTTTCATGCATCAATTCAAGGTGAGTAATTGTTGAATTATTGCTGGAAATGTTCGGTATCCACTGAAAAACCCTAGATTTTCTTTTCATTATACGTTTTTAGAACAAATTTATCATTTTCAGTGATAATTTGACTTGTATTCATCTTGAAGTGATGCTTTGAAAGCCGCCATTTTGATTGATACTGTGAAAGTGAAAATGTCAATATCTTCACAATGGTGGATACGATTTCTATCTTTCCGCAATTTTTTCAATAATTCATCATTTAGCATATAATAAAGACTTCTACTATTCATAAGAGTCTACCCAAGTCATAGCAAAAGCAAAGCAACATATGAATTTTACCAAGTGAATTTCTGCATTGCGTGAATAAACAGCACAGTAAACTAAGTTGTAAACAAGAATAATGCATTCATATCAGGTAATTCAACTTAAAGACATTTCCACCTTGTAAGTCAGATGCAAATACCAGTACTTAATACAGCTGCAGAAAAGATCTGTTTCAAAAACTGACAGCCACCTGAGAATTGTTTTGTAACAGATCATTGTCAATAATGCAGACGTACTGCATCATGGGCCATAACTCGGAACAAGGATGGCTCTTCAGTGATGTATGATCTTTTAATTTATATGGAGAAATATTAAATATTTAAACTGTGATGTGAGATATTTTTCCTGGAGAATAAAATGCGACTGACAAGAAGATGAGGTCACAGATTAGGTCTTTCCCAGCCTCATAAACCTGGTATTTCTCCTTCAAACAACTGGTTTGTCAAACTTACCATCTTGAACGATAAATGTTGTACAGCCTCCCCATGAGTTCATTGATGGCATGTATCATTTCACGCGACAGTTATTACTGATACCAAAAGAATGTCTTCAAAACCAGTTATAGAACATTTACATTTGCCATATTTTACAAGGAAGGGAATATATATCATAATACACAGTCAAAATGGTGGAGTTTTTGACTGACTCAGAGTAAATTTTTATTCATGAGAGGTCATTTTTTCAATAGTTTATTAATATTTACTACAATGCTAATGATTGACAACTTGCCCTGAATTGGTCAAAAAAGAAATGTTATGTGGCAACATTGAATCTCAGATCCTATTTTGATTTGTTTGTACTTTGGAAATTGAGAAAGAGATGTTCTCGCTGATTTCCAGTGATATATGGTACGCAGGCCTGGAAATAAGTAGACTCTTATCTGCAGATTGAGGTTCCCAGAGGGTCAGTTTTGTGATGCTACCCTGCACAGCAGGGAAGCATCACTAAATGTACCCCCTGTGAACCTCAGGCTGAATCAAGGCAAAAAAGAACTCCCCCTCTGGGGACCTCATTCTGCAAATGACAGATTTCTTATTTCCAGGCTTGCAGTGGTATATGGAATTACTTGACATTATAGATGTTATGTTGTCATGTGACAAAATGGTGTAGTATGTGGAATTAAGTGCTCTTCTGATACCAATAAATGATTGAGTAACTAGGCAGTTGGTACCAAAGGAACATTCTCAACACAGGTTCAAATCCCCTGCAATGCCAGTTGCTATAAAGTTGATATCCTTTCATGATTCTATGGCACTCAGGAAATTTGAAAAATAGATGTTTTCGCTAATTTCCATTGAAGTGTAGTATGTGGAATAACTTGGAAGCTATAGTTATGCTCTTATGATGAAGCCATACCTGCTGTCTTGTGACAAAATGTTGGTAAGAACTAAGAGAGTCTTTTCCAACTGTGTGTCATATGACAACATTTCATTGTTATTGTAAAATTTGTCTTGGCAATGAAAAAGTCAATGAGTTGTGTTGGCCTTTCGGTGGAGCTTGGGACATGGTAAAGTTGGCTAGTGTGTCTTTGTCGATAGCAGTTTTGTTAACTCCCTGACTTTCACAAAATGATTAATAATTTAAGTGATTTGTTAATGATTTTTCTTTTCCAGAACTTACTCCCTGCCATGTCTTTCACAAAATGGTTAATAATATAAATAATTTATTAATGATTTTTTTCCCCACAGAACTCATCATCTTTTCCTTTTACTTGAATTTGATTCAGTACAGAATTAAATGCGAATAGGTTGAAGGGCTGTGTTATTGATGCTCATCTGCGATGTGGATGTTTTAGCTATGGTCATGTCTATGGCTCTGGAAAATATTAATGAAATGCATTTTAAAAAGTTCATATTCCTGTTCTTGATTATATATTTTACTAAAAAGTTACTGGAATATCATTACAAACGCCTATAAAAGAATGATATTTTACTATAACAAAAACACCAATTCACTGAATATTAACCTTTCGCCTGATGCACATGATATCAAAATTTGTTATTTTAATTAATTTTTTTTTAAATTATTCAACCAAACCATATCATGTGTCTCCTTATTGGAATGAGCTTGACAAGATTCTTCTAATGGGCGGTGGGGATGGGAGGGGGGCACATAATATGGTTTTGTTGAAATTTAATGAATTATAATTTTTCTTCACCTGCTCAGTATGAAAATTATGCAGGCAGATATGGCTGATTCATAAGCTAAAAAGTTAAGCATAAGTAATGGAACGATATTCCAGACCTCAAATTTGTCAGGTTTATACTTATTATCAGTATTTATTTGTGATTTTTTCAAGGTTTAAAGGTAGTAGAAGTACATTTTTGTTGGGCATATTTAGGATAAAGATTAGATTCATGAAGCTACCTGTTCCATCAACAGTCTCTAGGGAACCACAAAAAATATGTTCACCAGTCTTTTTGAATTAGTGCTTTAATATTTTATTTACACATTATAGGCGGAGACATTGGACACTTTTTGCACTTGAAATCTACTGGACATGCAGAAAAATACTCCCCCACTCATTCGCCTTCTGGAACACCATCAGGAAGTCCTCAAGAATCCCCTGTACAACACAGGAAAAGGTTTACTTCTGAAAATGAACATGTTGATATTGAGGACTTATTGCATGATCTGCACCAAACAGAGAATCTTCAAGATCAAGGAGATATTATACATTATTTATACATGGAAAAGTGAGTTTTCTTGATATTGAATTTCATTTATTCTTATTTATTGACACTGATCAAATTTCCTCACCTTGCAGAACACTGAAACATATATAGGTACATGTATTTATCTTACAATAAGAATGTATTTCTCCCAATACAAGTAAAAATGTCTAGACAAAATATCAATCTGTATTATGGGTAACAGCCACTCGTGTGATTCATTGATTCAGAAAGAGAACCTTTATACAGTCAGGGTAAAGCTTGGGTGGATAAGGATTAAGGACAGGATACATTTTGGGAAACTGTAGATCACTGTACATTTTCTTGTGAAATGTTCAAAATATCAGTCAAATAAAATAAGATTCACTGAGAGTATAATGAGGAAGTGTGTGTGTGTGGGGGGGGGGGGGGGGGGGGGGTGGATATGATTCCTAGGGAAATTTAGAGGGAAGCAGAAAGGGATATATTTTAATGCTGAGAGGAGGAGGAGCTAGTGGGGCCCAGAGATAAGAAAGACTTTCTTGTCTGAGATCCATTGCAAATCAGAAGCTGGCAAATATCACTCCATTATTATGCAGAAAATAATAAACTTAAGGGTCAATATATTAATGACTTTTTGTTGAGATACTATTGTATCTAATAGTTTCCTCAAAAAATATGTACCCTTCCCCAAATGAATCAAACAAATAATTTTCTCATAAGAAGACATTAGTGGTCAAATTTGACATGTTTCAGTATAACAGCATGAAATATTACCTTTCTTTTCTGCAATAGTATCAGCTCCTACCATTATTTTGTAGAAACATTTCTGGAGAGCTTACCAAGAAGCCGTATTAGGTGCTAGTATCAATATTGTAGAAAAAGGCCCAGTTTTTTGCCTGTGCATATTCTGTCACAACTTGTAAGGTTCCGAAACATTTAGTGTTATGTTGGAAACTAACAGCTTTCAGTAATGTTTCAATCAGTTAACGATTAGTATTGTTTGAAGATTTGAATATTTGATGTGACTGTTTAGACTTTTGCTCTACCATAGCTACTTAAACTCTTTGCATGCTGCTGTTGGATATTCCTGCCCAGCACATGGTTTCTCTTCTTACTGTATAAGTATAACCAATGATTTCTTGTTATATTTACATTAATTTTTCCTCAACTCTAGTCATGGCTGCTTTACAGCAGCCACAACTATTTATTTATTTATTGGTGTTTTAAGGTCACATATTTCTGCACAATGGCTAATCATGACCGCGACAGTTTTATGGCTGGAGGAACCATCGAGCAACGGCGAGCAACTGTCAGCTCCCCAACATACTGACTCCACACAAGCAGGGTTAGCATTGGTTGAAGACAGGTGCACCATCGACGTGCAGTACGCCTTAGTACACAACGTCACCGTGCCCCCACGTGGGCAATGGGGGTGAAGTGTCTTGCCCAAGTACACAACGCGGTTACCGCAGGTGGGATTCGAACCGAGGACCTCTCGGCTTGCAGCCTGCACCTCTACCAACTGAGCCACTGTGCCCCCAGCCACAACTAGATTTGATGAAAAAATATCTTCAAAATACTCAACAGGTTAAGAGTTAAACAAACTTTAAAAGTCTGGCCATAAATGTTTCACTGTCAAACTCGGGTCATATTGTCCCAGAATATCATAGATCATTCTTAGATTTTGTTTCTTCAATCCGTTAGCTGACATAATATTTATATTTGGCCAGCATTATTCATAAAATTACCATTCAAATTTTATTATTTTTTGGTCGAGTTGTGTTAACAACTGAGACTTATGGTTTGGCGATGGTCAGTGTGCATCTGAGTGGGCAGACATCCGGGCATCCTCATATTGTTAGCGCAATAACTTGAACAAATGTTCTCCAATTTGACTAATATTTGCCATACAAGTCTTTGACAATAATATCTCAAGCGAGTTTCAAAGAAACTGACCCGGCCAAATTTTTGTTACAGAGTTATGGGCCTTAATTAGTCAATTTTTACAAATTTTGAGCTTATTAGCACAATAACTTGAATAAAAGTTCTCCGATTTGACTAATATTTGCCATACAGGTCTTTTGCAATAATATCGCAAGTGAGTTCAAAAAATGGCCTCGAAAACTGGTCTCATTACAGAGTTATGGGCCTTATAAATTAGCCCATTTTTACGAATTATGAACTTGTTGGCATTATAACTTGAACAAAGGTTCCAGATTTAACAACCAGGATATGATTGATAACTGGCTGAGTGCTAGAAGCTACTATCAGGGCTTTCAAAAAATGAGGATACCAGAGCAAAAATCAACACTTTCCTTGCTTATATTTCATATTCAATCAAACACAAATAATATTTTGTTTATATAAATTTGCTTTGTTACAAATTATTGGAGAGTGCCAGTGGGCACTCTCCAATAATTTGTATTAAAATAAGTTTTGAATAACAAATTCAGACCACCAAAAATAATCTAGCCCTCAACCAGATAACTGGGTCATGGAAATGCAACACTCTCAGATTGCCACCACAACTGGACACCTGCATCTCCATTGAACACCTCTTTTCTTCTCAACCTACTCACAATTGTTTACAATTGGCTGTAACATAAGTGCAAGCCCTACTTCAGAACTAACTCAAGCTAATAACTTTCCAAACGAGTTGGAAAAATGGAAGAGTGCAAAAGCACAAAAAAAAGATCGAAAAAGGGTCGAGCGAGACCGGGGCTCGACATTACAGGTACTCTCTCTGCACACCTCCTGCATTTACTGAGCGCATGCACAACAACCGTAACATCAATTCTTTTTTTTCCGCCATCGTGCATGGTCGGAATTTTTGTGACTCGTGCTGCTCAGCTTGTTTCTTCGAGAACAACTTGAATAACTCGCTACGATTATTGTTTCATGTGCATTCTAGGATTGTATCCTTTACTCAAGCTCAAAATTGTTGTGTTTTTCTTTATATTTATGCTCATTTTAGCTTGTGTTATCTTTGCTTATCTTGCCTTTTCCGTGCACGAAAACGCGACCTGCATTGGTCGGTTTACTGCCGGTGGGAAGCTTGAATCTTTGGATTATTTTGGGTGATTTTTCCCACAAGAAATTATTCTGTCACCTTTTTGGACAATGCCGAAAACACTCCCTTGTCCTTCACTTGCAATAATTGTTCTCAGGCCCATCCCTGTGGTGTTTGTGGGGTTTGGTCTCCCAAGTTCTGGGCTTCCGTTAACAAGGCAGTGCTAACCAGAGCTCAAACCCCTCATTCTCGGGGCAAAGATAGCCATGCCTCCTTGGATATTTCTGAGAGTGCACATGGTGACTGTCACACAGGATGTTGGGCAGCCTTTTTCGGTCGCAAGTTCCTCCGCAACTGTTGGCGGTGCTTGTGCTGGGACGCCTGAAGTGGGGACTTCGGTCTCCCTTCCTTTGGCTCCCGTGGTCACCCTTGAGGTGATTGTTTTCGTTGAGAGTTTTTTCGAGGTCAGCTCGTTCGCTCTCTCCGATATGCCACCTGCATCATCTGCAGTTGCTGAGGAAATTATTCATGCTGCTGTTATCTTGCATGATAGTGCTTCCGCCATCTCCTCCAGGGATGGTATACAGTCTCGGGGGCCCCAGGCTATATCTGGTGGTGTGTCATTGATCTCCCAGCCTTCCCTGGCTTCTCAGCAAAGCTGTATGGGTTTGCTGGCAGCCCTGTCTCATCTGGCTAGGTTTGCTCCTGGCCGGTTGGGACGCTCGGTCGCTTCGGAAGTGATTCCACGTTCCTCGGGCGAATCGTTTGTTGTTCCGCCTTCCCCTACTGGTTTGCCGACTAGCAGGATGGGGCTGGGACATTGGCACCTAGGGCCTTCTGTTCGGCAGAGGCCAGTGACAGCTCATGTTAGCTGTCACTCTTGCGACCTTCCTCCAGTGATTTCTCTCTGTGTCCCAAGTCTGGCTGTCGATCGATGCTTGTCGTTGGTCTCAAAGGATGGGCAGTTGGGGCCTTCTGTCTTGCAGAGGTCAATGGCAGGTTCCTGTCATTCTTGGGACAATCCTTCGGTGTCTTCTCATCATGTCCCAGGTCCAGCTACCAATCGAGGTACGCCGTCAGTCTCTCTAGAGGATTTGCACGCAGTGCCTTCTGTTTTGCAGAGGTCAGTGAATGCCCCTGGGCTTCACTCTTGGGACTGTCCTCCTGTGTCTTCTAACCATCTCCCTACTCTGTCTGCTGATCGACGTTCCTCGTCAGCCCCTTTTGAGGATTTGAGTTCTTCTAGAAGGGTCCATTGGGAATACACTCCGTCAGGCACGGCTGCTCCGACGGATTCTCAGAGTGAACTGAGACAGGCTGCTCTGGCGCTCACCTGGTTGCTTTCTAGCAACCCTCAAGTTGGCTTTCCTGTGCCTCCTGAGGCGCAACCTCCTTTGGACAGTCACAGAGATTCCTCGCCTGGCCATTTGGATGCTGTTCAGCATTCACAGGAGGTTTCCGCTGGTCAGCCCGGGTTGGGCTACGTCTCTTTTGCCACAGAGGATGACAATTTGCTTGAAGGCGACAGGCCCCCCTCGTCAGTTTTGTGGCAGACTTTAGATTTTGTTTTTGGCTTATTGCCAGACATTCAGCCTTCAGACAAGCCATCAGTGACTGTCCGGCCATGGTCCTCCTCCTTCTAGCTCTGGGGTTTTGTACCCTCTGCAGTCAGCTCAGGTTGTTGAGTCCTTCCAGGGCCTGGATGCCAAAATGTGTTCCAAGGCTCTGAAGGGTCCTTTCTTTGCACGATCTGATGCATTTCTGCCTCCATCGCGGTTTTGTGTCTACGAATCCATCTGTTTACCAGTCTTCCAAGGGTTGACATCTGTTGACGAGGATTCTTCTTCCCTTGGGTAAACTAAGCCTTAGTCGGCAGTTCTCCCGACATCGGTAGTTGAATCCATGGTGGTCCTGTCCCGAGAGACGCTACGTCGTCGCTGCCCTGGCTGCCTATTTTCCGCCAGGGGAGTTTGAATATTCTCAGGTGCCTTTGCGTGTTTTGTCTCAGGCTCTTATGAACCTGACACACGCTCATGCCTGCAACACGGCTAATTTGGAGCTTGCACGCCGGGATGCAGTATTGGACACTTCTCCACCCCTTCCTTCTGAACAGTGTGCTGTTCTGAGGTCTGCCTCTTTGGTTGGACCTCAACTGTACCATGATTCCGTGGGAGCTGTCAGTGGTGAGGTTCTTCATCATTCGAAGGACCAGCTTTTGTTATGACAGATGGACCAACCTGCTGCTGCGGGTGGTGGTCGTTCCAGGCCCTCCAAGTGGCCAGCTGCGTCAGCCACGCCGGCTATGCCTTCGGCTCCGTCCGCTCCTTCTGCTCAGAAGAAACGCCGACGTGGCCAAGCTTGCTGGCAGCCTCAGGGAAGAAAGTCTCAGGACTCTGTTGCTTCCCGAGGGGGTGGTTTCTCCTCGCCTCTCGGAGGCCTCTTTGAGGCCTCAAATGAAGGTCCTCACTTCGATTCGCCTCCAATCGGGGGAAGGCTGTCGCTGTTTTTCAACCATTGGACAGAGATAACGTCAGACCCATGAGTCCTTGACATCATCCAATCAGGTCTGTGAGTCTCCTTCCGTCAGCACCCCTGTTTATCTAGGGTGCCCCTCCCGACTCAGATCCCTTCTGATCCTCAGCGTCAGGAACTTCTGGTGCAGGAGATCAACAATCTTCTCTCCAAAGGGGCAATCAAGGTGGTCAGGAGCACCCTCTCTCCAGGGTTCTACTCGAGACTTTTCTTGGTGCCGAAGAAAAATGGCCAGTTTCGTCCTGTCATCGATCTGAGTATCCTGAACGAGTCCATCATAGCACCTCGTTTTAGTATGGAGACTTTCAGGTCAGTTCAACGGTCAATTCATCAGGACATTTTTGCAGCCAGTATCAACCTGAAGGATGCCTATTTCCATGTACCTATTCACCTGGCGTCACGGAAATACCTTCGGTTCTCGTTTCGGGATTGTGTCATTCAATTCAAAGCTCTCTCGTTCGGTTTGAACCTGGCTCCTTGGGTCTTCACCCGACTGATGTCACATGTGCTCACTTTTCACCGTACTTAGTCTGCTGTGACTTCATCGGCCTACCTGGACGACATCCTCCAACAGCACCACAATGCTGCTGTCCTGGAGTCCGATGTCCAACGGTTGCTTGGCCTGCTGGCGTCGCTGGGTTTCAGAGTCAATTGCAAGAAGTCGGATCTCCTTCCTTCTCAGCACTTTCGTCATTTGGGAATGGATTTCGACACTTTTCACAATATGGTGTCAGTTCCCAATGCTTGGGCGGTGATCCTTTCCACCTTGACTCGGATCCTGCTCCGATCCTCCTCAGTCTCGGCCAGGACATTCCTTCGAATGCTGGGCCTTTGCGGTTCTCTGACAGATCTCATTCCGCTGTGTCGCTTGTTTGTCCGACCTCTCCAGCACTTCCTGTTGGATCATTGGCATCCGAATGTGGATCCTCTGGACCCGGAACTTTCTATTCCTCTGTCCTTGCTTTGTCACCTCCACCCATGGACCGATGTTCCCTGGTTGACTCAGGGTGTCCCATTTGATCTTTCTTTGGCCAATCGCATCCTTACTGCGGATTCCAGCGATCGAGGCTGGGGTGCGATGTTGGATCCTCTCAGTCTGTCTACTCACAGCGAGTGGGACAGCGAGCAGATGGCCCTTCATATCAACCAGAAGGAGCTCCTTGCTCATCTGTTTAGTTTTCAGCAATGGATCTCTCACCTGTCAAATCACACAGTCCTGCTTCTTTCGGACAATTCAACAGTGGTGGCCTACATCCGGAATCAAGGTGGCACGCATTCGATTCCCATGTATCGGCTATCTGGATCTTCTGCTGTTAGCGTGGAATGTAAATGCTCGTGTGGCCACTCAGCACATTCCTGTACATCTCAACGTCCCAGTAGACTCCCCGTCCTGATGGGACAGTGTCCTTCCCACCGAATGGATGCTGCATCGGTCGGTGTTTCGGATGATTTGTGAGCGGTTGGGTCATCCTCTTGTTGACCTTTTAGCCACTCGCTGGAATCATCAGGTAGAGACCTTTGTCTCCCCTTGTCCAGATCTACTAGCCTTTATGGTAGACGCCATGTCTCTGGACTGGACAGGTTGGATCGGCTATGTCTTCCCTCCTGTACCGATTCTTCCTCAGGTGTTGTCGAAGATTCGCGCTTGCAGTTGCAGGGTCATTTTGATTGCACCCATCTCCACAGAGGGTGTGGATCAATCAGCTGGGGCCTCTGTTGGCAGTTCAGCCAATTCATCTACCTCTACACCTCGATCTTCTTTCCCAGGGTTGGCCCAGGAAGTATCACGACAACCTTGCGAGCCTGTCCCTTCATGCCTGTCTTCTATCAGGTCCTGTCTCCGACGTAGAGGTTTTTCGAGATGAACAGTGGAGTGCATTTCTGCATCACCGCGACATTCCACTGGCATGACTTATGCTGCTAAGTGGAAAGTTTTCTGCCGGTGGTGTACAGCTCAACATGTGGATTACCGAAATCTGTCAATCTCTCAAATTGCGGATTTTCTGGTATACCCTTTTTGATTCCAATGGCCTCCAGCCTGTTACTATTAAGGGATATCTGTCTATGCTGTCAGATACGTTCTCCTATGTGGGAAAGTGGTGCATCGGTCGTAATCTCTTTCTCTCCAAATTGATTCGGCACTTTTTTCTGAAGAGGCCTCGAGTTTTGCGTCCTACACCCAAATGGAACTTGGCATGGGTTTTACATTGTTTGGAGGGGCGCCGTTTGAGCCTTTATCTGAGACCGATATGCGTTTTCTCACATTTAAGACTGCTTTCCTTCTAGCGTTTGCGTTTGCTTCTGCCAGACGTGTCAGTGAGCTTCATGCACTTTCTGTTGATTCAGCTTTCTTCAGGAATGAGGCTAACAGTGTAACCTTCACTACTGATTGCTCTTTTCTGGCCAAAAATCAACTTTCTAATTCGGTACCTCCTCCCATCTGCATTCGGGCTCTCCCTGCTGTTGATGGGTGGAGGCCTCTTCTTTGTCCTGTTCGTGCGATCAAGACTTATATTAATCGCACACTGTTCATTCGGAAGGGCCAGAAGAGATTCTTTCTGTCTCTCATTCCTGGAAGGCAGTCTACCTCTTCCCATTCTATTTCCAGATGGATATGTTTCACAATCAAACTGGCTTATTCCAGTTTGTCTGCTTTGGATCTTGTTTCGAACCAATTTAATGCTCATGAGGTTTGTGCCATTTCTACTTCCTGGGTGTTCTTCAATTCTGTTTCACTCAGGGACGTTATGAATGTGGCTTACTGGAGGAATTCTTCTACTTTCTCCTCCTTTTATCGCCCGCCAACTACAGCAGCAATCTGAGGATCTTTTTTCTTTAGGCCCTCTTGTTGCTGCTCAGGCTGTTGTGCACCCTCGTTAAATATGTATTTTCAGATCTGAGCATCGCTCAGCATTGTTCTTCTCAGGTGCTTCATTCTTTTCAGCACTGTGGTGTTGGTGTTTCAGCTTCTTTTTCAGCACCTTTCCGCTTTCTTCTTTTACAGGTTTCGCTGTCATTCTCTGCCCTCCTTGCATTTCTTTCTGCTGCGCTTGTTGGTATTGGTTATGTGATTCACCTCCTCCTATTGTTTATTCAGCCAATTGTAAACAATTGTGAGTAGGTTGAGAAGAAATTAAAAATTTTTAGTAAATTTTGTTTCTTAACATACCTACCCTCCTAGGGGATATCTTTTGATATCATTGCCTCCCCACTAAATCACAAACTTCTCATTGGCGGAAATTCGGAATTGCCATCACGGTTTTTGTGCATGCGCTCGGTAAATGCAAGAGGAGTGCAGAGAGAGTGCCTGTAATGTCAAGCGCCAGTCTTGCTCGACCCTTTTTCGATCTTTTTTTTTTCATGCTTTTGCACTCTTCCACTTTTCCAACTCATTTGGAAAAGTTATTAGCTTGAGTTAGTTCCGAAGTAGGGCTTGCACTTCGTTACAGCCAATTGTAAACAATTGTTGTAGTTATGTTAAGAAACAAAATTTACTCAAAAATTTTAATGTTTCAACCTTTTTGTCTCAGAAACCATTTTTTTCTCGTCCATCGGCACGTACATCCACAATTTCCTTTGGCACACTGCACAGGTCGCATTTATGATCAGATCACTTTGAAACTTCAGTATACTTGTTTGGGGTGACCTCTGGATGGGAGCTATCGATTTTCTTCAATTTCTGTCAAACAGTGTTGCCACTGGCAGCGTTCTTTATACTTAGTTTAGTCAGACCCCAATATTTCCCTTTGGAACACCCTACAGGGCACATTTATGATCAGATTGCTTTAAAACCTGGTATGCTTATTTGGGGTGACCTCTAGATGGGAGCTATCGATTTTCTTCCATTTTCATAAAAAAAAATTGCCGCTCGCAACAACCAGTGAACTTGGTTTAGTCAGGCATCAATATATTCCTTTGGCATGCCCAACAGGACACACTTATGATCAGATTGGTTTGAAACTTGGTATGCTTGTTTGGGGTTACCTCTAGATGGAAGCTATCGATTTTTAGTCTGTGAATCTGTTCACATTTTTCTTTAGCCCAGGTTACACCCCGTAGTTCTTGTCCGATCGTCACGAAATTTCATATGCAGATTTGGGGTCATGTGTAGATGAGAATGACCCCTTTTGGTTGTGATCGGTCAACCGTGATGGCTGCCCAAGCCCATAACCCCAAAACCTTTAGCACAGTCTACAGGTCGTATTTATGAAGGGAATTCGTTGTAACTTGGTAGGATGCCTCTGTATAATATCTAGATGAGAACGTCCCCTTTTGGTCATGATCTGTCAACCGTGATGGCTGCACAAGCCGAAACCCAGAAACTTTTAGCACAGACTGCAGGTCATATTTAATATGGGGGGATTGTAATTTGGTAGGAAGACTCCATATGATGTCTAAATGAGAACTTCCCCATTTGGTCATGATCTGTCAACCATGACGACTGCCTGAGCCCAAAACCCGAAAACCTTTAGCACATTCTACAGGTCGTATTTATGGAGGGATTTCATTGTAACTTGATAGGTTGACTTCATATAATGTCTAGATAAGAACCTCCCCTTTTGGTCGCGATTGGTCAAGTGTGACGGCTACAGGGACCCGAAGCCCGAACAGCTTTAACACAGTCTACAGGTCATATTTATGAAGGGATTTCATTGTAACTTGGTAGGAGATAATGTCTAGATGAGAACATCCCCTTTTGGTCACGATCATTCAGCCATGATGGCTGCCCAAGCCCAAAACCCGAAAACCTTTAGCACAGTCTATAGGTTGTATTCATAGAGGGATTTCATTGTAACTTGGTATGTTGACTCCATATAATGTCTAGATGATAACATCCCCTTTTGGTGGTGATTGGTCAATCTTTAGCAAAGTCTACAGGTCACATTTATGGAAGGATTTCATTGTAACTTGGTAGGATGACTCCAGATAGTGCCCAGATGAGAATGTCCCCTTTTGATCATGATCATTCAACCAGGAAGGCTGCCCTAGCCCAAGACCTGAAAAACTTGAGCACAGACTACAGGTCGTATTTATGAAGGGATTTCATTGTAACTTGGTAGGATTTATTTATTTATTGGTGTTTAAGGTCTCATACTTATGCACAATGGCTAATCATGACCATGACAGTTTTATGGGTGGAGGAAGCCGGAGTACCTGGAGAGAATCACCAAGCAACAACGAGCAGTTGCCAGCTCCCCAACATTGTAACTCTGCACTGCAGCACAGACAGGGTTAGATTGGTTGAAGACATGCGCACCATCGACGTGCAGTACGCCTTAGTACACGGCGTCATCGTGCCCCCACATGGACAATCGGGGTTAAGTGCCTTGCCCAAGGACACAACGCGGGAGTCCGAATCGATCACTCAGATGGTCACCCATCCGAGGACTAACCGGGCTTGACGTTGCTTAACATCGATGACCTGATGAGAACTGGTTACCACAATGCCACCACGCCCCCTAACTTGGTAGGATGACTCAGTATAATGTCTAGATGAGGACATCCCCTTTTGGTTGCGATAAGTCAACCGTGATGGTTACACAGGCCCGAAGCCTGAAAACCTTTAGCACTGTCTACAGGCTGTATTTATGAAGGGATTTCATTGAACTTGATAGGAGACTCGTTTTGGAATAATTTCAGTGTAACTTGGTAACTTGTGTTGGCATACATTAACTATGAGGGCCACATACATTAACTGTGAGGGCCACATTAACACACCCTCAATTCTTTAGTACAGTCTTCACCTCATATTATTTTTAGCTAATCTCATCGCTCTTCGTCTGTCTGTCGTCCATCAACACCATGTTTTGGTCTTCTTCTCCAAAACCACTAGGCCAATTCAAGTGAAAGTTTGTGTGAGTGATGGTCCCAAAGGGGCATTGCATTTTTGTTCAACTTAACATGCCCAGCCCCATTGGGAGGGAGTGGGAGAAAATGCGCCAAAATATTTTTAAAATCTTCTTCTCATGAACCAGTGTGTACAATGACTTGATATTTGTTATGGAGCTTCCTTTTGAGGTGTAGAATCAAGTTTGTTCAAACCAAGTTCCTGAAGCAATGTTTGGCTTTGTAATGGGAGGGGTAAGATTTTTGGCCCTGCCCAGTATTTCTATTTTCTGAAGCGATGGTCCGGTTTGAACCAAATTTGGTATGTGGTATTATTGGGTCATAAGTACTTGACTCGTGCAAAAAAACAAAAATTCCTGCATCCCCATGGGAACCCTGGGAGCTAAAAACAGAAATATTTTCAAATGCCCATATTTCCCAAACCACACTGAACAGAGAGCTGTTATTTGCTATGAAGCATCCTTAGGACCAGTAGAATTGAATGATAATAAAAACCTTGCCATCGGTTATGTTAGGGTGTTCTGTAAAAAATCGAAAAAATGCTGAGTCAACATTTTGCAAAAATTAAAAAAAATCTTTTCTCCAGAACCAATCATCAGAATCTTTTGATATTTGGTATACAGCATTCATAGGGGGGGTCAGATGCAAGAGTGTTCAAATAAAGCCCATTGGTTCATATTTGGTCTCAATACAGGAGCCCGAATTTTTAACTTAGGGTAATATGGGGAATAATCTTTAAAAATCCTCTTCTTCAGAACCAACAGTCAGAATCTTTTAATGTTTGGTATACATTATTGTTATGAGGGTCAGATTCAAGACTGTTCAAACCAAGTCCTTAGGTTAATATTTGGGCTTCGTAAGGAAGCCCAAATTTTAACTTTGTTCAATATGGAGTATCATTTTTAAAAATCTTCTTCAGATCCACCAGTCAGAATGCTTTCATATTTGGTATGCAACATCACTAGGAGTTCAGATTCAAGTTTGTTCGAATCAGATCCCTAGATATATATTTGGGCTCGCTATGGTAGCCCAAAGTTTTATTTAGTGCTACATGAGGAAATTTCTTTAAAAATCTTCTTCAGATCCACCAGTCAGAATGCTCTCATGTTTGGTATACAACATCTCTAGTGGGGTCAGATTCAAGTTTGTTCAATTCGTGTGACTGGGTTAATATTTGGGCTCCATATGGGAACCTGAAATTTAACTTAGTACAATTTAACTTAGGGAATTTCTTCAAAAATCTTCTTCTTCAGATCCACTAGTCAGAATTCTTTCATATTTGGTAAACAACATCTCTATGGGAACAGATTCAAGGTTGTTCAAATCGGATCCGTAGGTTAATATTTGGGCTCGCTATGGTAGCCCAAATTTTAACTTAGTGCAATATGAAGAAATTTCTTTAAAATTTCTCTTAGATCTAACAGCCAGAATGCTTTCACATTTGGTACACAACATCTCTAGGAAAGTCAGATTCAACTTTGTCCAAATCAAGAGCCTGGTTAATATTTGGGCTCCCGATGGGATCTGGAATTGGCCATGTTGCTGAAGAATTAAAAATTTTGTATTCAGTACCCTCTAGAGGTGTGTAACTAAGATTAATCCATGTAGGTTGTATCAAGGAGCTTCATAGGGGAGCTCTACATTTTACATTATGATCAACTGAAGAAAAGGCATGATGCCTGGATTATTTTTGTCACTCCTGAGGGACTCAAGGATTGACAGTGTATCCTATGGAGATGGATTGCTTAATGTAGACTCATTCTTGGACTCTGTTTATATTGTATTCTGTTCAAGATGAGCGCTTCAGGCCCTGTGGGGCCTCTTGTTATTGAAAACATAGCATTCAGGGAACAGAAAATAACATATTCCCAATTATCACAATTCTTGTCTTATTTCATAATCCTTTCATAAACATTGAACATTATCCTTTTCATCAAACACAACACACAGACAAGTTAAGCTACAGTGCTATTGACACTTTCATCTTGATTTCCGTCCAAAAATGTTGCCTCTGGCAATGACCTTTGATGAACTTAGTGCAGTTATGCATCAATATTTCCCTTTGGCACACCCTGCAATGCACATTTTTGACCAGATCACTGTGAAACTTGGTTTGGTATGCTTGTTTGGTGTGACCTCTAGATGGGCACTATCAATTTTCTTCCATTTCCTTCAAACAAATGTTGCCGCTGGCAATGACCTTCAAACTTAGTTTAGTCAGGCATCAATATATTCCTTTGACACACCCTACAGGGCACATTTATGATCAGATCAGTTTGAAACTTGGTATGCTTATTTGGGGTTACCTCTAGATGGGAGCTAACCATTTTCTTCAATTTCCATCAACAAATGTTGCTGCTGGCAACATTCTTAGAACTTAGTTAAGTCAGACCTCAATATTTCCCTTTGGCACACCCAACAGGGCACATTTATGATCAGATTGCTTTGAAACCTGGCATGCTTGTTTAGGGTGATATCTAGATGGGCGCTATCGATTTTCTTCCATTTCCATCAAAAATGTTGCCACTGGCAACAACCTTTAAACTTAGTTTAGTCAGGCATCAATATATTCCTTTTGCACATTTATGATCAGATCGGTTTGAAACTTGGTATGCTTGTTTGGTGTGACCTCTAGATTTGCGCTATCAATTTTCTTCCATTTACGTCAAAAATAATTGCTGTTGGCAACGACCTTTGATGAACTTAGTAAAAACTTAGTGCAGTTATGCATCAATATTTCCCTTTGACAAACCCTGCAGGGCACATTTATGGTTGGATCACTTAGAAACTTGGTGTGCTTGTGTGGGTTGACATCTATATGGGAGCTATCGATTTTCTTCCGTTTCTGTCAATAAATGTTGCCACTGGCAATGACCTTTGAACTTAGTTTAGTCAGACCTCAATATTTCTCTTTGGCACACCCTTCAGGGCACATTTATGATCAGATCACTTTGAAACTTGGTTTGAGTGTCCGGGGTGATCTCGAGATGTGAGCTATTGATTTTTTTTCATTTTTAGCTCACCAAAGGGAGCTCAACTTATCACTTGCCGTCCATCGTCCGTCGTCTGCCGTCGTGAACATTTTTCAAACGACTTCTCCTCTGAAACCACTGGTCCGATTTTCACGAAACTTCATGTGGATGTTCATTGCTATATAGCAATTCATGTTTGTTCAAATGAGATGGCCACGTTCCTTGGGGGCTCTGTATGGGGCATAACTTTGATAGCACCATATGAATTATAGAAAAATTATTAAAAAATCTTCTCCAGAACCAGTGGACACAATCTTTTGATACTTGGTATGCAGCATCTTGGTATGGGTCTGATTCAAGTTTGTTCAAATCGGCCCCCTGTATTCATATTTGGGCTCACTATAGAAGCCCAAGTTCGAACTTAGTGCATTTCAGGCAAATTTCTTAAAAAATCTTCTTCTCCAGATCCAGCAGGCAGAATCTTTTGATATTTGGTATGCAACATTGTGGGGTGGATCTGATTCAAGTTTGTTCAAATCGGCCCCCTGGATTCATATTTGGGCTCACTATAAGAACTTGAATTCGAATTAGTGCATTTCAGGCAAATTTCTTAAAAAATCTTCTTCTCCAGATCCAGCAGGCAGAATCTTTTGATATTTGGTATGCAACATTGTGGGGTGGATCTGATTCAAGTTTGTTCAAATCGGCCCCCTGGGTTCATATTTGGGCTCAGTATAGGACCCCGATTTGAACTTAGTGCATTTCAGGCAAATTTCTTTAAAAGTCTTCTTCTCAAGATCCAGCAGGCAGAATCTTTCGATATTGGGTATGCAGCATGCTTAGGGGGGTGAGATTCAAGTTTGTTCAAGCCAAGTCCCTGGGTTCATATTTGGGCTCACAGTGATAGCCTGAATTATAACTTAGTTCAAAATGAGGAATTTTCTTTAAAAATCTTCTTCTTCAGATCCAGCAGTCGGAATGTTTTGATATTTCGTATGCAGCATCCTTAAGGGGGGGGTGAGATTCAAGTTTGTTCAAGCCATGTTCCTAGGTCCATATTTGGGCTCACTGTGGGAGCCTGAATTATAACTTAGTTCAAAATGAGGAATTTTTCTTTAAAAATCTTCTTCTTCAGATCCAGCAGTCGGTATGTTTTGATATTTGGTATGCAGCAGTCTTAGAGGGGTGAGATTCAACTTTGTTCAAGCCATGTCCCTAGGTCCATATTTGGGCTCACTGTGGGAGCTTGAATTGTAACTTAGTTCAAAATGAGGAATTTTCTTTAAAAATCTTCTTCTTCAGATCCAGCAGTCGGAATGTTTTGATATTTGGTATGCAGCATCCTTAGAGGGGTGAGATTCAAGTTTGTTCAAGCCAAGTCCCTGGGTTCATATTTGGGCTCACTATGGTAGCCTGAATTATAACTTAGTTCAAAATGAGGAATTTTTCTTTAAAAATCTTCTTCAGATTCATCAGTCGGAATGTTTTGATATTTGGCATGCAGCATCCTTAGGGGGTGAGATTCAAATTTTTTCAAGCCAAGTCCCTGGGTTCATATTTGGGCTCACTGTGGGAGCCTGAATGATAACTTAGTTCAAAATGAGGAATTTTCTTCAAAAATCTTCTTCAGATCCAGCAGATGAATGCTTTTGATATTTGGTATGCAACATCCTTAGGGGGGTAAGATTCAAGTTTGTTCAAGCCATGGCCCTAGTTCCATAAAATTTGTCTCTCATGACTTCATTCCTTTGTAGTGTTGATGAACCATGTCTAACTGAATGCGACCCCCAAATACTTCTTTGAACCACTTTGGCCGGTGAGCGATTAAGGCTCCTTGGGGCCTCTTGTCATAAAAAATTATTGTCGTTATCACCAGCCATTGAACTTACTGTATTCGTGCAGCAACTTATCCCTTTTGCACCCTCTGCAGGGTATATTTATGAATTTTCATAAAAAAGAAAAAGAAACACATTGCCACAAGCAGCAATGACGTTCAAACTTAGTGCATCTTCCTGTGGCATGCCTCGGAGGGTGCATTCATTATCAGGTTGTTTTGAAACTTTGTATGCTTATGCAGGGTTACAAAGATAGGAGCAATCAATTTTCTTTTCATTTCCATCAAAAACTGTTGCTGTTAGCAACAATCTTTGAATTTATTGCTTTTGTGCATCAACATTCTTCTTTGACATGGCCTACAGGACACATTTATCTTAGGTTTGTTTTTAGTCCTCTACCGGCATCGCCGGAGGGGACTATAGGTTTGCATTCCGTCCATCTGTCAGTCTGTCCATCTGTCAGTCTGTCAGTCACACTTTAGTTTTCCGGAGTTTTTTTGGAAACTCTTCAACGGAATGATTTCATTTTTGGTAAACTACTATAGAACGATGACTTACAGATCAGGTTTGAGTTTCATGCTGATTGCATTATTCTTGTGTGAGTTACGTCCCTTGTAAATATGGGAAAAGGCACCAAAATATTAGTTTTCCGGAGTTTTTTTGGAAACGCTTCAACGGAATGATTTCATTTTTGGTAAACTACTATAGAACGATGACTTACAAATCAAGTTTGAGTTTCATGCTGATTGCAGTATTCTTGTGTGAGTTATGGCCCTTGGAAATATGGAAAAGCGCCAAAATATCAGTTTTCCGGACTTTTTTTGGCATTACGTGTACACTCCATATAAAACCGCACTTCGCGTACCCCACTTTTTGTGTAGAAAAGAGGGGTACCCAAGTGCGGTTAGGAGAGAAGCATTACATAATCAATTAGTACTCGATGAGAAATTTCTTCCAGAGTCTGAACCTGATTAGCAATATTAAGTCTTCAGTCAGCGAATTTCTAAAACCTGCATTTCATAAAATAATGACATAAAAATACCATATCTGTCTTTTCCAGATAATTGTACCCCGGAATAATGTCCGATTTTAAACAATTCACCCAGTATTTTTCGAGATATTGAACTTGTTTCCGTATTAAAATAAAATGTTTTGCCGATATGTCATTTGGATTCCCACCCTGTATAATTAAAGGTAAGTTTGTCGCCATCGAACATGATCTTGTGATTCTCGAAACAGTTCGTCGAGACATTTTTAAATAAAATTACCAAATGGAGAAAGTATTTTAAAATAAAACATATTCTGTGCGTTGTTATGTTTCTTAGAACAATAATGTGACAGTCTCGGCGATACATCCTGTCTTTACGAAGTGCGGCCCCTGTTTTTCAGACTCGGGATCATTAGGAACCCGGCATATGATTTAATATCATTGCAGATAAGCTGCTTCACGTTTACCTCAGTAATTATTTTTGACGAACTAAATTCAGAATGGAACAGAATTAATAAATAAATCCATCTACTCCTTCCGGTCATTTTCGTAACAACTCGGGTGGATTTTTTAAATTAAGTTCAGTCTTCGGAATCATGAAACTTTAAAAGCAAGGGACGGACGAATCATGGCCTATGGTAAACAAATTTATAGTGCAGTATTGGAAGTGGATTGATACTAAGACACCCACAATGTGATTTTTTTGTCAACTTCCAATATCTGAAAAAAGGCATGAAAAATTAGTGGTGTCACTGGGGGCCGGGGTAGGCATTTGTCCCTTAAACGTAGATTTTGCCGACATTTGCTTCCCACATCCGTAACACTCTCTCTCTCTCTCTCTCCCCCTCCTCCCCGTAACCCTGGCATATTCACGACTCCCATGAGTCAGCGATTGACAGTATGGTCTCTCCACTTTTCAATCTGATCTGCCGCGTCTGGAAAAATTCTCCCTTCAAATTTTATATATTTTCCTTTTTTTACAGCTTGTGGCCCTCACTGACGTGGGAGGGTGAGCATTCCAATGAGGGGCCATAAACTATGTGACTGAGACAAAATATGGAAATTCACTATAGCCCTACATCCAACGCCAATGGCCGAATTTGGCCAGCACTCGGGCTATACAAAAATCTGCATTCAAATTTTATTACGTCTAAGTTTTTGTTTCAAAAACATAGCTTATGACCCATCATTGGAACGAGCTAGTGGATATTGAGTCGTTCCATCGAGGGGTCCAATCTCTGTTTTGAGACAAAAAATTCAAATTTTTAGTTGTTATTCCCTGGGTTGAATAAGATGTCACGACATTCCCACTAGACCAATTCCCTGTAGACCAACTCCCACGAGGCCAATTCACAAAACACCAATTCCCTCTGACCAACTGGTGTGTTCTACTTTAAAAATAATTTTATATCAATAATTTGATATATTTATAAATATTTATAAATGTATTTAATGTTATTGATATTCAAGCCTGAAAATAAGCAGTCTGTCATTTGCAGAATGAGGTCCCCAGAGGGTGAATTTCCTGATGCTATCCCATACAGTGGGCCAGTTTATCCTCTGTATGCCTCTTTCTGATTATGTTTGAGACCTTGATTCAGGTTGAGGTTCACAGGGGGTAAATTTAGTGCACAGCAGGGTAGCATCACCAAATTCACCCTCTGAGGACCTCATTTTTCAGATGATGGTCTGCTCATTTTCTGGCTTGTCGATATTTTATAGATGTTGGGCAGATTTTTATAAATAATTGTTTTCCTAATTATCCCTAATCAGCCCTTAATCAGAAACACTATAGTTGGTCTAAGGGGAATTGGCCTAGTGGGAAGACACCGTCACGACGGTGTTCTCGTGACCATAAACTCAAGTAATGTATTCCTAGGTGGCATCATTTCGTTCCCATGAGGACACACTTCATTGATCAGAATGGTCCCGAGTTGAATTTTGATACCGTGTTTTAAAGTAGCTCCGGGAAAAAGATAAGAGAAGCACGGACCGGTTTTACCCGAATTGGATCTAATCCGTGTTTTGAAGATAATCTCCCCCGTGCCTGGGGTTAAATAGCGGCTGTCAGATAGAATAAAAAATGCGTTTTAATTTAACATTTGGGTGGATTATGATGTTATATCCCGGGCGAAAAGCAGATAAATTGCCAGTATGTTCAAAAAGAAAAATGTGTAGTTATCTGTACCCGTCCGTTTCGGCTGAGCATCAAAATGTTTTTTTCAACAACGACCTCGATTAAGCGAGTTCAGACTATTTTATGCCATGTAAATCCAATAGATGGAAGAGCCACTCTGCTTCACGGGATCGTCAAAATTCGCATTTTTTTTCAAGATTTATTAGAACACAAAACGTGAATTATTGGACCGATTTTCACATTTAAAAGATTTTTTTGATACACAAAATTCCCCCCCCCCCAAATATTTCAGGCACAGAAAAAGGATTTAGTGAAGGGAACTTATTATGTAAATTGCGAGGTGTTTTCCCAATCAACACTGATTAGTGAGTAAATACCTGCTGTTATATAATCATACATAACACACTCAGTCGATATCGGGATAATTTTTTTTATATGGAGTGTACACGTAATGAAACGCTTCAACGGAATGATTTCATTTTTGGTAACCTACTATAGAAGGATGACTTGCAGATCAAGTTTGAGTTTCATGTTGATTGCCTTATTCTTGTGTGAGTTATTGCCCTTGGAAATATGGAAAAGCGCCAAAATATCAGTTTTCCGGACTTTTTTGGAAACGCTTCAACGGAATGATTTCATTTTTGGTAACCTACTATAGATGACTTACAGATCACATTTCATTTACACTCTGTCCATCCATCCGTCAGTCTATCAGTCAGTCTGTCGGTCGTACTTTAGTTTTCCGGACTTTTTTTGGAAACACTTCAACAGAACGATTTCATTTTTGGTAACCTACTATAGAACAATGACTTACAGATCAAGTTTCATTTGTACTCTGTCCATCCATCAGTCTGTCAGTCAGTCTGTCAGTCATACTTTAGTTTTCCGGATTTTTTTGGAAATGCTTCAACCGAATGATTTCATTCTTGGTAACCTACTATAGAACGATGACTTACAGATCAAGTTTGAGTTTCATGCTGATTGCATTATTCTTGTGTGAGTTATGGCCCTTGGAAATATGGAAAAGCACCAAAATATCAGTTTTCTGGACTTTTTGGGAAATGCTTCAACAGAATTCATGCTGATCACATCTAGGTTATAACATTTGTATAATTATTAATGCTCATTAGTCTGGTAGGGGACATTGTATTGCTTCAGCGATACAAGCGCTCTTGTTGAACTTGGTGTGCTCATTAGACGAGAAAAAAGTTGCTGTTTACAATAACCTCTGAACTTACTGCATTTGTGTATCATCATTCTTCCTTTAGCCAGCCTTACAGTTTACATTCAAAAATGTATGGATTACTCTGATGTTGTGCACACATAATGCTGTTATGTTGAAATTTCACCAAATAACATTGGAACTAATGATCTTGAATTTTCTCATTTCACTTATAACTTACCAAGTTCAAGTTTGTCGGGTTGTGCTATAGTGTCATTCAAGCTTTCATTGTATCTTGGAATGAGATAATACTGGTATCCTCTCAAAGACCATTTTTCCCCATTATTATGCTTAACTCCTTAAATGCTGCAGGTAGATATTCCTGCCCGGGACAGGATTTCTTTTGCCACTAATATAAGTGTGGTTTGGGCATATCCAATTCAATTTTTCCCTGTAAATTGAATGAATTTTTCCACTAATGATTTCTTGAGTTAAATTTGAATGAATTTTAATCAAATCATGTTTGCTTCACAGCAGCCTTGATGATATTGATAAATACTCAACAGGTTAAGAGTTAAACTTTGATTTTCATCATATCAGAACTTTTAGAACAGAAACAAGAACAAAAACATTACCACAGATCATGCAAACTACAAGGAAAAATAACTCAAGACTTGATAGATATTGAAAAATAATTTTTCTCATATTTTTATACAACAACCAATGGCCCAGACTAGCTAGTGCTAACTCAAAAATTAATCCAGGGCCAAACACAAATTTTGCCTCCCATCCCCATAATTTGCATGTAAAACCGAAAATTCAATGTCCTATCTGGTCCACCATACTTTTGCGAACTGCGCATGCGCAGTATCCAGGAAGACACCGAAATTGCCGCTAACCGTCATTCTTTGTTTGGTTTCCAGTCAGTAACAACAAACTGACATCTGTGCTTTTAAATCTCAGTTTTAATGATGCCAGACACAAATCAATGGTAGAATTGGTGGATCCAAGGACCTTAATTGGATGATGAAAAGGAACAATGGTGGTTGGAAATGTTCAGGGCTGTAACTTTATAATTTTTATCTAAATTTGTTCATGTTTCCCAATTTCGGGACATGGGCCTGACGTCATCATTCTTGCTAATGATTTTTCCACTCTTTGTTAAGTGTTCCTTCCCTATCCTTCCTTGAATTATTCTGTATATCTCCATGGTTCCGTCCTCACCCTAGCGGTGTTTAGGTGTTTTGGGTCATGCATATTACATCCGATGTCTCGTTTTTTCTTCTTCTGAAGATCTTGCTTCACATCGGATAGTTCTAAAGCTGTTACTGATTTCGGGCCTCTTTATTCAGTGCCTGGGGTCTTGTTTCCGTTTTTCTTCTAACGTTGTTTACATTGGCAACGTTGTATAATATATGTAGTTTCCTATTTATATTATGGTAGGTTTGCTGTAAGATACATTTGTAATATTCCGGTAGTGTAGCAATTATTTTTTTTGAATTTTGTTCACATTTAGGCTCTATCGGGATACCTTCGGGCTCATCTTGTTCCCTTTGGGGACTTGGGTTCCTGTCAAAATTTGGGGGGGGGGGGGGGGGAAATTAATTTTTCGATTTATATTTTGAATGTTATTTATTATGTATCTTTTTCATATATTTATTGTGGAGTTGGTGGGAGTACTGTCGGCTTTGTTTTGATTCATTATGAAAGCTTATTGCTCAAAATGCAAGGCGAGGAAGCCTTCCTCGGATTTACATGCTCGTTGCCTTGCTTGTAGTCGATGTACTCCCACTAATTCTTGTCCAACCTGTGTCGGATGGGATGACAAACGTTGGAGATGGATGTCACGGTACGTTGTTAGCGGCGAGAGACCAGTGTCAGTCCTCTCGCCACAAAGTCAGTCAAGTTTTCTTTCAGAGGAACAAGAACTTGGTGATGTTTACGTGATGCCTAGAGATAGTGTGCTACTGTCGTCGCACTCAGATGAGCAAACAGAACTAGCTGCCAAGGTGCTCATGAATATTAGACAGGGCATAAAGCTACTAGCTGGTGGTTTTAGTCCCTTTTCGCCAGCTAGCTCGACCGGTGAAGTGGTTACTCCGTCTGTGGGTACCATGATGCCGGGTGTGTCCGTTGTGGTCGATAGGAGTGGATTGGGTAGAGCGAGCACCTTAAAACATAAACATGCTCACCCAGCAACAACTGGGAAACACAGGAAGAAGCCAGCAAGTACCGTGGGAAGCTCGGTGACGTCTGAAAGGACCACGTGCAGCATCTGAGGCCAGATGTTGTGATTAGAAACTTGTGTGAATCGGAGCATACTTCCGCACCTTCCGTTCGGGATGCTCCATATAGTTCGCAAGGGGCCTCGGCTGCAGTTACAGCTTCTACAACGTCATCTAAAAAGCACACACGACCACACCTTAGCTACACGACTTTGGATATCCAGCCTTCATTGGCGAGCAGGGACCACTTATCGTCTGCGAAGACGGACTATCCGGTAGCTATGGAGACGAGGCCTCGTTTATCGGGACGTCCAGAGAAAAGAGACATCTCGGACACACCGTCTCAGGAGCAGCAGACGGCCAAGAAAGAGAAGACCGCTGCTCCTCAGGCTCTCCGTTACAGACTTGCAGTCGCAGAGATTTTGCAGCTCATCGCAGCATCCCAGCAAGTGCAAGAGCAGCCTACGGCAGTCTCAGAACCTGAGCTGTCGGACGGTACTGGGTTGGTCCAGTCATCCGCATGTTCAGATGCGGTAGACTGAGACTCACAACTGATTCAATCGGATGGTGAAAGGGATATGGAAGAAGATTACCCTTCTCTTTCGGAACAGCACATGGTTGCGATGGATTTAATCCATCAACACTACCCTGAATTTGTTCCAGCGAATCAGAATGCTGCGGCTACTAGAAAGAAACGGCTGGCATCATTGGACGCAGACTTTATCCGGACAAAGGAGGAGGTCCTGTCTTTTCCGGTTCATTCTAGACAGGTGTCGCAGGCCTTCGGCCATTTAGACGACGCCATATTCAAACTCTCCAGTGGGAAGAAGAAAGGCGGTTTCTTGACGTCATCTTCCATAAATTTACAGTTTCTTGGACCACGTTCATTTAAAACGGTCGAGGAAGATGTACAGAGGGTTCCTCTGCATTTGGATGAACAGGCCGAGGATCTAGAGCTATCCTTGCCTGGGTCATTCATAATTCGCTCGGATACAATTGAGACGGTAATTTCTTCAAATAGAGCAAATTTTGACGCTATCTCTTACGCAGATCACCTTTCAAGAGCTGTGGCGCAATGTCTGAACGGGAAGGAATTTGAGGACGTTCGTACCTCTTTAAGAGTTCTTTCCAGGGCAGTTATGATTACCATGTATAACTCCGCCTTAACAGTGGCTAATTTGGAGTTAATCAGACGTGATGGTGCCCTTGCGTCGTCATCTTTAATAGATGACAAGGTGAAAAACTCTCTCTGGGTCGCTCCGGTCTCCGGACACACAATATTTGCCGACAAGCTTTCATTGGTTTACGAACAGGCTACAAAGAAAGCATCCAATACTCTGCTTCTAAAGTCAGCGTCTAATCGACCCGCTACAGCAGAAAAGAGTAAAGGAGGACGTCCCAGACAGAAATCGTCTAAAGGGGACTCCTCGCGAGGGTATAAGAAACCCTACTATAATTACTCAAGAGATCATCAGACTCAGGAAAGGGGCGTAGATCTGATCGAGACTACCGGTCAGATGCCCCTAAGTCGGCTGGTCGAGGCTCTTATCGAGGAGGATGTGGTTTCTCCTCCTGTAAGCCTCGCAGGTCCTACAAGTGATGGTCAGGACCTCTATTGCTTGACAGTTGGCGGAAGGTTATCAAGATTTGCAACAAACTGGATAACAATTACGGAAGACCTGTGGGTGAGAAGTGTAGTCTCGGACTGCCTACGCCTAACATTTCGAGCGAAACCACCACTAACAAGGTGTTCGTGGTGGACAAATCTTTCATCAAATCCTTGCAAAAGAGAGTCTCTCCTAGTGGAGGTACAGGCTCTCTTATCAATGGAAGCAATAGAGGTCATCGAGAATCAAAATTCTCTAGGATTTTACAGTCACCTGTTCTTCGTACAGAAGCCAGACGGCTCGTTCCGACCGGTAATAGACTTGAGCTGGATAAACAAGCTTATCATGGCTCCAAAGTTCTATATGTAGACAATTTGGTCGGTAAGGGCGAGCATTCGAGTGAATGACTATGTGGCAAGCAAAGATCTAAAGGATGCATACTTTCATGTCGTGGTCCATCCGGCATACAGAAATTACCCGCGGTTCGCCGTGCAAGGGACAGTGTAGCAGTTCCAAGCGATGTGCTTCGGTCTGAACCTTGCACCCTGGGTTTTCACTCAAATAACGAACTCTGTAATGTCTCACTTCTGAGCTCATTCGTCTGTGGTAACGTCGGCTTACATGGACGACATTCTTCAGAGATACGGCAACAAAACTATTCTTCAGAATGATGTTCAGTGTCTGTTTCTTTTGCTCCGACGTCTCGGCTTCATCGTAACGAGAAGAAGTCGGAACTAGCTCCGACCAAGTCATTCATTCACTTGAGCTTCGAGACTCACAACAATCTGGTTTGTCTGCCGTTACCCAGAGCAAAATTAGTCAGTTGTTATGCTCGCTTTTGTCTACACTCAGACGCATTAACATCAAGGGAATTCATGCGACTGATGGGGTTGTGCGGAGTGGCTGTGGATCTTATTCTGATGGGTCGCTTGCGCACACGTCCCCTCTAGATATTCTTTACTCAGAACTGGAGTGTGAAGACGCATTCACTCGAGACCAGTATTGTTTTAACGGACCTGGAAAAACGAAGGGTTCAGATTTGGGCAGATATTCAGTGGTTAACTCAGGGAGTTTCACTGCAGCTGCCTGATCCAGCTTTCACGATTATGACAGATGCGAGGCAAACGGGTTGGGGTGCGACCCTGAGCCTGATTGACTCAAAGTGTCAGGGTCTTTGGGACCCTCGGTTCCTAGAGAAACACATAAACATCAAAGAGATGATGTCAATATGGCTTGTGCTACAACATTGGATTCACATTATAGCAGACGCTCATGTTCAGATATTGTCGGACAACTCAACAGTAGTAGGCTGTGTATATCAGGAACCAGGAAGGCACTCACTCGATTCCATTATGCAAATTAACATAGAAAATTCTTCTGTATGTCATGAATTATCATGTTCAACTATCGGTCCGTCATATACCAGGTCGTCTGGACGTACTAGCAGACTCGCTCTCTCAGAAAGGTCGCCATCGGAGTAGACACTCAACAAGCGAGTATTCAGGCAGATTTGCTACCAGTGGGATCGACCCATGATAGATTTGTTCACGACACATCTGAACAATCAGTTGCAGACATACATGTCGCCATGTCCAGACCATCGAGCGTATGCAGTAGACGCTCTGTCAATCTCATGGGACGGAATGATAGGATATGATTATCCACCAACTCCGTTGATTCAGCAGATTCTGTTAAAGATCAAACAGTCTTGTTGCAAAATTCTGCTAGTAGTATCTCTGTCAGGACAGAAACCGTGGATCAATCTTCTCAGGTGTCTGTTATGGGACGTTCCCCAGAAGCTTCCTCCGTGAGAGGACCTTCTTTATCAGGGGAAGTCACGCGCACCGCATCACAACCCAGAAGGTCTTAACCTTCACGTACTTCCGTTGTGCGGTCCTTCTTGCATGGCAAGCAATTTACAGGACAAGCAGTGGACACAATTTCTAACTGCAGGAGGTCCTCCTCTTCGTTGAATTACGCAGCGAAGTGGAAGGTTTTCTTCCGTTGGTGTAAGGATCAGTCGATAGACGTCTATGATCCGTCCGTACCGGATATTGCCAACTTTCTGGTCTACCTGTTTGACATTCTCAAACTGCAGCCTGTCACTATTAAGGGCTATAGGTCTATGTTATCAGACACTTACGCTCATCGTGATAACTTGGCAATTGGATTTAATGCTTCATTATCCAAACTGGTTAGAAATTTCTCTATAATTAGACCTAGAACCCTCAGATTAATTCCTAAGTGGAATTTAGCTTGGGTTCTGTTGAAGCTTAAGGAAGCTCCATTTGAGTCATTGGACATTGTAGAGTTCAAATTCTTGACCTATAAAAAAACATTTCTCTTAGCCTTTGCATCTGCTAGAAGAGTTTGTGAACTTCATGCTTTATATATTGACGAATCTCACTACTGCAGTGTTAGTAATACCATTACTTTAACTGCAGAAGTGGGATTTTTGGCTAAGAACCAGGCTCCAGAAAAACAACCTGAGTCTATTACCATAAAGGCTCTGCCATCTACGGACAACCGTAGACCTCTGCTGTGTCCAGTCAGGGCTATGCGCATATATAAATGCCGATCAGATTTTATAAGAAAAGGAAAAAAACGCTTCTTTCTTTCGCTAATTCCTAATTGAAGAGATATTTCTGTTTATTCTATTTCTAGATGGATTCAGTTGGCAATACGCATTGCCTATGAAAGTCTATCTTCGGATCAGCGTTCTGTAATTAAGATATCAGCGCATGAAGTTAGAGCGCTTTCCACTTCTTGGGCTTATTCTTACAGTATAGCCGGGGCGCAGTGGCGTTAAAGTAACCAGGTCTCATCAGATCACCGAAGTTAAGCAGCATCGAGCCTGGTTAATCATTGGATGGGTGACCGTTTGAGCGATCAATTTGGACTCCCACGTTGTGTCCATGGGCAAGGCACTTAACCCCGATTGCCCACATGGGGGCACGATGACGCCGTGTACTAAGGCGTACTGCACGTCGATGGTATGCATGTCTTCAACCAATCTAACCCTGCCTTTGCTCCAGTGCTGGCAGCTGCTTGTCGTTGCTTGGTGGTTCTCTCCGGTAGCAGTGATGCTGTTCCACTGCCCTCTTTGTTCTGTGGTCATTTACCTCAGAACAAGGGGAAGGTGGGGGGGGCAGTTTTTTCCCTTTTGATCATCTGGCTTTATAGTGAAAAGCAAGGAAAGACCTCCTCCGGTGTCAGTAGTCCCGAGTTGGTGCTGGGATGGTTTTAATGTGTAGCTTGGTGTGAAGCAAATAATATGTCTCATTTATGTATTGTTTTTAAAGTGTAGCTCACTGTGAAGCATTTGTATATGTCACGTGTCAAACGGGCGTTAATATACAATCCTCGGACACTTTTAAATGAGTATAAAGAGTCTCATTCTCTGCACTATCTTTATATTTTGGCTTCCCTTCACCGAATTAGCATAAGGGGTTATGCTGGCATTAAATGGAGAATTATATAATATGTAATGCTCAATTACATTGTTGGTGTTATGTCTTTCTCGATTCTCGCAAATGAGAAAGACATATATAATTCTTTTCTCTCCTATTCTCCTGTAGGAGATATCCTTTATGAAGTGATTGACTGATTGGATTTTCATCTATGTCCTAGGCCCTCTAGCCTGTTTACGATTCAGCTAGTCTGGGCCATTGGTTGTTGTATAAAAATATTATAAATTCATAGTAATTTGTCTATTTTTTATACTTACCAATGGCCCAGACAGGGATGGCCCTCCCATGAGTGGGCACTCATACCTCCCTGCTGTTTACAACATTTAGCAGGCAATTTTTAGAAAGAATGATGGTTGGCGCCAATTTCGGTGTCTTCCTGGATACTGCGCATGCGCAGTTCGCAAAAGTATGGAGAACCAGATAGGATATAAAATTTTCGGTTTTGCGTTCAAATTTTGGGGATTGGGGGGCAAAATTTGTGTTTGGCCATGGATTAATTTTTGAGTTAGCACCAGCTAGTCTGGGCCATTGGTAAGTATAAAAAATATACAAATTACTATGTATTTGTAATTTTCACATTATCCTACGATGGAGCATACAATAAAACTTTTTATCTCATTTGATAGACCTTGAAGAGGTCCATAAGACATGATCTAATGACTGATACACCGAAACCTTGTTAATTGAATAGCACTTTGCCAGTGAAAATTATTCAATTCACAGGAATATGAATTAATGGGGATTTGATAAAACTTAGATGTATTCTTGAGATAACACAGGCATTTAATCTATTACAGTGGAACCCTGTCAGTTGAATAGCCACTTTGCCAGAGAAAGATATTCAATTAACAGGCATATACAATTAACTGGAATTGGTTAATTTTCCTATCTTATGTTTTAAACTGAGTATTTATTCTTTTATATGTTCTTTGACAGAGCTCATTCAAACAGAATGTAATAGATTAAATGCACATATTGGATGTATTGTGGCCAAAAATGCCTTAAATATGGAGAATTCAGTGGATGTTGGAGTAATTGTTTGACAGATTTCAAGATTTTGTGTTCACTTAACAGGAGTTTACTCTAGATTTTGTACTCAATTAACAGGAGTTTACTCTATAACCTACATGTAATTAACAGGTCAAATTTGTATGGAGTTCTTCTGGTAAATGGTTTGGTGTTTGGAAGTGATACACAGTTAACAGGATAATTTAATTCAAAGGTATACAATAAAGTGGGCTTCACTGTATATCCAGTTTGACAGAGCTCATGGAGCTTTGTGAAACCAGAAAAAAGTAGATTAAATGGCTGTAATAAATAGCTCTATAAACAAGGGGACTTTAGTGATTGTCAAGGTAAGTTCTGGACATATTACCGTATATGTCCGTGTATAAGTCTCATCTTTTTGCTTGGAAAAACGGGACCAAAATTGGGGTGCGACTTATACAAAGGTAATTATTTTTCAGCAAGTTTCAACAGTGATATGAGGACTGAACGGACACCAGATCGGCCCATGTCGACGGTTTGTATCACAGCGATTCACCTGCTTTGAAAATTTGTTTATTTTATTTCACCTCTTTATTTCTTATTTCTGTGTTGTGCATTAACTTGATCACAAAATAAAATTTAAACAAAAATAAATATAAAAAAAAATAAAATAAAAATAGGAGATTATACTCAATGTGTTCTTGTTGATTTTTTTTTTCTCGGTGACCCGGTGAGTGGAGGGGTGGTGAACAATCGAAAATTCGAAACCGCATGCAATTAATTTCCTTCAAAATAATTACGGTACCTGTTCATGTCTTCAACATCTCCAGTAATAATTCACAATAGAATATTCCATGGTTGTATATCTCAACATATTTTGGATATTGGTATGAGTTATTTACGAAATTCGCAAGGCAATCAAATTGTTTACACAGCACACCACATGCGTTTTTTAAGGGGAATTCCCTTTGAAGAAGATTAACAAGAATCATGCAGTTACTTCCCTTTTACTTTACATTCACACTTTCGGGAATTTCCGTCGCATCCTGACTTCATGACCTATTTGTTCGCACGTGCAATTCATTTAAATGGCATGGGAATAAAGCATTTTTCTTTGTAGTTTTACATTTGGATTTACCATTTGAATTCAACTTACCTCGTTCTTACCTGAACACATGCACCGGAGCATTCCTTCTTTTACTGGCGTGAGTAATAACAAACACAGTTGACATATATCTTTTAATAAATACGATACACGAGTAATAACAAACACAGTTGACATATATCTTTTAATAAATACGACACATTATTGAATGTATCAATGAAGAATACAAACAAATATAATTTATAAATATACTGTAATCGGTCATCAAACATCCCTGTTCAGTCCACAAGACTTCCAGTCCTTTAGCCAAATTTACGGAATTGTTTTAACATTTTTCAACCCAAATTGGGGGTGCGACTTATACAAGGGTTATAGGTGCAGGGGGGATATTTTGTATGAAAAGTAGGGTGCAACTTATACATGGGGGCGACTTATACACGGACATATACGGTACAAGATTTTATATTTTGTTAACAGGAGTTTACTCTATAAAAGGACAGATTTGTACTGAAGGTCTGGTAAATGATTTTGTATATGGATATATTCATTTAACTAATTGAGTGCTAGAAGCCACCATCAGGGCTTTGAAAAATGAGGGTACCAGAGTGAAAGCCAACATTCTCCTTGCTTATGTTTTCTAATCAGACAGACACAAATAATATTTTGTTTAGGTAAATTTGTATTATTACAAATTATTGAAGAGTGCATGTGGACACTCTCCAATAATTTGTAATAAAACAAGTTTTGAATAACAATTTCAGACCACCAAAAATAATTAGCCCTCATCCTGTTAACAGGGTTATTCAGTTAACAGATATCAATTAAGTGGACTCCACTGTATTCCCTATAATGTTTGGAAGTGAGTCAGATTGTAGATAAACAATGATCTTGATATTCCTTGACAGAGAAGTAAATAACTGTGTGTACAATGTTGTTGATCTTTCTTTTTACTGAAAATACATGCAAACTCATATATGTGGTTTCAAAACATTCCTGAAAATCTGAAATTTAAGACTTAAAGGGCCTTTAAAGTCCTTGAATTCAGTTCACTTAATGGCCAAAATCAGCCTGCTCTGTTCACAAAATCACCATTCAATTTTCAATATTTTTTCAATTTTTGTCTCAAAAACATAACTTAAACCCCTCATTGGAACAAGCTCATTGAGCTCATTCCAATGAGGTGTCATAAACTCTGTTTTGGGTGCAAAAAATGAAATAAAAATTAGTCATTCAAGAATTATGTTTGAAAGTGTTGTCTGCCATTCTTGTTAGGTAAAGTGTTAACAAGAATCTATAATGTTCTTGATATCATTTTTCAGGGGTATAGAATGGGAGTATAACTTTATGAACAAAAAAGGTACAGTGAAAGAACTTTTAGTTGAGCTGTATGAAAAGGTAAGCATTTAATAGAATGTAGAGTGTGTCTCTGGGGGCACGGTGGCTCAGTAAGTAGGGGTGCAGGCTGCAAATCAAGAGGTCCTCAGTTCGAATCCCACTTGTGGCAACCTCGTTGTGTCCTTGGGCAAGACACTTCACCCCCATTGCCCACGTGGGGGCACGGTGGCATTGTGTACTAAGGCGTACTGCACGTCAATGGTGCACCTGTCTTCAACCAATGCTAACCCTGCTTGTGTGGAATTAGTATGTTGGAGAGCTGATAGTTGCTCATCATTGCTTGGTGGTTCTCTCTGGGTAGTCTGGCTTCCTCCACCGTAAAACTGTCATGGTCATGATTAGCCATTGTGTGCAGAAATATGTGACCTTAAACACAAATAAATAAATAAATAAGAGTGTGTCTCTAGAACGATTCAGGAAGAGGTTTTATTTGCATCATCATTGTCAAATTTGATACTATTTTGATGATATTTACTATTAGTTTAAATTGTGTCTGCTTTAGATGAAGATTTCACTGTTGAACAAACAGGCTTGCTACTCATCCCTTTTATCGCTGACTTTTCAGAAAAGTATCTGCCTCTGGTGGAAACTCAAGAAGTGGAACATATCATCTTTACTGTGGTAAAGAGGTTCTGTTTTACTAGTAAAACAGGATTTGGTAACCGAGGTGTTGGGTAGTGTTCATGCTGGCCCGAAATTATTTCATCCCCAATTTTTATCAAGCCTGTGTAAAACCCAAATATGGGCTTCCTTCACACTAGCTGTGAAGAGAGGGTGTCTTTTTACCTTGCTTGAACTTTAAATTTGAAATCAAAGTTGGAAGGGACTATCTCCTCAGTTCTCACTGACAAACAAGTAGTAATTTTTAAGAGTGAACAGACAGTTATTTACAGAAAAAAATCAAATACAAGGAGAGATGTTTTTAAAATCCTTAGGAGGTGGAAGGATGTTTTTTCTGTTTTTTCAATGACTCTATCAATGGTCATGTTAAATGATATGAGAACACCTGTTGTTGCCTCAAATAATAACATTAATTAATTGAATGATTACCGATAATCCACTGGACTTAGCAAGTTGATGAAGTGAAGCTTTTTAGCTCATCTTGACAAAGTCAAGCTGAGCTAATCTCATCGCTCTCCGTCCGTCGTCCATCCGTCTGCCTGTCAACACCATGTTTTGGTCTTCTCCTCCAAAGGCACTGGGCCAATTCAAGTGAAAGTTTGTGTGAATGATAGTCCTGAAGGGGGCATTGAATTTCTGTTCAGCTCAACATGCCCAGCCCCACGAAGTTCGTGAAGCAATATTTGGCTTTGTAATGGGTGGGTTAAGATTTTTGGCCCTGCCCAAAATTTATATTTTCTGAACCGATGGTCCGGTTTAAACCAAATTTGGTATGTGGTATTATTGGGTCATAAGTACTTGACCCATGCAAAAAAAAAAATTCCCACTTCCCCATGGGAACCCTGGGAGCTAAAAATAGAAATATTTTCAAACGCCCATATTTCCCAAACCACACGGTACAGAGAGCTGTTATTTGGTATGAAGTATCCTTAGGACCAGTGGAATTGAATGGTAAAAAAAAATTGCCATCGGTTATGTTAGGGTGTTCTGTAATGGGCATCGAAAAAATGCTGAGTCAGCATTTTGCAAAAATTAAAAAAAATCTTTTCTCCAGAACCAATCATCAGAATCTTTTGATATTCAGTATACAGCATTCATATGGGGGTTAGATGCAAGTGTGTTAAAATAAAGCCCATTGGTTCATATTTGGGTTTTTTTAACTTAGGGTAATATGGGGAATAATCTTTAAAAATCTTCTTCTTCAGAACCACCAGTCAGAATCTTTTAATGTTTGATATACATCCTTGTTATGAGGGTCAGATTCAAGATTGTTCAAACCAAATCCCTAGGTTAATATTTGGACTTCGTACGGAAGCCCAAATTTTAACTTTGTTCAATACGGGGATAATTTTTAAAAATCTTCTTCTTCAGATCCACTAGTCAGAATGCTTTCATATTTGGTATGCAACATCTCTAGGGGGATCTGATTCAAGTTTGTTCCAGTCAGATCCCTAGGTATATATTTGGGCTCACTATGGTAACCCAAATTTTTACTTAGTGCGATATGAGGAAATTTCTTTAAAAATCTTCTTGAGATCCACCAGTCGGAAATGCTTTCATATTTGGTATACAACATCTCTAGGGGGGGTCAGATTCAAGTTTGTTCGTTCAATTCGAGTGCCTGGGTTAATATTTGGGCTCCATAAGGGAACCTGAAATTTAACTAAGTACAATATGAGGGAATTTCTTCAAAAATCTTCTTCTTCAGATCCACTTCAGATCCACTAGTCAGAATGTTCCATATTTGGTATACAACATCTCCAGGGGGGTCAGATTCAAGTTTGTTCAAATCGGATCCATAGGTTAATATTTGGGCTCAATATTGTAGCCCAAATTTTAACTTAGTGCAATATGAAGAAATTTCTTTAAAATTTCTCTTCTTCATATCCAACAGTCAGAATACTTTCATATTTGGTACACAACATCTCTAGGGAAGTCAGATTCAACTGTGTTCAAATCGAGAGCCTGGGTTAATATTTGGGCTCCCTATGGGAGCTGGAATTGGCCATGTTGCTGAAGAATTAAAAATTTTGTACTCAGTACCCTCTAGAGGTGTGTAACTAAGATTAATCCACATAGGTTGTATCAAGGGGCTTCATAGGGAAGCTCTACATTTTACATTATGATCAACTGAAGAAAAGGCATGATTATTTTTGTCACTCCTGAGTGACTCAAGGATTGACATTGTATCCTATGAAGATTGATTGCTTAATGTAGACTCATTCTTGGACTCTGTTTATATTGTGTTCTGTTCAAGATGAGCGCTTCAGGCCCCGTGGGGCCTCTTGTTTTAATTAAATGTTGCCTTTGTAAAATGTACTTTAATTTTTAGGTTTTATTGAAGAAAAAAACAAGGCCTCATCACGACTCATTGGCAACCGACATTGATGAAGGAGAAACAAAGTTTGTCCAATGCTGTTTCTGGCAGCTCAGTCGAGCCCGGTTAGTCTTCGGATGGGTGACCGTCTGAGCGATCGATTCAGACTCTCGCGTTGTGTCCTTGGGCAAGGCACTTAATCCTGATTGTCCACATGGGGGCACGATGACATCGATGGTGTGCATGTCTCCAACCAATCTAGCCCTCCCTGTTCTACAGTGCGAAGTTACGATGTTGGGGAGCTGGCAGCTGCTCGTCGTTGCTCGGTGGTTCTTTCTGGGTACTCTGGCTTCCTCCACCCGTAAAACTGTCACGGTCATGATTAGCCATTGTGCATAAGTATGTGACCTTAAACACCAATAAATAAATAAATAATCTCTGCCTTTTTGATACAAACACAAGGTTTAAGTGTGTCACATTAAAATTGGTAATTGTCTGCACCTTAACTTCTAGCTGATAATTTCATTGTACTGTAATTTATATTTTGTTGTTCCCTGAAAAAAAAAATTTCCAGGGACTATTAAAATAGCTGGTGTCCATCCATCCATGCATCCATCCATGCGTCCATCCATCTGTCCATCCGCCCATCCATTCAACTGTCCATCCAGGCTTAGCAGAGGTACATTGTGTGGTTTACAATTTAGGGCCAGTGATAGATGTGGGATTGGGTTAATACAATGGCCACTTGTGGGGTTATTTTTTCACTGTGGTGTTAATTTTTTGTCCTTGTGGGGTTAGGGTTTATCATGGGAAAAACCCTACAAGTAAAAACATGTAAGAATGTCCATCCATTTGTCCATCCATCCATCCATCCCACTCTGATTTCCAGATGATAACTTTAGTTATAGTTGACCAAATCAAATGAAATTTTGTGTGTAGGTGTATTAACATAAAATAACATAAAATACCAGTCAAGTTCGTTTCGGGCTGCGGTTCAACAATTTTTGATAGAGTTATGCCCCCTTTTAAACTTGAAAAATTCTTCTTTTTTTTTTTGTTTCTAGATCATAACTTTAGTTATAGTTGACCAAATCAAATAAAATTTGGTATGTATGTGTATTAACATAAAATACAGGTGAAGTTTGATTTAGGGTGCGGTCCAACAATTTTTGCCAGGGGTGTGCCCCTTTTTTGACTTCAAATTTTTTTTTGTTTTTGTTTCCCAATGATAGCTTTAGTTGTTGACCGAATCAAATAAAATTTGGTATGTAGGTGTATCAACACAGAATATAGATCAGGTTTGAATCAAGATGTCCCTTTTTCAACTTCGAAAAAAATTCAATTTTGTTATACAATCAAACCTTAATACCTCGAATTCCACACTTTCTTATTGGGGAACGTATGGCCGAGCGGCCTTTTATTTCATCATTGATGGTGCTCTTCACTGCTTCAGTGACATTTCTTCACAAGTCTGAAGCAATTTTATCCAATTGAAAAGTTTGGGTGCCAAATCAAACTTTTTAATGCACTTGACTAAATTGGCATCTGATAGCATCAACATTGGCATGGGGTAAACATGGCTGTATACTTGTGTTGTGGTTATGATAGAGACATAGATGCTGAAAGTGGCCCTGAACACCAATAAATAAATAAGTGAAAGGTATTTACAATGTGAAATCAGTTTATTTTGAGCTTATCTATTTTAGAAGGATTTGCAAACAATTTATAATAACACTCCTGTATGGCTCTATACTCCGTGCCTTTCTCTTCTGGGGTATTACATAGGGATCTTTAGCCTTTGTTTGCAAAGTGTGTCATACTTTTCATCTGACCTTTGAAACCAGTGCACTTATCTATTTGGCCACCACTCTCTCTGTTCAACTATCCACTTACCCAGTGACATGGACTGAAGAGTCCATATTGAGTATGTTGGGAAGCCGAATATTTTCAATAGGCAGTTTAACACTGGAGTTGTGGCAAGATATAACTGAACATCTAATTCAACGGTTGTTTTGTATTTCAGTCTGGACATTGGAAACAGTGGTGGTTAATAAGACATACAGCAGGGATGTTAAAGAAAAGAGTTGAAGAATTAGCATTGGTATGATAATAGAATATACACAGTTTCATTTTTTTCAATTCATGTTAGTCATTTTTATTTTATGTACTATTATCATGATTTTATCTCCGTCTGATTTCCTATTGGTCCTGTCAGATATAACATTTTTTCTACCTTCAAAGATATGACTCTTTGTTTGTTATTCTGGTCATATAAATACCATCTTGTAAGATTTTTTAAAAAACCATACATTGTGTACTTCAGATTTTACTGAGGGAGCTCAATCAATTGTTTTGAAGGCAGATTGAGGAAACAAAGAATGGGGTTCTTTTTGGCCTTCCACTGTCCTTGCATTTTTCCCATCTGTCTGTGAAGAGTTATTGTCTCTTGATTTTTAAAATTAGATAATTTTTTTTAAATCAATGTTGTCCTCCGGTTATAATAAAAACTATTCCCAGATTCATTTTTAGCTCTGTTTGGCTCAGCTGTTGTTCATTTTGTAAGAGCTTTCATTTAGCTCAGTTTCTTTTAAAAGCTTTTATATTGCAGTTATGTATTGCTTAGCTTTATCCCAATACTGTTTAACCCTTACACTGCATATATTTTTACTGGAAATTTTGAGTTTTTTTCAGGGTAAATCTTAGTCATTTTCAATTATCAGAATTTGCATTTAGGTCAACATTGTACCTTCCAAGTCCTATTGCAGGGCATTTAATTTTTTCAGATGTTGTTTTGGGCATTGATAACTTCTATTAACCTTTATAATGTCTGTATGGATGTGTTTTTATCAATTTTTTTTAAACATTTTCTATCAAAAATGACTAAGTTTCCAGTTGTAAGCAGTTCTGTTCAGCTCACTAGTTGTACATTTTGTAAGAGTTTATGCTTAGCTTAGTTACTTTGAATCCCATGGCTTCAAAGCTTTTATATTGCAGTTATTGTTTTTTTACTTTCCCAACTCTATTTAACCCTTATTCTGTGTATAGTTTGCTGGGAAATTCTTTAAAAATCTTCTTCAGATCCACCAGTCTGAATATTTTGATATTTGTTTAGCAGCAACCTTTTTGAGGTTCAAATTCCTGATTGTTCAAATCTAGTCCCTTGGGCCATATTTGGGCTTCTCCTATGGGATCCCAAATTTTAGCTTAGTGCAATATAAGGACTATTCTTTGAAAAATCGTCTTCTTTACATCCAAGAGACAGATTCTTTTGTTACATGGTGTTGAAATTCAAGTTTGGCAAAATCAAATACTTTGGCTCATATTTGGGCCCTCAATGAGAGCCTGAATTTTAACTTTGTGCAGTATGAAAAATATTCTTCCAAGATCTTTTTCTTCTGATCTACCAGATAGAATCTTTTGATATTTTGTATATAGCATTACTATGACTTGTAGATTAAAGTTTATTCATTTATTATTATGACTGATTTTTGTGGGCATCAGAGGAGTTTAAAATTTAACACAGAACCCACTGGAGAATTTACTATTTGGTTAAATGAATTGTGACAGAGATGATCATGGTAAAGTTAAATGTAAATGTGAGTACATAAGATTAATGTTTGTTCAAATAGTGACTGACCAGGCCACTTAAGAGGCATTGGGCAATTTTTTAGCTCAACTTGACAAAGTCAGGCTGAGCTATTGCTGTCACTTTTCGTCCTTTGGTGTATGGACGTACCGGCGTATGTATGTACGTCCACAATTTCCTTTGGCACACTGCACAGGTCGCATTTATGATCAGATCACTTTGAAATTTGGTATGCTTGTTTGGGGTGACCTCTAGATGGGTGCTATTGATTTTCTTCCATTTCTGTCAAAAAATAGCCTTTGAACTTACTTTAGTCAGACCTCAATATTTCCCTTTGACACACCCCACAGGGCACATTTATAATCGGATTTCTTTGAAACCTAGTATGCTTATTTGGGGTGACCTCTAGATGGCGGCTATTGTTTTCTTCCATTTCCGGCAGAAAATGTTGTCCCTGGCAATGAGCTTTGAACTTAGTTTAGTCAGGCATCAATATATTCCTTTGGCAAACCCTACAGGACACATTTTTGATCAGATCAGTTTGAAACTTGGTATGCTTGTTTGGGGTTACCTCCAAAAGGGAGCTATCGATTATCTTCCATTTCCATCCAAAAATGTTGCCGCTGGCATTGACCTTTGATGAACTTATTGCACTTATGCTTCCAAGATCTTACAAGATCTTTTTCTTCAGATCCACCAGATAGAATCTTTTGATATTTTGTAGAAAGCATTACTATGACTTGTAGATTAAAGTTTATTCATTTATTATTATGACTGATTTTTGTGGGCATCAGAGGAGTTTAAAATTTAACACAGAATCCACTGGAGAATTTACTATTTGGTTAAATGAATTGTGACAGAGATGATCATGGTAAAGTTAAATGTAAATGTGAGTACATAAGATTAACGTTTGTTCAAATAGGGACTGACCAGGCCACTTAAGAGGCATTGGGCAATTTTTTAGCTCAACTTGACAAAGTCAGGCTGAGCTATTGCTGTCACTTTTTGTCCTTTGGCATATGGACGTACCGGCATACGTATGTACATCCACAATTTCCTTTGGCACACTGCACAGGTCACATTTATGATCAGATCACTTTGAAATTTGGTATGCTTGTTTGGGGTGACCTCTAGATGGGTGCTATTGATTTTCTTCCATTTCTGTCAAAAAATGACCTTTGAACTTACTTTAGTCAGACCTCAATATTTCCCTTTGACACACCCTACAGGGCACATTTATAATCGGATTTCTTTGAAACCTAGTATGCTTATTTGGGGTGACCTCTAGATGGTGGCTATTGATTTTCTTCCATTTCCGGCAGAAAATGTTGTCCCTGGCAATGAGCTTTGAACTTAGTTTAGTCAGGCATCAATATATTACTTTGGCAAACCCTACAGGACACATTTTTGATCAGATCAGTTTAAAACTTGGTATGCTTGTTTGGGGTTACCTCCAAAAGGGAGCTATCGATTATCTTCCATTTCCGTCCAAAAATGTTGCCGCTGGCATTGACCTTTGATGAACTTATTGCACTTATGCTTCCAAGATCTTCCAAGATCTTTTTCTTCAGATCCACCAGATAGAATCTTTTGATATTTTGTATATAGCATTACTATGACTTGTAGATTAAAGTTTATTCATTTATTATTATGACTGATTTTTGTGGGCATCAGAGGAGTTTAAAATTTAACACAGAACCCACTGGAGAATTTACTATTTGTTTAAATGAATTGTGACAGAGATGATCATGGTAAAGTTAAATGTAAATGTGAGTACATAAGATTAATGTTTGTTCAAATAGGGACTGACCAGGCCACTTAAGAGGCATTGGGCAATTTTTTAGCTCAACTTGACAAAGTCAGGCTGAGCTATTGCTATCACTTTTCGTCCTTTAGCGTATGGACGTACCGGCTTATGTATGTACATCCACAGTTTCTTTTGGCACACTGCACAGGTCGCATCTATGATCAGATCACTTTGAAATTTGGTATGCTTGTTTGGGGTGACCTCTAGATGGGTGCTATTGATTTTCTTCCATTTCTGTCAAAAAATGGCCTTTGAACTTACTTTAGTCAGACCTCAATATTTTCCTTTGACACACTCTACAGGACACATTTATAATCAGATTTCTTTGAAACCTAGTATGCTTATTTGGGGTGACCTCTAGATGGGGGCTATTGATTTTCTTCCATTTTCGGCAGAAAATGTTGTCCCTGGCAATGAGCTTTGAACTTAGTTTAGTCAGGAATCAATATATTCCTTTGGCAAACCCTACAGGACACATTTTTGATCAGATCGGTTTGAAACTTGGTATGGTTGTTTGGGGTTACCTCCAAGAGAGAGCTATCGATTATCTTCCATTTCCATCCAAAAATGTTGCCGCTGGTTTTGACCTTTGATGAACTTATTGCACTTATGCATCAATATTTTCCTTTGGCACACACTGCAGGAAACATTTATAATCGGATCAATTTGAAACTTGGTATGCTTGTTTGGGGTGACTTCTAGATGGGAGCTATCAATTTTCTTACATTCCTGTCAAAAAATATTGCCGCTGGCAACAGCCTTTGAACTTAGTTTAATCAGACCTCAATGTTTCCTTTTGGCACACCCTACAGGGCACATTTATGATCAGATCGGTTTGAAACTTGGTATGCTTATTTGGGGCTACCTCTAGATGGGAGCTATCAATTATCTGCCATTCCCGACAAAAAATGTTGCTGCTGGCAACGACCTTCAATGAACTTAGTGCACTTATGCATGAATATTTCACTTTGGGACACCCAGCAGGGCACATTTATAATCGGATCAATTTGAAACTTGGTATGCTTGTTTGGGGTGACCTCTAGATGGGAACTATCGATTTTCTTCCATTTCTGGCAACGGTCTTTGAACTTAGTTTAGTCAGGCATCAATATATTCCTTTGGCACACCCTACAGGGCACATTTATGATCAGATTGGTTTAAAAGTTGGTATGCTTATTTGGGATTACATCTAGATGGAAGCTATCGATTTTCTTCAATTTCCATCAAAAAATGTTGCCGCTGGCAATGACTCTTCAATGAACTTGCAGTTATGCATCAATATTTCCTGTTGGCACACCCTGCAGGGCACATTTATGATCGGATTGCTTTGAAACTTGGTGTGCTTGTTCAGGGTGGCCTCTAGATGGGAACTGTCAATTTCCTTCCATTTCTGTCAAAAATAGTTGCCATTGGCAACGACTGTTGAACTTAGTATAGTCAGGCATCAGTATATTCCTCTGGCATGCCCTACAGGGCACATTTATGATAGGATCGCTTGAAAGTTGGTATGCGTGTTCTGGTTGGCTTATGGATATCAGCTGTTAATTTCTTTTCATTTCCATAAAAAATTATTGTTGTTAGCACCAGCCTTTGGACTGGTTCAGGGTTGTTTCGGCCTCAGGACGTTTCGGCCTCGGTGTTTTTTTCGGGACATTTCGGCTTCGACCGGGGCTGAAACGTCCCACCTGTCGAGGCCAAAACGTCACGATTTTGGGGAGGAGTTTTTTTTTTTTTTTTGTAAAGTTTTTCATTAGTATTATTTTTTTGGGGTGAGGTCGTTTTTTATTGGTAAATTTAAAAAATACTCAAAACTTCCTCCACAATTTCGCCCAAATCGGCCTCTTGCCAAAGCACCATCGACTGACATTTTCGCAACTAATTTTCAATTGTTCACAGCTTTTTACTCATATCAATTTTTTTAGCTTAACTTGACAAAGTCAAGATAAGCTATTGCCATCACGCGTGCTCAAGTCTGTGAGTCTGTTAACATTTTCCTTTAGCACGGGCTACACCCCGCAGTTCTTGTCTGATCATCACAAAATTTCATATGCAGGTTTGGGGTCTTGTCTAGATGAGAATGTCCCATTTTGGTCGCGATCGGTCAACCGGTATGCCTGCCCAAGCCCAAAACCCGAAAACCATTAGCATAGTCTCAGGTCGTATTTATGAAGGGATTTCATTGTAACTTGGTAGGATGGCTCTGTATAATGCCTAGATGAGAACGTCCCCTTTTGGGCATGATCTGTCAACCATAATGGCTGCCCAAGCCCGAAACCCTAAAACTTTTAGCACAGTCTGCAGGTCATGTTTAATATGGAGGGATTTCATTGTAACTTGGTAGGATGACTCCTTATGATATCTCGATGAGAATTTCGCCACTTGAGCATGATCTGCCAACTTTGACACTGCTTGAGCCCAAAACCCGAAAACTTTTAGCACAGTTTACAGGACATATTTATTGAGGAATTTCATTGTAACTTGGTGGGTTGACTTCATATAATGCCTAGATGAGAAAGTGATTGGGCAACTGTGACGGCTACAGGGGCCCAAAGCCTGAAAATCTTTAGCACAGTCTACAGGTGATATTTATGAAGGGACTTCATTGTACCTTGGTAGGATGACTCCAAATAATGTCTAGATGAGAACGCCCCATTTTGATCGCGATCATTTAGCCTTGATGGGTGCCCGAGCCCAAAAACCTTTAGCATAGGCAAAAGGTCATATTTATGGAAGGATTTCATTGTAACCTGTTAGGTTGACTCCATATAATAACTAGATGATGTCATCCCCTTTTGGTCATGATTGGTCAACTGTGATGGCTACAGGTGCCCGAAGCCCGAAAACCTTTAGCACAGTCTACAGGTCATATTTATGAAGGGATTTTATTGTAACTTCGTAGGATCATTCCAGATGATGCCCAGATGAGATTGTCCCCTTTGGTTGCGATCATCCAACCATGATGGCTGCCTGAGCCCAAAGCCCAAAAACCTTTAGCACAGTCTACAGGTAATATTTATGAAGGGATTTCATTGCAACTTGTTAGGTTGACTTCATATAATGTCTAGATGAGAACGTCCTCTTTTGGACACGATTGGGCAATTGTGACGGCTACAGGGGCCCGAGGCCCAAAAACCTTTAGAACAGTCTACAGGTCATAATTATGAAGGGATTTCATTGTAGCTTGGTAGGATGACTCCAAATAATGTCTGGATGAGAACGTCCCCTTTTGGTCGCGATCATTCAGCCTTTATGGCTACCCGAGCCCAAAGACATTTAGCATAGTCTATAGGTTGTATTTATGGAAGGGTTTCAGTACAACTTGTTAGGTTGACTCCATATAATGCCTAGATGATGACATCCCCTTTTGGTCGTGGTTGGTCAGCTGTGATGGCTACAGGTGCACGAAATCCGAAAATCTTGAGCACAGTCTACAGGTCATATTTATGAAGGGATTTCATTGTAACTTCGTAGGATCACTCCAGATGATGTCCAGATAAATGAGAATGTCCCATTTTGGTTGCGATCATTCAGCCATGATGGCTGCCCGAGCCCAAAGCCCAAAAACCTTTAGCACAGTCTTCAGGTCATATTTATGAAGGGATTTCATTGTAACTTGGTAGGTTGACTTCATATAATGTCTAGATGAGAAAAGACCCTTTTGGACACCATTAGGCAACTGTGATGGCTACAGGGGCCTGAAGCCCAAAAACCTTTAGCACAGTCTACAGGTGATATTTATGAAGGGACTTCATTGTACCTTGGTAGGATGACTCCAAATAATGTCTAGATGAGAACACCCCCATTTGGTCGCAATCATTCAGCTTTGATGGCTGCCCGAGCCCAAAACCTTTAGCATAGTCTATAGGTCATATTTATCGAAGTATTTCATTGTAACCTGTAAGTTTGATTCCATATAATGCCTAGATGATGACATCCCCTTTTGGTCGTGATTGGTCAACTGTGATGGCTTCAGGGACCCGAAGCCCGAAAACATTGAGCACAGTCTACAGGTCATATTTATGAAGGGATTTCATTGTAACTTCGTAGGATCACTTCAGATGATGCCCAGATGAGAATGTCCCCTTTTGGTTGCGATCATTCAACCATGATGGCTGCCCGAGCCCAAAGCCCAAAAACCTTTAGTACAGTCTACAGGTCATATTTATGAAGGGATTTCATTGAAATTTGGTAGGTTGACTTCATATAATGTCTAGATGAGAACGTCCCCTTTGGACACAATTGGGAAACTGATGGCTACAGGGGCCCAAAGCCTGAAAACCTTTAGCACAACCTACAGGCCATATTTATGAAAGGATTTCAATGTAACTTGATAGGATGACTCATTTTGGAATAATTTCACTGTAACTTGATAACTTTCGTTAATATACGTTAACTGTGAGGGCCACATACATTGACTCTGAGGTCATATTAACCCACCCCTCATCTCTTTAGTACAGTGTACACCTCATAATATTTTTATCAATACAGGGAACAGAAATGAACATATTCCCAATTATCACAATTCTTGTCTTATTTCATAATCCTTTCATAAACGTTGAACATTATCCTTTTCATCAAAGACAACACACAAGTTAAGCTACAGTGTCATTGACACTTTCATTTAATATTATAAAGCCTACCTTGACATCCAAACATTAGAGAATAAAAAATCCAAGATTCCTTAAAGTATCCAATAGGTCTACAGAATTTCACAGAACATGTTCACTTGAATAACAAAAAAAAATCTCAAATACAAGCCGCCTGTGCAGTTAAAAAAAAACTGAATGCTAAGTGGAAAGCCCTATTGAACTGAACTGTCCAATCACCCCACCTGTCCAATTTTGGGACTCAATTCAGAAAGTGTTGGACTGCACGCACTATCAAAACAAAGTGTCAAGCTAACTCAGACTTTCCTGTTATAACCACAGTTTTTTCAACATTTAACAGTTATATTAACGGTCTTTCATAGGTATTGTGTTGATGTTGTCATGCAGTGGCAGTTGTGTTGACAAAAATCTAAAAACCTCAAATGTAAAATTAATTGACTGAGCCCTCAAATTCAGAAATTTTGTGATAGAATAATGTGTGACATCATGTGTCTTTTTCTTATTAGTCCCCTACCGGCATTGCCGGAGAGGACTATATATAGGTTTGCACTCTGTCCATCCATCAGTCTGTCAGTCCATCAGTCTGTCAGTCACACTTTAGTTTTCCGGACTTTTTTGGGGAAATGCTTCAACCGAATGATTTCATTTTTGGTAACCTACTATAGAACGATGACTTACAGATCAAGTTTGAGTTTCATGGTGAATGCATTATTGTTGTGTGAGTTTTGGCCCGTGGAAATATGGAAAAGCACCAAAATATCACTTTTCCAGACTTTTTTTGGAAACTCGTCAACGGAATGATTTCATTTTTGGTAAACTACTATAAACAATGACTTACAGATCAAGTTTGAGTTTCATGCTGATTGCATTATTCTTGTGTGAGTTATGGCCCTTGGAAATATGGAAAAGCGCCAAAATATCAGTTTTCCTGACTTTTTTTGGAAACGCTTCAACGGAATGATTTCATTTTTGGTAACCTACTATAGAACGATGACTTACAGATGAGGTTTGAGTTTCATGCTGATTGCATTATTCTTGTTTGAGTTATGGCCCTTGGAAATATGGAAAAGTGCCAAAATATCAGTTTTCCAGACTTTTTTTGGAAACGCTTCAACGGAATGATTTCATTTTTGGTAACCTACTATAGAACGATGACTTACAGATCAAGTTTCAGTTGCACTCTGTCCATCCATTAGTCTGTCAGTCAGTCTGTCAGTCACACTTTAGTTTTCCGGACTTTTTTTGGAAATGCTTCAACGGAATGATTTCACTTTTGGTAACCTACTATAAAACGATGACTTACAGATCAAGTTTCATTTGCACTCTGTCCATCCGTCAGTCTGTCAGTCAGTCTGTCAGTCACACTTTAGTTTTCTGGACTTTTTTTGCAAATGATTCAACCGATTGATTTCATTCTTGCTAACCTACTATAGAACGATGACTTACAGATCAAGTTTGACTTTCATGCTGATTGCATTATTCTTGTGTGAGTTATGGCCCATGGAAATATGGAAAAGCACCAAAATATCAGTTTTCCAGACTTTTTTTTTAAACTCTTCAACAGAATTCATGTTGATCACATCAAGTTTATAATATTTGCATAATTATTAATCCTTATTAGTCTGGTAGGGGACATTGTATTGCTTCAGCGATACGTGAGCTTTTGTTCATTTTATTACCGGTAGATTTAAATGGATTCGGTGGGTTTTTTATTTCTTATATTGGTGAGTAGTAAAACACTTAGAATTTCTCAAATTATGAAGGCCAAAACGTCCCCTTCCAAGGGTCGTTTCGGCCCCGAGGACGTTTTGGCCTCGATGTTTTCCCCAAAACCTTTTCGTCTTCGGTTTCAAAAAAATATCAAGGCCGAAATGTCCCGGGCCGAAACGTCCTGAGGATAAAATTTCCCAGGGTCGAACTGGTAAAGGGCCAAAACGTCCCACTCCCTTTGGACTTAGTGCATTTTTGTAGCAAGTTATCCCTTTTGCACTCTCCACCGGGTATATTTTTGAATTTCCATAAAAAGGATAAAAAGACCATTGCCACCAGCCAGGACCGTCAAACTTAGTGCATTTATGCATTAACATCTTCCTTTGGCATGCCTCAGAGGACCCATTCATTATTGGGTTGTTTTGAAACTTCATATGCTTATTCGGGGTGACAGAGATAGGAGCTATCAATTTTCTTTTCATTTCTATAAAAAAGGATGGCTGTCCGCAACAATCTTTGAATCTATTGCATTTGTGCATTTACATTCTTTTTTGACATGACCTACAGGGCACATTTTTTGTAGGATTGTTTTTGGACTCATTAGGCAAAACCTCTACATGTACATTCATTTCTGTGAAAAAAGTTGCCATTTACAATGACCTCTGAACTGCATTTGTGTACCACCATTCTTCCTTCAGCCAGCCTTACAATTACATTTAAAATGCAAGGATTGCTCTGACATTGGCACACACAGTGCTGTTATTTTGAAGTTTCATTAAATAACATTGGGACAATGATCTTCAAATTTACCATTTCAAGTTTGTCAAGCTGAGCTTCAGTGTCATTGACACTTTCATGTTGTTGTTGTCTGATAATAAAATTTAGTGTGATTTATAAGTGATTTTATGCAGAAAAATAAACTTTCACCCTTTTGGGGTGGGGCGCTGTTTGGGAATGGGTCCATGGGGTGATTTTTTTTTTCTCTTTGCTTTAAAATGAGTTTTAATCCTTTCCTAACAAATCGGCTGCATCTGCCTGCATAATTTACAAATTAAGCAGTTGAATAAAAATAGATTTTTAAAAATATTTCTCGAGAATTCATTCCAATGAGGGGTAACACGATATGTGTTTCTTGAAAGTTTTTGAAAAAAGTGAAAGAACAATAATTAGAATAATAAATTTTGATAACCTGTGTGTTGGGTAAAGGGTTAAAGGGGTTTGAGTGATTTTATGAAAAAAAAAACCCAATTCACCCTTCCCAATCCCCAACCTCACCCCCACTCCCCTAGCTAAATTAGATTAATTATATTAATGTGGATATTGAATGTGACCTTATTTTTCCTTGGTCGGACAATTTGATCAGGTGAGTGATTAAGGCCTCTTGGAGTCTCTTGTTTTTCCATGTAAATCTTTGTTATTTTCAGTTGTCAGAATTTGCATTTAGGTCAGCATTGAAACTTCAATTCCTCCTATTGCAGGGGAGTTAATTTTTCATATGTTATTTTTGGCCACAATCATTTCTGTTAACCTTCATAGTCTTGACATGTTTGGGTTTTTTTTTTTTAATTTAAAAAAAAAACCTTTTTGCCCCAAATGACTTTGTTTTAGTTGTAATTCCTAGTCAGTTTCTTTTAATCACATTGCCCCCTGGCTTTTTTATTGCATTTGTTCATTTTTTTTTAAATTTTGAGTCAAAATTTTTTTATCTGCTGATTTATTCATTTTTAGCTCACCGAAAGGAGCTTAACTTATCACTGGCCGTCCGGCGTCTGTCGCCCGTCGTCGTCCGGCATCGTGAACATTTTTCAAACGACTTCTCCCCTGAAACCACTGGTCCGATTTTCACGAAACTTCATGTGAATGTTCATTGCTATACTGCAATTCACGTTTGTTCAAATGAAATGGCCAGGTCCCTTGGGGGCTCTGTATGGGGCATAACTCTGATAGAGCCATATGAATTATAGAAAAATTATTAAAAAATCTTCTTCTCCAGAACCAGCGGGCAGATTCTTTTGATACTTGGTATGCAGCATCTTGATATGGGTCTGATTCAAGTTTGTTCAAATCGCCCCCCTGGATTCATATTTGAGCTCACTATAGAAGCCCAAATTCGAACTTAGTGCATTTCAGGCAAATTTCTTAAAAAATCTTCTTCTCCAGATCCAGCAGGCATAATCTTTTTATATTTGGTATGCAACATTGTGGGGTGGGTCTGATTCAAGTTTGTTCAAATCGGCCCCCTGGATTCATATTTGGGCTCAGTATAAAAGCCCAAATTCGAACTTAGTGCATTTCAGGCAAATTTCTTCAAAAATCTTCTCAAGATCCAGCAGGCAGAATCTTTTGATATTTGGTATGCAACATTGTGGGGTGGATCTGATTCAAGGTTGTTCAAAACGGCCCCCTGGGTTCATATTTGGGCTCAGTATAGGAGCCCAAATTTGAACTTAGTGCATTTCAGGCAAATTTCTTTAAAAATCTTTTTCTCAAGATCCAGCAGGCAGAATCTTTTGATATTTGGTATGCTACATTGTGGGGTGGATCTGATTCAAGTTTGTTCAAAACGGCCCCCTGGGTTCATATTTGGGCTCAGTATAGGAGCCCAAATTTGAACTTAGTGCATTTCAGGCAAATTTCTTTAAAAATCTTCTTCTCAAGATCCAGCAGGCAGAATCTTTTGATATTGGGTATGCAGCATGCTTAGGGGGGTGAGATTCAAGTTTGTTCAAGCCAAGTCCCTGGGTTCATATTTGGACTCACTGTGGTAGCCCGAATTATAACTTAGTTCAAAATGAGGAATTTTCTTTAAAAATCTTCTTCAGACCCAGCAGTCAGAATGTTTTGATATTTGGTATGCAGCATCTTTAGGGGGGTGAGATCCAAGATTGTTCAAACCATGTCCCTAGGTCCATATTTGGGCTCACTGTAGGAGCCCGAAAGACAACTTAGTTCAAAATGAGAATTTTCTTTAAAAATCTTCTTCAGTTCTAGCAGTCGTAATGTTTTGATATTTGTTATGCAGCATCCTTAGGGGGGTGAGATTCAAGTTTGTTCAAGCCATATCCCTAGGTCCATATTTGGTCTCACTGTGGGAGCTTGAATTGTAACTTAGTTCGAAATGAGGAATTTTCTTTAAAAATCTTCTTCTTCAGATCCAGCAGTCGGAATGTTTTGTTATGCGGTGTGTAGCAGCCTTGGGGGGTGGGGGGGATGGGGGGGGGGGGTGAGATTCAAGTTTGTTAAAGCCAAGTCCCTGGGTCCGAATTGGGGAGCCCGAATTATAACTTAGTCAATATGAGGAATTTTTCTTTAAAAGTCTTTTTCAGATTCAGCAGTCAGAATGTTTTGATATTTGGCATGCAGCATTCTTAGGGGGTGAGATTCAAGTTTGTACAAGCCAAGTCCCTCGGTTCATATTTGGGCTCACTGTGGGAGCCCGAATGATAACTTAGTTCAAAATGGGGAATTGTCTTTAAAAATCTTCTTCGTCAGATCCAGCAGATGAATGCTTTTGATATTTGTTAAGCAGCATCCTTAGGGGGGTAAGATTCCAAGTTTGTTCAAGCCATGTCCCTAGTTCCATAAAATTTGTCTCTCATGACTTCATTCTTTTGTAGTGTTGATGAACCATGTCTAACTGAATGTGACCCCAAATACTTCTTTCAACCACTTTGTTTGAATCACTTTGCCCGGTGAGCGATTAAGGCCCCTTGGGGCCTCTTGTTTACTTTGCAAGTGATATGGAATTTGCTTGATATAGCTATCTTGGTGTTTGTCAAAGTAACTGTATCAAAGCGGAATGATGGTGATTAGTCAGGCTTTTCCTTCACAAAATGTAAGAAGTGCCTATACACTGCTTTTACAATTGCAGTGGAATAATTATCCATCATGTCATTGAGTATTAATGTAGTCAAATGATGAGTTAAAGGAAACGTGTTCATATTGTGGCAAAAAATTAAAACTCTTGGAGCATTGATTACCATATAAATTCATGAAAAGTTATGGAAGTGTATTCAAAACTAAAATTTTGTGAATTTGTTTTAATTTTGTAATGTGATGATGATGAAGAAAGACAGAAATCCTATTTGATTTCAAACTCATAACATCATCATAATTGCAGATCATAATGCTTTGTCTTCTACTTTCTCTCAAAGAGTCCTCAATACTGGTTATGGAGCAGCAGGTATATTTAATAGAAAAGTCCTAAGAATTATTTTAGAAATTTCTGTTCAGCCCATGTGCTATTACAGGTCAATCTGTAGGAATGTGTAGGAAACATATGGTAAATTGTTAATGTTTGACAGTGCACTGAACAGATTTATTTATCAACCAGTATGTCGTTACGTGGGCTTCACTGTTATACTTAGAATTTATTATTTGGTCAGTTTCATGTTGGATGAGATATCAGCCCAAGTTAACTTTTTATCAGCTTGAGACTGAAGGTTGAAGGCTGATGTGAAGTTACAGAGTGCTGATATCTCGGCCAATGTGAAACCAACTAAGTAATAACCTTTTGATTTATCTACAATCAACTTAATTTGCAATTTAAACAGAAAAATGGGGGAAATGGGCTTTATGTAACAGTATTGTTAGATAAATGTATTATCATGATCAAATGCATGTCCTGCAATTTGTATCAGATTCTCGGTCATGTTTACAATCAGATTGCAACTCGTCCTGACAGGCTCATTGCGATCTGATTGTAAAGATGACCTCGAATCTGATACAAATTCCAGGACATGCACATGGTCATGATAATGTATATTTATTAAACCAAAATAAATAATTACAGAAGGTTCTCAGATCTGTTACAGTTTCTGCTGGTGTTATTGCTTCTCATTCTTTTTATCAAGTCTAAAGTTTCCACTTCTCCAAGTTCAGCTATTTGAATATCTCAGATTCCCCTCCTGGAGAAGTTGCAACATTTTGATAGCTGAATTTTCTCTTCTCTCACTTTGACAAATCTCGGCTTATGACTGTGAATTTTAGTTTGCATTGAATTTTCTGTGCAACACACTTCTTTGTTTTCTTCCTCCACCCAATACTCATGTCAATAATTCCTCGTCATTCAAACACTCCCCTTCAAACCACTATTTATGCCCTATAAAAACCGTTTTCCTGATTGCGTTTGATGAGTAATCTTTAACAGTTTGAATGTAAATAATCTGGATGCACCTACAAATGATGCATCAAGGGGAACAACTCTGGCTTGGTTCATATCAGCCAAGATCAGAATCATATCAGCCAAGTTTAAGTCATATCAGTCGAGTTTAATAATGGGCATTTCTGGGAAAGAAAATCATACCTAATAAATAAAGATCGATACTTAACTTATGACTAATGCTGCTTTTTCTCAGAGTTTCTTTCAAAAAGTTGTTCATGCTCTGCTTTAACCCTTTACCTAACGTAACAGACAAAACCGGCCAGCGCTATTCTCAAAAATCGCCAATTAATTTTCATTATTTTTTTCATTTTTTGTCTCAAAAACATTGGTTATGACCCTTCATTGGAACGAGCTCGTCGAGTTCATTCCAATGAGGGGTCATAACCTATGTTTTTGAGACAAAAAATGAAAAAAAATAATTATTCAAGAATTATTTTTGCAAGTGTCGTCTGCTTTTCAGGTTAGGTAAAGGGTTAAGACACTCTATTGAAAAAGGCTTATGGAGATCACATCATTTTATCATCAGAGACAATGAGTCATAATACCTGTAAGTAGAGCAGTGGTTGATTATTATGATAAACAAGTTCTGTTTTACTGATTCAATAGGGCCTTGTGTCCAGTGAGGTGTGGGTCCTCTGAGAGTGGAGAATGTAAGTAGAAATTCCCATTGGGCACCCTTGGAAGCAGAGCAATGCTTGTTTACTGCAGTAAACAAGTTCTGCTTTACTGGTAAAATAGGACTCCGGAATCAACACCATTGGCTAAACTTGACTTCATCCCAATGTTATGGTCCTGAGATAGCCAGAGATGCTAAAAGTGATCTTAAACACCAATAAATAATTGTAAGTAGAAATGATATGTATAAACTTAACTTCATACTTGTGCAGGGGTTATGATGCAGGCATTGTTGCCAAAAGTGGTTGTAATTAGTTGGGTACAAATAGCCACATTCGGGCTGCATTAAAAAATGCTGGTGCTCCAGTATCAAAAAGTTCATATTCTGTAGATGTGCTTTATATTTTCACATGGATTTGTCTCGATACAATTTTAAAAAATTGTAACCAAGCGAATCTGTTTAGTTAAATTTTTGGTTGTGTTTTCTGACCTATAGTTTGAGGAAGTCAGTGCAGCCTGGGGAGGTGCATCTTTCTCATTAGCACAATAACTTCAACAAATATCAATGGATTTGGACAGTATCTGTATGTGAGATTTCCACGTAATCCTTTGATATCCAATTTGCATGTATACGATTGGTCAAGGTGAGTTTTTCATAACTCAATTCATAATAAACCTGTTGAGTGAATGTTTCTGCTTTGTCTCACCCATTTGTTAAATAAAAGAGCATGAGCGTGTCCAATAATACAATTAGACTGAAATTGCTTGAAGTGTGCTGTTAGGTGTTATTCACAAGGGTCGTGTTCACAATGCTTTTTCTCTTCAGTATTTAAGACAACTTGTATTAGCCTTTGTTGAAAATAATAAGACTTGTGTGCACAAAAATTGATATGACTGTAATGATATACATGACAGAGACTTCGGTCATATAAGGGCACATTATAAAACAAGTAAACATTCTGAATTAAATTATAGCAATTGAAATTAATTATCTTTTGCTTTATCGAAGTATGAATATGGGATGGGCATGTTTTGTATGACTTGCTCGCACTTCATGCAACTTGTCATACCCATCCCATATTTATACTCCAATAAAGTAACAAATAATTCGTTTCAACTTTTTATATAAACAAATTAGCAATACCAAAATTAATGCAGCACTGTTCATGTTAAGTACCATAAACAAATAAGTGAAGAGTCATGAAACATAACAACCCTCCTTTATTCAGTAAAACAACACAGCCTGTTCATTTGTTTTTAAAAATTGTTGCGTTTCCCCTAATAATTAGCACAATATATCACTAAGAGATGGCTTTTGATCCTCAGTTGATACTTACTCAAAGTTTGAAAACCTTATCATCAAAAGGTCAGAAAAAGACTATATATATTAAAAACTGGTTGTAGTTGAAATGACGACTCCACTGATAAGCCTTTACTTGACAGGTCTATACAATTTGTCCATCACTTCATACAGAAATTGCTGAAACTTTCTTTTTTCTTATTTCTCTTTCATTACATAGTTCATTACTTTGTGTCGGAGCAGCCTAGATGAACTTCGGCGAATTATTTTGTCAGACTCTATAGCTTTGATTGGTTGAGTGCCAGAACCCCATATTTACACCCCACTGAGAAATACTGGTACAGTGGACCCCTGTTGATTGAATAGCTCACTTTGCCAATAAAAATATTCAATTATCACAAGTTTTCAGTTAGCATGGATTTGGCCATTTCTCAACATATTACAAGTTTTTTGTATTCAATTAACAGGAGTTTGGTCTATAACCTATATGAAATTAACAGGTCAAATTTGTACTGGAGTTGTTATATTATAATTCTTAATACTCAGTGGATGTGATTCATGTGTAGCTAGAAGCTAAATATTTTCTCTATATGAATTTTGTTTTGTTACAGTTTATTAGGGAATGTTCCATAGGCTCACTCCAATAAACTGTGATAAATCTATATGAACAAATTCTGTTTACCAAAAGTAATATTGCAAACTTATTCTCAAATAATGAAAATGTTAATGCTGTTGACTCTAATTTATTTTACTGGGTTCACATCTGTCCCAAAATTTGTTGAATGTCCTTGATTTCAAATGTAACCTGTCAAGGCCTTGATAGAACTTGAATTGAAGCTTTTTCCTGAATGACTTGACATGTAATTAAAAATGGTTAAACTACAAATGCTTGGACACACTTTTAATAATGTGGTGATTGCTCTGTGGTGAGAGACGGCTACAAGATTAAGTCCCTCTACTAAAAAGTCATCTGTAAAGTCATCTTTTGAGGGCTAACACTAAAATAGATTCCCATTTTATAATAATCAAACTCCATTAATTTTAGGATAGACAATTAATTAATTTTTTTTTTCTCAGCAGTGAGTCTGCAGATTTGAACTATTAATTGCTGTGCCCTTTAAAAGAAGTATGTACTGGTTGCCTTTGAATTTAACATGGATGATGCTTCTCTATAGTAAGGGTTAAAATATGGAGGGCCCTGTGAGGCATTGAAATTCGTTTTGTTCAAAATCATCCCAACAATTCGATTTGATTCAAATCATGCTGATTTAGACATTTTTGAATCCTTGAGGTGTTCTCAAAATCCTACTTAATGTCTCCTCTTGAACTCTTCTTCAGTCATCAGATCTCCTGTACAGGAGACCTGATGGTAGAAAAAGAGTTCATGGAGGTTCCATTGCCGAAACTACTGTAATTCCATTTTGGAATCTTCGACATTTTTTATTGATATTTCCAAAGAGATGAGTTGCCGTTGCATACAATACTTAAGTGGAGACTCACAATATTTATAGTTGTAGGCAGGCCTGAAAATAAGCAATCTGTCATATGCAGAATGAGGTCCTAAGGGGGTGAATTTGCTGCTGCTATCCCAAACAGTGGGCCAATTTACCCTGTGGGTACCTCTTTCTGTTCAGGCCTGAGACCTTGATTCATATTGAGGTTCACAGAGGGTAAATTTAGTGATGGTACCCTGCTGTGCAGGGTAGCATCACTAAATTCACCCTCTGGGGACCTCACTTTGCAGATGACAGTCTGTTTATTTTCTGGTTTGGTTGTAAGAAGGTATGATACCTGCAACTCGAAGAGTCATGATATTTGATTTTAAATTAAACAATTCAATTCGAAATTTGATTCAGGCTTCGATTTCATCAACAATTTTATACTCACAGCACCCTAGGTTAATAAGTCCTTGAAAGGTCTTAAATTTCTATAATACAAAGAAAGTGCTTAAATTGGAGTTGAGATGGTGCTTGAAGGTATATGAATTTCATTTCTTAAAAATGTGCAAGGAACCCTGTTTTAGGCAAAAGTTATAAACAATTCTTTTGATTTTTAGCTCAACTTTGACGTAAGTCAAATTTGAGTTTATGCCATGACCCGTCGTCCGTCTGTCCGTCAACAATTCAATATGGCTCAGGCTAGAGGCTGTATTTATGAGCTGATCTTTACGAATCTTCTTGAGTACCTTTGTTATCTCCATGGGACGGGAACGAGTGTTTTTGGGTGCGGTCTGAAATTCAAGATGGCCACCAGCAGCCATTTTGTACTTTAGTTAGTGCAATCAGTTTTTAGCTCATCTTGACAAAGTCAAGCTGAGCTAATCTCATCGCTCTTCGTCTGTGGTCTGTCATCCGCCATCCATCGTCTGTCATCCATCATCCGTCAACACCATGTTTTGGTCTTCTCCTCCAAAGCCACTCGGCCAATTCAAGTGAAAGTTTGTGTGAGTGATGGTCCTAAAGGGGCATTTCATTTTTGTTCAACTCAACACGCCCAGCCCCATAGGGAGGGAGTGGGGGAAAATGCTCCAAAATATTTTTAAAATCTTCTTATCAAGAACCAGTGTGTACAATGACTTGATATTTGCTATGGAGCTTCCATATGAGGTGTAGAATCAAGTTTGTTCAAACGAAGTTCGTGAAGTAATATTTGGCTTTGTAATAGGAGGGGTAAGATTTTTGGCCCCGCACAAAATTTCTATTTTCTGAACCGATGGTCTGGTATGAACCAAATTTGGTTTGTGGTATTATTGGGTCATAGGTACTTGACCCATGCAAAAAAAAAAATTCCTGCATCCCCATGGGAACCCTGGGAGCTAAAAATAGAAATATTTTCAAACGCCCATATTTCCCAAACCACACAGAACAGAGAGCTGTTATTTGGTATGAAGTATCCTTAGGACCAGTAGAATTGAATGGTAAAAAAAATTGCCATCGGTTATGTTAGGGTGTTCTGTAATGTGCATCGAAAAAATGCTGAGTCAGCATATTTGCAAAAATTTTAAAAAAATCTTTTCTCCAGAACCAATCATCAGAATCTTTTGATATTTGGTATACTGCAGTCATAGGGGGGGGGGGGGGGGGGGGGGTCAGATAAATGTTTGTTGAAATAAAGCTCATTGGTTCATATTTGGGCTCTCTACAGGAGCCCAAAGTTTTAACATAGGGTAATATGGGGAATATTCTTTAAAAATCTTCTTCAGAACCACCAGTCAGAATCTTTTAATGTTTGGTATACATCATTGTTATGAGGGTCAGATTCAAGATTGCTCAAACCAAGTCCCTAGGTTAAGCCCAAATTTTATCTTTGTTCAATATGGAGGGTAATTTAAAAAAATCTTCTTCCTCAGATCCACCAGTCGGAATGTTTTGATATTTGGTATGCAACATCTCTAAGGGGGTCAGATTCAAGTTTGTTCAAATCAGATCCCTAGGTATATATTTGGGCTCACTATGGTAGCCCAAATTTTTACTTAGTGCAATATGAGGAAATTTCTTTAAAAATCTTCTTCAGATCCACCAGTCGGAATGCTTTCATATTTGGTATACAACATCTCTAGGGGGGTCAGATTCCAGGTTGTTCAATTCGAGTGCCTAGGTTAATATTTTGGCTCCAGATGTGAACATGAAATTTAACTTAGTACAATATGAGGGAATTTCTTCAAAAATCTTCTTCTTCAGATCCACTCGTCAGAATGCTTTCACATTTTGTATACAACATCTCTAGGGGGGTCAGATTCAAGTTTGTTCAAATCGGATCCATAGGTTAATATTTGGGCTCGCTATGGTAGCCCAAATTTGAACTTAGTGCAATTCGAAGAAATTTCTTTACAATTTCTCTTCTTCAGATCCAACAGTCAGAATGCTTTCATATTTGGTATACAACATCTCTAGGGAAGTCAGATTCAACTGTGTTCAGATCAAGAGCCTGGGTTAATACTTGGGCTCTCTATGGGAGCCGGAATTGGCCATTTTGCTGAAGAATTAAAAATTCTGTATTCAGTACCCTCTAGAGGTGTGTAACTAAGATTAATCCACATAGGTTGTATCAAGGGGCTTCATAGGGGAGCTCTACATTTTACTTTATGATCAACTGAAGAAAAGGCATGATGCCCAGATTATTTTTGTCACTCCTGAGGGACTCAAGGATTGACAGCGTAGCCTATGGAGATGGCTTGCTTAATGTAGACTCATTCTTGGACTCTGTTTAAATTGTGTTCTGTTCAAGATGAGCGCTTCAGGCCCCATGGGGCCTCTTGTTTGTACAGAACTTCTGTATGAAAGTTCTGATTCGAATAAATTTTTGTCTGAAGGTTTAGTAACATGGAATACATCACATATAATACGGGTTTTTTTCTCATGCAGAAATTCTGCAAATTAGATGAACTTTGATTTTTTCAGTGCTACTTACACACAGTAAGTACACATGTCAATCTGGCTCAGGCTAGGGGCTGTATTTATGAACCGATCTTCACGAAACGTCTTGGGTACCTTTGTTATCACCTTGGGACGAGAATGAGTGTTTCTGGGTGCAGTCCAAAATTCAAGATGGTGGCCAGTGGCCATGTTGTACCGAAATTAGGTCCAAACAGTTTTTTGTACACAACTTCTATACGGCTCAGGCTAGGGGCCGTATTTATGAACTGATCTTTAAGAAACTTCTTGGGTACCTTTGCTATCACCCTGGGACAAGAACGAGTGTTTTTGGGTGCGGTCCGAAATTCAAGCTGGCCGCCAGCAGCCATTTTGTACCAAAATTAGTGCAATCAGTTTTTAGCTCAACTTTGAGGAAGTCAAATTTGAGCTATTGTCATGGCCCGTCATCCGTCTGTCCATCCGTCCGTCCGTCTGTCCATCTGTCCATCCGGCCGTCCGTCTGTCTGTACGTCAACAATTGGCTATGGCTCGGGCTAGAGGTCGTATTTATGAACCGATCTTTACGAAACTTCTTGTGTACCTTTGTTATGACCCTGGGACGGGAACGAGTGTTTTTAGGTGTGGTCCGAAATTCAAGATGGCTGCCAGCGGCCATTTTGTACCGATGATGCAAAAATCAGTTTTTTGTACAGAACTTCTGTATGAAAGTTCTGATTTGAATAAAGTTTTGTATAAATGTTTAGTACCATGGGATACATCACATATAATACAGGTTTTTTTCTCGTGCGTAAATTATGCAAATTAGACTGACTTTGATTTATTTAGTGTTACTTTCAGAGCTGTAAGTGCCAAGCTGCTATGGCTTGGGCTAGAGGCCGTATTTATGAACCGATTTTTACGAAACTTCTTGGGTACCTTTGTTATGACAGTGGGACGAGAACGAGTGTTTTTGGGTTTGGTCCGAAATTCAAGATGGCTGCCAGCCGCCATTTTGTACCGACGATGCAGAAATCTGTTTTTTTGTACAGAACTTCCATATGAAAGCTATGATTTGAATAAATTTTGGATGAATGTTTAGTACCATGGGATACATCACATATAATACAGGGTTTTTTCTCGTGTGTAAATTATGCAAATTAGACTAACTTTGATGTTTTTTGGTGTTACTTTCAGCACAGTAAGTGCAAATGCCAATACGGCTCAGGCTAGAGGCCGTATTTATGAACCAATCTTTACGAAATTCCTTGGGTACCTTTGTTATCACCGTGGGACGAGAACGAGTGTTTTAGGGTCCGGTCCGAAATTCAAGATGGCCGATGGCAGCCATTTTGTACAAAATTTGGTGCAATCAGATTTTTGCACAGAACTTCCATATGAAAGCGCTGATTTGAATTATTTTTTGTGTGAATGTTTAGTACCATGGGATACATCACATATAATACGGGTTTTTTTCTCGTGCAGAAATTATGCAAATTAGATGAACTTTGATTTTTTCAGTGCTACTTACACACAGTAAGTACACATGTCAATACGGCTCGGGCTAGAGTCTGTATTTATGAACCGATCTTCACAAAACGTCTTGGGTACCTTTGTTATCACCTTGGGATGGGAACGAGTGTTTCTGGGTGTGGTCCAAAATTCAAGATGGCTGCCAGTGGCCATTTTGTACCGAAATTAGGTCTAATCAGTTTTTTGTACACAACTTCTATATACGGCTCAGGCTAGAGGCCGTATTTATGAACCGATCTTTACGAAACTTCTTGGGTACCTTTGTTATCACCGTGGGATGAGAACGAGTGTTTTTGGGTGTGGTCCAAAATTCAAGATGGCCACCAGCAGCCGTTTTGTACCAAAATTAGTGCAATCAGTCTTTTGTGCAGAACTTCTGTATGAAAGTTCTGATTTGAATATATTTTTGTATGAATGTTTAGTAACATGGAATACATCACATATAGTACGGGTTTTTTTCTCGTGCAGAAATTATGCAAATTAGATGTACTTTGATTTATTCAGTGCTACTTATACACTGTAAGTGCACATGTCAATACGGCTCGGGCTAGAGGCTGTATTTATGAACCGATCTTCACAAAACTTCTTGGGTACCTTTGTTATCTCCTTGGGACGAGAACGAGTGTTTCTGGGTGCTGTCCAGAATTCAAGATAGCTGCCAGTGGCCATTTTGTACCGAAATTAGGTCCAATCAGTTTTTTGTCACAACTTCTACACAGCTCATATTTGTGAACTGATCTTCACGAAACTTCTTGGGTACCTTTGTTTTCACCTTGGGACAGGAATGAGTGTGTTTTGGGGTGCCTTGTTATCACTGTGCTATGAGAACAAATATTTTGGGGTTCAGTCAGACCCACTCTGGGACTCAAAGATTTTTTTCTAGTTTAGCATCTGACTGTCACCCACCTTTACAATACTTTACCTATACATTTGTTACAGGCAACGGTCAGTATTTATGTACAGACCGTTACAATACTTTATATGTACCTTTGTTATCAGGTCATTACCTAGATGTTTGTCATTGCTGTGTCACATACTATACATGTACATGTCTTTGTCTTGACAAGTTGAGCTACAGTGTCATTGACACTTTCATTTGTACAGAACTTCTGTATGAAAGTTCTGATTTGAATAAATTTTTGTATGAATGTTTAGTAATATGGAATACATCACATATAATACAGGATTTTTTCTCATGCAGAAATTATGCAAATTAGATGAACTTTGATTTATTCAATGCTACTTATACACTATATGTGCACATGTCAATACGGCTAGGGTTGGAGGCTGTATTTATGAACCAATCTTCACGAAACTTCTTGGGTACCTTTGTTATCACCTTGGGACGAGAACGAGTGTTTTTGGGTGCGGTCCAAAATTCAAGATGGCTGCCAGTGGCCATTTTGTACCAAAATTAGGTACAATCTGTTTTTGGTACAGAACTTCTGTATGAAGGTTCTGATTTGAATAAATTTTGTAATGAATGTTTAGTAACATAGAATACATCACTTATAATACAGGTTTTTTTCTCGTGCAGAAATTATGCAAATTAGATGAACTTTGATTTATTCAGTGCTACTTATACACAATACTGTGCACATGTCAATACGGCTTGGGCTGGAGGCTGTATTTTTGAACCGATCTTCACGAAACTTCTTGGGTACCTTTGTTATCACCTTCGGACGAGAATGAGTGCTTCTGGGTGCGGTCCAAAATTTAAGATGGCTGCCAGTGGCCATTTTGTACCGAAATTAGGTACAATCGGTTTTTTGTACACAACTTCTATACGGCTCAGGCTAGAGGCCGTATTTATGAACCGATCTTTACGAAACTTCTTGGGTACTTTTGTTATCACCGTGGGACGAGAACGAGTGTTTTTGGGTGTGGTCCAAAATTCAAGATGGCCACCGGCAGCCATTTTGTACCAAAATTAGTGCAATCAGTTTTTTGTACAGAACTTCTGTATGAAAGTTCTGATTTGAATAAATTTTTGTATGACTGTTTAGTAACATGGAATACATCACATACAATACGGGGTCTTTTCTCATGCAGAAATTACACAAATTAGATGAACTTTGATTTATTCAGTGCTACTTATACATAGTAGGTGCACACGTCAATATACAGCTCAAGCTAGAGTCTGAACTGATCTTCACGAAACTTCGATACCTTTGATATCACCTTGGGACAGGAACGAGTGTTTGGGGGTTCTTTTGTTATCACTGTGCTATGAGAAAAAATATTTTGGGTTTAGTCAGACCCACTCTGGGACTCAAAGATTTCTTTTCTAGTTTAGCATCTAACTGTCACCCCACCTTTACAATATTTTACCTATACATTTGTTACAGGCTACGGTCAGCATTTATGTACAGACCGTTACAATACTTTGTATGTACCTTTGTTATCAGGTCATTGCCTAGATGTTTCTCATTGCTGTGTCACATACTATACATGTACATGTCTTAAACACGTTGAGCTACAGTGTCATTGACACTTTCATTTCTTATTTCAGACACTTTTTTTTATTTTACTACCATTACTATTTTTATTACTTTATAGATAATTTCATCAATTTCTTCATTCATTTTAATTATTAGCCCAACAGGAATTTGCTAATGATAAGTACCATTTATGTATATGCTTTTTCATATTCATGTCGCACGGGGTAATGTTTTAATAATATTTAAGGCCAGAAAAAAATTAGAAATCTATTTCTCAGCCTTTCCATGCGATAATTTTCAGTCCTGCTAATTACCTTTTTGTTTATTCCTTGCGAAGAGACATTATGCTTTTGTAAACTCTCAGAAACTGATGTCACATTTACATCAGGGTTCGTTTTATTTATTACAAAAATGTTAGTGAATCACTTGTCTCTGGTTGCTTTTGCATGCCAAATATGATTATAAAATTATTCATAAAATACACACCCAGGCTCTTAATTTTATGGTAATATTCTTGTTCAAGAAAACTTTGAAAGCAAGTAAATATGTTTGAATTGCCCCGAAATTGCTAAAGCCTATTTACACTGATGTCAAAATACCAAACTTTTGATCAGCCAGTTTTTCCCACAATGCAATTAAAAATTTAAAAAATTCAGTTTTGTTTGACACAGCTCAGTGTGCTCTGTCAAACAAGATTGAAATTGTTAAATTCTAAAAAACTTTGCTGCTACACATTTTGTTACTTGTGAAGAGGGTTAAATTTTATAGTTTACCAAATTAGCAGGGCTGCAATAGTGAATTGACATCTGTTCAAAATATTATTACACCCTGTCTTTTTTGTCTTTTCAGGGTTAGTAACCAACTTTAACTACCTGATAGAACAATGGTCAAAGTATTCAAGTGACAGCACTTGAATACCTCTTGTCTACTGAGTATACCCTTGTCCATGCATTTTATTGATTGAAACAAAAGACAGGGTGTAAGTCTGTTACCTACCTTGCAGGAGGTATTCATGGATTTGAACAACATAACAGCGACGCGTAACACCTTGCCACTAAATGGCTCATGTCACTGTCATTTTGTTCATATCCATGAATAACTCCAGTTAGGTTGGTAACTATTACCAACCTAACTAATTTTTTTCATGTAAACAGTTTACGACATATTGTTACCCGGTTGGGGGCGCGGAAAGATCAGCCAACAACAAATAATAAGTGATATTTTTTATTACTGGGTCTATTTTTTCTTATTTTCTTTTTTCTAATGACTTTCTAAATATTTCTGATGTTCATTTTTTCTCTTCCAAATCCTTCAGTATGTATGGCTATGCTGGAATGTAGTCACTTTCAATATCCATGGCTCTAAGGTGATTGCCAAACAAAATTGTCTTGTTGAACTTTTACTACTCCATTCTTGTGCATTCTCAGATTAGATTAAATCCAGGTTTATTTGTTCAGTACAACTTAAGATAATTTTTCAGCATCTATGGCTATATCCTCACTGCAGTTGGACTTTTTGTTCTTACATTTTTATTTCAATATTCTGTAATGTAATTTTGTTTAAAGGTTTATTTGTTCACTGGTGTTGAGGTAACTGTCATTATCGATTGCTACATTGGAAATGAAGTTCGCTTTTAATAACTATGGGTTCGTGAGAGCCATAAGACAGACAGTTCTTATTCAGATATCAGGCTTCCCTTTTTTGTATTTTATAAGTAAATTCGAGTTTAGGTTTATTCACTTATTGGTGTTCATGGTCACTTGTAAGTTCACTTCGAGTCTGCATAGTAGGGTACCTGCTCTTAGGTAGTTCATTTTGATGCCATAACTACAGACTAACTGTTTGTATAAAAGATCGTTATAAGAAGCATTGTTCATGTTGCAGATTTGACTTCTTGTATTTCTATCCAAATATTAAAAGGGCCACTTTCTTTTTTATTCCTTTTCATAACATTGCTTGCGATGGGTTATAAGCAGAAAGTGAAAAAACATAAAACAGAATTTTATCAGCATTAAGTATATTTGGCTGCTTTATGGGGAAAAGATTTGGCACACAAATATCTTCCATATTATGGCAATAGTAGATTGTACTTATTAGCAGATTTCTTATTTTAACCCTTTGAACACGAACAGCCACTTTTCCGGTATGGGAACAATATACGTCATAATTTCATTAAGTAGAATGGCAGCTAAATGAATTTTGGGGGTAGACTAATCAATATTTTCAATGTGCAGCCAAATAATAATATGGACTCTACCAATTGCTGTTGGTGAACTGACATGGACGATACCACTAAGGTTCAAAGGGTTAAATTTGAATGTTAGAGTTATAATGAAAATGAAATATTCTCTGTTCAACTTTATATTATATAGATGACCTCTAATCATTTGCAATTGGATATGAAATTTCTGTACCGAATTCACTAAAATTGATCTGAGAAGTTTCCTGAGGCTCAGATTGATTATAGTGAACGTGATTAAGAAATTTCATGTCAAATAATGACAAATTTGAGATTTTTTTATCACATGATTTGTAATTTAACTGTTTATCTAATGTAAAGACAAAAATCAACAGAATTGTATTTCTTTTCAATTTTCACCTCAAAAACATAACTTATGGCCCTCATTAGCTCATTCCAGAGAGAGGTCATAAGCTATGTTTACATGACAAAAATGAACATTTTTAGTTATTCAGGAAATGCTTTCTGCAAATGTCATCTTCTGTTTGTATTAGGCAGACAGTAAATTAAAAATAAGAGATTAATTCAATTCTCCTTCTGAAACCAACTTACAGTGACACGACATTGACTTCTGATGTCTTTCCTGTGTTAGATGGATTGTGAACAATATTTTCCGTAATTAGCTATTTGATGGTGATAAATGTAGTTATAAGGCCCCACAAAGTAGATCTTCTGTTTCTCAGGCCATTTTTTGTAAAATTGCATGTGGGTGGGCAGTTTTTATTTTATTTTTAGTCGAGTTTTGACGAAGTCAAACTCGATTTATAGTTTGATGAAGTGGCGGGCGTAAACAATTGGTTTCCAGGCAATAACTTTAGTTCTATTTGATGCACCTTTACCAAAATTACACCAGAGGTTACCCTATAGGAAACGAAGACACCTATCGATTTTAGAGTCTCGCACCCCAAGGTCAAGGTCACTGTTACTATAAATAGAATATTTTGTGACAAATTGGTTTCCGGGCAATAACTTTAGTTCTATTTGATGCACCTTTACCAAACTTATACCAGAGGTTACCCTATAGGAAGGGAAGACACCTATTGATTTCGGAGTCTAGGACTCCAAGGTCAAGGTCACTGTTACTATAAATAGAATATTTTATGAAAAATTGGTTTCCGGGCAATAACTTTAGTTCTATTTGACGCACCTTTACCAAACTTATACCAGAGGTTACCCTATGGGAAGGGAAGACACCTATTGATTTCGGAGTCTGGGTCTCCAAGGTCAAGGTCACTGTTACTATAAATAGAAACTTTTGTGAGAAATTGGTTTCCGGGCAATAACTTTAGTTCTATTCTGTGTATCTTCACCAAACTTATACCACAGGTTACCCTATAGGAAGGGAAGACACCTATGGATTTCAGAGTCTGGGGCCCCAAGGTCAAGGTCACTGTTACTATCAATAGAATATTTTGTGACAAATTGGTTGCCGGGCAATAACTTTAGTTTTATTTGACGCACCTTTACCAAACTTATACCAGAGGTTACCTTATAGGAAAGGAAGACACCTATTGATTTTGGAGTCTGGGACTCCAAGGTCAAGGTCACTGTTACTATAAATAGAAAATTTTGTGACAAATTGGTTTCCGGGCAATAACTTTAGTTCTATTTGAAGCACCTGTACCAAACTTATACCAGAGGTTACCCTATAGGAAGGGAAGACACCTATTGATTTCAGAGTCTGGGACTCCAAGGTCAAGGTCACTGTTGCTACAAATAGCTTATTTCTTCAGAATTTAATGTCAAAACTCAACTTCTGGATCTGTGATCCTCTTGCTGGATTTTTTATTTTTGTAATGATTTCTTTGCCATCTAAAGTTCATGTTCTTAGTTTGTTTTTATGTTTTAGGCCTCATAATCTACAAAATAGCATGGGTGGTGGTGTGTTTCGTCCCTTGAGTGCAAGAAGGCTTTACAATCCTAAAGCATTGCAAAACCTTCTCGCAATTCAATGGACAAATTTATCAATTTTTTTAACTTGGTTAAAATATCAAACACAAACCATTTAATTTTTATTTTTAGCTATTGGGATGAGTTTGGATCCATCATCCCGTCCATCCATCCATCCATACACAATTCCTCTAGCACATCCCACAGACCGCAGCTCTCACCTGATCAGTTCCAAATTTCATGCGTGGCTTTGGGGCAATGTCTAGATGGGAGCTAATGATTTTTTGGGAATTTTGTTGAAAAACATGGCCACCAGTGCCCATCTTGGATTTGGATATAAATTGTCCAACAGTTCCTTTTGCACACCCTACAGGCTACACCTCTCACACAATTAGTCTCAAATTTCATGTATAGCTTTGGGGTAATGTCTAAATGGCAGCTATCAAATGTTTCTGAATTTGGTCGAAAAACATGGCCGTCAGAGGCCATCTTGGATTTGGCATATAAATTGTCAACCATCCCATTAGCACACCGTACAGGCCACATCCCTCACCCCATCTTTTTTTAAATTTCATATGTAGCTTTGGTGTGATGTCTAGATGGGAGCTGTCAAATGTTTCTTAGTTTTGTTGAAAAACATGGCCAGCAGTGGCCATCTTGGATTTGGCATATAAATTGACAACAACTCCATTAGCAGACCCTATAGGTCGCATCTCTCACCCGATTTTTCTCAAATTTTATATGTAACATTGGTGTCATGTCTAGATGGAAGTCCAGTTTTTCTGTATTTTGTTGAAAAAAGATTGCCACCAACTGGCCATCTTGGATTTGACATATAAATTGTCAACAATTCCATTAGAACATCCAACAGGCCCCATTCTTCACCCGATTTTTTTCAGATTTTGTATGTAGCTTTGGTGTGATATATTTTTTGTGGAAACTTGAGTGAATGGCTTGGCATAACCGGAGCTTTCAACTTAGTTCAGTCCCTTCTTGGACAAGTTGAGCTGCAGTGTCATTGACACTTTTATTTTAAGTTTGCATTGGTTATAAAAAGAGAGCATGCAGCAGCCAAAAGGACCATGTGGGTGGCTTGAGAAACAGATTTTTAACCTTTTTTAGGCCCAAAGATTCTCTCTATGAATATAGAAAAACTTCCTTGATGAAGGTTTCGGTGTGATCTCCTCCTTTTGTAATTTTTTAATTGTTTTGTAAGCACTGCATTTGGTCACATATTATCTTTGGAAGCACAGTAGTTAGCTGTAAATTCAACTTTCTAAATTTGTCAATTTGATAAGTAAATATCCTTAATAAATATAAAAAAACTCATATAATGAAAAGTTGTGAGAATGATTGGTTAGCATATAAAAACAATTTTACTTTGGAGATGGAACTAGTGAATGTTTTTTCAAACACAAAAATGGCAGTCATTTTTGCTACAGGAGATCACTTCATTGCTTGATTTAATACTCTGCTTCATTGGAAGTCTGCAAAAACTTCTTTTTTCAAATTTCCTAGCTGATTGTGGAACTCAGAAACAAAGGCAGGGTTTTCTAATGAGTGAGAAGACTTGGCCACAAGCAGATGTTGAAATCTATTTGATGTATACCAAGTTAACAGTGTTCTCTCACACAGTGTATGGTTTTGACACGAAATTTCTTGCTTTTCTTCCTTTATTTTGAAGCACTTGACCACTGGATCCTGCTCCATAAAATCCACAATTTCATTTCTTAACCCATCTTTTGTTATGGTTACTGAGATTTTATAAGAAGGTATTCAAGTGCTATGGGAGCATTGAGGCTCATTGGTTAGACCATTGGACTTTTAAGCAAAAGGTTGACATTTCAATCCTGACCCATGCCATCTGTGCTGTCTCCTTGGGCAAGACACTTAATCCCAACCGCCCACAGAGTTGTATTGTTTTAATCCCAATTGCCCAAATAGGTTGATGGTGCACTTGGCTTTAACCACTACTTCTGCAGGATTAGTAAGTTGGAGTGTCTGGTAGTTGCTTGCTACTGCTCACTGGTTCTCTGTGGTACTGCACCTTCCTCCAGCCACAACACTGTCTGGTATGATATGACCCTGGTTGTTGAAAGTATCATCAAACACCAACAAACAACATTCAAGTGTTATGGTGCTTTGGCATATTTTATGTTCATGATAAAAACCTTTCTAAAACATCTAGGCACGTTCTAACAAGCCAGAAATACATAGACTGTCATCTGCAGAATGAGGTCCCTAGAGGGTGAATTTAGTGATGGCACCCTGCACAGCAAGGTAGCATCACTAAATTTACCCTCTGTAAACCTCATTCTGAATCAGGGTCTCGAAACTAAACAGAAAGAGGTACCCAGAGGATAAACTGGCCCACTGTATGGGATAGCATCATCAAATTCACCCCTGCGGACCTCATTTTGCAAATGTCAGATTGCTTATTTTCAGGCCTGCTTTCCAATACTGAGGACAATGAAGGAACCTAATAAATTAAAGGTCATTTGTCATAAGACCAGGCCTGAATATAAGCAACTTGTCATTTGCAAAATGGGGTCCCCAGAGGGTGAATTTGCTGATGCCATCCCATACAGTGGGCCAATTTATCCTCTAGGTACATCTTTCTGTTTTGGCTGGAGACCTTGATTCAGACTGAGGTTCACAAAGGGTAAATTTTGTGATGCTACCTTGCTATGCAGGGTAGCATAACCAAATTAACCCTCTGGAGACCTCATTTTGCAGATGACAGTCTGCTTATTTTCAGGCTTGCATGATACATCTTATCCATGGCCGGTGGCTAAGTATGTGGCTTCCTATGGTTCTTGATATGTCCAATCACTTTCTGACAGTATGAATTTCTGGGTTGATCCTGTCTCAGCATCCCATTCTATGGTTAGGATGGCATAATGTGTCCTCTGTATAAAGGGCGACACGCTCAAGCAGGCTAAAGATCCCCATGTAGTATTTAAGAAGAGTGAGGCCATTAAGTTATTACTACTTAGGTAATTCCTCATAACCACAGACATTGGGCGAGAGAAAGCTGTTAATATAAGTTGCAGAACTCTCTTACCATTCCTTATAAAGTAAATTTTTTTAACCCACACTAATGTCAGAATACTGTAATGTCAAGTGGCGGGGCAGGGTGGCATTGTGGTAACCGGTTCTAGTCAGATTACCGAAATTAAGCAACGTCAAGCATGGTTTGTCCTTGGATGGGTAACCATCTGAGCGATCGATTTGGACTTCCGCATTGTGTCCTTGGGCAAGGCACTTAACCCTGATTGTCCACATGGGGGCACGATGATGCTGTGCACTAAGGCATACTGTACGTTGATGGTGTGCATGTCTTCAACCAGTCTAACCCTGCCTGTTCTACAGTGCAGAGTTACGATGTTGGGGAGCTGGCAGCTGTTTGTAGTTGCTCAGTGGTTATCTCCGGGTACTCCAGCTTCCTCCACCCATAAAACTGTCACCAACACGATATGACCTTGGCTGTTAAAGTGTTGTTAAACCTTAATAATAATAATAATAATGGCAAGTGGCAGATTTTGCCCATAATGCAAATAGGAAGTTCACCAATTCAGTTTTGTTTGACATGAGCTTTGTCAAACAAGATTGAATTGGTTAAATTCTCAGCTGCATTGAGAAAATATTTGAAGTTTATATATTTTGACATTTGTGTTCTGGGAGTTAAACTAAACCAAACTGATGAATGAACATTGTCTTTTATCTTTTTGGAAACAAAGGCTTGAGAAACAGACTTTTAGGTTTTTAGGCCTTGTGGGAATAAGTTTGAATATTGTCATCAGTAAATTTTAATAATGTGATACATAGTATTGCTTATGAATGTCATAATTTGTGTTGTTTTGTTTTGTTTAACCACACCTTTCTAATATTAAGGTAACACGCTAAGACATAACTTTAGTTGTGATAACAGGTTTCCTTTTTTATATGTTCATTGCTGATCTTGGAGACAATAGATTTCTATTCTTTTTTTTATTATTTTTATTCTTCTATCTTTGACAAGTCACAAATTTCCATCAAAAGAAATATTAAAGAAAAAAAATATTGGTATAGTAAGGTTATGTGTGATAATTCTTAACCCATTCAGACATATGTGTGCTTCTGTATTTATCACACTCCTCCCATGTAACAATCAGTCTACACAAAAATTGAACTAAAAGCACTTTTCAGCTGGATAATTCTTGTGTTTCCTTCATTAACAGTGAGACAACACTGTTAGATGACAGGGTACCAACCCTAATTTGCTTTTTAATTTTTAGGGCGTTCAATTGGTCAAAGCCAGTTGATGCTGATCAGTGTCATGGTCACGATGATCAAACTTCAAATATTGATTAAACTGCAGGGAATAACACAAAAAACACTTTTTAAATCGCTAATAAGTTTAGAACACTCCATCATTATATGACCAGTTGTGGAAAGTATTTGTTGAGGAACAAGCAGTCAGAATGTTATTTTTATTTTGTAGATTTTTGACTCAAATCTGATTGTTTAAATATCCCGGGTAAACAAATCTGAATGAGGAACTTGGAATTTCCAAACGATCTTGACTCCAGTGCATTCGACCAATGATGACGTGATTTATTTAGACATGTTCCTTCTCTGTTTATGATGGAAATGAAATTGAACATGTTTTATATCACCACATGCGCGATACAACTTCGTTTTTATCATAAGGCAGAACAGTGGAAATCACATGTTTTACATTAATAGGTGTGTGATAATATGCTCAACTTGGAGGCTGCCATTTTCATGGAAGTAAGAAGACCATTTTGGGAGTTTGGGCCTTAAGGTGTTGGACCTGGAATGGGAAATTACATCCTGTTAAAAGGCCAAAATGATCTCTTCCAGGCAGAAACATTCGATGGCTCAAGGCCAAAATGTTCTTTTTCCTTGGTAAACACAATATTTAGTTGGTGATAATGTATTTTCATGATTTCATGACTTTTGATCATTTGCAAACAAACTCGGGCAACACCTTTCTATGGCCAAACTATGGGTTGTTCTGCAAGAATGCTCTCACGGCACCATGGGAATGATGTAGCCTTGCATTGTCATCCATGAATACAGGGCGAGTAGCCAACGGATGGTTGTCAAAATGAGGAACGACAACCAGATTGCGAATGTACCGGATGTACTGATGACTGTTGAGATTCTCACATACAGTCACCATATCAAGTTTACAGTCATGAGAGAGGCATCCCCAGATCATTACTGATCCTCCACCATAAGGAACAGTAGGTCTGATGTTCCTGGGCACTCAAGCAGTATTTCTATGCCTCCACAAGCTCATGCGATCATCTGTGACGTGAAGTAGGTAGGAACCTACTCTCATTTGACCGAGGGACTCTCCTCCACGTCCATGAGATTCCAATGTTGTCATGCTATACACCACTCCAAACATCATCTTTGATGTTGATTGGATGGAGCTGGATGCTTGATGACCCTTCTGGACCTCATGCCCAGTGCTTTGAGATGGTTTTGGACAGTTCTGTTGAACAAATGCCTGTTGGGGAGCCAGAGGCATTTCAAAACCTCACTTGAAGCAAAGGGTTCACACCTAATGAGGTGTGCCTGACTCCGATCTTCCTGAGCAGAGGTCTTTTGGGGTTGTCCAGGCCTTGGTCAGTCCTTAACATCATTGATTTGTTGATATTTTCTGACAAGTCTGCTGATGACAGAATGACTATAGCCAAGTTGCCTTCTAATAGCTTTGAATGACATGCATGTTGCATGCATGCCAACGATTTGCCATCTTAGTGCCATCATCTTAGTGCCATCTTAGTGCCTCTGACAGTCACCTTCTTTCCATGTCAGCATTTATTGTTAAAAGAAGTGACAAATTTTCTTATTTTATACCCAGATGATGTGGATGATAGTGTTTTTTGTGGCATTCGTGGGAAGCATGCTTCATGTGACGAGGGGATGTGTTTGGGTACGCTATCAACCAGAAACATCATGTTTCACTAGATGAAATGTACTGCAAGACATAGCAATCATTAAGCCATAGTAATCAGCAACTTCTCTGTCATGAAACATTTCATGGAGCTCTGTCAAACAAGAAATTATATACTGAATGCCTGTAGAAATGTCTTTTGAACAAAGGGAATTTGGTGATTGTCAGGGTTATTTCTCAGTGTATCACAAGATATTTTATTCAATTAAGGCCTAAAAAAAGTTTAAAATCTGTTACTTATCAACCTACCTCACAATTGTTTGCAACAGGCTTGCTCTACAGTGGAAGTCCCTAACTCGGAAGTATACTCTCTATTTTGTTCTTTCCCAACCGATTTGAGAAAGAAAAAGTGGTGCAAAAGCACCAAGACAAAATAAGCCAAAACTGGGCCGAGTGCGGCCGGCGCACACCCAATAGGAGACACTCTTCTCTGTACTAATCCACAGCTTTCCGCTACCAGTGCGCAGACGTATAACCAACGTGTCATTCTTTTTTCTTCCGCCATCTTGTGAAGATGCGTTTTATTTTGCTCATCAACAGTGATACCTTTTGACTCAATGTTGACGATGTTCCTGTGTTTTTGTATACTCTCTCAATTATGCATCATATTTTTCATGATATATCTCTCTACCCATTTCGCACATGATCTTTGGATTCCGTGCTGTTATGGTCTCGTGTTCATTAATGCTAACCCTTTGGGTTCTGCTTTTTTCTGAGTTAGGTGTCAGCTGGGGGCTGTTGGGGCTGCTTTTCTCCCCTCTGTTGAAGGTCGAATTCTGCCATTTTTTCCCCTTTTGGCTGTTGGGGTACTTTTCTGTTCCCATCAGGCCTTTATTTCCTGCCACCTTACTCTGGTAGCTGGGGGTGTCCTGATTTATTAGTCCACTACCAGCATCCCCGGAGGGGGCTATAGGTTTGCTGCACTCTGTCCATCCGTCAGTCTGTCAGTCACACTTTAGTTTTCCGGAGATTTTTAGAAACGCTTCAACGGAATGAATTCATTTTTGGTAAACTACTATAGAACGATGACTTACAGATCAAGTTTGAGTTTCATGCTGATTGCATTATTCTTGTGTGAGTTACGGCCCTTGGGAATATGGAAAAGCACTAAAATATCAGTTTTCCGGAGTTTTTTTGGAAACGCTTCAACGGAATGATTTCATTTTTGATAAACTACTATAGAACACTGACTTACTGATCAAGTTTGAGTTTCATGCTGATTGCAATATTCTTGTGTGAGTTATGACCCTTGGAAATATGGAAAAGCGCCAAAATATCAGTTTTCCAGACTTTTTTTGGAAACGATTCAACAGAATGATTTCATTTTTAGTAACCTACTATAGTATGATGACTTACAGATCAGGTTTGAGTTTCATGCTGATTGCCTTATTCTTGTGTGAGTTATGGCCCTTGGAAATATGGAAAAGTGCGAAAATATCAGTTTTCTAGACTTTTTTTGGAAACGCTTCAATGGAATGATTTCATTTTTGGTAACCTACTATAGAACAATGACTTACAGATCAAGTTTCATTTACACTCTGTTCATCTATTCGTCAGTCTGTCAGTCAGTCATACTTTAGTTTTCAGGATTTTTTTTTTAAATGCTTCAACCGAATGATTTCATTCTTGGTAACCTACTATAGAACGATGACTTACAGATCAAGTTTGAGTTTCATGCTGATTGCATTATTCTTGTGTGAGATATGGCCTTGGAAATATGGAAAAGCGCCAAAATATCAGTTTTCCAGACTTTTTTTGGAAACGCTTCAACGGAATGATTTCATTTTTGGTAACCTACTATAGAACAATGACTTACAGATCAGGTTTCATTTACACTCTGTCCGTCTATCCGTCAGTCTGTCAGTCAGTCATACTTTAGTTTTCCAGACTTTTTTTGGAAATGCTTCAACCGAATGATTTCATTCTTGGTAACCTACTATAGCACGATGACTTACAGATCAGGTTTGAGTTTCATGCTGATTGCCTTATTCTTGTGTGAGTTATGGCCCTTGGAAATATGGAGTGCCAAAATATCAGTTTTCCGGACTTTTTTTGGAAATGCTTCAACGGAATTCATGCTGATCACATTTTTATTTTATAACAGTTGTATAATTATTAATGCTCATTAGTCCGGTAGGGGACATTGTATTTCGTCAGCGATACATGCACTCTTGTTTTTTCTTTGGGTTCACCTTCCCATCTACATTACTCTCACCAGATATGCCAAGGACTATACCTTGCGGGCGATGTTGTTGCCTTAGCATGTTGAAGATTCCCATGATTCATGCTCCACTTGATATGGGTGTGGTTCTTGGTCTTCCACCTTTTTAGCTTCAGTCTGTCATGTAGTTCGGGCATGTGCCGTTCCTCCCACATCTGCAGGAAGGGGAACTCAGTCATTCAGGGCCTCCCAAACCGACTCTGTCTGGAGAGAGTTCTACCACCTCGGTGGGGGTTTTGAAGTCTTTTCTGGAGGTGGATCCCACGATAGCTGCCGACTTTCTGGTGAAGAGATGTCTGGTTCAGGGACTGCTGTCCTCCTTCAGTCAACATCTGAGGCTGTCACTAGGGTTGTAACTCCTCCTTTGGAGCCGAGTTTGGTTCCTCTCTATGCTTTTCCGCCTTTGTCAACAGCTACTGATGTATCCACTCCTGCTGCTGCTCCATCAGTAACATCACAATTTCAGTCAGCCTCAGGTTATCTCTACAGGAGTCTGCAGGGATTTTTGCTTTCTGCTTCATTGGACGTGGTTTCTCAACCTTCCCTGACTTCAACTCGGCAAAGTAGGACGAGGTTGCCAGCTGGTTCCTCTGCATCGGTCTCCCAGCCATCGGATCAAGCATGTTTTGCTTTGGCTTCAGATGTCCATGGTGGGGTCCACCATGGACTTGGTTGTGCTTCCGTCTGCACATTCTGGTCCTTCGGCCAGTTTAGCTGGACCAGTGCAATCTACAGTCTGGACTTTCTGCCCCTCAGAGGCCCACGGTGACTCTCCTGAGTTCGCACACTCCATATCTCCGTGGTATTCATACCCCTGTCAGCATCTGCCTTCAGATGTTTCAGCTGCCACCCATTGTTCTGTGTTGGGTGTTCTTGAGGATCGTGTGACCCTTTGCTGGTCAAGAGGGTCAGATGTGAAGCCACTTTGCCTGGTCCTTCCCACATTGGACTGGCAGATTCGGGCCGTGAGCTTAGGGAGGCCCTCTCCTTGCTCATGCAGGTTCTTTCCAAGAGCCTTCCCATTGCCTCCAGCGAGGCAACTGGTGGTTTCCAGGCACCCTTGGTGGGGCCGTCTCTTGGGATTGGAAGCAGGCCACTTTCTGATCCCCATGGTGTTCCTACACCCTCAGAAGCTTCAGCTGGTATGCCCGAGGTGAGCTATGTGTCTTCTGACTCAATGGAGAGCCATCGGTCTTTTTACTTTGGGGCGGCTCTTGACTTGTGTTTGAGTTCCTTCCGGAGCTTAAACTGTCAGACCAGCCGGAGGTTTCAGCCAGGCCATGATCATCAGTCACACACCTACAGTCGGTGGAAGAACCTGCTTCTGGGCACCTTCAACCGTATCAGTTGGTACAGGTGGTTGAAGCTTTTGCAGCATTGGACTCTAAGCAGAGTTCCAAAGCTATGAAGACTTTGTTATTCACTAGGGCTTATACCTTTTTGCCCCCTGTGCATTATCGTTCCTACGATTCCACCAATCCGTCAGTGTGCCAGACGTTGGTCTTGGATCAGGACTCCTCCTCCCTCAGGCTTTCCATGCCCATGTCAGCCGTTATTCCTATGGTGACTTTGGAGTCCCTGTTGGCCCTATCCGGAGAGATGATGGGCATGCTTTCTCTCTCGGATCATGTCATCTCTTATCTGCCTCTAGATATGTTTGATGACATACAGGCTCCCTTGTGTATGATTTCTAAAGCTCTCGTGCATCTTACTCACACGCATGCCTGTAACACGTCTAATCTGAAATTAGTGTTGGACACTAACCATTCCCTTACTGAAGTTCAGCGCGCTGCTCTTTATTCCTCTTCTTTGGCAGGTCTGCGACTATTCCATGATTGCGGGGAATGAGGTCCTGCATCATTCCAAAGATCAGCAGCTGCTTCGCCAGCTTGATCCACTTTCTGTTGGAGGCAAGGGCCGTTCCAAGCCTAACAAGCACCCTCTGCTTCATCTGTGATGCCAAGGGATGATCCTCCTGCTTCTGCTTCTTCCTCATACTCAAGTGGTAAGGGTAAACATCGGCAGAACAAAGGGAGGTCTCAGGATCCTTTTACTAGCAGAGGAGGTGGTTTCTCCTCTCACAGGCCTCCCCAGGGCTCAAAATGAAGGTCCTCACCTCGATTCATCCCAGGTTGGAGGAAGGATATCAAAGTTTGCAGACCGTTGGGTCATGATCACATCTGATTCTTGGGTGATAGATGTTGTTCGGCGCGGTCTGCAATCATCCTTCTGGATGCACCCCACTCTGTCATTGGTGCCGTTTCCAACTCAAATTCCTTCAGACAGTTCACGTTGGAAATCTTCTGTCAAAGGGGGCGATCGAGGTTGTCAAGAACATTCATTCAGTGGGATTTTATTTCCTCCTATTCTTGGTGCCGAAGAAGGACAGCCGACTCCGACCGGTTATCGATCTGAGTACCCTGAACCAGTCTATCATTTCTCCCAAGTTCAGCATGGACACTTTCAGGTCGCTCCATTCACCAGGGAGATTTTGCTTCCAGAATCGACCTGCGAGATGCTTACTTTCACATTCCAATTATTCGGTCATCGCAAAAGTATCTCAGATTCCCTTTTCTGGGGTGAGTCTACAGTTCAAGGCCATGCCTTTCAGCCTCAACCTGGCTCCTTGGACCTTCACCCGACTGATGTCGCATGTGATAGCCTTTCATCGCACACAGTCCATGGTGATACTTCGGCATATCTGGACGATATCCTCCAGAGGCACTCTAATGCTGGTCCTTTGGAGTCTAATGTCGACACACTGTAGAACCTGGTTTCATCGCTAGGGTTCAGAGTCAACGAGGAGAAGTCAGACCTGGTCCCTTCTCAGTCATTTTGTCATCTGGGGATGGACTTCCGTACTCAGCTGAATACTGTGGCGGTTCCCCAGGCGAGAGCAGTGATTCTCTCTACTTTCATCCTGACTCTGACCCAGTCCACGTCTGCGACAGCTCGGAGTATTCTCCAGTTGATCGGTCTCTGTGGTTCGGTTACGGATCTTATTCCTTTAGGTCGGCTGCATGTCAGACCTCTCCAACCCTCTCTGCTCAGTCGTTGGAGGCCGAATGTTGATTCTCTGGATCTGGTGCTTCAGATACCAGCACCTCTCAGTCGTCACCTTCTTCCCTGGACGGATATTTAGTGAATTATGCAGGGAGTTCCGTTGGACTTGCCCACGTCTGATCATCTTCTGTCAGCGATCTTGGATGGGGCGCAACGTTGGCTCCTCCAGGTTCTTCCCATCACGGTATTTGGGACCAGGATCAGGCAGCTCTTTACATCAACCAGAAGGAGCTTCTTGCTCTTCTTCTGAGTTTCTGGCAGTAGATTCCCCACATTAAGAATCGTCAGGTCCTTCTGTTGTCTGACAGTTTGACAGTGGTAGCTTACATTAGGAACCAGGGCAGCACGCATTCGGTACCCATGTACAAATTGGCTCGGGATCTTCTACTGCTCCATCAGGCCATCAACTCCGGTGTGTTGGTTCATCACATTCCCAGTCGTCTGAACGTTGTAGCCGACTCCCTGTCCCGACAACGCAGGGTCAATTCCACTGAGTGGATGCTTCACAGAGCAGTGTCTGAAAAATTACCCCAGTGGATATGCGTTTTCTTACATACAAGGCGGCTTTTCTGATGGCTTTTGCCTCACCAGGAAGAGTTAGAGAGCTTCACGCCCTCTCGGTGGATCCGGCCTTTTTCAGAAGCTTCGCCAACAGTGTTACTTTTACCACTGATTGCTCCTTTCTGGCTGAGAATCAGATAACAGAAACTACTCTGCCTCCTATCTGTGTCAGGGCTCTTCCTTCAGTTGATGGTAAATGCCCTTTGTTCTGTCCGCTTCGTGCAATTCAAGGCAGTTTATTAGGAAAGACAGGAAACGATTCTTTCTGTCTCTTATCCCTGGTCGACAGAAGATTTGTCTTGCTATTCGAGTGTCATACGCTTGTTTGGCGAGTGACGATTGTATTACCAATTGCATTTCTGCCCATGAGGTGCATGCATTATCTACCTCCTGGGCTTATGCTAACTCCGGCAAGTTGTCAGACGTTATGCAGGCAGCCTATTGAAGAAATGCATGTACTTTCTCCACCTTCTACCTGCATCAGTTGCAGTAGCAGTTTGAGGACCTTTTTTTCTTTAGGATCTCTTTCTTCTGCTCAGGTTTTTATCAACCCTAGCCATTAAGCTATTTTTTTTTTCAGGGTCAGTTCCAACCCTGTGCTTGGTTACTGTCCTTTCTGTCTATGTGTCCCCCATTGCCAATATGCCTCTTCTCTCATTGTCTGTTTCAGTGTTTGTGATGCGATGGTTTTATGGGCCTTGGGTACTCTTCTTCTGTCCACGGTTTCAGTGCAGTCGGGTTATGCGTAGGTTGGTTAGGTGATTCCCTTCTCTTATTGTCTGTTCAGCCTGTTGTAATTGTGAGGTAGCTTCAAAAGAAATTTAAATTTTGTAGTAAATTTACTTTCTTATTATACCTACCACAATTGTTTACCTGGAGCCCCTCCCGTCTTCTTATTCAGGTAAGATCCTTCCTCCCCACTGATCACATATCTCCAGTGTTGGTGGATTCAAATAGAATGAAACGTTTGTTATATGTCTGTGCACCTGTATCAGAAAGAGGGGGATTAGTACAGAGACGAATGTCTCCTACAGGGTGTCCACCAGCTGCACTTGACCCAGTTTTGGCTTTTTTTTCTTGGTGCTTTTGCACCATTTTCTTTCCCAAATCGTTTGGGAAAGAACAAAATAGAGAGTATACTTCTCAGTTAGGGACTTCCACTGTAGTGCAAGCGTGTTGTAAACAATTGTGGTAAGTATAATAAGAAAGGAAATTTTCTATAAAATTTAAATTTCTTAGGCCATCACGCATGTTTTTTTGGCTGCTGCATGCTCTCTTTTCATAACAAATGCAAACTTAAAGAAATAAAAATTAAATAGTTTACGTCTGATTTTTTACCCAAGTTAATAAAATAGATAATTTTGTCCCTTGAGAGCAACAAGTCTTTGCACTGCTTTTGATGAGTTCATATTTAGCTAGCGTACAATACATGGAGAGTGGATTACCAAGGAAACTGCATCCTTCAGGCATTTTAGTGGTAGGCCACTCACCACACAGTGTGCATGGTCGATTATTGAGCTGTTATAAAAAAATCTTGTTTCTCAGGTAATTTTTTCTGAATATTTTGGCGAGGGAGAGAAGCTTTTTTCCTTTCTTCAACTGAAGCAGTGAAAAGTATGAAATGTTTTAGAAATTTGAAAAGATTACTCTCCTAGGAATCATCAGTCATTCAGTAGTTGTTTTTTATAAGTCAGAGTTTCCACTACATTTATTACACATCAAAGTTTGAAAAGGATTGGCTTTATTTAGTCAGTGTAGGTAGATTATGACTGGTTAAAAATAACACAGGTATTAAACAAAACTTCTTTTTGCAGAATTTCAATGATGAGAGAGGTGCCTGAGAAACAAGATATTTTTTAACTAGCTTTGTCATGATTTTCTGGCTATCTCTCTCATCAAAAGTCAATGTTATTTCTACTGTCATAGAAATTCTAATTGCAATACTATACCATGCAGAAAATGAAAATCTCTTTCGCACAAATGTGCAGAACGGAAATCGTTGATGGACTATTTTGAAATAGAAGCGAAATTTCACTCGAATTTTCTACAAATCGTGCAATGCAATTACAATTTGAATCGCTAGTGATAGCTGAAAATCATCCCTTGATTTCCAAGGTGTTCTATGTGCCATTAGCACATAGAACACATTGGAACTCAGGGACAAAATCGTAATACAGATTCCCTTCACAAATTTGGTTGGCAGTAAAATGTTTTCTTTTTGTTGATAGTTGTCAAATGAAGTGTCCTTCTAATAATTGTTTTTATAGATGTGAAGGCATGTAATAAACACAGAATGACACATGCATTTAAATGGGTTAATCGATATGGCAGTTGGGCCATCGCGGCCCCTCATTTTATCCTTCAGCACTGGCACTCATGCCATATCGATTAACCCATTCACACACGTGTGTCGTTGTGTGTATATATCCATTAACTTAAGTACTAGTGGTCTTGTGTTTTAATTATCCATGGAAGGAACTTTTCCTGCACATAACACCAATTTCTTTTTCAATTCCAGGATCTTGATGGGATAAAATTCTAACAATTACTCATGTTCAGACCTGACTTGTGGTGACATCTGATTTCTTGTGTTCATACCACATCACATTTTGAATTGAGGGAGGAGGATGTTGGTATGGGGGAGGGGGGTATGGATATCTTGTTGAAATTAAATGCAGCCAGTGGAAATCAAAAACATCAATACCATATCCAAAAAGAGTTTTTCAGATTCGAATCCATTTGGATGTAGGTATCTGTTATGTACAATTTTGTAAACTCAAAATAATTCTGCAACATGCTTGGTTTTTCAGTCATGGTGAATAACATATCTTTTTGTGTATCCTAAATTAAAGGAGATATTGTTGTAGTATGTGTGCTAAATGCAGACATTGACTGCTTGTGGCTTCATTAATTACTTAACAACTAAATAATTCATCAAGATTATATTAGGGAGAAATGCTTTGAAACAGCTTCAGTTTCTGTTGCAATGTTTTAATTGTAGTTAGACATTTTGATAGAGGGAATTGTTACTTGGATAGTCCAGTCAGAGATGGACAATTAGTCCCTGAATATTATATAACATGTTTTTTATGCCAGTAATGGATTGCTTCTAGGCTTTCCCTATGCATGTATTGTCAGGTTATCAGGTGAGAGCACGGGTAGAGCCTCACACACCTGATTCTTGGAGTCGACAAGATAGGATTCAACTTTCCACTTCTATTGACTGGTAATTATGTGTTTATTGCACCCACAGTCCTAGAATGCAACCTTTTAGATTAACTAGCTAGGTTTTACTGGTGCTTGATGGCATTGTGCCTCAAAAGAACATTTCTGATATGGCAACTGCATTTTATTAGCCCCGCCTGACAAAGTCAGCAGAGCTTTTCTGATATTGAGTTGTCCGTCGTCCATCCGTCCGTATGTCATCCGGCGTCAACATTTTGTTTGTCCGAGCCATAATTTCTTTACCACTGGATATTTTTTAACAAAACTTTTTAACAGTATGTATTGTCACTAGGCAGTGTGCCATCAATCATAATAAGGTCTGTATCCATCAAGGTCAAGGTCACAGGCAACATGGTAAAGGTAACACTCAGGAAAACGTCAACATTTTGTTTGTCTGAGCCATAATTTCTTTACCATAATTATGTATTGTCACAAGGAAGTGTGCCATCAATCATAATAAAGTCTGTTTCATCCATCCATCCATCCATCCATCCGTGATTACATTACGATACTTATGTGGCTTCAATTTGGTAAAACAGGATACTTATGTGGCCAATTTCTTTTATGTGGCTAAAGGGTTCAGCTGACCTTTTTAAAATGATCTGTTGGACATATCTAGCCAAAAGCCCCCCCCCCCCCCCCCCCCCCCCCAAATTGGAAGCAAAAATGTCCATGGACATGGAGGACATGGCAGTCCATGTCCAAATCCAAATATTATGTTGCTAATTATTCCAATATATTATGTGGCTAATTATTCCACTTTTCCACTGTTCTGAGCTACAGCTTTGCTATCAGCTGCATCTGGTTACATCTGATATAATTCCAACATATTCTGATTGTACAATGGTACATTTTGTTGCAATTAACTAGTTCATAGACACATAATATTCTATTTTTCAGCCACACAATAGTTAGAAGCCACATAATATTGGTTTTTGGCTCACCAACGATAGTTGTTTGAGTCTATGGCATTGCCCTCATGTTGGCGTCCGGATTCATACATTTTGAACTTTTGTGTGCAGGTTTTGATTTTTAGCTCACCTGACTTTCAGTCAGGAGAGCTATAGTGATCACTCACCGTCCGTCGTCTGTGAACATGATGTTTGCGTCTTCTCCTCCCAAACCGCTGAACCAATTTAATTGATATTTGAGATAACAGTTTGTTATGACATCGCAATTTGATTTTGTTCAAATCAAGTTGCCTCGCCCCTTGGTAGGGCCACACCCAAAAAGTGTGCTGAAATCTTAAAAAATCTTCTTCTCATGAACCAGCAGCAGCAGAGACTTAATATTTGGTGTGAAGCTTCCTTTTGAGGTGTAGACTCAGATTTGTTCAAGAGAAGTTTGATGGGATATATTTGGCGTCGTTATGGGAGGGGCAAAATTTTTGGCCCCGCCTAAAATTTCTATATTTTTATACTGTACCAATGACCCAGACATAGCTGGTGCTAACTCTTAAAATATAGGGCCAAACACAAATTTTGCCCCCCAATCCCCAAAATTTGCATCTAAAACTAAAGAAAACATGTCCTGAAAGGCCCTCCACACCTCGCCCCCACTGCGCATGCGCAGTGTCAAGGACGTTCCGAAATTGGCGCCATTTATCATTCTAAGTTTGGCCCTTCATCAGTTAACATCTGACTGATCTTTGTGCTTTTAAATCTCAGTTTAAATGATGCCAGACACATAAATATTAGTGAAATGTTGATTCTAAGGAGGATAGAAAAGGAGGAGAGGAAAAGAATGTGTGACAGAATATTATCAGGGCTGTAACTTAAAATTTTTTAATGAAATTATGTTAAGTTACCTATTTTCAAGGCAGCAGCCATTTTGTTGTCATTCTGATTATTTAGTTACACTGTTTTTTCAAGTGTTTTTCCTCTCTCCCTGTCCTTTAAGTTCCCCCTTGCTATTCTCCCATGCTTTTGGCATAGTTTCTGTAATTATTATTACTAAAATTTCTTGGGAGTTTTAGCTTAATAACAGAATGAATTCTGTTCTTTCCCCATGTTTACGTCTTCACCTACGGGTGGTTAGGCGTTGTGTTCTGCATCTACCATCTGATGTTCTGCAGTTTCTTCCCTGGAAGTCTCTGTTTTGCATCAGATGGTGTATTTTTGGTAACTGATTTCGGGCCTGGGTGCCTGGAGTCTTATTTTAGTGTTTTTACACTCATTGTTTACATTTACAACAGCCCTCTGTGTGAGGGGGGGATTTCTAAATAATAATATCTTTATGTTATTTTAATCATAACTAGATACATTATTATTGTTCGTAAGTGTTGAATAAATTGTTTAAAATATTTTTAAAATTTTTGTCCACACTTAGGCTTGGGATCCATTGGGGCTCAACGTTACTTTTCAGAAACTTGGGCTGTTCTGAAAAAATATTTTTTCAAAATATTTTGATTTCAATTATTTTTTCTATATTAATGGATCATATTATTATTATGTATTTTGATTGCCAGGGGTTAGTGCGAGTACCAGGACTTGTTTTCTTTTCACATTGAAAGGATATTGATCAATTGTTTTAAGAGGAAGTCTTCCTCTGACCTTATTATCATTCTATATGTGGTCAGTGTACTCGCATTAACTCCTGTTCTGTATCGTATGATTTCGATGACAATATGGGAAGCGTATGTCACGGTATGTTGTTGGGGATTTGGACACTCCGGTCCTTTCCCCGCAGGGTCACTCTACTTTATCAATTTCTATTTCAGACGATCAAGATTAGGGTGATGTATCTGTGATGTCTTCCAACAGTGTGCCTCCGTCGTCACAATTAATGAAGGGCTAGCGGAAAAGTGCTCATGTAATACGCCAATTGCCTAAGAGGACCCTAGTAGGTTCGACGGCCTTTGACGTCCGCTAGCTCGCCCGGTGTAGCGTCCATTCACCGAATGGTTCGGCAGCCGGGTTCGTCCGTTGCGGTCTAGAAGGAATTTTGGGGTGATGCGAACACTATAAAATTAACTTAATGCACACCCAGTGACGGCGGATCGGAGGGAGAACGGAGGAAGCCTTTTAGTCCGGTTCATAGCTCGTTCCGGTCCATCCGGACGGCAAGCGAGAGAGGCCCCTCTCTCGTTCAACAACATCTGGCCCCAGATGTTGTGGTACAATGTGTCGTTAGCGGAGCATACGTCCGTCGCTCGGGACGCTCCGTTGTATAGGCAGTCCGCTGAGACTGCTAAGGCTTCCTCTTCTCGTCAGCGCACACGACCGCACCTTGGCTGCATGACCGCCTATATATTACCAGCTTCGCCGATCAAGGATTCTTCGGCGACCAGGTCACACCATCCGGCAGCCAGGGATTCGAGACCGATGGACTCCGGACGTTCGCATAGGAAGTATGCGGGAGCCATCTGATGCGGAGCTGCCCTCGGCGAAGCACCGATAGACTGCGCCTCCGCAGGTCTCGATGCCGGACATTCTTGTGCACATAGCACAGCTTATCGCAGCATCCCAGCAGCCGACAGAAACGGTGTCGGATCGAGAATTATCCGACAGCGCTGGGTCGGTAGCCGGGGACTCGAGGCCTGCAGACTCCGGACGTTCGCATAGGAAGTGTGCGGGAGTCAACGTACACGGAGCTTCCAGCGGCAATGCATCGTAAGTCCGCTACTGCACAGGCCTCGGGAACGGACGTGCTTTCCTTAATAGCACAGTTTATCGCAGCATCCCAGCATCAACTGAATCTGTCGCATATATTTTATCCGACGATGCTGGGTCGGGACGCTCCGCGGAAGCGGGTACGGACGTCCGAAAGTTTCATCCGGTCCGACGGGATACCGAAAGGGATTCGGTGGATTTCAAGCTTTCCCTTTCGGAACAACATATGCTGCGATGCCGGATAAGAAACTGATAGCGTCGGTGGACTTAGAAATTTTTGGTTCGGTTCAGGGACATCGTCCCTCAGTTCCGACATAGTCCAATAATGTCACACAAACTTTCGAATTATTGAACGACGCTATATATATTATTATTTTATGCTTGCTATCCAAGCATTTCTGGTTTCTTGTTCGAAGAGTTATGGAGATGTCTTTCAAAAGTGTGCCTCTGTCGTCATAGTTAATGAAGAGTTAGCGGCAATAAGTGCTCATGGAATATGTCTATCGCTTACGGAGTGACATTCGCTAGCTCACCCGGTGTAGCGTACATTCATCGAATGGTTCGGCTGCCGGGTTCGTCCGTTGCGGTCTAGGAAGGAGATTTGGGTGATGCGAGCACTTTAATTACTTTAGTACTCACCCAGTGACGGCAGATTGAGGATAGATCGGAGGAAGCCAACAACATAGGGGACCGCATGTTGTGGTTCAGATATTTTACATTCGGAGCATATGTCCGTTGCTCGGGACGCTCCGTTATATTGACAGTCCGAGAGACTGTCTTTAATGCTTCCTCATCCTCACAGCAGGGCACACGACCGCACATTGGCTACGTGACCTCGAGTATCCGATCAGTTTCGGCATTCAGTGATTCCACAGCGAATAGGTCGCGCCATCCGGTAGCCAAGGGACACGAGGCCTATACACCCCGTTCGCTCGCATATTGGAAGTATGCACGGGGTAACGATCTCGGAGCTTCCTGCGGCAATGCATCGTAAGACCGCTGCTCCTCAGGCCTCAGTGACGGACGTGCTATCCGAGTTAGCACAGTTGTTTCGCAGCATCCCAGCAATTGACGGTTTCTCGGTCGAATCAGGAATTATCCGACGGCGCTGGGTCGGTGCGGTCCGCGGTTGCATCAAGCTACGGACGACCGAACGCTTTATAGGGTCCGACAGGATGGCGAAAGGGATTCGAAAGATTTCGAGTTTTCCCTTTAGTAGTAGTTTGGCCCTATATTTTAAGAGTTAGCACCAGCTATGTCTGGGTCATTGGTAAGTATAAAAAATATATAAATTACTATAAATTTTTTAACTTTCCGAACCGAGAGGCTGATTTGAACCAAATTTTAGGTGAGGGCTTATTGGGTCATAAGTATCTAATTTATGCCGAATTTTCTTTTCCCGTAGCCCCGTGGGAACCGCAGGAGCTAAAAATAGAAAAAAATTAAAACGCCCATATCTCCAAAACTGCATGGCACTGAGAATTTTTATTTGGTGTGAAGCTTCCTTAGGGCCAACAGAAAGGATTGGTCAAAAAAAATTGCCATCAGTTTTATCAAAGGGTACAGTTTCAGGACTTTGAAAAAGTTCTGAGTCAGCACTATTTAACACTGTAGGCAATGGGAAAAAGATTAAAAAATCTTCTTCTTCAGATCCAGCAGGCAGAATCTTTTGATATTTGGTATGCAACATTGTAGGGCGGATCTGATTCAAGTTTGTTCAAATCGGCCCCCTGGGTTCATATTTGGGCTCAGTATAGGAGCCCGATTTCGAACTTAGTGCATTTCAGGCAAATTTCTTCAAAAATCTTCTTCTCCAGATCCATCAGGCAAAATCCTTTGATATTTGGTATGCAACATTGTGGGGTAGATCTGATTCATGTTTGTTCAAATTGGCCCCCTGGATTCATATTTGGGCTCACGAAAGAAGCTCGAATTCGAACTTAGTGCATTTCAGGCAAATTTCTTCAAAAATCTTCTTCTCCAGATCCAGCAGGCAGAATCTTTTGATATTTGGTATGCCACATTGTGGGGTGAATCTGATTCAGGTTTGTTCAAATCGGCCCCCTGGGTTTATATTTGGGCTCAGTATAGAAGCTCGAATTCGAACTTAGTGCATTTCAGGCAAATTTCTTCAAAAATCTTCTTCTCCAGATCCAGCAGGCAGAATCTTTTGATATTTGGTATGCAACATTGTGGGGTGGATCTGATTCAAGTTTGTTCAAATTGGCCCCCTGGATTCATATTTGGGCTCACTATAGAAGCTCGAATTCGAACTTAATGCATTTCAGGCAAATTTCTTCAAAAATCTTCTTCTCCAGATCCAGCAGGCAGAATCTTTTGATATTTGATATGCAACATTGTGGGGTGGATCTGATTCAGGTTTGTTCAAATCGGCTCCCTGGATTCATATTTGGGCTCACTATAGAAGCCCGAATTCGAACTTAGTGCATTTCAGGCAAATTTCTTAAAAAACCTTCTTCTCCAGATCCTGCAGGCAGAATCTTTTGATATTTGGTATGCAACATTATGGGGTGGATCTGATTCAAGTTTGTTCAAATCGGCCCCCTAGACTCATATTTGGGCTCAGTATAGGAGCCCGATTTCATTCTTAGTGCATTTCAGGCAAATGTCTTTGAAAATTTTCTTCTCAAGACCCAGCAGGCAGAATCTTTTGATATTGGGTATGCGCCATGCTTAGGGGGGTGAGATGCAAGTTTGTTCAAGCCATGTCCCTAGGTTCATATTTGGGCTCACTGTGGTAGCCCGAATTATAACTTAGTTCAAAATGAGGAATTTTCTTTAAAAATCTTCTTCAGATCCAGCAGTCGGAATGTTTTGATATTTGGTATGCAGCATCCTTGGGGGGTGAGATTCAAGTTTGTTCAAGCCATGTCCCTAGGTCCATATTTGGACTCGCTGTGGGAGCTTGAATTGTAACTTAGTTCAAAATGAGGAATTTTCTTTAAAAATCTTCTTCTTCAGATCCAGCAGTCAGAATGTTTTGATATTTGATGTGCAGCATCCTTAGAGGGGTGAGATTCAAGTTTGTTAAAGCCAAGTCCCTGGTTTCATATATGGGCTCCCTGTGGGAGCCCGAATTATAACTTAGTTCAATATGAGGAATATTCTTTAAAAATCTTTTTTTTTTTAGATCCACTGGTCAGAATCTTTGGATATTTGGTATAAGCTTTTCTTAGGAGGAGCAGATGCAACTTGTTGAAATCAATTCTCTGGGTTGATATTTAGGCTACCATGTCAGGTGAGCACCCTCAGGCCCCTTGGGGCCTCTTGTATTTATGAAGGGATTTCATTGTAACTTCGTAGGATCACTCCAGGTGATGCCCAGATGAGATTGTCCCCATTGGTTGCGATCCTTCAACCATGATGGCTGCCCGAGCCCGAAAACCTTTAGCACAGTCTACAGGTCATATTTATGAAGGGATTTCATTGTAACTTGGTAGGTTGACTTCATATAATGTCTAGATGAGAACTTCCCCTTTTGGACATGATTGGGCAACAGTGACGGCTACAGGGGCCCGAAGCCCAAAAACCTTTAGAACAGTCTACAGGTCATAATTATGAAGGGATTTCATCATAGCTTGGTAGGATGACTCAAAATAATATCTAGATGAGAACATCCCCTTTTGGTCGCGATCATTCACCCTTTATGGCTGCCCGAGCCCAAAGACCTTTAGCATAGTCTATAGGTTGTATTTATGGAAGGATTTCATTGTAACTTGTTAGGTTGACTCCATATAATGCCTAGATGATGACATCCCCTTTTGGTCGTGATTGGTCAACTGTGATGGCTACAGGTGCCCGAAGCCCGAAAATCTTGAGCACTGTCTACAGGTCATATTTATGAAGGGATTTCATTGTAACTTTGTAGGATCACTCCAGATGATGCCCAGATGAGAATGTCCCCTTTTGGTTGCGATCATTCAACCATGATGGCTGCCCGAGCCCGAAGCCTGAATACCTTTAGCACAGTCTACAGGTCATATTTATGAAGGGATTTCATTGTAACTTGGTAGGTTTGACTTCATATAATGTCTAGATGAGAACATCCCCTTTTGGACACGATTGGGCAGCTATGACAGCTACAGGGGCCCGAAGCCAGAAAACCTTTAGAACAGTCTACAGGTGATATTTATGAAGGGATTTCATTGTAGCTTGGTAGGATGACTCCAAATAATGTCTAGATGAGAACGTCCCCTTTTGGTCGCGATCATTCAGCTTTGATGGCTGCCCATGCCCAAAACCCCAAAACGTTTAGCATAGTCTATAGGTCATATTTATGGAAGGATTTCATTGTAACCTGTTAGTTTGACTCCATATAATGCCTAGATGATGACATCCTCTTTTGGTCGCGATTGGTCAACTGTGACGGCTTCAGGGGCCCAAAGCCCGAAAACCTTGAGCACAGTTTACAGGTCATATTTACAAAGGGATTTCATTGTAACTTCGTAGGATCACTCCAGATGATGCCCAGATGAGAAATGTCCCCTTTTGGTTGCGATCATTCAACCATGATGGCTGTCCGAGCCCAAAGCCCAAAAACCTTTAGCACAGTCTACAGATCATATTTATGAAGTGATTTCATTGTAACTTGGTAGGTTGATTTCATATAATGTCTAGATGAGAACGTCCCCTTTGGGCGCAATTGGGGAACTGACGGCTACAGGGGCCCGAAGCCCGAAAACCTTTAGCTCAGTCTACAGGCCATATTTATGAAGGGATTTCAATGTAACTTGGTAGGATGACTCGTTTTGGAATAATTTCACTGTAACTTGGTAACTTTCGTTGATATACATTAACTGTGAGGGCCACATACATTAACTGTGAGGTCATATTAACCCACCCCTCAGCTCTTTAGTACAGTGTACACCTCATCTTATTTTTATCAAAAACATAGCATACGGAGAACAGAAATGAACATATTCCCAATTATCACAATTCTTGTCTTATTTCATAATCCTTTCATAAACATTGAACATTATCCTTTTCATCAAACACAATACACAAGTTAAGCTACAGTGTCATTGACACTTTCATTTACTTTTGTGTGCAGGTTTTTTACTTTTGTGTGCAGGTTTTGAAATTTTGTCTTCAATTGGAGTTTTACCTTACATGCATATTGCCATGGTGGTTACCTTAACATTTCAAGGTATTTTTCTAAATTTTAACCCTTTGAAACAAATGTGATACTTTTTTGGCTTTTATGTGCAGGTTTGGAGGTTTGATTTTCTTTTCTTCCAAGTGGATATTTTTCAAGTAGAGTTTCACCTTACTGGCATATTGCCGTTGTGGTTACTGTGACAATTGCAGGGTATTTTTCTCAATTTTAACCCTTTGAAACAAATGTGATACTTTTTTTTTACTTTTATGTGCAGGTTTTGATGTTTGTCTTTCTTTTCTTCCAAGTGGTGACTTACCTTGCAGCATATTGCTATGGTTCCTATTTTATGTCAGGATGCTTATTGGGGCTAGTATTATATTATTTAACCCTATAACTGCTTATTTACTTCAATTTTGGACTTTTGTGTGCAGGTTTTGGACTTTTGTGTTCAGGTTTCTGACTTTTGTGTGCAGGTTTTTGACTTTTGTGTACAGGTTTTGATATTTTTAACTCAACTTTGGCGAAGCCAAACTTGAGCTTTTGTCATGGCCCGTCTGTCCGTCTGTCCGTACGTCAACAATTGGGTACGGCTCGGGCTAGAGGCCGTATTTATGAACTGATCTTTACGAAACTTCTTGGGAACCTTTGTTATGACCGTGGGACAAGAACGAGTGTTTTTGGGTGCGGTCCAAAATTCAAGATGGCTGCCAACCGCCATTTTGTACCGACGATACAGAAATCTGTTTTTTGTACAGAACTTCCATATGAAAGCTCTGATTTGAATAATTTTTTGTATGAATGTTTAGTACAATGGGATACATCACATATAATACGAGTTTTTTTCTCGGGCTTAAATTGTGCAAATTAGACTAATTTTGATGTTTTTTGGTGTTACTTTCAGCACTGTAAGTGCAAATGCTAATACGGCTCGGGCTAGAGGCCGTATTTATGAACCGATCCTTACGAAACTTCTTGGGTACCTTTGGTATCACCGTGGGATGAGAACAAGTGTTTTTGGGTCCGGTCTGAAATTCAAGATGGCCGATGGCAGCCATTTTGTACAAAATTAGGTGCAATCAGATTTTTGCACAGAACTTCCATATGAAAGCGCTGATTTGAATAATTTTTTGTGTGAATGTTTAGTACCATGGGATACATCACACATAATACAGGTTTTTTTCTCGTGCAGAAATTATGCAAATTAGATGAACTTTGATTTTTTTCAGTGCGACTTACACACAGTAAGTACACATGTCAATACGGCTCAGACTAGAGTCTATATTTATGAACTGATCTTCACGAAATGTCTTGGGTACCTTTGTTATCACCTTGGGATGAGAACGAGTGTTTCTGGGTGTGGTCTAAAATTCAAGATGGCTGCCAGTGGCCATTTTGTACCGAAATTAGGTCTAATCAGTTTTTTGTACACAACTTCTATACAGCTCAGACTAGAGGCCATATTTATGAACCAATCTTTACGAAACTTCTTCGGTACTTTGTTATCACCGTGGGATGAGAGCGAGTGTTTTGGGGTGTGGTTCGAAATTCAAGATGGCCACCAGCAGCCATTTTGTACCAAAATTAGTGCAATCAGTCCTTTGTACAGAACTTCTGTATGAAAGTTCTGATTTGAATAAATTTTTGTATGAATGTTTAGTAACATGGAATACATCACATATTGTAAGGGGTTTTTTTCTCGTGCAGAAATTATGCAAATTAGATGAACTTTGATTTATTCAGTGCTACTTACACAATGTAAGCACACATGTCAATACGGCTCAGGGTGGAGGCTGTATTTATGAACCGATCTTCACAAAACTTCTTGGGTACCTTTGTTATCACCTTGGGATGAGAATGAGTGTTTCTGGGTACGGTCCAAAATTCAAGATGGCTGCCAGTGGCCATTTTGTACCGAAATTAGGTCCAATCAGTTTTTTGTCACAAGTTCTATACAGCTCGTATTTATGATCTGATCTTCACAGAACTTCTTGGGTACCTTTGTTTTCACCTTGGGACAGGAACGAGTGTGTTTTTGGGTGCCTTTGTTATCACTGTGCTATGAGAACAAATATTTTGGGGTTCAGTCAGACCCACTCTGGGACTCAAAGATTTCTTTTCTAGTTTAGCATCTAACTGTCACCTCACCTTTACAATACTTTACCTATACATTTGTTACAGGCAACGGTCAGTATTTATGTACAGACCGTTACAATACTTTATATGTACCTTTGTTATCAGGTCATTACCTAGATGTTTGTCATTGCTGTGTCACATACTATACATGTACATGTCTTTGTCTTGACAAGTTGAGCTACAGTGTCAATGACACTTTCATTTTTAAGTGGAGTTTTACCTCACTGGCATATTGCCATGGTGGCTACTGTAACATTTTCAGGGTATTTTTCTCAATTTTAACCCATTGAAACAAATGTGATACTTTTTTTTTTTACTTTTATGTGCAAGTTTTGAGGTTTGTCTTTCTTTTCTTCAAAGTGGAGACTTACCTTGTAGCATATTGCCATGGTTCCTATTTTATGTTAGCATGCTTCTTGGGGCTATTATTATATTATTTAATCCTTTAGCTGCTTATTTACTTTAAGTTTGGACTTTTGTGTGCAGGTTTTGGACTTTTTTTTTTTACTCCAGCCACCACTTTACATTGGCCACCTGTTGGTAAGCCACGGGGTACTGATACCCATTCTAGTTTAGCCACATAATAGTTGGACACCACATAATATTTTGATGAACATAACTTTTCTTAGCCACATAAGTCCTAGTCACATATCTATCCAAATGTTGGTATGTCCTCTGTCTAGCTGTCCGTCCGTCCAGCATCAACATTTTGTTTGTCCTAACCATAATTTTAATTTCTTTACCATAATTATGTATTGTCACTGGGCAGTGTGCCATCAATCATAATAAGGTCTGTATCATCCGTCCGTCCGTCCATCCGTCTGTCTGTCCATCCATCCATCCAGCTGTCCATCCATCTGTCGTCTGGCGTCAACATTTTGTTTCTCCAAGCCATAATTTCTTTACCACTGGATATTTTTTAACAAAACTTTATAACAGTATGTATTGTCATACGGCATCAACATTTTGTTTCTCCGGGCCATAATTTCTTTACCAGTGGATATTTCAAGGTCACAGCCGACATGGTAAAGGTAACACGAAAACGTCAACATTTTCTTTACCACTGGATTTTTTTTTTAACAAAACTTTATAACCGTGTGTATTGTCAATATGCAGTGTGCCATCAATCACAATAAGGTCTGTATCCTTCAACGTTAAGGTCACAGACTACCTGGTCAAAGTAACACCAATGTATTTGCCAAATTTTATTATGTTTTCAATTTTTGTCTAATAAACCAAGCTAATGAGCCTTCATTGAACAAGCTCAACAAACTTGTTCCAATGAGGGGCCATAAGCTATGTTTTTGAGACAAAAATGATGATGTTGTCTTCTATCAGTGTTGGGGAAAGGGTTATCAGAATTAGAGATTGGGGATCAAATGTTACCCTGTATATGGCTGCCCCTGAAAGTAGTTGCCCTGGGCGGAGCTATCTTGGCCGAGAGGCCTCTTGTCTGTATTATTGCATGTAATAATAAGTTGTATCAGTTCAGTGTGTCATTTCTGTGAAAATATGGTGAGTCATAAAAAGTGCACCTAGAATTGGTGAGGGGAGTTAAAACTGATACCTCATATATTTAACCCTTTACCCAGAGTAATGGTCAAAAAAGGTCTACGCTATTCACAAAAATCACCATTCAATTTTCATTATTTTTTTATTTTTTGTCTCAAAAACATAGCTCATGACCCCTCATTGGAACAAGCTCATTGAGCTTGTTCCAGTGAGTGGTCATAAACTATGTTCTTGATGCAAAAAATTGGAAAAAAATAGTTTTTCAAGAATTTTGTTTGCAAGTGTCATCTGCCTTTCATGTTAAGCAAAGGGTTAAAGTGAATAATTTTACAATCACAGTTGGTCATCTATAATCCAGTCATACTTCCATAATTCAGTTTTTCAAATGCTCTAAAAAATATTTAAGAAATGCAAACAGTTTTCTGTATTGTTGACTTTCAGCGCTGGTGAGTTTGATTGGTGTGTTGGGAGCGCGGTGGCTCAGTGGTTACGGCATTGTACTTCAAACTGAGTGGTCCGTGGTTCAATCCCCACCTGCATTGTGTCCTTGGGCAAGGCCCTTAATCCCGATTGACCATGTGGGGGCATGGTTGCACTGTGTACTAAGGCAAACTGCACGTCTGTGGTGCACCTGTCTTCAATGAATGTTAATCCTGCTTGTGTGAAGTTGGTACGTTAGGGAGTCTGACAGTTGCTCATTGCTGCTCTGTGGTTCTCTCTGGTTACTCCTGTTTCCTCCACTCATAAAACTGTCTGACAGAAGGTGACCCTGGCTGTCAAAAGTGTTGTTAGAACTCAAATAAATAAATAAATGAAGGGTGTGTTGCATACTACTTTTAGTTTCAATTTAGTACTTACTGTTTCCAGCACATTTTTCACATGGATATGTATCCACACAATACTTACATTTTGCAAATGGGACATGAGTTAGGCATACATTGATAACCATGTGATTTTTTTTACAAGAACAACCTGTCAATGGAATAACACATTCACGATGTATATTATTTTATGTTCAGCAATTTCAATTTTTGGGCCATACTGTGAATAAGGTGAAATCTCCATGGGAGCCCCAGGAAGTGGAGAAGTGTTTGTTTACTGAGATAAACAAGTTTTGCTTTTCTGATAATGCCTGGGGTGGAAGTCCTCTAAAGTGAGCAGTATAGTTAAAAAAGCTTGGCTAAACTTGACTTCCAGGTTTTCCAGGTGGTGTATATTTACAGTGTCACAATAATATTCACAGTTTTATGTATTAATTTTCATATCTGAAATCATCAGAAATTTTGAGAATCTGTTTTGCATATGTTGAAGAAGTAACTTTGCTTGTTTTTGAATGTTTTTAGCATGCAACATTGCACATCTGCACTCAATATGTAAATAATGTATTGAAACTAGAAATGAGAACTAATGTGACTTGATACTTACAGCTCTTTAATCATTTAGTCCCTGTATAGCCACAAAATGCCACTTTTATATTGCTTTGAAAATACCTCCCCCCCCCCCCCCCCCCCGTGTATTCTTTTTTAACCCTTTACCCAACGAAAAGGCCAAAACCAGACAGCGCTATTCACAAAAATTGCCATGTAATTTTCCATTATTTTTTTCATTTTTTGTCTCAGAAACATAGGTTATGATCCCTTTTTGGAACGAGCTCACCAAGCTCATTCAGTGAGGTGTCATAACCTATGTTTTCAAGACAAAAAATTTAAAAAAATTAGTTATTCAAGAATTTTGTTTGATAGTGTCGCTGCTTTTTGTGTGAGGTAAAGGGTTAAGAACTCATCCATTAAACCACATTTATCTTCACAACAGTTTAAGTCATCTGCATCTATGTACAAGCAAGAATGTGGTAATTATTGTAAAAATTAAATTTAGGCTTTAATGGTTAACTTCTACCTGCTTGGGAAATAGAAATGATTTTTTAACATTAAAATGTTCCAAGACTTAAAGCTTAGCAGTTGTTTTAGTTAAATGTTATCTGAAAAAACAACTGTTCAGTTATATAATGTTTCCTGCTCAGAGTTTTCAGATTCCCAGTGTCAGCCCCTGATGTTCAGTACCAAAGACATGGAACTCAATTTTAGACATTTGGGTATTGAAAGTGTAACATAGAAATTTAATAACTGAATCCTGATTTTAAACCATCATCAAGTTTGGCATCACAAAGTCATATGACTTCCAAAATAATTATGTAATTTCATTGTTTTGTTAAAACATGTTTTTTTTAATTTTCATTCGTAAAGGCATTAACAGCTTCAGCTGAAAACCCTCAGATCTCCAACCAGGGTGGCCATTAGGTTACGTTTTTGTTGGTAGTGTATCACTGCTACCTCGCTGTCTTCTGTTTCACTTTCACATGTAATTTTATATGAATCCTCGTATGCTATTCACAATGTATAACCAGCTGGAAATTTTGAATGTTTTAACATGATCAGTTAGGGTGAATTTAAATAACTTATCTTGCGTTTTCATGAACAATATCTTGAAATCAATGAAATACAATCTCTTGCAAATTTTGTTTATGAAAAACACCAAAGATTGGATTCATTACATGCTAATTTTCAACCTGTATGGCCAGCTTTCATTCATCTTGTAATATTTAGCTCCACCTGACAAAATGTCAGTGGAGCTTTTCTAATGCTAAGTTGTCTGTCATCTGTCTTGCCATCCATCCCTCTGTCCATCCGTCCATCCATCATCAACATTTTATTTGTCCAGGCCATAACTTCTTAACCACTGAATATTTTTTGATAAAACGTTATAACAATATGTATTATCAAAAGATAGTATGTCACAAATTATAATACAAGGTCAAGGTCACAGGCCCTATGGTAAGGTGACAGTTAGAAAAACTTGACATTTCACTGTCACTTTTGCTTGTGACTTTCATCCAAGGTCATATCATCAAGGTTAAGGTCACAGGCTGCAAAACTATGATAATGTTGTACATCACTTGCCTGGTCTTTATAATTGAATCAATGTGACCGATCTTGTTCATACTTCACACAATTGTTAGCCATAACTTAACATTGTGTCATGACCATGACCCAATGTCATATCATGAAGGTTAAGGTCACAAACAGTAACACTTGGATTCTTGTCTTGTATTTAGCTTCCCCTAAAAGCAGTGACCCTAGGCAGAGTGGCTTCTTGTATTGAACACTTCCACACTTTCTTCTTTTAAAAATAACGTCAAATTTTCTTGGACCTGGTGCTTGAACACCAATAAATGTCAACTTTCCAACAAAATTGGAAGTGTTAATGCCCAACCAGCTGAGTATTTTTTTTGTGTATTTTTATGCTTCTAGTCATGACTATATTTTTACAAAATCATATCATATGATCTCTCAATGGAACAAGCTTATTGAGCTCATTCCAGTGAGTGGTGACATAATATAGTTTAGTTAAAATTTTTTGAAAATTTAAAAAAAAACAATACTTAAAATAATGAATTTTGATATCCTGTGTGTTGAAAGTAAAAGGTGAATAACAAAAATTATAATAAGGCTGCTTCTCTTCAGAAAAGTTATAATTTTTCGTCAGTGTGACAAGTTTTTAACTTCCAGCTTTATCCTAGTGAAAGCATGTCTGTTAACATAAGTATTATATGTTGCAATTAAGATATTTTCTGTCTTTGGTGCTTATGTGGTATTGTATTGCATTGTTATTGCTTTTTTGTTTATGGTCATAGCTAAGCAAATTGTGAATAATTGGTGAGTCACTTTGTATATTTTCTTATCATTGATAAGGTAACAAATTTGGAAAATAATTTTTTTTTATCAAAAACATACAAACTTCCTTGATAGGGTAGCTGGAAATTTTGTGTATCCTGCTATTTAGTTCAGTGACCATGAGACTATTTTAACTGTTTTTTAGTCAAACTTTGGGTGTTTCTTTAATTGAGCTGATGATGTGCTGTTTTTGACACCAAGTTTGAAAGATCTCCAGGATCCTCTTTTAAAAGATGGTCACATTACAACATTTCTTCAGCAAATGCAATAATACAGGAAGATCATGTTGAATTCTAGAAGAGATCACTGCACTGAAACAGTTGATATGGGGTTGGAAAAATCATGATTCAAACTGCTACTTTGAATTTCATCAGTTAGCTTTTTACCTTATGTAATGGTTTGTATCTGGCCAGTGCTTTTCACATAAGTGCCAATAAAATTTTATTATTTTTTTTCAATTTTTCCTCATAAATAGCGTATCATCCCCTCAATGGCACTGACTCACTGACCTTGTTCCAGTCATAGGGTAATAAGTCATGTTTTTGAGTTCCCACTGGTATCCTGGAAAGTGCAGCTGTGCTTGTTTACTTTGGTATATAAGCTATGTTTTACTGATAAAATCAACATTTTTTCACATTTCTTTGTCTTTAGGCACTTACCAATAAACTGTAAGAAGGCAAATCCATACAGGTGAAGTAATTGTGAGTCCAATGAAGTAATTGTGAGTCCAAAGGAATTTGAACCATTCACCATTTGCACAGAATCTGAAGCCTTCTAGACCCCTGCACACTGATGTCGAAAAATGTAAATTTCAAGCAGCAAACTTTTCCCATAATGCAACTAGGAATTCAACCAAAGGAATTCTTTTTGACTGAGCTAATTGGGGTTAATAGTGGTACCAGCCTTTGTGAATGTAGGCAAAATATGGGATCCAGCACTCCAAGAGTTAACACAGTTAATGTGGTTAATTTATGAGCTTTGTACATATTTTAATTAAACCTTTTTTTTATTTTTATAGGCTGCTACTGATTTGCTTGTGAGACAGAAACAGTTGTCTGTTGGAATGCCACCTGAAAGGGAGAAGACTATCATAGTGTGAGTTTGGTATTCTCAGTTGGGGATTAGATCTTTCTATGAAACTCTCAAAGGATGACATTGTCAAGTCCCAGATCAACTGAATATGGTTTATTTTCCTCCCAGTTCTCACCCCAAATGATGGATACAAACAGCAATATGATGGATTTTATTTATAAATCCAACCATGGTAATAAGTAAGATGTATCTCGAATATTTTTTTCTGAAATTAACCCATTACCTAATGAATTGACCGCATCAGCCCATGTAGTTTATAAAGTGAGCTGTTGAAAAAAAAAATCTAACAAACAATTTCAACAAAACCATATCATGTAACCCATCATTGGAATGAGCTTGTCAATCTCATTCCATTGTGGGGGTCACATGATTCAGTTTTTTTGGAATTTTTTTTTAAATTTGAAAACAAAAATAAAAGAACAAATTTTGATATTGTGTGCATTGGGTAAAAGGTAACTCTTTCAAAAAAATACGAATAAAGTTTTGCCAAAAAGAAATTTCCCAGTTGTTGTCAAGGTAACTGAGAGGATTAGTGATAATTTTTCGTAGAGTTCCATGGGGCTGAAAGATTACATTTTTGTTGATTTTCTTCCAAAATCCACCAGACTCTTCCATTAACAGTAAACTCTACATAAGATAATGTCAATTCTGTTCCTCTCAGGAGCCCTTAAAACTGGAGTAGTGCTTGTTTCATTCTGGAGACCAGTTATCCTTCACTAATTTCAAACAATCTGGTAACCAAAGCCTGGCATGCACATCTTATGGGAACATAATTATGAATGATCCTCTAAAGTTGAATTTATATGAAATAAATAAATTTAAACAAATAAATACACCTTTGGAATTTATGGTTGAAAGAGTTAAGGTAGAATTTTACAAAAGAGTGAGAATAAACAAAATGTTAGTATGCAGTGTAGAAATCAGCATTAATTTTGTCAAATGAGATGCTATTGACATTTATTGCGGCATCTACATCCTTGGGACTTTCTCCCTGACAGTTCTGAATGTCAGGGTGTCCATCCTTCTGGCATGAACTTTACATTATCAACTTCTCATAAACCACTGGGCCGAATTGAACCAAATTTGATGGGCATGTTTCTTATCATATATCAATTCAAGTTTGTTCAAATAAAGTTGCCACGCCTACAGGGGGGGGGGGGGGGGGGGGCACCACAAGGGGCATTACTCTGATAGCGCCTATAAAATGTTCAACAAATTAAAAAAAAAAAATTCTCCAGAACCATCAGTTAGAATCTTTTGATATTTGGTTTATAACATTTCTATGGGGTTCAGATTCAAGTTTGTTCAAATCAAGTCTCTGGGATAATATTTGGGTTCCCTATGGTACCCCGAGTTTTAACTTGGTGCAACATGAAGGAAATTGTTCAAATTGAGTCCCTGGGTCAATATTTAGGCCCTCTGTTGGAGCCCAAATTTTAATTTAGTGCAATATGAGAAAATTTCTTTAAAAATCTTCTTCTTCATATCCACAGGTCAGAATCCTTTCATATTTGGTATACAACATCTCTAGGGGGGCAGATTCAAGTTGTTCAAATCGAGTCCTGGGGTTAAAATTTGGACTCCCTGTGGGAGCTCGAGTTTTAACTTTGTGCAGTGTGAAGGAATTTCTTTAAAAAAAATCTTCTCCAGACCCATGAGTTGAATCTTTTGATATTTGGTATACAATATCTGGGGGGGGGGGGGGGGGGGGGGGGGGGGGAGGGGGGGGGGGGAAGGGGGGGTGTTCAGGGTCAGATTGAAATTTGTTCAGATTGAGTCCCTGGGTTAATATTTGGGCTCCCTATGGTACCCCAAGTTTTAACTTGGTGCAATATGAAGGAATTTCTTTAAAAATCTTCTTCAGATCCACCAGTCAGAATGCTTTCATATTTGGTATACAACATCTCTGGGGGGATAAGATTCAAGTTTGTTCAAATTGGGTTCCTGGGTTAATATTTGGACTCTCTATTGGAGCCCAAAGTTTAACTTAGTGCAATTTGAGGATATTTCTTTAAAATCTTCTTCTTCAGATCCACCAGTCAGAATCCTTTCATATTTGCTATACAACATCTCTTGGAGGCTCAGATTCAAGTTTGTTCAGATCGAGTCCCTGGGTGAATATTTGGACTCTCTATGGGAGCCTGAATTGTAACTTAGTGCAATATGAACAAATATCTTTAAAAATCTTCTTATTCAGATCCACTAGTCAGAATGCTTTCATATTTGGTATACAGCGTCTCTGGTAGGGGGGGGGGGGGGGGGGTGGGGGGCAGATTCAAGTTTGTTGGGAGCCTGAGTTTTAACTTTGAGCAATATGACAGAATTTCTTTAAAAAATCTTCTTCAGAACCATCAGTCAGAATCTTTTAATATTTGGTATACAACATCTCTAGGGGGGGTCAGATTCAAGTTTGTTCAAATTGCCTCCCTGGGTTAATATATGGGAGCCCCAAATTTAATTTAATGCAAAATATGAGGAAATTTCTTTAAAAATCTTCTTTTCCAGATCCACCAGTCAAAAAGCTTTCATTTTTAGCTTAACTTGACATAGTCAAGATAAGCTATTGCCATCACGCGTGCGGAAGTCTGTGAGTCTGTTCACATTTTCCTTTAGCACGGGCTACACCCCGCAGTTCTTGTCTGATCGTCACGAAATTTCATATGCAGGTTTGGGGTCATGTCTAGATGAGAATGTCCCCTTTTGGTCGCGATCGGGCAACCGGTATGGTTGCCCGAGCCCAAAACCTGAAAACCATTAGCACAGTCTACAGGTCGTATTTATGAAGGGATTTCATTGTAACTTGGTAGGATGTCTCTGTATAATGCCTAGATGAGAACGTCCACTTTTGGGCATGATCTATCAACCGTGATGGCTGCACAAGCCCGAAACCCAAAAAACTTTTAGCACAGTTTGCAGGTCATGTTTAATATGGAGGGATTTCATTGTAACTTGGTAGGATGACTCCTTATGATGTCTAGATGAGAATTTCCCCATTTGGGCGTGATCTGCCAATTGTGACCACTGCCCGAGCCCAAAACCTGAAAACATTTAGCACAGTCTACAGGGCATATTTATTGAGGAATTTCATTGTACTGGTGGGTTGACTTCATACAATGTCTAGATGAGAAAGTCCCCTTTTGGTCCTGATTGGGCAACTGTGACAGCTACAGGGGCCCGAAGCCCAAAAACCTTTAGCACAGTCTACAGGTCATATTTATGAAGGGATTTCATTGTAACTTGATAGGAAGACTCCAAATAATGTCTAGATGAGAACGTCCCATTTTCATCGCGATCATTCAGCCTTGATGGGTGCCCAAGCCCAAAAACCTTTAGCATAGGCAAAAGGTCATATTTATGGAAGGATTTCATTGTAACCTGTTAGGTTGACTCCATATAATGCCTAGATGATGACATCCCCTTTTGGTCGTGATTGGTCAACTGTGATGGCTACAGGTGCCTGAAGCCCAAAAAACTTGAGCACAGTCTACAGGTCATATTTATAAAGGGATTTCAGTGTAACTTCATAGGATCACTCCAGATGATGCCCAGATGAGATTGTCCCCTTTGCATGATGGCTGCTCGAGCCCGAAGCCCGAAAACCTTTAGCACAGTCTACAGGTCATATTTATGAAGGGATTTCATTGTAACTTGGTAGGTTGACTTCATATAATGTCTAAATGAGAACGTCCCCTTTTGGACACGATTGGGCAACTGTGATGGCATGGCTACAGGGGCCCGAAGCCCGAAAACCTTTAGAACAGTCTACAGGTCATAATTATGAAGGGATTTCATTGTAGCTTGGTAGGATGACTCCAAATAATGTCTAGATGAGAACATCCCCTTTTGGTCGCGATCCCTCAGCCTTTATAACTGCCCGAGCCCAAAAACCTTTAGCATAGTCTATAGTTCGTATTCAAGGAAGGATTTCATTGTAACTTGTTATTTTGACTCCATATAATGCCTAGATGATGACATCCCCTTTTGGTCATGATTGGTCAACTGAGATGGCTGCAGGTGCCCGAAGCCCAAAAATCTTGAGCACAGTCTACAGGTCATATTTATGAAGGGATTTCATTGTAACTTCGTAGGATCACTCCAGATGATGCCCAGATGAGAATGTCCCCTTTTGGTTGTGATCATTCAAACATGATGGCTGCCCGAGCCCGAAGCCTGAATACCTTTAGCACAGTCTACAGGTCATATTTATGAAGGGATTTCATTGTAACTTGGTAGGTTTGACTTTATATAATGTCTAGATGAGAACGTCCCATTTTGGATGTGATTAGGCAACTGTGACAGCTACAGGGGCCTGAAAGCCTGAAAACCTTTAGCACAGTCTACAGGTGATATTAATGAAGGGATTTCATTGTACCTTGATAGGATGACTCCAAATAATGTCTAGATGAGAACGTCCCCTTGTGGTCACGATCATTCAGCCTTGATGGCTGCCAGAGCCCAAAACCCAAAAACCTTTAGCATAGTCTATAGGCCATATTTATGGAAGGTTTCCATTGTAACCTGTTAGTTTGACTCCATATAATGCCTAGATGATGACATCCCCTTTTGGTTGTGATTGGTCAACTGTGACGGCTTCAGGGGCCCGAAGCCCAAAAACCTTGAGCACAGTCTACGGGTCATATTTATGAAGGGATTTCATTGTAACTTTGCAGGATCACTCCAGATGATGTCCAGATGAGAATGTCCCCTTTTGGTTGCAGTCATTCAACCATTATGGCTGCCCGAGCCCAAATCCCAAAAACCTTTAGCACAGTCTACAGGACATATTTATGAAGGGATTTCATTGTAACTTGAAGGTTGACTTCATATAATGTCTAGATGAGAACGTTCCCTTTGGAAGCAATTGGGAAACTGACAGCTACAAGGGCCCAAAAACCTTTAGCACAGTCTACAGGCCATATTTATGGAGGGATTTCAATGTAACTTGATAGGATGACTCACTTTGGAATAATTTCACTGTAACTTGGTAACTTTCGTTGATATACGTTAACTGTGAGGACCACATATATTAACTGTGAGATCATATTAACCCACCCCTCAGCTCTTTAGTACAGTGTACACCACATATTAATTTTTATCGAAAACATAGCATACAGGGAACAGAAATGAACATATTCTCAGTCACAATTATCACAATTCTTGTATTATTTCATAATCCTTTCATAAACATTGAACATTATCCTTTTCATCAAACACAACACACAAGTTAAGCTACAGTGTCAGTGACACTTTTATTGGTATACAACATCTCTAGTGGGATAAGATTCAAATTTGTTCAAATTGTGTCCCGGGGTTAATATTTGGGCTCTCTGTTGGAACCCAAAGTTTAACTTAATGGAATGTGAGAAAATTTCTTTAAATATCTTCTTCTTCAGATCCACTGGTCAGAATCCTTTCATATTTTGTATACAACATCTTTAGGGGCTCAGATTCAAGTTTGTTCAAATCGATTCCCTGTGGGCCTGAATTTTAACATAGTGCAATATGAGGAAATTTCTTTGATAATCTTCTTCTGCAGATCCCCCAGTTAGAATGCTTTCATATTTGGTACACAACATCTCTAGGGAGGTGAGATTCAAACTTGTTCAAATGGAGTCTCTGGGTTAATATTTTGGCTCCCCAGGGAGGTGAGATTCAAATTTGTTCAAATGGAGTCTCTGGGTTAATATTTTGGCTCCCTATGGAGCTCTATTTAGTCCCCAGTCCGAAAACTTTTATATTTGGTATACAACATCCTTAGTGGTGGGGTGGTGTTAGGGTATGTGTGTGTGTGTCAGATTCAAGTTCATTCAAATTGGGCCTCTGGGTTAAAATTTGGGCTCTCTATTTGATGGGGGCCAGTGACATTACAACCTTTGGAAGTTTGGCAGTGCTTGTCTTCAGCTGATAGAATTGGATATGGTCAGGAAGACCTAGGATAATAATCCTCTGACATGGACACTAGAGTTATGAATAATTTCATACTTCATTCCTCTGAAGTGTTCATGAACCATGACTAACTGAATGTGAGCCAAAATAATTCTTGAACCACTTTGTCAGTGGGCGATTAAGGCCCCTTGGGGCCTCTTGTTAATGGTATTTTTAACACTTAGAAGCCAGAAGTCAGGTCCAATTATTCCAATGATATATGGCTGTGATTAAATAAGGGCTCTTTGTTTTAATAATAAAAAAAAATTGTCAGATGAGAGGGCCTCCATTTCACATGTGCTCCGTACCCTTTGCCCCTTCTATCCTTCCAGCACTCAAAGATACATTGTTAGGTGATATCCCACACACTTTCCTTTTCTCAGTTTCACTGATAAGCATACTGACCCCTTGGGAGTGTAGTGGCTCATTGGTTGGAACATTTGTTTACAGAAAAAGGTTGTAAGTTTGACCCTGATCTGTGTCATCTGCTTTGTGTCCAAGATTATTGATTTCAACTGTCCAAGTGGGAGTACAATGGCACTGTGTAGTAAGAAATACACCATGTCGATGGTACACATGTCTTTAACTGATGCTAGCCCGGCTTGTCCAGGTCAGTAAGTTAAAGAGTGGTACTTGTCACTGCTTGGTGGATCTATTCAGGTTGTCCAGCTTCTTCCATACGTAAAACTGTATGGCACAATTTGACCCAGCCTGTTAAAGTGTTGTTAAACCACAGTAAATAAATAAACATCATTATGTTCCCCATGAATATCACTCTCCTGGGCTGATGTTTTGAGCCTTCAAGGAGAAAATGTCCCAGGGTCTCAATTGCTCCTAAATTACACATTTAGCACTCCTTGTCGCCAATATTCCCTCCTAAGCTTTAATGACCTTGGTCTTAATTTGAACAGTAGACAGTAGTGACCCCCGCACCACCTTTCCTCACCCCCCTGCTCCCCCCTCCCCCCCCAAAAAAAAACAAAAAAACAATGTGCCATTTAGGTACACCTCAAATCCTGGCTTCTCGTTATTCTGCAAACCATTCAACAACCTCTTTGCTCTGACCCATTCTTTGCAGTTTTCATTACAGTACTCAGTGACTCTATCTGAAACATTTTGTCATCCCCTTCAAGTTTTGAGATCTCTATTAACAGTTAATGTAGCACTCTTTATCACTACCGTACCATATCTTTTACCTGGTACAATAACTGCATCCAAAATAGTTTTCCCCACAACCTTATCTTGGTGGGAAGGATTAATTGTAAAACTTGCCTGTAATGGATGATGGCACTTGAAAAGAAAAAACTGCTAGTGTTGATAAGCCTTTGTGTTCTTTAAAGTCACTATTGTTTTCCAGGCTTCTGGGAGCTAATTTTGCTCATCAGAATTTGTAATAACAATATAAGAACAGGGAAACAATTCTTTTCTTGTTCTGGCAAGCATGGATGATCCCTCCCCATCCCAGAATTTGAAGACAGTCGCCTGTCTGTATGACTGGCCTCTCACAAGTGTTGCAGTACTGTGATTGCAAAAGCAGACAGAGAGTTTAGATGGATTGTGATCATGTCAAAATTCTCTTTCTGCTTTTTTCCCCTCATTACTGTAGGCTCCAATCATTCAGAGAAGAAATACCACCTAGAGCATTGCATTTGAGATGTTACATTCATTTTTATTTCTTGATTTTGTAGTGTTCATTTATTCTATTTTCTCAAACTAAGACACTACCTCAGTAGCCAATAATGAGCACTGGTCAGTTTGTGGTAAAAGTCAACCCTATGGCTGACTATTGCCACAATATGTCCAGCACTGTCAATGAGCTGAGAGGGTAATACATGTCACCTATCACCACAGTTTAGAGCTGACTGTTGCTCTGACATAGTCAAGTTGGCTAACTCAAACATGCATCGATAGGTTTTATTGCATTTACTGTGGTGATAGAGTCTATTCTTAGAGAAAGTATTTGAGCAGAAGTGGTGTGAAAGAGTAAATTCACTTCAGTAATTATTGTTGTGAAATTTTATTTTAGCCCTCTGCCTCCTGATGAGTTAGCTGCTATCATATACGAGTGTTGTGGTGAAGATTTGAGTTTGGCAGCTTTAACACAGGTATCATTTGAAATTAAATTCATAAAAATAGGGAACTCCTAATAATGTTTGCTGGAGGTCAAAATCACCAAGTCCTGACTTTTAGATTTCAAGCCGAATGACCCTGTTATAAAAGTGTATGAAACTGGCAAGAAAATTATCGTAGAGGTACAAAGTTGAGTGGAGATGTTAATAGAGAAAATTCAGCAAATTATTTGATTGTGGTTGAATTAGACCTAACTGCTAAAAATTTTTTTTATTTTCAAGAATTTAAAGAAATAAAATATCTGTGTATTTATAATTTAATTGTTACTTGAGCTTTGTAAAACCAGATACAAATAGAATAAATGCTCAAATAAACTAGAATACAGGAAAGGGACCAAATCCCTGTTAATTTAATACTGAATGACTTTTACTAGCAAAGTGTCTATTCAATTAGCAGGGTTCCAGTGTATAAGCATTCGATCTATTGTATCGTATCTGACAACCTCAATGATCTCTCTCCAACAGGATATATTATTACCACTTTAGCAGGGTTTCCTTAAGCCATTATCATTAATTTCTTGGGCATTAATACACGATGAATGTTCTGGTCATCACAAGATGTGCTGGGCTGCTAATGGTATCACCTTTCCATTAGCCCAACGGCTTGACACATCATGTGACTGAATTACCTCCCATTCTGAATCTTCTGTTTCCATTTGTAACTTGGGATGCCATGCAAGGTAAACAAATCTCACAGCAGTTATTTGTGGTGATTATCCCAATTATAACCTATCTACTGGAACACAATTAGCCAAATAATGATATAAGGTCAATATTGATACGGATCATTCTGTTTTTATTATGCCTCCGAGAACCTCTCAGGGGGGCATTATGTTTTCACCATGTCTGTTCGGCATCCATCTGTTAAGTTTTGTTTTCTGTCCAATAACTAAGAAACCGCTTATATGATCAAATCATAATTTGAGGAACACTAGGCAATGCTTCCCTTTGATTTTGGTCCAGCTCACCAATTCAATATGACCGTCATGTTGAATTTTGTTTCCATCCAATAACTAATGAATGCCTCCTCGAATCATTTCTTTTTTTTCAATTATGCATTGTTGGTGTCCAGCAGAAGCTTCCTTTCAATTTTGGACCAGCCAGCTGAACCAAGATGGCCACCAGTGGCCAATTCATTATGGCTTCCATGATGGCCATCTTGAATGTGGTTTCCATCCAACAACTTAGGAATACTGACTAGTAACATTTTCAGTTTTTGGGAATGGTTTATTTGTGTCTAGAGGAAGCTTCCTTTTGATTTTGGTCCAGCTAGCCATTTCTATATGGCTGCCATAACTAATGAATGCCTACTTGAATCATTTTTATTTTTTTATTTTTGCATTGTTGGTGTCTAGAGGAAGCTTCCTTTTCGATTTTGGACCAGTCAGCTGAACCAAGATGGCTCCCAGTGGCCAATTCATTATGGCTTCCATGGCAGCCATCTTGAATTTGGTTTCTCTCCAATAACTAATGAATGCTGACTCAAATCACTTTTATTTTTTTGTGGCCTTGTTGGTATCTGGAGGAAGCTTCCTTTTGATTTTGGTTATGCCCCCGAGAAACTTACCTTCCCTTTTATGACACTGCATATGCCACATTCTTGTTTGAAGCTGCCAGACTCCGATGTTGGAATTTTTACTTTCGTTCTTGGTTTTTGCCACCAAGTGTGGTCACACATTTCTGAGCTTCTGCTTTTTCATAGTTTTCAAGTGGATATCTCTGGATTTATTTGTTGAAATTTGTTCCAGCTTTTCTGTACCTGATGTAGACTCTTTTGATATGACTTTTAAAGGAATTTGTTAACAACTTCTGTACTTTTGTGAGAAAAAATCTTGAAACATGTTGAAGATTTTTCCAATCTTGTTTCAAAATTCAATGCACCAGTTTGCCAGGATTATCTAACCCATTGTTCCAATTTAGCTTGGACTGTTAGATTCATAATATAAGATCTGTTTCTGGGAAGGAACATGATCTAAAGGACTTCATACTAGATAACAATCTCAGTGTTTTGGCTCTAACTGAAACGTGGTTGAAAGAAAATGATAGTGACAGTTTTTCCATTGGACAACTATTACCACTGGGTTTCTCCATCTTAAACAACTCACGGGGAAGTCGAGGTGGCGGTGTAGCTGTCATCCACAGTGATGCCTTAAACATAAAACAGCATCCTGATTTATACAAATCTCTGCCATCTTTTGAAATGATTGACTGCCTTGTGTCGAGCAACCGTTCACTTCGATTACTCGTAGTTTACCGACCACCACCATCAAAAAGGAACAAACTTACATCAGCACAATTTCTAAATGAATTCTCTGAATGTCTGTCCTTCTATGCCTTGTATGGATGTGATATAGCTATTGCCGGTGATTTCAACATCCATGTTGACAATTTACATGACACTTTTGCCAAGCAATTCACAAATTTGTTTGAATCATTTGGCTATTCACAACTGGTCTCAAAACCTACCCACAAGAGAGGACACACCTTGGATCTAATTCTTGTTCGTCAAAGTAACAGCACGTCAGTACAAAATGTCCATGTCACAGATCCAGCATTGTCTGATCACTATGCGGTCTTGGCCGAATTGACACTAGCAACTTCAAAAATCCCTCCCAAGAAAATTACTTATCGAAAATATAAATCCATAAACATTGATGCCTTGAAAATGGATATCAGTTCATCAAATCTGTGTTCGAACTATTTTTGTTGTAGTCATAAATCATCTGAGTAATTGCTATCTTTATTTGAAGAAACTCTTAAGGGCATCATGGCTGAACATGCACCACCCAAGTCAAAAATTATAACTAATAGGGAAAAAGTGGAGTGGTTTTCAGAAGATGTTAGCGCTGCTAAACAACAGCGCCACAGACTTGAGCGTCTTTGCAAGAAAACGAAGCTTGAGGTTCACGGCAAATGTTCTGGTACCAAAGAAATACAACTAATAAGATCATCAAAAAGGCGAAGAGGGAGTACTACAATTCTCTTATAGAAGAGTCATCTAATACAAGGGTGCTGATCTCGCTAGCCAATAGTCTCCTTGGTAAAGAACAAAAAGTCATTCTCCCAGATCATCTAAATACTGAAGAAATTCTGGAAAAATTCAGCGACTATTTCATAACCAAAATTCAAGTAATTCTGAATAGTATACCATCACGTGAACCACCAGAGTTTGATCATCTTGACATAAAAAGTGATTTTTCTAATTTTCACTCTGTCTCAGAAGACGACATTCGAAAAATGATTTTATCATCATCCAATAAATCCAATGATCTAGATCAAATTCCAACATTCCTTTTAAAAGAGACGATTATCTTCTGCCAGCAATAACATCTATTATATCTGCATCCCTACATGAGGGATTTGTTCCAAATGCATTGAAAAAAGCACTTGTTACTCCACTCATCAAGAAACCATCTCTTGATCCTGACAACCTGAAGAATTATCGACCAGTATCAAACCTCTCTTTCCTGTCTAAATTGTTGGAAAGGGTGGTTGCTTTACAACTCAAAAATCATCTGCATGAAAATGATCTTTTAGAGCCCTTCCAGTCTGCATATAAAGCCAACCACAGTACAGAAACAGCCTTACTACGAGTCAACAATGACATTGTTAAATCAGTGTCTGAGGGTAAGGCTGTACTGCTTGTTTTCTTGGATTTGTCAGCAGCATTCGACACTGTCGACCATGGTATTCTCATGCAGACATTGACACAGCATGGCATTTGTGGAACTGTCTTATCATGGTTTGCATCATATCTAGAAGGTCGCAGTCAACAAATATACATCAATAAGATTGGTTCAGAAAGCAGGACGTTAAAGTGTGGTGTTCCTCAGGGCTCAGTTCTTGGACCACTCTTGTTTACTCTGTACACTTCTTCTCTCAGTCGCCTTCTTAAAAAGTATGGCATATCATATCATCTGTATGCAAACGACACCCAACTGTACATCACATTCAACCCATCTGTTCCAAGTAACTCCTTCACCGCAGTCAATAACATGGAAACTTGTATAAATCTTGTGCGGGAATGGATGATAGACTTAAAACTGAAATGAATGACTCTAAAACTGAATTCTTAGTGATATCCGGGGTTCGCATGCCTACACCCTCTGTTACATCAATTCTGGTTGAAAACAACATCACTATGAAAAGTGAATCTGCCAGGAATATTGGACTGATTATGGACTCAAATTTAAAACTAGACATCCATATCAATAAAATATGTCAAAAATGCTACTGGCAGCTTCGTAATGTTGGAAGACTGTGACCTTATCTTAACCAGTCAGCACTTGAAAAACTTGTGTACTCCTTCATCACCTCACAACTAGAATATTGTAATTCAGTGTTAGTGGGGCTGTCCCAGTGCCTGATTCAGAAGCTTCAAAAAGTTCAGAATACTGCTGCTAGGATAATTACTGGTACCAAACGCTCTGAACACATAACACCTGTTTTAAGACAATTACATTGGCTTCCAGTTAAACAGAGGATTGATTTCAAAATATTGAGTATTCAAATGTATCCACAAACTGGCTCCAGTTTACCTGCAAGAGCTCCTCACTGTATATAAACCAACGCGCAGTCTCCGATCTAAAAACCAAATTCAACTAGTTGTGCCTTTTAGCAGATCTAATCAGGCTCATGATCGTGTGTTCTCCATCGTGGGTCCCAGATTGTGGAATTCCCTGCCAATTAGTGTCAGAACTTCAGAAACTCTTGATGTCTTCAAAAGAAATCTTAAAACTTTCCTATTTACTGAAGCATTCTCCTAAACCTCTCTAAGAGGCAACCAAAACAGATGTGACTCTTCATTTCAGAAAAGTGTATTTATTTCTGTCAAGTGTTTTAGAGCACTATTTGTGGTTTTACACTCTAGAAAATCAATTATTATTATTATTAGAATAAATGCTTAGTTTATTACTAAAATAAATAGAAATGATCAGATTCCTGTTTATTAAACATGAAAACATATCTGCTAGTTTTTATACTTTTTTCAGGAACTACTTATATATTTGGCCATGTTTATCAGGACTGAACCCAAACTTTTCCATGAAATGTTACGGCTTCGAGTAGGATTGATTATTCAAGTGATGGCTTCTGAACTAGCGAGAACTCTGAAATGTACAGGTATGTATAATTTTAGTTATAAAAATACATTGAATGGATTGGGATGAATAGAATTTCTTGGTTAGCCATTTAACTAATATGTAGCCTAATGATTAATTTGATCATTGCTATTCAGATTTTTTGCTTCCAACACATAGCTTATGATCCCTCATTCGTAAGTGGCATCTTTATGTTGACTTTTGCCACAGGTTAATTGTATATTTGTTTCAGCACTGATTCATTAACTATACATTCAGTAGAAATATGACCTGTTAACTGCACATTAATAATAGAAGAAATTTCTGTTCGCTTGCTTATATGATGTTCAGTCCCTTACAAAGCTAGGGGTAAAATTTTCGAACTTTCCAATGCTTTAGTAACACCATAAGAATTGAAAAGAAGTAAATATTCAATATGTTATCCCTCTGACATGTAATGTAGGGGATATGGTCATGAGAATGTTGATCCATCTGTCTGTCCATCCTTTAATTTTTCTGTCGTTACTTGTATTTTGTTACTAGAACATATCTTTGAAATAGTTTAATGAAGAGGAACAGCAAACTTGGTATGTTTTTATGTCTTTTTGATATTTTGGATTTAACAATGTCGGAGCGTTAAAATTTATGGTTTTTGGAAGTAAATTTGAACTTTTAAATTTTGATTTGGACTTAATCTACAGATTTAATACAGCTTTATAAAAAGATTTCATAAGAATCCCATTCATCTATTTTTGTCAATTTGTGGAAGCCTGGAGGAATATTCCATCTTATAGTGCCTTATGTTATATCTTTTTGGTAGTGTCCATTGAGCTATGTCAAACAAGATATAATGAATTAAATTTATCTAAGAAAGTAGACAGTTATTAAAAAATTTGGGTAATAGAAATCCTTGTTATTTAAATGTGCTTTATTTTTACTTGCCTTTTTATCCTCCTGTATTTAATACTGGGAACTTTGCCAGTGATTATTTACTCTGATAGACCACTTGTGTTGTCCTGGGGAAGTAATACCTGATACCTAATGCTTGAGGTACAGCCCCTCTAATTGGAGCGAGAATTGGTATAAATTGTCAGCATTTTTGTCTCTTCATAACTTTTTTTCCCAGTGAAATAGAACTCTTGTCTGTTTGATGGGTTGTGATGTATTTTGTCACTGGTATTTACAGATGGGAGCATGGTGGCTAGAACATTGAACTGGAAACCGAATGGTCGACACTTCGATTCTGACCAGCGGTAACTGCATTATGTCCTTGGACAAGATATTTAATCCTGCTTTCCAATGTGTGGGCATGGTGGCTATGCATACTAAGGCATACTTCTTGATGGTGTACTTGCCTCCAACCACTGCTAACTCTGCTAACTCTACACTTTCCCTCTGGGGACTCCAGCTTCCTCCACATCTAAAACTGTTCGATTTTGCCCTGGCTGTTAAAAGTGTTGTTGAACCTCAATAAAACAAACAAATTTACAAAAAAATGTTTAATGTTTCCAGGTGAAGAAGCATCTGACCATCTATTGAATTTGAGTCCATTTGAAATGAAAACCTTACTGCATCATATTTTAAGTGGAAAAGAATTCACTATTGGAACAGGTTTGTATAGTTATAAGACAGAACACAACGTGGGTTGACTATAGGAGACTGAAATCAACAACTCAAGGTGGAGTCTTTTCTGTACTTCAGTGCTGAAGGCATGCATGCAGTGCAGAAAAAAACACCACCAAGGGTCGTTGATTTCTCTCCCCCTTACTCTACCCAAGTCATATTCTGTATTTACACCATGTTTAAACTTGAATTGAGTTGAATGAAGCCGATATTTGTAGCTCACCTGAGTGCAACTCAAAGGGTGCTCAAGTGATCACTTTCTGTCTATCATCCATCCCTCTGGCTTCTGGTGTGAACTTTACATTATCGGCTTCTCCTCATAAACCACTGGGCCTAATTGAGCCAGATTTGATATACTTGTTCCTTATCATATGTCAATTCAAGTTTGTTCAAAGAAAATTGCCACACCCACAGGGTACACCACAAGAGGCATAATTCTGTTAGCAACCCACAACATTTTGTTTTAAAATTAAAAAATCTTCTCTAGAACTACCAATCAGAATCTTTACATACTTGATATACAACATCTTTATAGGGGTCAGATTCAGGTTTATTCAGAACAAGTCTCTGGGTTCATTTGGGCTCCCCAAAAGAAGCTGAATATAAACTTCCTGCAAAATGAGGAAATGTATTTCAAAATCTTCTTCAGATCTGCAATCAAAATCTCTTGATATACTGCGTCTTTAGAGAGGGCCAGCTTGAAGTTTGTTCAAACCAAGTCTCTGGAGTTATATTTGGGCTCCCTGTAGAAGTCCGAGTTTTAACTTAGTACAATATGAGGAATAGTCTTTATAAATCATCTTCTTCAGATCAATCAGTCATAATTGATATTTAGTATGTAGCATTCTTAGTGGGGTTAGATTCAAGTTTGTTCAAATCAAGTCCATGGTTTCATATTTCGGAACCCAAATTTTAACTCATTCTAATATGAGGGGTCAGATTCAATTTTGTTCAAGTCAAGTCCCTGGAGTCATATTTGGGCTTCCTTTGGGAACTCAGAACTTGAGACTAGTGCAATATGAGGAATACTATTTTAAAATCTTCTTCTTAAGATCCACCAGTCAGAATCTTTTGATATATGACATATATATGACATGCAGCATCCTCAGTAGGTTCAGATTCCAGTTTGTTCAAATAAGGTTCATTTGTGCTTCCTCTGCGAACCCAAATTTAAACTTCGTGCAATATGAGGAAATTTATTTTAAAATCTTCTTCAGATCTACCAGTCAGAATCTCTTGATATTTGATATACAGCATTGGGGTCAGCTTGAAGTTTGCTCAAATCAGGACCCTGGAGTGATATTTGAGCTTGATGTAAAAAAAAAAAGCAGCAAAAAACTTTCCTTCTGTTGTGGGGATGTGGGGGGGGGGGGGGGAAGGGTTTGATCATCTGGGTGTTTGTTTTTTTTTTTTTTTTTGGGGGGGGGGGGTGCCTCAAAATGAGGTTTGATAGGGTTTGAGTGATTTTATGCAAGAAAAAATAAAAATCTACCAACAGAATGTGACCTTAAATTCTTCTTTAAACAATGTTTTCAGGTGAGTGATTAAGACCCTTCCTGTTAAAGAAAAATATCACCTTCGACTGTCTGATAACTCCTTGCTTGACACAAATTTGTGTCAGTCATTCTTGATGCATAGTGTCCATTCAGAGGCATTCTTACATGACCTTCTTCTGTGTAATCTGGGTAGCACATTTACCAATGTCTGTATTGTATTGTGTAAAGTTGAATATGCACAGCAATGATGGTATAAAACATAAATTGCAATATTACTTTCTCTTCTTTTGCTGTGAGATCTTTTTTGAAATGATAAAAATTATGTGTGTGTGTATCCTTGCCAGTGAGTTCCTCAGTGTTGTGAAATGGCTTTTTGAGTTACTTCATCATTGTGTCACATAGCATTGAATCTTTAGTTTAACCCTTTACCTAACATAATGGTCATATCCAGTCAATGCTAATCACAAACAATGCCATTAAAATTTTGTTATTTTTTTTCAATTATTGTCTTAGCAGTATAGCTTATAACTCCTTGTTGGAATTGGCTCATCGAGATCCTTCCAGTGAGAGGTCCAAAGCTGTATTGACAAGGCACAAAATTAATTTTCTTATTTATTCTAGGAAGTTGTTTTCCTTAATGTCATAGTCTTGTTGTGTTAGGTAAATGGTTCATGAAAGCAAAGGTTTATTGTTCGGTTGTTTTTTATCAAGTCTCATTAAAACATGCTTTATTTTATCATCATAAAAGTTATTAAGACAGTACATAACAAGGGTGGAGTACTTGGGGACAGGAATCAACGAGCAGAGTTGGAATTTTTCAGGTGTTTCACGCACATTGTAGTTGGGAATGAAATATAAGAAAAAGTTCAACAAGGTGATTCCTTTCCCCATACTATTTATGAGTTGCTTACATTTTTAGCTCAACTTTGGCAAAGCCAAATTTGAGGTATTGTCATGGCCCGTCGTCCGTCTGACGCACCGTATTTATGAACCAATCTTTATGAAACTTCTTGGGTACCTTTGTTATCACCGTGGAACGAGAACAAGTGTTTTTGGGGCCGGTCCAAAATTCAAGACGGCCGCTGGCAGCCATTTTGTACAAAATTAGGTGCAATCAGATTTTTGCGCAGAACTTCCATATGAAAGCTCTGATTTGAATAAAGTTTTGTATGAATGTTTAGTACCATGGGATACATCACATATAATACAGGTTTTTTTTCTCGTGCGTAAACTATGCAAATTAGACTAACTTTGATTATTTAGTGTTACTTTCAGCACTGTAAGTGCAAATGCCAATACGGCTCGGGCTAGAGGCCATATTTATGAACCGATCTTTACAAAACTTTTGGAGTACCTTTGTTATCACCATGGGACGAGAACGAGTGGTTTTGGTTGCAGTCCAAAATTCAAGATGGCCACCAGCAGCCTTTTTGTACTTTAGTTAGTGCAATCAGTTTTTAGCTCAACTTTGGCAAAGCCAAATTTGAGCTTATGCCATGGCCAGTCATCCGTCTGTCCATCAACAATTCAATACGGCTCGGGCTAGAGGCCGTGTTTATGAACCGATCTTTACGAAACTTGTTGGGTACCTTTGTTATGACCGTGGGACGAGAACTAGTGTTTTTGGGTCCGATCCAAAATTCAAGTTGGCCGCTGGCAGCCATTTTGTACAAAATTAGGTGCAATTAGATTTTTGCGCAGAACTTCTATAAGAAAGTGCTAATTTGAATAATTTTTTGTATGAATGTTTAGTACCATGGGATACATCACATATAATACGGGTTTTTTTCTCGTGCGTAAATTATGCAAATTAGACTAACTTTGATGTTTTTTGGTGTTACTTTCAGCACTGTAAGTGCAAATGCCAATACAGCTCGGGCTAGAGGCCGTATTTATGAACTGATCTTTACGAAATTTCTTGGGTACCTTTGGTATCACCGTGGGACGAGAACAAGTGTTTTGGGGTCCGGTCCGAAATTAAAGATGGCCGATGGCAGCCATTTTGTACAAAATTAGGTGCAATCAGATTTTTGCACAGAACTTATGAAAGCACTGATTTGATTAATTTTTTGTGTAAATGTTTAGTACCATGGGATACATCACATATAATACGGGTTTTTTTCTCGTGCAGAAATTATGCAAATTAGGTGAACTTTGATTTTTTCAGTGCTACTTACACACAGTAAGTACACATGTCAATACGGCTCATGCTAGAGTCTGTATTTATGAACCGATCTTCACGAAACGTCTTGGATACCTTTGTTATTGCCTTGGGATGAGAATGAGTGTTTCTGTGTGCGGTCTAAAATTCAAAATGGCTGCCAGTGGCCATTTTGTAGCGAAATTAGATCTAATCAGTTTTTTGTACACAACTTCTATACGACTCAGGCTAGAGACCGTATTTATGAACCAATCTTTACGAAATTTCTTGGGTATCTTTGTTATCACCGTGGGATCAGAACGAGTGTTTTTGGGTGTGGTCCGAAATTCAAGATGGCCACCAGCAGCCATTTTGTACCAAAATTGTGCAATCAGTCTTTTGTACAGAACTTCTGTATGAAAGTTCTGATTTGAATAAATTTTTGTATGAATGTTTAGTAACATGGAATACATCATATATAGTATGGGTTTTTTTCTCGTGCAGAAATTATGCAAATTAGATGAACTTTGATTTATTCAGTGCTACTTATACAGTGTAAGTGCACATGTCAATACGGCTTGGGATAGAGGCTGTATTTATGAACCAATCTTCACAAAACTTCTTGGGTACCTTTGTTATCACCTTCTGACGAGAACGAGTGTTTCTGGGTGCAGTCCAAAATTCAAGATGGCTGCCAGTGGCCATTTTGTACCGAAATTAGGTCCAATCAGTTTTTTGTCACTACTTCTATACAGCTCGTATTTATGAACTGATCTTCACGAAACTTCTTGGGTACATTTGTTTTCACCTTGGGACAGGAACGAGTGTGTTTTGGGGTGCATTTGTTATCACTGTGCTATGAGAACAAATATTTTGGGGTTCAGTCAGACCCACTCTGGGACTCAAAGATTTCTTTTCTACTTTAGCATCTGACTGTCACCCACCTTTACAGTACTTTACCTATACATTTGTTACAGGCTACGGTCAGTATTTATGTACAGACCGTTACAATACTTTATATGTACCTTTGTTATCAGGTCATTACCTAGATGTTTGTCATTGCTGTGTCACATACTATACATGTGCATGTCTTAACAAGTTGAGCTACAGTGTCATTGACACTTTCATTTGTACAGAACTTCTGTATGAAAGTTCTGATTTGAATAAATTTTTGAATGAATATTTAGTAACATGGAATACATCACATATAATACAGGTTTTTTTCTTGTGCAGAAATTATGCAAATTAGATGAACTTTGATTTATTCAGTGCTACTTATACACAGTAAGTGCACATGTCAATACGGCTCAGACTAGAGCCTGTATTTATGAACCGATCTTCACGAAACTTCTTGGGTACCTTTGTTATCACCTTGGGATGAGAACAAGTGTTTCTGGGTGCGGTTCAAAATTCGAGATGGCTGCCAGTGGCCATTTTGTACTTAAATTAGGTCCAATCAGTTTTTTGTTCACAACTTCTATACGGCTCAGGCTAGAGACTGTATTTATGAACCGATCTTTACAGAACTTCTTGGTTACCTTTGTTATCACCGTGGAACGAGAACGAGTGTTTTTGGGTGCAGTCCAAAATTCAAGATGGCCACCAGCAGCCATTTTGTACCAAAATTAGTGCAATCAGTTTTTTGTACAGAACTTCTGTATGAAAGTCCTGATTTGAATAAATTTTTGTATGAATGTTTAGTAATATGGAATACATCACATATAATACAGGTTTTTTTCTCATGCAGAAATTTTGCAAATTAGAAATTAGATGAACTTTGATTTGTTCAGTGCTACTTATACACAGTAAGTGCACATGTCAATACGGCTCGGGATACAGTCTGTATTTATGAACCGATCTTCACGAAGCTTCTTGGGGTACCTTTGTTATCACCTTGTGACAGGAACAAGTGTTTTTAGGTGCCTTTTTTATCACTGTGCTATGAGAACAAATATTTTGGGGTTCAGTCAGACCCACTCTGGGACACAAAGATTTCTTTTCTAGTTTAGCGTCTAACTATCACCCCACCTTTACAATACTTTACCTATATATTTGTTACAAGCTACGGTCAGCATTTATGTACAGACCGTTACAATACTTTACATGTACCTTTGTTATCAGGTCATTACCTAGATGTTTGTCATTGCTGTGTCACATACTATACATGTACATGTCTTAAACAAGTTGAGCTACAGTGTCATTGACACTTTCATTAACAATGAATTTGATCATATTTTACTGCTGGGGTTAGATTCATGTTTGTTGGAAACAAGTTCCTGGTTGCATATTTGGGCTCCCTGTGGGGATCCAAATTTTAACTTGGTGCAATATGAGGAACTGTATTTAAAAATCTTCTTCTTCCGATCTACTCTTGATATTCAGTACAATATGGGGAATATTTTGTCAAAAAAAAAACCTCCTTCAGATCTACCAGTCGAAATTTTGTTATATTTGGTTAGCAGTATCCTTAGTGGGGTCAGATTCCTTTTTGTTCAAATCAAGTCCCTGTGTTCATATTTGGGCTCCCTATGACAAACTAAATTTTAACTTAGTGCACTTTGGGGAAATCCTTTAAAAATCTCCTTCTTCAGATTCATATGTCCAAATCTTTTGATATTTGATATGCAGCAACCTTAGGAGGTTCAGATTTTAAATTGTGTCCAAATCAAGTCCCTTAGGTTATATTTGGGCTCCCTGTGGGATCCCAACTTTAACTTAGTGCAGTGTAAGGACTATTCTTTAAAAAATCTTCTTTACACTCATGAGTCAGATTCTTTTGTTACATAGTACTGACATCCTTAGTGTGGTGAGATTCAAGTTTGTTGAAATCAAATACCTGGGCTCATATTTGTGCTCCCTATAGGAGCCCAAATTTAATTTTGGTGCAGACGGAGGAATATTCGTGAAAGATCTTCTTCTTCAGAACCATCGGCCAAAATCTTTCATATTTTGTATACACCATTACTGTAACTCCTAAATTAAAGTTTATTCAAAGTGTTATGCTTGATTGATTTTGGTGAGCAACACCAGAGGGGATTGAAACTTAACACAGAACACAACGTAGAATTTTCTATTTGTTTGATTGAACTGTGCCATTGCATAACAGAGCTGGTGGTAAACATTAGTTAGAAGTAAATGTGAGTACTTATGATTAACATTTGTTCAAATGGGGTTCCATGTGTCCTCTTGAGGCCCAAGAGATAGGGGAGAGAGTCTGTTGGTCAAAATGTTTTGGGTTTTTTTTGCTTGAAAACAAGATTTGGAGAATTTTGAGTGATTTTATTCAAAAAAATCCCCCAAACTTTCAACCCGTTGGGGGTGGGGGATGGGGGTGGAGGAAGTTGATGCGATCAGCTGGGTGATTTTGTTCTCTTTTTGCTTCAACATGAGTTATGAAGGGGTTTAAGTGATTTTATGCAAAAAAAAAACCCCACAAAAAACAATTCACCCAACAGACTCCCCAAGCTATATTAACATGTAGATGCTGAATGTGACCTAAAATCCTTTGGGAGTGGAGGAAGTTGATGGGATCAGCTGGGTGATTTTGTTCTCTTGTTGCTTCAAAATGGTGAGCATTTAAGGCCCCTTGGGACCTCTTGTTTATCTTATTGGCATTGTAATGTTTAATTGCAATTAAAATGTGTTTTAATTACAATTGAAACACCCAAATGCTGAAAATGTGCAATGATATCAATCTAAATTTATTGAGTAATGTGCATCACTTCCCGAGAGATATTTTCTCATCTTTATTGTGACAATAGATATCGAAAAAAATTTACACATTTCTGTGTCTTGTATGATAGTATATAATAAAATTACAACAAAAATCAAATACTGCATAAATATTCCATTTTGATTATACTATGGAACCTTGTAAATTGAATATCCACTTTGCCAATGAAAATTATTCATTGAACAGGAGTATTCAGTTAAGTAACCACAAAGTAGATGTTCTGTTTCTCAGGCCATTCTTTGTAAAATTTCATGCGGGCAGGCGTTTTTTTATTTTATTTTTTATTTTTGTAATTATTTCTTTGTGATCAAAGTTCATATTCTTGGTTTTATGTTTTAGGCCTCATAATGTACACAATAGCATGGGTGATTGTGTATTTTGTCCCTTGAGTGGCTACTAAAGTGACAAATTTTTCAATTTTAGTAACATGGGTAAAATATCAGACATAAACTATTTAATTTTTATTTTTTATTTTTGCATTGGTTATAAAAAGGACCATGCAGATGGGCCTGAGAAACAGATTTTTAACTTTTTTAGACCTAACAGAGATTTGGTCATTTTTTCATATCACAGAGATAACCTGAGCATTTAATTTATTTTATCTTGTTTGACAGAGCTCAATGAGCTCTGTCAAACAAGATATAATAGATTGATTGTCTGTTATGGATTTTTCAGAGGCAGAATAGGTCTATAAACAAGGTGAACTTGGTTATTGTCACTGTAATTTCTTGACATATTATAAAAAAAATTATTCAATTAACAGGGGTTTACTCTATAACTTATATGTAATTAACAGGTCAAATTCATACTGAAGGTGTGGTAAATTGTTATACCCCCCCCCCCCCCCCCCCCCCCGCAAACAAAGTTTGGGGGGTATATAGGAATCACCCTGTCCATCCGTCTGACCATCCATCCGTCTGTCCATCCTTGTAAGCACAACTCCTCCTAAACCGATTGAAGAATTTTCATGAAACTTTACACAATGGAAGAACTCCATATGCAGATGTGCATGAAGCAATATAATTCCGTTCTGACATTTCCAAGGGGAGATAATCTAACTTATACATTTCAGGCGAGGGGGGGGGGGGGGGGGGGGGGTATCACTTTGTGAGCTTGATCACAGTACCTCTAGTTTTGTGTTTGGAAATTATATTCAATTAACAGAGTTATTCGATTACCAGATAGCCAATTAAGTGGGTGCAATTGTAATATCAGTATCCTACATTTACATTAGTTAAGTGCTTTCTTTAATTGATACCTTGACAATTTGTCATTGAAGGAAAATGGAATAATATTAGTTTTGCAGTCAGCTAAATACACATTTTGACTGTGTTTGCTTTTCACTTATTCACCTTTGGGATAATTTTTCAGTTTTTCTACAAATTATCATGTTTTGATATTTTCCAATAAAGTAAGTAGATAAAAAAGCATCCAAAGACAAAAGTGAAGAAAATGAAATGAGATATTTTAATGAATTTAAAACATAGTTTGTTGCTCATACACAGTCGCTTGAAAACCCCTAATGAAACCACAGGAAGTGTAGCTGTGCTAGATTTATGTGTTAAACAACATCTATTTTACTGGTGCAATAAGACCTTGTAACCAGCGCCTGGGCGTGAGTTGTCTTAAGGAGACAGCATTGTAATAAATGCTTGGCTAAACTTTACTTTAAACTTCTGTTGTGGTCATATAGTCATAGATCAAGCCAGTCCTTTTCAGAAATGGAGGAGGGCAATTTTCCAGCCTCCTTAAATTTAGTTCAGGAGAGCATTGTCTTCCTTAGTGTGGAACAATCTGTCATAAGTGCAACAATCATGATCCATGAATGAAATGAGCTGAAGATGTTTGCATAAACAATAAGATGATGCGGGTCAGACCTACAACCTTTCAATCTGAAATATCAGTTAAGTGAATAAAAAATAGTGTGACCTCTCAAAAAATTAAACCAACAAAACAAACCCCAAATCCCTATTTCTTATCAACCTACCTCAATTGTTTACTACAGGCTTGCACTATAGTGGAAGAACCTAACTCCAGATAAAATACTTTCTATTTTAATCTTTCTCAAGAGATTTGGGAAAGAAAAGTGGTGTAAAAACACCACAAAAAATAAGCCAAAACTGGGTCGAGCGCAGTATGGGATGCTCTTCCATAGTACAAATCCACGACTACCGTAAAACAGTGCTCAGTGCGTCAATTCGTCATTCTTTTGATTATCCGCACACGTGGTGGATGTGTGCCATTTTGCTCCGTAACAGTGATATTTTAACTCGTCAATAATGGTTTTCCTGTGACTGGGATTATGGATCTGAAGATCGTATAATAACAGGACTGTGTTTTATATATTCTCGTTTATATTTTCAACCACATTCTCATTGTATATTATTTACTATTCCGTTTTCGCAAATGTTTTGTTTTCGACATCGTGACAATGCGATTCGACAATGAATTTTTCGGTTGATGAATTTAATTGTTATTGGAGTTAGGTGTCAATCAGGGACTGTCTGGACAGGATTTCTTCACTCTGTTGAGGGCTGAATTTCTGTTTTTTCGGTCCCTGTCAACCGTCTGGGTTTTGTCGTGTACCCACCGTTTTTTTTCTGCCACCTTCTCTCGTAGTTAAGGGTGTTCTTCTACTTTCTGTTTCTGTTGAGTTCACCTTTTTCTTCTGCTGCTCTCACCTCTGTTATTTCCACTTCGGTTCCTTTAGCCTAGGGCAATTCCTTTTGCCCTCGCCTTGGTGCATTCTCGTGGCCGTTTCTTCCGCACCCGCGGGTGGTGTGGAACATTGTCGTTTCGGGCCCCCCCCAACTTGAACCACGTCTGGGGTGAGTTTTGCCCCCTCCGTGGGGGATGTGCAGCTCCTCCCACTCTCGTGGGGGTGGGGAATGCGGTCGTTTCGGGGACGCCCGACTCGACCATGTCTGGTGAGAATTGCTCCCCCTCCGTGGGGGATGTGCAGCTCCTCCCACACCAGCAGGGGGTGGGGAGCGCTGTCGTTTCGGTTCTTCCCGACTCGACCATGTCTGGGAGAGTTATTCCCCTTCCATGGGGAATGTGCAGTTTTTTTACCGTGGTGGATACTGCGGGAGCTGTTGGATTTCTGGTGAAGAGATGCCTGGTTCCGGGACTATGTGCCCTCTTCAGTCGACATCTGAGGCTGTCACTAGGGTTGTGACTCCTCCTTTGGAGACCGAGCTAGGTGGCTCTCTCCTCTTTTCCGCCAGTTCCAACAGCTTCCGTCGTATCTGCTGCTACTGCTGTTCCGTCTACAACGTCATTGGGCACCGTTTTTAGCCGGCCTCGGCTTATCCCTGCAAGGGTCTGCAGGGATGTCTGTAGTGTGGTATCGGTCTCAGCCTTCCGCGACTTCAACTCGGCGAAGTCGGAAGTGGCTGCCGACTGAACCCCCTCTCCTTACTCACTCAGGTTCTGTCAAAGAGCCTTCCCGTTGTATCCAGCGTGGCAGCGAGTGGTTTCCAGGCGCCCCCTATGGTGCCGCCTCCCGGGATTGGAACAGGCCGCTTTCTGATCCTCCTGGTGTTCCGACACCATGGGAGGAGTCAGCTGGTTTACCCATGATGGGCTATGTGTCTTCCGACATGTCGAGAGCCAGCAGTCTTCGGACTTGGGGGCAGCTCTTGATTTTGTGTTTGTGTTCCTTCCGGATTTCAAACCATCAAACCAGCCGACAGTGTCAGCCAGCGATCATCGGTTGCATGCCAACAGCCTATGGAGCAACCTGCTTCTGGACATCTTCGACCGTGCCAGTCAGTACAGGTGGTTGAAGCATTTTCAGCCTTGGACTCTAAGCTGAGTTCCAAGGCTATGAAGACTCAGTTCTTCACCAGGGTTGACACCTTTTTTGCCCCTGGCGCGTTATCGTTCCTATGATTCTGCCCATCAGTCAGTCTGCCAGACTTTGCCGGTTTTGGATCAGGACTCCAATTCCCATGGGCTTTCCAAGCCCAAGTCTGCCGTCATTCCGATGACGACTCTGGAGTCCACATTGGGCTTATCGAGAGAGATGCTTGGTATGCTTTCTCTCTCCGATCACATCGTCTCAGCTTTAGCTGCTTCTCTGCTTCCAGATAAGTTTGAGGAGGTACAGGATCCTTTGCGTGTGCTGTCCTAGGCGCTCATGCATCTTACTCACACGTATGCCTGTAACACGGCTAATCTGGAATTAGTTCGGAGGGACTCTGTGCTGGACACAGGCCGATCCCTTCCTGAGGAGCAGTGCGCTACTCTTCGATCTGCTTCTTTGGCAGGTCCGCAACTTTTCCATGGTTCCGTGTTGACGGTCCGAGATGACGTCCTACATCATTCCAAAGATCAGCTGCTGTTTCTTCAGCTTGATCAGCCTTCTAGGGTAGGCAGGGGCCGTTCCAAGCCTAACAAGTACCCTCTGCTTCCTCTCAAAGCAAAAGGGCTCATCCTTCTGCCACCGCTTCTACTTCTTACTCAAGGGGGTAAGGGTAAGCGTTGGCAGACTTGAGGGAAGTCCCAGGATTCTTCATTCAGTAGAGGAGGTGGTTTCTCCTCTCGCGGGAGTCGAAATGAAGTTCCTCACCGCGACTCGTCCCAGGTTGAAGGAAGGATAGCAGAGTTCGCAGACTGTTGGGCCACCATCACATCCGATCCGTGGGTGTTAGTTGTTCGGTCTGGGCTGCGAATATCCTTCCGAAGGCACCCCACTCTGTCCAGGGTGCCTCTTCCAACCACAGTTCCTTCAGACATTTTACATTTGGAACTTTTGTCCACAGAGATAGACAATCTCCTGACAAAGGGGGCGATTGAGGTCGTCAAGAACATTCAGTCAGTGGGGTTCTATTCCCGCCTGTTCTTGGTGCCGAAGAAGGACGGCCGACTCCGACCGGTTATCGATCTGAATATCCTGAACCAGTCTATCCTTGCTCCCAAATTCAGCATGGAGACTTTCAGGTTGGTCCTCCGTTCAATTCACCAGGGAGATTTCGCTTCCAGCATCGACCTGCGAGACGCTTACTTTCACGTTCCGATTCATCGGGCATTATGGAAGTATCTCAGGTTCGCTTTTCTGGGGCGAGTTTACCAGTTCAAGGCCATGCCTTTCAGCCTCAACCTGGCTCCTTGGGCCTTCACCAGACTGATGTTGCATGTGATAGCTTTCCATCGCACACAGTCTAGGGTGACTACTTCAGCATATCTGGACGATATCCTCCAGAGGCATTCCAATGCTGCCATACAGTAGTCAGATGTTGCCACTCTGTTGAGCTTGCTCACGTCGCTAGGATTCAGAGTCAACGAGGAGAAGTCGGACCTGGTCCCTTCTCAGTCGTTTTACCATCTGGGGATGGCTTTCCACACCCAATTCAATTTGGTGACGGTTCCCCAGGCCAAGGCTGTGATTCTCTCAGCTTATGCTCTTACTCTGTCCCAGTCCACATCCGCGACGGCTCGGAGTATTCTCCGGCTAATCAGTCTCTGCTGTTCGGTGACGGATCTCATTTCTCTAGGTCGGCTGTGTGTCAGACCTCTCCAGCACTTTCTGCTCAGCCGTTGGAGGCCGAATGTAGATTCTCTGGATCTGGTGCTTCAGTTTCCAGATTCTCTTTATCCTCACCTTCTCCCCTGGATGGATGTCCAGTGGCTTTCGCAGGGTGTTCCGTTGGACTTACCCACGTACGATCGTGTTCTGATGGCAGATGCCAGTGTTCTCGGATGGGGTACGACGTTGGATCCTCTAGGTCTTTCCCTTCATGGGATGTGGGACCAGGATCGGGCATCTCTACACATCAACCAGAAGGAGCTTCTTGCTCTTCTTCAGAGTTTCAGGCAGTGGATCCCTCACCTGTTGAATCGCCAGGTCCTTCTGTTGTCCGACCATTCGATGGTGGTTGCTTACATTCGGAACCAGGGCGGCACGCACTCTGTTCCAGTGTACGATTTGGCTCAGGATCTTCTACTGCTCGCTGAGGATGTCCACGCCGTGGTGGTTGTTCGTCACATTCCCGGTCGTCTGAACATCCTAGCCGACTCCCTGTCCCGTCGGGGCAGGGTCATTTCCACCGGGTGGATGCTCCACATGGCAGGTTCCATCAATCTCTTGCAACTTGTTGGAACCATCCGGTGGACACTTTTGTGTCCCCGTGTCCAGATGCTCTGGCTTTCGCCCTCCTTTGGGATGGTCTTGTCGGCTATGCCTTCCTGCCAGTTCCGATTCCGCCTCAGGTTCTCACCCAGATATGAACCTGCAGTCGTCGAATCCTTTCGATCACACCCGTCTCCTCGGTGGGTGTGGATCAATCTGCTCCGCTCTCTGTTAGCGGCGGTTCCTGCATGTCTCCCTCTACCTCACGAATTTCTTTGCCAAAGTCGCCCGAGGTGGTTTCACGTTGACCCGACTTCATTGTGCCTTCGCACATGTCTTTTATCGGGTCCTGTCTCCTCCGTAGTGGTTTTTTGAGACACGCAGTGGAGTTGCTTTTCTTCTTCAAGGAGGCACTCACTCCACTGGTTTAGCCTCTTTAGCTACGTGGAAGGTTCTTCTGTCGATGGTGTGCAATCACTCTGTTGCTTCTGTCACTCCTTCGATCACACTGCTTGCAGAGTTTCTGGTATATGTTTGTTTCTGGGGGTCTCCAGCAATGGGTACAAGTCCATGCTTCCGAGACTTTTTTTCATATGTGGTACCGCATTGTTTCGACACTCATCCTTGCCTCTCCAAGCTTGTTCAGCTCTTTTCCTTGAAAAGGCCTAGGACTTTGCAGTTTACTCCAAGATGGTCACTTTCTTGGGTGCTGCTCTGCTTGGGGGTGGGGGGCGTTCGCGCCTTTATCCTGGATGAATATGCATTTTCTCACATGCAAGATCTCTCCTGCATCCATTTCTCGATGGATTTGTCTTGCTATTCGTATAGCTTCCGCTCGTCTAGCTACTGGTGATTGTATTACCAATTGTTTTTTCTGCCACGAGGTGCGTGCATTGTCTTCCTCTTTTAATAACTCTGACATGTTGTCGGATGACGGATGTTATACTGGCAGCCTACTGGAGAAATGCTACATTCTCCTTTTATCTGCGACAGTTGCAGGAGCCGACAGAGGACCTTGGGCTTGGGGCCCTCTTTCTTCGGCTCAGGCTGTTGTCTATCCCAGCCTTTCAGCTTTTTTCAGGGTCAGTTCCAGCTCTGTGCTGTTACTGCCCTTTCTGTCTGTGCGTCACACTTCACCATACGCCTCATCTTTCATTGTCTTTTCTAATGTTTGTGATGCTGTGGTTTGATAGGCCTAGGGATCTCTTCCTCTGTCCACGGTTCCAGTGCTATTGAGTTATGTGTGGGTTGGTTATGTGATTCCCTCCATCCTTTTGTCTATTCAGCCTGTAGTAAACAATTGAGGTAGGTTGATAAGAAATATAGATTTTATAGTAAATTTCCTTTCTTATTATATCTACTGCAATTGTTTACATGGAGGCCCTCCTGTCTTTTTATTCGGGTAAGAATCCTTCCTCCCCGCTGATCACATAACTCCTGTGTTGTCGGAATCAAAAGAATGACGAATTGACGCACTGCGCACTGTTTTACGGTAGTCGTGGATTTGTACTATGGAAGAGCGTCCCATACTGGGTGTGCACCGATGGCGCTCGACCCAGTTTTGGCTTATTTTTTCATGGTGTTTTTACACCACTTTTCTTTCCCAAATCTCTTGGGAAAGATTAAAATAGAGAGTATTTTATCCGAGTTAGGTTCTTCCACTGTAGTGCAAGCCTGTAGTAAACAATTGCGGTAGGTATAATAAGAAAGGAAATTTACTATAAAATTTATATATTTACACATTTCTTTGACCTGAGTGCTTCCATTCTAATCTTTTTATAAAATTTTACAAACATCACAAGTCATGTTAACCCTTTACCAAACGAATCAGTCACATCCACACATTTAATATGCAAAATGAGCTGTTTAAGAAAATTGTTTTAAAAAATTTCAACAAAGCCATATCATTGACACCTCATTGGAATGAGCTTGTAGGGCTCGATCCAATGAGGGATCATGGGATATGATTTTACTGAATTTTTAGTCGAGTTGTGACGAAGTCAAACTCGACTTATAGTTTGGTGAATGGCGGGCGGGCGGGCGGATGGGCGGGCGGGCGGGCGTAAACAATTGGTTTCCAGATGATAACTTGATAGTGGTTCAACTCACATTCATTAAACTTCATATGTAGGTTGGTCTTGGTGGGAGGAAGAACCCTATTGATATGGACATGCTACGTCGAAGGTCAAGGTCACAGTGACCTTGAACGTAGTAAATCTTAAACAATTGGTTTCCGGATGATAACTTGATAATGGTTCAACTCACATTCATGAAACTTCATAGGTAGATTGGCCTTGGTGAGGGGAAGAACCCTATTGATTTTGGACTCGCTACGTCAAAGGTCAAGGTCAACGTGACCTTGAACATAGTAAATCGCAACAATTCCTTTCCGGATGATAACTTGATAGTAGTTCAACCTACATTCATGAAACTTCATAGGTGGGTTGGCCTTGGTGCGAGGAAGAACTCTATTGATCTTGGACTCACCAGATCAAAGGTCAAGGTCACAGTGAACTTTAACATAGTATATCGCAACAATTGGTTTCTGGATGATAACTTGATAGTGGTTCAACCTAGAGTCATGAAACTCCATAGGTGTGTTGGCCTTGGTGCGAGGAAGAACCCTATTGATCTTGGACTCACCAGGTCAAAGGTCAAGGTCACAGTGACCTTGAACATAGTATATCGCAACAATTGGTTTCCGGATGATAACTTGATAGTGGTTCAAACTAGAGTCATGAAACTTTACAGGCGTGTTGGCCTTGGTGCGAGGAAGAACCCTATTGATGTTGGACTCACCAGGTCAAAGGTCAAGGTCACAGTGACCTTGAACATAGTATATCGCAACAATTGGTTTCCGGATGAGAACTTGATAGTGGTTCAACCTAGAGTCATGAAACTTCATAGGTGTGTTGGCCTTGGTGCGAGGAACTGTTGTCACAACTCGACATTGGATCGGTGATCCTGAGCGGCATTTTTTTTTTTTAATTTGAAAAAAATAATATTTAAAATAATAAATTTTTATATCATGTGCACTGGGTAAAGTGTTAAACAAGATTAAATATTAGAAATACTCATTGCATCATAAGGATGAGGAAAATGATACCATTCAGGTTAAATTAATTTTCCTGATATTTGAATACTTTTCACTGTAAAAGTGGCTATTCAGGTAACAGGTTTCCACTTTATCAGTTAACTTTCTTACAACTGACGTCAGACTTACTCGGTCATCTCTACAATAACATAACTGGTTAATTTCTGCTTAAAGGGCTCTGTTAAACAAGGTTTAATCAGTCATATATCTGACACATCTGAGGCAAAACAGAGTTACTGATAGGTTGGGAAATATGCAATCAAATGAAAATGTGTTTAAAGATTATCAGTCACAAGTGGAATGTAGTAGCTTTACCTATATAATTTTACTCTATTAATTGTCCACTCATATTTCTGTTCAAAATATGCAATTACCTTGCTCATTAATGATGCAAAAGGGAGTGCATTGGCTGAGTAGGTGGTGCATTGAGCTTCAAGCTGAAAAGTCCACAGTTCGATTCTGGACAGCAGTAACTACATTGTGTATTTGGGTAAGACACTTTCTCCTGATTGCCCATTTGGTGAATTTGCTTTCAATGATGCTAGCCCTGCTTGTGCAGAGTTAGTGCGTTTGGGAGTCTGACAGTTGTTCGATGCTACTCAGTGGTTGTCGCCATGTACTCCAGCTTCCTCCAGAAGTAAAACTGTCTGACACGATGTCATCCTGGCTGTTGAAAGTGTTGTTAAACCCCAATAAAAGGAAAACAAAACAGATTATGATGCCAAAACTCCAGAACTAACAGAAGTGTTATTTTTGTCTAAAAACTTAGATACAGAAAGTCAGCGGTGTATTTTATAATTTTTGTCAATTGTTCTGTTATACTATAACTGGTATAAAAAAATTCCTAGATTTTTTTCATCCCCTCTCACCCCTATTTTTTCAACCTGTCCCAGTTTTTTTTTTAGCTCACCTTGACAGAGTCCAGCTGAGCTAATCTCATTGCTCTCCGCCCGTCATCCGTCATCCGTCGTCCATCAACACCATGTTTTGGTCTTCTCCAAAACCACTGGGCCAATTCAACTGAAAGTTTGTGCGAGTGATGGTCCTGAAGGGGCATTGCATTTTTGTTCAACTCAACATGCCCAGCCCTAAAGGGAGAGGGTGGCGGAAAATGCTCCAAAATATTTTTAAAATCTTCTTCTCATGAACCAGTGGGTACAATGACTTGATATTTGTTATGGAGCTTCCTTTTGAGGTGTAGGATCAAGTTTGTTCAAATGAAGTTCGTGAAGCAATATTCGGCTTTGTAATGGGAGGGGTCAGATTTTTGGCCACTGCCCAAAATTTCTATTTTCTGAACTGATGGTCCGAGTTGAACCAAATTTGGTATGTGGTATTATTGGGTCATAAGTACTTGACTCGTGCAACAAAAAATTACTGCATCCTCATGGGAACCCCAGGAGCTAAAAGTAAAAATATTTTCAAACGCCCATATTTCCCAAACCACATGGAACAGAGAGCTGTTATTTGGTATGAAGCATCCTTAGGGCCATTAGAATTGAATGGTAAAAAATAATTAGGGTGTTCTGTAGAGGGCATCAAAAAGTGCTGAGTCAGCATATTTGCAAAAAATTTTAAAAATCTTTTCCACAGAACCAATGGTCAGAATCTTTTGATATTCAGTATACAGCATTCATAGGGGGGTCAGATACAAGTTTGTTAAAATAAAGCCCATTGGTTCATATTTAGGCTCAATACAGGAGCCTAATTTTTTAACTTAGGATAATATGGGGAATATTCTTTAAAAATCTCCTTCAGAACCACCAGTCATAATCTTTTAATGTTTGGTATACATCATTGTTATGAGGGTCAGATTCAAGCTTTTTAGCCCCACCTAAAATTTCTATTTTCTGAACCGATGGTCCAAATTTGGTATGTGGTATTATTGGGTCATAAGTACTTGACTCATGCAAAAAAAATGTCAGATTCAAGATTGTTCAAATCAAGTCCCTCGGTTAATATTTGGGCTTGGAATTTTAACTTTGTTCAATATGGGGGATAATTTTTATAAATCATCTTCTTCAGATCCACCAGTCAGAATGCTTTCATATTTGGTATACAACATCTTGGGGGGGGGGGGGGGGGGGGGGGAGGGGAGAGGAGGGCGGTCAGATTCAAGTTTATTCAAATCGGATCCCTAGCTATATATACTACTCAAAGTTTGCTAAGCACCAAATATTTGACACATCATTGTGAAATTTGCTTGTGACATATTTGCGATATTTTTGATGGATAGGATTGAGAAATGTATTGAGATGGTCCCCAGTGTTTTCATTAGCTCTCTTGACAGGCAGACTTTTCATGACAGTCATGGAAAGCATTTACCCCTTGATTTTCATGATGTTTTCGTGTACAGTCTACATGTACATGACATGTGTAGGGTATTCAATCTTCATTTCAACACATACTCTTGTGATTTAATGATTGAATATGGCAAATGCAAATGTAAGAAGACATTTGTCTGAAACAGAAATGTGGCGGGCTGAAAGGATGATGGAGCAAGGGGTTACCCATTGTCAGGTTGGTGAAGCCCTTGGTGAGCACCATACGGTGATCACCAGAGCCTGGGCAAGATTTCTGATTCAAGTTTGTTCAAATCGGATCCCTAGGTATATATACTACTCAAAGTTTGCAAAGCACCAAATATTTGACACATCATTGTGAAATTTGCTTGTGACATATTTGCGATATTTTTGATGGATATGATTGAGGAATGTATTGAGATGGTCCCCAGTGTTTTCATTAGTTCTCTCGACAGGCAGACTTTTCGTGACAGTCATGGAAAGCATGTACCCCTTGATTTTCATGATGTTTTCGTGTACTGTCTACATGTACATGACATGTGTAGGGTATTCAAACTTCATTTCAACACAAACCCTTGTTATTTAATGATTGAAAATGGCAAATGCAAATGTAAGAAGACATTTGTCTGAAGCAGAAATGTGGAGGGCTGTTGGGAAGGTGGAGCAAGGGGTTACCCATCATCAGGTTGGTGAAGCCCTTGGTGTGCACCATACGGTGATCACCAGAGCCTGGGCAGGATTTCAGCAGTATGGCACACCCGTAAGATGGCATGGTGGTGGCAGAGACAGGGCAACATCTACAGCTGAAGACCGGTTTTTGATCATTCAGGCCCGGAGGAACAGCTTTGCCATAGCAACCGAGCTTCTCACTGACCTTCAGAATGCATCCGTGGTAAATGTTTCAATGCAGACTATCCAGGCAAGGTTGCAAGAATGTGGTCTCTGATCGAGAAGACCATGTATTCAAATTCCGCTGTCCCAGAACCACCGCCAGGCACGATATGAATGGGCCATGGACCATGTGGATAGGCCAGAGAAGATTGGCGACCTGTCCTTTATACAGATGAGGCAAGGTACTGCCTACACTACACAGATACGCATTCTAGGGTATGGAGAAGACCAGGAGAGCGATTCCATGCAGCCAACATTACTGAGCATGACCGCTATGGTGGAGGGTCAAACATGGTCTGGGGCGGCATCAGCAGGGATGGACGTACAAAGCTCTGTGTCCTTGAACGTGGTACATTGACTGCACAGCGGTATATCGATGAGATCCTGGATGTCCATGTCAGATTGTATGCAGGTGCAGTGGGTGATAGATTCATTCTGATGGATGATAATACCTGTCCTCATGTTGCCCATGCTGTCGGGGAGTACCGACAGAGGGAGAGGATTGAGCGTATGGCCTGGCCAGCAAGATCCCCTGACCTCAATCCAATCGAACATGTTTAGAAAGAGTTGCAGCTTGCAATTTCAGCCCATCCAGTCCAGCCAAGAAGTGTCCAGGAGCTTGGTGCCATGCTGGTCCAAGAATGGAACAACATCCCACAAAGGACCACCAGAAACCTGATTGTGTGCATGAGAAGGTGTTGTCAAGCTGTAATTAACAGTAATGGGTCTCAGACTCGATATTGAACCCATACCAGTTCGCTCCGTCAACTTTTTGTCAAATTGAAAAATTTCCTCTTTTACCAATAATATCCATTTTCCATGGTTATCTTATTCAAAAGCTAAAAAAAAATGTCAAACACAAATAAGATCTTAATTTCTGTACTTAAATCATTAAAAGATATAATTAAATAAAAAATATATATACTTTTCATTACAATATTTCAACTAAAAAGTAAAACAGGTAGTTGGATATACCTGGTGCTTAGCAAACTTTGAGTAGTATATTTGGGCTCGCTAGGGTAGCCCAAATTTTAACTTAGTGCAATATGAAGAAATTTCTTTTAAAAATCTTCTTCTTCAGATCCACCAGTCGGAATACTTTCTGTGGGGGGAAGGGTGGGTTGGCAGGGGGGGTCTGGGGACTGTGTGGTGGGGGTACTGTCAGAGACAAGTTTGTTCAATTCGAGTTCCTGGGTTAATATGTGGACTCCATATGGGAACCTGAAATTTAACTTAGTACAATATGAGGGAATTTTTTCAAAAATCTCCTTCAGATCCACTAGTCAGAATGCTAGTACCCTCTAGAGGTGTGTAACTAAGATTAATCCTCATAGGTTGTATCGAGGGGCTTCATAGTGGAGCTCTACATTTTACATTATGATCAACTGAAGAAAAGGCATGATGCTTGGATTATTTTTGTCACTCCTGAGGAGCTGAAGGATTGACAATGTATCCTATGGAGATGGATTGTTTAATGAAGACTCATTCTTGGACTCTGTTTGTATTGTGTTCTGTTCAAGCTGAGTGCTTCAGGCCCCATGGGGCCTCTTGTTTTATTAGCATTTTAGAAAATTTTGTCATGTCATCTCCTTTTAGTATAACCACCAGAAAATTATTCTTATAATAATTTTCCCTTTGTTGATAAATCCGACCCTTGACATCATTAGCTCAACTTTGATGTAGTCAGATTTGAGGTTATGTCATGGCCAGTCGTCTGTCTGTCCATCTGTGCCTTTTTAATCACTGTGGTATGAGAACAAATATTTTGGGTTCAGTCCAACCCACCCGGGGACTCAAAAAGGGAGACAATTAAAAATCTTTTCCAAAAACACCAGACCAAATAATGATTCTTGAATTCAGCATCCCTAGGATGTGTATATTCAAATATGTTGAAGCCAAGTTCTGGTGTTAATATTTGGTGTTGTTTGGGGAGGGTAAACATTATTACCACAACCCAATTTTCTATTTCCAATGAGAAAAATAAAACCTCACCCGTGGGAACCCTATGAGCTAAAGATAAAAAATTCAAATACCTATATTTTAAGAAGGACTGGACAAATAGTTATTAATTAGTAGGAATCAACCGTAGAAGGGTTTGAATCAAATAGGCCAAAACAGTTGCTAACAATTGGCTTATGGTGCACTATACAAGGATCCCCATTGTGACATTAACCCCATGGACATTTCTTTTCTAGATTAGCATCTAACTGTCATCCACCAATAGAATACTTTACCTGTACATTTGTTACAGGCTATGGTCAGTATTTATGTACAGACCTTTACAATACTTTACATGTATCTTTGTTATCAGGTCATTACCTAGATGTGTGTCATTGCTGTGTCACATACTTTTCATGTACTTGTCTTACACAAGTTGAGCTGCAGTGTCATTGACACTTTCATTTTTGGGGGAAGGAGAGAGAGCTTCCCCAAAAAAATGTCAAGTGTTGGAATTATCAACTGAGTGAAATGTGATCAAAATTTTTTTGTGGTTATTCTACAACTTATTTCTGCTGGTACTGTATATATGAACCAAGTAACTTTTGGAGCCATTCATGGAGTCTTGTTACTCAAATTTTATTCCCATTTTGCGGAGTAATCTCTTGTTATGGGTTTAAGACCCATAGCCCCCACCCCCATGCCCCCAACCCACCTGTTCCTTGGACTCTTCTAAATTATCCAGTCTTCTGGTGAAATAAAAAATAAAATTCACCCGCCCACCTCAGTTTGAAAAAAAATGTTTGATGAAAATCTAGACATTTTTTTTTTGCGGCATCAGGTATAATATTTATTTATTATGGTTTAATGACACTTTAACAGCCAAGGTCATACCGTGTCGGTGACAGTTTCACGGGTGGAAGAAGCCGGGGAGAACCACCGAGCAACGACGAGCAGCTGCCAGCTCCCCAACATCGTAACTCTGCGCTGCAGCACAGACAGGGTTAGATTGGTTGAAGACTTGTGCACCATCGACGTGCAGTATGCCTTAGTACACAGCGTCATCATGCCCCCATGTGACAATCGGGGTTAAGTGCCTTGCCCAAGGACACAACGCAGGAGTCCAAATCAATCGCTTAAATGGTCACCCATCCAAGGACTAACCGAGCTCGACGTTGCTTAACTTCGCTGATCTGTCGAGAACCGGTTACCGCAACGCCACCATGCCCCGTAAGGTATAATAATAAAACATAAAAAAAATGAAAAGTAGTGATGATCCTCATTACTTGTTTAGTTTGACAGTTTCTGAGAAATATTCTGTTTTATAGATAGCCATATTTTTTCTGCTCTGATTTGTGCTAGTGATGTGTGCCAGACCAGTGAACTTTATTTGAGAATGTACTGTGCTGATGTATGAAAAGAAGTGAAATAAAATGCATGTCACACTTTGCTGCCTCAGTGCGTTTGTCTGCCCTTTTTAGATTTGATGCAAAATATTCTGTGTCTGTTTGCTCTTTGCTTCATTGTTTTTAGTATGAACCCTTAACTTTTATACTGCAAAGTATTTTTTTAATTTCTCATAAAATCAAGTCATGGCTGCTGTAAAGCAGCCATACTTGATTTGATAAAAAAAAACACAATAGACTCTGCATCCCTGAGGGAACCCCAGGAGATGGATCAGTGCTTGTTTACTGTGGTAAGCAGGTTATGTTTTGCCAGTAAAATAAGAATGGTAATCAATGCCTGGGATGTCCCTCAAGTGGGCGGCATAGATACAAATGATTGGCTAACCGAATTTCAGTCTTGTGTTGTCATCATTCATGATATAGCCATAGATGCAGACCTTAAACTCAAATAAACAACAGAGTTTGGCATCAAGAAATCATTGGTAAGAGGACTACTCTTATTTGTATGTGTGTACAGCCATGTTTACACCTTTATTTGGTGACAGTGTATTTACATCTGCATAAGGCAAAGAGTTAATCCTTCACTCAGTGAAACATCCAAATCCACCTAACCATGAAAACAAAAATTTCCATTGGAATTTTTATGAGGGGGAGAGGATATGGTGTGGAAGAAGATAACCTGATATTTTTTGTAACTTTGAGAAAGAAACAATTGTCCTCAGCAGCTTTTGTTCCCCATAAGATCCCCAAGAGATGCATATTTACTGTGATAAATAATAATAACTCAGAAGCTCATATTAGGTAAGGGTTTGACCTTATGCATGTATGATTGGTAAAATGTATTGGTGCAGACATCACTCACCAGCATTTTCATCCATCCCGTCATTTGCACCTTGGAAGCTTAGGTGTTACATGTCAATCAAGCATATCATGATTATCAACATGGAGTGCCTCTTGTCCATTTACTTGGATTGCCCAAGTAAAAGACGAGAATGTTTTTCTCACTGTTGAATTTGTGAGAAAGCCACAACCACCTCCTTCAGAGAGGTAGTACCTTTTGTTAGAGCACCTCCCCTCATGCTGGTCCCCACCTGAAGGAGTCCAGACTTTCGAGGATGGATGTTATGAAGAAGGCAAAGAGCGCATCTACCAAGTGGTGCTCGGAGGACTCCCTGAAAGGAAGAGAAAGCAACTACCATCTCCCCACCTCAAACTCATATAACTCCCATCCAGACCCTATTTCCTTCTTCTTGGGGGTGGGAGGTGGAACTGGTGGGTAGGGGTGTAATTAGCTGTGCTGAGTCAGAGATGGAAACTGGTATTTTAATGCCTCTGACTCAAATCTCTCCACTCCCTCCTGATCAGGGCACCTGGCAGAACTCCATGTAGAAATCCTGCACTAGCGGAACTCGCCTTTAAGTAAAGTGAAAAACTCCTGGCAAATTCTGGCAAAACTATGTGAAAAAGAACTAATAGAAGATCTCCCCAAACTAGTTTCGCCAATCATTAGTACAACAAAGCAACTAGTCAGGAAATAAAAGTCATGATCACATTACAACTGGAGACATGTAAATATTTTTCCATGTTTCATCCACCACACTTTACTAAGATTTATTGTTGAAATATATTTTGGAAAAGATTTTCTCTTTAAAGTTGAGTTTATAACACTCTACTGGAATGAGCTTGATGTGCTCAATCCCATGAAGGTTTATAAGTTGAAAAAAGAAAGATAAAAAGACAATTTCCGTGAAAAGTGGTTGTATATATACATGGTTGCATCACTTTCCCTTTTTGTTGGGTAAAGGATTAATTGACATTGATGCTGAAAAGTTCTTTGACGTTGAAAAGGTAATGTATCTATACTGATTATTTGGGTGGGTACTAGTATTCATGATAAGCAGACCTTCCATTTCTATAATTGAGCATCATGTCCTCTAGTGCTCTTGACATTGTTTTTAAAAGAATTTTACCTGTAAATGATACTCTTGTAAAACATATTCAGATTACAGTTCGTACCACCTGCCTTAGCAATTTGTTTTTTTTTGTCCAGTGGGTTATGCCTTTTCTCTTGGGACCACTGTTGAAGCCTCCCTTTCTGCTGAATCCATTTCAACAGTTTTACTGTCATGATTGAAAACTAATACTGTAGTTGCACTCGGGCAAATCAATCAAAGTTGATATTCGATGCAACTGAAGTTGATTCTAAAATAGTTTTATTTGTCGCTAAATTTGAATGAGGTTTATAGTTTGCTAACATTTTCCCTTTGAAATATACTATTTGTTGTCAGAAAATGATGACATTATGCCTTTATAGTTAACACGGTACAGGTTTGCACTTACTTAGAACAGGGCATATCTTGAGTAGCCTTCAGCATTGTGACGTATGGCTATGAGTGAGTGAAGTGTTATACTGCATTTTAGTCATATGTTAACCAATAATATTTGGAAAATATGACAAAGGAAGTACATAAATAGTGAAATGAGAGTTCATCCAAATGATTGATGTTTAAAAAAAAAATATGAGAAATTTCCATTTTTCCCCAAGTCCTGGAGAAGCGAAGTGGAAAATTGGGAACTGGTTTGACCCTTTACGTAATATAAGGCCAAAAGAATGACTAGCGAGATTCACAAAAAATTGCCCTTAAAACTTTATTATTTTTTAAACACATCTCAAGAGCATTCATTGGAATGAGCTCTTTAAGCTTGTTCCAATGAGAGGTCAAAAACTGTGTCTTTGAGACAAAAATTGAAAAATTTAAGTTATTCAGTATTTTTTGTCGCAAGTGTAGTCTTCTGTTTGTGTTGGGTAAAGGGTTAAACAATTTAATTAAAGATGAACTTGGATTGCATATTCTTTTTCTCCCATGGTCTTTTAAAACCATGACAGAGGGTAAACAAGAACAATTTGGTACGATTGTTATGTACAATAACACATGAAGAGTAGATTGATGACAAGTTGGATTCATAAAACTTTTGTTTTATGAATGTATACTTATGTACCTCACATTAGCATATCATATGAATTATAGAGGATCTCCCAATGAGTCCACAAGTCTTTGGCGTAGTCTAGACCTTATTTACAGGACGAGTTTAATAAATTCCTCAAAACTGGGGATGAGTTATATTTATCACTTGATTCCATACCTGATGAAAGATGCCAAAACAGATTGAGAAATGAACAGAACTTCTTATTAGGCCTCGAATGACATGGTTGAAACATTGTTGGCCAGAGCATCCACTAAAATCATCAGTTGCTAATGCCGTAGATTTTGGAGCATCCAATAGTAAACGCCATACTTTTTAATATGTAGGTCACAGAATGTAAACAGATGATCAGGATTTAGATTTTGTACAAGAATATTATTGTGTATGACTGATACAACTTCCAGAATATTATTGAATATCATGCTTTACCGTTTTTAACTTCCTGCACACTGATGACTAATATATCAATGAAACAGAGTTATAAAATTTACCATTTGATTGTATTGTTTGGGTTGAGTGGTCCAGGCCTGGCCGTTTGAAAAATGCAGGCGAGCTACTACCGCTCTCCTTAAATCACCCCAGGTGGGCGATAATGGCGGCCCTTAATTCACCTATGGGAGCCATCAGTCAAGAAAGCCCTATCACTTTTAAGTCCAGTAACACCTGGAACAAAAATTGCAGGCGTGTGAAAATCACACTCACAGCTTCCATTTTACATTCTTTACTTTATTTCGGATTTTCCCAATGTTAATTGTAATCGGAAATTAATAAATAGACTGCAGTTTTATAATTTTCCCTGTCGTTTATTCAAAGCTCACGGGTATGATTTAAAACACAGCGTGATATTGCTCAAAATGTTCACAATATGACAATAAGTTCCGGTCAATGCGATGCAGTGTGCATGGATTCCCAAGTGTTAAACTTGAAAGTGGAACTTTTTTTCACTGAATCAATAAGAGGTTATGAAAGAAGCACCGTTTAGTAATGTTGTGCATGTTGGAGAAAAAATCACCAACGATATAAGTTCCGGAAAATACTCTGCAGTATTCAGAAAATGATTGAAGTTCAATGGAAAGCGGACCTTTTTGTTATGTCAGTGAATGATAAAAGGGCACCGTTTTTCACGGCTGTGTTGATATTGTTTGGGAAAGCAATTCGACCAAAACTGATTTCATAAGCCGACTTGTAACCAATAATAATAACACGTTGTTGGTTTTTTTAACAATTTTTATAGTTTTAATCGCCCGTGCAAATTGACATTAGGCGGGCACATTATTATTTTGAATCCAGGCGGGCGGAGGCGAGCGGGAGCGATCGCCCGCCTCAAATGGCCAGGCCTGGTGATCCTTTCAACCTCAGGGCCTTCTCAGTTGAGAAATAGTGTATTTATGCCTAATGCATGTCCCTCCTAGCAACTTAAGAGACTTGATGCCATTTAGATTTGATGTAAAATTCTCAATATCTGTTTTGCACTTTGCTTTGCTATATTTCTCAAATTTTTACTAACATTACTATAGTTCGTGCTGACGAGGACGAGGAAGATTATAGGTATTGTGTGAGATCCAAAGAGAAGAGGGAAGAGGCCAAATCATTTGCCAAACTGAGCATTCATGCCAATAAGGTTTCATTATTCATTATATTAAAAATTCATCTGCTGGTATTTTTCTTGAGAAATGATATCTGTACACCCATGATTAGTCATTAAAAATGACAAGAATTTTTACAGTTGTAAAAATTATTTCTGGTTGTTATCTGCACTTGTGTATGTGATGTAATTACAGTGGAGTCTTGTTGATTGAATGGTCTAACTGTGATCGAAATAATCAAATATGTGGAGTAGGACAAAATTCCAAGAGACTAAAGTTCTTTCAGAAAGAGACAAAGCCACAAACATTTTTTTAACCATATTTTTTTCATATTTTATAATACTGTTTGACATTAATTTGAGGATAGAAAATCAAATAATATTTCAATCTGCAGCCATATGGTTTTTGATACTGGTTGATTTACTAACATTTTTATTGGAGTGATTCAGACAATGTTTAATGTACCATAGATCGATTAATACTTTCAACCTGCAGCTATCATCAGAAAGTCTCCCTATGGGAACCACAGGAAGTGGAGTTGTGCTTGTTACTGTGGTGAAGAAGTTCTGTTGTACTGGTATATTAGGTAAACAATGCCTGTGATGCAAGTTCTCGGATATCAGCTGCATAGGTATAAACAATTGGTTAAACTTGACTTTATATTTGTGCAGCGGTCAAAATGCAGCCTCAGATATGGAATGTGACCTTTAACCCTTAAAGGCCGGTTTCTCACTTTTACAATCTCAGAGCAGGTGTCCTTTAGATGCCATCATGTGGAGGTCTTGCTGATAACAGACATATTAGCTAGGTAGTGGGCATAATGGAATCTTGGCTGCCTTAACAGGCAGCCAAGACTTGACCAGAAGTCACTGCTAAGGCATAGGACATGTAGAGTCTGGTGGACAATTATTCAGGTCCTTAAGGGTTAATACCAATGAAGAAATATCATCCCAAAGATGTGTATAATGTAAATATGCAGTAAAAAAATTGAAATTTGACATTGGTAATAGAATTAACTTGAAAAATGTAGCATAAAATATATATTCAAAAAAATATTTTGGACTTTAAGTCAACCTTTGTCATTTTTGTGGGACTTTTGTCCTTAGGTCCTTCTGCTAATCCTAAATAATTGGAATATTCCTTTATTTACCTGCTTTCTAATAAGAAATTAGAATTGAATTCATTTTGTGTATTGATGCTTTGTCAGGCAAGGTATAATGAATTAAGAACATAATTCTGTAATTTTAAAATTGTGTTTTTGAAGCATTCAATTTTGACTTTATTATTTTTCATGGCTTTCATGGGAAGTGAAGCCATGAAAAATAATAAAGAGTGGTCATGAAAAAGTAAGTATATTTGGAAATTCTTTTAGAGGCTTGTTTTAGAACCCGTAACCAAGATATTATGTTAACTTGAACAAGCCTGAGAAATAAAAGTTACTGATTGAACTACACATTGTGCACATGACTTTTGACCTAGCAGGTATTTCTAGTTAACTAGTTGAGTGCTGAAAGCCCATATTTGGGTACCAGTCTTAAGTGCTTGTACTACAACTGAAAGGTTTCATATTCTTCTCTCATTGAAGCAAATTTATTTCATCTGTCTGGATTTGCTTTGTTACAGTTTATGGGGGAGTGCCTATATAAATTGTAACAAGGCAAAGACATGTGAACAGATTTTGGCAACCAAGCAAGATTTGGCGCTCTGCCAGTTCATTGTCACCTGTCTGTTCAGGCAGTCAACACTTTTAATTAATTAATTATCCAGACTGTCATTGACAGAGCACCAGCTGTAATACATCACAGGCAAGTAGACTCCATTAAAAGTTTGTTGGGCTTAAGTATCCAATTGAGCTTAGTACTCTCAACTGTATATGCTACTCATATTATGTCCAAGAGATAAATCAGTGTCATTGAATAGAAAAATGCCAGCCAGTTGATGAAATACATGTAACTTTAATGTTTTATTTATTGCTGTAAAAAGTGGTCTCATTTCAATCCTTTATCTAATAAAACCAGAAGTGGACATTTTTGCAAAACTGCAAATATTTTCTAAAATAACTGAAAACTTTCACTTTTTGCTTCAAAACCTTTGAGTTGTCTTGATTAACTAATTCCTATGAGGGATGGAGAGGATGCTATTTTATCAGCAAATTCCTACAATGACAATATTTTAATTATGATTTGTGGGTATCATGCTTGGCTAATTTGACTGATATGTCATTTGAAGGGTTAACCCATTTCCTGAAGAATTTTGACAATAACAGCACTGATATCTGTTCCCGAAGAAGTGGAAATATTTTCCCTCCGCCCAAATCAATCAAGTGCAGTAAAAATGACAGTTCGAATGCGTATGCTGTTCTGTATTTATTGCATGCCTACAGTTTACTAAAAAAGTATTAATCGATTTTGGTGGAAGGATAATATTGAACTTGAAGCCTTTGGTTTCTTGTTGAATTTTGTCCCTCTGTCGAAATCGATCTCGTGCAGTAAAAAATGACAGTTCAACTGCATATGCTGTTCTGTATTTATTGCAGGCCTACAGTTTACAAAAAAAAATACTAAAAACATAAATTATTGCCCAAAATAATCCAAATGTAAATAAAAAAGAAATAGTTGACTAGTCCGCGCATGTGATTCATATTGTTCAAGGACAATACAAAAAAATTTATTGTTCGTTTCGGTTTTTGCAGAAAAAAAGCGTGTACTTTATGAAAATAAAAGCATAAGCATGCAATAAAGTGTTTTCTTCTTACAGAACAGAGCTTATAACCTCCTTAAGTGAACTAATCTCAGAAAGCTGGTGAAAATAAATCGAGAATAAGCTTTGTTGTGAGAAGAATAAAAATTCTTTTAAATTGTGCTGAAAAAAAATTTCAAATTTTGTTAGGTAAAGGGTTAGTACATGTCATGGTATTATTTGATGTGTTTTGTTTTGTGTCATATATAATGCATTTTAGACTTGGGCCCAGTACGGTTTTCAGATAATAAAAAAAATTGCCTTTCTAAAATACTTATTTCTTCAATTTCAAGTACCCTCTGTATGAAAAAAAAGTATGGAAAATTCTGTGCATAGTCTACTGCACTTGCAATATAAGTTGTAAGGGCAAATTTCCATTTGCCAAATTGTAAAGTACAAAATGATGATTTGATATGGTTACAAGGCATCAATGCTGGCCGTTTGAAGACCAGCAGATGAGCTTTGACAGCAGAGATATTGGTGTAAAATTGCAGGATGTTTTAAATGCTCTTGGCTTAATATAGAATGACACATGAAGTTTGATTGTATCAATAACTATAGGGTTACATTACAAGCCATGCCATTGAAAAGGTTTGTTTCATGCTGATGAGTTTGACTTCAGCAGAAAATACAAGACTTAGTACAGTACTGTTATCACAAAAGCTTTCTCTTTCAGGATCAGATAGCGAACTGATCATGACATACCTAAACCAGTGGGGGAAATTTCTGAAATAAAATACTACAAAATCAAAACCGCATCATGTAAAGCAAACAAAAAATAGCCTTTGCCATTCAAGGTTTTCAGCTTAACTTGACAAAGTCAAGATAAGCTATTGCCATCACGCATGCGGAATCAAAACCGCATCATGTAAAGCAAACAAAAAATAGCCTTTGCCATTCAAGGTTTTCAGCTTAACTTGACAAAGTCAAGATAAGCTATTGCCATCATGCATGCGGAAGTCTGTGAGTCTGTTTACATTTTCCTTTAGCACAGGTTACACCCCGTAGTTCTTGTCTGATCGTCACAAAATTTCATATGCAGGTTTGGGGTCTTGTCTAGATGAGAACGTCCCCTTTTGGTCATGATCGGTCAACCGGTGTGGCTGCCCGAGCCAAAAATCCCAAAACCATTAGCACAGTCTACAGGTCGTATTTATGAAGGGATTTCATTGTAACTTGGTAGGGTGCTCTGGATAATGTCTAGATGAGAACGTCCCCTTTTGGTCATGATCTGTGAACCGCGATGGTTGCCCAAGCCCGGAACCCCAAAACTTTTAGCACAATTTGCAGGTCATATTTAATATGGAGGGATTTCATTAGGGCCCCGCCGTGAGGCGGACGCCCTATAGTGATCGCTCTGTCCGTGTGTGTGTGTGTCCATCCGTCCGTCTGTGCGTGTGTCCATCCGTCCGTCCATCCATCTGTCCGGGCTGTAATCTTTCTCTCCTAATAGATAAGGTTTTGATATTTGACATGTGGGTATATTATCTCAAGATGATGTGTCGCGTACCAAGGTTGCCATGCTTTGACCTTGAACTTTGACTTCAAGGTCAAGTTATTCCATTTTCGGGGTTCCTTTCTGACAAGTTCGTATCCGGGCTGTAACTTTTTTCCCTTAATAGATAGGGTTTTGATATTTGGTATGTGGGTAGATTATCTCAAGACAATGTGTCGCGTACCAAGGTTGTCATGCTTTGACCTTGAACTTTGACCTCAAGGTCAAATTATTCCGAATTCGGGGTTCTTTTCTGACAAGTTTGTGTCCGGGCTGTAACTTTTTTCCCTTAATAGATAGGGTTTTGATATTTGGTATGTGGGTACATTATTTCAAGACGATGTGTCGCGTACTACGGTTACAATGCTTTGTCCTTGAACTTTGACCTCAAGGTCAAATTATTCCGAATTCGGGGTTCTTTTCTGACAAGTTCGTGTCCGGGCTGTAACTTTTTTCCCTTAATAGATAGGGTTTTGATATTTGGTATGTGGATAGATTATCTCAAGACGACGTGTCGCGTACCAAGGTTTCCATGCTTTGACCTTGAAGTTTGGCCTCAAGGTCAAATTATTAAGATTTTTTTTATTTTTTTCTGACAAGTTCGTGTCCGGGCTGTAACTTTTTTCCCTTAATAGATAGGGTTTTGATATTTAGTATGTGGGTAGATTATCTCAAGACGACGTGTCGCGTACTAAGGTTGCCATGCTTTGACCTTGAAGTTTGGCCTCAAGGTCAAATTATTCAGAATTTGGGTTTTTTTTCTGATAAGTTCGTGTCCGGGAAGGGATTTTAATCAGATTTTACCTATTGCTTGAAATATTTTAGTATTACAGTTCACATCAGTTTATACCTAACATCGGTTAGTTGCTGTGGGGTCCGCAGAGATGGATTCCATCTCCGTGATATCTAGTTGTAACTTGGTAGGATGACTCTGTATGATGTCTAGATGAGAACTTCCCCGTTTGGTCGCGATCTGTCAACTGTGACGATGGCCCGAGCCCAAAACCCGAAAACCTTTAGCATAGTCTACAGGTCATATTTATGGAGGGATTTCATTGTAACGTGGTAGGTTGACTTCATATAATGCCTAGATGATGACATCCCCTGTTGGTCGTGATTGGTCAACTATGACAGTTACAGTGGTCCGAAGCCCATAAACCTTGAGCACAGTCTACAGGCCATATTTATAAAGGGATTTCATTGTAACTTGATAAGATGACTCGTTTTGGATTAATTTCACTGTAACTTGGTAACTTTCATTGACATACATTAACTCTGAGGGCCACATACATTAACTCTGAGGTCCACATTAACCCACCCCTCAGTTCTTTAGTACAGTCTACACCTCATATTATTTTTATTAAAAACATAGCATACACGGAACAGAAATTAACATATTCCCAATTATCACAATTCTTGTCTTATTTCATAATTGTTTCATAAACATTGAACATTATCCTTTTCATCAAACACAACACACAGACAAGTTAAGCTACAGTGTCATTGCATTTCTTTTCTGATAGGAGAAATGCTAGTGTTTCAGGGAGGAAAAGTGGACAGAGAAATTCTCTGTCCACTTTTGTGATTACAGAACTGTATAAACATTACTTTCTGTTTCTTGGCAACTTATAACAAGGTTTTAGGAATTTGCACAACATTCAGAGGTTTGAATTAAGATCTAGTTGCATATTTTGGCAGAAAAAACAAGAAATGTTATTTATTCAAAGCAGATTGTACAAGGGTATATGGTACAATCAGTGAGTGAAAATGTAGAACCACCTCCTAATAGTATCATATAAATAATTGTTTCAAATACCTGAGTTGTCACCATGTTAGTAATATTACATTATGCTGATACATTTTGAAGAAAAGATTGCTTTATTTTTTTGGTGTTAACCCTTTACCCAACCTAACAGCCAAAACCGGCCAGCACTATTCACAAAAATGGCCAATTAATTTTTATTTTTTTATTTTTTGTCTCAAAAACATAGGTTATGACCCCTCTTTAGAACGATCTCATTGAGCTCGTTCCAATGAGGGTCATAACCTATCTTTTTGAGACAAAAAATGAAAAGAATTAGTTATTCAAGTATTTTGTTTGCAAGTGTCGTCTGCTTTTCATGTTAGATAAGGGTTATATATAGATCTGTAAATGAATTTTTTTCAAAGCTTTTTTCAACAGTATTCCGTATGGTATTTACCAATATACACTAAGACTGTAAGAATTTATACTAAAAATACTGGTTGGTAAGAATTTATACTAAACATAGTGGTTAACAGTTTTGCATGAACCTTCCCCATCTTTTCCCTAAATACTTAATGAGTTTAAAAAAAAACAGTGATGATGAGTTACTAACTTAATTATTGATAATAAATTGTCCATTATTGAAAAAGTATACTAAATGTATATTTATATTGATTCATGATCTACTTAAGATGAAAAAGCCCTTCTTATGCATCGAAGGATTAGCCTTGGGGAAGCACTCATCAAAGATGCACAAAGACGCTACACGGTGAGTGGAGAATCTTTTAATTTGTTTCTCATGATCTTACCACATGTATTTTGGTCAAACATTTTGCTGCATGAATTTAGCAGTTTTTACCAAATAATATGCTCTCATGAGTAAGTTATCCTATGGCAATAAATGAAGCCTGTCAAATATTATGTTTATTACATACTATAAACTCACAAACGTTGTAAAAATAAAACAATCAAATATGTCGGGTGGGTGGGTGTGATGTGGTGGTGGTGATGGTGGTGGTGGGAAGGAGGGGGGGGGGGAGAGTCAGGATGGTTAGAGGTGTATTAAAAGTGTTAAGGCTGCAGAATCCAAGTTCCAAGCATGAAGTGATTTGAAACATTTTTTATATGAGTAACTAAGGCTCCACCATGCCCTTTTTCATTTTTTCAGCAGTATCATGGGAATTCTCACTTGGACTCGTTAATGCAGGGTCACATCAAACATGGGTCCAGTTTGCAGAAGCTGACTGGCTGAATAGAGTTGATGAATTGACTATAGCTCAGCTTATGGAAAGAAATATTGATACTCCTTTATCAGCAGAATGGAAGACTGGCATAATCTTGTGTCAGATTACAATATCTCCCAAACAGGCCAAAAATATGAAAACTCATTCTCAGCAAGGGAATATTTTATCACTCTGAATAAGAAATCGAAACATTTTGAAAATCTGACTTCAAATAATGGAGATATGATGTAATTAACATTACGGCCACCCATTCCATTTTGAACCACCCCATCTCTGCGAACTGCAATAGATACTGCTAAAATATTTCACGCACAACTAAATGAATAGTTGAAATGATGCAATGTCGCATTTATATTCACATTGTCTGAAAATATTTAATTCTGTGATGCTAAAGCCGATTGATGGCCACCAAACATCAAAATTGAATTTTAATGCATTCAGTTGAAATCAAGAGGCATCTTAGCACTCACAATCCAAAAAACAAAGGTTACAAAAATTAAAAAATCAGATTCCAAATACTGGAGTTTTGTTGCCAATACTGTTGGGGAGAGGGGGGGGGGGGGGGAGGGGAGAGGAATCAGATACCACTTGAATATTTCACACAAACCTAAATGAATAGATGAAATAATGCAACATCACATTTTTATTCTGATTATCCAAAAATATTTTACGATGCGACTTCAAAGGTGAGATGATACCCAAAATGTCAAGATTACTTGTTGAACACTCAGCAGACATTGTGTTACCTTAAACGTAAGCACGCACCTTCATTATGATGCAAGAAATTGCATTGGCCATGTTTACCCTTACCCAATGAACAGTATCAGATACCACTTGAATATTTCACACAAACCTAAATGAATAAATGAAATAATGTAACATCACATTTTTATTCCGATTGTCACAAAATATTTTACGATGTGACTTCAAAGGTGAGATGCTGCCCAAAATGTCAAAATTACTTGTTGAACACTCATCAGACATTGTGTTACCTTAAACGTAAGCACGTACCTTCATTATGGTGCAAGAAATTGCATTGGCCATGTTTCTTTAAATGACTTCCTTGAGATCTCAATTCAATGTAGTTTCAATTTTGAATTGTTTGTCAACTCCATTATATTTCACAATACCCTTTTTAAAATCATAATACTTACCAAAACAAGTTCTAAGATGTCTTTAAATTAGCTCTTAACCCACTGAGTATTTTCAAGATATTTTTCAGCAAATCTAGTCATGTCTGCTGTTAAGTAGCCATGACTAGATTTGATGAAAAATTCATCAGAATTTATCTCCAGAAATCATTGGCAAAGAAATCTATTCAGTCTGCAGGGAGGAAATCTGATCAAATGTGCCAAATTATACTAATTTTAGTAGCAAGAGAAATCCTGTCCTGCAGGAATATCTGCCAGCAGCATGCAAGGAGTTGAAGATAAATGATGAAAAATGTTGCTCTGTCAACATAAATGTGGTCTGAATAACACATGGGTGCAGTTGAAATCCAATATTGTTTACTGAAAAAAAGTCACATTACATAAGTTGAACATCCATCTTATTATCCCCCTGCAGAGAAGGGATATAGCAAAAAGCTTCATTCAAATGGACCCTCCATTCAAAGTTTGGTTATGCAATATGTCCCCGTGGGAACCCAGGAAGTGAAGTAGTGCTTCTTTACTGTGGTAAACAAGTTCTGTTTTACTGGTAAAATAGGAATCCAGTCACCAATGCTTCAGGTGGAAGTCCTCGAAAATGGGCAATGTGGGCATAAAAGATTGACTAAACTTGACTTTATCTCCATGTTGTGGTCATGAGTAGCCATTGTACAGAAATATGGGACCTTAAACACCAGTAAATAAATAAATTATGGGATAACTCGATCAATAGTTATCGCATAAACAATTTTGGTGTGCTGCTGTTTTATCATAATAATTTCTTGGACAAGTTCAGTAACCACAATTAATTGATGAAAATTAATGAGTAACTTGGAACAGTAAACTTCTGATTTTTGATACATTTGATATCCAGCCTTGTATTAATAATGTGGACAAGTTAAAAAACTGCAGTGATGTCTTGGAAATTGAGGCAGTTATTACCTTTAGTTAGTTCTATTTTACTTGAATGTTTCATGTTTATCTGATATACTTGAAAGGTAAAGATTAGATTTCAATAAATTTCGATATGCTGCATTATATCAGCCATGTCTTGGATTTAATCGAAAATCAGGGTGTTTTGTCAAAAATTGAGAAAGTGGTTACCCTTTATGTTTTACATTTTACTTTAATTTTAGAGTTTATGAGCTAACTTGAAAAGTAGTCTTCAGATTTCAATATCTTTTGGCATGCTGTTTAATATTAACATTGTCTGGGGCAGGTTTGAATACCATGGTGATTTGTTGAAACATGACAGTTATTTGTATATTGGATATTTGAATGATTGCTTATGTCATAGATTCTCAGTGGCATGGGCAATTGCTTCACACTGCGATGCTATTTTTTTTTTTATTTGTCATAATTTTACAATAGCTTTTCTGTTAAAGTTCCATCTTAGTTTGAATTAGAATTTTTAGACACTTATATTTTATTTCATAAAACAGCTTGTTTAAACACCAGATGTATTTAACCCTCCATACCTAACAGATGTAGCTAATAGGTGATGTATTTCATTTATAAATAAATCTGTAATAACTATCAAAATTATTATTAGCTTAACTTGATGAAGCCAAGGTAAGCTGTTGTGAGTCTGTTTGTCAGTACATTTATCCACAATTTGTTCAGCATGGGCTACAGCTTGCTGTTCTTTTCCAAGAATCACCAGATTCAGGTTCATGCCTAGATGAGAATGTCCCATTATGGTCACGGTTTGCTGCCCTCAATAACCACCACTGCTGCCATCTTGGATTTCATCAGCATAGGGCTACAGGTCACATTTGTTCATCAATTGTTTTGAAACTCGGCAGGATGACTTAGTATGATGAGAATGTTCTATTTTGGTCATGGCTGGCTGCCCATATTGCCAACACAGTGACTATCTTGAATTTCTTCAGAACAGCCTGCAGGTAGGATTTATGCAATTTTCTTGAAACTCGGCAGAATGGCTTAGTATGATGAGTAGATCAGAACATCCTATGTTGGTTGTGGTCAGTCAAACATAATGGCTGCTGTGGATCTTGGATTTCTCCATCTGCCTATCCAGTATCTGTTCAGCCAAGGCTGCAGCCTGCAGCTTTCTTCTGATCATCACCAAACTTCATATGCATGTTCAGGTTCATGCCTAGTTGAGAACATTCCATTATGGGCACAGGCAATTGCCACAATGGCTGCTAGCCATCTTGGATTTCTTCAGTACAGGCTACAGGTTTCATTTATGCAGCAATTTTTAGCTCAACTTGACAACGTCAAGTATGAGCTGTTGGGATGGGTAGCGATCCATCATCCATCTGTATGCCTGTCCATCTGTATGTACATCCCCCTATCTGTCCACAATTCCTTTAGCACACCCTGCAGGCTGCATCTCTCATCTGATCAGTTTCAAATTTCATACATGGCTTTGGGGTAATGTCTAGATGGGAGCTATCCAACTTTTCTGAATTTTGTTGAAAAACATGTCTTGCATTTGGCATGTAAATTGTCAACAATTCCATTACCACACCCTACAGGCCGCATCTCTCACCTGATCAGTTTCAAATTTCATATGTAGCTTTGGTGTGATGTCTACATGGGAGCTATCAAATTTTGTTGAAAAAACATTGCCGACGGTGGTCATGATGGATTTGACATTTAAATTGTCAATAATTTCATTATCACACCCAACAGACGACATCTCACACGTGGTCTTTTTAAAATTTCATATGTAGCTTTGGTGTGATGTCTAGATTGAAGCTATAGAATTTTTTTAAATTTTGTTGAAAAATATGGCCGGGGGTGGGCATCTTGGATTTGGCATATAAATTGTCAACAATTCCACGCTGCATCTCTCACCCGATCTTTTTCCGATTTCGTATAATAATTATAGCTTTGGTATGATGCCTTTTCTGTAAAAACTTGAGCGAATGACTTTCTATTACTGGAACTTTCCATTTAGTTCAGTCCCTTATTGGTCAAGTTGAGCTGCAGTGCCATTGACACTTTCATTTTTAAACTCGGCAGTGTGACTTAGTATAATGAGTAGATGAGAACTTCTTATTTTGGTAAAGGTTTTCTGGCAGCCATCTCAGATTTCTTAAGAATAGCCTTCAGGTATCTTGGATTTCTCTGTCCTCCTGTCCACCATTTGTTCGCTATGAGCAACAACAGTCCACTGTTCTTTTTCAATTCTCACCAATGTTTGTATGCATGTTCAGGTTTATGCCCTGATGAGAACGACGTCCCATTATGGCCATGACCAGCTGCCCACAATGACAGCCACAGCAGCCCTCTTAGAACGTCAAGTATGAGCTGTTGGGATGGGTAGCGATCCATCATCCATCTGTATGCCTGTCCATCTGTATGTACATCCCCCTATCTGTCCACAATTCCTTTAGCACACCCTGCAGGCTGCATCTCTCATCTGATCAGTTTCAAATTTCATACATGGCTTTGGGGTAATGTCTAGATGGGAGCTATCCAACTTTTCTGAATTTTGTTGAAAAACATGTCTTGCATTTGGCATGTAAATTGTCAACAATTCCATTACCACACCCTACAGGCCGCACCTCTCACCTGATCAGTTTCAAATTTCATATGTAGCTTTGGTGTGATGTCTACATGGGAGCTATCAAATTTTGTTGAAAAAACATTGCCGACGGTGGTCATGATGGATTTGACATTTAAATTGTCAATAATTTCATTATCACACCCAACAGACGACATCTCACACGTGGTCTTTTTAAAATTTCATATGTAGCTTTGGTGTGATGTCTAGATTGAAGCTATAGAATTTTTTTAAATTTTGTTGAAAAATATGGCCGGGGGTGGGCATCTTGGATTTGGCATATAAATTGTCAACAATTCCACGCTGCATCTCTCACCCGATCTTTTTCCGATTTCGTATAATAATTATAGCTTTGGTATGATGCCTTTTCTGTAAAAACTTGAGCGAATGACTTTCTATTACTGGAACTTTCCATTTAGTTCAGTCCCTTATTGGTCAAGTTGAGCTGCAGTGCCATTGACACTTTCATTTTTAAACTCGGCAGTGTGACTTAGTATAATGAGTAGATGAGAACTTCTTATTTTGGTAAAGGTTTTCTGACAGCCATCTCAGATTTCTTAAGAATAGCCTTCAGGTATCTTGGATTTCTCTGTCCTCCTGTCCACCATTTGTTCGCTATGAGCAACAACAGTCCACTGTTCTTTTTCAATTCTCACCAATGTTTGTATGCATGTTCAGGTTTATGCCCTGATGAGAACGACGTCCCATTATGGCCATGACCAGCTGCCCACAATGACAGCCACAGCAGCCCTCTTAGAATTCTTCAGCACATTCTGTTCATCATTTAAGTTCAAGCATTTAAGCATAATTTTTTGGGAAACTTAGTAAGGTGACTTAGTATGATGAGTAGATGAAAATGTTAGATGTTGGACATGGTTGGCCACACACATTTTGTACTACAGCACAGCCTACCGGTTGCATCTATGCATCAATTTTCTTGAAATTTGGCTGGGTGATTTGGTATGATGAGTAGATGAGAATGTCATATTTTGCTAGAGATTGCTGCCCATAATAGCTGGCATGGCAGCCATATTGGATTGCTTCAGAACACTCTGCAGGCCACATTTATGCATCAGTTTTCTTCAAACTCATCAGGATGACTTTGTACAATGAGTTGGCCATGGTCAGACACACAATGGCTATCATCTGAAATGGCTTCTGCAGCAACCATCTTGGATATTTTTATACAACAACCAATGGCCCAGACCAGCTGTTGCTAACTCAAAAATTAATCCAGGGCCAAACACAAATTTTGCTCCCCATTCCCCCAAATTTGCATGCAAAACCAAAAATTTCATGTCCTATCTGGTCCTCCATACTTCTGCAAACTGCGCATGCGAGGTATCCAGGAAGACACCGAAATTAGTGCCAACCATCATTCTTTGTTTGGCCCTTCAATCAGTAACAACAAACTGACATCTGTGCTTTTAAATCTCAGTTTTAATGATGCCAGACACAAATCAATGGTAGAATCTGTGGATCCAAGGACACATTTGGATGATGGAAGGAAGCAACGGGGGTTGGAAATGTTCAGGGCTGTAACTTTATAATTTTTATCTAAATTATTTCATGTTTCCCAATTTCGGGACATGGGCCTGATGTTATCATTCTTGCTAATGATTTTTCCACTGTTTGTTAAGTGTTCCTTCCCTATCCTTCCTTGAAGCCCCCCTGTTAAACTCCCGAGCTTTTTGGCTTATTTTATTGAATTTTTATTATATATTTCTTGGGAGTTTGACGTGTTAGACAGAATGTTTATTCTGTATTTCCCCATGGTTACATCCTCACCCTGGGGGTGTTTAGGCATTTTGGGTCATGCATCATACATCCAATGTATCGTTTTTTCTTCTTCTGAAGATCTTGCTTTACATCGGATAGTTCTAAATCTGTTACTGACTTCAGGCCTCTTTATTCAGTGCCTGGGGTCTTGTTTCCGGTTTTTCTTCTGACGTTGTTTACATTGACAAGGTTGTATAAATATATGTAATTTCCTTTTTATTTCATGGTAGGATTGTTGTAAGATACATTCATAATGTTCCGGTAGTGTAGCAATTAATTTTGGGAATTTTTTCCACACTTAGGCTCTCTCGGGATACATTTGGGCTTGTCTTGTTCCCTTTGGGAACTTGGGCTCCTGTCAAAATGTTTCGAAATTTTTTTTTTTTTTTTTTTTGGGAAATTAATATTTTTATACTATACCAATGACCCAGACATAGCTGGTGCTAACTCTTAAAAATCTAGGGCCAAACACAAATTTTGCCCCCCAATCCCCCAAATTTGCATCTAAAACCAAAGAAATCATGTCCTGAATGGCCCTCCATACTTCGCCTCTACTGCACATGCGCAGTGTCAAGGACGTCCCGAAATTGGCGCCATTAATCATTCTTTGTTTGGCCCTTCATCAGTTAACATCTGACTGATCTTTGTGCTTGTAAATCTCAGTTTAAATGATGCCAGACACATAAATATTAGAGAAATGGTGGTTCTAAGGAGGATATAGAAGGAGGAGAGGAAAAATGAGTGACAGAAAATAATCAGGGCTGTAACTTAAAATTTTTTAATGAAATTGTGTTAAGTTACCTATTTTCGAGGCAATGGCCTGTTGTGGTCATTCTTGCTATAAAGTTACACTGCTTGTTCAGTGTTTTCCTCTCTCCCTTTCCTTTAAGTCCCCCCTTGCTATTCTCCCATGCTTTTGGCATATTTTCTGTAATATTATTACTAAAATTTCTTGGGAGTTTTAGCTGGATAACAGAATGAATTCTGTTCTTTTCCCCATGTTTACGTCTTCACCCTTGGGTGTTTAGGCATAGTGTTCTGCATCTACCATCTCATGTTCTGTAGTTTCTTCCCTGGAAGTCTCTGTTTTGCATCAGATAGTGTATTATTGGTAACTGATTTCGGGCCAGGGTTATCAGTGCCTGGAGTCATGTTTCTGGTGTTTTTACACTTCTTGTTTACATTGACAACAGCCTCTGTGTGAGGGGGATTTCTTGAAAATAATATCTTGATGTTAGTTTAATCATAACTAGATACATTATTATTATTCGTAAGTGTTGCATTAATTTTTTAAAATATTTTTAGAATTTTTTGTCCACACTTAGGCTTGGGATCCATTGGGGCTCAACGTTACTTTTCAGAAACTTGGGCTTTTCTGAAAAAATATTTTTTCAAAAATTTTTTTGATTTCAATTATTTTTTCTATGTTAATGGATCTTGTTATTATGTATTTTGATTTTCAGGGGTTGGTGCGAGTACTAGGACTTTGTATTCTTTTCACAATGAAAGGATATTGTTCAATTGTATTAAGAGGAAATCTTCCTCTGACTTTCATAATCATTGTATAAATGTAGTCAGTGTACTCGCACTAACTCCTGTTCAGTATGTGTTATTTTCGATGACAATATGGGAAGCGTGTGTCACGGTATGTTAGCGGGGAAATGGCCATGCCGGTCCTTTCTCCGCAGGGTCACTCTAGTTTATCAATCTCTATTTCAGACGATCAAGAACAGGGTGATGTATCCATGATGTCTTCCAAAAGTGTGCCTCCATCATCACAATTAATAAAGAGCTAGCGGAAAAGTGCTCATGGAAATACGTCAATTGCCTAAGAGGTCCCTAGTAGGATCGACGGCCTTTGACGTCCGCTAGCTCGCCCGGTGTAGCGTCCATTCATCGAATGGTTCGGCAGCCGGGTTCGTCCGTTGCAGTCTAGAAAGGAGTTTTGGGTGATGCGAGCACTATAAATCAACCAAGTGCACACCCAGTGACGGCGGATTAGAGGAGAGAACGGAGGAAGCCTATTAGTCTGGTTCCTAGCTTGCCCAGGCCCATCCGGGCTGCGAGCGAGAGAGGCCCCTCTCTCGTACAACAACATCTGGCCCCTGTTTCGCATTCGGAGCATACGTCCGCCGCTCGGGACGCTCCGTTATATAGACAGTCCGGAGAGACTGTCAATAAGACTTCCTCATTCTCATGGCAGCGCACATGACCGCACCTTGGCTACGTGACCTCGGATATCCAGTCAACTTCGCCAATCAGAGAATCTGCGGCGACCAGGTCACGCCATCCGGTAGCCAGGGACACAAGGCCTGTAGACTGCAGACGTTCGCATAAGAAAAGTATGCAGGAGTCAACATACACGGAGCTTCCAGCGGCAAAGCATCGTAAGACCTCTACTGCACAAGCCTCAGTGACGGATGTGCTATCCCAAATAGCACAACTTATCGCAGCATCCCAGCAACGACAGAATCTCTGTCGCATCATGTAATATCCAACGACGCTGGGTCGGGACACTCCGCTGAAGCATCAGGTATGGACGTCCAAAAACTTCATAGGGTCCGACAGGATGGCGAAAGGGATTCGGAGGATTTTGAGCTTTCCCTTTTGGAACAACTTAAGCTGCTGTATATGTCATCCGGCTTTATCTTCTAGAGGTTGTTTTGTCGGACCAGAATGCTGCGATGCCGGATAAGAGACTGATAGCGTCGGTGGACACAAAAATTTTTGGATCGGTTCAGGGACGTCGTCCCTCAGTTCCGACACAGTCCAATAATGTCACAGGAACTTTCGAATTATTGAACGACGCTATTTATATATATATATGCTTGCTATTAACAAGCAAGTCTGGTTTCTTGTTCGCAAAGTTACTGAGATGTCTTTCAAAAGTGTGCCTCTGTCGTCATAGTTAAATGATGAGCTAGTGGCAATAAGTGCTCATGGAATACTTCAATCGCCTAAGAGGTCCCTAGTAGGATCGACGGCGTTGACATTCGCTAGTTCACCCGGTGTAACGTCCATTCATCGAATGGTTCGGCAGCCGGGTTCGTCCATTGTGGTCCAGGAAGGAGATTTGGGTGATGCGAGCACTATAATAGACAATAGTACACACCCAGTGACGACGGATTAGAGGAGAGATCGAAGGAAGCCTGTTAGTCTGGTTCCTAGCTCGTCCAGGTCCGTCCGGGCTGCGAGCGAGAGAGGTTCCTCTCTCGTACAACAACATCTGGGACCGGATGTTGTGGTACAAACGTTTCGCATTCGGAGCATATGTCCGCCGCTCGGGGCACTCCGTTATATAGACAGTCCAAGAGACTGTCGATAATGCTTCCTCATCCTCACGGCAGCGCACACGACCGCAACTTGGCTACGTGACCTCGAGTATCCTGCCAGCTTCGTCATTCAGTGATTCCACGGCGAACAGGTCACGCCATCCGGTAGCCAAGGGACACGAGGCCTGTACACTCCGGTCGCTCGCATAATAGAAGTATACACGGGGTAACAAACACGGAGCTTCCAGTGGCAAAGCATCGTAAGACCGCTTCTCCACAGGCCTCAGTGACGGACGTGCTATCCAAAATAGCACAGCTTATCGCAGCATCCCAGCATACGACAGAATCTCTGTCGGATGCGCTCCGCTGATGCATCAGGTACGGACGACGACCGAACACTTCATAGGGTCCGACAGGATGGCGAAAGGGATTCGGAGGATTTCGAGCTTTCCCTTTCGGAACAACAGAAGCTGCCATACATTTCTTCCGGCATTATCTTCCAGTGGTTGTTCTGTCGGACTAGAATGCTGCGATACTGGATAAGAGACTAATAGCGTCATTGGACACAGAGTTTTTGATCGGTTCAGGGACATCGTCCCTGAGTTGCCGACACAGTCCAATAATGTCACTAGAACTTTCGAATTATTGAACGACGCTATATATATAAGCTTGCTACCAAAACACGCCAGTCTAGTTTCTTGTCCGCAAATGCTCTAATCTGCCTTTCATCAATTCTAGGAATAAATTTGAAATGGCAGGACAGGGCATACTGAGAGTTCCTCTGCGTCTAGACGACGAGGCTGAAGACTGGGAATTGTCTTTTTCGCCGTGTATGTCAATTCCAACCACGACGTTGGAAACAACAGTGATGTCTAATAGACTTATCTTAGCCGCTTTATCATATGTAGACCACCTTACTGAGGCGTTATCATTACGTCTTCAAGAGAAAGAATTCCAGGATATGATTCTTATTGAGATTTCTTTCAAGGGCAGTAGTTTTCCACGTATAACTCCGCCCTTCAGTGGCAACCTGGAGTTGGTTAGACGTGACGCAGCCCTAGCTACATCCACACGCGTGGATAGTAAGGTGAAGAACTCTCTCAGAGTCGCTTCGGTCTCGGAGAAGCTTCTCTTCGACGGCAACCTTTCAGAAATCTATGAATTGCTCGATATACACATTCTCTTGTCAATCAAGTGTAACAAGAGATTCAGACTTGGGCAAACATTCGGTGGTTGACTCAGAGAGTTCCACTGTAGTTGCCGGATCCGAGTTTTTCGATTATGACGGATGCCAGTCAAACAGGTTGGGGCACAATATTGATCCCAACGGATTCGAAGTGCCAGGGTCTTTGGGTTCCGCAGTTTTTAGGCAAGCACTTAACTTCCAAGAAATGATATTATTTTGGCTTGCACTACGTCATTGGATGAACATTATTCAGAAACGCATGTCCAAATCCTGTCCGATAATACGACAGTAGTTGCGTATATCCGGAACCAGGGAGGCACTCATTCGGTTCCGTTATTGAATTTAACGGAAAGAATCCTTCTGTTTGTTATAGAACACCAAGTTCTGTTTCGGTCCGTCATATTCTGGGTCATCTGGTTGTATTAGCAGACTCCCTTTCACGTAAGGGTCGATTGTTGCTGTCAGAATGGACTCTCAACAAACAGGTATTCAATCAGATTTGCTACCAATGGGAGCGCCCAATGATAAATTTATTTGCGATACAACTCACCAATCAATTGCAGACGTATGTGTCACCATGTCCGGATCCCCGAGCATATGTAGTTTACGCTCTATCGATCTAGTAGGACGGAATGATAGGATATGCGTATCCTCCAGCGCTATTGATTCAGCAAGTATTGCTAAGATAATACATTCACAATACAATTCTGTTGGTAGCATCTCTGTCTCCACAGAGACCGTGGATAAATTTACTTAGGTGTCTGCTGTGGGACTGCAAAAACTTCCTCCACGAGAGGATCTTCTTTCACTAGGGAAATCATGTCAACTTCATCTCAACCCGCAAGGTCTCAACCTTCACGTATTCCGTTGTGCGGTCCTTCTTGCATGGCAAGCATTGTACAGGATGAGCAGTGGACGCGATTTCTAACTGTAGGAGGACCTCTTCGCTATACTATGCGGCTAAAGTGGAGGGTCTTCCGTCGTTGGTGTAGGGATCATTATTTTGATATTTTTGATCCCTCCATACCAGACATTGCAAACTTTCTAGTGTACTTGTTTGACGAGATCAACTGCAGCCAGTTACTATTAAAGGTTATAGGTCTATGTTATCTGATACCTATCCACACCATGATAGTTTACAATTGAGTCTAATGTCTCTTTGTCTAAGTTAGTTAGAAACTTTTCGATAAATAGACCTAGAATCCTTAGATTAATTCCTATACAGAATTTAGCTTGGGTTCTTATTAAACTAAAGCAACCATTTGAACCTCTTGAGACAGTAGTTTCAAATTCTGGCCTTTTAAGACAGCAATTCTCTTAGTCTTCTCTTCTGCTGAAGAGTCAGTGAGCTTCATGCACTATCGGTGGACGATTCTCACTTTCGTAGTATCGGAAACTCTATTACCTTTACTACTAATGTTGGATTTTTGGTTAAGAATCAGGCTCCTAATTAATATCCGGAACCTATTGTTTTTAAGGTCCTTCCGTCTTCGAAAGGGCATAGGCCTTTACTCTGTCCGGCTAGACCTTTATGTATTTATTAACAGATCTCAGTTTATCAGTAAGGGCGTAAAGCTTCTTCTGTCTCTCATGCCTAATAGAAAGGTCATTACAGTCCATTCTATTGCTAAATGGATTCAATTAACTATCGGTACTGCTTAGGATAATCTATCCTTAACTCAGCAGTCTGTGCTTAAGATTTCGGCTCATGAAGTAAGAGCTCTTCTACATCTTGGGCTTATGTAAATAGTGTTGCTATTACAGATTTAATGAAGGCTGCATATTGGTCTCAGCCATCCACATTCACGAATTTTTATCTCAGAAATATCGAGTCCATTTCTGGAGGCCTGCATTGTTTAGGTCCATTATCGGCTGCTCAGAATGTCGTTCACTTAACAATTGCAACTATAGCTATGTAGGTTTTCTGTTCTGGCAGTGACTCCGTCCTGCTGCCCTCTTCGCTCTGGGCTATTTGACCCAGGGCAAGGGGAAGGGAGGGGGGAGGGTGTTCCCTTGGGTCACCTGTTTTATTATGAAAACAAGGGGATACCTCCTCCGGAGTCAGTAATTCTGACTTTATTATACTATCCTCGGACACTTTTAAAAGAGTATAAAGAGTCTCAATTCTCTGGACTAACTTTATTTATTGGCTTACTTTAAAAATAATTAGTATAAGGATTATACTCGATGTTAATAGAGAATATGGATGTTATGATGCTCAATTATTGAAGGTATTGTGTCTTTCAAATTTATCATAAATAAGAAAGATACATGTAAAGCCTAATACTCCTTTTCTCCTCGAGGGGATGACTCTATTTTATATAGTTGAGCTTATTGGATTTTCCTCTATGTCCTAGGCCCTCCAGCCTTTTTACTATTCAGCTATGTCTGGGTCATTGGTACAGTATAAAAATGTTAAAAAATTTTAAGTAATTTATATATTTTTTATACTTACCAATGACCCAGACGGGGATGGCCCTCCCAGGAGTTGGGAACTCATACCTCCCCGCTGAGGACATAGCGCTTACCAGGCACTGATTGTAAGAATGATTAATGGCGCCAATTTCAGGATGTCCTTGACACTGCGCATGCGCAGTAGAGGCGAAGTATGGAGGGCCATTCAGGACATGATTTCTTTGGTTTTAGATGCAAATTTTGGGGATTGGGGGGCAAAATTTGTGGTTGGCCCTAGATTTTTAAGAGTTAGCACCAGCTATGTCTGGGTCATTGGTAAGTATAAAAAATATATAAATTACTATAATTTTTTTAACTTTTCGATTTATATTTTGAATGTTATTTATTTTGTATCTTTTTCATACATTTATTGTGGAGTTGGTGGGAGTATTGTCGACTTTGTTTTGATTCACTATGAAAGCTTATTGCTCAAAATGCAAGGCGAGGAAGTCTTCCTCGGATTCACATGCTTGTTGCCTTGCTTGTAGTTGATGTACTCCCACTAATTCTTGTCAATCCGGAGTTGGATGGGATGATAAACGTTGGAGACGGGTGTCACGGTACGTTGTTAGCAGTGAGAGGCCAATGCCGGTCCTCTCGCCACAAAGTCAATCAAGTTTCTCAGTTTCTTTTTCAGAAGAACAAGAACATGGTGATGTTTACATGACGCCTAGAGATAGTGTGCTTCCGTCATCGCGTTCAGATGAGCAAACATAGCTAGCTACCAAGGTGGTCATGAATATTAGACAGGGCATAAAGCCACTAACCGGTTGTTTTAGTCCCTTGTTGCCAGCTAGCTCGACCAGTGAAGCGGTTATTCTGCCCGCGGGTACCGTGACGCCGGGTGTGTCCGTTGTGATCGCGAGGAGGAGTGGATTGGGTAGAGCGAGCACCTTAAAACATAAACATGCTCACCCAGCGACAACGGAACAGAGGAAGGAGCCGGCAAGTACCTTTGGAAGCTCGGCGAGGTCTGAAAGGACCGCGAGCGAGAGGGTCCCTCTCTTTCCCAGCAGCATCTGGGACCAGATGTTGTGATTAGAAACTTGCGTGAGTCGGAGCATATGTCTGCACCTTCCGCCTGGGATGCTCCATATAGTTCGCAGCCGGCCTCGACTACAGTTATGGCTTCTACAACGTCATCTTCAAAGCACACACGACCGCACCTTAGCTACACGACTTTGGATATCCAGCCTGCATCGCCGAGAAGGGAGCACGTCTGCAAAGTCTGACCCTCCGGTAGCTGAGGAGACGACGCCTAATTTATCGGGACGTCCGGAGAAAAGAGTCATCTCGGACACACAGTCCCAGGAGCAGCAAGCGACCAAGAAACAGAAGCTGCTCCTCAGGCCTCCATAAAGGATTTGCTGTCGCAGATTGCGCAGCTCATCGCAGCATCCCAGCAAGTGCAGGAGCAGCCTATGGCAGTCTCAGATCCTGAGCTGTCGGACGGTGCTGGGTCGGTCCAGTCATCTGCACGTTCAGATGCAGTAGACCGAGAGTCCCAACTGATTCAATCGGATGGTGAAAGGGATATGAAAGAAGATTATCCTTCCCTTTCGGAACAGCACATGGTTGCGATGGATTTAATCCATCAATACTACCCTGAATTTGTTCTGGCGAATCAGAATGCTGCGACTACTAGAAAGAAACCGCTGGCGTCGTTGGACGCAGACTTTATCAGGACAAAGGAGGAGGTCCTGTCTTTTCCGGTTCAGTCTAGACAGGTGTTGCAGGCCTTCGGCCATTTAGATGACGCCATATTCAAACTCTCCAGTGGGAAGAAGAAAGGTGGTTTCTTGACATCATCTTCCATAAATTTACCGTTTCTCGGACCACGTTCATTTAAAACGGTCGGGGAAGATGTACAGAGCATTCCTCTGCATTTGGATGAACAGGCTGAGGATCTAGAGCTATCCTTGCCTGGGTCATTCACAATTCGCTCGAACACAATTGAGACGGCAATTTCTTCAAATAGAGCGAATTTAGACTCTATGTCTTATGCAGATCACCTTTTAAGAGCTGTGGAGCTACATTCCAATGGGAAGGAATTTGAGGACGTTTGTACCTCTTTAAGAGTTCTTTCCAGGGCAATTATGTTTACCACGTAACAGTGGCTAATTTGGAGTTAATCAGACGGGACGGTGCTCTTGCATCATCATCTTTAATAGATGACAAAGTGAAAAACTCTCTACGGGTCGCTCCGGTCTCCGGACACACAATATTTGACAACAAGCTTTCATTGGTTTATGACCAAGCTACAAAGAAAGCGTCTAATACTCTGCTTCTAAAGTCTGCGTCTAATCAACCTGCTACAGCAGAAAAGAGTAAAGGAGGACGTCCCATATAGAAATCGTCAAAAGGGGACTCCTTGCTAGGATATAGAAAACCCTCCTATAATTACTCTAGAGATCATCAATACAGCAACCCGGGAAAGGGGTCTGATCGAGACTACCGACTCTCCTAAGCCGACGGGTCGAGGCTCTTCGCGAGGGGGATGTGGTTTCTTCTCCCGTAAGCCTCGCAGGTCCTACAGGTGATGGTCAGGACCTGTATTGCTTGCCAGTTGGCACAAGGTTATCAAGATTCGCAACAAACTGGATAACAGTTATGGAAGACCAGTGGGTGAGAAGTGTGGTCTCGAATGGCCTACAGCTATCTTTCCGAGCAAAACCACTACTAACAAGGTGTCCGCGGTGGACAAATCTTCCTTCAAATCCTTGCAAAAGAGAGTCTCTCCTAGCAGAGGTACAGGCTCTCTTATCAAAGGAAGCAATAGAGGTTGTCGAGAATCAAAATTCTCTAGGATTCTACAGTCACCTGTTCCTCATACCGAAGCCAGACGGCTCGTTCCGACTGGTAATAGACTTGAGCTGGATAAACAAGCTTATCGTGGCTTCTAAGTTCTATATGGAGACCATGCGGTCGGTAAGAGCAAGCATTCGAGTGAACGACTATGCGGCAAGCATAGATCTAAAGGATGCGTACTTTCATGTCCTGGTACATCCGGCATACAGAAAGTACCTACAGTTCGCCGTTCAAGGGATAGTGTATCAGTTCCGAGTGATGTGCTTTGGTCTCAACCTGGCGCCCTGGGCTTTCACTTGAATAATGAACTTGGTAATGTCTTACTTCCAAGCTCATTCGTCTGCGGTAATGTCGGCTTACTTGGACGACATTCTTCAGAAATACGGGAACAAAACTATTCTTCAGAACAATGTTCAGAGTCTGCTTTTGCTCCAACGTCTCAGCTTCGTCGTAAACGAGAAGAAGTCAGATCTAGCTCCGTCCAAGTCGTTCATTCACTTGGGGATGAGCTTCGAACCTCACAACAATCTGGTTCATCTGCCGTTACCCAGAGCGAAATTAGTCAGTTGTTATGCTCGCTTTTGTTTACACTCAGACACATTAACAGCGAGGGTATTCATGGGGTTGTGCAGAGCGGCTGTGGATCGTATTCTGATGGGTCGCTTGTGCACACATCCCCTTCAGATATTCATTACTCAGAACTGGAGTGTGAAGATGCATTCACTGGAGACCAGTATTGTTTAACTCAGGGAGTTCCACTGCAGCTGCCGGATATGGCTTTCATGATTATGATGGATGCGAGTCAAACGGGTTGGGGCGCGACCCTGAGTCTGACAGGCTCAAAGTGTCAGGGACCCTCAGTTCCTAGAGAAACACATAAACATCAAAGAGATGATATCAATATTGGATTCACATTATAGCGGACGCTCATGTTCAGATATTGTCTGACAACTCGACAGTAGTAGTGTATATCAGGAACCAGGGAGGCACTCATTCGATTCCGTTATGCGAGCTAACGGAAAAAATTCTTCTGTATGTCGTGAATCATCATGTTCAACTATCGGTCCATCATATACCAGGTCATCTGAACATACTAGCAGACTCGCTCTCTCGGAATGGTTGCCTGTTGCTATCGGAGTGGACACTCAACAGGCGGGTATTCAGACAGATTTGCTACCAGTGGGATTGACCTATGATTGATTTGTTTGTGACTCACCTCAACAATCAGTTGCAGACGTACGTGTCGCCATGTCCAGACCATCGAGCATAAGCAGTAGACGCTCTGTCAATCTCATGGGACGGAATGATAGGATATGCATATCCTCCAACACCGTTGATTCAGCAGATTCTGTTAAAAATCAAACAGTCTTGTTGCAAAATTCTGGTAGTAGCATCTCTGTCATCATAGAAACCGTGGATCAATGAATCTTCTCAGGTGTCTGTTATGGGACGTTCCCCGGAAGAGCTTCCTCCACGAGAGGACCTTCTTTATCGGGGAAGCCATGTACACTGATTCACAACCCGAAAGGTCTCAACCTTCACATATTTCCGTTGTGCGGTCCTTCTTGCATAGCAAGCAATTTACAGGATGAGCAGTGGACGCAATTTCTAACCTCAGGAGGTCCTCTTCTTCGCTGAATTATGCAGCAAAGTGGAATGTTTTCTTCCGTTGGTGTAAGGATCAGTCGATAGTGGTCTATGATCCGCCTATACCAGATGTTGCCAATTTTCTGGTCTACCTGTTTGACATTCTCAAACTGCAGCCCGTCACTATTAAGGTCTATAGGTCTATGTTATCGGACACTTACGCTGATCATGATAACTAGGCAATTGGATCTAATGCTTCATTATCCAAACTAGTTAGAAATTTTTCTATAAATAGACCTAGAACCCTTAGATTAATTCCTAAGTGGAATTTGGCTTGGGTTCTGTTGAAGATTAAGGAAGCTCCGTTTGAGCCGTTGGACATTGTAGAGTTCAAATTCTTGACCTATAAAACAACACTTCTCTTAGCCTTTGCATCCGCTAGAAGAGTTAGTGAACTTCATGCTTTATCTGTTGACGAATCCCACTACCGTAGTGTTGGTAATACCATTACTTTAACTACAGAAGTGGGATATTTGGCTAAGAACCAGGCTCCTGATAAACGGCCTGAGCCTATTACCATAAAGGCTCTGCCATCTATGGACAACTGTAGACCTCTGCTGTGTCCAGTCAGGGCTATGCGCATATATAAACACCGATCAGAGTTTATAAGAAAAGGAAGAAAACGCTTCTTTCTTTCATTGATTCCTAACAGAAGAGATATTTCTGTTCATTCTATTTCTAGATGGATTCAGTTGACAATACTCATTGCCTATGAAAGTCTATCTTCGGATCACCGTTCTGTAAATAAGATATCAGTGCATGAAGTTAGAGCGCTGTCCACTTTTTGGGCTTATTCTAACAGTATAGCCATTACTGATCTCATGAAAGCTGCTTACTGGACACAGCCTTCTACATTTACCAAGTTTTACCTTAGAAATTTAGAGCCCATCTCCGGTGACCTTAGATCTTTAGGTTCTCTTTCTGTTGTTCAGAATGTCGTCCATTAATGGTTACATCTATGTTGTCCACTAAAATGATTACATCTATAGTTATTTAGGAAACCCGTTCCAGCAGTGATGCTGTTCCATTGCACTATTCGTTCTGTGGTCATGTACCTCAGAACAAGGGGAAGGGGGCGGGGGGGGGGGGGGGGGGGGGGGGGGGGGTTCCCTTATGATCATCTGGCTTTATAGTGAAAAGCAAGGGAAGACCTCCTCTGGTGTCAGTAGTCCCGAGTCGGTGCTGGGATGGTGTTAATGTGTAGCTCGGTGTGAAGCAAATAATATATGTCTCATTTATGTATTGTTTTTAAAGAGTAGCTTACTGTGAAGCATTTGTATATGTCACGTGTCAAACGGGCATTAATATACAATTCTCGGACACTTTTAAATGAGTATAAAGAGTCTCATTCTCTGGACTGTCTTTATATATTGGCTTCCCTTCACCAAATTAGCATAATGGGTTATGCTGGCATTAAATGGAGAATTATATAATATGTAATACTCAATTACATTGTTGGTGTTATGTGCTTCTTGCAAATGAGAAAGACATATATAATTCCTTTCTCTCCTATTCTCCCGTAGGAGATATTCTTTATGAAGTGATTGAGTAAGTGGATTTTCCTCTATGTCCTAGGCCTTCCAGCCTTTTTACGATTTAGCTAGTCTGGGCCATTGGTTATTGTATAAAAATATAAATTCAAAGTAATTTGTATATTTTGTATACTTACCAATGGTCCAGATGGGGATGGCCCTCCCATGAGTGGGCACCCATACCTCCCCGCTGTTTACAACATTTAGCAGGCAGTTTCTAGAAAGAATGATGGTTGGCGCCAATTTCGGTGTCTTCCTGGATACTGCGCATGTGCAGTTTGCAAACGTAGGAGAACCAGATAGGACATGAAATTTTCGGTTTTGTATGCAAATTTTGGGGATGGGGGGGCAAAATTTGTGTTTGGCCCTGGATTAATTTTTGAGTTAGCACCAGCTAGTCTGGGCCATTGATAAGTATAAAAAATATACAAATTACTTTGAATTTATAATTGTAGGGTACAAGTCATATTTATGCATCAGTTTTCTTGAAATTTGGCAGGGTGATTCAGTATGATGAGTTGATCACAAGGTTCTATTTAGCTGGCATGGCAGCCATCTTGTATTTCTTCAGCGCACTCTACAGGTTACATTTATGCAGCAATTTGTATTGAAATTTGGCAGTATGACTTAGAATAATAAGTAAATGAGAATGTTAAATTCAGTCAGTGTCCACCATGGTAGCTATTTTGGGTTTCTTCAGCACATCCTAGAGGTAACATTTATGGATCATTTTTCTTGAAACTTGGCAGGATGACATGATGTGATGAAAATGTTGTATGCCCATCACAGTTGGCTGCCTAGAATTGCCGGCATCTCATCTTTTTTACCTTTTGAATTTTGTTTTTTCTGATAATTAACAAAAAGTCAATAATTATGCAACAGTTTACTTGAATGCAATATAAGTTAAGTAATTATGACACTGATTTCGTAAATGTTGCATAAAGTCAAGGTAAGCTACAGTGTCATTTACACTTTCATTTTGCTAACTTGATGATCTTGATGTCTGAATAACACTTCAGAACAACTGAAATATAATATTTATTTTTTATTCTTTTGCCTATTGGCACTCTCTTATAATAAAACAATTTTATATAAACATTTTTTCTTCTGTTGCTGTGCAAATAATAAGATAATGCATACAGAGTGAAGACACTAAAATCTCTTTCATTAGCACTTTTCAGAAGAGTCCTGATAGTGGCATTCTCGCACTCAACAAGTTAAATAAAAGTAAACTAAAACAAACCAGTTTGGTAAGATGCATAGATTAGATTTCAATGAAAACTGCAGGATGCAATTGTTCATTTATTTAAGTGTTATCTGTATTTTCTTTCTTTCTGGTTTTTATCATGTGCTTTTACATTAACCCTTTACCTAACATGAAAAGCAGACGACACTTGCAAAAAAAATTCTTGAATAACTAATTTTTTTCATTTTTTGTCTCAAAAACATAGGTTGTGACCCCTCATTGGAATGAGCTCAATGAGCTCATTCCAATGAGGGGTCATAACCTATGTTTTTGAGACAAAAAAATGAAAAAATAATGAAAATGAATTGCCGATTTTTGAGAATAGCACTGGCCGGTTTTGGGTGTAACATTGGGTAAAGGGTTAAACACACTCAATTCTGGTTTGTTTACTTATAATTATGTTTAAACGGTGAAACCGTTTTATCATGTATTATAGCAACTTTTGTTGTGTATTTTATTATGATGTTTTGCACACTCTGGCAGGTGCAGATCAGCACTATCTTCTAATTAATTGTTAGAAAGAAGTCGGATAGTTCTTTGCAACAATTAACCAGATGATACAGTTGAAATGTTTTATAAATGTGTTTAAAATTCCTCACATACAAGCTTATATATAGGTCCTTCATATATGGTAAAGGACATGAAAGGATTAGGGTTAATTTAGTATGAATACAAAGTAAAGTGATGAAGAGTATGAAATTTATTCTACAGATTCAAGTTATTTTTTCTTATTCTAAATTTTTTTGGGTCCTTAGAATTTGTTCACATGTCTTTGCCTTGTTACAGTTTAGGAGAGAATGCCTGTCCTCCAATAAATTGTAACAAGGCAAATCCAAATGAATTATTTTACTTTGAAGGTACTACGAAGCGCATCCACAGAATATGGAAGCTTTAATTTGCAGTAACAGCACTTCAGTTGGACTAGAAGTTGATTGGCTTCATAATCTGTGAATATCCTTTATATTATCTTTGATATGAATTTTTTTTAGTAGGCATGAATTTGCCTTGTTACAATTTATTGGAGAGTGCCTTGGCACTCTCCCATAAATTTCACAAGGCAAAGACTGTGAACAAATTTTGACAACCAAAACCTATTAAGCCCTCTGCCAGTTATATATTTTTTGAGTTATTTCTTAGCTTTAAATTCAGATACTTTAAGGTTATTTTGTAAGAAAATTTCAACAATCCTATTTTGTATGTTTTCATCTGAGAATGTTATTTAAAAAAACCTTTAACCAAATACCATATTTCAGCTGAACAGACAGAGTGCATTGCCCATGGTTATTTCAACTTCTGATGATGAAGTAGATGATGAAAATGCAGATCGACAGGGACAATGGCTGAGACGAAGAAGACTTGATGGAGCACTGAACAGAGTACCACTGGGCTTTTATCCAAGAATTTGGAAAGTTTTGGAAAGAGTGAGCTTTTTCAGTATTTTGTTTTTAGCTCACAAACTTTAGTTGTGTGAGCTTATGGCATGGCTCGATTGGTCGGCGTCGTTTCGGCGTACATGTCCAATAATGTTAAAGTTTCTGTTTAGGTCACTTACTCGCCCTCTTTCCATATCATGGCCTTTATAATGCTGCTATATGATGATTATTATCATTCTACAGTGATTTAACCCCCTCATACTCTGCATTTTAAACACTTATCTTGACATTTTTAGTTGCGTTTAGTTTTCTGTTCAGCTCAGAATTTCATGTTCAACTTAGTGTTTAGGTCATTTACTGTGATTCTTCTCTTCCTACGGCACTTTTTATTCCTCATACATATTCCTCATTATCATTGTTCCATGATTTAATCCTTTTTCATCAAATTTTGAACGTTAAGTTTTCTGTTCAGCTCACACTTACATATTTTCAGTGTGTTAAAGTTTTTTTTAGTTCAGCTGTTGACACCCTTTTCATCCCATGACCATTATATTGCTTCTATATGGTGCTTATTATCATTTTATAATTATTTAACCCTCACCCAGTGCATTCTAAACCTTTTTCTTACCATTTTTAGCTACATTTACTTTTCTGTTTAGCTCAGATTTTAGGCTTAACTTTGTGTTCAGGTCAGCTGCTGTGTTCCTTCTCTTCTCATGGTGCTTATATTCCTCATACATGTTCCTCATTATCATTCTAGTATCATTTAACCCTGAACCACTGAAGTTCTTCAAATTGTTCATCAAATTTTTAACGCTCACACTTACACACTTTCAGTGTGTTAAAGTTTCTGTTTAGGTCAGTTGCCGACACCATTTTCATCCCATGGCCTTTATATTGCTTCTATGTAGTGCTTATTATCATTCTACCATTATTTCATTCTCACCCAGTGTGTTTTAAACCTTTTTCTTAACATTTTCTAGTTATGTTTACTTTTCTGTTTAGCTCAGAATTTCATGTTTAACTTAGTGTTTATCTCACCTGCTGTGTTCCTTCTCCTCCCATGGTGCTTATATTCATCATACATCTTCTTCATTATCATTCTACCATGGTTTAACCCTTGTCCAGTGAATTTCTTAAAATTTTTCTTCCAATTTTGAACGTTTAGTTCAACATTTTCAGTGGGTTAAATTTTTTGTTTACGTAGACTGCTGACACCCTTTTCATTCCATGGCTTTTATAGTGCTTCCATATGGTGCTTATTATCATTCTACCACTATTTAACCCCCACCCAATGTGTTTTAAACGTTTCTCTTAACATTATTTAGTTACGTTTACTTTTTCTGTTTAGCTCAGAATTTCATGTTTAACTTAGTGTTTAGGTCAGCTACTTTAGATTGCTTCTATATTATGCTTATTATCATTCTACCATTATTTAACCCTTGTCCAGTGTGTTTTAAACCTTTTTCTTACCATTTTTAGTTACGTTTACTTTTCTGTTTACCTCAGAATTTCATGTTTAAGTTTGTATTTAGGTCAGCTGCTGTTTCCCTTCTCTTCCCATGGTGCTTATATTCCATCATACATGTTCCTCATTATCATTCTAGCATCATTTAACCCTTGTCCAGTGAATTTCTTCAAATTTTTCATCCCATTTTTAGCTCAACTTTGGCAAAGCCAAATTTGAGGTATTGCCATGGCCTGCCGTCCATCTGTCTGTCCGTCAATCATGCCATCAACCTGGCTCGGGCTAAAGGCCGTATTTATGAACCGATCTTTACGAAACTTCTTGGGTACCTTTGTTATCACCGTGAGACGAGAACAAGTGTTATTGGGTCCTGTCCGAAATTCAAGATGGCCAGGGGGGGGGGGGGGGGGGGGGAAGATATCCAGGCCCCACCTTCCATTCCAACCAAAGGGTTACCCATGTACCTTGAAAATTGACCATGGCTGTGTCAAAGATGGAAAATTTTGGGAAGTAGCTTCAAGCTGCATCATTCCTGTTGTTTGTATACAATGTTTCATGTGCTATAACAACTTTTATTGTTTAAGTGCCATAACAAACATTGCCTTGTTAGGTTGTTGTTGTTGATATAGTCTGGAGTGAATAAAAATATCAAATCTTTTATGGGTAGTTAATTTTCTCATTGTTTATATCCAGGCCTGGATATCTTTCATTATCAATTAATGTCAAATGTTTGACAAAACATTTTTTCTCATGGTGGAGGGAAGATATCCAGGCCTGGATATCTTCGCCCCCCCCCCACACTCCATCTCCCATTCCAACCAACCCTAACTCAGTGTTTATATCCAAAACCAATTTCTCTACCCAAAACAGTTACACTTCATGTCACATGACAACATGAACCAAAATAGTTGAGAAAATATTGAAATGAACCTGAAAAAACCCAACATTCTGCCAAAAAAACAAACATTTTTCTCGCCATTTCATCATCAAATAATGTTAAATTAATCCCCAAACAATTTTCGTGGTGGGGGTGGGGGAGATATTCAGGGTGGGGGAAGATATACTAGGATATCTCCCCCCCCCCCCAGAGGGGAAGATATCCTAGGATATCTTCCCCCGCAGGGGAAGATATCCAGGGGGGGAAGATGACGTGTGACACCGGTCTGAAATTAAAGATGGCCGCTGGCAGCCATTTTGTATAAAATTAGGTGCCATCAGATTTTTGCGCAGAACTTCCATATGAAAGCGCTGATTTGAATAATTTTTTGTGTGAATGTTTAGTACCATGGAATACATTACATATAATACAGGTTTTTTTCTCGTGCATAAATTATGCCAATTAGACTAACTTTGTGATCTATTTAGTGTTACTTTCAGCACTGTAACTGCAAATGCCAATACGGCTTGGGCTAGAGGCCGTATTTATGAACCGATCTTTACGAAACTTCTTGAGTACCTTTGTTATCACTGTGGGATGAGAACGAGTGGTTTTGGTGCGGTCCGAAATTCAAGATGGACACGAGCAGCCATTTTGTACTTTAGTTAGTGCAATCAGTGTTTTGTACAGAACTTCTGTATGAAAGTTCTGATTTAAATAAATTTTTGTATGAATGTTTAGTAACATGGAATACATCACATATAATACAGGGTTTTTTTTCGTGCAGAAATTATGCAAATTAGATGAACTTTGATTTATTCAGTGCTACTTATACACAGTAAGTGCACTTGTCAATACGGCTCGGGCTAGAGGCTGTATTTATGAACAGATCTTCACGAAACTTCTTAGGTACCTTTGTTATCACCTTGGGATGAGAATGAGTGTTTCTGGGTGCGGTCCAAAATTTGAGATGGCTGCCAGTGGCCATTTTGTACCAAAATTAGGTCCAATCAGTTTTTTGTACACATTTTCTATACGGCTCATATCTCTGCACGGACTAGAGATTATATATTTGGTATGAAGCTTTCTTCTGAGCAGTTGAAACAATTGGACAAAAAAATTGCTGGCGAATCTGTCATATGGTTCATTCAGATTACATTTTCTCCATACCCATAACCCTTACAGTTTAGGACAACTTGGTCCAGGTGAGGGTTTGTAGGCTCTCTTGAGCCTCTAGTTTCAGTTTTACTTTTAAGAGGTGTGTTTAGGTCAGCTTTGTCAGATGTTATGAGCCTGTTTGATACAGTTCTTGTGTTTGCCAAAGTTACTATCAAAGAGGAATGTTGTGAGCTATAGGGCGTTGGCATCCTTCTTGTTTTATTTTATTTTAATATGACTGGATTTAGCATTAGCTTGGAAATACAGTTTTAGTTCACCTTCTTTGAAGTGGAGATGAGGTTTTGTCTTGACCATGACAGTATCAATGTTTGTCTGTGTATCTGCAGTCTCATTCATTTATGTAAAAGTTAGTGTTTTGTTCACTTTCAATGCAGTGATGGATTCCTTACTTTTCTTGAGAAAAACTTATACAGCTCTCGAGGATACTTATAATATTTTCAAACACCTATTTAGGGCAGACTGTTTGATGGCACTAACACAGGTAAATGAGCCATTACATATATCATATAGATCAGATAGGTTACTAGCCAAAGTCATCTCAACCAGTTAACCACTCCACTGTTCCACTGTATATACAGACTTTTATTTTTCATTTAGTTAAGTTGTGACGAAGTCAAACTCGACTATTAGTTTGAGAAAGGCATCAGTGTGGGGAGGGCATAAATTATTGGTTTATGGGCAATAACTTTAGCTATATTTAATGCAGGTCCACTAAATTGCAGGATTGATGCTCTTACAGTGGAAGAACCCAACTGATTTTCAGGTTTCTCAGTCAAAGGTCAAGGTCACTGCTACTAAACCTGGTACTTTTTTGTTTTCAGATGATACCATTAGTTCTGTTTATCTCAGCTCAAGCAAACCCCTAGAAAGTAATTGCATATGGAATGAGAAAAACCTTATTGATTTTGAAGTCAGTAGCCACTAGGTCTAAAGGTCACAAGACTTTTGCTGTACATGGTACTTTGTCCAAAATTGTTTCGTGCCCAATAACTTTTGTTTTATATGTCACATGTTGATCAAATTTACTGATTAGGTGCCCTTATTTTATGGGAAGTGAAGAACCCTATTGATTTTGCGGTTGGAAACATACATAGGTCACAGGACTGTTACTATAATAATAATAATATACACATTTATATAGTGCCACAATTATAATTCAGAAGATATAGAACCATATTCTAAGGCGCTGTACATGTTACTGATCTCATGCAAATATACAAACGGAATATATACAGTATCTTACAGTCCACAACATCACTTATAGGCTTTTTGAAACAGCTATGTTTTGAGATCTTTCTTGAAAAGGTTGACATTTGACAGCCTTTTTAGGTGTTCTGGGAAATTATTCCACAAGTGAGGGCCAGCAAATGAGAATGACCTATCTCCAAATGTCTTACACCTATGTTTTGGAACATGTAGCAGCATTTTACTATTGTACCTCAGGTTGTATTGACACACATTCTTGGTATTAAGGAGTTCTTCTAAGTAGGCTGGTGACATGTTGTTTTGTGTCTTAAAAACTAATAATAAAGTTTTGAAAATTATTCTGTACTTAACTGGCAGCCAGTGCATATCCCTCAGAACAGGAGTTATGTGTTAAGATCGTGATACCCTACATACCACTCGGGCTGATGTATTTAGTACCATCTGCAGGCGAGAGTAATGATATTGTGGAAGGTTGAACAGTAAGGCATTACAATAATCCAAATGTGAAGTTACAAAGGCATGAACTAGGGTTTGTGTTGAGTCTTTGGTGAGGAACTGTCTTGTCTGTTTAACTTTGTATAGACCTCTGAAAGCCTTATTGCACATATTTGTAACATGTCTGTCCATAGACATGGTAGAATCAAAGAAGGCATCAAGATTACATACACTGTTACTTGCACTGATGGCGGAATCTCCTACCTTCACTGAATTGATGTCAACTTTAGTGAGTTGCTGTCGTGAACCAATTATTAGGAATTCAGTCTTATCATCATTACCATACATAGAGCTTGGTCATAAATTAGTTCCCAGATAATAACTTCTGTTCCACATAACATAGGTCCAACAAACTTACCAGGTTTGTACCTTCATGGAAGGAAAAGAACACTTTCAATTTTCAGGTTTGTCGGCATAGGGTCAAAGTCGCTGTTACTTAAAGCAGCACTTTTTGTTTTTGAGCCGACATCTTCAGTTTATTTCTAAGTAACACAGCTGAATCAAACTTACATCATGTAATTGCATGTGGAAAGTAAAGGCCCCATCGATTTTGAAGTTGGTAACTATAAGGCCAAATGTTACAGGACTGTTACTATAAATAGAACTTCATTGAAAATTTGTTTCTGGTAAGTAACTGTTGTTTTATGTGTCAAATGTTGATCAGATTTACGGACAATGCCTCTATGGGAAGAGAAGAATCTTATCGATTTTGCTGTCTGCAACTGTAAGTCGAAGGTGACGCGACTTTCTATAAATATACTTTGGTCAGAAATTTGTTTCTGGGCAATAACTTCTGTTTCACATGACATAAGTATACCAAATTTACAGAGTTAGTACCAGTTGCAGTACCCTTTTTGAAGAAGAAGGCCCCTATCAATGCCTTGGGTTGCCATCTAAAGGTCAAGGTCTGCTGTCCTAACACTTTACCCAAAGTAACAGCCAAAACAGGCCAATGTTATTTACAAAAATTACCATACAATTTCATTATTTTCGTCTCCAGAACATTGCTTATGACCCCTCATTAGAACGAGTTCGTCGAGCCCAGTCCAATGAGGAACCATAAGGTATGTTTTTGACGCCAAAAATTAAAAAAAATAGTTATTCAAGAAGTTTGATTGCAAGTGTCTTCTACCTTTTGTGTTGGGTAAAGGGTTAATGAAAATAGGGGTAGCCACAAGATCAAATCTCAGCACTGTTACTATAAACAGAACTTTATCAAAAATTGGTTTCTAGGTGATAACTTTTGTTTTATATGAAATACGTTTACCAGTTTTACAGATTAGTTATCCCTATGGAAGAGAAGAAGTCTTCATCTTTTTTTCAATTGACAACTGTAAGGTCAAAAGTTATTGGACTGTAACTGTAAAGAGAACATGGTCAGAAATTGGCTTCCTGACAATATATAATTTTAGTTCTGTTCAATGCAGGCTAACAAAACTTACAGAGTAGATACCCTCATGGAAAGAAAAGTACGCTCTGAATTTTCAGGTTTGTCTTCCAAAGGTCACGGTCACTAGAAATAGCACACTTCATTTTCCGGATAATAATAGTTATAATGAACTTGTTACTATAAATGAAACTTTATGAAAGATTTTTCTGGAAAGTTGGGGGTGGGGGGATATTTTTTTCCAAACAATTTCACAACTCTACTTTCAGATTTGCAATATTTGTCTTAAAGTTACGTTCAGAGGAAATGAGTCATTGAAAATGATTCATCATTCATTCACAGATTTTATCTGTAACATTCCAATGACAGTATTTATCTGTAGTTTATCAATATCACAAATATGTTTTTATCCCCTACACATAGTGGGAGGGTTATATAGGAATGGGTTCCTTCCATCCATCCATCCATCCATCCATATGTCCTTCCCCATTTCTTGTCAAATTTAAAAGAAAATCGTTCAAAGTATTTTTCCCAAAAACATTTCTCAAATTTGATATACAGTTTTTTGGTGATAATGTTATGAATGGGATCGCAAACCAGCTTTGTCCAAGTATTTTTTTCTAGAGTTATTCACCTTGTTGGACTTAGACTTTCCTGTCATAACATTATCATTTTGTTGTCACATTTTTTCCCAAATTCATTCTATAGTTTTTTTTTTATGATCTCATAGATGGGATTGGGAACCAGCTGTGTCTGAGTATTTCTTTGTTATTTATGTCCTTGTTGAACTTAGATGGTAGGGGACTGTCCATTCTGTGACATTGCACTTGTTTTTCATTGTCTGTAATCTTTAACTTACAGTTGGGTGGTGGGGATTGGCTATCCCATGGTGTTTGCTGTTGTTTTTAAAAATTTTACTCTGATATTTTCTTCTCAGCTCAGCCTTTGTCAGTTTTTGTGTATTTATGTACCAGAGTTATGCTGCACATTGGAATTGGTTTCTTTAACCCTTTTGCTGTGTATAAGATCTTTCACTTTTTTCTGCATTTTATTGCCAAAAGTCAGTCGATTTCTGTTTAATTCAGTTCTGTTGTATGTTATGGTGATATAATATGTTCTGTATAGCTCACAATTTATGTGTGTGTGGATGTGTTTTTAGACTATTTGCGTTGAACACTGTTGTGCATGCCATAGATATTTTTCAACTGCTTAACTGAGAGTATGTAGTGGACAAATTGTGCAGTGATGAATCCAGCTCACTGGATAATACTTTCCTGTTGTACAAAAATTCAGTACAGCTTGAGGATGGTATTTATCACTTGATAGCTTGTTTCAGTCATTGAAGTTTATGACAAACAGTGTACACAAGTTGGCGAGAACATTTGTTTCGTTCGCGTGGTGGTTACGCAAATTTAAATCTACGTGAATGGATAACCAGTTAACCAAATATTGCATCTTCAGTGGTAAAGTCTGAGTAACTTAACCAGCCTTTCTTGTATCTTGATACATGTAGATTTGTAGACTTCTGCCTTGAGAGGCTATACATGTATATATTTCAATTCCATGCAATATATGAGTACTTGTTAATGATAAAGAAGCAACTTCCCAAAAATTTTGATGTAGCCGAGCATTCAATTAGCTATCCCCAAACCAAGTGAGCGGTCAGTTGGTTAACCCTTTACCTAACATGAAAGGCAAATAACACTTGCAAACAAAATTCTTGAATAACTAATTTTTTTCATTTTTTGTCTCAAAAACATAGGTTATGACCCCTCATTGGAACGAACTTGTTCCAAAGAGGGGTGATAACCTATGTTTTTGAGACAAAAAATTAAAACATAATGAAAATTAATTGGCGAATTTTGTGAATAGCACTGGCCATTTTTGGTTGTTATGTTGGGTAAAGGGTAAAGGGTTATGAATGGGATCGCAAACCAGCTTTGTCCAAGTATTTTTTTCTAGAGTTATTCACCTTGTTGGACTTAGACTTTCCTGTCATAACATTATCATTTTGTTGTCACATTTTTTCCCAAATTCATTCTATAGTTTTTTTTTTATGATCTCATAGATGGGATTGGGAACCAGCTGTGTCTGAGTATTTCTTTGTTATTTATGTCCTTGATGAACTTAGATGGTAGGGGACTGTCCATTCTGTGACATTGCACTTGTTTTTCATTGTCTGTAATCTTTAACTTACAGTTGGGTGGTGGGGGTTGGCTATCCCATGGTGTTTGCTGTTGTTTTTAAAAATTTTACTCTGATATTTTCTTCTCAGCTCAGCCTTTGTCAGTTTTTGTGTATTTATGTACCAGAGTTATGCTGCACATTGGAATTGGTTTCTTTAACCCTTTTGCTGTGTATAAGATCTTTCACTTTTTTCTGCATTTTATTGCCAAAAGTCAGTCGATTTCTGTTTAATTCAGTTCTGTTGTATGTTATGGTGATATAATATGTTCTGTATAGCTCACAATTTATGTGTGTGTGGATGTGTTTTTAGACTATTTGCGTTGAACACTGTTGTGCATGCCATAGATATTGCTGATAGGTGTTGTTTTTTAACATATCCTCTCCCATTAACCTTGATCTTATATGCAGATTTAATTTATGTTTGCATTATGTGATCCTCAAGAAGTGGAGCAATGCTCATTCAGTGCAATGAACAAGTTCTGTTTTAAGGTATGATGCAGGCTTCATACAAGTTGCAGTCATTTTATAATCATAGAAGCTGAAAATTACCTTAACTGACACAGTGCTAAATTAATTTTCAAAGCTGATTTGTAACAGGAGTATTTTTGCAAAGATACCATGCTATCAGCAAGGGAAGCCTTAGTTTTTCCAGTTTTATTCAGAAATAATTGTTTTTTACAATTTACTGGAGAGTACATGTTTGCACTCTGCAATAAATTGTAAGAAAACTGTTTTAGTCAATATTTCTATGGCCCTGATAGGGAGGCATCTTAAATCCAGGTTGTCTGTCCATCAGTCCGTCTGATTTTATTTGTCTATTTTATAACTCTACAATGCTTTGGTGGATTTCCATGAAACTTTACACAAGAGTAAAGACCAATGGAAGGTCTTTTGCACAGCAACAGCAAACACCATTGTCGAGTGACCAAGGTCACAGGAATGGGAAAACCTTATTCTCTCACAGACTGTATTTGTCCGGGGTGCCATAATTCTATAATGTTTGGCTGACAAAGTTGTCATCTGCTTACACATTTTTGCCATTTACAATCCCTTGTTTAAAAGGTTAATCTATATAAATTTTATTTAAAAAAAAACCCTCTTTCTTGGATAATATTAACCCTTTATCCAAGAAAGAGGGAGTTTTTTTTTAAATAAAATAAATTCCACTCATTGGGTGAAAATTTCATCTCCATTTTCCAGTAAAACCATTCGTTGTCAAAAGAATTTGCACATTGCAGTAAAAGACGAAATTAGTTGTAACATAACTGCAATAAACTAAGAAAACAGCTGCTTGTGTACTGATAAAATCAAAATCTGACATCATTTTCTGAAAGGCTCTTGGTGTGAGCTATCCAGAAAATGATGTTCGCTTCTGGTCTTATCAGTGTAGGGAGAGAAAGATACATTGTTTATAGCAGTTGCATTCAACTTTATTTTGACTTTTACTGTATGCCAATTCAAGTGACATCCATATGTGTATGGTTCTGTTGTGAAAGTTCCAACATATTGGCTGTTTGATCTTAAGGAAATAAGGTCAATACAGCTTTTAGCTGCTATGTTCAGATGTATTTTATTAAATTCGAAACCCAATGTACTATAGTGAACACCAAATTCAACACAAAACTTTTCATTCCAGTATTATAGGCCATTTGGCCATAGTTTGTGACATCTGTGCCGGATGGTCACCCTTAGTCTTGCTTTCTACTGCTTAGCAAACAACAAGCCTCTGAGATGGATTTCTTATCTTCAATAGAGGCATGATAGTGGCTTTTTGCTCTCAACCAAGTAAAAACTAACAATAAATTTATGGTTTTGAATGTTTTTTATTTTTTTCAACTGCTTAACTGAGAGTATGTAGTGGACAAATTGTGCAGTGATGAATCCAGCTCACTGGATAATACTTTCCTGTTGTACAAAAATTCAGTACAGCTTGAGGATGGTATTTATCACTTGATAGCTTGTTTCAGTCATTGAAGTTTATGACAAACAGTGTACACAAGTTGGCGAGAACATTTGTTTCGTTCGCGTGGTGGTTACGCAAATTTAAATCTACGTGAATGGATAACCAGTTAACCAAATATTGCATCTTCAGTGGTAAAGTCTGAGTAACTTAACCAGCCTTTCTTGTATCTTGATACATGTAGATTTGTAGACTTCTGCCTTGAGAGGCTATACATGTATATATTTCAATTCCATGCAATATATGAGTACTTGTTAATGATAAAGAAGCAACTTCCCAAAAATTTTGATGTAGCCGAGCATTCAATTAGCTATCCCCAAACCAAGTGAGCGGTCAGTTGGTTAACCCTTTACCTAACATGAAAGGCAAATAACACTTGCAAACAAAATTCTTGAATAACTAATTTTTTTCATTTTTGTCTCAAAAACATAGGTTATGACCCCTCATTGGAACGAACTTGTTCCAAAGAGGGGTGATAACCTATGTTTTTGAGACAAAAAATTAAAACATAATGAAAATTAATTGGCGAATTTTGTGAATAGCACTGGCCATTTTTGGTTGTTATGTTGGGTAAAGGGTAAAGGGTTAAGGTAATTTTTGAAATTTTGTACATTGGACAAACCTGAATTTAGAACTCATCTGTTTAACCCTTTACCCAACGAATCGCCCGCATCCGCCCGCGTAATATGCAAATTCAGCAGTTGAAAAAATATTATTTTTCAAAAAATATCAACAAAACCATATCATGTGACCCCTCGTTGGAACGAGCTCGTTCCAACGAGGGGTCACATGATATGGTTTTGTTGAAATTTTTTGAAAAATTTGAAAAAATGCTATTTAAAATAATAAATTTTGATATCGTCTGCGTTGGGTAAAGGGTTAAATCAAGATCATTAATGTCTTGGTCATTCAGTACTCTTCATTGTTTTATAGTACTTAGCAGATTTGTGATAATATATCCCTGGAAAATCAATCACTTGTCTCTACCCCTTCACATAGCACTATTCACAAATCACCTTTCAGTTTTGTTTAATTTTTAATTTTTGCATCAATAAACTTAGCAATGACCTCTCTTTTGAACAGACTCATTCAAGTGAGGAGTCAAAAGTTATGTTTTTGAAGCAAAAAGTGTAAAAGTTTAGTTATTAAAGAATTTTTTTTGCAAGTGTTGTCTGTCACTCATGTTTGGTAAAGGGTTAAAACTGAAGGGCAAATACATTCATTAATATATTTTAGCTTCATTTTTTTTTCTTAATTTTTTTTTTTCAATTCCAGTGTCATGGGTTGTCAATAGAAGGACATCTGTTACCACAGAGCTTAACTAGAGAGGTATGGTATTACATTCTTGATGCATTGCGGTGTCTTGGTTTTATGTTTTATGCTCAGGAGGGGCTTTACTAATCACTTTCCGTCCGTCGTCTGTCTGTCGTTGTCCATCCGGCATAAACTTTACATTATCGACTTCTCCTCACAAACTCCTGGACCAAATTGAACCAAATTTGGTGTGTGTGTTCTTCATCATATGCTAATTCAAGTTTGTTCAAATAAAGTTGCCACGCTCCAAAGAGTGGGAGTGGGGGAAAATGCTCCAAAATTCTAAAAAAATCTTCTCTTGAACCATTGAGTACAATGACTTGATATTTGGTATGAAGCTTCCTTCTGAGGTGTAGAATCATGTTTGTTCAAATGAAGTTCATGAAGCAATATTTGCCTTCGTAATGGGAGGGGCAAGATTTTGGGTCCCACCCTAAATTTATAATTTTCTGAACCGTTTGTCCAATTTGAACAAAATTTGGTATGTGGTATTATTGGGTCATAAGTACTTGATTCATGCTAAAAATATTCCCTATGTTCCCTTTGGAACCCCAGGAGCTAAAAATAGAAAACATTTTCAAACGCCCAAATTGGTATTTCCCAAACCACATGGAATAGAGAACTGTTATTTGGTATGAAGCATCCTTAGGTCCAGTAGAATCAAGTGATAAAATCGGTTTTGCCATCGGTTTTGTTGGCGTGTTCTGTATGGGGCATCGCAAGAATACTGAGTCAGCACTGATGCAAATATTAAAAAAAATTTCTTCTCCAGAACCACTGATCAGAATCTTCTGATGTTTGGCATACAGAATACATAGGGGGTCAGATACAAGTGTGTTCAATTTAATCCCCTCAGTTCATAGTTGGGCTCAATACAGGAGACCAAATCTTAACTTCGGGCAATATGGAAAATATGCTTTAAAAATCTTCTTCAGAACCGCTGGTCAGAACGTTTTAATATTTGGTAAACATCATTGTTTACGAGGGTCAGATTCAAGTGTGTATGCATCAAGTCTCTCAGTTAATATTTGGGCTCTGTATGGGGGCCCGAATTTTAACTTAACACAATATGAGGTAATTTCTTTAAAAATCTTCTTCAGATCCACCAATCAGAATGCTTTCATATTTGGTATACAACATCTCTAGGAGGGTCAGATTCATGTTTGTTCATAGGGTTAATTGAGCTCTCTGTTGGAGCCCAAAAAGTTTAACTTAGTGCAATATAAGGGAATTTCTTTGAAAATCGTCTTCTCCAGAATCATCAGTTAGAATCTTTTGATATTTGGTATACAACATCTCTAGGGGGGTCAGATTCAAGTTTGTTCAAATCGAGTCCCTAGGTTAATATTTGGGCTCCCGATAGGAGCCTAAATTTTAATTTAGTGCAATATGAGGAACTTTCTTCAAAAATCTTTTTCCCCAGAACCACCAATCAAAATATTTTCATATTTGGTATATAACATCTCTGAGAAGATCCGATTCAGTCCCTGCCTTAAAATTTGGGCTCTCTTTGGGGGAGAGGAGGGGATAGGTGGGGGGGTCAAAGTTTGTTCAAATCCATTCCTAAGTGGGGTTTTTTCCATAAAATTTGCATTTCAAACTGCAGTGACATAATAACCCTTGAAAGTTTGGCAGTGCTGGTCTACAACCAATAGACTTGGTAGCAGTCAGGAAGACCTATGGTAATAATCATCTGACATGGACACTGGAGTTATGAATAATTTCATGTCTTCATTACTCTGTAGTGTTGATGAACCATGACTAACTGAATATGATCTTCTTTGAACCACTTTATCAGGCGAGTGATTAAGGCCCCTTGGGGCCTTTCTTTCAACATAGTATCATTGTGTGCACTTTCCTTGGAAATAGTGTAGTCTCATTTTCAGCAAAGTAAAGATGTGTGTCTACTAGTTATGTACAGTTTCTTTTGAATAAACATTTGAGAAAATATTTTGATCAGATAATTTTTGAGACCATTTCTCAAAACTTCTGTAGCACAATGAATTCAGAGGCATCTGATTGCAGATGTTGGTATCTTTTAGATTATCGCTAGCATTGCCATTTGCTACACTTTTGCAACTTTGGAACTACTTTACAAGGTCTAGCCAGATTACCTCTTGTAATTACTTTATTGTGGTGTCAGCTCCATACTTAAGTGCCTTGTGTTTTGTGTGAAAATTTGTGGATTTCTTTCCATGCCATTATGTTATTAAGAGGAGTGATTGTGGTGTGACCAGCTTTGATATTTAGCATTCTTATTTGTTCTAAATTCGATATCTAAACCGATAAACCCATAGTATCAGGGACACCTTACATCAGTAGGTGAAGATGCCTGGTGTGTAATTAATTTTAAGACATACAGATTAAATTTTCCTTTTATAGAAGGAATTGACAAAAGATTGGTCTTATGAAATTTTGGTTTTAATAGCATATTTCTCTATGGTAAGGTAGCTATTCAGTTAACCCTTTACCTAACATGAAAAGCAGACGACACGTGCAAAAAAATTTCTCGAATAACTAATTTTTTTCATTTTTTGTCTTAAAAACATAGGTTATGACCCCTCATTGGAACGAGCTCAACGAGCTCGTTCCAATGAGGGGTCATAACCTATGTTTTTGAGACAAAAATGAAAACAATAATGAAAATTAATTGGCGATTTTTGAGAATAACGCTGGCCGGTTTTGGCCGTTACGTTGGGTAAAGGGTTAACAGGGCTCCACTGCAGTGGAATATTAAAACTACTTAATCCTTTACATAACTTGAATAGCAGATGACAATTTCAAAAAAAATTGTCATAACAAATAAATTTCATTTTTTCCTCAAAACATAGCTTATGAACCCCTCTTTGGAATGAGTGCATGAGCTTGTTATAATGGGTCATAAGCTATGTTTTTGAGGCAAAAAAGGTAAAAAAAAATAATCAAATGTGAATGATGATTTTAATGAATAATGCTGGTTGGTTATTGTTGCTGGTTTGTTAGGCAGTATTTGTAGTGACATCTTAAAGTATTACATATTTCTGCTTGGAATCATGTCTTATCAGTTATTATGCTGACAAAAATAAGTAGATTTTCCACCACCCTCATTTACTGAGGTTCACATTATGTTACAGCCTAGTGTATTAACCCTTTACCATACAGGAAAGGCAGAGGACACTTGTAAACAACATTCTTGAATAACTAAATTTTTATACTGTACCAATGACCCAGACTTAGCTGGTGCTAACTCTAACAAAACCAGGGCCAAACACAAATTTTGCCCCCCAATCCCCAAAATTTGCATCCAAAACAAAAAGAAATCATGTCCTAAAGGACCTCCATACTACGCCTCTACTGCGCATGCGCAGTGACGCAGTCATCCCGAAATTGGCGCCAATTATCATTCTCTGTTTGGCCCTTCATCAGTCAACATCTCACTGATCTTTGTGCTTGTAAATCTCAGTTTAAAGGATGCCAGACACGTAATTTTTGGAGAAAATGTGATTCTAAGGAGGATAGAAGGAGGAGAGGAAAAAGAAGTGGCAAAAAATAATCAGGGCTGTACTTAAAATTTTTTGATGAAATTATGTTAAGTTGCCTATTTTCGAGGCATGGGCCTCTTGTTGTCATTCTTGCTAATTGTTGCACTGCTTATTCAGTGTTTCCTCTCCCCTAGCCTTCTAAAGTCCCCCCTGGCAATTCTCCCATGCTTTTGGCATATTTTTGAGAAATTTCATTTCTAAAATTTCCTGGGAGAGTTGCTTGGTTACAGAATGTTTTCTGTTATTTTCCCCATAGTTACGTTTTCACCCATGGGTGTATAACGTTTGTGTTCTGCATCTTCCATCTGATGTTCTACAGATTCTCCCCTGGGAGTCTCTGTTTTGCATCAGATAGAGTGTAATTGATGACTGATTCCGGGCCAGTTTTTTCAGTGCCTGGAGTCATGTTTTCTAGTGTGTTTACACTGTTTGTTTTCATTGGCAACAGCCTTTTTTGAGGGGGGCTGTTTGCCTTTGTGGTAGTTTATCTCATTATAAGATACATTTATATTATCCGAAAGTGTCTCATTAATTATTTTATATAAATTTAAAATTTTTGACCACACTTTGCCATCGGATCCATCGGGGCTCAACGTTACTTTTCAGCAACTTGGGCTTCTCTGAAAAAATATTTTTTCAAAATTATTTTGTTTTGCAATTGTTTTTTCATTTATTAATGGATCATGTTATTATGTATCTTTGTGTCAGGGGTTTTTGCGAGTAACTAGGACTTATTGTTGTTCTTTCACAATGAAGGGACGTTGTTCAAATTGTAATAGGAAGAAATCTTCCTCTGACTTTCATGATCATTGTATTAATTGTAGTCAGTGTTCTCGCATTAATCCCTGTCCTATATGTGAACATTGGGATGAGAAACATTGGAAACGTGTGTCACGATATGTTGTTTCTGGAGAAAGCGCGATGCCGGCTCTTTCTCCGCAAGGTCACTCTACTCTCTCAGTTTCTATTTCAGAGGAACCAGAACAGGGTGATGTTTCCATGTTATCTTCTTCAAGTGTGCGTCCGTCGTCACAAATGAATTCAGAGCTAGCGGCAAAAGTGCTCATGGAGATTAGACAAATGTCGTCCGCTAGCTCGCCCGGTGTAGCGTCCATTCACCGAATGGTTCGGCAGCCGGGTTCGTCCGATGCAGTCCAAGAGGAAATTTTGGGTGATGCGAGCATTATAAACATAATAGATGCACACCCAGTGACGGCGGATAGTAAGCGAGAACGGAGGAAGCCTTTTAGTCCGGTTCATAGCTCGTCCAGGTCCAGCCGGGCCGCGAGCGAGAGAGGTCCCTCTCTCGTACAACAACATCTGGGACCAGATGTTGTGGTACAAAATGTGTCTTTAGCGGAGCATACGTCCGTCGCTCGGGACGCTCCGTTGTATAAGCAGTCCGCAGAGACTGTTAAGGCTTCCTCTTCTCATCAGCGCACACGACCGCACCTTGGCTGCGTGACCGCCGATATATTACCAGCTTCGCCGATGAAGGATTCTTCGGCGACCAGGTCACACCATCCGGCAGCCAGGGATTCGAGACCGATGGACTCCGGACGTTCGCATAGGAAAAGTATGCGGGAGCCATCTGATGCGGAGCTGCCCTCGGCGAAGCAGCGAAAGACTGCGCCTCCGCAGGTCTCGACGCCGGACATTCTTGTGCAGATAGCACAGCTTATCGCAGCATCCCAGCAGCCGACAGAAACGGTGTCGGATCGAGAAATATCCGACGGTGCTGGGTCGGTACGCTCCGCCGAAGCATCGGGGGCGGACGACCGGGAACATCGTGAGGTCCGACCGGATGGTGAAAGGGATACGGATGACTTGGAGCTATCCCTTTCGGAACAACATAAAGCTGCCATGGACTTCATCCGGCACTTTCTCCCTCAAGTTGTTCCGTCGGGCCAGACTGCTGCGCTTCCGGACAAGAGAATTATAGCGTCATTGGACTCTGAATTTTTTTAGCGGTTCAGGGACATCGCTCCCGAGTTTCCATCGCAGTCCAATAATGTTGCTAGAACATTTGAATTATTGAACGACGCTATATTTAAACTTGCTTCCAGGACGGGGAAAGCAGGTTTCTTGTCCGCTAATACTCTCAACCTGCCTTTCATTAATGCAAGGAATAAATTCGATACGGCAGGACAGGGTATACCGAGAGTTCCTCTGCGTATGGACGACGAGGCGGAAGACTTAGAGCTATCATTACCGTTGTCAGCTTCTATTCCAACCGCGGTGTTGGAAACAGCTATTGCGTCTAACAGAGCCAATTTAGATGCCTTATCTTACGCAGATCACCTTACTAAGGCGTTATCACTGCGCCTTCAAGGGGAAGAGTTTCAGGATATACAATCCTCTTTAAGACTTCTTTCAAGGGCAGTAGCTTATTCCACGTGTAACTCCGCCCTTTCAGTGGCAAATCTGGAGTTGGTTAGACGTGACGCAGCCCTAGCTACATCCACACTAGTGGATTCTAAGGTGAAGAACTCTCTTAGAGTCGCTTCGGTCTCAGGAGAACTTCTCTTTGACGGCAAGCTTTCCGCTATTTATGATAAAATTAAAAAGAAAGCTAATGATTCTCTGTTGTTCAGATCGGCTCCTAAAAAGTCGGATACAGCAGACACGAATAAGACAGGCACTTCTGGGTCTAATGCGCCCAAGAGAGGTTCCTATAGAGGTTCCGGTGCGTCCTCTTGGTCTTATTCGAGAGACCGTCAGGATAGCGACTCTCGTTCGGGACGTCCTTCAGGCCGGGACAATCGGTCGGACGCCCCGAGGTCGACGAGGCGAGGTGCGGGTCGTGGAACACGTGGTTTCTCCTACCGCAGGCCTCGCAGGTCCAGGAGGTGATGGCTTAAACCTCTATCGCGTTCCGGTTGGCGGAAGGTTGTCGAGTTTTTCACAAGAGTGGGCGTCGATTACGGACGACCCTTGGGTGAGAGGAGTGACTTCGGAAGGTCTAAAGATATCCTTCAAACGAAAGCCTCCATTAACTCGAAGTCCAAAGTGGACTCATCTTCCGTCAAATCAACAGAAAAGAGACGCTCTGTTATCAGAGGTGCAGTCTCTTTTAATGAAGAACGCGGTAGAAGTCGTAGAAAACCAGGAATCTCTGGGATTCTACAGCCATCTGTTTCTGGTTCTGAAACCAGACGGCTCGTTCCGTCCAGTCATAGATTTGAGCTGGATAAACAAGCTGATCGTCGCTCCGAAGTTTTATATGGAGACGATTCGATCGGTCAGAGCGAGTATTCGGGTGAACGATTATGCAACGAGCATAGATCTCAAAGATGCGTACTTTCACGTCATGGTACATCCGACATTCCGAAAGTATCTACGCTTTGCAGTCCTGGGAGTGGTGTATCAATTCCGGGCGATGTGCTTCGGATTGAATCTAGCACCCTGGGCTTTCACTCGGGTAATGAACTCGGTAATGATCTACTTCCGAGCTCATTCGTCTGCGGTAACGTCGGCCTACCTGGACGACATTCTTCAGAGGTACGGCAACGAGTTAACGCTTCAGAACGATGTTCAGAATCTTCTTCTATTGCTCCGACGTCTCGGTTTTATAGTAAACGAGAAGTCGGATCTGGTGCCGTCCAAGTCATTCACTCATCTGGGAATGAGCTTCGAGACGCACAACAATCTCATTCGTCTGCCGTTAAGCAGAGTGAAATTAGTCAGTTGTTACGCTCGCTATTGTCTGCACGCAGACAAAGTCACGGCGAGAGAATTTATGAGACTGATAGGTCTGTGCGGAGCCGCCGCGGATCTCATTCCGATGGGGCGGCTACGCACACGTCCTCTTCAAATTTTCCTGACTCAGAATTGGAGTGTGAAAATTCATTCGCTCGATGTAGACGTTCTCTTGTCAGATCAAGTGAAACAAGAGATTCAGACTTGGGCAAACATTCAGTGGTTAACTCAAGGAGTTCTGCTGCAGTTTCCGGATCCAAGTTTTACCCTTATGACGGATGCCAGTCAAACAGGTTGGGGTGCATCATTAATCCCAACGGATTCGAGATGCCAGGGTCTTTGGGATCCGCAATTCCTGTGCAAGCACATAAACATCAAGGAAATGATGTCAATTTGGCTTGCGTTACGTCACTGGATGGACATTATTCACGATGCTCATGTCCAAATCCTATCCGACAATACGACAGTAGTGGCGTATATACAGAATCAGGGAGGCACTCATTCAGTTCCGTTGTTCAATCTAACGGAAAGAATCCTTCTGTTTGCGTTAGAACATCACGTTCTTCTTTCGGTCCGTCACATACCGGGTCGTCTGAATGTGCTAGCAGACTCCCTTTCACGAAAGGGTCGCTTGTTGCCGTCGGAGTGGACTCTCAACAAACAAGTATTCAATCAGATTTGCTACCAATGGGAACGGCCAATGATAGACTTATTTGCGACACATCTCAACAATCAGTTGCAGACGTATGTGTCTCCGTGTCCGGATCCAAGAGCATTTGCAGTAGACGCTCTGTCGATCCCTTGGGACGGAATGATAGGATATGCGTATCCTCCAGCGCCGTTAATTCAACAAGTATTGCTAAAGATAAAACAATCTCAATGCAAGATTCTGTTGGTAGCATCTCTGTCGCCACAGAGACCGTGGATAAATCTACTCAGGTGTCTGTTGTGGGACCTACCGCGGAAGCTTCCTCCACGAGAGGATCTTCTTTCGCAGGGGAAATCGCGCCAACTCCATCACAACCCGCAAGGTCTCAACCTTCACGTTTTTCCGTTGTGCGGTCCTTCTTGCATGGCAAGCACTTTACAGGACGAGCAGTGGACGCGATTTCTAACTGTAGGAGGACCTCCTCTTCGCTAAACTATGCGGCTAAGTGGAAGGTTTTTCGTCGTTGGTGTAGGGATCATTCTGTAGATATATTTGATCCCTCTATACCAGACATTGCAAACTTTCTAGTATACTTGTTTGACGAAATCAAACTGCAGCCTGTTACTATAAAGGGTTATAGATCTATGTTATCTGATACCTATGCACATCATGATAGTTTACAAATTGGATCTAATGTCTCTTTATCGAAGTTGGTTAGAAACTTTTCGATAAATAGACCCAGAACTCTTAGATTAATTCCTAAGTGGAATTTAGCTTGGGTTCTCCTTAAATTGAAGGAAAAGCCATTTGAACCTCTTTGGACAGAAGATTTTAAATTCTTATCTTATAAGACAGCTTTTCTCTTAGCTTTCTCTTCTGCCAGAAGAGTCAGTGAGCTTCATGCACTATCGGTGGATGATTCTCATTATCGTAGTGTTGGGAACACTATCACCTTCACTACTAATGTGGGTTTTTTTAGCTAAGAATCAGGCTCCTAATAAATATCCGGAACCTATTGTTATTAAGGCTCTTCCGTCTTCAGACGGGCGTAGGCCTTTACTCTGTCCTGTTAGAGCACTACGTATCTATAAATAGAGATCTCAGTTTATCAGAAAGGGACGGAAACGTTTCTTTCTGTCTTTGATGCCTAATAGAAAGGACATTTCAGTCCATTCTATTGCTAGATGGATTCAGTTAACTATCCGTACTGCTTATGAAGATTTATCTTCTTCTCAGCAGTCTGTGCTTAAGATTTCTGCTCATGAAGTAAGAGCTCTTTCTACTTCCTGGGCTTATGCTAATAGTGTTGCTATTACAGATTTAATGAAGGCTGCTTATTGGTCTCAGCCATCCACATTTACGAATTTTTATCTCAGAAATATTGAGTCCATTTCTGGAGACCTGCATTGTTTAGGTCCGTTATCTGTTGCTCAGAATGTCGTCCACTAAACAGTTGCAACTATAGTTATGCAGGCTTTCTGTTCCGGCAGTGACTCCGTCCGGCTGCCCTCTTCGCTCAGGGCTATTTGACCCAGGGCAAGGGGAAGGGGGGGGGGGGGGGGGGGGGGGGGCGGGTGTTCCCTTAGGTCACCTGTTTTATAGTGAAAAGCAAGGGAATGCCTCCTCCAAGTCAGTATTTCTGAGTCGCTTCCGGGATGGTTTTAAAGTGTAATATTAATGTTTAAATTCATTCATGTCTTATTTTTAAAGTGTAGCTCGGTGTGAAGCATTTGTATATGTCAAGTGTCAAACGGGCTTTAATATACAATACTCGGACACTTTTAAATGATTATAAAGAGTCTCAATTCTCTGGACTACTTTATTTATTGGCTTGCTTTAAAAATAATTAGTATAAGGGTTATACTGGATGTTAATAGAGAACATGAATGTTATTGTGCTCAATTATTAAGGGTAGTGTATCTTTCTAATTTAATATTAAATAAGAAAGATACATGTAAAGCCTAATACTCCTTTTCTCCTTAAGGGGTTACCTCTTTACTATATAGTTGAGCTTATTGGATTTTCCTCTATGTCCTAGGCCCTCCAGCCTGTTTACTATTCTGCTAAGTCTGGGTCATTGGTACAGTATAAAAATGTTAAAAAATTTATAGTAATTTATATATTTTTTATACTTACCAATGACCCAGACGGGGATGGCCCTCCCTGGAGTTGGGAACTCTTGCCTCCCCGCTGAGTACATAGCACTGACCAGGCCCTGCCAGTAAGAATGATAATTGGCGCCAATTTCGGGACGACTGCGTCACTGCGCATGCGCAGTAGAGGCGTAGTATGGAGGTCCTTTAGGACATGATTTCTTTTTGTTTTGGATGCAAATTTTGGGGATTGGGGGGCAAAATTTGTGTTTGGCCCTGGTTTTGTTAGAGTTAGCACCAGCTAAGTCTGGGTCATTGGTAAGTATAAAAAATATATAAATTACTATAAATTTTTTAACTTTTTTTCATTTTTTTGTGTCAAAACATAGTTTTTGGCCCCTCATTGGAACGAGCTTGTTCCAATGAGGGGCCATCTGCTATATTTTTGAGACAAAAAAATGTAAAAATAATAAAAATTGAATTGTGATTTCTGAGAATAGTGCTGGCCGGTTTTGGCCATTATGTTGGATAAAGGGTTGAATTAATCCTTCAGCAAAAACAACTGAAATGTGGTACAGTGGAATCATCTTAAATATCCACTTTGCCAAAAAAAATTATTCATTTACATTACATGTACATCTCATTTAAAATTGACACCAGTATTGCTGATTGCTATTATGTAACAGTTGTGCTAAAAGTAGACTATTCAGCCCGATTGACTGTGCTGGAACTTTTTCTGGATCACCACGGTGATTACTAAAACAAAAACAAATAAGATATTAACTTAATTACATCTCTCTCTCTGTCAGGTAACAAATCATTTAACTGAATTGTTAGGTTGTAGGGCTATGCAATTAAACTAATCATGATTGAAGGGATTAATTAAAGTACATGGAGATTGAATTAACTACTACTTGCACAAGGAGTGAAATAACATTTGGGTGGCGCGACAAAGCAACAGAAGCTTTTATCCTCCAACAATCTGTTTTAACACCTCTGTACATGACGTTGTTGAGGAAAAACAAGAGACTGCAATCAACATTTTCAATTATTTTTATTGTTATTTTAGCTGAATAATGATTATAACCACATGTAGATCACAAGTTCAATAGAAAACAATTATGTTTTTCTTATTCAATAAAGTGACCAGCTTTGGATGAATCCGGGATCGACACACCTCTCCCCGGCTAAAAACATTATTCTGACGGCCAAAAATATAACGTGATTTTTCATCCCAAAAGACGTCAGAAGTCTCCATTTAATAACTAATTTTCATATCATCTTGGGGATGGGGGCCTCCCCACCCCAAACCACCTATCGTTGCTCATGCCTTTGGCATCTGTATCAGAGGTGTACAGAATATGATGCGCAGTATCGTCTGAGCTGTTTAGCAGCAAGATGGGGGCTAGCACCAGAGGTGTTGGTCCCCCCCCCCCCCCTCATTAGATGGGGAACGTTGCCTTCCCTGGGGAATAATTTTCAAATTCAAGAAGAATAAAAAAAACGCAATTTTCTTGACTCTGTCTGTTTGTATCCATAATTTATAAGTTGTGAAAGGCATCAATAATTATGCCACATTACCACCAAATAGAATCAGAATAAATTATGAAATATTTCACATCTAAATTTGCTATTACGCACCTCCTCATACTGTTTATTCCCAACAAGACAAATGTCGAAATTTGTCATCGCAACAAGACAAATCCCAACAAAACAAATTTAATTAAAATGACTGCTTAGCCCATTTATTTTGAGGTTCTGGGCAAAAATGAAGGTATATTGAAGTGTAAATTTATTTTTCAAGAAAAAAAACAACTTGCGATGATATAAACCAGGTAGGAAAACTCAATAAATTAACAATAGAGTAACAAAACATAAAGGAGTTTACATCTTGTATCATATAATATCATAATTTAGCCTTTTTTAAATCTATTTGCACATTATATATAAAATTGCGAGGAAAATTTACCATTCATCAACGATAGGTTGTGGTTAGGTTGGGTTTTGAACTGCGAATTATCCTCTCAACTTTATAAAGCGTAAATTACATGGGGATAGAAATGATGATAAGGAAAATACAAGAAGTCTATTAAAATATTTTACCAGGAATGTTTCAACTTTTGGAGCCAGTATCAGAATTTATATAAAAATCTCTTCTTTCAAGCAATTTTTTTCAACTATGTCAGCAATATCTCTTTTGTAAAATGCACTTTTTGTGTCAATAGTGAGTTGTCATAAAAATGTCTGACTGAAAGTTTGTACTGCATTTAGTGAACACAAAGTATTGACAAAGTAAGACTTTAGGATATAACAATTGAACTCACTACCTTCCCCCCCAACTGCCCCCCCCCCCCCCCCCACACACACCCACACACATCCTCGCACACACTCGCATACATGATTTTTAGCTCACCTGACTTTCAGTCAGGAGAGCTATTGTGATCACTCACCGTCCGTCATCCGTGAACATGGTGTTTGCGTCTTTTCCTCCCAAACTGCTGAACTAATTTAATTGATATTTGAGATAATAGTTTGTTATGACATCGCAATTTGATTTTGTTCAAATCAAGGTGCCTCGCCCCTTGGTAAGGCCATGCCCAAAAAGTGTGCCTAAATCTTAAAAAATCTTCCTCTCATGAACCAGCAGTAGCAGAGACTTGATATTAAGTGTGCAGCTTCCTTTTGCGGTGTAGACTCAGATTTGTTCAAGAGAAGTTTGTGGGGCTATATTTGCCGTTGTTATGGGAGGGGCAAGAATTTTTGCCACTCCCAGAATTTCTATTTTCCAAACCGAGAGTCAGATTTGAACCAAATTTGATATGAGGGCTTATTGGGTCATAAGTACTTAATTTATGCCCCATTTTTTTTTCCTGTCACTCCATGGGAACCGCAGGAGCTAAAAATAGAAAAAAATTAAAATGCCCATATCTCCAAAACTATACGGCACTGAGAATTCTTATTTGGTGTGAAGCTTCCTTAGGACCAACAGAATGGATTGGATAAAAAAATTGCTATCGGTTTTATCATGGGGTACGTTTTTGGGACTTTGAAAAAGTGCTGAGTCAGCATTTTTTAATACTGGGTAATGGGAAAAACATGTAAGACTACTTTTCTCCCAAACCGCCTCTCGAAAAGCTTTCAAATTTCACATATAACATCTTTGGAAGATTGTTTCACATGTTTATTGAAATCAATTCTCTGGGTCCATATTTGGGCTCTCTATGGGAGCCCAAATGTTTAAATTAGTGCAGAATGAGGAATATTCTTCAAAAATCTTCTTCTTCAGATCTACAAATAAGAATCTTTTTATATTTGGTATGCAGCATCCTTAGGGGGGTGAGATTCAAGTTTGTTCAAGCCAAATCCCTGGGTCATATTTAGGCTGAAAATTTGGGGTCCCGTTCCGGACTTAGAAATTTTGGACTAAAATCCAGAATTTTTTTTTGTGTTTTTTATGCGTTTCGGTCAATTTTAAGACAAAAAAAAATTTTTTTTTACACTGAAAATTTGGGGGACGGGTGGGACTTAGAAATTTTGGACCAAAATCCAGAAATTAGTTTTTTGGTTTCTTATGCGTTTTGGTCAATTTTAAGAAGAAAAAAAAATTTTAGGCTGAAAATATTTTGTTTTGGACTTCGAAAATTTCCGAACAAAAGTAAAAAAAAATCTGTTTTTTATGCGTTTATCTCAATTTTGGAATGTAAAAGTGCAGGAACTGAAAATAGAAGGAAAATCCTGTGTATTGTGTGGGCACAATCGCTTCATCTAGTTGGTATATGCTTTTCTCAGGAGGGGCATATGCAGCTTATTCAAGTCAAGTCCCTGGTTTGATATTTAGACTACCATGTCAGGTGAGCACCCTCAGGCCCCCTGGGGCCTCTTGTTTTTATTGTTTTCAAAAGCAAATCCGGAGGAGGGGTATGGCCAGCGTACATCAACAGTCAGTCAATCAACCAACAGGTGACAAAAACAATAAAGAATAAAAGAAAACTTTTTTATACTTCTGGTCTCAGTTTCATTGGTCGGGTATACAGTGGAAAAAATGTATTTATCCACTCTCCTAAATGCTAGCTTGTAAGAAAAATACAAATGAACATTGTAACATCATCATAATGGAATAATGTTGTGTTTTCAAACATAGTTTTTTGTTTATTGGTCGAGTTTGCAATCAGGGGGTTATTTATATATTATATCGTTGCACCACTCACTGCTATCCAATGATGCATGTCATCGGCATTCTGTTTGAAGTCTGGTTTTCCCACGCCTCCATAACTAGCCTCGATAGGCGGGTAGTGTACCCGTATATTACAGAGTGCTCACTGGGTGTGACGAAGATGGGTTTTAAATGGAGCATACACGTAATGAACAGGAGTATTTTTATACTATAACCAATGGCCCAGACTTAGCTGGTGCAAACTCAAAATTATCTAGGGCCAAACACAAATTTTGCCCCCCAATCCCCAAAATTTGCATGCAAAACCGAAAATTAGAAGTCCTATCTGGCCCTCCATACATTTACTCTCTGTGCATGCGCAGACACCACGAAGTCACCGAAACTGGCAAAACATCAATCTTTGTTTGGACCTTCAGTTAGATAACATCAAACTGACTTCTGTGCTTTTAAATCTCAGTTTTAATGATTCCAGACACAAATCAGTGGTTAATTTGGTGGATCCAAGGAGACAGCTGGATGAAGGAAGGAAGAAATGGAGGTTTGAAATGTTCAGGGCTGTAATTTTATAATATTTATAAAAATTAGTTCATGTTCCCCAATTTTTGGACATGGGCTTGACATCATCATTGTTGATAATGATTTTTCCACTGTTTGTTAAGTATTCCTTCCCTACCCTCCCTTGATCCCCCTCAGTTAAACTCCCAAGCTTTTTGGCTTGTTTTATTGAAATTTTTTTAGAAAATTTCTTGGGAGTTTAACGTTTTATACAGAAGATTATTCTGTACATCCCCATGGTTACGTCCTCACCCTTGGGGTGTTTAGGCATTTTGGTCATGCATCATCATCTGATGTATCGTTTTTTCTTCTGTTGAAGATCTTGCTTTACATCGGATAGTTTTATTTCTGTTACTGACCTCGGGCCCTGTTGCTTGGGGTCTTGTTTCCGGTTTTTATTCTGAAGATGTTTACATCTATTTATTTATTATTTATATAGGTAGTTTCCTATTATTTTTAGGGAAACAACGCTTGTAAGTAACATAACATGACGTGCTTCTGTCGTCACAATATACAATTAGAGCTAGCGGCAAAAGTGCTCAGTGAAATAAGACAAGGGCCTAGATCTCAGATCATGAGATAGATGTCCTTGTCACCAGCTAGCTCAGCCGGTGCTTCTATCACTCCAAATATGGGTGTTATGATGCCGGGTAAGTCTGTAGTGGTCAAGGAAAGAAAAGGGGTGTAGCAAGCACTATAAAACCTGAACATGCTCACCCTGCGACGACGGAAAGAAGGAAGCAGACAAGTTCTGAGGTATGCTCGTCCAGGTCTGCCACGTCCGCGAGCAAGAGAGAGGCCCCTCTCTCTTACAACATCTGGGGTCAGAGGTTGTGGGTAGGAACTTGCCTCAGTTGGTGCTTATGTCCATGCCTTCCTGTCTGGGACACTCCTTCTAATAGACTGCTGTGGTTGGCTAGTGTTACGGCTTCCTCTTCGTCCGAAAAGAACACACAACTGCACAAAAAGTCTGTTGTCGCATTTAGACAGTGCTAAAAACCATGGCGTATGGTTTTAGTTCTCTGTCACCAGTCAGCTTGACCGGTGAAGCAGTTACTCAGGCCTCTTGAGAACTGTGACGCCGCTGGGCTAGGAATATGCAATGCCACAATATACAATTAGAGCTAGCAGCAAAAGTGCTCAATGATATAAGACAAGCGCCTAGATCTCAGATCATGGGATTTACGACCTTGTCGCCAGCTAGCTCAACCGGCGGATCGTTACTCAGAATATGGGTAGTGTGACGCCGGGTATGTCTGTAGCGGTCGAGGAGAGAACAAGGGTGGAGCGAGCACTATAATATGCAATCATGCTCACCCAACGACGACGGAAGGAGGAAGCTGGCAAGTTCTGAGGTACGCTTGTCCAGGTCTGCCAGGACCGCGAGCAAGAGAGAGGTCTCTCTCTCTTACAGCAGCATCTGGTGCCAGATGTTGTTGGTAGGAACTTGCGTCAGTCGGAGTTTATGTCCATCCCTCCTGTCCGGGACGTCCCGTCTAATAGGCGCCAGGGTCGGCTAGTCTTACTGCTTCCTCTACATAATGGCTAAAGTGCCCTTTATATTGCACAGGGCTATAAATCGCGGTGAGTGATTTCAGTTCCCTGTTGCCAGTGAAGCGGTTACTCTTGAATATGAGGACCATGACATCGGGTGTGTCGCATTTACATAGTAAATCAGAGCTAGCGGCAAAAGTGCTCAATGATATAAGACAAGGGCCTTGATCTTAGAATATAGGGTTTACGACCTTGTCTCCAGCTAGCTCAACCAGCGGATCGTTACTCAGAATATGGGTAGTGTGATGCCGGGTATGTCCGTAGTGGTCGAGGAGAGAAACAAGGGTGTAGCGAGCACTATAAGATCCAATCATGCTCACCCTGCGATGATGGAAAGGAGGAAGCCGGCAAGTTCTGAGGTACACTCGGCTAGGTCTCCCAGGACCGCAAGCAAGAGGGAGACCCCTCTCTCTTTTAACAACATCTGGGGCCAGATGCTGTCGGTAGAAACTTGCGTCATTCGGAGCTTACGTACATGCCTATTGTCCAGGACGCTCCGTTTAATTCTCAGCCGGAGCTGGCTACAATTTGGCTTCTTCAGCATCTACTAAGCACTCACAGCCGCATCTTGGCTACGTGACTTCGGATATCTAGTCTGCATCGTCAGTAGGTCCACTCTTTGTCAAGGAAGTCGCACCATCTAGTAGCCAAGGAGACGAGGTCTCATTCATCAGGACGTCCGCAGTTAAGAGCCATCTCTGACACACTGTCCCAGGAGTAGCCGACGGACAAGCAATACATGACCGCTGCTTCTCAGGCCTCCGTAACAGACTTGCTGTCGCAGATTTGCCACTCATAGCAGTATTCCTGCAAATGCAGAAGTACTCAACGTCAATCTCAAAACTTGAGCTGTCGGATGGTGCTTGGTCGGTCCAGTCATCTGCGTGTTCAGATGCCGTTGACCATGATTCTAAAACTGATTTAGACGGATGATGAAAGGGATATGGTTTCTTATCATCATCTTTTGCATTTTTAATCATTTTTTGAACACATCCATTTAAAAAATGACCGGGGAAGATGTGTTGAGAGTTTCTCTGCGTTTGAATGAGCAGGCTAAGGTCTTAGTTGTGACCTTACCTTCATCATTTCGCTGTTCGCTCGGACACAGTTGAGAAGATAATTTCTTATTCAGAGTGAATTTAGACTCACGGTCTTGTGTACTTCACTTTTAAGTACTGTTACGCAGCGTCTATATGGAAAGGAATTTTGTGGACGTTTGTACCTCTTTAAAAATTCTTTCCAGACCTATTTATCACATATATCTCTGTCTTAACAGTCATTAAGTGGGAGTTATTCTGATGTGACGAAGCCTTGCGTCGTTATCTTTAATATATGACAAGGTGGAAAACTCTCTACAGGTCGCTCAAGTTTTCCAGACACTAAGTCTTTGACAATAAGCTTTCATTAATGTAGGATTAAGCTACAAGAAAGCATCAATTCTCGGCTCTTTAAGTTGGGCTCTAATCGACCAACAACAGCAGAAAAGAGTAGGAAAGGATTCCTAGACTCAGATCGTCTACAGGGACTCATAGCGAAAGTATAGGTATCCCTCCTATAATTACTTTAGGGATCGACTATATAGCCAATTGGATAGGGGGTTTAGGTCTGTTCGAGTTTACTGATCAGACACCCCTGAGCCAGTGGCTCGAGGCTCTTCTAGAGCTCGGTCCAACTGATAATTAACTGGAACTGGATAACGTGTTTATCATGGCTCTAAAAGGTTATTTAGGATAATCATTCAGTCGGAAAAGTGAGCGTTCGAATGATTGACTGTGTGGCAATTATAGTTTTTAAGATCACTTGAAGAATGAACTAGATAATGTCTCATGGGATGAATGATAGGATACATGTATCCTACAATTCATTTTCAACAAGCTGGTTCCTTTGTTGTTTCACAGAGCGAACTAGCCAGTTGTTAGGCTCGCTTTTGTCTTCTATCAGATACATTAACAGTGAAAGATTTTTATGCTTCGGATGGGATTGTGCGGTGCGGCTGCGAATGTTATTTTGATGGATCGCTTACGCACACGTCCCCTCCATTTATTCTTAACGGGAGTGGGAAGACGTTTTTCGCTCTAGACCTGTTTTGTTTTAGCAGATCTAGTTAACATAAGGTCAAGTTTGGGCAGATATTCAATGGTTTTACAGCTGCCAGATTCAGTTTTCTCAATTATGACGGATGTGAGTTCATAAATTGGGTTACAGCCCTGAGTCCGACGGACTCGATATGCAGGATTCTTGGGCTCCTCAGTTCTTGGAGATCACATATTCATCAGAAATGATGTCTTATTGTTTATGCTACATCATTGGATTTATATTTTTACAAACATGCATGGGGGTTCGCTCCAGGATAGTTAAGTTTGCGACACACAAGAACAATAGTTTCCATCATTTGTGTTTCAAGTGTTAGACATTTGAGCGCATACAGTTGACGCCCAGCCATATTCATGGGAATGAATGGTAGGATATGCATATCTTTCAATTCATTTGATTCAGTAGATTACGTTAAGATTTAATAATCTCAGTGTGATTCCTACTAATAACATATCTGTCGTCACAATATCCTTCTATCAGTTTTCTAAGTGCCTGTTATTGAACATTTGCCAGAAGCTTCCTCCACGAGAGGACCATCTTCTTCAGGGGAAGTTTTGTTCTTCACGTCATTCTCTGCCCATAGTGGCATAAGGGAGTCTGTTAGACGTGAGAGAGCCTTTGGGGCTCCTATATTTTTGCTGTCTGGACCAGGAATTATTAAGTAATGTGGGTGAGGAGGTTCCGACATGACTTCGAATTCCCCCGCCTCCCCCCACACTCACACTCTGTCCTGTATATATATATCTTAATATATGCATACTATGCATTTGGGTCATGTTGGATGGCGCCCTCATAGGCATATACGCAGTTTTGTTGCATTAGTTTCTGGTGACTATTTTTTTATATTTGATATACAAGCGCTTATTAAAATCATCATAATTGCTGCTATTTGAGTTCATCGGTGGCTGCATAACCAGTTATTGGTTTTTAGATGATTACATGCTGGATTTTAATGCACTCATGCAATATTTTATTAGCCGAAAACTTTGGTGGACCTTGAAATTATTATATATTTCGGGGGTGGTCCGTGTTGGAGCCTGTTAATCATACCTACCTCCATTTCTAGATCCTGGTCTCTATTTTGTAGGTTCTCAAATCGCATATTCTCACGTTTTTATGGTTGTAGATATCAGATAGTACACGTTGGAGAGTGTTCTTACTGGATTTTATTGTACAGAGGCTGCTTGTGGTTGATCTTGGAAGTGTGTTTTCTCTGCAGAGATTGTTCAGTTTATCTTGATTTAATATGTGTATGTTATATTTTATATCACCGATTTCGTCATACCCGTGTACTCCGCCTGTGGTGCATATTTTGTAGTGGACAATATTATTTACCAAAATTGTCGCTATAGCCTTGACTTGTGAAGTGGCATTGAGCACCATTTATTATTCATGAATTAATTCCTGAGTGCCTGATCGATATTTATTTATATTGTTTTTTGGTACTGCTTTTATTGATTCCAGAGCTCTCTCCTCTTTCTTTTGAAGATATGTTCAAAAAGGGGGGGGGGTCATTTTCACCCCTTCTCTGGCTGAATGGGTATGTAACTATGAAGGAGGCTGTTTTATCCGTAACTATATTCTGCATACAGCTGTAGTGTTATTGTATGGCCTAGGTTTATGGGCAATTTTCTCTCATTCTCAAATATGCCATCCTATTTTTTAGGGCTTAGTCCAGATTAGCCTTAAAAATTGGGAACTCATTACATCCTAATTAGCATAGTTTCATGCTCAGATTTAGCATTTACATTATTGGGATCCATATTAGGATATGTCTCCTCTATTATGGTATAGAGAGACAGACATACATGTAAATTCTAATTATTCTAAATTCCTTCATCATGGATTGAAGGATTTGATCTATGTTGATCAACTATTTCGGAAGTTCTAGGCCCTCCACCTTTTTATGATTCAGCTAAGTCTGGGCCATTGGTTATAGTATAAAAATATGAAAAAATTTAAAGTAATTTAAATACCTCCCCACTGAATTAATATATTATAATCTTTTTTACAAAGAATGATGTTGGCGGCAGTTTCAGTGACTTCCTGGTGTCTGTGCATACGCGGAGAGTAAATGTATGGAGGGCCAGATAGGACTTCCCATTTTCGGTTTTGCATGCAAATTTTAGGGATTGGGGGGCAAAATTTGTGTTTGGCCCTAGATAATTTTGAGTTAACACCAGCTAAGTCTGGGCTATTGGTAAGTAAAAAAAATATATAAATTACTTTAAATTTTTTCATATTCAATTAACAGGAATTTGGTCATTTTCTGGTATTCTAGAGATGAGCTGAGCATTTATTCTATTTTATTACTTTCCAAAGTGTGATTTACTGGGATTTCCCGGTTTGATTATAAATGATAACTTAACAAGTGAATTATGCAATAAACAATTGGGTCATGATTCCGAGCTCGTTCCAGTGAGAGGGGTCATAACCTTTGTTTTAGAGACAAAAAATGAAAAAATAATGAAAATTAATTGGCGATTTTTTAGAATAGCGCTGGCCGTTTTTTGCCATTTCGTTAGGTAAAGGGTTAAATAATATAACTATCATTAATAATGAAAAGTAATAAACAGAGTAATCGCTTGACTGGACTGTTTACGTGAAATAATTCATTCGAGTTGAAGGACTATATTGTAAAACACTTGTGCACATTCGCGCACTCATGTTTGTACAACGTCCCTCACCTCTCATGAATTATTTCACATAACCAGTCCAGTCAAGAGATTACTCTCTATATATCCTCTTTGACAGAGCTCACAGAGTTCTTCCAAACAAAATACAATAGATTGAATGCCTCTGTTGAACGCACTGTGGCCAAATAGTTATGTAAATTAGGGGAATTTGGTGATATCCAGGGTAATTTGTAGGTATATTAGAACATTATTTAATTGACGGGAATTTTCTCAGTTCAGTAATATTTCTATATACTGTGACAGACATTATCTGTTTTGTTACTGTATATTTCAGTCATGTGTTTTGTTTATTGCAGATGACTTCTGGAGAATTGAAATTTGCCATACAGGTAGAGATGGTATTGAACAAGATTCCACAGCCAGAGTATAGACAGTTAATGGTTGAGGCTTTAATGGTGTTGGCATTGTTGGTTGAAAATGATGGCAGAAAAGTGGATATGAGTCATGTGGTTCATGTTGACAAACTTGTAAAGGAAGCCAATAATATCTTTATCAATGATCAGGTAATTTAAGAACCAAGCTCACAGCTCATCTATATATATGATTGCGTCAACATTTTAAATAACTAAATACTCAAATCTATCGTGTACAGTGGAGCCGGAGTTGGCGGCAGTTATGGCTTCTTCTGCTTACATAGAAGCGCATGAAAGGGGATTAGCCTAGAAGTTTCTAAGTGGGATACTTGGCGAGATCTGGGGACATATCGCGAGTGCAGAGCATTTTTCTTCCTGTTGACAGTCGGGGACGACTGTTTTGTGTTGAAAGAAACTTCAGTGAGTAGGAGCATCCGTCCTATGTGACGCGTTTGGATGCTTCTTCCGCACTTCAGCCGGGGTCAGCTGTTGTTACGGCTTCCTCTTCTTCCATGGATATGCACGGTAAAAGATAGATGCCTACAAGTTTCTAACGACCGCGACCTGGAGAACCATCTCCTTTCCGTAAGGAGTCGGGGTCGACTGTTTTTTATTCGATAAACTTTAGTGAGTTGGGACGCCCATTCACGCTTGTGGTTCGGGGTTCTCCTTTCACACTGCAGCCGGATCTAGTTGCAGCTATGGCATCTTCCCCTGCTTCATTCATGAAGCACGTTGACTGCAGACTAGCTATCCGACTTCACATGTTCGGGTTGATAGCTAGTCGTTTGAGGCATTTTTATATGGGACATGTGTCAAGGAGTCTCATTCACGGACTGGCTGCTGCAGATTGCTTTGTGTATCGCAGCATCCCAGTAGTCACTGATATTACCATTAACAGGCTCCGATAGTGAGTTGTCGGATGGTGCTGTGTTGCTCCTGTCATCCGTTCAGTCAGATGGTGTTTACCATATTTTCAAATGGAACATTTGGATGGTGAGAGGGCTATGAAGTGTGAGTCTCCATCCCTCACAGAAGGGCACCTTAAGACTATGAAATTTTAGTCATAAGCTCTTAGAATCTTGTTCCATCTGAATATAAGTCTGCATTCGCTAGGCAAAAAAACAGCTTATCATAACAGGCAATGGAAAGACGAAGATCTTTCCTCCCTGGATCTTTTGGCTCAGGTGTCAAGGGCTTTGGTCCCGATTAATGACGCCTTCTCTGCCTTAGCAATAGTATAAGAAATACAATGCCCTGTTCCTTTTGAATAGAGGTTCCATAGTGCCACAGATAGGCTGAGACAGCTGTCTTGTTTGGAATAGAGCCGTTAGAGGGAATAAGTACGTCTTTTCCTTCTTAGTGTTGTATTCCTTGGTATCAGGACATTTAATACCATTGTGCATGCCATAGTAGCCTTATGTACTGTTACAGCGGTCTTTTCTTATACATTAGCGGCTAGTGTTGTAAGTCTCTATTTAGTCAGCTTTCAAAAGCCGCAGGTGACACAGATATGTCTTCACACAGACGAAGACTGATAACAGCGTAGCTACCTTGAGACTACTGTCTCTTTGGGAATTACGGCTGTTAGAATAGTGGCTAGTCATTCCTTACCTTGTGCAGCAATGGTTGTAAGTCTCCGGTTAGTGAACTTTCACGGTCGCAAGTTACATTGAGATATCTGTCTTCACGGAGATGAAGACTTCTAAGCTACGTTAGCTAGGCTCTGACCGCTGTCTTTTGGAATAAAACCGCTAAAGGAAAGAGTGCTTTTCGGTTTGTTTTCCTAGGTGTCATAGACGTGAGTCTTATTGTTTACACCATAGCAGCCTAGCTAGAATCATGAGCGATGTTTTTCAGTAATTATGCAATGACATAACTGAAATAATTATCTCTTGAGACTACTGTCTCTTTGGGAATTAGGGCTGTTAAAATAGCGGCTCTTCATTCTCTACCTTGCGCGCCGATAGTTGTAAGTCTCCGTTAAGTGAGCTTTCAAGGTTGCAATTTACATCAAAATATATGTCTTCACGGAGATGAAGACTTATAAGCTACGGCTGGCATTGTAAGTCTCCTTAGTGAGCTTCTAAGGCTGCAGTTATCAGCCTTTTTATTGTCTTCACGAATAGGAAGACCTTTAGCTGCTTCAGCTAGGCTGAGTTCATTGTCCTATCGGACATGATACCGTTATGTTAGAGGAGGTTTGGTTTGGTGTTAGTTATCTGAGGCGATAAGCCCTTTTGATGGTGCTATATTAACCTAGTGTGATTAATGAGCATTTCTTATTTAGCCTATACTAAACTCCTTCTCAGGAATATATTTCCTGATATCAGATCGAACGTAAGGAGTTCATCTAGGTTTTTACGATCAGGTTTCAGAACATTGTTTTCATCTCCCTTTTCATTTCTATCCAATCTATGGTTGTGGATTATATTTCCACTCTAGGGATTGGATATTATGTCTATATGGTGTATTATTTGGTGATCACGTCCCTCTCCATCCTTAGTAGCATTATGAAGCCGGTCAGATGTGAGGGAGCCCTACGGTTCCTATACTATTTGATAACTAAAACAAAAGCGTTACGAGTCTCACCAGAGAGGGGGGTTCGATAGGAATTATTCATCGAACCCCCCCTCCCCCCCCCCCCCCCCCCCCCCGCTGATGTGTTAAAAGGTGATTACAGGGCAGGATGTAGTTCTCTTCCAGTAAGTCTCGTATGCATTCAAGTATACGCATGCCTTTCATGGCTCCTCGATTGGTGGCTGGGTCATGTTGTAACAGTGACCTCATGGAATCATATACGTGGAATCATATACGTGCATATGATTCCTTATCAATAAATTACTAGCCTTCGTGTACCTCTGTGGCTGACATGTCAGTTATCTGGATGACATTCTCCAATGTGGCAATTAGTCCACTCTGAAAAGTTTTGCTCAAAGCGGTCTGGCCTTTTCTTATGACGTGTGAGTTCATAACTCAGCTAACTGCATTAACGTCATATTATTCATTCAGTTTCCTAGTTACACTTGTATCACTCGGTCATACCGTGGATAAAGGTTGTATTCAGATGAGTACATGTGGGATTCTGTTGCTCACGTGCATAATATGTATATTTATTAGGCAGACGCATTGATGAACAGATTCTATAAAATTCTTGCTCTGCTTTATAAAGCTCATGAGAATTTTGGGGCTATTTGGATTAATTATATTCTTTCTCCGAACAGTCATTGGTTATTACAGACCTAGGGAACAATTAATTATTTGGGGGACGGTCCGTGACGGGTCTGTTAATCATAGCTCGTTTCATGTTCTAAATACAGGTTTCTACCAGAGAGAACACAGGAGAATTCACATTCTCGTATATTCGCTCAGTTCAATTGGAGTTTCATTATTGGAATTAATTGTACACCTGAACGGGTCACCTGTTGGTTGCCTTTGAAGCGTGTTTGCTCGAACAGATACTTTCCATTGGGATTCAATTGGACAAGTGTATGGTTATACACGTTATATCACCGGTTTTTGACCTATCTATGTATTCCGACTCCGGCATACCTTAGAAGCTTGCGCTATTAATTACTGGGATCACCATGATAGCCTTAGCTACTGAAGTGACGTTAAGCACCAATAATTAATAATTATTAATTACTGGGTGCCTGTTGGGTGAATATATATAGATTGTTTGGTACTGCTTTTCACTGATTCCAGAGTGCTTCCCTCTTTGTTTTGAAGAATATTCCTTCAAAAAAAAAGGGGGGGGGGGGGGTGATTTTACTTCATCTCTTCTGGCTTTATAAGTGTGTAACTATGAGTGAAGCAGTTTTGTCTCTAGATTATTACTGATCTTAGATACAGCTTGTTTATTTTATATATATGGCATGTGTTTGTTGGGGTTAGTCTCTCACTCTCGAATACGCCATCCTAATTTAAGTGGCTTAGTCCAGACTAGCCTTAAATTGGGGGCTTGTTACACCCAATTAGTGTAATCATTCATGCTAAGAATCTGGAATTACTTGGATGTGGCTCCTTATTGATGATATGTCTTCTCTATTATTGTATAGAGAGACATACATGTAATTCCTTTAAAAATTTAATCTCCTTTTCACCTTGGAATGCAGGCTTAGGAGCTGTATTTGGTCTGCTAATTCTTAATTCCTAGGCCCTCCGCCTTTTTTACGATTCAGCTAGTCTGGGCCATTGGTTGTAGTATAAAAATATGATAAATTTAAAGTAATTTGTACATTTTTTATACTTACCAATGGCCCATGAGTGGGCACTCATACCAGACATGTTAACCTCCAGAATAATTCTTTAGGAAACCTGAGGGTGATTTTCAGGGAAATGGGATGGATTTCAGAGAAAAATTTGTGCGGAGAAAAAATAAAATAAAAAACTTGTGAATTTTCAGTTCATGGACCACTATTAACACCAGGTTATATCCAGAACTAGTTGTCAACTATGCTGATGCATTTATGCTATGTTAAAAAATCATAAAATAACAGTTGTTTGGACCCCCCCCCCCCCCCCCCACAGAATCCTCTTCTTCATGAGTCACCCCCCACCCCCCCTTCCCACCACCACCCACCACACTGTCCCACAGAGCACCTCCACCTGTGGTTTGCTCTTTTCAAAGTCTACTTAGCTAATAATTTCCCAAGTCTGGAAATGTTGACAGGAAAAGATGTCCTAATGTTCAGTTACTTCAAGAACATTAGTACTTAGAAAGCATCTTGATCAAACTTCATGCATGTGGGACGTTTGTGCCCTACACAAAACTTTTCATTTCATCATTGAAGCATTTTTTTTTAATTCCATTCAAAATTTTCTGGGTACAGATGGCCAACAGTTAACAGTTCTGTAGTCAGCACAACATAATAAAGGTAGTGTTAGAAAATAAGTCCATTGTGTTTAAATATGCTGTCATAATTTTTCGGCATCCTAAGCGACTTTAACCTACTTTTAAACTGTGCTAAATAGTTGTTGTTTACATTTTGGTTTTGGAAAAGGGATGAGAATTAAAGCTATTCTATGAAGGAATAAATAAATATATATTATTTAATTCCTTTTCATATATTTTAATTTCCAAAAACTGCATTTAAATGAAGGTGGAGTTTTCAATTTTTTGAAAGTAAGTCACCTATTTTCACTTCGACACTCGCACATGGATCACGAAGCTCCAAAGAAAAAACCCACCAATAAACATGAACACAGTTGAAATACATATCATAAAATACCCTTTTCTTAAATAAATTTAATTTAAATCCATATTTTACTGCTTCATGGATTTTTACCAGACTTTGAAATGCATGTGATTTGACTCCGAACGTTTTTTATAGGTTATAGTGGGAACGAAATATTTGACTGTTGTTTTCCGGGATTTTTGGGCTAAAACTGATTCCCGTCTGGGAGGCCGGGAACTACACTGAAATTCCAGGATTTTCCCGGGCATTCCGGGAGAGTTAATGTGTCTGACTCATACCTCCCCGCTGAGTTATTATTTTAGTAGACTTGTCTACAAAGAATGATGTTGGTTCCAATTCCGGGCTCTTCCTGAGTACTGCGCATGCGCAGGTAGTAAAAGTAAGGAGGGCCATATAGGACTTTTAATATTCGGTATTGTATGCAAATTTGGGGGATTAGGGGGTTAAAAATTTGTGTTTGGCTCTTGATAATAATGAGTTTGCACCAGCTAGTCTGGGCCATTGTTAAGTATAAAAAATATACAAATTACTTTAAATTTATCGTTTTACTTTCTATGTCTTGTAAGTGTTGACAGTATATCATTATACCACAGTGTTTTTTCTGTACCCTTACTAGTATTGAAATTTCAGTACCATGAAGCTCTTAGTCTAGTATCAAATACTGAAAGTGTTGATTCTTTGTTTCCTTTACTATAAGTCCTTGGAATTTCACAACTACTGGTCTCAAAATTTTAATCCAACTTCCAAAAATCATTAAAAATCACTGAATTTTGTTCCTGGAAATTAAATATGTGGTACTTGCAAAACTGGATTCAACCTAATGGATGTCTCGCCCAAAAACAGAACCTAGGCAGTGGTTCTCAAAAGAATCTCCTTTTCCCTGAGGTGAAACATTGGCAGTTCCTTTTTATGTTTTCAAAATACTTGATGATTTTTTTTACTTTCAAACCACTTCGGAAATTTTAAAAACACACCTCAATAATTCCAGTGAAGTGTTGAGTTGGTGATGATATCTAACATATGTTCTGTTTTATTTTGCAGCAAATTCCTCAGGATATAGCCTCCCAGTGTATAGGTGCAGCAGACATATGTCAACATTTCTATGATAGTGCTCCTAGTGGTAGATATGGGACAATGTCATATCTTTGCCGTGCAATGGCGAACACACTTCAACTACCAGTTGGCAATGATGACTGCATAGAATGTGTTATGAGCTGAATAGAGTTATACCCTTGAAAAATTCCACTTGATATAATAATCACCAAAGATTTACAAAGCTTATTCCGCACAAAGTAGTGATTTGATGTAATTCCATTATGTTTGAAAATGCATCAATGAGAATGTCTGAAGATGATGTTGGCAGTTTCATTGAAAAAGTATTTGTTGGAAAGTGCTTGTGATTGAGGTGTACATTTCTTAAAAAAAAAAACGCGTTTTGAATCTTCAACATATAAGGGTACAGAGAGTTGACATATTGAGATGAAAAAAGGGTTTTGGTCCCATACCCAGGAGGTGGTATAGGCTGAATAAGGGTGATTCCTATACTGCATGTGTTTCATGTCAAAACTGAAAAGATCCTATATTACAATAAACTTTACTGACTGGAAATAGATCTGTTAAGGACTGTCGTTGTAATTTATACCTATTTTGTTGGTACACTGTTGTCAGTTAATTGGACTATTAGAATATTCTTTTTAACTGATTAGTGCTGGAAGCCTGTGTTTGAGCTTTACTCTAAAGTGTGGGAACTGCAACTCAGAGGCTTCAAACTCTGCTGTTGTCTTTCATATTATCTTTGAATCTAAATTATTTGGTCTGTATGGATTTTCCTTGTTACAATTTATGGGAGAGTGCCTATAGGCACTCTCCCATAAATTGGAACAAGACAAAGAATTGTGAACAAATTTTGATGACTAAAAATAATTCAGCACTCTACCAGTTTTCCGCATATCTCATGTTCATAACAAGTTTTTCTTTTTCGCTTAACTTAAAGATAGGGTAATCTATTGCCATGGCACTTGACGACATCTGTGAGTTTCTGCATCTGTGAGTCTGTCTGCCTGTCTGTCTGTCAGTCAGTACAATTCATTCAGTGGGGCTAAAGCCCACAGTTCTGTTCCAATCATCACCAAATTCCATATGCATGTTCAAGTTCATGCTCTGATTAGAACATCTTATTATGGCCATTATGGCCATGGTCAACTGCCTACAATGGTTGCCACATGAGCTATCTTGGATTTTTAGCTCACCTAACTGAAAGTCTGGATGAACTATACTGATCACTCACCGTCCGTCATCTGTCGTCCGTGAACATGGTGTTTGTACCTGCCCCTCCTAAACCGCTGAACCAGTTTTAGAGGTGATTTCTTGTTCTGACATCGCATTTTGTTTTTTTTCAAATCAACTTGTCCAGCCTCGTTCCACCAAAATTCTTAAAAAATCTTCTCATGAACCAGTGGGAACAATGACTTGATATTTGGTATGGAGCTTCCCTTTGAGGTGTAGACTCAACTTTGTTCAAACGAAATTCGTGGAACAATATTTGCCTTTGTAATGGGAGGGGCAAGATTTTTGGCCTCGCCCAAATTTCTGTTTTCTGAACCGATGGTCCGATTTGAACCAAATTTGATATGTGGTATTATTGAGTCATAAGTACTTGATTCATGAAAAAAAAAATTTCCCGTGTCCCTGTCGGAACCCCAGAAGCTAAAAATAGAAATATTTTCAAATGCCCATATTTCCCAAACCACATGGAACAGAGAACTGTTATTTGGTATGAAGCATCCTTAGGACCAGTAGAATTGAATGGTAAAAAACAAATTGCCATCGGTTATGTTATGTTAGGGTGTTCTATAGGGGGTGGGTGGGGGGCATTGCAAAAAAGCTGAGTCCACATATTTGCAAAGATATTTTAAAAACATTTCTCCACAACCACTGATCAGAATCTTTTGATATTTGGTATACAGCATCCATAGGGGGGTCACATACAAGTGTGTTAAAATGAAGCCCCTTGGTTCATATTTGGGCTCAATACAGGAGCCCAAATTTTTAACTTTGGGCAATATGGGGAATAATCTTTAAAAATCTTCTTCTTCACATCCACAAGTCAGAATGCTTTGATATTTGGTATGCAACATCTTTGGGGAGTTGGATTCAAGTTTGTTCAAATCGAGCGCCTGGGTTAATATTTGGGCCCCCGATGGGAGCCCAAATTTGAACTTAGTGCAATATGAGTGAATTTCTTTAAAAATCTTCTTCAGATCCACCAATCAGAATGCTTTCATATTTGGTATACAAAATCCCGGGGGGGGGGGGGGGGGGGGGGGGGGGGGGGGTATTCAGATTTTTTCAAATTGTGTGCCAGAGTTAATATTTGGCCTCCCTATGTGAGTCCAAATTTTAACTTGGTGCAATATGAGGGAATTTCTTTAAAAATATTCTTCTTCAAATTCACCAGTTAGAATGCTTTTATATTTTGTATACAACTTCTCCAAAGGGGTGAGATTCAAGTTGTTCAAATTGGGTCCCTGGGTTAATATTTGGTCCCCCTATGATGGGGAACCCGAATTTCAGTTTAGTGCAATATGAGGAAATTTCTTTAAAAATCTTCTTCAGATCCCCCAGTCAGACTGCTTTCACATTTGGTATACAGCATCCTGGTGGTGGAAGGGAAGGGCTCAGACTCAAGTTTGTTCAAGTTAAGTTCCTAGGTTGATATTTGGGCTCTCAAGTTTTATATTACTGGAAATCGGGGCATTATTTCTGTGGTAGCATCCCAGTACTAGAAAAAAAATCATCTGGCATGGACAACAGAGTTATAAATAATTAAATAACTTCATTCCTCTGTAGTATTAACTAGCTATAGATGTTACTTTAATCCTTCTTTAAACAACTATTGTCAGGTGAGCGCCTCAGACCCCATGGGACCTCTTGTTTTAGTACAGGCTACAGTTCACATTTATGGATTAATTTTCTTAATATTTGATGTGACTTTCTATGATGAAAATGATGTATTGTGGTACCATTGGCCATCATGGTGGAATTGTATTTATGGATTAATTTTCTGTTGAGCACAATCAAATGCAATGAAAATTGTTACTTATCCAAGAAGAAAATATAATAGTGAGATGTATGTGCGATGGATAAAGGGTTATCATCATCATATATAGATACTTTTTCTAATAAGTGTTCACGCTAGCCTGAACTTTTTGGTGTCAACTGAAATTTTTATTCAGTGCCAAATGAATTTTTTGGATGCCAAATAAAGATTTTAGAGCCAAATGGAGTCTGTTCATAAATAAAGGTGGTTGGGGGTCAATTTTCAAGTCGGTGTCGGTGTTTTTAAAAAGTAAAACCACGGTTGTTGTGCGGTTATCAGTGGTGGAACAGGTCAAGTTCGTTTGTCGAATTTAGGTTGATTTTGCAAACTTGCTTACCCAGTGCAGTGTCTGAACAATGTCAAAACATCGTCAGTCCTTGACAAAGATAAATTAAAGAACTGAAAAGAATGTTTGGCTTATTGACGTATACTGTAAAGTTCAAATTACGCTCAAATTTGTAGAGTTCAGTTGGGTTTTAACTCGCTCCGTTCGGCGAAAATGCAGACTTTCCATTGAGCGTCTTTCCACTCCAGGAAAATGGAAGAAGTTAGAAAACACTGGCAAATTTAATGTTATTCAAAGTGAATTTGGAAAGTGTCAGTTATGGGGAAAAAGTATGCTGCTCAGTGCTGTGTACAGAATGAATTTCCTTAACAATCTGGGTTTTTCTCCTGTGTAAATATATTTTAAATTTAGACTGAAAATACCCACAATGCACTGTCCTATTAAAAATATAGGGCGGGAGAAGGTACAACAGTTCCCAATGGATTAGTGTCGTTTCATACACACTACACAGGCATTTCGATCACTGACTGTTTTATATACAAAAGAAGACGTTTCGTACGTATATTAAAGGATGTTTCATGCATAGGTATGCATAGGCAAATTTTTTTATATGAAATAATAGACTACTTACTTTTGTAAGGTATTATAATCCAATATAAAAAAATCCACATTTGAAATATCAAGGAACAGAATTTAATACGTCCAACACCACCACAATATGTTGTACATTTGAAAATATTGTTAGGAAATAAAATGAACCGCAGACTGTAAAAACAACTTTCTTTGGTGATGCTTAATCAGCTTTGATCATTTCTTATGATATGTAATCACAGCATTGTTATTACACTGGAGTCATAATTAGCACATGAACACATATTAAAATGATTAATTTTTAGTACATGTACACTTTTTATTACTGGAATGTTAAATACCCAGTATATCATCATGTAGGTACACCCCTCCCCCGCCTTGCCTCTAGTTTAAGACAGCTTACTGAGACATCATGTAAGGATTACATTTGCTATTTTTACTTAACAGGCTGTTATCTTTACTTGGCTCAAAACAGTCATAACCCTGAGTCCGAAACGTCCTAGCTTGTGTACGAAACATCCTAAACTGTACATGTACGAAACATCCTAAATTGCTGTGTACGAAATGCCCATGTCTGAAGCTTCCAGCTCCCATTCCCAATAATGTTTCGCTGACGTTTCGGGCCCTCTCTTTAAACCCAGATGTCTCAGAGTCGGAAATCCAGTGAAATTGTTTCACTCAAAATGTGATATTTTAATTTAGTGTCACCTGGCTCTTTTAAGTATTTTAGTTGTCAAAAAAACCACAAAAATGCTAAAAAAATATAGATGTAAAAAAGAAAAGGCTATTGACGTTTACAAAATAATTTCATGATTATTATTTACTCACTGTTTATTCACTTCAAATAAACTATTAGCAAATAAATTATTGTCCAGAAAGATTATAAAAAGATTAAACAAGATTAAAAAGATTGAGAAACAAAAGAATTGCTGTGAATAGAATCAGATTAGATGGATAAACTGTTAACAAACAATGATTATGCCTAGCTGTTACCTGTAGATTACTTGACAGGTGTGAATTCTGTCTTGCCTGTGTCATTTTGTGATTTTATCGAAAATGACACACTCAAATAATAAACCACAAAGCCTTTAAGACCTACCAAAAGTATGCTTTTGATGCTAAATGTTGGTGCCAAATACTGTATTTATGGTGCCAAACGAAATATTTTAGAACACTATCTGATGCTTCGTTTATGATTGATGCTGAAATCAGTGCAGACAACAAAGCATATCATTTTTAGCTCAACTTGACAGCATTAAGTGTGAGCTATTGGGATGGTTTGCAATCTGTCGTCTATCCATACATCTATATGCACATTCCTCTCTCCGTCCACAATTCCTTTAGCACACCCTACAGGTCGCAGATCTTACCCGATCAATACCAAATTTTATACATGGCTTTGAGGCAATGTCTAGATGGGAGTTATCAAATTTTTTCGAATTCTGTTGAAAAACTTGGCTGTCAGTAGCCGTCTTAGATTTGGTACATAAGTTGTCAACAATCCTGTTAGCATACTCTACAGGCTGCATCTCTTACCTGATCTTTTTCTAATTTGATATTTGATATGTAGTTTTGGTGTGATGTCTATTTTTGCTATCTAATTTTTCTGAATTTTGTTGAAATACATGGCCATCAGTAGCCATCTTGGATTTGGATATAAATTGTTGAACAATTCCTTTAGCACACCTTTACAGGATGCTGCTCTCACCCGGTCAGTCCCAAATTTCAACTATGGCTTTGGGGAGATGTCTAAATAGTAACTATCAATTTTTTCTGAATTTCATTGATAAACATTTCCGCCAGTGACCATCTTAGATTTGGCATATAAATTGTCAACAATTCCATTAGCACAGTCTACAGGCCGCATATCTCACCAGATCTTTTTCGAATTTCATACATAGCTTTGGTGTAATGTCTAGATGGGAGCAATCAAATTTTTCCAAATTTCATTGAAAAATAGCCATCTTTGATTTGGCATATAAATTGTCAACAATTACATTAGCACACCTTACAGTCTGCATCTGTCACCATATGTAGCTTTGGTTTATGTCTAGATGGACACTATCAAATTTTTCTGAATTTCATTGTAAAATATGGCCGGCACTGGCCATCTTAGATTTAGCATATGAATTGGCAACATTTCCATTAGCACACCCAACAGGCTGCCCCTCTTACCCGATCTTTTTAAATTTTATATTTAACTTGGGTATGATGACTAGATGGGAGTTATCAAATTTCTGCATTTTATTGAAAATCATGGCTGCCACCGGCCATCTTGGATTTGACATATAAATTGTCAACAGTTCCATTAGTACACCCATTAGGCCACATCCCTCACCCAATCTTTTTCAGATTTCATATGTAGCTTTGGTGTGATGTCTTTTCTGTTGAAACTTGAGTGAATGACTTGGCATTACTGGATGTTTCTATTTAGTTCAGCCCCTTCTTGGACAAGTTGAGCTGCAGTGTCATTTACACTTTCATTTCTGTTGTACCATGTACCTACCATCAAGCCTGAAAATAAGCAGACTGTCATCTGCAAAATGAGGTCCCCAGAGGCAGAGGGTGAATTTAATGATGCTACCCTGCACAGCAGGGTAGCATCACAAAATTTACCCCTGTGAACCTCAGTCAGAATCAAGGTCTCAATCCAAAACAAAGATGTACCTAGAGGATAAATTGGCCCACTGCATGGGATAGCATCAGCAAATTGACCCTCTGGGGGCCTCATTTTGCAAATGACAGTTTGCTTATATTCAGGCTTACCTACCATCTTTCCCCTACCAGTTTGGTTTTCTGAGTTTCTGCTACTGACCCCAACAAAATTTTATTTACATGATGATGTGTTTTGTTTAGTATTGGTAAAAGCTTGATCTGATCTTTCATTTCAGATTTTTTTAATAGAAAGTTGTATAAATTTTTCATTTGTTAAGAATTAAAAGTTTTTTTCACACTTTTTTTTATGTGTTTGTAACATTCCTTTAAAACTTTACCAATGAGTGCAATGTGAAGGATGAATATTGACGTCTCATTTATAACCTGCAGTTAAATCTTTATGCCCTAACACAGGAAAACTAACATCATATATTACTATGTGAACCCAGGGAGCAGAGAAGAGTTTGATTACTGTAAGAAACAGGTACTGTTTCACTAGAATGACAGGACTCAGTACTCAACAAGAAGTTTTTTAACTTCTGAAGTGCTCATCGAAGTCAAACAACCACCATTTCTGTTTACATAGGATTGTTAAGTGATTGGCTCCATGTGTATATCTGTTATTCCATTCTTTTTATGTAAACAGACATCACAGTTGTTTGTCTGCGATGAACACTTCATGTGTTGTAGGACCCACAGGATGTATCACACCAAAAAATTATATTTTGTACTTGGGGTTCAAGATACACTAGTTGAGGGCAAAAGTACAGACAATGAAGAGCATATCACATCAAAATTAGACATGTGTTGGGAACAGGTAAATGAGGGGCAATGGGAACCTACCAAAATGCTAGAAAGATGTGGAGGAAAATTCGCCGATTTTTGTGTATACAATAAATACACAAAGAGGGGAAGGTGCGGGGGGGGGGGGGGGGGGGGGGGGGGGGGGATATGAAACATGGGTAACTAATGACACTATTTGACCCAAGCTCTCAAGCCAAAAGTTAAATTCTATTAGGAATTCAAAGCTGTTATGACCTGGAATCAGTCTAGCCCTTGAATTATCCATCGCTTATGTTAAAATTCAGTCGTCTGGATTATTTCATTTACTCAGAAAGTGTACATATGGTTCACTTTTCCGACCAACTGAAATATTCCAAATGATTGAATCTAAAAAATATCATAAACATTCTTTTTCTGTGAATCAATGCAAGAAATGTTTCTCAAAATGAGACTTGATTTGAAGGAATGTTTAATGACTCCACCAAAACCATCAGACGTTTTTGTTTATTAAATAATTTGGAAAGAAGACTCGTCACAGATGTAGTTTTATGATTACGCTGCATAGTTCCACTAATTGGGTTAAGATCTTGATGGTTTCAAGGTGATTTAAATACCTATTGATTTGAATGTCTATAACTGGACTACTGACTGAAATATCTATAGATTTAACACAAAGAATGTATCTTTGTGAGTAAAGGGACATCACATAACATTAATGGTAGTCTGCATGCAAAACTGACAAAAAGTGGGTAAACAACCAACCCACAACAGCATTGAATTCTAGAGATGGGCAGTATACCATAAATAAAATTATGCATCGAACCAGTACCAATTTACTGTACCGATGGAATCTCAAAGTACAGAAATTTCAGTTTTGAAAAATATTTCCAATGCAGTTTAAAAACTAAAAGCACAGCAACAAAAAATGAAGCTTAATTCATGTGATGAAGAGCCTATGGACTGTGTATGTCTAAAGGCAGTCATACCAGCCATTTTATGTAACAAAGAAGCTGAGAGAAAATACACAGCAGATATTTTCTCTCAGCATTTTTGTTACATCAAATGACTGATGGTTCTGAGTGTCCATGTTGCTTCCAGTATTCTGGCACTTTGGCAGCTCTGTCTGCTTTAAAACTGTAAATGATATCTGAGCAGTATACCAAAAATACCTTTGGATATTGGTATCTGTGTGAGTACATGTAAATTGTTGACAACGAATATTGTACAAATACCAAGGTAAATCATTAAAAAATACTGATTCCAAAACCGAACTTCAAATTTCAATCTCAACTCCATTGAATTCCTTATAGAATTTGACTGGTGGTCGGAGAGCTTGTATCCAACCAAGAGAAACAAAAGATTCCCAATGAGTGGAAAGAAAGTAGGGTACCATTTATACACAGAAGGGATGACAAAAAAGGTTTTAGATAATTACAGAGAGATCTTCTTTAATAGCGATATTTTAAAAGTATTTTGTCAGGTTATGTAAGGGAGACTAGAGAATGTAATTGGAGAGAAGGGATTGTTGGAAGAATCCAGCTGGTTTCCAGATCACCTTTTCACTTTTTGTCAACTGATAGAATCAAATAAAGTCAAGAAGAAACCTGTTTGGGCTTTCCTTGATTGTGTGACTTATAGAAGACTGGCAAAGTCTGACGTATTTTAAAAAGAAACTAATGAATGAATTGAATAAAAAAATGTTTTTCTTTTTATGATCCCACCCTGAATTGGCCAGAAGCATATAGTATTACATTTGTCCATCTATCATTCCATCATTCCGTAATTATGAAATAAGTTTTACAGACTTTTTTCATCATACATTGAGATAATTGGCTGATTTCCAGTATGTGGCTTCATCATGGGTACCTGCAAATCGAGTTCATGTTTGGTCTTAATTAAAAAAGTGGACATTTCCCCCTCTGGGCATTTCCCACCATGGATAATTCCCCATTAGATATTTCCCCACTTGGCACTATTTATTTATTTATGGGAGTTTAAAGACTCTCGACAGCCATGTAATGTCAAATTCCTCAATGTACCAACTCTGCACAAGCAGGGTTAGCACTGGTTGAAAGCAAGTGCGCCATCAACGTGCAGTATGCCTGCCTTAATACACAGCACAACCATGCCCTCAAATGGGCAATTGGGATTAAGTTCTTTGCCCTTGGACACAAAGCAGTTACCCCTGGTGGGGATCGGACTGTTGACCTTTTGGTTTGAAGTTCATAGCCATAACTACTGCGATAGCTAGGTGGCATTGGAGTGCTAGGATGGCATCTAGTGTGGTATTCGGGTCACTAGGGTGGCATCTAGTGTGGTATCAGCTAGGGTGGCATCAAGCGTGGTATAGGTTTACTAGTATGGCATCGAATGTGACATTGCATCAGATCACTATTGTGGTATTGGGCCAGTAGTGTGACATCTAGAGTGGCATCAGGTTACTAGTGTGGCACCAGGAATGAGTGACATCAGGTTACTAGTGTAGAATTGGGTTGCTAGTGTGGCATTGAGTTACTTGTGTGCCATTGAGTTACTTGTGTGGCATCGGGTCAATAGTGTAGAAGCTGACTAGAGTGTGCAATCGGGTCACTGGTGTGGTGTCAAGTGTGGCATCAGGTTACTAGAGTGGAATTAAGTTAGTGTCATCAGATTACTAGCATGGCATCAGGTTACTAGAGCAGCATCTAGTGTATCAGGTTGCTAGGGTGGCATCAAGTGTAGTATCAGGTTACTAGTGTGGCATCAAATGTGACATTGGGCTGTAATGTGGCATTGGGTCACTAGTGTGGCATCGGGTCACTAGTGTGGTATCCAGTGTGGTATTGGGTTCCCAGTGCAGTATCTGTTGCCAGAGGAGCATTGGGGTGCTAGTGTGTCATCAGGTTACTAGGGTGGCACTGAGTTACTAGTGCAGCATCGAGAGCAACATCAGGTCAATAGTGTGGAATCTGACTACTAGTTTGGCAACAGGTGGCATTGAGTTAGTGTGTCATCAGGTCAGTGGGATCGTGTTAATAGTGTGGCATCAGGCTACTAGTGTGGCATCAACTATGGTACTAGTATGGCATCGAGTGTGGGATCTGGTTGCTAGGGTGGCATCGGGTCATTAATGTGGCATCAGGTCCCTAGTGTGGTATCGAGTTACTAGTGTGATATCGGTTGTTAGTGTGGCATAGAGAGTAACATCGAATTAGTGTGGCATCGGGACACTGACATCAGGTTACTAGTGTGGCGTAGATTTATTAGTGTGACATCGGACTACTAGTGTTGCATCTAGTGAGGTATCGGATTGCTAGGATGGCATCGTGTGGCGTATTGGGTTACTAGTCTGACATCGGGTTGTCGGAGCAGCATCGAGTCACTAGTGTGGCATCTAGTATGGTATCTGGTTACTAATGTGGCAGCAGTTGCCAGAGTGGCATCGGGTTGCTAATGATGCATTGGATTGCTGGTGTGGCGGTGGGTTACTATTGTGCATTGAATGTGACATCGAGTTACTGGTGCAGCATCGAGTGCAGCATCTGGTCACTAGAGTGGCGTCGGGCCACTACTGTGATATCTGAGTGCTAGTGTAGCGTCAGGCTACTAGTGTGGCATAGGTTTACTAGCATGGCTTCAAATGTGGCATCGGACTACTAGTGTGGCATCTAGTGGGTATTGGGTTACTAGTGCGGCATCAGAGTTGCTAGTGTGGCATTGGGTGTGACATTAAGTTACTAGTGCAGCATCGAGTGCGTCATCGGACCACTACTGTGGGATCTGAGTACTAATGTGGGATCAATTTACTAATGTGGTATTGGGTTACTAGTGTGCCGGGTTATTAGTGTGGCTTTGAGTGTGTCATCAGAATACTAGTGTGGCATCGAGTGCAGCGGTTTGTAGGCTATCTGGTGACTAGTTTGGCATTGGAGTTGCTAGTGTGACATCAAGTTGCTAGTGCGGCATCTAGTGGCCTATTGGGTATCTAATGTCATATCAGAGTTGCCAGTGTGGCATTGGGTTACTAGTGTGGCATCGGGTTATCAGTGTGGTGTTGAGTGTGTGACATCACGTTACTAGTGTGACATCGGGTTTCTGTTGTGTTAACGTGGCATTGGGCTTCTAGTGTGGTGTCAGGTTACTAGTGTGGCAGCTACTGGGATGTTGGGTGACTAGTGCAGCCTCGGAGTTGCTAGTGTGACATCGGGTTACCAATATGGCATTGGGTTACCAGTGTGGCATTGGTTTGCAGTGTGGTATCGGGTTAGCAGTGTGGCATCGGCCACTAGTGTGGTGTCGGGTTACTAGTATTGCATTGGATTCCTAGTGCGGCTGTAGGTTCCTAGTGTGGGGTTTGGTTCCAAGTGTGGTTTTGGGTTCCCATTGTGGTGTCTAGTTCCTAGTGTGGTATCCAGATCGAGTGTGGCAACAGGTTACTAGTGTGACGTCAGGTTACTAGTGTGTAAAAGAGAACGTTACTGGTGTTAAAGGGATTGCAAGTAAAATAGTAAGTAAAATATACTCTTCAAAAAAAGAATCACAAAACGCCTATAGTCACGATAACATGGCAATTTTTAGAGAATATAGTGATGAAGTGTAACTGTAGATATGGTTCACGACATATGGTGGTCTAAACATTATGTAACATTTTCGACAATGGGGCAGAATTTCGGCCACCGTTACCCCCAAAATATTTGAAATTAACAAAACCAAGTTTCCACTGAGTGAATACCTGATCATGAAGTTGCACGCTCCGAGCACGCGAGCTGAGCGTGTGGGGGCATAAATGGACATGGAAATCGGTCGGAATTCGCACAGCGTAAAAGGGATTTTGCTCAGCAAAATGCAGCGTTTGACCGAAGCTCAGAGAAATAATGTCATTGGATGCTTGGAAACAGGTGAATCAGGTTCGAATGGAGCGAGAGTGTTCAATGTCTCACCGAGCACCCTCACACGCCTGTGGAACCGCTACCAAATCCAGGGGACAACGCAGGACCTTCTACGATCCTGGAGATCCCGTGTGACCACACCAGCTCAGGATCGACACATCCGGTTACATCATTTGTGGGAGAGAACAACGACCTCTACAATGTCAACTCTACCAGGTCGGCAGAGGATTTCAGATCAGACCGTTCGCAACCGTCTACGCGAGGCAGGTCTGCGTTCTAGACGGCCAGTTCGTGGCGTCATTTTGACGGCGCACCATCATCGACAGCGACTTCAATGGTGTCAGATGCACAGGGGCATGGTCTCATCAGAGATGCACATAGCAAGGCTCAGGACAGCTTATCTACAGGATAACAACATCGAAGTCCTGCCCTGGCTCCAACTGGCACATAGAACACATTGGAACACGGGGACGATATATGAATAAACTTGTTAGTCTGTGTGAAACACACAGACTATTGTTTTTTATGGTTTCTTTTTTTCTTCTTTTTCTTATTCTCCTGTCTTTTGTCTTCTTCCTTGTCTGCACGATAACTCGAAAACGAATCGCCCTGTCCCGCTGATTTTTGGCATACTGATAGACTGTCACAAGTTCTCGGCCACCTATGTTTTCCAGATTCCTGGAGCTTTAGGGGTTTCGTAGGGGTGTTTTGAAAGTGGGCCACGCCCATATCTCAGGCATGGTATTTATTTATTGATGTTTAATGCCACATATTTATGCACAATGGCTTATCATGGCCATGACAGTTTTACGGGTGGAGGAAGCCGGAGTACCTGGAGAGAACCACTGAGCAACTGTCAGCTGCCCAACCCACTAACTCCACACAAGCAGGGTTAGCATTGGTTGAAGACAGGTGCACCATCGACGTACAGTGCGCCTTAGTACACGGCGTCATCGTGCCCCCACGCGGGCAATGGAGATTAAGTGTCTTGCCCAAGGACACAACGCGGTTGCCGTAGGTGGGATTCGAACCGAGGACCTCTCGGCTTGCAGCCTGCACCTCTACCTACTGAGCCACCGCGCTCCCCAGGCATGGTATAACGTATGGACCTGGGACCAACACCAAGTGAGTCGACACTCGATGGAGATTCAAAATGTGGGTCAAGGTCACTGAGGTCACCCAGGGATCATTGAGTGCATTTTTCAAAATTGCTGGAAATCACTTCTTTTTTTTTACTCTATAATGCATTCCCAAAGACCATATATGAAATTTTACACGAAAAAAGTGGACGTGACCAAAATTTTGGAAAGTTGGTCACGCTCATAACTCAAGCATGGTATGATGCATGGACCTTGGACTAATTCCAAATGAGTCGACACTCAGTAGAGGTTCAAAATATGGGTCAAGGTCACCCAGGGGTCAATGAGTGCATTTTCCAGAATTGCTGGAAATCACATTTTTTTAACCTCCAAATGCTTTCCCAAAATTCAGACAGGCATTTTTTCATGAAAAAAGTGGGCGTGGCCAACAATTTTGAAAGTGGATCACGCTTATATCTCAAGCATTATGTGATGTATGGACCTGGGACCAACACTAAATGAGTCGACATTTGATGGAGGTTCACAATATGGGCAAGGTCACCGAGGTCACCTGGGGGTCATTGAGTGCATTTTTCAAAATTGCTGGAAATCACATTTTTGACCCTCTAAAGCATTCCCGAAGTCCTTACATGCATTTTTACATGAAAATGGTGGCGTCCAACACCAAATGAGTTGACACTCGATGGAGGTTCACAATATAGGTAAAGGTCACTGAGGTCACCCAGGGATCATTGAGTGCATTTTTCAGTATTGCTGGAAATCATTTTCGGACCCCTAATGCATTCCCTTGATCGAACCTTTTGAATGCTGTGCACATATATGCCCTTTCTGGTTTCTTAGAAAAATTGTTCTGATTCCTGTATGAATATCTGTAAATACTGTTAACGAAAATCCATTTCTGATTTGTTTTTAAATATTTTACTCCGGAAAATAAACCTCCATAAATTCTCTTTTTGTGTAGTTTTTAAAGTTTCTAAAGTTAGATACTTTAACCCTTTTCTTACAAGCTTGTATTTACCGTAGTTTCTCACCTGGGTCATGGCATTTCTAAGTTTTTCGTTTTCTGCCAAAACAGTGCCAAATGTTGTCACAATGTTATGTTTTGCCACAATTCTCAAAAAGACCCTGGACGATTTGGCTGAAGCTTTCGTAATATTTGTAGCATGACTTACTTCATCTGACTACATAAGCGGTATTACCCACATTGACTCCTTTTCGCCACAAATTTCTGAACAAAGTTAATTTCTTCAAAACCGGCCAATTTTCACATGCGATTTCTCAGCACTACAGACACATTTTCTCAAAACGTTTCCCATGAGAAGTCTGGGCATTTATCCAAGAATAATTTTGCTGTTATATGTTTTATTCAAAGTTTTAACCTTCACCCAGTTTTCGGGCCTTGAATTCGAGTACCCTAAAATGCTTCATAAAATTGGCTCATTTTGAGTTCATTTTTCTTCCATTTATGAATGAAATATCGAAAAATGATTTACATGTTCGTATTCACAATTACCTACCGAGCATATTTGCTGTTGTGCGTTTGGTTGTAAAGTTTAACCCTATACCTATTCTGTTTCCATAAAGACAGGTGCAGTCAAAAAAAACTCTCGTTTTTTCAGAATTTGGTACCATTAAGTGACAATTTAATCCATTCCCAATTGATTGAGCGCTGAATGTTTTCTATGGCAACTTTTGTTTTATATGTAAGTATTAAAAGTTTAACACGTACAGACTTGAGACTTCCATATGGGTACTGTCGGAATAATTGTTATTTTCTTAAAATCACTGAATATTGGTAAGCGTGCAGTGGTAGCTTGGAAAAGAATATCTGAAAATTCTTTAGACATTCAGATTCAAAGTTCAGTTCTAAGAATATTTTCTGTTATAAGGTTGCAGTAAAGTTTAACCCAATTCCTGTTTCTGTTGCATAAAGATAGGTGGCGTCGAAAATAACTCCATTTTTCAGAATTTGGTAAGTTTAAGTGACAATTTACTCCATTTCTAATTGATTGAGCGCTGAATGTTTTCTATGGCTGCATGCAGCAAGCAAAGTGTGACTTCTCTTGTTTTATATGTTATTATTAAAAGTTTAACCCATGGCAGATTTGAGCCTTCCGTTATGGGTACTGTCGGAATAATTGTTATTTTCTTAAAATTACTAAATATTGGTGAGCGTTCAGTGTTAGTTTGGAATGGAATATTGGTAAGCGTTCAGTGGTAGTTTAGAATAGAATATCTGAAAATGCTTTTCGATATTCGGATTCACAGTTCAATTCCAAGAATATTTTCTGTTATAAGGTTGCTGTAAATCTTTCCCAATCCCTATTTCGGTTGCATGGAGATAGGTGCCACCAAAAAAACCCTTCATTTTTTCAGAATTTCGTAGGTTTAAGTGACAATTTACTCCATTCCTAAGTGGTTGAGCGCTGAATGTTGTCTATGGGTGCATGCAGCAGGCAAAGTATGACAACTTTTGTTTTATATGTTATTACTAAAAATTTAACCCTTGGCAGATTTGAGAGTTCCCATGCGGGTACTGTCAGAATAATTGTTATTTTCGTAAAATCAATCCCCGAATATTGGTGAGCATGCGGTGATCTTCGGTCCTATATAAAGGTGCAAATAGTTTAGGTTGAACGGTTCATCAAATAGACGGAAATAATGCTAAACTCGGCCGTTGACAGGTAAATAATGAATGGAAAGGTCATTGCATTGAGAATAAAGTGGGGACGAATCGGTTTCCACGCGATCCACGGTGTTTCCACCCATTCGCAGCATTCGACAGAGATACTAATCTGTCGAGCAGGGATACTAGAACGCATTATGAGAATTTCAAGAAGCTGCCTTGAGTGGTCTGGATACAATTGTCGTACATCCGACACTGGTGTCTGTTGAATTTAGCCAAATGACGTTTTTTCGCCACTGGATCGAGTTGTCAGTTTCTGTCGGGGCGGTCTAACATAAATAGTTTAACTCCAAACTTTCGGTCCTATATAAAGGTGCGAATAGTTAAAGTTGAACAGTTCATCAAATAGACAGAAATAATGCCAAAGTCGACCGGTGACAGGTAAATAATGAACGGAAACGTCATTGCATTGAGAATGGAGAAGGGACGAGTCGTCCCCTCGGTTTCCATGCTATCCACGATGTTCCTTCCGGGCCCCGGCACTCGACAAAGATACAGAACAAATTCTGAAAATTTCATGTAGCTACTTTCAGCGGTCTGGACACAATGGGCGTATGACCGACAGTGGTGGTATCTGTTCAATTTTAATGTCAAATTAGCCAAATTACCGCTTTTTCGCCATTAATCCATGCACGATTTCTGTCAACTTTTCATTTCTGGCAATTATCTAACTGTTACCGGCTTGTCGGGGCACATTTGGCGCCATTGTACGAGATGCATCTTTCAGTCACGAGCATCTCTCCACCAGTAACTGTGAATTATAAGTTTCAAATGGAACTAGCTCAGAGAGGAACACAACCACAACCTCAGACAACCACCCAGAGCCCGCTCATCCCGACAAGAAAAAGACCAAATTCAAACAATTACCGCCTGTCATCACAACGCTATATCTCTGCCAATTCTTGGCCGATTTCCATGAAATTTTCACTCATTCTTCAAAATAGTTATCATGTTGAATGTCAGGAGAGCGTATACGCGTGCGTGGAAGTTCCCACAGGGCAGGTGTTTGGTTTCTGGACATTCTTATAATATAATCCAGTTCAGCAGAGTTTCAGGAATATACGCAGAAAGTTTGGAGTCGCTGCTTCAAAAACGTTCGGCACAATCTATGATACCTGATACGTACAGGTTCTTATTATTAAGTATACAGGATCAGTTAAACAAATTTCAATTTACACCTAACTTGGACATTAACCACACACCATTCATGTCAATGTGAAAGAGTACTGCCGGAAGAATTGTTAGACGCTGTATTTTATCGATTGTGTACTTAGCATATCCTGAAAAGCGACCAAATCTATATTTATACACACAGACTATTGTTTTTTTGACAGTTTCTTTTTTTTAATCTTATTCTCCTGCCTTCTGTCTTCTAAGCACATTTTTGTCTGCAAGATAACTCGAAAAGGAATTGTCCTATCTCGTTGATTGTTGGCATACTGACAGAGAGTCACAAGTTCTCGGCACCTAATTTTTTAGATTCCTGGGGCATTAGAGGTGTCATGTGGTGTCTTGAAAGTGGGTTGCGCCCATATCTCAGGCCTGGTATGACCTATGGACCTGGGACCAACACCAAATGACTCGCCACTCAATGGAGGTTCAAAAATATGGGTCAAGATCACGGAGATCACCTAAATGTCATTGACTGCATTTTTCAGAATTGCTGGAAATCACCTTGTTTAACCCCTTATGCATTCCCAAAGTTCATACATGCATTTTTACGTAAAAACAGTGATCGTTGCCAAAATTGAAAGAGGGTCCCGCTCATGATATCTCAAAGCACAGTATGAGGAATGGACCTGGTACTCATTATATTTATTTATTTATTGGTGTTTAAGGTCACATACTTATGCACAATGGCTAATCGTGACCGTGACAGTTTTACGGGTGGAGGAAGCCGGAGTACCCGGAGAGAACCACCGAGCAACGACGAGCAGCTGTCAGCTCTCCAACGTCGTAACTCTGAACTCTGCACCGCAGCACAGGCAGGGTTAGATTGGTTGAAGACATGCGCACCATCGACGTGCAGTACGCCTCAGTACACAGCGTCATCGTGCCCCCATGTAGGCAATCGGGGTGAAGTGTCTTGCCCAAGGACACAACGCGGTTGCCGCAGGTGGGATTCGAACCGAGGACCTCTCGGCTTGCAGCCTGCACCTCTACCAACTGAGCCACCGCGCCCCCACCTGGTACTCACACCAAATGAATCGACATTCGATAGAGGTTCAAACTATCGATCAAGGTCGCTGAGGTTACCTAAGTGTCATTGAGTTCATTTTTCAGAATTGATGGAAATCACATCTTTATACCCCCGAATGCATTCCCAAAGTCCATACATGCATATTTACCTGAAAAAAGTAGGCGTGGCCAAATATTTTGAAAATGGGTCACGCCCATATCTCAAGCATGGTATGATGAATGGACCAACAGCAAATGAGTCAACACTCAATGGGGAGTCAAACTATGGGTCAAGGTCACTGAGGTCTCCTAGGGGTTATTCTGAAAAAATGACATTTTTTTACCTAATGCATTCCCGAAGTTCATACATTCATTTTTACACGCAAAAAGTGGGCGGGAGGAAATTTTTTAGAGTGGGTAACACTCATATCTCAAGCATGGTATGATGCATAGACCTGGGACCAACACCAAATGAGTCGACACTCGATAGAGGTTCACAATATGGGTCAAGGTCACTGAGGTCACCCAGGGATCACTGAGTGCATTTTCCATATTGCTGGAAATTACATTTTTGGACCCCTAATGCAAACCCTTGGTCGAACCTTTTGAATGTTGTGCACATATCTGCCTTTTCTGGTTTCTTAGAAAAATTACTCTTGATATAGCTACGTGCCTGTGTGGAATGGCGAGTGTCTTCCTTGAAGTACCCAACACAATTATGAATGAAGGAAATGGAATATTCAGGTGGTGCTTTTAACTCATTTAATACTTCAATGTCTGTCCGAAAGCTTTCATTTGATGTAACTCATCGCTGTAAAACGTTTTGTATGCTTCTGTCACATTGCCACACTACACACAAAAGCCAATCTTGAGATCCAACCAACTTCTTATTTCCAGTATCCCTTTAGATGTCGTTCAATTCCTCAGACAGAAGAGTAGTGACTCACTGGTTATGGCGTTGGACTTCAAAATCGTAAGGTCTACGGTACATGCCTCACCAAATGCAACTGCGATGAGTCTTTGGGTAAGGCACTCAGTCCTGATTACCCATGTGGGGCACAGCAACATTGTGCACTAAGGCGCACTGCACTTAGATCGACCAATGCTCACCCTGCTTGTGCGTAGTTAGTATGTTGTGAATTTTGATAGTTGTTCATCGGTGCTTGGAATATCTGTTCAGGTGCTCTGACTTACTTCGCCCATAAAATTGTCTGATGCGAGATGAACTTTAACCTCTCTGTCAAAAGTGCTGTTAAACCCCAATGAAAATGGTCAGGCAAATGTCTCAAGCACAGTATGTGATAATGTGACCTACACATATTTTCTATCCCCTCCCTTTTGTCTTGACGATAACTCAAATACAAATTATCTGTCCTGATACTGTTTGGCATACTGTAGACAGTCACTTGTACTGGCCAAGCTATGTTTCTAGGGCGCTGGAGCCTTTGGGTGTAACCCATTGGGCCACAGAGTTTTCTACAACCCATACTTTCTTTGTAACAGGAAAGCATCACAAAGAAATAGCTGTTTTATATTTATATACACAAGAGAATAATGTAAACAATCAAATTAGACAGAAGTTGCTATAGCTGTCACACATTTAATCTTATCAGGTGTTGTGATCAGAATTAAATTCCATCCCCAAACCAAGTTGAAAGAAAAACCTTTGAGCTGCAAGAAAATTTATTTTATTATGCAGCTCTATATTACGACACTTGATTAATTCTAGTTGAATAAAGAACCCTTCACCTTTCAATGCATTTTTTATTTTATTTTTTCATTCTCTATCATAACTCAACATCAACAGGTTTCGGGCCAAGTGGTAAGTGACTTTCTCGAAACACTTATCACAATTATGAATTAATGAAATGGAATATTTGAATGGTCTGTTTTTAACCCTCTTCATACTTCACTGTGAAGAACAAAAAACATCATTTAACTTAATGACTGTAGAACATTTTGCACGCTTCCTGCCAATATATAGTCCACCTGAATGAGGTCACCAAGGTCATCAAGTGCATATTATTCAGAAAGACTGGGAAATGCATTTTATTACACCTTAATGCATTTCTAAAGTTTATGAATATATTTCATCACTCATTTCTGATTCGTATATCGAACCCTTTGAATGCTGGTCACATATATGCCTTTTCTGGATTCTTATCAAAATTGTTCTGATTCCTGTATGAATATCTGTAAATACTATTAACGAAAACCCATTTCTGATTTGTTAAAAAATATTTTACTCCAGAAAATAAGCCTCCATAAATTCTCTTTATATTTTTTATTCCTAATACTTTAACCCTTTTCACACAAACTTGAATTTACTGGTGGCAGTAAATTCTGTTTCTCTAGTTCACTCCATTCTTGTACACCGATATCAAAATGGACATTTCAAGCTGCAATTTTAACCATGATGCAACTGGAAATATACTACTCAAAGTTTGCAAAGCACCACATATTTGACAATCATTGTGAAATTTGCTTGTGACATATTTGCGAAATATTTGGTGGATATGATTGAGGAATGTATTGAGATGGTCCCCGGTGTTTACATTAGCTCTCTCGACAGACAGACTTTTCGTTTCGTGACGGTCATGGAAAGCATGTACCCCATGATTTTCATGATGTTTTCGTGTACTGTCTACATGTACATGCCATGTGTAGGGTATTCAATCTTCATTTTAACACACACCCTTGTGATTTAATGATTGAATATGGCGAATGAAATGTAAGAAGACATTTGTCTGAAGCAGAAATGTGGCGGGCTGTTGGGACGGTGGAGCAAGGGGCTACGCATCGTCAGGTTGGTGAAGCCCTTGATATGCACCATACGCTGATCACAAGAGCCTGGGCAAGATTTCAGCAGCATGGCGCACCAGTAAGACGGCATTGTGGTGGCAGAGACAGGGCAGCATCTGCAGCTGAGGACCGGTTTTTGATCATTCACGCCAGTAGGAACCGCTTTGCAACAGCAATCCAGCTTCGCAGTGACCTTCAGAATTCATCCGGGGTAAATGTTTCGACGCAGACTATCCGGGCAAGGTTGCACGAAGGTGGTCTCCTATCGAGAAGACCATGTATTCGCATTCCGCTGACCCAGAACCACCGCCAGACACGGTATGGGCCATGGACCATGTTGGATGTACCAGATGAAGATTGGCGACCTGTCCTTTTTCAGATGAATCAAGATACTGCCTAGACTACACAGAGAGGCGTTCTAGTGTATGGAGAAGTCCAGTAGAACGATTCCATGCAGCCAACATTGCTGGACATGACCGCTATGATGGAGGGTCAATAATGGTCTGGGCGGTGTCAGCTAGGATGGACGTACAGAGTTCTATGTCCTTGACCGTGGTACATTGACTGCACAGCGGTATATTGATGAGATTCTGGATGCCCACGTCAGATTGTATGCAGGTGCAGTGGGTGATAGATTCATTCTGATGGACGATAATGCCCGTCCTCATGTTGCCTATGCTGTTCGGGAGTACTGACAGGGGGGAGGGGTTTGAGCTTATGGACTGGCCAGCAAGATCCTCTGACCTCAATCCAATCGAACATGTCTGGAATGAGTTGCAGCTTGTAATTTCAGCCCGTCCAGCCAAGCCAAGAAGTGTCCAGGGGCTTGGTGCCACGATGTCCAAGAATGGAACAACATCCCACAAAGGAGCACGAGAAAGCGTTGTCAAGCTGTAATTAACAGTAATGGGTCTCATACTCGATATTGAACCCATACCAGTTCGCTCCGACAAGCTTTTGCAAACTTAAAGAATTTCCTCTTTTACCAATAATATCCATTTTCCTTAGTTATCGTATTCAAAAGCTAACAAATAATGGCAAACACAAACAAAATCTTAATTTCTGTACTTAAATCATTAAAGATATAATTAAATAAAAAATATATACACTTTTCATAACAATATTTCAACTAAAACGTAAAACGGGTAGTTGGATACACTTGGTGCTCAGCAAACTTTGAGTAGTATAAAACCATTTCAGTTTCAGTGAACTCTGCCAAACACGACTGAGTTGGTTGAATTCCTGGCACCACAGAGAGAGAAAAAATGCTGTTTAAAATAACAGTACCAGCGGGGCTTATTTTGTTTCTTTTAATCTAGCAACGTACCACATATAGTTGACAAAACTTGCAACAGTTTGAATAATTATTAAAATCTAATTTTTGTCAAAATATGCTTACCCCTCGCTGGCGCTTGTTCCAGTGACGGAAGTAGTATGTCTCGTATGTTTCACCCCACATTTGGGGACCTCGGTGGTGACGTCATGTCACGTGACCCAGTGCCGCCATGTTGTGTTGTCATGGTAACCCGCGTGAACGGCCATAATGATACGTGGTGTTAGTGCACATGCACAGCACGTGTTGTTAGGGTGATACGTGTTTCCGTCGTCCATTTTGTATACTGGAGGCCGCCATCTTGGTTTCTATGGGAGAACGTGATTGCTATGCTACCTAAACCCTTCTTATAGGACAGGGGTATGTTCGGATGGTATGTTCGATTGTAGAAGAGTAAATCTAACTACCACAAACAACCCGACAATCATTCCAAATCACCAAAATCCACCCCAACTTTTACTATTTCGAATTCTTTCAGAATTCTCTGCTTCTATCTATATATGTAATAGTTTTCCTCTACCTGGGCATGTTCCTTTGTTCAGGAGTATACTCCAGTAGCGTAGAAGAGCCTATTAGCTGGACCAATTTATCTTATTATTACTATATTTAGCAATTTCTGGTCTATTCTTGTTTGTTCTGACCCTATTCCAAGTACTCTTGTTGTTTCATTTATCTAGATAATAACTAACCAATCAGATTGCTTGATTTCCCATAACCTGTATGCAGAGTTATCTCCCTTCTGTATAATAAAAGCCTATATCCAATGACCATATCCAATGGAATCCCATTTTGGGGAAACACCCATGGCTATGTAATCCCATTATTGTCGTATGAGGCCATGAGGGCTATGTAAAAGCCCTCAATGAGTCCTCATTTATTATCCCTCATAGCCTCATTAAATTTTGAGGTTATGAGGACCATTAAAATCCCTCAATGGGGCATAATTTACTACGACTCTTAGCCTCATTTCAGTATTTAACAGGTATAACCTATGGAATCCCATTTTGGAAAACGCCTGTGACTGTGGAATCCCTTTTTTGTCGTATGAGGCCATGGGGGCTTTGTAAAAGCCCTCAATGAGTCCTCGTTTATTATCCCTCATAGCCTCATTGAATTTTGAGGTTATGAGGACCATTAAAAATACCTCAATGAGGCATAATTTACTACGACTCTTAGCCTCATCTCGGTATTTGAGGATACCCATGGCCTGGTATTGTATTATTCGAGGATACCTATCGAGGATACCTTTTGGAGAATCCTTTTATGTCGTATGAGGCCATGAGGGCTATGTAAAAGCCCTCAATGAGTCCACATTTATTATCCCTCATAGCCTCATTGAATTTTGAGGTTTTGAGGACCATTAAAAATCCCTCAATGAGGCATAATTTACTACGACTCTTAGCATCTCGGTATTCAAGAATACCTGACATTATATTATTTGAGGATACTAGTTGGAATTTACATCCGGGTACTTCTGTTGGGGTAGTAGATAAAAAAACAAACAACAATATATATAACATTTCATTTTTATTCAAGTATATAATTCAATGTCTCAAGGCATTTCTCTTTGTAGTCCTTCTTGCATGGGCTAACCATTTCATCTTCTTGTGGGTTGGAGCTTCTTCCCATCGCATGGCTAGGTTCTTGATAAAACACATTCTTTCATTTGATAACTTGGCTTTGTTGGTTGCTTTAATTTCCTGTCTGGCATCTTTGGGTTCCTCTTTCTCTAGCTGTTTCATAGTAGTAACTTCAGTCTTCTTAGTAGTAACTTCATTTGTGGTTTGAGTGGAAACATCCTTCTTAGCTTCAGCAGTAACTTCATTCGTAGTGGTAACTTCATTCTTTATGGGAGCTTGCATGTTTTTCTTGACTTCAGTAGAAACTTCGTTCTTAGTGGTAACTTCATTCTTTATGGGAGCTGGCATCTTTTTCTTGACTTCAGTAGAAACTTCGTTCTTAGTGGAAACTTCTTTCTTTGTGGGAGCTGGCATCTTTTTCTTGTCTTCAGTAGAAACTTCGTTCTTAATGGAAACATCTTTCTTTGTTTCTGTAGGAACTTTGTTTCGCAGTAGTAACTTCGTTCCTGTTTGTATTGGGAGTCAGTTCTTCTGTCTTTTTTCTTTTGTTTACTGATCGGCCAGTATCCACACATCTTTGTTTCATTCCACTAGCATCCATGTCTAGATTTTTTCTCTTGGCTTCATTTACCACACGATTCACTTGGGTCAGTTCCTGGGAAGTCAGCTTTAATCCAGCATCATTCTTGAAGATCTGTATATGTAAGTCATCTTTGAATCTGAGCACTGTTGTTTACACAGACATCTTCACTCTTCGACGTTCAAAATGGAAATGAATTTATTTTTATATCAACACTCCTTTTATACTTTTTTTTCTACTAGTCTTCTTCTTCTTCATCATCATCATCTATTCGGAATGAGTAGTTTGGCATGAGGTTGTCGAACAGAAATTTTCGCTTCTCCAAGGCATATTTCTGGGATTCTTCAAAGTCAAAATCCTCTTCACGAAGACACTTGGCAGTTTCTTGAATTTTCTTGTGAATTGCGTCGTTGACAAAATTCGAATGTACACAAGGGTATGAATGTATTTCTCACTAATGGCTTCTCTAACATTCTTTTGAAGTGCTCTATTTGCTGTTTCAACTGCATCTTCACTATCCATTCCATCTTCGATATATTTGTTCATGAGGTTGTCAAAATCGTTTTGGTATTTGTCAAAGGCACTTTGAACGATACCTCCCATCATAGAACCGTCTTCTTCCTCTTCTTAGTCTTCTTCATATTCCATATCTTCTGATAGTTCCGACGATTCATCAGAGTCCAAATCTCTTGACCAGTGTTTTGGTGCACAGCTGGATTGCATTGTGTCCGCTCTCTTCGAAGGTCAGATTACAAATAACAAATTTCTTATGAGCACGACCCTTTTATAGGATATCGGACAGAGCATTGATGACGGGTTTGATCAACTTTCCTAAAAACCTCCTTTCTGTATGATCCGTCTTCTTTTCCGATAAGATAGTTATGTCTTTGGTGAGGCAATTCTCCTTATTTCGTACTTGAGTGGAATCAGCTTAGCTCTCTCAGATTTGGTTATAGGTACTGCGCCTGTCAAGATGTTTGAAGCACAATCACATATACATTGTATCAAATCATCACTAGCCATCTTCAGCATAGTCTTGGCTTCATGTCGATCCACATCAGAGAGGATTCGCAGTGTATCTAAATTTCTCTCTAATCTTGTAGTGTTGCTCGATGTTTCCGATTTCCTCATAGGGCAGTAAGCATTCTCGTGTCTGTGCATGTTGTCCGCAATATCTGCAGCAATGGACTTTTATGACTTCACTCTTTCGTGGTCGTAGAACAAATGAATTTATTTTCACACCAACACTCCTTGTATACCTTTTTTCAGAGCTAGGACTGGGTTGATAAGCGCCGAGAGAAAGCTACTCTTACGTAGTATACATCTTTTTATATCTGGGGAAATTCCATCATCTGTTAGCAGCTTCAATGCATGTTCATATTTTCGCAGGTCATCAAATTCAGCTAAATTCAGTGGTATCTTATCTTCGAGAATGTTGGTAGCACATTTACATAAACAGGTAATCAAATCTTCATCAGCAGCACGTAGAACGGCACCGATTTTCACCTTGTCAGCATCCCGTAAAAATTCTAAAAGTGCTTTATTCTGGTCAGTCAGTCCAGTATCTCTCTCCTCTTCTGTTCTTCTTGGACAGTTATGTTCTTCATGCCTACGAGCACTGAATGATCTGGTAAACATCTTCGTACAATATCTGCAGTGGAGCCGATGATGGTTCTTCTGGCGTCTTCTGTCAATATCCGATCTTGAAATTAACTTGGAACAGTATCTGAATCGAACTGGTAACATGTCTTCACTCGACGACCGTCAGGACACAAATGAATTTATTTTCGTGCCAACACCCTTTTTATACTTTTCCCAACAGAAGTACCCGGATGTAGCATGAAGTACCCGGATGTAAATTCCAACTAGTATCCTCAAATAATATAATGTCAGGTATTCTCGAATACCGAGATGAAGCTAAGAGTCGTAGTAAATTATGCCTCATTGAGGGATTTTTAATGGTCCTCATAACCTCAAAATTCAATGAGGCTATGAGGGATAATAAATGAGGACTCATTGAGGGCTTTTACATAGCCCTCATGGCCTCATACGACAAAAAAGGATTCTCCAAAAGGTATCCTCGATGGGTATCCTCGAATAATACAATACCAGGCCATGGGTATCCTCAAATACCGAGATGAGGCTAAGAGTCGTAGTAAATTATGCCTCATTGAGGGATTTTTAATGGTCCTCATAACCTAAAAATTCAATGAGGCTATGAGGGATAATAAATGAGGACTCATTGAGGGCTTTTACATAGCCCTCATGGCCTCATACGACAAAAAAGGGATTCCACAGTCACAGGCGTTTTCCAAAATGGGATTCCATAGGATATAACTGTTAAATACTGAAATGAGGCTAAGAGTCGTAGTAAATTATGCCTCATTGAGGGATTTTTGATGGTCCTCATAACCTCAAAATTCAATGAGGCTATGAGGGATAATAAATGAGGACTCATTGAGGGCTTTTACATAGCCCTCATGGCCTCATACGACAATAATGAGATTCCATAGCCACGGGTGTTTCCCCAAAATGGGATTCCATTGGATATGGCCATTGATATATAGGCTTTTCTTATACATACGGGAGATAACTCTGCGTACAGGATATGGGAAATCAAGCAATCTGATTGGTTAGTTATTATCTAGATAAATGAAACAACAAGAGTACTTGGAATAGGGTCAGAACTAACAAGAATAGACCAGAAATTGCTAAATATAGTAATAATAAGATAAACTGTTCCAACTAATAGGCTCTTCTACGCTACTGGAGTATACTCCTGAACAAAGGAACATGCCCAGGTAGAGGAAAACTATTACATATATAGATAGAAGCAGAGCAGAGAATTCTGAAAGAATTCGAAATAGTAAAAGTTGGGGGTGGATTTTGGTGATTTGGAAGGATTGTTGGGTTGTTTGTGGTAATTAGATTTACTCTTCTACAATAGAACATACCCTCCGAACATACCCCTGTCCTATAAGAAGGGTTTAGGTAACATAGGAATCACGTGCTACCATAGAAACCAAGATGGCGGCCTCCAGTATACAAAATGGACGACGGAAACACGTATCACCCTAACAACACGCGCTGAGCATGCGCACTAACACCACGTATCACTATGGGGATGACGTCACAACATGGCCGTTCACGTGGGTTACCATGACAGCACAACATGGCGGCACTGGGTCACGTGACATGACGTCACTTCCGAGGTCCCCCACCGAGGTCCCCCAAATGTGGGGTGAAACATACGAGACATACTACTGACAGATCATAAGCTATGGTTTTGAAGAGAAAATTAAAATATTTGAATTGCGACTTAATCTGTTGAGCTGGATAAGTTCGTTTTTGTAAGGTGTTGAGGAATGTTTCAATGAAAAGTAGTAGGCTGAAGTAACAAGCGTTCTCACTTTGTGGTGGGATGGGAACAGAGGCGAGCCCATTGCGAGATCACATGCTGTGAACTTTTTAATGAGTCATTTCATGTCATTTGAACTATAGGCATCTACCACACCATCGCAGAATTGGATGATAATCTGTTGTCTTGAAGAATACATTGACATGACATATCTCAAAATTTTAGCTTCCTATATACACTCCCACAACTGTCCATAAGGTACCTCCAATACAACTCTTTTATTTTTGTCACAGAAAAGAATTTGTCTGTGTAGACATGGTAAACAATGACTTATAGGCATTATTGAATAAATAGAGGATTTCTATGCTGTTTTAGTGAATATCAGGAATTATCTCAAGAGTGTAGACTTGAGAGCTTTATTTTTCCCGAAAGCTTGTGCGAGTGAAAAATAATACTTTCAGACCCACACGATTCCCGATATTCACTAAAACAGCATAGATTTTCTTTTTATTATATGCTTCGCGCAAGCAAGCTCTCGTAAAAAATAAAAATTTTAGGTCCACCCTCATGAGAGAATTCTAGATACTGCCTAACATAGATTAGATTTTCTTTTATATTATATGCCACGAGACATTTTATTGCACAATATTCAGCCCAATTCGACCCCAAATGCAGAGGTTTCCAAACAATAACAGAAACCAACTGATCGTTCCTTCAATGCGATGTGATGCGGCGTAGCGTGGCGTAATTTAGGAAGCTACAGAGGGATATTCCTCGATATTTATCACAGAAGCATGTTCAGAGCATGAATGACTGATACAATTGACTAATTTACTGTTGTAAAATTGACATTCTAGACTATTCGCATTGAGTCCAATTTAATTTCAATTGTTTTAAACTTGGTATATTTCTTTATTCGTTGTGTGACAGCAAGTCTCTCTCGAAGCAATAACTGTTGTTAACAAGTTGCCTTTATTCACTGCTTCCCTCCATTGTTTATTTGAGGTTTATTCAGTAAGTTAATCAGGCATCTGATTAAGACGCGGTGAAAGCTTACTTTAATCTTAAAATCCTGTAAACCTGTTGTGACATGTCTCATTTATTATATTGTATATATAGCCTTAATCAAAAGTAAGAATTCAGTTATAGTTTGGATTTCCAAACGTTACTCTGCTTCATTTTATTGGGAAATCCCATGAGCTATTGCTGTAAAATTGTTCGGATATCCAACAAGTCCGATTATTAAATGTTGTTTACTGTTAGCTATTTGGAATACCCGATTCGCTATTAAATTGTTATCATCTTTAATTTGTCTCCGAGTCATCAGTTGAACACCATTGTTTCACAGCAGATATCGACGGTCGTTCCCCACGGTTATATTTGGTGGAGAATCCGGGCAACTTAAGTGTTGAAACTTCTCAGACAAGGATGACAAGTTCTAATGTTATTAATATCTCCCTCATTTTGTTTTTTATAAAACTCAACTACTACCATAAATTATTTAATAATAGTATGCATTTTTTATAACATATTGCCTAGCTAATCTACCAGTCAAATAAGCTGTATGCTAACTGAAAACTTTCATTATTTTCCCTTACTGTTAATAAAGTACTTGGCACTGATTCCTATATAACCCGTGATGCCTCCTTTACCTCCTCCGAAAGGATACATCCCATTAAAGAAAAAAGTAATTCCTTCGGTTAATTGCAAGACTGTTCATCGTCCCGTCTTCACGTCAAGCGACGAAGATGAATAGTCTTAATTAACGCGTGTGCAGGCAATACGTTTCAACATGTCGCGGTAATTCTAATCAACACCCTATGCGTCGAGTGAATAACAAGCTAATATTAATCTTTCGGTAACAATAGAAATAAATTATTCATGTTTCCTATAAATATGCAAATAGCCAATTCTAAGACAGACGAAGAAATATGGGCTCATAGACCACACAGAAAGTTCTGTTTCATAGTTGTGTATTCCGGTGGGCTTGCCATTCTGGGCAGCATGTATACAGTTATAGGAACCGCATAAGTAGAAGACCGGCAGATTTAAGTTAAGTATTTTATAATTTGGAATATGTTTTATGAGAGAATATTATAATTGCTTATTATTGAGATTTAACGACACTTTACACCGAACAGCTAGAACAACAAACTCATCAGGATCAGAACATTCAGGTTTCCCAGAACTCTCATAAATCGCGAGAAGTTAGTATATGTGCTTCACGTGCTATACCAGAAACAAAGGAGCAGCACATTCACAAGGACTCCATGAGTACGCAAACATGCACCGTTTCAAATGAGGATGTTATGACTTTGGTAAGGCCAACATCAACGACTACCAGTACCCAAACATCTAGATCTACTCGTGATTTTGCCACACAAAGTGACATTTCGAAAAAGGATGTACTAACAAGTACATCAACAAAAGTTCCACAACAAAAGACAAATCTTCTCCTCGCGGCATGCAGCATAATAATTCCACTCGGACCGACGCCACAAGTCCGGTAAGTTCTAGCTACAGACATTCCCCTGAAATTTCGACCGTGACTGAGCATGTTCTTCAATATTTTCCTTGCGGGGGAGTTGAGGACTATAATGTTGAAGTTACCCCAGTGTTTGATGTACGAGAACTTGACAAGCCTTTACAAGTACTATATCGATCGAATGACAATACTAGGATTGTACTCTGTCAGCTTCGAAATGGAAATACAAAATACATCTACTGTCGTACGTTGCCACTCAGAATCTGCAATAAATTACCCGGATAGTTTACGCATGCCCACAAACTCTATCTTAAAGTGCTGATTCGGGACGAACCGAGATTGGAGCGGCAGAGATATATCACCGAAGCATGTTCAGAGCATGAATGACTGATACAAAAGACTAATTTACTGTTGTTAAATTGACATTCTACTCTATTCGCTTTGAGTCCAATTTAATTTCAATTGTTTTAAACTTGGTATATTTCTTTATTCGTTGTGTGACAGCAAGTCTCTCTCGTAGCAATAACTGTTAACAAGTTGTCTTTATTCATTGCTTCCCTCCATTGTTTATTTGAGGTCTATTCAGTAAGTTAATCAGGCATCTGATTAAGACGCGGTGAAAGCTTACTTTAATCTTAAAATCCTGTAAACCTGTTGTGACATGTCTCATTTATTATATTGTCTATATAGCCTTGATCACAAGTAAGAATTCAGTTATAGTTTGGATTTCCAAACGTTACTCTGCTTCATTTTATTGGGAAATCCCATGAGCTATTGCTGTAAAATTGTTCGGATATCCAACAAGTCCGATTGTTAAATGTTGATTACTGTTTGCTATTTGGAATACCAGATTCGCTATTAAATTGTTATCATCTTTAATTTGTCTCCAAGTCATCAGTTGAACACCATTGTTTCACAGCAGATATCGACGGTCGTTCCCCACGGTTATATATTCATCAAGTCGAAGGATATCGAGAAATATATTTTAGATAATTTGCGATAATTCACAGGCTAACATATAATAAAAGTAAATTTTATTCATTCACTGTTTAGTGTTACAGAATTGAACACGGCTACGATCACAAAAGTGACAATAAATCTGCAGCTCATAAAATCCATCCTAGAAGGAACACATACTTGAAATTTGTACATAATGTCTTTGATACACATAAAATGTTACCTGAAAATTTCAAGTGAATTGAACAACTGCTTCCAGGTGAAATGACCCTGTCACAAAGTGCATGAAAACCATTTCTTTTAAATGACGTAAGACACTGCCAACATTAATACTTAAATCATTCCAAATGCTATTTATTTTCAAAGTGTTCATAAAAGTGTGCAAAACTGTAACAAAAATCAGCTCTGTACACTTTTATTTCCTCAACTTTTTATAACTCTAAATATGGTTCAGAAAAATTATGTAACCATGTTTATAACTATTCAGCCATCCATCCAGCATAAAGCAAAACTAAAGGAAAGATTAAAATCAGCATGCCAAATTTCAGAACTTTGACCAAGTTAATAAGCTCCAAACATCAGAAAAATGCCTGTGATTGAAAAAATACTTACTTAAAAGGTAATTTCCATGAGTACTAAATAAATTCTTAACAGAAAAGTTTTGGGAGTGGGCAGCTAAACTTTTGGGATATGTCATGTCAGGGAGTATTTTTCAAGGAAAACAAATATGAGCCAATTCTGAGGTAGTGTGGTGGAAAGATTTTCTCAATTTGGTTCGAATGACATGGAATGATCCTAATTTTATTTTAAATTCTCAACTGGCAGGGTTTTGGCCTTCCAAAATTGAACTCTCAAAAGTTGAATCCCTCCTGCCCCTGTATTTTGTCGTTTCAGCAAATTCGATCCATAGAGGAATTTTCACCCAAAACAATACGCTAGTTTCTGCTAAAGAGAACAAGAAGCCCGAAGAATGATCATGCAAATGAATCTCATGCAAGGTTAACGAAGTTGGTCATTGTTCAAATTCGGGTCAGAGAAATCGTAAGTGAAAATAATTTTCAGCCTTGGAACCACACCGTTAAAGTAAAGGGGCCTCTGGTTAAAACAGATTGTGCACACACCTTGCAACGAATGGACAGATGTGTAATACGTATAAGTAGACAGATGCGTGAAGCAGGAGACAAACCAAATAGGTGTATCAAGCAATCAGGCATAGAAATGTACCCAGCGACAGTTAAATAGCATTCCTTCTTGCTATAGTCCAAGCATATATTTATCAAACGTTGAAGGTCATATTGATCGGAGCTTAGGGTGTTACATTGTCAGCACATGTAGGAGAGGTTATGTTAATGGAACCAATGGTGGTGGTTCGAGCATATGAGTTTTCCTGACGGTCAAGTACGCCGTTCACATACATACACGTTATAAAGTTATGCGCTTAAGACACCTCCTTGTAAACTCCTCGATCATTAATGTATGTTCGCGAGAGCTGACCACGCCATTTGACTGCAGTTGTGGGTGCATCACAGAGCCGGTATAGCATCTGCCAGCTATATTCATCAAGACCACAGACGTAGAGTTGTTTCATCAGTAGACTACCATAACATCAAAGGCGGATTTGGCATCAAGGTATTATAACCGTGGGGAACGACCGTCGATATCTGCTGTGAAACAATGATGTTCAACTGATGATTCGGAGACAACTTAAAGATGATAACAATTTAATAGCGAATCTGGTATTCCAAATATCTAACAGCAATCAATATTTAATAACCGGACTTGTTGGATATCCGAACAATTTTACAGCAATAGCTCATGGGATTTCCCAATAAAATGAAGCAGAGTAGGGTTTGGAAATCCAAACTATAACTGAATTCTTACTTGTGATCAAGGCTATATATACAATATAATACATGCGTCATGTCATAACAAGTTTACTTGATATAAAGATTAAAGTAAGCTTTCACTGGGTCTTAATTATATGCCTTATTAACTCGGTGAATAGAGCTTAAACAATGGAGGAAAACAATGAACAGAGGCAACTTGTTAACAACTTCTATAAGAGAGGCTTGCTGTCACACGACGAATGAAGAAATATGCCAAGTTTGAAACAATTGAAATTAAATTGGACAAAATGCGAACAGTAGATTTTGAATGCAATATAATAACAGTAAATTTGTGTTTTTGATTCGAAAGTTTATCATGGTCTGTACACGCTCCGGTGATAGTATGCACAGCACGTTGGTCGTGTGGAGATCCTAGTTATTTCTAAGATATTCCTCGAAAAGTAAGGCACAGTTCATTAGCGACGAGAATCGGGTGAAATCTTGTTGCTGGGGGTTCTGATTTGCGATTATGAGGTTATTGACCCTTCCTTTGCGAACAGTCTCGACAGCGTAAAACTGGGGTGATAGTAATACCTCTACAGTTTGTTGAGTAACGAGGGTCTCCTCTCTTTTTGTATATTGGATCCAGAGTTTCAAGCTTGAGACGCTCTGGCAACGACACATATTTAAACAGTTGGTTCAAACTTGAACAGAGAAAAGAGATAACTTCTCCACCATAGTAAAGATGTCCGGCTACAATGTTATACGGATCGAGCCTCTTCCCTCTATTTAAAGACTTCATGTCAGTTTTTATCTCTTTATTGGTTACATATCTAAAGGCTGACATTTTTCAGTGAAATATAGATAACGAATAATACCAAAAGCTCCTAGCAACATGGTTGATGTATGCCATATACGAATAATCTCCATTTGCTTTTGTTGTAAGGTTACTGATACCATCCTTCAAGCATATTCTCTCGTGAGTATATCGCGCCATCTACGTGAAGATCAATGATCATCAATCATTGTACAGTTATTCCGTCGCTGTTTTCGAATAAGATGATAAAGAGTTTCGAATCTGATCATCGAGCATTAATTATTTGCATACTATTCTCTGCTCGTTTCTTTGCATTGTCCACTCGGATGTCTCGCCTCAGAAGCTGTGTCGTTACTTTCTTGTCAATAGGAAGTGTGCTGTCCGGTTCGATTGTACTCCCGGATTTTTTCTATTGATAAAAAGTATCTTTTCTTTTCCCCAAGTGTGTTGGCTATACTTGGTGATAAGGGTTTGAATTTATTTCCTCGTTTCTTCCTTGGCCTTTTGGGGTTGCAACTTGTCAGTAATGCCTATTGGAGCGTTGTTGAAATGCTCTATGCGTGCACCAATAGTGGATCCATCCTGTGGATTAAGCAGAGCTAACTCTCTTCTTAACATCTCTCCATATTCCTCTTTATCTATTTTCGACCAGTTAATTCGTCTAGATGTTGCCGCTTGGTTGTCATTTTCAGATAGGTGAACTGTTCTCATAATAGGATAGTGATCAGATACATTATGCAGGATATCCTTAAGAATAGCCTTTGATCTTACGAGTGGATTGGACATCTCACTGAATATGAAAAAGTCTATGGCAGAGCAGCCATATCCTTAGAAATGTACATATACACCTGGAACTTAAATAAGCACCCCGTTTTTTTCTCAGTGGTGTTAATAGAAACTGTCATTACATTACTTTCATGCTATCTTTCAGATGGCCAAAGGTGATTGCTTGCGGAAAGAATGGTCTAATGACAAATGAAAGACAAAAAAAATGATGAAAATATTCAGTATTTTAATGGCGTTAATTACATATATCTATCACTAATGTTTTCGAATGAAAAATGTTCTCTCGACAAGTATGTTGCTGGAACGGTTCATGATGAAACAATGCCGGTAATTATTGACAAAAAATCTTCTGAACGCAATAGTAGTGTCTGACGTCAGTAGCGAGTGTATCCACCACGTGCCCGGATGACAGCATGAACCGTCCTCCTAATGCTATCAGTGAGCTTTCTGATACGGTCCAGAGGCAACTGCTGCAACCCCTCATGCATTGCAGCTTCCAAATCGGCCGATTTCTGTACAGGAGCATCCCTGGCTTGCACACAACGTCCAAGAGAGTTCCAGATGTGTTCTAAGGGATCCAAATAGGGGCTCATTGCAGGCCAAGGTAGTGTTGTAATAGCGTTGTTCTGAAAGAATGCTCTGTCACTAATGTTTTTTGATGGAAAAATGTTCTCTCGACAAGTATGGTGTTGGAGCGGTCCATAATGAAACAATGCTGGTAATTACTGACAGTCTGAACCCTCCTCCTAATGCTACCAGTGAGCCTTCTGATACGGTCTAGAGGAAACTGCTTGCTGCCGCTCCACATGCAAGGCAGCTTCAAAATCGGTCAAATTCTGTACAGGCGGATCCCTTGCTTGCACACGGCCTCCAAGAAAGTCCCAGATGTGTTCTAAGGAATTCAAATCGGGGCTCATTGCAGGCCAAAGTAGTGTTGTAATAGCGTTGTTCTGAAGGAACGCTCTCACAGCATGGGAACGATGTGGCCTTGCATTGTCGTCCATGAATACAGGGCGAGTAGCCAACGGGTAGTTGTCAAAACGAGGAACGACAATTGGATTGAGAATGTCTCGGATGTACTGCTGACCATTGAGATTACCACGTACAGTCACCATATCAAGTTTACAATTATGAGGGAGACATCCCCAGATCATTTCGGATCCTCCACCACAAGGAACAGTAGGGCTGATGTTCCCGAGCATGTAAGCAGTATTTCTATGCCTCCACACTCTCATGCGACCATCTGTGACGTGAAGCAGGGACCTACTCTCGTCTGACCAATGGACTCTCCTCCACGTCCTGAGATTCCAATGTTGTCGTGCCATACACCACTCCAAACGCCGTCTTTGATATTGATCAGACAGGGCTGGACGCTTAATGACGTTTCTAGCCCTCATACCCAGTGCTTTGAGACGGTTTTGGACAGTTCTGATGCACAAACGCCTGTTGAGGAGCCAAAGGCGTTTCAAAACCCCTCTTGAAGCAAATGGTTCAAGCATAACGAGGCGCGCTAGATTCCGATCTTCCTAAGGAGAGGTCTTTTGGAGTTGTCCAGGCTTTGGCCGGTCCTTAACATCGTTGGTTTGTTGATGTTTTCGGACAAGTCTGCTGATGACAGAATGACAATAGCCAAGTTGCCCCCCAACAGCTTTGAATGACATGCCAGTGGCATGCATGCCAACGATTTGCCAGTTAATTGCCTCTGGCAGTCTCCTCCTTGCCATGTCAACATTTATTGATAAAAGAAGTGACTAATTTTCTTTGCTTGTGGATGATAGTGTTTTTGTGACATTCGTGGGTAGCATGCTTCACGTAGACGAGGAGATGTGTTTTGGGGTACACCATCAACCAGAAACATCATGTTTCATTGCATGAAATGTGCTGCAAGACATAGCAATCATTAAAACATAATAATCAGTAACAGCAACTTCTCTGTCATGAAACATTTCAGGGGGTGCTTAAATAAGTTCCAGGTGTATAGGTGTTTTCCCAGTGATGTTACAGTCGGTTCGGGGATTGACATCAATCAGCTCTCCATTTGTGTGTCTTGTTAAATTGGCTTCATTTTTGTTTTCTCCGTTGTTTATTTCCTCGTTGAACTCGTCATCGAAAATAATTAAGTGGGTGTTCTTGTGGTCGGGAATGATGGGATCAATTCGAGAGACAGTCCATATACCCGTTAATGAAATCGCCTGCGTTTCTGCCAGGAAGGCAGGCATAGATTAGTAAAAGAGGCTTCGCTGTTAAATTAGCAGCTCTATACATTTGATTCTGTTTCCTCACATTCTTTAGTCATCGACCTGTGATTGAGTGACTTTTTTCACAATATTTACCACAACGGCCTCATGACATTTGAGCGAAATGATTGGATTACCCATATCATCTGCTTCCCCAGAGGAACAGTAGTCACCAGTTAGCTCTTCAAGTGAATTAAGTTGGCAGTCAGAAGGTCAGTGTTCTTGAATAAATATTATGTATGCAATTTTCTCAAGTTCAGGAAATATGTTGTTACAGGTCCTGATATTTTTGCAGTTAAAGGAGACTAAAGATATATCCTCATCGGAGACCTTTGCTGTTTGCTGAAGTAGATTTCGTGGACATTATCAGGTGACGCCCTTCATAGCTGTTGATAGGGCCAATCGCTTCTGCAATCGTTGTTGTATTCGAGATCGATGTTATCTCCGTTGTTGATTGTTCTAACTGCAAAAAATATTGATCAGTGTCGACATCACTGTTGCTATTTGTTTCATCCCATGTTGAGCGATGATTAGATATCGTCAATAGAGTAGTTCCTCGGTTTTGTTTCCTCTTGAAGTTCTTTTCTTTGATTCCAATTTGTATTCAAGCAGGAGGATAACAATGATATCTTTGAGAGTGATCATGTTAATAGTTGTATGTTTCCAAGTAGTGCCGCTGTTGGTACGCATCGCAATGTGGTGAATAATTCGGATATTATATGCGTTACGAGTAGTAGTCAAGATGTGGCTAATGTTGCGCATACGTGGGCTGAGTTAGGGTGACCGTTTCTTTATTCCTAATTCGATTCAGTTGGTCAGCCTCGTGCATTACACATCACTCAGGGCGTCGATAAATACCTCAGATGCGAGAATTTTGCTCAGACCTGAAAATCAGAATTTCTTCCCACTGGACCAAATCATTGTCGGCCCCGTTGGCTGTGCATCAGTGCAATTCTTCCTCATTATAAGGCACTACCGGAGTGTCCACAACGCTTCAAGTCTGGGGATTTTGCGTCTTTTCGATCCGAAAAATTCAAATTTTCGAACACAAGTAGTATATCTGGAATGACTCGGGTCTGATCTTGTGGACCAGCTGGTGGACCCCGGAGGTGACGTCATGTCACGTGGCTCAGTGACACCATGTTTGGTTGTCATGGCAACTCACGTAAGCGGTAATGTTGTGACGTGAGTACCACAGTGATACGTGGTCTCAGCGCGTATATGCTGAGCATGTTAGGGTGATGCGTGTTTCTGTCGTCAATTTGTGTACTGGAGGCCGTCATCTTAGTTTTTATGGTAGCACGTGGTTGCTATGTGACCCCGAACCCACTAATAGGACGGGGGGGGGGGGGGGGTGGGGGGGCGGGGGAGGGTTTGGATGGTGAGTTCCTTTGTTTAAGAGTGAATCTAATTAATAATTTAATAATAATTTTAAAGCCTAGAATCCACACATGGTTCTCAATGGCTGTACAATATCTGCATACATACATATACACGCATATACATACATTCTCTCACAGATACATTGATGCATGGATCACTGTTATCATTTATTGGTGCCCAACGCCACATCAGAAACCGGGGCTATATCGTGGCGATAAGTGACATAACCTAAAAGAAAAAAGGTATTGAATTAAAACAAAATAAAAAAAACAAAAAGCAAAACAAACTACAACTTTACTAAAACAAGTATGTGAGTGTAACTTGCCGAGTAACGAGGCAATCCTCACTGACTCACTCACACCCACGCACCTGGTAATGTCAGTTTATGACCAAAATTAAAAGACCACTGAAGGAAATGCCTTTCGAAAAGGTAGGTTTTATTACCAGACTTGAATGATTCAAGTGATTTACTATTTTTTATGTCGATTGGAAGAGAATTCCAAAGCCTTGGGCCAGCAACCGCAAAGGCCCTATCATCAGCACTAGTAAGTTTAGATACGGGCTCAACCGAGATACACTTAAAACACCAAAAGGACAATTTTAAATTGAATTCTTTGCTTAACGGGTAGCCAGTGTAACTCAGAGAGTACTGGTGTTATATGACAGAACTTTTGGGTTCTGGTTATGACCCGTGCAGCACAATTTTGGATGTGTTGTAGCTTTTCAAGAATAGATGTTTTAGAACCAGTCAGAAGAGAGTTGCAGAAGTCGATGCGACTGGTATCCAAATAAACCCGACATTCACACCAAATCATACGGATTCCGCCAGAATCCTCTTTTTCCAATAACAGGCGCGTTCTTTTGTATAAGAGTACTTTTCTCGTATGGATTTTCCCCAAATCCTTGCTTACTTCGTAGAATTACCGAAACAGACCCGACCAGTTTTACTAGTCCCGATTCCTATGTTATGGCTTCCCGGGCCTCCCTATAAAGTATTCTAACTTCCCTAGAAGTGTTTGGCTTTGTGTGGTGGTGTGCAATGTGTACATATCACACGTAGCACATCGGTACATGCTGAATGTGCCGATATGTGCTTGTGTGTTAGTGCACAATGTGCGCACAGCACATGCAGCACATGTGGGTATTTGGAGATACCTATGACATGGTGATGTACTATTTGAGGATACCTGTTGAGGATACCCTTTGGGGAATATCTGTCTGAAGATATTTATGGTTTCTTGTTCCCGTTTGACTCGGCATTATAGGCCACCCTAACACCTTCATAGGTCTTAAACCACCATTGCCAACTTGTCCATAGTCACCATCTGTCGCGTGATCCAACACTATTGTATTCACCCAATACTATAATCTTCTATCACCCTTGCAGTCTTGTGCCATTACTGCCTTGTACTACTACTAGTGGCTACCACTATTCTGTCCTACGCTAGAGTCTCTCACCATTACTGACTTGTAGCACCACTACAAGCTTAGTTGCTACCCCGATTCTGCCTCGACATCTACCCTTGTACAAACATTTAATAGGCTCAGTCAGATCACCCGATTCATCTAAGCTTGAACGGTCTATACAATACTTAGACCTTGTGCAAACTAGGGTACCTTACATATAAACACTGTATGGTGATCGTACAGAGATGGGCTGATGTGTTAGTGCATATTGTGTCACAATGTGTACACATTGCATGTAGAACATGGGCACGTGCTGGATGTGCAAGTACGTGCATGTGTGCGCACAGCACATGCAGCACATGGGCACGTACGGTGAAAAGGGGATTCTAGAAGTACAGTCGGATACTATCGAAGGAGTCCACGCAATGTGGGGCAGGGAGTTGATGGAATGACAGTGGCGGCGCCAGGATTTCATTTTAGAGGGGTGGGGGGCTATCGTAGGATATCTAGTTGAAGATAGTTACGGCTCCTAGTACCTGTTGGCCTCGGCCTTCTAGGCCACCTCAAGACCTACACAGTTAGGCATAGCTGGGGTCAATACCCAGTGATCGTCTAGTGTTTGTTTGATAAAGGAGTTCGGAATTCAATACCCTTAAACAAATCAATATTCTCCTGACATTGCCTGACCTGTGGCAAGTGTTTACTTCCTACAGGTAGGTGGTTGTTACTTGAAAGAACAGGACAATTGTTAGTTGATTGACAACTAAATAGAAATCTTTAATAACCTCATCAACGCTTCTCTACATTACTTGGCAGTCTGTGTAGATTCGAAGTAACAATAACTCTTCTTTTAAGGACCGAGTACAGCACAATACATTAGAACTAAGAACTGGTCATCTAATTCACTGGCCACCAATTATCTCTGTAACTAATTACTTGATTAATCTATTAACCACTGCAGGCTGCATTTCATAACAATAGGTTTTAAACCATCACTGCTGACTTGAACATGGTCATCGCCATAATATGTCGAGTAATCCAACACTATTGTAGTCACCCGATACTATATATTCCGGCCGCCAAATGCCAACTTTCTGCCCAGCCTCAACGTCGGGACCAATTTTTTTTTCTCGGTGGTTTCTGATAAAGGGACATCTGATTCCGAAAACGTTTACTGGACGTCTGACAGCATTGAGCAATTTGAGATATTCGTCGCAGAAAAGGGGTACCCAATTTCAATTCGCAAAATTATCCAAGGTGCTGAAATTCTAATATATAACCGGAATTTACTAGAAAACATCTCGAAGTATATACTCATATAGACACAAATGACATTATTCAATGCATAAATAAGTGCATGTTCGCCAAATCTATTTTGTTTTGAAACATGCGTTTTATGAACAGCATTTGGCAGCAAAGCTCGCCTTATTCTTTTGTCATTTCATTTTTCTTTAGTCCGGTATTATTTTAATTTTTCTGTCGGTTTGTGTGCAGAATCTGCCATGTCCGATCATTGCTTTTTCTCACCGAAATACGACTGTGAAGTTGTTAGGGTAAGTGACCGTCTGATAAACGTGGCATCGAAGCGAATCGAGAACATAATCAGCAAATTGTATAATTATGGTCTGCACAAGGGGGGGGGGGGGGGGGGGGGAGGTTGGGGGACACTAAAAACTAAAAATTTGCAAGACGTGACGTCCTATTTTTTATTCAGCTCCTTTTTACACCCACCCACCCACTACGTGCAAATTTTCTACTACCGTTCTCAGACACCCACCCCCACTCTCCCATTAAAATCCAAAATAAACTTATAAACTTAGTAGGGACAGCTGTCTTTAGGTGGTTTTCATAATGTTCTTAAATTGGTACCACCAATTTAAACCTCTGTGGGCTGCTGTGGGCCCCAATCTACAAATGGCAAGCTTTCCATTATCAGGCTTGGCCAGAGCAGGCGTACATATACGGGAACAAATTTTCATTTGAATTGTTCCCAAAATATTGTCTGCACATTTTCTACATTTCGAACAAGACACCCACGTCCTACTAACGTGTGACATTTTCCCAGATTAAGCCCAATATTCTCACATATAAAGCCTCCTGATGTTGTATTTATGTTAAGAGTGTGATGTACAACATCATCTTTAAGGTTTGAAAAACAAATGATGGTATATATTAGCTGCTATATTGATATATTTTTAAAAAATTCAAAAAATTGCACAAGTTGGAAATACACATTTTTGGCGCACTCAAGAGACCCACCCACCCCCACGTCACGTCTTGCAAATTTTTGGTGCCCCTCCCCCCCCCCCCCCCTTCCGGTCTGCATGTAGATTTACAATTACAGCTAGATTTGGATGCCAATTTAGTCTTGAGAAGTCACAAATATTGTGTGGAGAAATATGTTTATCCGAAAAGTGCCAGACAAGGTACATCAAGCAGAGATATTCCTACCGAGGCGGATGCACCACCCGAGAACAGACCTAGGCGATGCCAGGCACAAATTGTGTTTGATTTCAAACGAACTGTCTATTAGGGGGTTGCAATTGTGATGTCACAAAAGACCCTAAAAAGTCGACAAGGTGGATAGAGGCTTATATTTTGCAGCAAGTAGTTCATCGCAAAGGGATGAGATACTCCGAGTTTGCGAGCAGAAAAATTAAATGGGGGAAGAGGTTAGGTTAAGAGTTCTAGGTGCTATGAGTGATTTGTATGCAGTAGACGCTAGTTATCGCTTGTTCTTAGAGCTACATTTATGAGTCCAAGATCTGTAGCGTCCGCGACAAAGCAGTTCATTGACACTACCTCAACAGACAACTCCCAATGTCGAAGCTTTGAAATCGGTGGTTGCTTTCATGAGATATGAGCAATCCCTTACAGGGATTTCGGTCGACTTGTTCAAAATGTATGGTGAGTGTCGGGGTATTTGTATTTCCCGTCAAGTTTTTTTTCCTCAGAAGTACGGCAATGACATTTTAATCCTTTCCTCGCCAGGGATACCCACGATTTTACCGGAGAGATCGAGAGATGGATCGGCTCTACGTATTACGCAGGATCTAGATGATTGTGATGCCGAAAGTGCAATGAAAGTTTTGAAGAAAAGTATGTGCGCAACACTTATGAACTCGAGCTCAACTTTGACAAAATATCAGAGTTTTCAAGCGGTATGTTGTTGGCTTTTCTGGGTAGCTTGCCAAAATTAGACCACACCCTACTCATGATGCTGATTAACAACATTGTAACATTACTGGTACGTGGGATACCAACAAGAATGCAAATTGGTCTTGCTGCTATGACGAGGGATTCTAAAGACCTCATAAAAACGATGCATGACTTCAGAGTAACATTGTTCTATAATGAACTATTGTGTTTCAAGAAATCGGCAGCAAAAACGGCAGCTCTCAATGTTGACTTCACACCAATATCTAGTTCTGACGGTGGGCTAATACAGGTAGTGGTAGATAATTTCGATGCTGACATTGTATCTCAGAATGGAAAACTTAGTACCCATTCTCTGGCTGCTTTGTTAACTCAAGCAAATAACACTGCCCATTTACGACACAGTCGCCTCCAGCGACTTAAAAAGGTCTGAAATGTCAGAGACTATTGACTATCAGTTGGATGTTATTCGTTATCACGGACCGAAACGCCCAGACATGTCTATTTCTCGTGCAAAAAGATGAACCCCGTCTCTCCAAATTCTTTGTCACATTCTGCTCTTGCAGCACCATACTGGGGTGTTGAAATCATCATGTGAACGACCAACCGATTAGGACTATTTGGCCCAGGAAGGGACTGATTGGTATTAGAATTAAAGTATAAAATATTGGCTCTTTTATATCCATAGCTTTCGGACAAAGGCCTTCATAGGTGGAAATGAATACAAAATATTGATTACAAGCGTTCAATGTAACTCACATTGAAAGCACGTAATCGATATTTTGTATTCATTTCCACCGATGAAGACCTTTGGCCGAAAGCTATGGATATAAAAGAGCCAATATTTTATACTTTAATTCTGAACAAACAACGTTAGCAGATACATCAGCTATGAATAGCACCGATGAACAGAATCATCAAGCACCCAAAACATCCCTTAAAATGTATATAGGCTTGGGTACAACCTGTGGTATGCGTCCGGAATGTTGTATTAGCCGTAGTCAAACGTTGCATTTCGCGAAATGACGATGTTACCTTAAACGTGGATATTTCAAATTGCTCAAGGCTGCCAGGCGTCCAATATACTTTTTCGTAGTCAGATGTTACTCTTACTCATTCCATCGAGAAAAAAAAAACACTTCGGACGTCACTTTGAGGTTCAGTGTCCTGGCGGCCGGACTAATAGTCATCTACCGCCCTTACAGCTCTGTACTACTACTTTTGACTTGTAGCATTACTTCATACTTTCTAACTATGTTTTACCTCGTCTTGACTCTGTGCTCAGTCATGTTTTAACCTGCGCAAACAGGGTGCTCCATTCATCTAAGCCCGTATTGGTCTTTACATTCCCTCCACTTAGTGATACCTCACATATAAGAAACAGTCTGTTGTTAGTATCTATATATGCTTGTGTGCTTGTGCACAATGTGTATACACCACATGGAGCACATAGGCACATTCCAGATGTGCCTATATGTGCTTATGTGAAAGGGCACAATGTGCGCACAACACATGCAGCTCACAGGCATATTCGATGCAAAGGGATGCTATAGACATAGACGGACTAAAGGGAGCATTCCAGGGAGCGTGGGACAGGTGGTTTGGTGGGATGTGCTGATGTGCTAGTGCACAATGTGTGCACATCGCATGTTGCACATAGACACATGCTAGATGTGCTGATATGTGCTAATGCACGTTGTTTCTTTTATGTAAAGTATCCCAACGTGCACTAGATCAAGGGAATGTAAAGACCAATACGGGCATAGATGAATGGATCAATCTGGTTGCGCCTGTTAAAAACCTGACCAAGAGCAGAGCCGAATCAGGGTCGAGCATAGCCAACAAGTATGAAGTTGTGCTACAAGTAATCAAGTATTGGTACAAAGCTGTAAGGGTAGTAGAAGACTTTAGTATTGGATGAATTGGGTGACTGCAATAGTGTTGAGTCACAGGACAGATGGTGGTAGTTTAAGACCTATGAAGGACTTGGATGGCCTAGAAGGCCGGGGGAAACAGACACTAGGAGCTATAACTATCTTCAAATAGATATCCTCATATAAGTAGCATGCAAAAGGTACCTTCAAAGGGTATCCTCAAACGATACATTACCATGTCAGGACTCAGAAGTATCCTCAAATAGTCGTATGTGCCTAGGTGCAGTATGTCTTGTGCGCACATTGTGCACTAGCACACAAGCACATATCACCACATCCAAGATGTACCTATGTGCTGCATGTGTTGTACGCACTTTGTGGAATAGCACACAAGCACATTGGCGCACCAAGCACTTGCTCATGTGCCGCATGCACATTGGACACTAGCACACAAGCCCAATCCATCAACTACCTGCCACACATTCCGTGGAATCATTTTCTAATATCCGACTGTACTTCCAGAATTCCTTTGTCTTCGTATGTGCCTATGTGTTACATGTGTTGTGCGCACATTGTGTCTAAGCACACATGCACATATTAGCACATCCAGCATGAGTCCAAGCGTTGCATGCAATGTGTACACATTGTGCCACAATGTGTACCAACACATAAGCACATCTCTGTACGATCAACATACAGTTTCTTATATGTAAGGTACCCTAGTTTGCACTAGGTCTGGGCATTATATAGACCGATACTGGCTTAAATGAATCGGGTGATCTGACTGAGCCTATTAAAGATTTGTCCAAGGGCAGATGTAAAGACAGTGAGACGTGGGTAGCTACTAAGCTTGCAGTAGTACTACAAGTCAGTAATGGTGAGACATTCTAGCGCATGGCAGAATAGTGGTAGCCAATAGTAATGGCACGAGGCATTAATGGCACAAGACTTCAAGGGTGATAGAAGACTATAGTATTGGGTGAATACAATAGTGTTGGATCACAGGGCAGATGGTGGTGACTATGGACAAGTTGGCAATGGTGGTCTACTATCAAGGTCGTGGAGTGGCCTAGAAGGCCGGGGCAAACGGGTAGTAGGTGCCATAACTATCTTCATATAGATTTCCTCCAAAAGGTATCCTCAAAAGGTATCATCAAAGGTATCCTCAAATACTCATCACCATGTCATATGTATCCCAAAATACCCGCATGTGCCTATGTGCTGCTTGTGCTTGTTTTTTCGCACATTGTGCACTGACAGACAAGCACATATCAGCACAATCCGTACCAAATAAAGTGATTTCGGGTGTTTTTGTGATTTGGGGTGAATGTCGGGTCTATTTTGTGTAATTAGATTTACTCTTATACAAAGGCACATACTCTCCAAACATACCCCCCCCCCCTCACCCCCCCCCCCCCCCCCCCATTAGAGGGTTTTGGGTCACATAGCAACCACATGGCACCATAGAAACTAAGATGGCGGCCTCCAAAACTGGACGATGGAATCACTTATCCCCGTAAAACGCGCTGTGCATTATGATAATGACGTTACAACATAGCCGCTCACGCGGGTGACCATGACAACGAAACATAGCGCCACTGGGTCTCATGACATGACGTCACTTCCCGGGTCCACAAGATCAGGCCCGAGTCATCCCTGATATACTACTCACACAGAACTAAACCATGCTCGCCCTCGTGGGTTGGATAACATATGAAATTACTTCGTTATCACACATAACTGAGGGCATCGACAAAATCCCTGATGCAAGGATTTGGTGGCTGGCTGTCCGGGCCCGAAAACTGCACACTACTCGGGGCATCGATAAAACCTCGCATCAGAATGGCACTTGAGAATACAATTTATCGGGCTATCCCATTTCCATGCACTGTATTTCTTATTGTTATGTTTGTGTTTGTAATCTGTACACGATAATAAATATTTTCATTCCCATACCCTCAGATGTGAGGATTTTGCCTCTTTTCACGCACAAGAATCAAATATTTCTCTCACAGTGCTTAATCATGGTCTGCCCTGCAGTGGCGTCATGCCAACAGTGGGCGGAGGGGGGGAGGGGGAATGGGCCCCCCCCCCCCCCAAAAAAAAAATATTTTCGGTGAAGGCCTGGGAAATGCCATTTCCGGCAATCTGGGAGGCATATTTTGCCAAACTTTTGGGACACGCTACGCGCCAACCGGTGGTGGCGCTCGGCTTAGATGGTGTTACTGATCCGCCTCCCCCAGATTTTTCTTTCTCTAGCATGACGCCCCTGCTGCCACCCGTTGCTCGTCCAGCAGTGCAATTCTTTCGGGGCACACTTTTTGCCGGTAAAAAGGACTGTATCCGGTAAAAAGAACGGTAAGTGTATAAAAACTACGTTTTAAAGTACTAAATGTACTTCTGAATGTGTGAAAAGTGACAATTTAATGAAGCGTACGCAATAATAAATATATATATAACGAAGATTAAGTATTGTTTAAAATCGTTGATTTTTTTATCTAACAAGTTTAGAAATATAAAATGCAAAATTAAAAATTATCCACCGTATAAACTACTTATAACAATGTAGGTGTGAATTTTTTTTTTAAAAGAGGGATATTACTGGTTCTCATGTGAAAAATAAACTAATAGGCTTTACTGAGCTTGGAGTAAATGCTGACCATTTGAACCTGAGCATTTTTTAATCCAACTCAATATTTAGTGATTATTTTGTTGCTTTTAAATAATGACTAAATTTGTTGTTGCGAGAACATATTCTGTTCCTGTATTTTACGCTGTAGACATTAATAAAAAAAAATGAAGAACATTTGACGCAACGTTACTAAAATTCCGAATGGCTAAAAAAAATTCAGTGGTTATGTGTTGAAAGTTAGCCATTTGGAAGAGTGAAAACGAGTATTAAAATTCCTCGGTGAACAGATTATTGGGATTTGGACACACTATTAAAAAGGAACTACTTAAGGCACATCACGATAAACCGCAATATTGTTCTGAAACACCATGCTATGATGTTGTGAGACATTGATAGCGTACTTTACCAAGATGTACGATGACACTTTTTTACATGTGAAAAAATACATTAACAACAAATTCCAACATAACATGGTTGACTGAATATTTTAACTATCTGAATGACAAACAAGGTATGGACACTTTCTTAAAAAGAATTTGTGAACAGCTCATCGGCATTGGGCCTATATCTGCCCCGAAGTTCAAACATCTAGTAGTAAAACCCAGGATAATTCAATTAACGGGGATTTGACCACTTTCGTGTATTCTGAAGATAAACTGAGTACCGTATTTATTTTACTATCTATAAAACCAGATACAATAGAATAAATGTCTGTAATGGATGTACTAAGGCCAAATAAGTCTAAAAAGTATGGGGAATGTGGTGATTTGCACTGAAGGTATGGTACGTGGTTCTGTTTTTTGGAAGTTATATTCAATAACCTTTTTAATTTCTAATATAGGGGACGTGACAATAATTTAAAAAAAATCATTTGTTAGCCCGGCCACTTAGACCGCCCACGTAGACAACTGTTATAATTATTTTTATTTGGACCGAGCAAACTTGACATGGGACGACTGGACCGTCAAGTTGGGGCGAGCCGACTCGTCGACTGGGGCGAGCTGACTCCCATTTGGTACTAGTAGGTGGGACAAGAAGGTTTTGGGTCGAGTGGCCTATGAACCATTTGTCACCCCCACCCCCTCCATCACCACCACCGAACAAGCCACCTTAGGGACACCCCTGGGTCAGTTGCCCTGTCCGCCGTTGATGGCCTTTTCGGCGTCAGTTTATTGCGTCCTTTTTTTAGTTTCGCTACTTCCTATCTTCCGCTCAGTTGGGCAGCTTTGATAATTAACAGCTCTGCCTCTCCTGTCTCTCGTGGCGTTCTTGTCCACTTTTATTTATGAATATATTATAATGAATGTCGGCCCACAAGGACCTTGGCTCTTCGGACCTTGACATATTCGGATCATGGCTTTTTCGGACCTCCGGCTCATTCGGACCTTGTCTTTTTCTGACCTCCGGCTTTTTCGCCCCCTCAATTACATATTGTTAATTATGATAAGAATTTAGGAAATTTCAACTATTTTATTATATTTTATCCCAAACAGTCATACATAGAATAAAATCTAGGTTTTACAATATTCGATTATGAAAAACTAACAATAACAAAAACATAAAATACCGTGGCGGATCACACACGGCAAGTACAACTGACATACTAACATGCATCTAGTATACAGATGCTTGAGGCATTAACAAACGAATGGAAATACCTGTTATTATATTACTATAATATATTATAAACAGTATTTACACTGGAGCATATAGCTTCGCGGCTTCCTTAAGTAGTCTGCTAGTTGTTATGTCTTTGTCAGAATAATGATGCCACAGTTCCATTAATATTCCTGTCACCTCTCTTGTTTTCTTCTGCCGTTTGTGTTTTAATTTTCCCTCAGCGATCATTTTTACCTGTGTGGGTTTCTGGCTAGCTTCTTGATAAAGGAGGATGACTGATAAATAAAAAGACAGGTTCCCTTTTCTGGCACGTTGGTTCAGTCGATTATGCAAACCTTCAAAGTAATTGTTCGTATGGATGCTGCGGTCAAATACTGACCATGTTGCTACTGACCAAGAAATGCTTTCTATCCATGTAGTCTCAACATACTCAAAATATTCTCGCAGGTCTCTTGCAATGTTAGACGTGGAAGTTAAATCAAATCCTCAACCACTCTCAGGGCTTTCTCTCTTATTCTACCAAAAGCCGTGGCTATATATTCCAAAGATAACTGTTAAGGATAAAATGGTTGAAAATTCGTAAATTCTTGTCATAATTATCAATATATAACTGATGAGACGAAAAAAACGGAGATCCGAAAAACCAAGGTCCGAATAAGCCGGAGGTCCGAAAAAGCCAGGGTCCGAAAGAGCCAAGGTCCGGAAGAGCCAAGGTCCCGAATAAGCCGGATACCAATATAATATACCTCTGTGTTTAAACATAAGTTTCGTTTGTGAATGAATAAAATATACCTCTATGTTCTATATTTATGGCTGTTGGTGAGTCATCAACTTGTACCTGTCTAAAAACCGAAATTGACGTAAAAAACGTCGAAAATGGGGGTAATACTTTTTGCCGGTAAAAAGGACGGTATCCGGTTAAAAGGACGGTAAGTGTATAAAAGCTACGTCTTAAAGTACTAAATGTACCTCTGAATGTGTGAAAAGTGATTTTTTAAGGAAATTTACGCAATAATAAATATGTAGAAGGAAGATTAAGTATTGTTTGTTTTATTGTAGACTATTTTCAAGACAAAATAGATAATTTCGCTATCGACACTGATCGACACGCCATTTTGTGCAAGGAAAACAACGAATTCGCTGAGGTACACGACGGGGTGAATATTATCATACTTGCTCGATGGAAGTGTAACTAATTCGTGTGCGTAACATTTAGATGTTTCTGTTCACTACGAGGGGATTTAACAGAAAGGTTTTGGGTGAGAAACCATTTATAATTTGAAAATAGTCTACAATAAAACAAACAATACTTAATCTTCCTTATATATATTTATTATTGCGTTCACTTCATTAAATTGTCACTTTTCACACATTCAGCTGTACATTCAGTATTTTAAAACATAGCTTTATATACTTACCGTCCTTTTTACCGGCAAAAAGGTGTGTCCCCCCCCCCCCGCCCACCACCATTTCGAAAATCTGAAATGGATTTTTTTTATCTAGTAGGGGCATAGCCAGGATTATATAATGGGGATGGGGTAGCCATTTTTTTTGGGGGGGGGGGGGCAATCATGATATCTTGAAGGTCGTCGTGGGGTTTGCCCCCCCCCCCCCCCCCCCCCCCCCCCGAAAAAAAAAATGCAAACTGTCACATACTGTTTTTAATCCCTGTCTTTCTTCAGGATGCACCAGGATCGATCTCCCCCAAAGTCTAGCAACTCAACCTGCTTCCAGGTGGTGGGGCGGGGTGGGTGGGGCTCCCAAATGCAAACTGTCACTTATTGTTTTTAACCCTCACCCAGGCTTTCGATTGGGGACCCTCGCTCTGCCACTGAGGCCACCGTTGAATTTGTATTTAGAGAATGGCATAGTTTGGTGGTCAGTGTCATTCAGTGTTAATCTGAACCGGAGATTGGGGAGGCCCCACAGCGACCACATCAAAAAGGGCCCATATAAAGTTAAATAAACAGTGTAAATCAGCATTTGAATTGCTGGTTTTGATGAATCCACCCCGCCCCAACCCTTTCCCTAATAAACATGTGAAAGGTTGAGCTGCTAGAAAATATCGTATGATCTTTTTTCAGCTTGGGATATCTTCCAATCTCCTACTCAGTCGCCAAAGCAGTTAGACTCTAACAAACGACCAAGTATTGATTCCGACATGTCTCAAAAAGCATTGGCTAATGCAGGTGTTCGAGATGGTAATGTAAAACACATTCCAGAAATGGGCTGTTTTGTGGTAGAAGGAACTAAAGGAGATAAATATGCCGTTGAATTATTTCAGAAGGAGAAGTGTCAGTGAAAAGTGATACTGCAGGCATTATTGAGGCAAGTGGCCCTTGGGTGAGTGTAGGTGTAGGAGGAGGTGTTCCCCTTCCTCAGTTGGGGGTTGGCGGCCAGTTTCTCTCTGGAATTAGCTTGAATAAGCTATGTTACACCTGCGTGTCTATAGCCATCAGACGCGTTATCAATCTGATGAGACGGTAGTGCAAACTTGGACCTAATGTCCGCAACGCGCTCGTTCCAGTGGGGGGGGGGGGGGGGGGGGGGGGGGGTAGGGGGTCATAAGCTATGTTTTGGAAGCAGAAAATTAAAATATATAAATAATTGAATGACGATTTTCGTATATAGCGCTGGCCGGTTTTGGCCGTTACAACTGGGTTGGTCATTAGTTGTTTACAACGGTCAACGTTTTATAAGATTATTTTGTACAAAATTATGTTTTTGTCTGTTGTTTGTTATTTTGCTATTACTCGACACGATGATAAACTCTGTTCAATACATTATTTGTTTCTGGGGAGTTCTAGCCCTAGTTAGGCCGGGGAGCACAACGACCTTCCAAATATCATGATTCCACCCCCCCCCCCCCCCCCCCCCCCAATTACAGAATCCTCCCCAATTACAGAATCCTGGCTTCACCCCACTAGATATATAATCCACTTCCCATATTTTCGAAATTGTGGGGGGAGGGGGGGGGGGGGCAGATCGACATAACGCTGGCATGTTTCAATGGCTTGAACTATGGAATTGGGTGTATTCCCTCCCACGGTTGTGGGCCCTTTCCCGGATATTTTTTTCTTCAAATTCGGAAGCTCTGAGATCGATTCTGGTGCCTCCTGAGAGAACGTGGGGGTTAAAAACAGTAAGTTACTGTTTGCATTTGGAGCCCCTCAGCCCCCCCCCCCCTCCGGACCCACCACTGTGAGCTCACACATATGGATTGGTGGAGTGAACACAAGAGGCCCTAGTCTTAATAGGCTCATGTGGGTATCACTGACGTGGGATCTACAGGAATCTAGAATTAGTATCCACTGATGTAAGGTTGGTTTTAATATTTATTATCACCTCGGCATGTGTTTGGCGAAACGCTAACTGAAAATAAAATATGAACCCCCGTTTAAAAAAAAAGGCTTGAACACAACTTTTTGCCGGTAAAAAGGATGGCAAGCATATAAAAACAGTTTTAAAGTACTAAATGTACCTCTGAAAGTGTGAGGTGACAATTTAATGAAGCGGTGCGCAATATAAAACGAAGAGTAAGTATTGTTTGTTTTATTGTAGACTATTTTCAAATTATAAATGGTTTCTCTCACAAAAAACTTTCTGTTAAATCCCCTCGTAGTGAACAGAAACATCTAAAATTAGCTACACCTCCGTCGAGCAAGTATGATAATATTCACCCCGTCGTGCACCTCAGCGATTTCGTTGTTTTCCTTGTACAAAATGGCGTGTTGATCAGTGTCGATGGCGAAATGATCTATTTTGTCTTGAAAATAGTCTACATTGAAACAAACAATACTTAATCTTCCTTCTATATATTTATGAGTGCGTAAGCTTCCTTAAATAATCACTTTTCACACATTCAGAGGTACATTTAGTACTTTAAAATGTAGTTTTTATACACTTACCATCCCTTTTACCGGATACCGTCCTTTTTACCGGCAAAAAGTATTACCCGAAAATGGTAGTGAATCGAAAAAATTAAAAACTGCATTCTTGTTATTTTAGGAGCTCTACTACATACTAAAATTTCGTAAAATTCAAGTGTTGAGAATTTTCCAGGACGGTAACACATTTTTAGGCATGGTTTTATTGAAGATAGCATTGCCAAAATTTCAGATAGATGATCCTAAAAGTGGGACTAAAAATGAAAGACTAAGAAAAAACGTCATCGCTCGCATCGCAGATCAAAAGTAAAAAAGTTAGACATTGTTGATAATTTCAAAGGATCAAAAAAGAGGAATGTGACATTTCAAAGCTTTGTCTCTGATAACCATGATAATAAAATTAGAGTTTTCAATAAAAAACTATCCAAAATTGCCGCAAACATGAAGTAATACGTCCGAATGTAGAATTAATGACATATCTTCGGTATCTGAAGTCCTATTTTTCAATTTTCGGTATTCCAGGGTCAAATATTCGAAAATCGAATCGAGTCGGACATCATCATAATTATTATTCGTCAACCCGAACAAATAATAATTGTGAGGGTTGGCACCGCTGTCTCACTTACAAATCCAAATCAGATAACATACATTTCTTTATGAGGAGAGTGTTACGGCAGTTATTAACATTAAACTGGTATCTGAAAAACCCTACAAAGGTACCACAGAAAAAAATATTTTATTTTACACGACCAATTATTTGCACTCTGGGAAGAGTATATGGACACCAATATGTTAACCAGCACATTATTGAGAAAATTTAGTAAATTATATTCACCATCATAAATATTGTTACTGCACATATACTTGTATTCACATTAGTATTCACGTTCATTGTTGTTACTGTATTTAAATTCTGAATGAACCTACAAAACAAAAGATATGTCTTAAATTCTTTTTCAATTGCAGATTTTGTGATACGAAAAGTACCAAACACGGGTACTGAACTTACAAAAAATGGGTACAAACGTCCAATCTCGGGTACGAAACGTTCAGAAAAGTGGATACGAAACAACCAAAGATTTGGGTATGAAACGTCCAGAGTACGAAACGTCCAAATCCCACTTTTTAACTTTCATGTGAAAAAAAATATGATCTCATCATTTAATTTGTACATTTAAATATCTGTGTCAAGTTTAGCTCTTCTGACATCTTTTCTTTCCTCAAAACCGGGAGTCGACAAATAAGTGAGAAAAATTCGTGAAATTCCCATAAAAAAACACACCAATAGTCAATTGATTTTTTTAGGCCCCAAAATTCACCAAATCAACCCTCTTTTTCTGGAAAGTTCAGCAATGTTGCAAGATTTCAGTACAATGCGTCAAAGGTTTTTAAAACAACATTTTTTTCTCTCAAGACTGCTTAGTTTCAGAGATTGCATCATTTCCGAGAGCATTTTTTCAAGGCGAATAACTCTAATTCAAACATATAGAACTATCGTACCTTTTACCTTTGACCAGCAGTTTCATTGGTGAGAGGTACTATCTGGAATCCGCAAATTTTCTCTAATTTATCTCCCTTAGAATTTCAGAAATTTGTCATGATTTACGTGTGTGAAATTAAACTGGAGTATTGCCAGTGGTGATTATGACAGGTACATGTACGTGTAAAGTCATTTTGTATAGGTCGAAGGAAATAACATAAGAGGGAGAGTTAATTGACATATGCACACCTTTGGTGAGTTATTGAGAAAAAGGGACGATTTGTTATTTGAACGTTTTGTTTTTCTATTTCCGGTATTTTCTATTAACGTTCTATAATCTGTACACTGTTGTCACCCCCAGTATGTTAAGTTGTGTTTTAATTTAAGTCCTGTTAACACAAGGAATGTAAAAGAAGACTAAAGCAAGGAACACCTTAAGCTATGCGTAATTCCGGATGAAATTAGGAATGGTAAATGAAACTCATAAATAAATTTGATCTTTTTTCACAGCCACAGGACAGTTCAACTTCAAGTTCAGGTGAATCTGAATTTGAATACAGTTATACTGTGTAAACCGCGTGTTCGCGTATTTTAACACAGGGGGAGGTGTTGATGTTTATATGCGCATGGTGGAGTTGCCGCAAACTGCATCGATGACGGCCTGACTGCTGGGATTCCAATCTACAATAGTACGGGGGAAAAAGGAATTTTTTAATTCTGTTGTTCTGTAAACTGCCAGCTTGATGTTGTTATTGCTTCTTGTGCGTATTTGACCCATTTGGATGTACTGTGCCTTAGGAATCGCATCGCATCCAGATATGATATTGTGTAGTGTTTGGATGTGTTTGTTTTTACGGCGTTCCTGTAGTGTTGGCCAATTTAGGGCACTGAGCATTTCACCAATAAGTAAGGGAAATTTGTTTACTTTGAAGTTTGAAATTCCCACCTCGGCTATTCCATAAATTCAAATTAAATATTCCCAAATTATGCATCAAAAGGAAGGTTGTCATGTGTTGAACACAGAAAATATATGCAATTAACTTACAGAATTGACTGCCAGCACCAATGTAGTTCAGCGATCTGAACATACATGTAGTAGCTACCCCTCTATGTTCAGATTCCTCCCATTCAAATCTGTGGTAAAATTCTCCATCAAGTTTTTATGGGAAATCAAAACTCGAAAATAGAAATATATCAAGCTTTTGCTTTTATTACCAGCTGCATACGATAGTACAGGTATTTCCTTATATTTGGGCAGAGTTTATTGATCCAAACTATGTTTTATCCTTTATTTATCGAGATTTGAACATGAGTGAAGTACATGTATCAACAGAATTAAATATCGTCCATGTGTTTTGCACAACCCGGAGTCGCTGCTGAAACAAATATCGATGCAGATTGCAGAAACGGTAAGTCCTAATAAAAAGCCCCCACGCAATGATCATAATTGACCTCCTCTGCGCGAATGCGATCATATTCTGCTTCTGCATTGATATTTGATTTGAATGAGAGGAATCTGAACGTAGAGGGGTAGCCACTATGTTCAGATCGATGATCTAGCAACAGTGGTTCCTGGAAGTCCGCTATTGTATTCGACCCAAAATTTATAATAATTTCAGAACAACTCATGGCAAAATGTGCTGCTTCATATATCCAAGAACGAATCTAGGCATTCAAAACACTTTACGATGCAGTGACAGGAGTGCATATAGGGAAAAGAAAACACTGTGTGCTTTTTTCATTGTTCAAAATTAAAGATGGTTCCATGGCCTACAGAAATGCACATATATCACATGATACCAAAAATTTTCATCCAAAAACATTCACGTAATTTGAGGAAATTCAAACAGGTGTCATGATACCTTACAAGTAAAATGGCAACTGTGCAGCTTGCTCCATATAATAATCGTGTGCAGTATTAAGGTGATCTTTCTCATTACCATATTTAGATGGCATTGTATGTTGATGCTTTTTCAGCCCCGATGACCTTGACCAAAATGTAAACAGATAAAGAAAACAAAGCCAAAAGTTTTGGAATTTATCCCCACACAGCTCTGTCACTACGTTTTGAGGTATTTTGATTTCCTGGCTTTGTTCTTGGATATCTGAAGCACATTTGGCCATGAGTTATTCTCCTGAAAGATTATTCTATTAAATATTAATTATCAATTCTGGTACGAATACAGTAGCAGACTTCCAGGAACCACTGATGCCTGCTGTTAGTTCTGTGAGTTGATTACATATATATTTTGTGTCATGTACATTTTTATGTATAATTTGTGCATATTCAATTTGAATTTATGGAATATCAGAGCTAGGAATCTCTGCATAAACTAATTTTCTTCATTTTTATAGTACCTTAATTAATACTTAGCTGACACAATTGGAAAAGTGAATAATAATAATAAGACAAAGAGAACACCACCACCTACATGTAGTTGGGCCCTCCTAAACACCAACGTTAGGTGGAATTACCAGAATTACAGTACATGTACAAGCATATACAGATCTGTAATGAAACACAGAGAGATAGCCCCTCCCCCACCACTTCCACTCTCTGTCTTGAAATAACAGTGGTAGCTGAAAATAAAAATGTTATTTATCACCAGATTCAGAAACTAAATAACCAAAGGGAGTTGAGAAATGGAAGATTGGGTTGCAGCTACATGTATCATATGCTTCCCTCACGATACTATACCATCACACTTCAGTACGATGTGTACATGTAACGTGATGCACATGACCTGATTGACCTCTCATGGCAGGCATGTACATATACGACTATCAAATATTCTCTACAACATGTGTTCATTTCCATAGCTTACATTTAATATAAATGGCATTAAATGCACGCTTTAAAAAATATGTAACTCAATGCGATAATGAACATTTGTCATTCAGTAATTTCAAGTTTTTGATTTTATGGCCTACTTTCCAGTGCTCCCCCCCCCCCACACACACTCAGAAAATATGTTCTAACTATCAATCCCATTATATATTGTTTAATAGAGCTCTGTCAAATAAGATATAATGGATTAATCAAATAAATATTTACCAAAAATAGATGGAATTCAACAAATTTTGGTTAACTGAAAAATCCTTTTAATCACAAAATTATTACTGTCAAAGTTGCTATGCCGAAAAACAGGGTTTCACTGTACAGTACTAGCTGCCAAGAAGATGTTTTGCCTGGCATTATTTATATTTATTGTATCGAGATACATAGTGAAGAATAATGCATATCAAATCGTGATAAATCTAATACAATATACGTCATGAGAAACTATTATTTGAGTCTTGGTCGATTTTAACCACTTCTTATCTGTACCAGTCAATTTGCTCCAACTCAGAAGTTGATTTGCACTATCTGAAAGTTGATTTGCACCTGCTGAAAAGTTAATATGCACTATTTAAAAAGTCATTTTGTACCACTGAGCTAGATTTGCGCCACTCAAAAAATGAGAGTATACATGTTTGCCCTTAGAAGAATGAAATATTTTTTCAGAAATATTCCTGAAAAATTCTTGTGCAAAATTTTTAGCTCACCGAAGGGAGCTAAACTTATCACTTGCCGTCCATCGTCGTCGTCAGGCGTCGTGAACATTTTTCAAACGACTTCTTCTCTGAAACCACTAGGTTGATTTATTTGCTCCAAACTTGGTATGGATGTTCATTATCATATGTCAATTGAAGTTTGTTCAAATGAAATGGACATGCCCACTTGGGGCTCCATAGGGGGCATAACTCTGATAGCACCCTCTGTATATTAGAGAAATTACTAAAAATCTTCTTCTCCTGCACAAATGGGCAGAATCATTTGATATTTGGTACACAGCATTATGGGGTGGATCTGATTCAAGTTTGATCAAATCGGCTCCCTGGATTGATATTTGGGCTCACTATAGAAGCCCAAATTCGAACTCAGTGCATTTCAGGCAAATTTCTTAAAAAATCCTCTTCTCCAGATCCAGCAGGCAGAATCTTTTGATATTTGGTATGCAACATTGTGGGGTGGATCTGATTCAAGTTTGTTCAAATCGACCCCCTGGATTTACATTTGGGCTCAGTATAGAAGCCTGAATTCAAACTTAGTGCATTTCAGGCAAATGTCTTAAAAAATCTTCTTCTCTAGATCCAGCAGGCAGAATCTTTTGATATTTGGTATGCAACATTGTGGGGTGGATCTGATTCAAGTTTGTTCAAATCGGCCCCCTGGGTTGATATTTGGGCTCAGTACAGGAGCCCAAATTTGAACATAGTGCATTTCAGGCAATTTTTTTAAAGATCTTCTCAAAATCCAGCAGGCAGAATATATTGATATTGGGTATGCAACATGCTTAGGGGGGTGAGATTCAGATTTGTTCAAGCCAAGTCCCTGGGTTCATATTTGGGCTCACTGTGGTAGCCTGAATTATAACTTAATTCAAAATGAGGAATTTTCTTTAAAAATCTTTTTCTTCAGATCCAGCAGTCGGAATGTTTTGATATTTGGTATGCAGCATCCTTAGGGGGGTGAGATTCAAGTTTGTTCAAGCCATGTCCCTAGGTCCATATTTGGTCTCACTGTGGGAGCTTGAATTGTAACTTATTCTGAAATGAGGAATTTTCTTAAAAAATCTTCTTCTTCAGATCCAGATCGGCTCCCTTGGTTTATATTTGGACTCAGTATAGGAGCCCAAATTTGAACTTAGTGCATTTCAGGCAAATTTCTTTAAAAATCTTCTTCTTCAGATCCAGCAGTCGGAATGTTTTGATATATGGTATGCAGCATCCTTAGGGGAGTGAGATTCAAGTTTGTTCAAGCCATGTCCCTAGGTCCATATTTGGGCTCACTGTGGGAGCCCGAATGATAACTTAGTTCAAAATGAGGAATTTTCTTTAAAGATCTTTTTCTTCAGATCCAGCAGTCGGAATGTTTTGATATTTGGTATGCAGCATCCTTAGGGGGGTGAGATTCAAGTTTGTTCAAGCCATGTCCCTAGGTCCATTTTTGGTCTCACTGTGGGAGCTTGAATTGTAAGTTGGTTCGAAATGAGGAATTTTCTTAAAAAATCTTCTTCAGATCCAGCAGTCAGAATGTTTTGATATGTGGTGTGTAACATCCTTAGGGGTGGGGGGGAGGGGGTGAGATTAAAGTTGTTAAAGCCGAATTTTAACTTCGTCAATTTGAGGAATTTTTCTTTTATAAAAATCTTCTTCAGATTCAGCAGTTGGAATGTTTTGATATTTGGCATGCAGCATCCTTAGGGGGTGAGATTCAAGTTTGTTCAAGCCAAGTCCCTGGGTTCATATTTGGCTCACTGTGGGAGCCCTAATGATAACTTGGTTCAAAATGAGGAATTTTCTTTGAAAATCATCTTCTTCAGATCCAGCAGATAAATGCTTTTGATATTTTGTATGCAGCATCCTTAGGGGGGTACAGATTCAAGTTTGTTCAAGCCATGTCCCTAGTTCCATAAATGTGTCTCTCATGACTTCATTCCTTTGTAGTGTTGATGAACCATGTCTAACTGAATGTGAACCCAGATACTTCTTTGAACCACTTTGACCGGTGAGTGATTAAGGCTCCTTGGGGCCTCCTTTTTTAGCTCACCTGAGCGAAGCTCAAGGGGAGCTTAACTAATCACTTTCTGTCCGTCGTCCGTCGTCCGTCGTCCGGCGTCCGTCGTCCGTCGTCCGTCGTCGTCCGTCCGGCGTTAACTTTACATTATCGACTTCTCCTCCTAAACCACTAGCCCAATTTTATTCAAATGTTGGCTAAATGTTTATTACCTAATGCCAATTCAGATTTGTTCAAATGAAGTTGCCCCTCCTCCTGGGTGGTACCACACCCCCAAGGGGCACCAAAATCTTTGTAAATCTTCTTCTCATGAACCAGCAGTAGCAGAGACTTGATATTTGGTGTGCAGCTTCCTTTTGAGGTGTAGACTCAGATTTGTTCAAGAGAAGTTTGTGGGGCTATACTTGACGTTGTTATGAGAGGGGCAAAATTTTTTGCCCCGCCCAAAATTTCTATTTTCCAAACCGAGAGGCTGATTTGAACCAAATTTTATGTGAGGGCTTATTGGGTCATGAGTACTTGATTTATGCAAAAAAAAATTTTCCTGCAGCCCCGTGGGAACCGCAGGAGCTAAAAATAGAAAAAATTTAAAACGCCCATATCTCCAAATCTGCACGGCACTGAAAATTTTTATTTGGTGTGCAGCTTCCTTAGGACCAACAGAAAGGATTGGTAAAAAAAAATTGCCATCGGTTTTATCATAGGGTACAGTTTCGGGACTTTGAAAAAGTGCTGAGTCAGCACTTTTTAACACTGTAGGCAATGGGAAAAACATTAAAAAATCTTCTTCTCCAGATCCAGCAGGCAGAATCTTTTGATATTTGGTATGCAACATTGTAGGGTGGATCTGATTCAAGTTTGTTCAAATCGGCCCCCTGGGTTCATATTTGGGCTCAGTATAGGAGCCCGATTTCGAACTTAGTGCATTTCAGGCAAATTTCTTAAAAAATCTTCTTCTCCAGATCCAGCAGGCAGAATCTTTTGATATTTGGTATGCAACATTGTAGGGTGGATCTGATTCAAGTTTGTTCAAATCGGCTCCCTAGATTCATATTTGGGCTCACTATAGGAGCTTGAATTCGAATTTAGTGCATTTCAGGCAAATTTCTTCAAAAATCTTCTTCTCCAGATCCAGCAGGCAGAATCTTTTGATATTTGGTATGCAATGTTGCGGGGTAGATCTGATTCAAGTTTGTTCAAATCGGCCCCCTGGATACATATTTGGGCTTACTATAGAAGCCCGAATTCGAACTTAGTGCATTTCAGGCAAATTTCTTAAAAAATCTTCTTCTCCAGATCCAGCAGGCAGAATGTTTTCATATTTGGTATGCAACATTGTGGGGTGGATCTGATTCAAGATTGTTCAAATCGGCCCCCTGGGTTAATATTTGGGCTCAGTATAGGAGCCCGATTTCGAACTTAGTGCATTTCAGGCAAATTTCTTAAAAAAATCTTCTTCTCCAGATCCAGCAGGCAGAATCTTTTGATATTTGGTATGCAACATTGTAGGGTGGATCTGATTCAAGTTTGTTCAAATCGGCCCCCTGGGTTCATATTTGGGCTCAGTATAGGAGCCCGATTTCGAACTTAGTGCATTTAGGCAAATTTCTTAAAAATCTTCTTCTCCAGATCCAGAAGGCAGAATCTTTTGATATTTGGTATGCAACATTGTGGGGTGGATCTGATTCAAGTTTGTTCAAATCGGCTTCCTAGATTCATATTTGGGCTCACTATAGAAGCTCGAATTTGAACTTAGTGCATTTCATGCAAATTTCTTAAAAAATCTTCTTCTCCAGATCCAGCAGGCAGAATCTTTTCATATTTGGTAAGCAACATTGTGGGGTGGATCTGATTCAAGTTTGTTCAAATCGGCCCCCTGGGTTTATATTTGGGCTCAGTATAGGAGCCCAAATTTGAACTTAGTGCATTTCAAGCAAATTTATTAAAAAATCTTCTTCTCCAGATCCAGCAGGCAGAATCTTTTGATATTTGGTATGCAACATTGTGGGGTGGATCTGATTCAAGTTTGTTCAAATCGGCTTCCTAGATTCATATTTAGGCTCACTATAGAAGCTCGAATTCGAACTTAGTGCATTTCAGGCAAATTTCTTAAAAAATCATCTTCTCCAGATCCAGCAGGCAGAATCTTTTGATATTTGGTATGCAACATTGCGGGGTGGATCTGATTCAAGTTTGTTCAAATCGGCCCCCTGGATTCATATTTGGGCTCACTATAGAAGCTCGAATTCAAACTTAGTGCATTTCGGGCAAATTTCTTCAAAAATCTTCTTCTCCAGATCCAGCAGGCAGAATCTTTTGATATTTGGTATGCAACATTGCGGGGTGGATCTGATTCAAGTTTGTTCAAATCGGCCCCCTGGATTCATATTTGGGCTTAATATAGAAGCCCGAATTCGCACTTAGTGCATTTCAGGCAAATTTCTTCAAAAATCTTCTTCTCCAGATCCAGCAGGCAGAATCTTTTGATATTTGGTATGCAACATTGCGGGGTGGATCTGATTCAAGTTTGTTCAAATCGGCCCCCTGGATTCATATTTGGGCTTAATATAGAAGCCCGAATTCGCACTTAGTGCATTTCGGGCAAATTTATTAAAAAATCTTCTTCTCCAGATCCAGCAGGCAGAATCTTTTGATATTTGGTATGCAACATTGTGGGGTGGATCTGATTCAAGTTTGTTCAAATCGGCTTCCTAGTTTCATATTTGGGCTCACTATAGAAGCTCGAATTCGAACTTAGTGCATTTCAGGCAAATTTCTTAAAAAATCTTCTTCTCCAGATCCAGCTTCAGAATCTTTTGATATTTGGTAAGCAACATTGTGGGGTGGATCTGATTCAAGTTTGTTCAAATCGGCCCCCTGGGTTTATATTTGGGCTCCGTATAGGAGCCCAAATTTTAACTTAGTGCGTTTCAGGCATATTTCTTAAAAAATCTTCTTCTCCAGATCCAGCAGGCAGAATCTTTTGATATTTGGTATGCAACATTGTAGGGTGGATCTGATTGTGATTCATGAACGTATTTATTTGTAAAGTTGATAGAATCTTAGACAAAATTTGCAGAAAAGATCTACTATAGTAGGGGTGGTATCCAGGGTGAACCGTTTACCCAAATCTAGCAGTACTAATGCATTATTCACACAAATCTTCGTTCAAATTTTATGACCCCTCATTGGAACACACGCATTCAGCTCATTCCAACAAAGGTCATATGCCATGTTTTCGAGACAAAGGAATAAAAATTTTAGTTATTCATGAAATTTTTAGGCAACTGTTGTCTGTTATTCACATTGCTTCATGAAATTTCAGTACTTTTAGAAGTTACCTCAGTAATCAAGGGTTAATTCCCCTTAATTAAATGTTGCCTCTAAAAAACAACCACTTTGCATATCTTACCTTTTTACCAGCATAACTGCCAAAACTTGTCAGCATTCTTCGCAAAAATCGCTATTCAAATTTTAATTTTTGTCTCTTAAACATACATGTACTTATCGCTTGTAAATACCCCATTGGAATGAGCTTTTTGAGCTCATTCCAATGAGAGGTCGCACACCATGCTTTTTGAGTCAAAAAAGCAATTTTTTTTAGTTATTCCAGAATTTCGTACGTAAAACACAGCTTTATGACTTCACATTAAAATGAGCTCTCTAAGCTTGTTCCAATCAACATTCACGCACTATGTCTTTCACACAAAAAATAAAATTTTCCATTTCTTCAGGAATTTTGTTTGCAAGAACACTCTTACCCCCCCCCCCCCCCCCCCCCCCCCCCCCCCCCACAAACACACACACACAAACACACACAAACACAGACACACACACCTAAAAGTTCGTCAGCAAAAAAACAGTTACTTCAATTTTTAAATGCATTATAGGAACAACTTGCCTAATCAAATTTAAATACTTTTGCATCATTCTGTATCTAGAACAAACCATTTACCATATCTTTACGCAAAATTCTCCAGCATCATTCACAAAAAACACCATTATTTATATATTCACATTTCTGTCTCAAAAATATACCTGATCTTCCCATACCCCTATTGGAATAAGCTGTTTGAGCTTGTTCCAATGATGATAAAAAAAAATAAAATTTGTGAAAATTTTTGTTTTCTTGCATGCAAATATATACATGTAGCACATGGAAGATATCCACAGTTGGGGAGAGATGTCCAAGGCTATCTCTTCACATTCCTTGTTTGTGCTTCATGCTAAACCAGTTTGTCTGCAGAGATAAATTTGCTTTATTAAAAATCATTGGAGATTGGCCCACACACCAATGATTTTAAATAAAACTAATTTTAGGTAACAAATGTTGAACTTCAAACAAAATCTATCACTCAACCAGTTAATGTTGATGAGGCATGACATGGTGAAGGTGACCTAAAATACTTCTTAGAGTCACTTTGTCAGGTGAGCGATTAAGGCCACGTGGGGCCTCTTGTTATTTAAATTTTTAATCTCAAATTACCTTGAATGAAATATTTTAAACAAACACTATTTTTATTTAAGGACTGGAGGTGGGGAGAGTGGGCATTGCTTCAAAATCCTGATTTTCTGTAGGGGTATCTAGAAATCAGTTCTCACACATATCATAGTATATCTTCTCTATACTATATTTTAATGTGTGTGTGTGTGTGTGTGTGGTGTGTGTGTGTGGTGTGTGTGTGTGTGTGTGTGTGTGTGTGTCTGTCTCTCTCTCCCCCCCCCCCCCCCCCCCCCCCCCCCCCCCCCCCCCCCCCGCTATAGAAATGAATATGGGGCCACCCCAAGTGTTCAAAATGGGTCTACTGGGAGTACTTTTTTATGGTGGAGGTCATCGTCAGGTTTAAAAAGTGTGTGGGGTGGGGGTGTAGGGGGGCACCAAAAGTGATGACAAAATTTTTTTTTACCGATACAGGTCTTCGAAGGGTTCTACTAGGGGTAATATTTTACCAGGAATCTAATGGTGAGGTTTAAAAAAGTGCCAGGGTGGAGGTGTAGAGGATCACCAACTCAGCCCGAGCAATGCCGGGTAACCCTGCTAGTTGAATATAAAACTGGATGAATTGAATTCTTAGTAGTTCAGATAAATCAGACATCACAGTACTAGTAGCCACCAAGTTCCTTAAAAAATAACCCCTAGTTTTACCCATACACTTGCAGAATTTCAAGTACTGTACATTAGAGGGCTATGATTTATATATCCACACACTAGATCAACACAGAAAAAAGACGTATAACTATTCACGACACTGCAAAATGAGAGCAGAATTCACTTGTTATATTTTATCTTACAATTTATTTTGACTGATTGGCCAGCTCAGCTCTGTCACACATTTTGAAACTAAAACCTTTCCAAGGAGACTTGTGATGTGAAAATACTGGTAGCAGGATACATGACAAGTAACCGTTTCTGCAGTTTCTGCTCATACTGATGTGTGCCCACCCGCCATGTAGGTTGTTATTGTGTTTGATGACAGTTTGATCCTCAATAGCTGCAGCACAAATGGAAGTGGTGGCTACTATCTGCATATGACATTACACTCATATTTGCTTCCTAAAATCTTTATTCGTAATTTCCAGTCAAGTACTGATGATGATCCCACATGTTTAAACAGAAATTATAACTGACTATGATTCAGTGCCAATTTTGTCCACTCATCGTTACCTATGGAGGTTAACAGATAGAGTAGTGTGTCAGTGGAGCACAAGTATTTTCCAATTCAGTGAGGTTATCATCTCTTGTGCTTGAAAAATGCTTTCAGATGCATGAAATTGACATTCATCATCGTTCTTGTAATGTGCTCTGATTAGGGCACTTAGCCTACATGTACCACTCACAGAATTTTCAGTTGAGGCAATTGTGTAATGATGAGACCCCCCCCCACACACACACACACCCCACCCACATCATAAACCCATTGATATTGATGCAATCATTTCTCAGTGTATATCACATGGGTGTCGCATTATTTGAGATATGTATATGCCTTATGAGATCAAACTGCTTAAAACATGAAAAAAGACAAATATTAAAAAAAAAAAAATAGATAAGTATCATCACCAGATGACACAAAAATTTATGCCTGCCACCTACCCTGCTGCACCCCAGTCTACAAATCTGCAAAGAACAAGAACAATGCAGCAATGTTCTAATCATTGTTCAGTATACAAAATATAAAATCAATCAGATTAAAATTTTGAGACTAATTGTGGATACAGATCAACAATAGACTTGTTCAATAATGTAAGTGAAAGGGGAGAATAACTCTTGGGAAATATGGTGCAGCAAAATGATGTAACAATATGTACAAGTTCATATCACGGTTATTTATCTCAAATAATGTAAAAAATATCTGGTGGAAAGTGTGAGATTAGTTGAAGATAAAAGTTTGATAGGGACTTGTTCAATAGTCAAAGTGAAAAAGACAATAAGTCTTGAAAAATAGGCGCAGCAACATGCATAATGGAATGTGCATGTTCATTTTATTATACCAAATATCAAAAGTATCTGATGGAAAGAGTGAGACTAGTTGCTGGTAAAAGTTTGAGGCTGACTTGTTCAATAATGTAAGTGAAAAAGGTCAACAACTCTTGAAAGATAAGATGCAATAACATGGAACATGGCTTAATGATATGCACAGGTTCATATCACAGTTAATCATCAAACAAAATACCGAAAAGATACAAGTTTGTTAAAATAAAGCCAATTGGTTCATATTTGTGCTCAATACAGGAGCCTAAATTTTTAACTTAGGGCAATATTGGCAATATTCTTTAAAAATCTTCTTCAGAACCACCAGTCAGAATCTTTTAATGTTTGATATACATGTACATCATTGTTATGAGGGGCAGATTCAAGATTGTTCAAACCAAGTCCCTAGGTTAATATTTGGGCTTCCTATGGAAGCCCAAATTTTAACTTAGTTCAATATGGGGGATACAAGTTTGTTAAAATAAAGCCCATTGGTTCATATTTGGGCTCAATACAGGAGCCCAAATTTTTAATTTAGGACAATATTCTTTAAAAATCTTCTTCTTCAGAACCACCAGTCAGAATCTTTTAATGTTTGATATACATCATTGTTATGAGGGGCAGATTCAAGATTGTTCAAACCAAGTCCCTAGGTTAATATTTGGGCTTCCTATGGAAGCCCAAATTTTAACTTAGTTCAATATGGGGGATAATTTTTAAAAATCTTCTTCAGATCCACCAGTCAGAATGCTTTCATATTTGGTATTCAACATTTCTGGGGGGGTCAGATTCAAGTTTGTTCAAATTGGGACCCTAGGTATATATTTGGGCTCGCTGTGGTAGCCCAAATTTTAACATAGTGCAATATGAGGAAATTTCTTTAAAAATCTTCTTCAAATCCACCAGTCAGAATGCTTTCATATTTGGTACACAACGTCTCTAGGGGGGTCAGATTCAAGTTTGTTCAATTCGAGAGCCTGAATTAATATTTGGGCTCCATATGGGAACCTGAAATTTAACTTGGTACAATATGAGGGAATTTCTTCAAAAATCTTCTTCAGATTCACCAGTCAGAATCCTTTCATATTTGATTTGCTACATCTCTAGGGCAGTCAGATTCAAGTTTGTTCAAATTGGTTCCCTGGGTTAATATTTGGGCTCCCTAAGGTAGCCCAAATTTTAACTTAGTGCAATATGAGCAAACTTCTTTAAAAATCTTCTTCTTCACATCCACTAGTCAGAATGCTTTCATATTTGGTATACTACATCTCTAGGGGGGGTCAGATTCAAGTATGTTCATATCAGGTCCGTAGGTTAATATTTGGGCTTGCTGTGGTAGCCCAAATTTTAACTTACTGCAATATAAAGAAATTTCTTTAAAAATCTTCTTCAGATCCAACAGTCAGAATGCTTTAATATTTGTATACAGCATCTCTAGGGAGGTCAGATTCAACTTTGTTCAAATCCAGAGCCTGGGTTAATATTTGGGCTCCCCGTGGGAGCCGGAATTGGCCATGTAGCTGAAGAATTAGAAATTTTGTATCCAGTACCCTCTATGGGTGCGGTGGCATTAAGGTAACCAGTTCTTGTCAGATCACCGAAGTTAAGCAACATTGAACCCGGTTAGTCCTCAGATGGTTGACCATCTAAGCTGCCCGAGCCCCAAACCCGAAAACCATTAGCACACTCTACAGGTCGTATTTATGAAGGGATTTCATTGTAACTTGGTAGGATACTTCTGTAAAATGCCCAGATCATGATCTATCAACCGTGATGGCTGCACAAGCCCGAAACCCAAAAACTTTTAGCACAGTCTGCAGGTCATGTTTTATGTGGAGGGATTTCATTTTAACTTGGTAGGATGACTCCTTATGATGTCTAGATGAGAATTTCCCCATTTGGGCATGATCTGCCAACCGTGACGACTGCTGGAGCCCAAAACCCGAAAACCTTTAGCACAGTCTACAGGTCATATTTATTGAGGAATTTCATTGTAACTTGGTGGGTTGACTTCATATACATGTAATGTCTAGATGAGAAAGTCCTCTTTTGGACATGATTGGGCAACTGTGACGGCTACAGTTTCCTGAAGCCCAAAAACATTTAGCACAGTCTACAGATCATAATTATGAAGGGATTTCATTGTAACTTGGTAGGATGACTCCAAATAATGTCTAGATGAGAACGTCCCATTTTGATTGTGATCATTCAGCCTTGATGGGTGCCCGAGCCCAAAAACCTTTAGCATAGGCAAAAGGCCATATTTATGGAAGGATTTAATTGTAACCTGTTAGGTTGACTCCATATAATGCCTAGATGATGACATCCCCTTTTGGTCGTGATTGGTCAGCTGTGATGGCTACAAGTGCCCGAAGCCCGAAAACCTTGAACACAAGTCCATAGGTCATATTTATGAAGAGATTTCATTGTAACTTTGTAGGATCACTCCAGATGATGCCCAGATGAGATTCAAGTTAAGCTACAGTGTCATTGACACTTTCATTTGTGTGGTGGGAAGGATTAAAATAAATGTAGTGCTGGACAAACCTGCCCACCACTCACTACAGTGGTTGAGGATTGCATAACAAATTGAATAGGATTGCAAGGAAAGCACCTTCAAACATCGACATCTACAAAAATCCTGTTTCAGCTATTTTCGATGTGTTATAGTCCCCATATTATATTGAGATTGATATATCCTTAGTTGATAATTCTATGAGATTGATATTTTTCTGCATATTCTGGCTGGTCTTGCTCATTTGCATTAAGTGAGCTTTAACCCTTTACCTAACGTAACGGCCAAAACCGGCCAGCGCTATTCTCAAAAATTGCCATTAATTTTCATTATGTTTTCAATTTCTGTCTCAAAAACATAGTTATGACCCCTCATTGGAACGAGCTCGCCGAGCTCGTTCCAATGAGGGGTCATAACCTATGTTTTTGAGACAAAAAATGAAAAACATTAGTTATTCAAGAATTTTTTTTTGCAAGTGTCATCTGCTTTTCATGTTAGGTAAAGGGATAAGTGCATATTTACATCTTTGTTACACATAAACTATTTTTTAAATCATTGTACATCCATGTATAGCTGTTAATTATTTAATTGTTTAAGTAGGTCAAGGACCTTGTTTACATCAATTACATGTAAGACAGAATCACCTAGAAACTGATAGAAAACAGAACTTTGGAGAAACTTCATCTTCTAGGACATTCTGTCTGGGTACTATATGGGGGCACAGTGGCTCAGTAGGTAGAGATGCAGGCTGCAAGCCGAGAGGCCCTTGGTTCGAATCCCACCTGCGGAAATCGCGTTGTGTCCTTGGGCAAGACACTTCACCCCCATTGCCCATGTGGGAGCACGGTGACGCTGTGTACTAAGGCGTACTGCACGTCGATGGTGCACCTGTCTTCAACCAATGCAAACCCTGCTTGTGTGGAGTTAGTATGTTGGGGAGCTGACAGTTGCTCACCATTGCTCGGTGGTTCTCTGCGGGTACTCTGGCTTCCTCCACCCATAAAACTGTCGTGGTCATGATTAGCCATTGTGCAGAAATATGTGACCTTAAACACCAATAAATAAATAAATAAATAAATAAATAACTGGGTACTGTATAAAGGTTTGTCGACAGAATTCAGAAACTCATTTTCAGAAAGACTCATTTCAGTTAAAATAGAGCAGTTGTTTCCATTGGAGATTATTATTGTTCCAGAACAGAGCATTTATTTAGAAGCAGTGCTTCTTTAGGAATTTGGAAAAGTGATTCTAAAAGAGAATTTTGATGAGAATTTATTCATCTTGTAAAAGAAAATTTATACTTTCTTTGAAACAGAATACATTTTTGTGAAAAGCCCGGATTCTACTGGATTATTTGGAACTTACCTGTGGCGCCAATATTTATTGGATTTTAACTCCATTTGAATTTTGTGGAGCATTTTATTATATTTTATTGGAGACTGCTGAAATTTCTAAGTGAATATTTTATTACAAATCTATGGGATACTGTTTCTGAAAACACATTCTTGGATTTAATACTACCAGCTGGAAAATTTCTTCACAAGATTCTTCACCACTGGATTACTGGACTGTGTAAAACTGTATTTTGGACTAATTCAATAATTGATAAGTTCAACTGTTTTTATTTTCTGTAAACCAATTAGTGTAAAAGATCTTTGTATCATTTTTTTATATTTTTTTTTTAAATTAAATTTCAGAATAATTAAATTCATAGTTATTGTTGCTGATTCTCAGATTTCTTTCTGTTACCAATATCAAGATGGCAGCTGCTATTTATTGTTTATAGGCCTAAACTGTATCTGAGTAACCCTGACCAGATTATCTTCCCCCCACCTGACATTCAGAGAATTAATTTTTTTTCACTTAAACCACAATTTTGAGCATAATTTCACCTATATTTTCAATTGGTCAAATGGGGGTGGGAGTGGGGGGGGGGGGGGGGGGTGGGGGGAGATGCCTTGGCCAGCATATATCCCCAAACCTGACACTTGAATTCACAGAATTTTTTTTTTTGATTTTCACATTGAGGGAAAGACATACTGGCCAACATTGGGGTAAAGACATGCTGGCCAAGTTATCCTTCCCCAACACCCATTCTCCTCCCTCATGCCCCCACCCTGCACAAAAGAAAAATTTTTCAGGTGGTGGAAGATTCCCTGCTTGGTAAGTTGGTAATAGTTTATTTGCAGAATTCACTGCATTAAGAGATCAAAATCAGGTACAATAGGCATTCAAAACATATTTTAAATTCTTTCAATTATAAGTTTCTCAACCTTGCACCTGTAACCCCCAGATTTCCTTCATGTCTTTTTGGTGGTCACATTAATGTTCTTTGAGAAATCACTTGATTATCTACTTAAAAAACAGTAAATAATAATTGAAAAAAACAGAACATTTTGAAAGTTTGTGAATTTAAAAACATCAATCTACATGTAAATGTAATATTGACCTTTTTTGAATCAAAATTGGTGTCAAGTATGCAGACAATTTTCTGCAATAAATTCAGTTCAAAGTACTGCCAGTAGCCAGAGTGCTTGTGAATAGTCTGCTATTTTGTTACAGAGATATGGGCTTTAATTAGGCAACTTTTTCGAATTTTGAGCTTGTTAGCAGAATAACGTGAACAAACATTCTCCAATTTGACTAATATTTGCCATACAGGTCTTTTGCAGTAAATTCTCAAGCAAGTTTGAAAACTGGCCTGGTCCAATTTTTTATTACAGAATTATAGGTCTTAATTAGTTAATTTCTTTTTCAATAATATCTCAAACGGGTTCGAAAACTGGTCCGGCCAAATTTTTCGTTTCAGAGTTATGGGCCTTAATTAATTTTTAGCTTAACTTGACATAGTCAAGATAAGCTATTGCCATCACGCGTGCGGAAGTCTGTTAGTCTGTGACGTCTGTTCACTTTTTCCTTTAGCACGGGCTACACCCCGCAGTTCTTGTCTGATCGTCATGAAATTTCATATGCAGGTTTGGGGTCATGTCTAGATGAGAACGTCTCCTTTTGGTCGTGATCGGGCAACCGGTATGGCTGCCCGAGCCTAAAACCCGAAAACCATTAGCACAGTCTACAGGTCGTATTTATGGAGGGATTTCATTGTAACTTGGTGGGATGCCTCTGTATAATGCCTAGATGAGAACGTCCCGTTTTGGGCATGATCTATCAACCGTGATGGCTGCCCAAGCCCGAAACCCAAAAACTTTTAGCACAGTCTGCAGGTCATGTTTAATGTGGAGGGATTTCATTGTAATTTGGTAGGATGACTCCTTATGATGTCTAGATGAGAATTTCCCCATTTGGGCATGATTGGGCAACTGTGACGGCTACAGTGGCCTGAAGCCTGAAAACCTTTAGCACAGTCTAGAGGTCATATTTATGAAGGGATTTCATTGTAACTTGGTAGGATGACTCCAAATAATGTCTAGATGAGAATGTCCCATTTTGATCGCGATCATGCAGCCTTGATGGGTGCCCGAGCCCAAAAACCTTTAGCATAGGCAAAAGGTCATATTTATGGAAGGATTTCATTGTAACCTGTTAGGTTGACTCCATATAATGCCTAGATGATGACATCCCCTTTTGGTCGTGATTGGTCAGTTGTGATGGCTACAAGTGCCCGAAGCCCGAAAAACTTGAGCACAGTCTACAGGTCATATTTATGAAGGGATTTCATTGTAACTTCTTAGGATCACTCCAGATGATGCCCAGATGAGATTGTCCCCTATGGTTGCAATCATTCAGCCATGATGGCTGCCTGAGCCCGAAGCCCGAAAACCTTTAGCACAGTCTACAGGTCATATTTATGAAGGGATTTCATTGTAACCTGGTAGGTTAACTTCATATAATGTCTTGATGAGAACGTCCCCTTTTGGACATGTTTGGGCAACTGTGACAGCTAAAGGTGTCCGAAGCCCGAAAACCTTTAGCACAGTCTACAGGTCATATTTATGAGGGGATTTCATTGTAACCTGGTAGGATGACTCCAAATAATATCTAGATGAGAACGTCCCATTTTGATCGCGATCATTCAGCCTTGATGGGTGCCCGAGCCCAAAGACCTTTAGCATAGGTAAAAGGTCATATTTATGGAAGGATTTCATTGTAACCTATTAGGTTGACTCCATATAATGCTGAGATGATGACATCCCCTTTTGGTCGTGATTGGTCAATTGTGATGGCTACAAGTGTCCGAAGCCCAAAAACCTTGAACACAGTCTACAGGTCATATTTATGAAGGGATTTCATTGTAACTTCGTAGGATCACTCCAGATGATGCCCAGATGAGATTGTCCCCTTTGGTTGTGATCATTCAACCATGATGGCTGCCCAAGCCCAAAGCCCAAAAACCTTAAGCACAGTCTACAGGTCATATTTATGAAGGGATTTCATTGTAACTTGGTACATGTGTAGGTTGCCTTCATATAATGTCTAGATGAGAACGTCCCCTTTTGGACATGATTGGGCAACTTTGACGGCTAAAGGTGCCCGAAGCCCGAAAACCTTTAGCACTGTCTACAGGTCATATTTATGAAGGGATTTCATTGTAACTTAGTAGGATGACTCGAAATAATGTCTCGATGAGAAGGTCCCATTTTGGCTGTGATCATTCAGCCTTGATGGGTGCCTGAGCCCAAAAACCTTTAGCATAGGCAAAAAGGTTATATTTATAGAAGGATTTCATTGTAACCTGTTAGGTTGTCTCCATATAATGCCTAGATGATGACATCCCCTTTTGGTCGTGATTGGTCAACTGTGATGGCTACAGGTGCCCGAAGCCCGAAAACCTTGAGCACAGTCTACAGGTCATATTTATGAAGGGATTTCATCGTAACTTCGCAGGATCACTCCAGATGATGCCCAGATGAGATTGTCCCCTTTGGTTGTGATCATTCAACCATGATGGCTGCCCAAGCCCAAAACCTGAAAACCTTTAGCACAGTCTACAGGTCATATTTATGAAGGGATTTCATTGTAACTTGGTAGGTTGACTTCATATAATGTCTAGATGAGAACGTCCCCTTTTGGACACGATTGGGCATCTGTGACAGCTTCAGGGGCCCAAAGCCCGGAAACCTTTAGAACAGTCTATAGGTCATAATTATGAAGGGATTTCATTGTAGCTTGGTAGGATGACTCCAAATAGTGTTCAGATGAGAACATCCCCTTTTGGTCACGATCATTCAGCATTGATGGCTGCCCGAGCCCAAAAACCTTTAGCATGTCTGTAGGTCGTATTTATGGAAGGATTTCATTGTAACTTGTTAGGTTGACTCCATATAATGCCTAGATGATGACATCCCCTTTTGTTCGTGGTTGGTCAACTGTGATGGTTACAGGTGCCTGAAGCCTGAAAATCTTGTGCACAGTCTACAGGTCATATTTATGAAGGGATTTCATTGTAACTTCATAGGATCACTCCAGATGATGTCCAGATGAGAATGTCCCCTTTTGGTTGCGATCATTCAACCATGATGGCTGCCCAAGCCTAAAGCCCGAAAACCTTTAGCACAGTCTTCAGATCATATTTATGAAGGGATTTCATTGTAACTTGGTAGGTTGACTTCATGTAATGTCTAGATGAGAACAGCCCCTTTTGGACACCATTAGGCAACTGTGTTGGCTACAGGGGCCCAAAGCCCGAAAATCTTTAGCACAGTCTACAGGTGATATTTATGAAGGGATTTCATTGAACCTTGGTAGGATGACTCTAAATAATGTCTAGATGAGAACGTCCCCTTTTGGTCGCGATCATTCAGCCTTGATGGCTGCCCGAACCCAAAACCCCAAAACCTTTAGCATAGTCTATTGGTCATATTTATGGAAGGACTTCATTGTAACCTGTAAGTTTGACTCCATATACTACCTAGATGATGACATCCTTTTTTGGTCGTGATTGGTCAACTGTGACGGCTTCAGGGGCCCGAAGCCCAAAAACCTTGAGCAGAGTCTACAGGTCATATTTATGAAGGGATTTCATTGTAACTTTGTAGGATCACTCTAGAAGATGCCCAGATGAGAATGTCCCCTTTTGGTTGCGAACATTCAACCATGATGGCTGCCAGAGCCCAAAGCCCAAAAACCTTTAGCACAGTCTACAGGTCATATTTATTAAGGGATTTCATTGTAACCTGGTAGGTTGACTTCATAATGTCTAGATGAGAAGTCCCCTTTGGACGCAATTGGGAAACTGACGGCTACAGGGGCCCGAAGCCCGAAGCCCGAAAACCTTTAGCACAGTCTACGGCCATATTTATGAAGGGATTTTAATGTAACTTGATAGGATGACTCTTTTTGGAATAATTTCACTGTAACTTGGTAACTTTTGTTGATATACGTTAACTGTGAGGGCCACATACATTAACTGTGAGGTCATATTAACCCACCCCTCAGCTCTTTAGTACAGTGTACACCTCAGGCCTGGTTTTTTGGAAAATCCAGGGTGGCAGAAAATCGCTCACCTGTGCCCTGCTTAGGGGGGCAAAATGCTCGCCTGGAAATATTTTTTGCTATTTTCAATCGAAAAGCCCCAAATGCCAAGTTAAGTGAATGTCCAGTTAGCAAGTTTCAAATTCAGCAAGAAACTTGCTGACTGGACATTGTCATTTACTTGCCATTTGGGGCTTTTCGATTCAGATTGAAAATAAATTCCAACTTTTATGCCTTGCTCACTTCTGAGTTCTTACCTGAGCATGTGTCATTACAATACATTTGGATTCTCATTTGCTTTGCTGTGTTGGCGTTGCTGTTCCAGTTTCGTTTTGCACCGTTGTCATTGCACTGACATCATTCGTTTTTTCACTCACTGCGCATAAAGTTTAGTCTGGGCTGGCACAGAGTAATAACACTTCGGTAACAATACATTTTGTACTTTCTGCGAGACAATTCGCTGGCAATTTCCAGGAACGAAATAAGGAAGTATTTCAAGAGCACATTGACTGACCAATAGAAACTACGCTATTATGAAGTGATTGGGCCAGACTTTGTAACACGGAAAAATACTCAGAGCCTGAGAGGTCACTGCGTGTCAACAATTGGTACGGGTCCAAATAGATATCGATAAGTGTACCTCCGAGTCGGACACTGGGGGTTAATACGGGTGGTCATTCCATCATGATATCGTGTATGGCTCTCCCTCTTGTTTAGAACGGTAAATTAATTTATTGAGAGGCAAGGTATCGTTTTAACCCATCAAATGATGTAATTTAACGTCCAAACCGACCCGAGGATAACAAGAAAGTCCCCATTCGAAATTTTTATTTTATTTTTTTGCTTGAACCTCATATTATTTTTTATCATAAACATAGCATACAGGGAACAGAAATGAACATATTCCCAATTATCACAATTCTTGTCTTATTTCATAATCCTTTCATAAACATTGAACATTATCCTTTTCATCAAACACAGCACACAAGTTAAGCTACAGTGTCATTGACACTTTCATTATGAATTCTGAACTTATTATTAATATTATTAATTATAACTTGAACAAAGGTTCCAGATTTGATAACCGGATCATGGACATGCAACACTCTCTAATTGCCACCACAGCTCAACACATGCAGCTCCGATGCGCACTTCTTGTTTCATATTTTTAGTCGAGTTGTGACGAAGTCAAACTCGACTTATAGTTTGATGAATGGTGGGCGGGCGTAAACAATTAGTTTCCGGATGATAACTTGATAATGGTTCAACCCATGTTCATGAAACTTCATAGGTAGGTTGGTATCGGTGAGAGGAAGAAACTTATTAATTTTAGACTTGCTCGGTCAAAGGACAAGGTCACACTGACCTTGAACATAGTAAATTGTAAACAATTGGTTTCCGGATGATAACTTGACTACGGATCAACCCACATTCATGAAACTTCATATGTAGTTTGGCCTTCATGAGAGGAAGAACCTTATTTATTTTGTACTCACTAGGTCAAAGGTCAAGGTCACAGTGACCCTGAACATAGTAAATGAAAACAATTGGTTTCCAGATGATAACTTGATAATGGTTTGACCCATGTTCATGAAAATTCGTAGTTAGGTTGGCATCAGTGAGAGGATGACCCCTATTTATTTTGGACTCGCTAGGTGAAAGGTCAAGGCCACAGTAACCTTCAACATAGTAAATCGTAAACAATTGGTTTCCGGATGATAACTTGATAATATTTTGACCCACGTTCATGAAACTTTCTAGGTAGGTTGGCATCAGTGAGAGGAAGAACCCTATTTATTTTAGACTTGCTAGGTGAAAGGTCAAGGTCACAGTGACCTTCAACATAGTAAATCGTAAACAATTGGTTTCCGGACGATAACTTGATAATGGTTTGACCCACATTCATGAAACTACATAGGTAGGTTGGCCTAGGTGAGTGGAAGACCCCTATTTATTTTGGACTCACTAGGTCTAAGGCCAAGGTCACAGTGACCTTGAACATAATAAATCATAAACAATTGGTTTCCAGATGATAATTTGACAATGGTTCCACCTATGTTCATGAAACTTCATAGGTAGGTTGGCATTGGTGCAAGAAAGAGCCCTATTTATTTCTGAATCACTAGGTCAATGGTCAAGGTCACAGTGACCCTTCACATAGTAAATTGTAAACAATTGGTTTCCGGACGATAAGTTGATAATGATTAAACCCACTTTTGTGCTGTCACAACTTGACATTGGATCGGTGATCCTATCGGCATGTTTTTGCTTATAATGAGCTGGTTCGAATGCGTGGTCATAAGCTATGCTCTTGAGACAAAAAAGGAAAAAAAATAATGAAAATTGAATGGTAATGTTTGTGAATAGTGCCAGCCAGTTTTGGCTGTTATGTTGGGTAAAGGGTTAAGTTTGTTATTTTTAGCTCAACTTGACAAAGTCAAGCTGAGCTATTGGCCTATTGCCATCACTTCTCGTCCATCAGCATACGTATGTAACGTACGTACGTACGTACGTTGTACTTCCTTTGGCACATCTCACAGGTTGCATTTATGACCAGATCACTTTGAAACTCGGTATGCTTTTTTGGGTTGACCTCTACATGTAGATGGGACCTATCGATTTTCTTCAATTTCCGTCAAAAAATGTTGCTGCTGGCAACGTTCTTAGAACTTAGTTTAGTCGGACCTCAATATTTCCCTTTGGCACCCTGTACAGGGCACATTTTTGATCAGATCAGTTTGAAACTTGGTATGTTTGTTTGGGGTTACCTCTAGATGGGAGCTATTGATTTTCTTCGATTTCTGCCAAGAAATGTTGCCCTTGGCAACGACCTTTGATGAACTTAGTGCAGTTATGCATCAAAATTTCCATTTAGCACACCCTGCAGGGCACATTTATTATCGGATCGCTTTGAAACTTGGTACGCTTGTTTCGGGTGACCTCTAGATGGGACCTATTGATTTTCTGCCATTTCCGTCAAAAAATGTTGCCGCTGGCAATGTTCTTAGAACTTAGTTTAGTCAGACCTCCATATTTCCCTTTGGCACACCCCACAGGTCACATATATGATCGGATTACTTTGAAATCTGGCATGCTTGTTTGGAGTGACCTCTAGATGGGAGCTATTGATTTTCTTCCATTTCCATCAAAAAATGTTGCCGCTGGCAATGACCTTTGAACTTAGTTTAGTCAGGCATCACATCAATGTATTCCTTTGGCATGCCCTACAGGGCACATTTATGATCAGATCGGTATGAAACTTTGTATGCTTGTTTGGTGTTACCTCTAGATGGGAGCTATCGATTTTCATCAAAAAATGTTGCCGCTGGCAATGACCTTCGATGAACTTAGTACAATTGTGCATCAATATTTCCCTTTGGCTCACCCTGCAGTGCACATTTTTGACCAGATCACTTTGAAACTTGGTATGCTTGTTTGGGGTGACCTCTAAATGGGAGATATCGATTTTCTTCCATTTCCGTCAAAAATAGTTGCTATTGACGACAACCTCTGATGAACTTAGTAAAAACTTAGTGCAGTTATGCATCAATATTCCCCTTTGACACACCCTGCAGGGCACATTTATAACTGGATCACTTGAAAACTTGGTGTGCTTGTGTGGAGTGATATCTATATGGGAGTTATCGATTTTCTTCCATTTCTGTCAAAAAATGTTGCCACTGGCAACAACCTTTGAACTTAGTGTAGTCAGGCTTCAGTATTTCCCTTTGGCACACCCTTTAGGGCACATTTATGATTGGATCACTTTGAAACTTGGTATGTGTGTTCGGGGTGACCTCTGGATGTGAGCCATTGATTTTTTTTTTATTTCCTTCAAAAAATTATTGTCGTTATCACCAGCCTTTAAACTTACTGCATTTGTGTAGCAACCTATCCCTTTTGCACTCTCTGCAGGGTATATTTATAAATTTCCATAAAAAAAGAGAGAAAAAAACATTGCCACAAGCAATGACCTTCAAACTTAGTGCATTTGTGCATTAACATCTTCCTTTGGCCTGCCTCAGAGGGCTCATTCATTATCAGGTTGTTTTGAAACTTTGTATGCTTATGCAGGTTGATAAAGATAGGAGCTATCGATTTTGTTTTCATTTCCATCAAAAACTGTTGCTGTTAGCAATAGTCATTGAATTTATTGCATTTGTGCATCAACATTCTTCTTTGACATGGCCTACAGGCCACATTTATCATAGGATTGTTTTTGAACTTGGTGTGCTCCTTGTGCGAGAACTTTAGATAAGAGCTGTTGATTAGCATTCATTTCTGTGAAAAATTTGCCATATACAATAACCTCTGAACTTACTACGTTTGTGTATCAACATTCTTCCTTTAGTCAGTCTTACAGTTTACATTTCAAAATGCATGGATTACTCTTGATGTTGTGCACATACAATGCTGTTATGTAGAAATTTCACCGAATAACATTGGTACCAATGATCTTCAATTTTGCCATTTCACTTATAACTTACCAAGTTCAAGTTTGTCAAGTTGAACTACAGTGTCATTGACACTTTCATTTTCTAATTCTGACACTCATTAACACATACATATACGTGGAATAAAATTGGGTAAAGAAATATGTGCATCAGTGTTTGAAATTTTGACAATGCATACAGCACAGATTGGAATTGTTGTTCAAAAAAAGAACATTGGACACACGAGGGAATAATTTTGATCAATTAAGAAAAGTTTTCACTTCTCCCATTTTTTTGTGTGCAGTAATTTCCCTCTGGAAGAGTAAGAAAATCAACCTCATCCCACTCTTTGATCTGAAGGTTTGAAATTTGCTATCATTATCTCTAAACAAGCATTCTGTGTTTGTTTAAAACAAACAAGACGGAGTCATATTGTAATTGTATGCATACATAAATAATATGAGAATGTATCATCCTTGAATTATATTGACTTAACAAGGTCTTACTGTGAATAAATTGAAGACAAGTAACCCACCATTAACCTCCGTATACATGTACAGTAGTCACTAAAAGAGTGACTGAAAATTTCCAGTAGATCTGGTCAAAAATTTCTGCCTGCTTTTCTCCCCACAAACTGTAGAATCTAACTCCTCATAAAAAAATGGAAAATATTATGTCTCACTCTCTGATGCTATTTTTGATTCTCTTGATTTATTTCTCATTTTGCATTGTTTTCAGACATTAAAATTTTTCTCGATTCTCAAGAATTGGTTTTGATTCTTGTGAACTTCTGCCACGAGAATCACTTTTCAGTTCTTAAATAATTTAGAATTTGAGAGTACTGTTATACGCTTGTGAGAGCAACTACAGGGTTCATACAATCTTAAAAAACCCATGAATTTGACACTTTGCCTTGAAAAGCCCTTGAAATGTGATTTTGCTTTGAAAGTACTGGAAAAATGACTATTAACCTTGAAAAGTTCTTGAATTTTGATAAAACTTATCAAGAGTTGGTGTAAGTGGCTTGTCTAGCACTGGGTCAAGAAGTGCAAAATGATAAATATAAAGGCATGCGTTCTGTTTGCGAAAAAGATGCTGATAATCAGACTGTTGATATATACTGATACAGCCCAAAATATAAACAGCTTGCCTATTGAAATTGGACGTTGTCCAATTTCATTAGGTGAACTGTTTTTATTAGCTCACCTGACCGAAAGTCAGGGTGAGCTTTTCTTATCACTCTTCGTCCGCCGTCCATCGTCCTGCGAGAAGGTGGTGTTTGAGCCACTTTCTCCTAAACCGTTGGCCACTATTTAATTAAATTTCACGTAAGTAGTGGTTATATAGGGGCATTTTGATTTTTATGCAAATTAGGTTTTGGCTCATATTGAGCAGAGGGGTGAGGAAAAAATGGCCAAATTTTTTTAAAACCTTCTTCTAATGAACTACCAGGAGCAGAGACTTGATATGTGGTATACAGAGTCCTTTTGAGGTTTAGAATCAAGTTTGTTCAAGAGAAGTTTGTTGGGCATTATTTGCCTTCGTTATGGGATGGGCAAAAATTTTGGCCACGCCTAAAATTTCTATTTTCAGAACCGTGAAGTCAATTTGAACCAAATTTGATATGAGATGATAATGGGTCATAAGTAGCAGAGAATTCTTATTTTGTATAAAGCTTACTTTTATCCAGTAGAATAGAATGGTAAAAAAAAATCCCTATCGGTTTGATCACAAGGTGCCTTTTTCAGGACATTGAAAAGACTCAGCACTTTTTAACACTGTGGGCAATGGGAAAAACGTTAAAAAATCTTCTTCTCCAGATCCAGCAGGCTGAATCTTTTGATATTTGTTACGCAACATTGTAGGGTGGATCTGATTCAAGTTTGTTCAAATCGGCCCCCTGGGTTCATGTTTGGCTCAGTATAGGAGCCCGATTTCAAACTTAGTGCATTTCAGGCAAATTTCTTAAAAAATCTTCTTCTCCAGATCCAGCGTGCAGAATCTTTTGATATTTGGTATGCAAATTGTGGGGTGGATCTGATTCAAGTTTGTTCAAATCGGCTCTCTGGGTTTATATTTGGACTCAGTATAGGAGCCCAAATTTGAACTTAGTGCATTTCAGGCAATTTTCATTGAAAATCTTCTTCTCAAGATCCAGCAGGCAGAATCTTTTGATATTGGGTATGCACCATGCTTATGTGGGGGGGGGGGGGGGGGGGGGGGGGGGGGAGGGGGGGGGGATTCAAGTTTGTTCAAGCCAAGTCCCTGGGTTCATATTTGGGCTCACTGTGGGAGCCCGAATTATAACTTAGTTCAAAATAAGGAATTTTCTTTAAAAATCTTCTTTTTGATCCAGCAGTTGGATTGTTTTGATATTTGGTATGCAGCATCCTTGGGGGGGGGGGGGGGGGGGGGGGGAGGGGGAGGAGGAGATTCAAGTTTGTTCAAGCCATGTCCCTAGGTCCATATTTGGGCTCACTGGGGGAGCCTGAATGATAACTTAGTTCAAAATGAGGAATTTTTATTTAAAAATCTTCTTCTTCAGATCCAACAGTCGGAATGTTTTGATATTTGGTATGCAGCATCCTTTGGAGGGTGAGATTCAAGTTTGTTCAAGCCATGTCCCTAGGTCCATATTTGGACTCACTGTGGGAGCTCGAATTGTAACTTAGTTCAAAATGAGGAATTTTCAATTAAAAATCATCTTCTTCAGATCCAGCAGTCAGAATGTTTTAATATTTGGTGTGCAGCATCCTTAGGGGGGTGATATTCAAGTTTGTTGAAGCCAAGTCCCTGGGTTCATATATGGGCTCCCTGTGGGATTCAATATGAGGAATATTCTTTAAAAATCTTTTTTTTTTTTGATCCACTGGTCAGAATCTTTGGATATTTGGTATAAGATTTTCTTAGGAGGAGCAGATGCAACTTGTTGGAATCAATTCTCTGGGTTGATATTTAGTCTACCATGTCAGGTGAGTGCCCTCAGACCCCCTGGTGCCTCTTGTTTTGTTTTGTTTTTCTGTTTCAATATTGTCATTGAGTCCTTGGACAAGGCCTTGAAAAAGCCTTGAATTTAGACCCTGTCTTGCTGTATGAACCCTGTGCTAGTACATATTTTATAGTAAAAAATAAACCTCATATTCCAATATTAACTAGAGTTTACAGTACAGTCGCCATGGACTGTTCGTAATCCATGCTTGGGCAGTGATGTCCATGCAGTGACTGCCAGGATGAAAATGCAGGTGAGTGAATGATCACTCTCCTCATTTTGATTATGCGAGAGTGAAAAATTTGGGAGAGTGATTTTTAACCACTTACCAATGATGACCGCCCAAACTGATCAGCACTATACATGAAAATGGCCATAAAAATTTTGTTATTTTTTCATTTTTGCTATAAAGACATAGCTTATGACACCTCATTGGAACGAGCTCATTGAGCTCATTCCAGTGAGGTGTCATAAGATATGTTTTAAGCAAAAAATTAAAGATTTTAGTTATGCGATATAAAGTTTTGCAAGTAGATGTATTGTCTCCCAGTTGGGTGATTGAAATGTAATATATAACTTGATATTTAGACATAATTTCTACACACATCATGAAGGCGAGTGATTAATTGCTCCCCTAGTGAAATGTTTAGGAGAGTGATGGAGAGTGAGAGTGATCACTCTTCTTTCCCGTCCATGCATGCATTTACCAGGTAATAAAAATCATCATCAGCAAAATTTTAATTAATGAAGCACAGGGTTGTACCTGATGCTTCATTAATGAAATTTTTGATGGTTATTCCTGTAATTAGTGTTTGGAATCTAATATTATTGCGTCCATAGAAATATTGCCCACCCGTGGAAAGTGGCCAGTCCACGGCAGCTGCACTGAAATCCTTGTGGCCTAGTTCCACTTTTGGTGAGTTTCTTTTCTTACATGCACATGTAGAAAACATGTTCCAACATGCAGGCTTTAGGTGGTCTTGTTGATGGAAGTTACAGTACTGTGTCCGTGGTTTCTGTGTAAGCAGTAAATATATCACTCGACACCACTACAGAGCAAAAGTGTCAGCATATTATGAGGAACAAAAAATATAAGTCTAATCCTTCAGGCCTTTAAGGACATTTTCAGAATCTATGACAAGAATCAAATAAACATTTTGCAGGAATCAGTGTGGATTCTCATTATTTTCTTTGCACGAAGCATTTGCGAGAATCAATTCTGCTAACATGAATTTTAATCACTGGTTTTATTTATGAAATCTTAAAATCTTGGTCTATTGGGTTAAATATGTCACAACAAGATAGCAAGCCTATCGTGATCCATGTGAGAAAGAGACCACTTTTGCCTTCACAGTCTAGTAAGCCAGATGCGCTACAGGCAAAGCTTTCACTGATGCCAGCACGTTGTCCAGTGCAAAATTTTATTAATAAATTTGTGGTGGCTCAGTGGTTATGGCATTGGACTTCAAACTGAAAGGCCCATGGTTAGCTCCCCACCAGGGATAACTGCATTGTGTCCTTTGGCAAGGCACATAATCCCGATTACCCATGTGGGGGCAAGGTGACGCTGTGGACTAAGGCATACTGCATGTTGATTGTGCATTTGTCTTCAGACGATGCTAATCCTGGCAGTTGCTTTCCACTGCTTGGTGGTTCTCTTTGGGTAATCTGGCTTCCTACACCTGTAAAACTGTCTGATACGAAGTGACCTTGGCGGTCAAAAGTGTCATTAAATCCCATTACAAAAAATTAATAAATTTGTGTTAATTTTCCAAATTTATATCGAAATTCAAGGAAACCATAAAAAAAACATGCATGTTCAATAGTAAATAAGTTATGTTTTACTGGTAAAATAGAACCTGGTAACCAGTGCTTAGGATGGAAGTCCTCTAATGTAGGAAGCATACATTGTCAGAATAAACATTTGACTTTACACATATGTTGTGGTCTGAATATAGCTATAGGTGCTAGAAGTGACCTTAAAAACCAATAAATTAACATAAAATTATAGATGTCAGTGGAACAAGTGCTTTAACCCACTGCACACTTAACGTAAAAATAGACAAATTTCAAGTAACATATTCTCTCCAATCTCCATAATACAACTACATGTAGCCTTGAACTAGGAATTTAACCCTTTACCCAACGCCGTGGATTTTAAAATTTATTATTTTAAATATCATTTTTAGCTCAACTTTGACGTAAGTCAAAATTGAGCTTATGCCATGGCCAGTCGTCCATTTGTCCGTCAACAATTCAATACGGCTCGGGCTAGAGGCTGTATTTATGAACCGATCTTTACGAAACTTCTTGGGTACCTTTGTTATCACCGTGGGACGAGAACGAGTGTTTTTCAGTCCGTTCTGAAATTCAAGATGGCCGCTGGCATCCATTTTGTACATGTGCAATCAGATTTTTGCGCAGAACTTCCATATAAAAGCGCTGATTTGAATAATTTTTTTTGTGAATGTTTAGTGCCATGGGATACATCACATATAATACTTGTTTTTTTCTCGTGCATAAATTATGCCAATTAGACTAACTTTGATCTATTTAGTGTTACTTTCAGCACTGTAAGTGCAAATGCCAATACGGCTCGGGCTAGAGGCCATATTTATGAAACGATCTTTACGAAACTTCTTGAGTACCTTTGTTATCACCGTGGGACGAGAACGAGTGGTTTTGTGTACGGTCTGAAATTCAAGATGGCCACCAGCAGACAATTTGTACTTTAGTTAGTGCAATCAGTTTTTTGTACAGAACTTCTGTATGAAAGTTCTGATTTGAATAAATATTTGTATGAATGTTTAGTAACATGGAATACATCACATATAATACAGGTTTTTTTCTCGTGCAGAAATTATACAAATTAGATGAACTTTATTCGGGGCTACTTATACACAGTAAGTGCACATGTCAATACAGCTCGGGCTAGAGTCTGTATTTATGAACCAATCTTCTCAAAACTTTTTGGGTACCTTTATTATCACCTTGGGACGAGAATGAGTGTTTCTGGGTGCGGTCCAAAATTCGAGATGGCTGCCAGTGGCCATTTTGTACAGAAATTAGGTCCAATCAGTTTTTTGTACACAACTTCTATACGGCTCAGGCTAGAGGCTGTGTTTATGAACCGATCTTTACAAAACTTCTTGGGTACGTTTGTTATAACCGTGGGATGAGAACGAGTGTTTTTGGGTGCAGTCCAAAATTCAAGATGGCCACCAGCAGCCATTTTGTACCAAAATTAGTGCAATCAGGTTTTTGTACAGAACTTCTGTATGAAAGTTCTGATTTGAATAAATTTTTGTATGAATGTTTAGTAACATGGAATACATAACATATAATACAGGTTTTTATCTCGTGCAGAAATTATGCAAATTAGATGAACTTTGATTTATTCAGTGCTACTTATACACTGTAAGTGGACATGTCAATATGGCTAGGGCTGGAGGCTGTATTTATGAACCGATCTTCACGAAACTTCTTGGGTACCTTTGTTATCACCTTGGGACAAGAATGAGTGTTTTGGGGTGTGCTCCGAAATTCAAGATGGCTGCCGGCCGCAATTTTGTACCAAAATTAGTGCAGTCAGTTTTTTGTACAGAACTTCTGTATGAAAGTTCTGATTTGAATAAATTTTTGAATGAATGTTTAGTAACATGGAATACATCACATATAATACAGGGTTTTTTTCTCGAGCAAAAGTTATGCAGATTAGATGAACTTTGATTTATTCAGTGCTACTTATACACAGTAAGTGCACGTGTCAATACGGCTCGGGCTAGAGGCTGTATTTATGAACCGATCTTCACAAAACTTCTAGGGTTCTTTTGTTATCACCTTGGGACGAGAATGAGTGTTCCTGAGTGTGGTCCAAAATTCAAGATGGCTGCCAGTGGCCATTTTGTACCGAAATTAGGTCCAATCAGTTTTTTGTACACAACTTCTATACGGCTCAGGCTAGAGGCCGTATTTATGAACCGATCTTTACGAAACTTCTTGGGTGCCTTTGTTATCACTGTGAGATGAGAACAAGTGTTTTTAGATGCGGTCCAAAATTCAAGATGGCCACCAGCAGCCATTTTGTACCAAAATTAGTGCTATCAGTTTTTTGTACAGAACTTCTGTATGAAAGTTCTGATTTGAATACATTTTTGTAGGAATGTTTAGTAACATGGAAAACATCACATATAATATGGGTTTTTCTTCTCGAGCAGAAATTATGCGAATTAGATGAACTTTGATTTGTTCAGTGCTACTTACACACAGAAAGTGCTTCAGCCTTGGTATTGACAGGTCATGAATATTTTTGAATATCGTTTTGAGCTTCATGGTATTGATACTGGTATTGATACTGAAAGCCTCAAATCTTGGCTTACTGTCTTGAAAGTGTCATTGGTGCAAGTATAGTGTACAACAGTCACTCACCGTCCGTCGTCCGTGAACATGGTGTATGCATCTTCTCCTCCCAAACCGCTGAACTGATTTAAGTGAAATTTGAGACACTTGTGTGTTATGACATCGCATTTTGATTTTGTTCAAATCAAGTTGCCCCCACCTCTCGGTAGGGCCACACCCAAAAAGTGTGCTTAAATCTTAAAAAATCGTCTTCTCATGAACCAGCAGTAGCAGAGACTTGATATTTGGTGTGCAGCTTCCTTTTGAGGTGTAGACTCAGATTTGTTCAAGGGTTCGAGGGGCTATATTTGCCATCGTTATGTGAGGCTGATTTTAACCAAATTTGATATGAGGGCTTATTGGGTCAGAAGTACTTAATTTATGTCAAAATTTTGTTTCCCGTCGCCCCATGGGAACTGCAGGAGCTAAAATAGAGAAAAAAAAAACGCCCATATCTTCAAAACTACATGGCACTGAGAATTCTTATTAGGTGTGAAGCTTCCTTAGGACCAATAGAATGGAATAGTCCAAAAAAAGTGCTATCAGTTTTATCATAGGGTACTTTTTCGGGACTTTGAAAAAGTGCTATGTCAGCATTTTTTAACACTGTGGGTAATGGGAAAAACATTCACACATGTAAGACTCTTCTTCTCCCAAATCACTGCTCCAAAAGCTTTCAGATTTCACATATAACATCTTTGGAAGATTGTTTCACATGTTTATTGAAATCAAATCCCTGGGTCCATATTTGGGCTCTCTATGGGAGCCCAAATGTATAAATTAGTGCAGTATGAGGAATATTCTTTAAAAATCTTCTTCTTCAGATCTACAAATCAGAATCTTTTGATGTTTGGTATGCAGCATCCTTGGGGTGGGGGGGGGGGGGAATTCAAGTTTGTTCAAGCCAAGTCCCTGGGTTCATATTTGGGCTCACTGTGGGAGCGCAAATTATAACTTAGTTCAAAATGAGGAATTTTCTTTAAAAATCTTCTTCTTCAGATCCAGCAGTCGGAATGTTTTGATATTTGGTATGCAGCATTCTTGGGGGTGAGATTCAAGTTTTTTCAAGCCAAGTCCCTGTGGGAGCCCAAATTATAACTTAGAGTTCAATATGAGGAATATTCTTCAAAAATATTCTTCTTCACATCCACAAGTCAGAATCTTTTGATTGATATAAGTTTGTAAATGCCATGTCCCTGGGTTCATATTTGGGCTTCCTGTGGAAGCCCGAAATTTTTTGTACCAGAATTTCTATTTTCCAAACTGAGAGGCTGATTTGAACGATATGAGGACTTATTGAGTCATAAGTGAGGCATGGTAGCATGGCGGTAACCGGTTCTTGTCAGATCACTGAAGTTAGCAACGTCGAACCCAGTTAGTCCTTGGATGGGTGACCATCTGTGCGATCGATTCAGACTCCCACGTTGTGTCCTTGGGCAAGGCACTTAACCCCGATTGTCCACATGGGGGCACGATGACGTCATGTACTAAGCCGTACTGCACATCAATGGTGTGCATGTATTCAACCAATCTAATCCTGCCTGCACTGCAGTTCGGAGTTACGGTGTTGGGGAGCTGGCAGCTGCTTGTCATTGCTTGGTGGTTCTCTCTGGGTACTCCGGCTTCCTCCACCCATAAAACTGTTGCCGACATGATGTGACCTTGTCTGTTAAAGTGTCATTAAACCTTAATAAATAAACTGGGTCATAAGTACCTAATTTATGCCAAAAATGTTTTTCCCTCCATCGGTCAGAATCTTTGGATTTTTGGTATAAGCTTTTCTTAAGAGGAGCAGATGCAACTAGTTCAAATCAATTTCCTGGGTTGATATTTAGACTACCATGACAGGTGAGCGCCCTCAGGCCTCCTGAGGCCTCTTGTTTTAATTCCATTCATTTAAACGTATATATATATATGCATGTAGAAATTATTTGATGGTGGCTAGCAGATTCGTAGATATTGCATTTATTATAAAGAGAATTATGTGGTTGTTCTGGTAATTTGATATTACACGCAGTATCTTAAAATTTGCAGTCGTGTTTGTTGGAGTGTGGTTGCGATTTTCGGTAATCTCTCACTAACCATCCCGACCCGTGGTTGTGGTTAACCTCCCAGCTCTAATCCAATTAAGTGGGCTCCCCTGTACTTAAAACTGCTAAGTTGAAGTGCTAAAATTTTAGTGCATCTCAAAGCAAGAAGAAAAAACCCTCCAAAACACACAAAATTACCTCAATAAACTTAAATAACTAATTCATATATGTGCATACTTGTGTATAAAATTCATAATCACAGTAACCTACATGTTGCGGTCACGATTAGCTGTTATACAGAAAATGTGACCTTAAACGCCAATATATAAATAATCACTGTGACAACAACCCTATCATGTTTATCAAACAGTGATAACATGAAAGTGTGATCATGTTTGAACATTATTGATGAAAATAATATTGTCATTAATAATGTGCATACATGATCACTCTTAAATGTTAACTTGGATTGTCTCACTTGTTTTGGACTTCAAAACAGTTACAGAGGAAAGGGTTCTGCAGAAGTAAAAAGGTTAGACAATTTAATTTGCAGGGTTCATTGTCCAAATTCATAAATTTTTTAATTTTGGGAGGCTTGTTACTTGTATTGTTTGCATAACATCAGGTGTGTTCATTGTCTCCATGTTCATATTTTCTGTCAGATTTGCTGATGCTGGTACAAGATGCTTTGCACTGGTTAGAAATCTTTATTATACAGTGGAACCCTGTTAATTGAATAGCCACTTTGCCAATGAAAATTATTCAGTTAACATGGATTGTGTCACTTTCCTGTATTCTAGAGATAAACTTAGCATTTATTCTATTATATCTTATTTGACAGAGCTCCATGACCTCTGTCAAACAAGATATAATAGATTAAATGCCTGTATGGGATGTACTGAGGCTAAATATGTCTATAAGCAAATGAAAACTGAGGCAAGTCAGGGTAATTTCTCGACAGGTTACAAGATTTTTTATTCAATTAACAGGAGTTTACTCTATAACCTATATTCAATTAACAGGTTAAATTTGTACTGGAGGTATGGCAAATGGTTTTGTGTTGCAAAATTATATTCAATTAACAGGGTTATTCAGTTAAAAGATATCCAATTAAGTGAGCTCCACTATACCCTCATTGTGGGGTTTATTCAACGTTACTCGATACTGGATACACCACATGTTGAATCTGGTCTACTTGTACAGGTAAGAATGTCATGTAAGAACGCATATGATTGGTCGTTATGCATCTGAGTGATGTTCTGACATGAATGAAGTGCTTCGACACAAAACAGCATCAAGCAAGAATTTAAACAGACTGTCAAAGGCGATATTTTTCTTTAAGCTTATCAGTTTCATTCACTTAATTCAAGGTGAATAGCAGTATAAATACCAAACACAACTCTGGTAGAGTATAGGGGACATGAATCAGTAGTCCACGTTTGAGTTTTTCCTTTACATGCATTTCACATGCACATTCAGGCACGTGAAATCAAGTGAAGTTGTTGATTCTAATTCCCCGTAGTCTACTCTTTCTGTGTTCTATCTTTTTACTGTGATTTCAGAAAAGAGAATTTTGACAGGATTGCAACTGTGTCGTGATGATCAAGTTAAAATTATCTGTCTGGCTTCCTCCCTACAACACTGTAGAATCTCAAAGGAAATATCAGAACATTGAATCTCAACGTATTTTTCTGGGGCAAACTTTCAAAAAGTTTTGTGAGAATCACAATGACAATGTTCATTATCTTCTACTGCCTATTCAAAAACAAGTTTGTGAGAAGCATTACAAAAATCGGCTTCTCACAAAATTCTACCCCTGTTTTTGTTTGTTAAAAAATGTTTTAATTCGTTTGGTCTTGATTTCACAACATATTGTTTATGAAGTCTCAATCCATTGGCGTAAGTGTTTCCTGATCAGATTGCAATTTACTAAAGAAAGAGACTATTAAAATATATAAATTAGAATTCCTTCTTGTTCAGACCAGTTGGTGGGAGCGTACGTAGAGTATAAATCCATTCTATTTCACATTTTCGTCTATGTTGCATGGAGGCGACATTCTGGGGATCCGATCAGAGGAGTTGTATAATCCCATAAGTGAAACCTTTTAACTGGTAGAGTGCTGGAAGCCCATATTTGGGCTTTATTATGAAGGACCAGAGCCATAATTCAGCGGACCCAAATTTCGTACACATTCTGTGTATTGTCTTTGATGTAAAATTATTTAGTCTGTAAGGATTTGCCTTGTTACAGTTTATGGGAGAGTGCCTGTGGGCACTCTCCCATAAATTGTAACAAGGCAAAGACTTGTGAACAATTTCTGATGACCAAAAATAATTTAGCACTCCACCAGTTAAGGAGTGGGTTTCATTATTGAAGTGTATTGAAACAGGGGTCTCCCATTTGTATCGTTTTGTAGATCTCATTCAAATTCCAGCTCTCCCACTAGCAGATCGTAGCAATTGAAGTTTCAAGTACATTTGTATATCGTTCTGCTCAGCATCGTTGTGGGCGGTGAAGTCATTTTTGAGAGATGCGAGCCGTTTCTTCAGATTGCTGATGTCCGCTTGGAAATCTTCCGCTGTGATTTGGAGTATCTTACCGCTAGCTTTCACTGGACATCTTGATTTCTGTTCTCAGTTTTCTAGCTTTTGGTACTGAGACTTTCAGGCCAGCGGGGATAAGGTTTCTCTCGATACATTTATATAAGCTTAGTTGAGTTTCCATTCTTAGTAATCTCACAGTATTGTTTCTAACTTTATGGTATGTGACACGATTCATGTCGCTTATTTGGGCATGTGTGTCCGGATCCCTTTTCTGTCGATAAGCACTTGGATCGGATTTGGAGTGTATAACAGTGCTATTGCTCTCACCTGATGCAATAGCACACCTGATGCAAATTCTGCATATAGCCCTAAAAACCATCTTCACTATCATTGATGACCCCCCTGGCTATTGTCAAATTGACAAATTTTTAACCCACCGATATGCAGTAATGCATCTTGCTACTGTAATCTACACATCCGGTTTTACCCCCGGAAGCCTCTCTTTGGCTGAATAGATTTACCCCCTTTTCACCCCCCTTGCCAAAGGTATATAAGGCGCAACTCCAGCTGTGCAGCACATAGCCTCTGATGAGTACAATCAAGTACGAAATCAGTCAGGCAAATTTTACACAAAATATGTATACTGTGAAATAATTCGGGTATAATCAGTCCTGCACAATTTTTGTGATTTTATTAACTAAAGAAAGAAGACTACTTCAACTGTGATCTTAGATACCATACCATGGTTTTGAACCTTGTATTATTATTATTAATATTATTATTATTGGGGTTTAACAACACTTTCAACAATCAGGGTCACTGCATGTCTGTCAGTTTTACACTAAGGAAGCCAGAGTACCTGGAGAGAGCCACCGAGCAGTGGCAAGTAACTGTCATACTCCCCAGCGCACCAACTCTGCACAAGCAGGCTTAGTATTGGTTGAAGGCAAGTGCACCATCAATGCGCAGTAAATGTACGCTTTTATACGCAGTGCCACTGTGCCCCCATGTGGGTAGTTGCTGTTATAGAAGTAAGGATTAGAAGTCATCTTATCAATTAAAAACCCATGCCCCTCCAGAAGTGTGGCTATTACTGGCATTGATGAGTGCTAACACATTGAACTTCTTTCAATCAAATTCTATTTGCAAGGTTTAGAGTGAATGAGTACTGAGCAATTGCATTTCAAGCACTTTGGATTTTTTGAAAAGGCATATTGTATTTTTTTGTTGGATAGTAAATGTGAGCACAATAGAAGTAATGGAAGAATTTCCTAACTATCAATAACAGAGGGAATAAACAAAAAATATTTAAAAACATCATTGGGGAAGTCTAGCTTTATGAGTACCCAATGCATGAGGGTGGTACATGTACATGTACAACTGTCAGTTAAAAAAACATGCTTACTTTCCAATTGGAACTCGGAGAAGTATAGTAGTGTTGGTTCAATTTGGTAGACAAGTTTACATGTACTATACATGTAACACATGTTGAATTCAACAACAATTAACTCTAAAGTGGGCAACACATGTATATGTGCAAATGGTTGACTAGGTACATGTAATTTCGATTTGATAGTCAAGTTCTGGTGGCAATACCACATAACACACTTAAGTAATCTCAAACTCTTAATAAACTACCCCCCCCCCCCCCCCCCCCCCCCCCCCCCCGCATGTATACAGCATGTGCAAATGGTGTATTAAAAGAAATGAAAAGCAGATAACACTTGCAAACAAAATTCTTGAATAACTATTTTTTTTAATTTTTTGTCTCAAAAACCTAGGTTATGACCCATCTTGGAAACGAGCTCAATGAGCTCATTCCAAAGAGGGGACATAACCTATGTTGTTGAGACAAAAAATAATGAAAATTAATTGTAGATTTTTGTAAATAGTGCTGGCCGGTTATGGCTGTTACGTTGGGTAAAGGGTTAATAAACTACCCCTGTGGAAACCCCCTTGAAGTGAAGCAGTGCTTGTCCACTGTTGTAATCAAGCTCTATGCTACTGGTAATATAGGACTCAGTTACCAATGTTTGAAGTGTACGTCATTAACATGGTTATAAACAATTTACTAAACTTGACTTTATCACCACATTGTGGGCACAATTAGCCATTGTGGGCACAATTAGCCATTGTGCAGAATAATGTGACCTTAAACACCAATAAATAAATAAAAAATAAACTACATATACAACCAACCAGATCACAATGTGAGCAAAGTACAATACCGCAAAATACAGATATTATGATCCAACCCGGACGATATCAAGAGCCACCAAAACCAGCACAATGCTGAAATTTTTGCTGGATCTTTACTCTAAAAATGCTAAATCCTGCTCGGCCTGAACAGAAAGGATTTCTAGTTCACTAGAAATGTATATGTTTTTTACATATACATGTATACTAAACATGTTACTTCACTGTACTGTAGAGCTAGCTAGCTCACCTGGCTGAAAGTCAGGGTGAGCAATAGTGATCACTCTTAGTTTGTCACAGTCTTAAACACTCACCTGAGAAAATTGTTCAAAGTTGTTCAAAGAAGGAAGGTTTCGATCTCAAACAAATTGGTAATAGGCTGATTTTGGTGCTGTTTGAAGTAGAAATGCCTGTTATCATGGTTAAATAAAGGCCATGCCAAACACAGTGTCTTTTTAGCTCAACTTTGACGAAGTCAAATTTTAGCTATTGTCATGGCCCGTCGTCCGTCTGTCCGTCCGTCCGTCTGTCCGTCTGTCCGTACGTCAACAATTGGCTATGGCTCGGGCTAGAGGTCGTATTTATGAACCGATCTTTACGAAACTTCTTGTGTACCTTTGTTATGACCCTGGGACGGGTACGAGTGTTTTTAGGTGTGGTCTGAAATTCAAGATGGCTGCCAGTGGCCATTTTGTACCGATGATGCAAAAATCAGTTTTTTGTACAGAACTTCTGTATGAAAGTTCTGATTTGAATAAAGTTTTGTATAAATGTTTAGTACCATGGGATACATCACATATAATACGGGTTTTTTTCTCGTGCGTAAATTATGCAAATTAGACTGACTTTGATTTATTTAGTGTTACTTTCAGAGCTGTAAGTACCAAGCTGCTATGGCTCGGGCTAGAGGCCGTATTTATGAACCGATCTTTACGAAACTTCTTGGGTACCTTTGTTATGACTGTGGGACGAGAACGAGTGTTTTTGGGTGCAGTCCGAAATTCAAGATGGCTGCCAGTGGCCATTTTGTACCGACGATGCCGAAATCTGTTTTTTGTACAGAACTTCCATATGAAAGCTCTGATTTGAATAATTTTTTGTATGAATGTTTAGTACCATGGGATACATCACATATAATACGGGTTTTTTTCTCGTACGTAAATTGTGCAAATTAGACTAATTTTGATGTTTTTTGGGGTTACTTTCAGCACTGTAAGTGCAAATGCCAATACGGCTCGGGCGAGAGGCCGTATTTATGAACCGATCTTTACGAAACTTCTTGGGTACCTTTGGTATCACCGTGGGACGAGAACGAGTGTTTTTGGGTCCGGTCCGAAATTCAAGATGGCCGATGGCAGCCATTTTGTACAAAATTAGGTGCAATCAGATTTTTGCACAGAACTTCCATATGAAAGCCCTGATTTGAATAATTATTTTGTGTGAATGTTTAGTACCATGGGATGCATCACATATAATACGGGTTTTTTTCTCGTGCAGAAATTATGCAAATTAGATGAACTTTGATTTTTTCAGTGCGACTTACACACAGTAAGTACACATGTCAATACGGCTCAGACTAGAGTCTGTATTTATGAACTGATCTTCACGAAATGTCTTGGGTACCTTTGTTATCACCTTGGGATGAGAACGAGTGTTTCTGGGTGCGGTCTAAAATTCAAGATGGCTGCCAGTGGCCATTTTGTACCGAAATTAGGTCTAATCAGTTTTTTGTACACATCTTCTATACAGCTCAGACTAGAGGCCATATTTGTGAACCAATCTTTACGAAACTTCTTGGGTACCTTTGTTATCACCGTGGGAAGAGAGCGAGTGTTTTTGGGTGTGGTCCGAAATTCAAGATGGCCACCAGCAGCCATTTTGTATCAAAATTAGTGCAATCAGTTATCGTTAAAAGTTGTAGAGCAATCCCTCGGGGAGAGACTCTTTGAACAACTCTTACAGATGAGCAGCGGGAGCTGCTCGAGAAGGGACTCTTCAAACGACTTGATGCCATCGAGCCGATGAGTAAACGAGGAGAGTAGTAGATGGGATTGGGGGATCTCATGGGGCATCTCATATGTGATATCATAGTCACGTGACCTAGTGATGTCAGGTTTGGTTGTCATGGCAGCCTGCGCGAGCAGTCATCATGTGACGTCATCCCCATAGTGATGCATGGTCCTAGTGCGCAGCGCGTGTTGTTAGAGTGATACGTGTTTCCGCCATCCATTTTGTATATTGGAGGTCGCCATCTTGGATTGTTTGGTAGCACGTGGTCGCTATGTTACCCAAAATCTTCTTATAGGACAGGAGTGTGTTCGGAGGGTGTGTTTGATTGAATGAGAGTAATTTCCTGATTCGTAGAATTACCCGAATAAACTTGACAATCCTTCCAAATCACCAAAATCCACCCAAAACAATCAAAACAAACTTGGCAGAATGGGCTTGTTTCCCAATAACAGGTGTGTTCCTTTGTACCAGAGTAGTTTTCTAGTTCGGATTTTCCTCAAATCAGAATAACCCAAATAAACCCGACGATTCCACCAAATTGTCAAAAATGCACCCTAAACTCCCGAAACAGACTTTATTTGATATGAAGTCCCCCATTTTGGGCTTATAATAGTAGCACATAGTGCTACATGACCATTCCTTTGTATAACAATAATTTTACTTCATAGAATTACCCAAATAGACCCCAACAGTTGTTTTATTTGGCACAGATTTCAAACTAAATCATCGGCTTCTACCTTTGTATCTGCAAGCTATGTTATAACCTTCCCCATCTCTTTATAAAATATTTGGACGACCCTAGCCGTGGTCGTAGAGCGATTAAATTTTTTGGTGTCCACACATCCCTTTATACCTTTTTCAGCTCTAGGACTGGGGCGAGAGTAAAGATGTCTGTGTCAACAACGGTGATCAGATTCAAAGATAACTTACTACAGATCTTCAAGAATGACGCTGGATTTATTTATTTATTGGTGTTTAAGGTCACATATTTTTGCACAATGGCTAATCTTGACCACAACAGTTTTATGGGTGGAGGAAGCTGGAGTACCTGGAGAGAACCACCGAGCAACTGTCAGCTCCCCCAACATAGTAACTCCACTCAAGCAGGGTTAGCATTGGTTGAAGATAGGTGCACCATTGACGTGCAGTATGCCTTAGTACACAGCGTCACCATGCTCCCATGTGGGCAATGGGTATGAAGTGTTTTGCCCAAGGACACAATGCGGTTGCCACAGGTGGGATTCGAACTGAGGACCTCTCGGCTTGCAGCTTGCACCTCTACCAACTGAGCCACTGCGCCCCCACGCTGGATTAAAGCTGACTTCCCAAGAACTGACCCAATTGAATCGTGTGGTAGATGGACCCAAGAGAAGAAATCTAGACCAGCAAATAGGTGCTGGTGGAAAAAAACAAAGATGTGTGGATACTGGTCGATTATTAACTACAAACAAGAGAACGAAAGCAACTCCAACCGAAACTCTTTTCACTCAAACTACGAAGAAGAATGAAGATTCAAGGATGGGCCAACTTTCAGACCAAAATATGAATGGCGTTATGAAGCAGCCCTCATACATAAGAATGAGCCAGCTCCCGTCAAGAACAAAGTTTCAACTATGAATCAGTCTGAAGATTCAAGGATGGATCAAAACAAGATCAAACCAAAGATTGTCAAAGAAGACTGAAGGTCAAAACAAGAATGAAGTTGTGAATCAGTTTGAAGGCAAGACCATGATGTCAGATCCCATTAAGAACAAAGTTACCACTACAAAGAAGCCTTAAGACAAGAAAGATGCCAGGCAAGAAATCAAAACAACCAACAAGGTCAAGCTACCAGTGTTCTGCCAGCTAGCACACAAGGATATAGACAGAGTCAAACGATGGGAAGAAGCTCCAACCAACATGAAGATGAGATGGTTATCCTATGAGAGAAGTCAGAAGAAGAAAGATATTGAAAAAGATGGACCATTTAACTTAATAAACTGCTTACTCGAATAAAAATGAATCAAATGTTATATATTGTTGTTGTTTTTTATCAACTATCCCAACAAAAGTAACCGGATGTAGAGTGAATTACTCGGGTGCAAAAACCTGTTTGACAAGAATCCTCTAAACAGTATCCTCCAAAAAACTATCCTCCAATAGTACATCACCATATCATAGGTATCCTCCAATACCCGTATGTCCATATGTGATCTACTCACATTGTGCATAATTATACAAGCACATATCGGCACATCCATCATGTGCCTATGTGCTACATGTAATGTGTCCACTAGAATATAAACACGTCTAGGGTGGTCAGAATACTTATAACCTAGCTTGAAGATAGGTAGATAGAAACCGATGATTTAGTCGGAAATCATCGCCAAATAAAAGAATTGTTGGGCTGTTTGTGGTAATTCTATGATGTAATCAAGGATTCTGAAGGAATCTGAACCAGTATAGTACTCCTATGTAAAGGAATGGTCCTGTTATTGGGTGAAAAGCCCATTCTGGGGCTTTGCCAAGTCCATTTCGGTAGTTTTCGGTGATTTGGGGACATTGAAGGGTTTATTTGGGTAATTATACGGAGGAAAATACCACTGTTCCATAAGAAGGTTTGGGGTCACATTGCAATCACGTGCTACCACATAAACCAAGATGGCGGCCTCTAGTATACAAAATGGCCGACGGAAATACGTTTCACCCTAACAACATGCACTGCAGATGTGCACTAAAACCACGTATCACCATGGAGATGATGTCAAAAGATGGCTGTGCACATGGGCTACCGTGACAACCAAACATGACATCACTTGATCACGTCACCATGAGATTTCCCAATGTAGGTTGTTCTCCACATCTACTACTGTGGAGTGACCCCTGCGAATGACTCCCTAAATGACTCTCCGATTCATCTGAATTATAATATTCATCAAGTGATCTCTGGGAGTCCCGCAATTATGGATCACAGATCACTTGGTAGAGTGGAGGAAGATTAGGGCCGGAGAGGGGTTCTGGAAGAAAGTGAAGTGCGACTGAGTATAGGAGGCCCATTAGGAGAGGCCTCAATGAGGTCTCAACTCACGGCTCTCGTGGCTAAGAAGGCTCAACTCATAGACGCAATGTCCACATTTGGGGTAATTGATCAGTAGTGATCACCTCTGTCAATTATCGTGGCATCATTGGTGATCAATTTTCCTGATGACATAAGAGCTATGTGCTGAGGCCTCATCTCATAGCCCATAGCCCTCAAAGCCATGTGAACTGTGCGGTGAGACCTCGCTAAGTCAAATACTATATCATAACAGACCATGTGATTATCAACCAAACAAATCCATGCAGCTAATCAGTTTAAATGGATTACTAATCTGTTTAAATGGATTACTAATCTGTTTAAATGGATTAGTAATCTGTTTAAACAGATTACTAATCTATTTAAACAGATTACTAATCAGTTTAAACGGATTATTAATCTGTTTAAACGGATTACTAATCTGTTTAACCATTTACCCAACGTAACGGCCAAAACTGGCCAGCACTATCACAAAAATCGCTAATTAATTTTCATTATTTTTTTTCATTTTTTGTCTCAAAAACATAGGTTATGACCCCTCTTTGGAATGAGCTCATTTCAAAGAGGTGCCATAACCAATGGTTTTGAGAGAAAAATGAAAATAATTAGTTATTCAAGAATTTTGTTGTCAAATCTCGTCTGTTTTTCATGTTAGGTGAAGGGTTAAACGGATTACTAATCTGTTTAAACAGATTACTATCACAACAACATGTGGCGCTTCTACGTTGCCATAAAACATCATATTCTTCATGTCCATGAGTCAGAATCTTTAGATATTTGGCATACATCATCCTCAGGGGGTCAGATTCAAGTTTGTGGACATTAAGTCTCTTGGTTTATATTTGGGCTCCCTATGCAGGCCTTTTAATTCATTATTTTGGGCACACCATTTTGCCTAATTTGGGCTCACTAAAACCAAAAATAAGAGTCTTATCCTGTTATGTTTTATTGCCATGCCTTTCTTTGTGTTTTTTATGATCATACCTGTATTATGCTGAAAAGTTATTCTCAAATGAATAAGTTGCATAGTCAGAGAATTGATATATTTTTCTTGATGTCTTTCACCTTCTCTAATTTGGACATACCTGTAAATGGTGTGAAATTAGGGTAATCTAAAGGCCTGGCTCCTTTTTTAACTCAGTTTGCTATGACGAAGATTCTTCAAAGATCTTCAGATCTACCAGGCAGAGTCTTTTGATAGCTGGTATATATAAAACTACTATAACACCCAAGGGGGCGCGGTGGCTCAGTTGGTAGAGGTGCAGGCTGCAAGCCGAGAGGTCCTCGGTTCGAATCCCACCTGTGGCAACCGCGTTGTGTCCTTGGGCAAACACTTCACCCCGATTGCCTACATGGGGGCCCGATGACGCTGTGTACTGAGGCGTACTGCACGTCGATGGTGCGCATGTCTTCAACCAATCTAACCCTGCCTGTGCTGTGGTGCAGAGTTCAGAGTTCTGATGTTGGAGAGCTGACAGCTGCTCGTCGTTGCTCGGTGGTTCTCTCCGGGTACTCCGGCTTCCTCCACCCGTAAAACTGTCACGGTCACGATTAGCCATTGTGCATAAGTATGTGACCTTAAACACCAATAAATAAATAATAAATAAATACAACTATAACACCCAAGATTTTTCAGCCCAACTTGACAATTTCAAGTATGAAGTATTGGGTTGGGTTGTGATGTGTTGTCCATTGGTACCTATGTCCATCTGTATGTCTGTCCATAGATATGTCCCTCTATCCATCCTCAATTCCTTTTGCACACCCTACATGTCACATCTCTCACCCTGTCAGTTTCAAATTTCATATGTGGTTTTGGAGTAATGTCCAGATGGGAGCTACAAAATTTTCTGAAATTTGTTGAAAAACATGGCCACTGGCAGGCATCTTGCATTTAGCAAAAAATTGTCAACAATTCCATTAATTCACCCTACAGGCCGGATCTCTCACCCAATCTACTTCAAATTCCACAAGTAGCTTTGGTGTGATGTCCAGATGGCAGCTATCAAACTTTTCTTAATTTTTGTTGAAAAATAGAGCCGGCGGTGGTCATCTTGGATTTGGCATACTGTACTGACCTGCGAATAAGCTCAGGGGAGTGAGCAAAGTAAAATAGGGCAAAAGTATATGGGTGGGCTTATTTTTGAGTGGTCAAGTCTGCAGGAGCATTTGGACACAAAGTTGAAGTAAGGTGACTCGGTCAGTCTCATTACAAAGATGCATTAATTAATAATTACATTGTTAATGTAGTTATACGTTTTGGGTCCAAATACTCAATTCCCATTGGTCAGCTGGATGAAAACGTCATGACCAAATGTAATTCATTTTCCAATGAATACATGTGGTCGAACTTTGACCCGCATTTACGGTAGATCGCAGTTGACAGAATGTAATTCGGGGGGTGTTTGGGTGGGTTTTAACTTTTTAACTTTTAGCGCCTCTCGCAGTGACCAACTCCGCTGCTGTTTCTTTGGTGACATTTCCCAATATTACTAAAATACTTGTTTCCATTTCTAAAGTTGTGAAAATTAAAAATCAGAGTTGTGCGCTTTGTCTTTTATGTGAGGGTGGTTTTTCGCCTCGTTTGTTCGTACGTTTTATTTCGTCCTTCTGCTTTGTTGTTTGGTGAAAAGTAGTTTAAACAGTTACGGAATGTAATTATAAGAATTGAATGCAATTTTTATAATCTTTATTGGAGTATGAACGTGTGGGAATGGGTACAAGTGTATGAATCCCTTCGGGATTCATACATAATTTGTACCCATTCCCGCACGTTCATACTCCAATAAAGATTATAAAAACTGCATTCAATTCTTAAATGAATCAGCTGCATACACCCACGTAATTTACAAATTGAACAGTTGAAAAAAAAATGTAAAACAGTTTCAGCAAAACCATATCATGTGACTGACTGAAATGCACTCATTGAGCTCATTCCAATGAGGGGTCACATATGGTTTTTTTAAAAATTTTTTGAGACATTTTTAAAAGGAATAATTAAAATTAGAAAGTTTGATATGAAGTGCATTGTGTATGGGGTTGTTTTTTGTTGTAAAAACTTCCATATACCAGCATTGCTGTCATCGATGTTGATATTATAAAGTCAGAGACAGGGCTTATTACAACAAAGAGGGGACTCTGAAACTGAAACCTGAAAAGTTGATAGATAGGCTTATTTTTTATTTTGGGCGTATACCCGAGTCAGTACAGTATAAATTGTCATCAATTCCATTAGCATGCCCTACAGGCTGCATCTCTATCCTGATCAGTTTCAATGTAATGCCTAAATGGGAGCTATCAAATTTTTTAGGTTTTCGTTGAAAAACATTTGCTGCCACTGGGCATCTTGGATTTGGCATATAAATTGTCAACAATTCCATTAGCACTACAGGCCGCATTGCTCACCTGATTTTTTTCAAATTTCATATGTAAATTTGGTTTGATGTCTAGATGGGAACTATCAAATGTTTCTGAATTTCATTGAAAAACATGGCCACCTGTGGCCATCTTGGATTCAACATATAAATTGTCAGCAATTCTATTAGCACACTCTAGAGGCCACATCCCTCACCCAATCTTTTTCTGATTTCATATAGCTTTGAAGTGATGTCTTTTCTGTAGAAACTTGAGTGAATGACTTGGCATTACTGGAACTTTCCATTTAGTTCAGTCCCTTCTTGGTCAAGTTGAGTTGCAGTGTCGGTATACAGAAAAAAAAACCCATAGAAAAAAAACCCCATAGAAAAAAAACCCTAGGAAAAAAGCCCCTGAGAAAAAAAAAAACATTGAAAAAATGATGATGTCTGAGAAAAAAACCCCAAGAGAAAAAAAAAAAACACAACCCAATTCATTCATATTTCATATTTTATTTGTTGATTGTTGGATATTAATAAAAAATGTTTGGGGCAATTAATGATGAGCTTGTTAGCTCACCGAAGGGGGCTTAACTTATCACTTGCCGTCTGTCGTCGTCCGTCGCCCGTCATGAACTTTACATTATCGACTACTCCTCCCAAACTACTGGATCAAATTGAATCAAATTTGGTGTGCATGTTCCCCATCATATGTCAATTCAAACCTGTACAAATAAACTTGCCGCACCCACCGGGGGCACCACAAAGGGCATAACTCTGATAGCACCCATGAATTTCTTTCCAAAATTAAAAAAAATCTTCTTCTTCAGATCAACCAGGCAGAATTCTTTCCTATTTGGTATACATCATCTCTAGGGGGAGAAGATTCAGGTTTGTTCAAATCGGGCCCCTGGATTCATATTTGTGCTCACTATAGAAGCCCGAATTTGAACTTAGTGCATTTCAGGCAAATTTCTTAAAAAATCTTCTTCTCCAGATCCAGCAGGCAGAATCTTTTGATATTTGGTATACGACATTGTGGGGTGGATCTGATTCAAGTTTGTTCAAATTGGCCCCCTGGATTCACATATGGGCTCAGTATAGAAGCCTGAATTTGAACTTAGTGCATTTCAGGCAAATTTGTTAAAAAATCTTCTTCTCCAGATCCAGCAGGCAGAATCTTTTGATATTTGGTATGCAACATTGTGGGGTGGATCTGATTCAAGTTTGTTCAATTCGGCCCCCTGGATTCATATTTGGGCTCACTATAGAAGCTTGAATTCGAACTTAGTGCATTTCAGGCAAATTTCTTAAAAAAATCTTCTTCTCCAGATCCAGCAGGCAGAATCTTTTGATATTTGGTATGCAGCATTGTGGGGTGGATCTGATTCAAGTTTGTTCAATTCGGCCCCCAGGATTTATATTTGGGCTCACTATAGAAGCTTGAATTCGAACTTAGTGCATTTCAGGCAAATTTCTTAAAAAATCTTTCTTCTCCAGATCCAGCAGGCAGAATCTTTTGATATTTGGTATGCAGCATTATGGGGTGGATCTGATTCAAGTTTGTACAAATCGGCCCCCTGGGTTCATATTTGGGCTCAGTATAGAAGCCCGAATTTGAACTTAGTACATTTCAGGCAAATTTCTTAAAAAATCTTCTTCTCCAGATCCAGCGGGCAGAATCTTTTGATATTTGGTATGCAACATTGTGGGATGGATCTGATTCAAGTTTGTACAAATCAGCCCCCTGGGCTCATATTTGGGCTCAGTATAGAAGCCCGAATTTGAACTTAGTGCATTTCAGGCAAATTTCTTTAAAAATCTTCTTCTCAAGATCCAGCAGGCAGAATCTTTTGATATTTGGTATGCAACATAGTGGGGTGGATCTGATTCAAGTTTGTTCAAATCATCCCCCTGGATTCACATTTGGGCTCAGTATAGGAGCCTGAATTTGAACTTAGTGCATTTCAGGCAAATTTGTTAAAAAATCTTCTTCTCCAGATCCAGCAGGCAGACTCTTTTGATATTTGGTATGCAACATTGTGGGGTGGATCTGATTCAAGTTTGTTCATTTTGGCCTCCTGGATTCATATTTGGGCTCACTATAGAAGCTTGAATTCAAACTTAGTGCATTTCAGGCAAATTTCTTAAAATATCTTCTTCTCCAGATCCAGCAGGCAGAGTCTTTTGATATTTGGTATGCAACACTGTGGGGTGGATCTGATTCAAGTTTGTTCAAATCGTCTCCCTTGGATTCATATTTGGGCTCACTATAGAAATTCGAATTCGAACTTAGTGCATTTCAGGCAAATTTGTTAAAAAATCTTCTTCTCCAGATCCAGCAGGCAGAATCTTTTGATATTTGGTATGCAACATTGTGCAGTGTATCGGATTCAAGTTTGTTCAAATCGCCGCCTGGGTTCATATTTGGGCTCAGTATAGGAGCCCAAATCTGAACTTAGTGCATTTCAGGCACATTTCTTTAAAAATCTTCATCTCAAGATCCAGCAGGCAGAATCTTTTGATATTGGGTATGCAGCATGCTTAGGGGGTGAGATTCAAGTTTGTTCAAGCCAAGTCCCTGGGTTCATATTTGGGCTCACTATGGTAGCCTGAATTATAACTTAGTTCAAAATGAGGAATTTTCTTTAAAAATCTTCTTTTTCAGATCCAGCAGTTGGAATGGTTTGATATTTGGTATACAGCATCCTTAGGGAGGTGAGATTCAAGTTTGTTCAAGCCATGTGACTAGGTCCATATTTGGGTTCACTATGGGAGCCCGAATGATAACTTAGTTCAAAATGAAGACTTTCCTTTAAAAATCTTCTTCTTCAGATCTAGCAGTCAGAATGTTTTGATATTTGGTATGCCGCATCCTTTGGGGGGTGAGATTCAAGTTTGTTCAAGCCGTGTCCCTAGGTCCATATTTGGGCTCACTATAGGAGCCTGAATGATAACTTAGTTCAAAATGAGGAATTTTCTTTAAAAATCTTCTTCTTCAGATCTAGCAGTCAGAATGTTTTAATATTTGGTATGCAGCATCCTTAGGGGGGTTAAATTCAAGTTTGTTCAAGCCATGTCCCCAGGTCCATATTTGGGCTCACTGTGGGAGCTTGAATTGTAACTTAGTTCGAAATGAGGAATTTTCTTAAAAAATCTTCTTCTTCAGATCCAGCAGTCTGAATGTTTTGATATGTGGTGTGTAGCATCCTTAGCGGGGTGAAATTCAAGTTTGTTAAAGCCAAGTCCCTGGGTCCATATTTTGGCTCCCTATGGGAGCCCAAATTATAACTTAGTCAATATGAGGAATTTTTCTTTAAAAATCCTCTTCAGATTTAGCAGTCGAAATGTTTTGATATTTGGCATGCAGAATCCTTAGGGGGTGAGATTCAAGTTTGTTCAAGCCAAGTCCCTGGGTTCATATTTGGGCTCACTGTGGGAGCCCGAATGATAACTTAGTTCAAAATGAGGAATTTTCTTTAAAAATCTTCTTCAGATCCAGCAGATGAATGCTTTTGATATTTGGTATGCAGCATCCTTAGGGGGGTACGATTCAAGTTTGTTCAAGCCATGTCCGGATCCATAAAATTTGTCTCTCATGACTCCATTCCTTTGTAGTGTTGATGAACCATGTCGAACTGAATGAGACCCCAAATACTTCTTTGAACCACTTTGGCCGGTGAGCGATTAAGGTTCCTTGGGGCCTCTTGTATTTGTTTTGCAATCAAAACAATCTTCTTGAAGTTGCATTTTCATTCAATTTCATTTATCTTGTAAGTGGCTAATGTTGCTTATTTCATGTGCTGTTGCAAAATAAACATAAATGCAGTAAAGTTCATACGATGAAGTGTTTAGAACTATTCTGGAAAAAGCAGAGGAGTTTAGATCCAACATTGATTGTGACTGATTTTGAGCAGGCAGTGTTTAATTCCATCAGATATACGTTTGGTGAACATGTTAAAACACAGGGGTGCTACTACCACCTCACACAGGCCACATGGCGCAAAGTTCAGGAGATGGGGCTCCGTGAGGTCTATAGGGAGAACAATGAGGTTAAACATTGGTGTGGAATAATTGATGCGTTAGCATTTTTACCGGTGAGTGATGTGAAGGATGGCATGTCATGGGTTAAAGACAACTTTCCAGATGTGTTGGGTGACTTGGTGGCATATTTTGAATCAACTTATGTATCGGGAGGTTATAGAACAGTCACCAATTCTACTTCAACGGTTAACTTTCGTCGCCTGCCACCTCTTTTTCCCATCAACATCTGGACTATACATGAGGCAACACTCAATGATGAACCAAGGACAAACAATATTTGTGAGGGGTGGAACAACAATTTTCAGCAATTGATAGGACACAAAAATCCCTCCATTTGGAAGGTAATACTGGCTTTCCAGCAAGACAATTCCAATGCAAGGGATGCACTTCAACCATAGAAATATGGGTATCATTGGAACCATATCATTAAACTGGTTCCAATGATATGCAAATTTCTATGTTTCTTTGAATTTAGTTTATTAATACTCATAAATGTTTTGCTGACTTTAACACCAGTTGGGTTTTTTCTCAGGGGCTTTTTTCCTATGTTTTTTTTTTCTATTGAGAATTTTTTCTCGGGGGGCTTTTTTCCTAGGGGTTTTTTTCTATGGGTTTTTTTTCTATGGGTTTTTTTTTTCTAGTTTCGCAGTGTCATTGTTACTTTCATTTTTTATCCTTGCTTCAAAATGAGTTCTGAATTTCAAGTGATTTAATGTAAAAAAAAAAAAAATTGCCCAATTGGGCAGGGTGTACTACAATATCTTTCCCACTGTTCATCTCTCCCTTCCCCCAAGGCAGAAGATAGAATAGTTTATCTTAACCCCTTTCCCCTCCCCCACCCCTACCTGATTGTTACTTGTCCATGTTTTCAACAATTTAAAAAGCCTTGGGGATATGTGACCATTGTTACATAAATATGTTATATTGTGACAAGTTAATTGATAATTAAGTCTATTGTCTGTTTTCAGTGCATAAATTTCAAGACAAGGTGTTTGGTGGTGTATAAATAATATCAGGGATTATTAAGTCTTTAATATTGATATGAGGTGTGAATTTGTTGTCTGGAGTCCATGGGCTTGATCTGTGAAAACCTTTTATTCAGTATATGGTTCTTTAATTCCAAAATATAGAAAGTATTCAAAATGTATTGATGAATACACCTCAAATTTTAATGTTTTTGAATACGAATACATGTATTCATAACAGTCAGTGAATACTGAATACATGTGAATACTTGATAAACTGTATTTGAATACGACTGAATACGAATACTGAATATGAATACCCCAACCCTGATTGTTAGCTCATCAGCATCCTGCCTACATTAACTTTTGCATTTCAGTCTTCTTCTTCAGAACCACACGTAAACCTAACAAGATTTGGCATAAATTATCTTTCATGCATTCATTGCAGATTAGACCTGTTAATTACGTATAGACTATAGAGTAAATTCCTGTTAATTGAATCGAAAAAGTTGAAAATTTGTTGAAGTATTATGAATTCCCCACATTTATAGACATTTTTGCCCTCAATATATCCAGTATAAGCATTTAATCTGTTGTATCTTATATATATATATCATAGCTGTAATGGAATAAATGCTCGGTTTAAAACGAGAAGATAGGAAAATGACCTACATGCAATTTTCGTCAATTGTGGCCTCCTGTTAATTGATTGCCAAAGGGCTATTCAGTTACCAGGGTTCCACTGTAGTTACCAGGCTAACAAAAGGTAGTCATGGATCTGAACACTCAATGTCATGCAGTGTGACAGCATGCCGTCATGCCACACGAATCCATGAATTCCGACAGCCAGGCCGGTAACTGACTCACACCTGGTCCTCATTCAGTCAATAAAATGTACAGTCTCTGGTATACGCGGTAGGCGATGGGTATTCAAATGACATCACTTGAACACTCAGTCCATTGTACTATCAGATATTTTAAAACTGGTCAGGAACCCTGAAAGGTCAAAGAAATCAGGGTGTAAAAAAAAAGAATAAAAAATATCGTAGTGCCCCTTCTCCCTCACTACTCCCATTAGTCACAATCCCTATAAACTTCATTTATACCAACTCACTCTACCACTGTGCTAGTGATAAGGACTCATGAGACATGGGGTTCGAGAGATGCAGCTCCAATAATCCTCAAAACAATTCTCTGTATAAACTGTGCTGTTCTTAATTTGGTGTCATCAACCTGAAAAAGGCAGGAGCAGTCAACTAAAACTGCAGTCTGGTCACAAGTGTTGTTAAATTTTGTTATTTAATAACTTTTCAGTTATTTTAAATTCTGTTAGTTAAATAAATCATCATACATGTAAAAGCTCAGGCCAGTTCTTTCATTGTGGGGTATGACTTATCTGCGGTGCACAGTTTAATGACATTTTCCACCATATAATCTTCAAACATATCTTGCTCAAAATTGTCATGTTTGTCACACACATGAAAACAAGCACAGATTATCATTGTTCATGGCTAAATCATAAAATGCATGTCACGTACATACAAACAAGTACAGGCTAACAATATTGTTGCTCCAACTTGCAGGGTTTTTATAGTGATCACTCACCATCCGTCATCTGCCGTCCGTTAACATGGTGTTTGCATCTTCTCCTAAACTGCTGAACTGATTTAATTGAAATTTGAGATAATAGTTTGTTATGACATCGCATTTTGTTTTTGTTCAAATCAAGTTGCCTCTCCCCTCGGTAGGGCCAAGCCCAAAAGTGTGCTAAAATTTTTAAAAATCTTCTTCTTATGAACCAGCAGTAGCAGAGATTTGATATATGGTGTGCAGCTTCCTTTTGAGGTGTAGACTCAGATTTGTTCAAGAGAAGTTTGAGGAACCATATTTGCCATCGTTTTGGGAGGAGCAATAATTTTCACCCCGTCCAAAATTTCTATTTTCCAAACCGAGAGGCTGATTTGAACCAAATTTGATATGAGGGCTTATTGGGTCATAAGTACTTAATTTAGGCCAAAAAATTTTCCCGTCGCTCCCATGGAAACCGCAGGAGCTAAAAATAGAAAAAATTTAAAATGCCCATATCTCCAAAACAACCCTGCACTGAGAATTCTTATTTGGTGTGAAGCTTCCTTAGGACCAACAGAATGGAATGGTAAAAAAAAATTCCTATCGGTTTTATCATGGTTACTTTTTGGGGATTTGAAAAAGTGCTGAGTCCGCATTTATTAACATTGTGGGTAATGGGAAAAACATTTAAGACTACTTTTCTCCCAAACCACTGCTCCAAAAGCTTTCAAATTTCACAAATAACATCTTTGGAAGATTGCTTAACACGTGTATTGAAAGCAAATCCCTGGGTCCATATTTGGGCTCTCCATGGGAGTCCAAATGTTTAAATTAGTGCAGTATGAGGAATATTTTTTAGAAATCTTCTTCAGATCTACCAATCAGAATCTTTTGATATTTGGTATACAGCATCCTTAGGGGGTGAGATTCAAGTTTGTTCAAGCCAAGTCCCTGGGTTCCTATTAGGGCTCCCTGCGGGAGCCCAAATTATAACTTAGTTCAAAATGAGGTATTCTCTTTAAAAATCTTCAGATCCAGCAGTCAAAATGTTTTGATATTTGGTATGCAGCATCCCTACGTGGGTGAGATTCAAGTTTGTACAAGCCAAGTCCCTAGGTTGATATTTGGGCTCACTGTGGGAGCTTGAGTTGTAACTTGGTACAAAAAGAGAAATTTTCTTTAAAAATCTTCTTCTTCAGATCCAGCAGTTGGAATGTTTTGATATTTGGTATGCAGTATCCTTAGTGGCATGAGATTCAAGTTTGTTCAAGTCAAGTCCCTGGGTTGATATTTGGGCTCCCTGTGGGAGCCCAAATTATAACTTGGTTCAATATGAGGAATTTTTCTTTAAAAATCTTCTGTAGATTCAGCAGTCGGAATGTTTTGATATTTGGCATGCAGCATCCTTAGGGGGTGAGATTCAATTTTGTTCAAGCCAAGTCCCTGGGTTCATATTAGAGCTCACTGCGGGAGCCCGAATTATAACTTAGTTCAAAATGAGGAATTCTCTTTAAAAATCTTCTTCAGATCCAGCAGTCAAAACGTTTTGATATTTGGTATGCAGCATCCGTAGGGGGTGAGATTCAAGTTTGTTCAAGCCAAATCCCTAGGTTCATATTTGGTCTCGCTGTGGGAGCTTGAATTGTAACTTAGTTCAAAATGAGGAGTTTTCTTTAAAGATCTTCTTCTTCAGATCCAGCAGTTGGAATGTTTTGATATTTGGTATGCAGTATCCTTAGTGGCATGAGATTCAAGTTTGTTCAAGCCAAGTCCTGGGTTGATATTTGGGCTCCCTGTGGGAGCCTGAATTATAACTTGGTTCAATATGAGGAATGTTTCTTCAAAAATCTTCTTCAGATTCAGCAGTCGGAAAGTTTTGATATTTGGTATGCAACATCCTTAGGGGAGTGAGATTCAAGTTTGTTCAAGCCAAGTCCCTGGGCTCATATTTGGGCTCACTGTGGGAGCCCGAATTATAACTTAGTTCAAAATGAGGAATTTTCTTTAAAAATCTTCTTCAGATCCAGCAGTCGGAATGTTTTGATATTTGGTATGCAGCATCCTTAGGGGGGTGAGATTTAAGTTTGTTCAAGCCAAGTCCCTGGGTTGATATTTGGGCGCCCTGTGGGAGCCTGAATTATAACTTCGTTCAACATGAGGAATATTCTTCAAAAATCTTCTTCTTCACATCCACCATTCAGAATCTTTGGATATTTGGTATACAACATCCTTACAGAGGTGAGATTCAAGTTTGTTCCAGCCAAGTCTCTGGGTTCATATTTGGGCTCCCTGTGGAAGCCCGAATTATTTCTTAGTTCAGTATGAGAAACATTCTTCAAAAATCCTTTTCTTTTTTTTTTAGATCCACTGGTCATAATCTTTGGATATTTGGTAAAAGCTTTTCTTAGGAGGGACAGATGCAACTTGTTGAAATCAATTCCCTGGGTTGATATTGAGGCTACCATGTCAGGTGAGTGCCCTCAGGACCCCTGGGGTCTCTTGTTTCCTTCCTTCACCAAAAAACTCAATGGAGGTTCCAAATATGGGGCATGCTCACTGAAATCACCTAGGGGTCATCGAGTGCATTTTTCAGACATTCTGGAAATCACATTTTTTGCCCCTCTAATGCATTCCTGAAGTTCACACTTTTTTTATATACTAAAAAAATTGAGGAGGTGGGGGAATATTGAAAGTAATGCTCATATCTCAAGCATGGTATAATGTAGTCAAAACTCAGTGAAGATACAAAATATGAGTCAAGGTCACTGAGATCCCTCAGGGGTCATTGAGTGAAGTTTTCAGAAATGCTGCAGATAAATGTTATCCCTGCTCCCCCACCCCCAGTGTATTTCTGAAGTCCATACATGTAATTTTACACTCAAAAAAGTGTGTGAGCCGAAAATTTTGAATCAATTCGGACCCCCACGTTGTGTCCTTGGGCAAGGCACTTAACCCTGATTGTCTACATGGGGGCACGATGATGCCGTATACTAAGGCGTACTGCACATCGTTGGTGCACACTTCTTCAACCAATTTAACCCTGCCTGTGCTGCAGAGTGGAGTTATGATATTGGGGAGCTGGCAGCTGCTCGTCATTGCGTGTTGGTTCTTTACGGGTACTCCGGATTCCTCCACCTGTAAAACAGTCACGGTCATGATTAGCCATTGTGCATAAGTATGTGACCTTAAACACCAATAAATAAATATAAATAAAGCATGGGTCAAGGTCACTGAGATCATTAGTTCTTGGTCATCTATGTTTTTTTGGCTCTTGGGACACTTGGGTGTATGCTCATATCTCAAACGTTGTATGAACTATGGACCTGGAAAAACACCAAATGAGTCAAAAGTCAATGGAGATTCAAGAGTGAGTCAAGGTCACTGAGGTCATCCAAGGTCATCTATTGCATTTGTCTTACACTTTTTGCCCTGCTAATGTACTCCTGAATTCCATACATGTTATTTCAATATTTACAATAGTAGGCAGAGCTAAACATTTTGAAAGCTGGTCACACTCATTCCTCAAGCATGGCATGACCTACTACTGTAAAATACAGACATTTAATCTGTTATATCTTGTTTGACAGAGCAGCTCAGTGAGCTCTGTCAAACCAGTTATAGATTTCATGCTCAGTTTATCACTAAAATACAGGGAAGTGACTAAATTCCGGTTATCAAGTTCCGCAGTTAATTAAATAATTTTTATTGGCAAAATGACTATTCAGTTAACCAGGTTTCAAAGTACTGTTAGAATTGTCATGTAAGTTCATCTGATGATGATCTTCTGACTTCAGATATGTTCAGATGAAACTTATGTGGTAATTTATTAGCTCTGCTTTTCTGATGTTACGTTGTCTATTTTCCATCCGTGTATCTGTCCATCATCAGCATTGTTTGGGCCATAATTTCTACTGAATTGAATATTTTTTAACAAGACAGTGTGTCATCAGTCATAGGGTACATTTCCATGGGCCATTTGAGAATACTTGTGTTATTCTGGACATGCGCAGATATGACAGAATGTGATTTGTGTCGTTTTGTTCAAGTGGGGGTTTTCTGGAATACTATTCGGAATGCATTCTGTTAATCCATCTCATGAGGAGGATTAAATGTTATTCTAGACATGCACACCACGTTATAAAGTTTTGCACACCACAAATCAAGAGGTTGAAATTTGTATTCAGTGCTTGCGTAATTAGTGCCAACGCATCTCCAATTATTTATCTGTTATAACAGATTAATAAATTTGTATAACAGATTCATAATTTGATTTAACAGCTTAGTAATGTGCAGTGGCCTAGCCATGGGGTTGGGGTGGGGGGATGGCATGGGGGCACACATGCCCCCTGACTTCAGTCTTTCCCCTCCCCCCTCCGGTGATGTGGCCTAATTCTTGATGCCTTTCACAACTTATAAATTATGGACACAAACAGACTAAAGAGTCAGAGGATGTCCGATACATGGCTTGGATGATGCTGTGCATCCTATTCTTTATGCCCCCCCCTCCCCCCCCAGTAGTTTATGATCTGGACATGGCAGCTATCCCCCTATATAGGGGGGTAGCTGCTACATTCAGATTGCTGAACAACCCCCTATATATTACTCTTGCCCCCCCCCCCCCCCCCCCCCAGCTCCTGCCCCCCCCCCCCCCCCTCCCACCAAAACCAACTAATGGAGAGTGTGGTGGCTCATTGATTAGCACATCGGACTTGTGATTGAGGGGTCGATGGTTTAAAAGTGGTCCATGCCACTTGAGTTGTGACCCTGAGCAGGTCACTTAATCCTAACTGCTCATATATCGGGGCACAGTTGCAAATTCTGCTTAGGCATATGGCACGTTGATGGCACATGTGCATTTAACCAATGCTCCACTGGCTTGTGTCGGGTTAGTACAATGGAGAGTCTAGCAGTTACTTGTTGCTGCACGATGGTTCTCTCTGGGCACTCTAGCTTCCTTCAGCTGTAAAACTGCTCGGCACGATATGACTTTGGCAGTCAAAAAGTGTCATAACCCTCAGTAAACAAACTAATGATCTGTTATAACAGTTTAGTAATCTGATGGATTGCCTTTTTGTTGGAAAGAGAAGGGTCCAAAAGATCCCTTCTTATACAGAATTGTTATTGTAGAAGTTATGTAATTGGGGGTGGAGAGTGGATGTAAGAGTCTTGTCAAAGAGCTCTTCTTATCCAAAAATGCTACGGCAGAAATTTTCAGAATGGTGTTTTTGTGGTCAGTAGAAGCCAAAATCCACCTGAGCCCCCACCCCCCCTCCCCCCCCCCCCCCCCCCCTCCAAAAACTGCCTGGGTGTACTATCATTTTTGTCTGGCTTTTAAAATTTGATCAAGTTGGCTGATCTTGATCATACTTCGTACAATTATTGCCCATGACTCCAAAGGTGTCATGACTTTGATCCAAGGTCATATCAAGGTCAAGGTCACAGACAGCAAACTTTGATGCTTTGATATTGGTATTCAGCCCTTGTCCGGTCCATATAACTTGGTTTGATTGACAGATCTTATTTATAGTTGGTACAATTATTGTTGATGACTCAAAGGTGTGTTGCAACTTTGATCCCAGGTCATATCATCAAGGTCAAGCTCACAGGGATCAAACTTTGATTTTGTTATAATGCCCTTGTCTGGTCTGTATAATTTGAATTTATGTGACAGATCTTGTTCATACTTCACACAATTGTTACCCATAACCTAACGTCGTGTCTGTCATGAACTTGGCCGTCGTCATATTGTGAAGGTGAATGCCACAAGCAGTAACACTTGAATTCTTGTCTTGTATTTAGCTTCCCCTAAAAGCAGTGACCCTGGATGCAGCTGTCTAGACTGTTTATTTATTTGGGTTTAACAACACTTTTAACTGCCAGGGTCACCTTGTATCGGACAGTTTTACAGGTGGCAGGAGCTGGAGTACCCTGAGAGAAGCACCAAGCAGCGGCGAGAAATGTCCGACTCCTCAACGTATCAACTCCACACACGCAAGGTTAGCATTGGTTGAAGACAAGTGTACTATAGACTTGCAGTTCACCTTAGTACACAGTGCCAGCATGCCAGCAGGCCCTCATGTGATCAATCAAGATTAAGTGCCTTGCCCAAGGACACAAAACAAAGTTATCCCTTGTGGGGATCGAACCTTGACCTTGTGGTTTGAAGTCCAAAGCCATAACCACTGAGTCACCACACTCCCTTGTAAGATAATAACTAGAGGCTCTAAAGAGCCTGCAATTGCTCACCTGGAACTACATATAAAAATGTGATTTCCCATAGGCTTTCAATGGTAACTATGAGCTGCAATTGTGGCCATGTTTGCAACATTACATCAACATTACATGAGGATCATTGGTAGAAGGTGTCCCAGTCCTCAATCATGTGAAGTTTCAAAACATTTGACTTTGTAGTTTCAGAAGGGAAGATTTTTGCAAAATCCATCAGTCAGAATCAGAGAATGCCTCTGGCAGCCATGTTTTTCAATGCACGGTAACAAAAATGAGGAGCATTTGTAGAAGACCTCCCATAGACTATCCCAGCCAGGTTTGGTTCATGTCAGCTCAGAAGTTCCAGAGAAGAAAATGAAAATGTGATTTCCCATAGGGTTTCTATAATAACTATAAGCCGCAATTGTGGCCATGGTTGCAACACGATCAACATTAAATGAGGATCATTGGTAGAGGGGGTTCCAGTCATCGACCATGCAAAGTTTTAAAACATTTGGCAATGTGGTTTCAGAGGAGAAGATTTATCAAAATCCACCAATCAGAATTGAAGAATGCCTCTGGCGGCCATGTTTTCAAACACATGGGAACAAAATGAAGATCGTTTGTAGAGGAACTCACATAAACTATGCCTGCCAGGTTGTTTTCATGTTGGCTCAGCAGTTCCAGAGAAGAAGATGAAAATGTGATTTCCCATAGGGTTTCTATAGTAACTATAAGCCGCAATTGTGGCCATGTTTACAACCCGATCTACATTAAATGAGGATCGTTGGTAGAGGAGGTCCCAGTCATCATTTATGTGAAGTATCAAAACATTTGGCCTGGCAGTTTCAAAGGAGATTTTTGAAAATCCACCAATCAGAATGCCTCTGGCGGTCATGTTTTTTAACCCACGGGAACAAAATGAGGATCGTTTGTAGAGGACCTCCCATAGACTATCCCTGCCAGGTTTGTTTTCACGTCGCCTCAGTTTTTCCAGAGAAGAAGAGGAAAATGTGATTTCCCATAGGGTTTCTATAGTAACTATGTGAAGTATCAAAACATTTGGCCTGGCAGTTTCAGAGGAGAAGATTTTTGAAATCCACCAATCAGAATCAAAGAATGCCTCTGGCAGCCATGTTGTTCAACCAATGGGAACAAAATGATGAATCCTTTGTAGAGGACCTCCCATAGACCATCCCTGCCAAGTTTGGTTCATGTCGACTCAGTCGTTCCAGAGAAGAAGATGAAAATGTGATTTCCTATAGGGTTTCTATAGTAACTGTAAGCTGCAATTGTGGCCATGTTTGCAACCCAATCAACATTAAATGAGGATCGTTGATAGAGGGGGTCCTTGTCATCATTTATATGAAGTTTCAAAACATTTGGCCTGGCAGTTTCAGAGGAGAAGATTTTGGAAAATCCACCAACCAAAATCAAAGAATGCCTCTGGAAGCCATATTTTTCATCCAATGGGAACAAAATAAGGATCGTTTATAGAGGACCTCCCATAGACCATTCCTGCCAAGTTTGGTTCACACCAGCTCAGCAGTTACAGAGAAGAAGATGAAAATGTGAAAAGTTTACGGATGCTGGACAGACGTCGGATGACGGAGGAAGACGGACGCCAAGTGATGAGAAAAGCTCACATGGCCTTTTAGGCCAGGTGAGCTAAAAAGTAATATTAATATTATGAGACTACACATTTCAACATTGTGACTAAATGTCCCATATTACTGGTCCAAATGTGTCCAAATGTATTCATATTTGACATGTGCAGTGCTGTCATCAGAAAAGCAGACTGAGAATATCTTATGCTAGTTTCAGTTGTTTTTCATGATTCAGTCTTGATTTCATCAGAGTTTATTTCTGAAATCTTAAGTAACTGGATTAAGTTTGTCACAAATGGATTATGATCTTGAGAAAAAGGCCACTTTTATGAACACAGTACAGTATACGTAATGTCTTTGTGATAGTAAGTCACAGATTGTACAGACTGAGCCCTTGAAGTCATATGTAGAAGTGTCACACTTGTAGACATTTTAACACTTGTGTGTAATTTGAGAACACTAAAAGTTCTTCTCATGATGAGTCCATAGACAGTCCTAGCTGTTCTTACATCAAATAATATGTCCTGGATCACACAAACTTATTGATCCAAAGCTGGATTTCCATTCTGACCAACTCTGATTCAAGCTACATAACATGTCTGTCTAAATGCTCATTAGAAAACTACTTTTCATATGTGTCTGGAATTGAACATTAAAAATCTGATAGTACATGTCCAGTGTACATGTAATTCCTTCAAAAAAATTCAAAGACTCAGTTTGATCGTATTTTATAATATTTAAATAACCTCCATGGACTTGGCTAAGTCACCTATAAGCCTGTACATTGACTTGCAATAAAATACAAATAAATCACTACCCAAGCATAAAACTTGTGCAGATTAAGACATGTAACAAAGGTCTATTTATTAGTATAATGGATAAACACGTACATATTAAATCATGACAGTATGTACAGGGAACATGTAAGCAGTCTTGTTTATGGCTTGGAAGGCCTGAGTGGTTTTCCAATTTATTATATTCATATGCTCAGGAATAGAAATACTAGTGTTAAACAAAAGAAACCACAATGTGGAGTGACAAAGAATATCTAGCAATATCCAAGCTGAGATAAAAGAGAGGATGGATATACATGTATCTGGTTCTCCTACATACAAGGACCTTAGTTATGTATGTACAATAGGCTCAGTATGTTTGGTATCAGAGCTTTGCAAAACCAAACTTTTGGTTGGACATGAGTAAAAATCAGATTTGGCAAGTTATTAAACAATATCTGGTGTAGTAGGCTTTCTTCCTCACTGGATATATTCCCACCGCCTCCCTTCTATTGCATTAAAAGATATCTTCCCCACTGCACCTGACTTTTTTAATGTGATAATTGTTTTTTTTACCGTTTCACACTATTTTACTTTTGAAATTAAATCTTTCAACACGAGAGGCCGCTTTTCCGGTCCAGGAACACGATGCATCATAATTTCATTAAGTGGGATGGCTACTAAGTGAACATGTGTGGTAGAACAATTAATATTTTCAACGTGCAGCCTGAAGGCTGCACATAGAAAATATTAATTGCTCTACCCCCAAATAATGGATATGGACTCTTCCAATTTCTGCCATTTAACTGGCATGGAAGATACCACCAGTGTTCAAAGGGTTAAACTGCTAAATCCTAAAATTACTCTGTTCACCAGGCAAGTTGTAGAATAAAAGGAAACAAAATTTTATGTTTAGCTCAACAGAGCAAAGCCCGGGTGGAGGGGGGGGGGGGGGGGGTGTGCTCTTTACCGATCACTCTCCCTTTTGAATCAGTTCTAGAAAATACATGTATAATAGACAAATATTATTTTAGCATGTTATTGTAGTGGAAAAAATAAACGTCAGTAGGGGAAGAGAAAAAATATTCTGATCTGAACATCTTCACACCCCACTCTCACCTCAAATATTTCAGTAAACAATGTCCAAACAATTGCTTCATAGGGAGAGTCTAAGATCATTGTTTCTTATTGATATTCTTCAGTATTACATCCACTGAAAGCCTTGTTTTGTTTTTATTTTGACATCTATTGACACAAAAAGACCCTGGTGGTCTGGACAATCTTCCCCAATCTTGTCAGTGATTGAAAGAATTTCTTTAAATGTTCTTAGAGTGTCTGTATCATATATCACTGGCTGAGAATGATTAGTAAAGCATATGATGAAGAAACCTTTTTTCCTGCTTTTCACACCTTGTCTAAAATAAAAAAAGTCAGTTGCTGCTAAGGTTCTAAGAATGTCAGTTCATTGCTTGATATTTAACAGTATTACATCCAATGAAAACTGTTTTTTGGATTATTTTGAGATAGGCAAGAAAAATAACCTGGCCTGGAATCCCCCCCCCCCCCTCCCTCCCACCCCACACAGACATGCACACAAAGTGGGAGTTGTAATATGAAAATATGTCACATGAGATATACAGTCAAGAACTCAGCTTCTGACCTATGTTCATTTTTTTTTTGCTGTGACTTGGGCATTAACAGTCCTGTGTTTGTAATAATAATAACAACACTTTGGCCAGCCGCTGATTTGTTGCGGTTCTCGGACGAGAAGGCCATGGTTACCCCTGTACTCCCAACTGTCTCCCTATTCCCACGCTTCTCCTCTCCTCCCAACACTCAGAGACGAACTGCTTGATAATATCCCTTGTCCCATTCTTCTTTGTTCGATAGACATTGTGCTGAGCCCATTGGGCTGGGGGCAGTGCCGCAAAAGCCTCAGATTCTTTACTAATCATCACATACATGTAAACCATCCATTACAATGCTTTGAAAACTTCCTTGTGCACTGAAGATTCAAGTTTGTTAACGGAAAGTTTCTCAGACCAGATCTGGGCTTGTGCTAAATGTAGGGAGCCCAGATTTTTTATTGGACTTGATCGATACAACTTGCATCTGACTTCTCTTAGGATGCTGAATACCAAAACAAAAGATTTTGAGCAGTGGATCTTAAGAAGAGAATTATCAAAGATGTTCCCTCATATTGCACAAAATTTGAGTTCCCTCTCCTCTCCCCTCCTATAACCTTTGACAAGGTGATGGGGAAGACTGTTTTCAGAATCTTCATTTTCAGATCCACCGCTCCTTATTTTTTGATATTTGGTACATGTAATTTACTTCTAGATTGTTAGTGCTGTCATTGGCTGTGACGTTAATATTATATGGTCATTTATTTATTGGTGTTTAAGGTCACATACTTATGCACGAATGGCTAATCATGACCGTGACAGTTTTACGGGTGGAGGAAGCTGGAGTACCCGGAGAGAACCACCGAGCAACGACGAGCAGCTGCCAGCTCCCCAACATCGTAACTCCGCACTGCAGCACAGGCAGGGTTATATTGGTTGAAGACATGCACACCATCGACGTGCAGTGCGCCTTAGTACACAACGTCATCGTGCCCCCATCCGAGGATTAACCGGGCTCGACGTTGCTTAACTTCGGTGATCTGACGAGAACCGGTTACTGTAATGCCACCGTGCCCCACCCCATGCATTGAACATCTAATGAGTTTCAACTTCTTCAGTATTGCAACCAATGCATTAGGAGATAAAAAAATGCGATTTCCAGCAATTCTGAAAAATATTCTCAATGACACCTTTGACCTTGACCTATATTCTGAACCTCCAGTGACCGCACCCCCATATGGTCATTAAATGGATGATGTAAGCTTAGTTGACAATGAGCCACTAAAGTCTGTTTCTACAAGCACACAAGATTTTTTTTATCCTGAATGGCCAGTACATAGACTAGTGCAAGAAAATAATTCTAGAAACAAAATATAACATGTAGAGACTAGTAATAGTTGGAAATTCCCCACCTTAAATAATATGAACTTCAATGATATTCATTTCATCTCAATCAGAAGGTCAGATTCAACCAATTTCTGCAATAAATTCCACACATAGTTTACTGAATAGATCTGTGGAATGCCAAGTAATGAACAACAAGTATTGTCAAATTGAACCTTTGAAAAATTAACAGTGTGAAATGATGATTGCGAATGTTTGTGCACAGTTTAAAGAGTGTGTTTTAAATTGAGTTTATATTGATGTTTTAATTAATGAAAATCAGAAATGAAATCTTTTTATACTGTACCAATGACCCAGACTTAGCTGGCTGGTGCTAACTCCTTAAATTCTAGGGCCAAACACAAATTTTGCCCCCCCAATCCCCAAAATTTGCATCCAAATCCAAAATTTCAATGTCCTATGTGGTCCTCCATACTTTCTAGGCACTGCGCATGCGCAGTGTCAAGGAGGTCTCGAAATTGGCGCAAATGTCATTCCTTGTTTGGCCCTAAAATCAGTAACATCTTATTGATATTTGTGCTAGTAAATCTCAGTTTAAATGATGCCAGACACATAATTATGAAAGAAATGGTGGATCTAAGAAGGAAATAAAAGGATGAGAGGAAGAAACAGTGGCAGGATGTCTTCAGGGCTGTAACTTCTAATTTTTTTACGAAATTATTTCATGTTCCCTAATTTCGGGGCATGAGCCTGATGTTGTCATTCTGGCTATGAATTTACTATTGTTTGTTCAGTGTTTCCTCTCTCCCTTTCCTTTATCCCCCCCTTGCTATTCTCCCATGCTTTTGGCATAATTTTTGTAATTTTTTTTTAATAAAGTTTCTTGAGAGTTTTGGCTTGGAAACAGAATAATTATTCTGTTTTTCCCCATGCTTACGTCCTCACCCTCGGGTGGTTAGGCGTTTTGGTCTGCATCTACCATCCGATGTACTGCAGTTTCTTCTCTGGAAGTCTCTGTTTTACATCGGATAGTGTTTAAATTGGTAAATGATTTTGGGCCATGTTTACAGTGCCTGGAGTCATGTTTCCGGTTTTTGTACACTTTTGTTTACGTTGACGTTGACAACGGTTACTTCTGATTACAAGTGATTACTTGTCTTCTGCTTAGTTCTGCTCATAGCCAGATGCATTAATATTGTCCGTAAGTGTTACATTAATTTTTAAATATGTTTTAAAATTTCTGTCCACACTTAGGCTTTTTTGGGATCCATTTGGGCTCATTGTTCCCATTGGGAACTTGAGCTCTCATGAAATTTTTTCGAAAATTTTTTTTCTTTTGAAGTATTTTTTTCGAAATGTTATAATGGATTATATTATATTCTGTATCTTTGTTTTCAAGGGTTAGTGCGAGTACTATGACTGTTTATATTTTTTCAGGATGAAAGAATATTGTTCAAATTGTAATGCGAGGAAGTTTTCTTCTGATTCTTATGATCATTGTGTTTCTTGTAGTCAATGTACTTGCACTAATTCTTGCTCAGTGTGTGTCAATTGGGATGACAAACATTGGAGACGTGTGTCACGGTATATTGTTGGCGGTGAGAGGTCCATGCTGGTCCTCTCTCGGTAGGGTCACTCTAGTTTTTTCAGTCTCTTTTTCAGAGGAACAAGAACAGGGTGATGTTTCCGTGATGTCTTCAAGAAGTGTTCCTCCGTCGTCGCAGTCTAATGAAGAGCTTGCGGCTAAAGTGCTCATGGAAATACGACAATTGCCTAAGAGGTCCCAAGTAGGATCGACGGCGTTGTCGTCCGCTAGCTCGCCCGGTGTAGCGACCATTCATCGAATGGCTCGGCAGCCGAGTTTGTCCGTTGCGGTCCAGGGAAGCAGTTTGGGTGATGCGAGCACTATAAACATTGAACGTGCACACCCAGCGGCGATGGATCCGAGGATAGTACGGAGGAAGCCTGTCAGTCCAGTAGCTGGCTCGTCCAGGTCTATCTGGACCACGAACGAGAGAGGCCCCCTCTCTCTTACAACAACATCTGGGCTGCGATGTTGTTGTATGTAACGTTCGTTAGTCGGAGCATACGTTCACTCCTCTTGCTCGGGATGCTCTGTCGCATAGACAGTCCGACACAGCTTGTCTATTGGCTTCCTCATCCTCACGTCTGCACACATGATGGCACATTGGCTATGTGACCGCAGATATCCAGCCTGCTTCGCTGACCAGGGAGTCTACGTTGACCAGGTCACACCATCAGCTAGCCAAGGACATGAGGCCTTTCCAGTTGGGACGTTCGCATATCAGAAGTATGCAGGAATTAATGTCCCTTGAGCTTCCAGCGGCTAAATTACGCAAGACCGCAGCTCCACAGGCCTCCGTGATGGACTTGCTATCGCAGATAGCTCAATTCATCGCAGTAAAGAACTATCTGAGCAAGCTGGGTCGGTTTGCTCCCCTGCAGAGTCAGTAAGGGACGACCGGGATTATTATGTGGTCCAGGCGGATGGAAAAAGGGAATCAGCACAGCTGAAATTTTTCCTTTCTGAACAACTTAAGGTGACCTTAGATTTCATCCGGCATCACCTTTTAGAAGTTGTTTCTCTGGACAAAAATGCTGCGATACCTGATAAGAAACTGAAAGCGTCACTGGACACAGACTTTTTCGGCCGGATTAGGGACACTGTCCCTGAGTTTCCGACTCAGTCCAGAAATATCATGGACATTTGGACTTTTGAATGACGCTATATTCAAGCTAGCATCTAAGACGGGCAAATCCGGTTTCTTATCGCCTAGCGCTATACAGCTGCCTTTCATCAATGCTAGACATAAATATGAAATGGCAGGACAAGGCGTGCCGAGAGTTCCTTTGCGTTTGGACGACTAGGCTGAAGACCTGGAATTGTCATTGCCGGCGTCCATGTCTATTTACTCCAGTATACTGGAGACGACAATATCATCTAATAGAATTTAGACGCATTATCTCACGCAGATCACCTTACCAGAGTGTTATCACTACATCTCGAAAGCGAAAGAAGTCTAGGATGTTCAAACTTCCTTAAGAGTTCTTTCGAGGACTATAGCATATTCTACGTATAACTCCGCCCTTTCAGTGGCAATATGGAGTTAGTCAGATGTGATGTTGCCCTGGCTGCATCCACAAGAGTGGATAATAAGGTGAAAAAACTCTCTTCCAGTCGCTCCAGTCTCAGGAGAGCTTCTCTTCGACGTTAAGCTTTCTCCAATCTATAATCAGATTACTAAGAAAGCTCCAGATTCTCTGCTTTTATTCCGCTTTGAAAAAGTCAGACTCGGCAGGGAGAAGAAAGGCAGGTTCTTCGGGGGCGAATATTCCAAAGGAAGTTCCTATAGAGGATCAAAGAAAGCCTCTACGTCTTACTCCGGAGACCATCAGAGTAGCGACTCACATAGGGGTCGTAATGCTGTCCGAGATATCAGGTCAGACGCCCCAAGGTCGACTGGGCGAGGTGCGGGTTGTGGAGGACGTGGTTTCTCCTTCCGCAATCCTCGCAGGGCCAGGAGGTGATGGTCTAAACCTCTATTGCGTTCCAGTGAGCAGAAGGCTGTCGAGATTCTTAACCAATTGGTTGTCAATTACGGACAACCCATGGGTGCAAGGGGTTATTTCCAAAGATCTAAACTGTCCTTCAGGAAAAAACCTCTGTTAACTTGAAGTCTATGCTGGTCTCAGTTTCCGTTAAACGTTCAGAAGAGAGATTCGCTTCTATCAGAAGTTCAATCTCTTCTGGACAAGAACGCTATAGACGTTGTAGAAAACCAGGAATCTCCAGTTTTCTGCAGTCACCTGTTCCTGGTTCCAAGATCAGACGGCTCGCTTCATTCATTTATAGATCTGAGCTGGATAAACAAGCTGATCAGGACTCCAAATTTTTATATGGAGACCATCCGATCGGTCAGAGCGAGCACTCGAGTGAACGATTATGCTGTGAGCATAGATCTCAAGGATACGTACTTTTACGTCATGGTACATCTGGCATTTAGAAAGTACCTTCACTTCACTGTCCCAGGAGTTGTTTCAGTTCCGAGCAATGATGCTCTGGTCTGAACCTAGCGCCCTGGGCCTTCACTCGAATAATGATCTCGGTAATGACTCATTTCCAAGCTCATTCGTCTGTGCTAACGTCGACCTACTTGGACGACATTCTTCAGGGTTAGGGCAGTAAGTTAACGCTTCAGAACGATGTTCAGAGTCTGCTTCAATTGCTCCGATGTCTCTGTTTCATAGTAAACGAAAAGAAGTCGGATCTAGTACCGTCCTAATCATTCACCCTCGTGGGAATGAGCTAAGAGACGCACAACAATCTCATTTGTCTGCCGTTAACCAGAGCAATATTAGTCAGTTGTTACGCTCGCTTTTGTCTTCACTCAGATGTAGTAACAGCGAGAGAATTCATGAGACTGACAGGTTTGTGCGGACCCGCTGTGGATCTTATTCCGATGGAGCGGCTACGCACTCGTCCACTCCACATATATTTTATCTCAGAATTGGAGTGTGAAGACTCATTCGCTCGAATCGAACATCGTCTTGTCGAATCAAGTGAAACAAGAGATTCAGACTTGGGCAGATATTCAGTGGTTAACTCAAGGAGTACCACTGCAACTGCCGGATCCGAGTTTAACGATAATGATGGATGCGAGTCAAACAGGTTGGGGCGCAACTCTGAGCCCAACGGATTCGAGGTGCCAGGGTCTTTAGGATCTGCAGTTCCTAACAAGTACATAAACATCAAGAGATGATGTCAATATGGCTTGCGCTACGTCAACGAATGAACATTCTTCAGAATTCGCATGTTCAAATTTTGTCCGACAATTCGACAGTAGTAGCGTACATTCGGAACCTGGGAGGCACTCATTCCATTCTGTTATTCAATTTAACGGAAAGGATCCTTCTGTTTGTCCTAGAGCATCAAGTTCGTCTATCGGTCCGTCATATTCCGGGTCATCTGAACGTTCTAGCAGACTTCCTTTATCGGAAAGGTAGCATGTAGCCGTCAGAATGGACTCTCAACAAACAAGTATTCACTCAGATTTGCTACCAATGGGATCATCCAATGATAGACTTATTTGCGACACATCTCAACAATCAGTTGCAGACGTATGTGTCGCCATGCGCAGATTCTCGAGCATTTGCAGTAGACGCTCTCTCGATCTCTTGGGACGGAATGATAGGATATGCGTATCCTCCAGCTCCGTTTATTCAGCAGATATTGCTAAAAATCAAGCAATCTCACTGCAAGCTTTTGTTGGTAGCATCTCTGTCACCCCAGAGACCATGGATAAATCTACTCAGGTGTCTGTTCTGGGACATTCCGCGGAAGCTTCCTCCACGGGAGGACCTTCTTTCGCAGGGGAAATCGCGCACACTGCATCACAACCCACAAGGTCTCAGCCTTCACGTATTTCCGTTGTGCGGTCCTTCTTGCGTGGCAAGCATTTACAGGACGGGCATTGGACGCAATTTCTAATTATAGGAGGACCTCCTCTTCGCTAAATTATGCTGCTAAGTGGAAGGTTTTCTCACGGTGGTGTAGGGATCATTCTGTTGATATTTATGATCCCTCCATTCCAGACATTACTAATTTTCTAGTCTACCTGTTTGATGAGATCAAACTGCAGCCTGTTACCATTAAGGGTTATAGGTCTATGCTATCTGATACCTATGCACATCATGATAGTTTACAGATTGGATCTAATGTCTCTTTATCTAAGTTAGTGAAAAACTTTTCGATAAATAGACCTAGAACCCTTAGATAAATTCCTAAGTGGAATTTTGCTTGGGTTCTTCTTAAGCTAAAAGAAGCGCCATTTGAGCCTCTTGACACGGTGGACTTCAAATTCTTATCTTATGAGACAGCTTTTCTCTTAGCCTTCTCTTCGGCTAGAAGAGTTAGTGAGCTTCATGCTCTATCTGTTGATGATTCTCACCATCGTAGTGTAGGTAATACTGTTACCTGGACTACTAATGTTGGATTTTTGGCTTAGAATCAGGCTCCTAATAAGTATCTGGAACCTATTGTTATTAAGGCTGTTCTGTCTTCAGACGGGCATAGGCCTTTACTCTGTCCTGTTAGAGCTATACGTATTTACAAACATAGATCTGAGTTTATCAGAAAGGGACGTAAACGTTTCTTTCTGTCTCTGCTACCTAATAGAAGGGACATTACGGTCCATTCTATTGCAAGGTGGATTCAATTAACTATCCGTACTGCTTATGAAAAATTATCTTCAACTCAGCAGTCTGTGCTTAAGATTTTGGCGCAGGAAGTAAGAGCGCTGTCTACATCTTGGGCTTATGCTAATAGTGTTGCTATTACCAATTTGATGAAGGCTGCATATTGGTCTCAGCCTTCTACATTCACAAATTTTTATCTTAGAAATATTGAGTCCATTTCTGGTGACCTGCGTTGTTTAGGTCCATTATCTGTTGCTCAGAATGTCGTACACTAAACAGTTGCAACTATAGTTATGCAGGCTTTCTGTTCCGGTAGCGACTCTGTCCTGCTGCCCTCTTCGCTCTGGGGTATTTGACCAAGAGCAAGGGGAGGGGGGGGGGGGGTGATGGTGTTCCCTTAAGGCACCTGCTTTATAGTGAAAAGCAAGGGAATACCTCCTCTGGAGTCAGTAATTCCGAGTCGGTACTGGGGTGGTTTTAAAGTTTAAAGCTAATGTTTAACTCATTCATGTAATATTTTTAAAGTGTAGCACGGTGTGAAGCATTTGTATATGTCATGTGTCATACGAGCGCAAATATACAATCCTCAGACACTTTTAAATGAGTATAAAGAGTCTCATTCTCTGGACTATCTTTATTTATTGGCTTTCCTTTAAAAAGATTAGTATAATGGGTTATACTGGATGTTAATAGAGATCATTGATGTTGTTGTGCTCAATTACGGAATGGTATTGTGTCTTTCTTTTTTGATACAAACAAGAAAGATACATGTAAAACCTGTTCTCCTCTTCTCCTTGAGGGGATAATTCTGTTTACATGTAATTGAGCCTATTGGATTTTTCTTTATGTCCTAGGCCCTCCAGCCTTTTTTCTATTCAGCTAAGTCTGGGTCATTGGTACAGTATAAAAATGTTAAAAAATTTATAGTAATTTATATATTTTTTATACTTACCAATGACCCAGACGGGGATGGCCCTCCCATGGGTTGGGAGCTCATACCTCCCCGCTGATTACATAACGCTTACCAGGCACTGGTTGTAAGAATGACATTTGCGCCAATTTCGAGACCTCCTTGACACTGCGCATGCGCAGTGGATAGAAAGTATGGAGGACCACATAGGACATTGAAATTTCGGATTTTGATGCAAATTTGGGGGATTGGGGGGCAAAATTTGTGTTTGGCCCTACAATTTAAGGAGTTAGCACCAGCCAGCTAAGTATGGGTCATTGGTAAGTATAAAAAAAATATGTAAATTACTATAATTTTTTTAACTTTTCCATCCCTGGATGGGTGGGCCAGCTACATGTAGTTTAACATAAAAGGAAGAAAGAAGTATTCTGTACAAAATGTATATGTACATGTACAACAACAAAACAATGGGAACTTTGGTAAAACAAAGCCGTTAAACTGCTAGGTTCATGCCAGAGATCACTTTCAAATGTGTAGTCTTTTTCAGAGAACTTAGTTATTTACTTGATTTCATAAGTTATGCTATTTGTTGCTGTTTATGATCACACATAAAGTAGAAAGCTGATATTTTGTCATGAACTGAAGACCATTAGTGTGGGCTAATGTTCAAACATAACTTTTATTACGTTTCTGTTCTATGAAATACCCATCTACAGCAACACTAAACCATGCGGAAAATTAAAATCCATTCCGCACACATGTGCCAAATGGAAATCATTGACAGACCATTTTTTGACGATCATGTCATCTGTCAAAACTCAACATAACCCTGCTTACTTGGAATTTCTGTTTGACCTACAATCACAGAAGCCATGCAGTTTAAACGAAGCGATTGCATTCTAATAAGCTAGCGCAAAGACAATTAACTAAATAAAAACATCTTTGTGTGCACCAGTAGAATTACTTATAAAGTTTACAAGGGAGAGTTCAAACCAGTCATTATTAGATGTATAATGATAACAAATTGAATAGAACTAGCTCATATATACACTTACTACGATAGTACTAACAAACGTACACCACATGATTGGCCTATTTATAAATCTGCCCTTGAGAATCCCCCCAAATCACACATGTTCGTAAAGATTTTCAGATGATTGATCACCCAGTAATAATTGTTTTTATAGATGTGAAGACATATAATAAACACAGAACGACATGAGTGTGTGAATGAGTTAATCGATACGGCACTTGTGCCATATTGATTACTTGACATCCTTAGTTTGACATTATTCTGTACTTGCAGAATCTTAAAAACAATCGACTGGAAAACATATACACATTGATCGTCGAATTTGTAAGCGTATGCATTAATAAAATTCACATATGGAGACTGCCTGTTCCTTGAAAAACATTAAAAAGAATTGGAGATGAACCATTACTTATTATGGCCATGGCCTCCTTAAGAAGTTTGCTTGGTGTATAGTTGAGATCTCCTTATGTCCGTATGTCTGTACATGTATGTCTATCTGTACAGATATTTTGTATTATAACTTTTGCACTGGTTGTCAGATTTTGATGTCCTGTGGAATGCTGATAGACCAGCAGGGGGAAAGGATATCCACAAACGTGTGGGTTTTGTCCTCACATTAATACCAGCGTTTTGACCATTGTAGGACTTAAAAAATAGTAAAATGAACATTTTACATTTTAACTTTGGAATTGGTTGTCAGATTTTGATGTCCTATGGTTTAATGATAGACCAGCATGAGAGATATGATATCTATATATCGTGGGTTTCATCTGTACATTCCTACTAGGGGTGCATGGTGGCTCAGTGGTAGTCTGTTAGACTTCTATGCTAGAGGTCCCGAGTTCGATCCCCATCCGGGACGACCCGCATTGTATCATCCGGCAAGCCACTTTATCCCGGTTTTCAACATGGGGGCACCATGACGCCATGCACTAAGGCATACTGCATGTTGATGGTGTACATGTCTTCAACCGCTGTAACCCTGCTTGAGCAGATCTTGAACAGAGTTAGAACGTTGAGGAGCTGACAGTTGCTCGTCAATGCTCGGTGGTTCTCTCTGGTACTCTGACTTCCTCCACCCGTAAAACTGGCCAGGTCACAATCAGCCATTGTGCATAAGTATGTGACCTTAAGCACCAATAAATAAATAAATAAATAAATAAATACATACATACATTCCTACCAGACTTACAGTTAAAACTAGAAGTCCTGTCACGAACTGTGCACTTATCTAGGATTAATTGCACATAGGAAATGTGCGCAATTGCCAGATTGAATGGCATCCAAAGCACGGTAGGTTCTCCTAGTTACTCATAGCAAACACAGGCAATGTTTCTGCCAATGGACCACCGGGTATTTGAGATTGTCGAGAGTACAAATTCCAGCTGTTTAGGCGATTTCGGATAGTCTGACCACTGAGGTCCATTGGCTGAAACATTGCTTGTTCACAGGCCATATGTACAGAATTTGATAGCCTTACTATGGTCATAATGCGTAGATTAATGTGCAGATCGACGTGCTATTTGTGCGCATTTCATGATAGGACTTCTAGTTTTAACTGTATGGCCTTTGCTGCACTTAGAAAACTCTCTTTACGAACATTTTGCATTATAACTCAATCATTTGTGTGCCGATTTTGATGTCCTTTGGTATGGTGTGAGACTAGAATGGTGGCAAAGACATCCATATATTATTCGTCCATACATTCAAACCAGAGTTATGGCCCTTGTGACACTTTAAAAACTTTCTATACAAACATTTTGCATTATAACTCTGGCATGGGTTGTTGGATTTCGATGCCCTTTGTTGCAGTGATAGACCATTCTGGACCATACCACATTATTGAGAAATTACACCCATGGCATTGGGGGAATATTATCAACCAAATTCAACTTCAAAGAGTAGATGCTAATTTTTACAAAAATTTGCTCCTTCTCTTGATTCTGTATGATCACGTAAAATATTAAAAATATTATACTGTCAGATTAGATACTCTAACTCCAAACTGATTGGTAACTCAGGCCTCTCAGCATCACTTTATAAATTCTTTGATTCACTTTGAGCCACTTCACTTTAACTAAAATGAAAGAGCCACTTCACTTTAAGTAAAATGAAAGGCAGTATCAGTTGTTGTTTCCTGAAAATGTTTAGAACAAATGTGGACTACAAATGATTACACATGTAAAGATCATTGTCATGTCATATTGTGCTTCAAATCAGCTTGCTCTAAAATGTTTGCAAACATGGGCAGTTTTCATCATCAAAGTAAATTTTAAAGCCCCTCCTCCCTGCCCCACAACTCATGATCCATCCATGTGCTCAAAATTAGACTGAAATCTTCTATAATATAGACATTGGAACTAATTAAAACCATTTAAGTATTACCAGCAGCTAAACTGCATTTGCAATGTAAGTGGAATATGAATTATTCTACAAACACCCAAAGAGTTTCGATCCAGGTAATAAATGTTATAATCAAATCAAACCAGAATGAGCTGGAAAGGAAGTTGAAAATTTTCTCTGACTATCTGTACTCTTTTCTGGCTTTACTCAACCCTAAGTTGAAGTACCATCTGATTTTGGAATTTCATGAGAAGTTAAGTATGCTAATGTCTGACCAATATGGTATTGTGTTTTGCTGGTTACCTGGACAGGTTGGTATATCTGGTAACACCAAGGCAGACAATGCCGCAAAACTGGCCTTAAATGAACCTCTCACTGATTTTAAGATTCCCTTCAGTAATGAAAAACTGTATATCAGTAAATACGTTAAATCTATGTGGTAGGTGGAATGGGATGGAACAACAAATAATTCAATAAATAAATATATAAGCTGGCTTTATTTTGTTTCCGATCAGCAAATTTTGATGAAAATTACTTGTTTAGTAACCGTTACAGAAAAGATAATGTAATTTTGACTCGATGCCATATTAGCTATACAAGACTGACACATTCCTTTTTATTGAAGAATAATATGTGACCAGAATGTGTTCCATGCTACATGTAGCACATGTTGACAGTCAAAGACATTCTCTTACAATGTACAGAGTTTCATTTATCAGAGGAAAGTATTTTAATGCAGCATCTCTTAGATATCTGTTTTATAAAATGAATCTGCTTAAGATATATACTTTTGTTTCTGAAGGAAATCAACCTCTTGAATGTAATAAATTTTAAATGTTTTTATATATACTATTAAAAAAAAAGTAGGGGATATTTGATAAAAGTGAGATATATGGAGAAATATATTTATATTTTCATCAAAAAGACAGTTGAGGCATTGCACTGTGACATCTGGTGAATGATTTCAGCAATAGTTGAAAGCACACATTCTACGCACTGAGCTGTAGAAGACATGGATGGTCAGTCAGAGATTTTACCACATTCAGTCCAACACCGCAATACCTTGTAAAATCTTCCTTGGTTTGCAAGACAAGCGAAGATCAGAATTGGCATACTCTCACCAAACATCCAATATCAGCTTGACTGATGTTATTCCATTCTTCCTGCAGTGCAGCGGTGAGTTCCTGGACATTTGTAGGGTGCTGTTGCCATTGTCGTAAGCACCTGCCAAGCACATCTCAGACATGCTCGATTGGTGAAAGGTCTGGACTTAGTGCTGGCCAAGACAGTATAGTGATTTTCTGCTCCTGGAGGAACTCTGTAGCGACACTAGCCCTGTGTGCTCTTACATTGTCATCTTGGAAAATGAATCTACGTCTGTGACTATGCGCAAATGGGACCACATGAGCTGCTAACATGTTGACACATTAGTACTGCCCTGTGACACACCTTGGATGACATGTACTGCTGTTTTGCTTGTAATGGTTATGCCTCCCCACACCACAACCGATCCACCACCAAAACGATTGTGCTGCCTAATGGTTACGTCATGGTATCGTTCATTCTGCCACCCCCACACTCTGTTTCGCCTGTCGTGGAAGTTGAGAGTGAACCTCAATTCATCAGAAAACATGATGTTTCTCCACAGATGATTGTCCCAGTGCCGTCGTGTTCCACACCAATTACACCTTGCTGCGATGTGACATTCAGTCAAACATGGAATTATTTGAGGTTGTCGAGAGTACAAATTCCAGCTGTTTAGGCGATTTCGGATAGTCTGACCACTGACTCACACATCTGTCGCTCGGTGTAGCTGCTGTCCAATTTCTGAGGGACTTTGATGCCAGTTACCTAATGCTGTGGTTCGGATGAAACGATCCTGGTTAGCAGTTGTTGCCCTTGGATGACCTGACCAACGTCTGTCATCAACATTGCCTGTCTGACAGTAGCGTCACCACAACCTGCTAATCATCGATTGAGTAACGTTGAGAATTTGAGTCAGTTGCCAGCTTCCAACATGCCAACGGCACATAAACGTTCGTCACATATCAGTATTTGCATACTTCAAAAGTTATGTTTCGACCAGAACCTATTGATGAACGGGTTTATACCAAGAAAAGAATGAGACCTCCGAAAAAGCCTATCCAGTACAAATGAAAATTTCAAAACGTACCCCACAGACATTAACGCGGCGCTCTTGCGAAAAACCTGCACAAAGTTTTCGTGGTCTGGTGACATTCATGATCCACACTAAACTTGGTAACATATCGATGTGTCCAATCACCAGACCTGGATATAACAGGAAAATGAAGGTGAGCAAATATGAGCTCTCCTAAAATAAGCTCTGGGCGATTAAAGAGCAGCTCTCTTAAATTGCCGTAAGGCGAGCAATTCAATGAATCACTCATAACATTGAGAGAAAAGTTATAATGGACTTTTTCTGTGAGGAGCAATAATAATATATGCTGCAGACCAGTAGATTAAATTATTATTATTATCCTTGCAGATCAGTTAATTGAAAAGTATGATCTTTGATGAATTTAATTTTATTAATACCTTGCCAACAAAACCAAAACCACTGTTCCATTTTGCTGTCATGCAAGATGCCTTTTAATTTACATCATTTTCCCACTTTATTCAATATTGAGTATTCTTCCATGTTGTGACCTGTCAAATCAAGGCAAGGAATGAAGTCTGTAAATCAGCAATAACTTGGTTTGATTCTGTAAGCTTAAGAAAAAAAATGAACTCAGAGTGGGGCCACACTGGCAGTCTACCACTGCAGCTTCATCAATTTGCGGAGCGCAAACTAATGCAATTCTGTGTGCTTTGCCACTTATGTGCCGCATTAATTTATATTTTGAAATATAATCCGTCCCAATAGCGTAATTCAGCATGCCTTTTTTGGCTTTCCCTGTACAGTTGTCATGCGATTTTATTGCATTTGTGTTCTGTGAACACATTTTTCACTGAATATGATTGACAAACGCTCGTTGTCTCTGTCGATCAAAACATTCTTTAATCAAAAATACTTTTGTTAACTGTGCGTCCCACTTCAGATAAGTTCTCATTTCAACTCTATGCCCCCATTTGCCTTTTTGTCTTATCATATATTGAATATTTGAAAACTGGGAACAGAAATTGACATAAAAAAACAGCTGACCACCACTTGACAACACATGGTGTCTGCCTGAAAGTAAATTGTTATTTTACATTTTGGCAAACGACATTTCATGTAAATCCTTTTTCTGGTAGTCGTTCAGCTTCCCACTTTGTAGGGTTACAATGATATAAATATTCGTCATATTTCGTTTTTCACCAAAATCAGCAGGCGAGTGGTAAGGAGCTTACCAGGAAAATGGAATTAGGTGGGAAATAGGTGCGTGTGAGTAACTGCTCACCTTTTATATCCATGTCTGAATCACGTGTATCCAATACCATTTTCCGAAATTATCAACATCAGTTTGGATATCCCCTACTTTTTTTGAGTAGTATTTTTAAAGAGTATTTCATCTTCCAAGTCTGCTTCAGTCAACAGGTTGATTTACGTAATGTCCAGTAAACTGTTATTGTCATTTACTCATGTCTGTTATCACTAATTTTTTTATTTTAATGAATAGTACTTTTAATGAATTGTTTTATGGCCCTATGGATAATGACCTTTTTAGAGCAAAAAATATGACATGAAAAAGCCTTAAACGATGATGTGGTACTAAGCACCAATAAAGAAATAAATTAAGCAATAATTTTCAGTGAAAAAAGCTAGTGGAGCATTAATAATGTTTCAGCCAGATGACTTTAGTGGGTTATTGTGAACCTTACTTTCTTATCTTGTGTTGCAGTCTGATGGGTTCTAGAATTATGACCATCTCTTTGATTGTGGTTTTCATGGCCATAGACCAGGTACAAACATATATGTAAAAAATAACACATTTATCATTTTGCAGTTAGTTGAGTGAAAGGGATCCATTGAAGCACATGAGACTACAAAAGAAATTAATGGCTAGACAACAATGATTTTCGGGTTATGGCCGGAACTCAAATGTTCTGCTGCATCCCTGCCTACCTGTAGAACATGGAATTGCAGTTTCTAACAGTAAAATCTCAGATTCAACTCAAGTAGAATTTCAGATCAGCTACATGTATTTTAATTGAAATCTCAGTTAATCTACCTGTAGAATTTTGAATTACGATAATTTATTACTTTAATCTCATCATCTACATGTACCAGTAGAAATTTAAGGAGAAGGGGAAAATATGATGGAAACAATTTTTTTTTTAAATTGTTTCCAAAAATTCTTAATTCTCTTGCTTTGCATATGACAAAAACCTGAAATAGAATTTGTTTCAGACATTGTTTACTTTCTTTTTGATTTTGGATTGTCAAACCAGTACATGTAAATGAATTAGTTGAAATACAGTATATTCGCCATGGATAGGTCGTAATACATGTGTGGGCAGTGATGTCCACACAGGCATTTACCAGGTAATAAAAATCATCATCAGCAAAATTTGAATTAACTAGTTAAGGGCTATATTATTTTTCAAAGGTGTTTTGAAATGTGACTGTTGGTCAAAATTGTAACAAAATGATTTTATATAAACATTCATTTTATACTGCTAAGAAATCAACAAGCCTATAATAACAGTGTGAAGCCACTAATGTAGCTTTCAGCACTTTTCAGTAGATCCATGATAGTGGTTTCTTGCAATCAATCAGTTAATGAAGCACCAGATTGTACCTGGTGCTTCATTAATTATATTTTTGATGATTATTCATATAATTAGTGTTTGGAATCTAATATTATTGCATCCGTGGAAATACTGCCCACCCATGGAAAGTGACCAGTCCATGGCAGCCGTACTGCACATGTAATATATAAATACTAGCTGCTTCCAACAATACCTTTGAGTCCATAAATTGCAACCTAACCAGTTGTACCTGAGGTTTGAATGGAAGGTTGAATTAAAAATTCTTCCAGGAGAATGTGAGAATTTGAAATTGGAATTTCAAGTTCTGTTTGTAGAACTTCCAGTAGATTTTCAGATAATACCAGATTTTAATTTCTATCATGGCATACACATGGATATGTAAACTCAGGATGTAAGCCTTTATCCAATGAATTGGAAGTATCTGCCTGCGTAATTTACAAACTGAGCAGTAAAAAAAAAATTATATAAAAATAAAAAAACTGTAATTGAGCTTGTTCCAGTAAGGGGTGACATGAAATGGTGTTGTTGAAATTTTTTGAAAAATTTAAAAAAATAGTAATTAAAGTAACAAATTTTGATATCATGTGCATTGGGTAAAGGGTATTCATGAAAACTATGAAAGGACGTTTTGGAGATTGAGGAACCACTAGAGCCACTAAAACCTGTCAAGTTTGAATAAACTTTGTCTGAATTCCAAGGAATCCAAAACTTCAGTGGTGTCTGGCAATTTGTCTGTCAACACAGATTTATTTAACTTCTTGGAATTGAGGTTCTTAAACCAGCCCTAGTAGCTTGCCCTACATTAGACCCAGCAAAAACAAAACATAATTCATTTAGTGTCTAAATGTATGCATGTAATGTTCAGAACATAGACTTGGTGCTAATTGGATTTATTATGCCCCCGACTTGAAAAGTTGGAGGGGTATCTAGTGGAGACCTCTTTTCATCTGTCCGTCCGTACCAACAGTTTCCCTTGTATCCCAGCCACTGCTACTCCGATTTCAATGATATTTGGTGTTGTGATAGAGCATCATGGGGGAACGATTTTGTACAGCATGAGTTTCTTCTGCACATTTTTAGCTCAACTTTGACGAAGTCAAATTTGAGCTATTGTCATGGCCCGTTGTCCGTCTGTCCGTCCGTCCGTCTGTCCATCTGTCCGTACGTCAACAATTGGCTATGGCTCGGGCTAGAGGTCGTATTTATGAACCGATCTTTACGAAACTTCTTGTGTACCTTTGTTATGACCCTGGGACGGGAACGAGTGTTTTTAGGTGTGGTCCGAAATTCAAGATGGCTGCCAGTGGCCATTTTGTACCGATGATGCAAAAATCAGTTTTTTGTACAGAACTTCTGTATGAAAGTTCTGATTTGAATAAAGTTTTGTATAAATGTTTAGTACCATGGGATACATCACATATAATACGGGTTTTTTTCTCGTGCGTAAATTATGCAAATTAGACTGACTTTGATTTATTTAGTGTTACTTTCAGAGCTGTAAGTGCCAAGCTGCTATGGCTCGGGCTAGAGGCCGTATTTATGAACCAATCTTTACGAAACTCCTTGGGTACCTTTGTTATGACCCTGGGACGGGAACGAGTGTTTTTGGGTGTGGTCCAAAATTCAAGATGGCTGCCAGTGGCCATTTTGTACCGATGATGCAAAAATCAGTTTTTTTGTACAGAACTTCTGTATGAAAGTTCTGATTTGAATAAAGTTTTGTATAAATGTATAGTACAATGGGATACATCACATATAATACGGGTTTTTTTCTCGTGCATAAATTATGCAAATTAGACTAACTTTGATTTATTTAGTGTTACTTTCAGAGCTGTAAGTGCCAAGCTGCTATGGCTCGGGCTAGAGGCCGTATTTATGAACCAATCTTTACGAAACTTCTTGGGTACCTTTGTTATGACCGTGGGACGAGAACGAGTGTTTTTGGGTGCAGTCCTAAATTCCAGATGGCTGCCAGTAGCCATTTTGTACCGACGATGCCGAAATCTGTTTTTTGTACAGAACTTCCATATGAAAACTCTGATTTGAATAATTTTTTGTATGAATGTTTAGTACCATGGGATACATTACATATATTACAGGTTTTTTTCTTGTGCGTAAATTATGCAAATTAGGCTAACTTTGATTTATTTAGTGTTACTTTCAGCACTGTGAGTGCAAATCCCAATACGGCTCGGGCTAGAGGCCGTATTTATGAACCGATCTTAACGAAACTTCTTGGGTACCTTTGTTATCACTGTGGGACGAGAAGGAGTGTTTTTGGGTCCAGTCTGAAATTCAAGATGGCTGCTAGCAGCCATTTTGTTCAAAATTAAGTGCAATCAGATTTTTGCGCAGAACTTCCAAATGAAAGATCTGATTTGAATAAATTTTTGTATGAATGTTTAGTACCATGGGATACATTACATATAATACAGAGTTTTTCTCGTGAATAAATTATGCAAATTAGGGGTCCGGGTGGGACTTAGAAAATTTTGGACCAAAATCTGGAAATTAGTTTTTTGTGTTTTGATGCATTTTGGTCAATTTTAAGAAGAAGAAAAAATTTTAGTCTGAAAATATTTTGTTTGGGACTGAAAATTTCCACACAAAAATAATAATCTACAATGATTGGTCTTAATCTGTAGTCCATTACAGTCAACGTGTAATTCTTTTATTATTGTTGACTGGGCCAAAACAAATACTAATTCCTGTCATATTCATTATTCAGTTGTCTTGGTCACAGCAAGTACTAATTCCTGTCCTATCCAAGTTGAGCTACAGAGTCATTGACTCTTTCATTTTCAGAGTTATGGCCCATTTTCACGCTTTTGACTTAGAATATTTTGGGAGGGTCAGGGGCTTTGGCTCATGCTTTGTGTTGCCCCTCCTGTTTATTGGGATTTATTGACACGTTTGACACCCAGCTAATTGGATTAGATTACTGGTAGATAGTAAGTTAGGAACAATTTCCTATTTATCATTGGGAATGCGGCAGTAATTTGACTCCTTAAAAGGCCTTGAATTAACCCTTAATGATCTAATTCTGAATTTGATCACTTCTTATTGCAACAAAACAGGTGTCCCTACATGCAGTCTTGAGGTACAGTTGCAAGTTAAATTCTAAGTACCTTGTAGTTGTTCCTAGGCAAGTTTTGGCTGCCTATATAGGCATCCAAGTATTGCCTAGAAACAAATGCAAAGACACGTAATGTAGACTGATAAGAGTGTAGCAAAGAGGAATAAAATTCTCTGTCTTTAAGAGTTATGGAACTATAGATAAAAATTTATTTTCAGGTACATGTGCAGAGAATGCCAGAACAGTATTGGAATTTGTTGGATAATTTTGGAAAATCACAGTTGTCAGAATCTCTAGTCACAAAACCATGTGTTAAACTTGCAAAAGTCCTTTGTATATTGCTATGTCTTTATGCACTGTCATTTGTCACAACAGGAACTGTGCTGGTAAGTGGAGAGGAATGCACAGTATCTCTTCCATCCACCGTCAGATCTCCTATCTTTGAACTCAATAAACCTGCGATTGAAACCCGACCTAAAGGTGAGTCAGAAAAAACTCTTGAGGTACAGTAGATTGTATTTTATATTATTAAGCCTCAGTTAGTTTTGTCCAATCAGAATGCTAGAATACCCTCTAAGGGTTCTGTCATATCAGGTAACTCACCTGATATTATTTGATCTCAGGTGAGTAGTGCCATTACTATTTTGATGCATTTCCACTTGCCTTGAATTTTCAAATATGAACTCAAAACAAAAGAGAATTTAAGTTCAAAAAATATTTTCAAGGTACATGTACAGTATTTATTGAAGTCAAGCTGAGCTATTGCCATCACTTCTCGTCTGTCGGGCAACCGCGTTGTGTCCTTGGGCAAGACACTTCACCCCCATTGCCCATGTGGGGGCACGATGACGCCGTGTACTAAGGCGTACTGCACATCGATGGTACGCATGTCTTCAACCAATCTAACCCTGTCTGTGCTGCAGTGCGGAGTTACGATGTTGGGGAGCTGGCAGCTGCTCGTCGTTGCTCGGTGGTTCTCTCCGGGTACTCCGGCTTCCTCCACCTGTAAAACTGTCACGGTCATGATTAGCCATTGTGCATAAATATGTGACCTTAAACATCAATAAATAAATAAATAAATAATATTCTCGTCTGTCGACGTATGTACATCCATAAGTGCGGATATACATACGTATGTACATCCACAATTTCCTTTGGCACGCTGCTCAGGTCGCATTTATGATCATATCGCTTTGAAACCTAGTATGCTTGTTTTGAGTGACCTCTAGATGGGAGCTAATGATTTTCTTCCATTTCAGTCAAAAAATTTTACCGCTGACAACGTTCTTTGAACTCAGATTAGTCAGACCTCTATATTTTCCTTTGGCTCACCCTACAGGGAACATTTATCATCAGATTGCTTTGAAACTTGGTATGCTTGATTGGGGAGACCTCTAGATGGTAGCTATCGATTTTCTTCCATTTCCATCAAAAACTGTTGCCGCTGGCAACAACCATTGAACTTTCTTTAGTCAGCCATCAATATATTCCATAGGCATGCCCTTTTGGGCAAATTTATGATCAGATCAGTTTGAAACTTGGTATGCTTGTTTGGGGTTACCTCTGGATGGGAGCTATCGATTTTCTTCTCGATTTCCATTAAAAAATGTTGCTGCTGGCAATGACCTTTGATGAACTTAGTGCAGTTATGCATCAGTATTTCCCTTTAGCACACCCTATAGTGCACATTCTTGACTGGATCGCTTTGAAACTTGGTATGCTTGTTTGGGATGCCCCCTAGATGGGAGCTATTGATTTTCTTCTATTTCCGTCAAAAAATGTTCCCGCTGGCAACATTCCTACAACTTAGTTTAGTCAGGCCTCAATATTTTCCTTTGGTATACCCTACAGGGCACATTTATGATCAGATTGCTTTGAAACCTGGCATGCTTGTTTGGAGTGACCTCTAGATGGGAGCTATCGATTTTCTTCCATTTCCTTCAAAAATGTTGCCGCTGGCAACAATCCTTGAACTTAGTTTAGTCAGGCATTAATATATTCCTTTGGCACGCCCTAAATGGCACATTTATGATCAGATCGGTTTGAAACTTGGTACGCTTGTTTTGGGTTACCTCTAGAAGGGAGCTATCGATTTTCTTGGATTTCTGTCAAAAATGTTGCGGCTGGCAACGACCTTCAAGGAACTTAATGCAGTTATGCATCAATATTTCCCTTTGGCACATCCTGCAGTGCATATATTTGACCGGATCACTTGAAAACTTGTTTGGGATGACATCTGGATGGGAGCAGTTAATTTTCTTTGATTTCTGTCAAAAAATATTGCCGCTGGCGACGACCTTCAAGGAACTTAGTGCAGTTATACATCAGTATTTCCCTTTGGCACACCCTGCAGTGCACATTTTTGACCGTATCACTTTGAAACTTGTTTGGGGTGACCTCTAGGTGGGAGCTAACAATTTTCTTCCATTTCCATCAAAAAATTCTGTCAAAAAATGTTGCCGCTGGTCACATTCTTAGAACTTAGTTAAGTCAGACCTCAATATTTCCCTTTGCCATACCCTGCAGGGCACATTTATGATCGGATTGCTTTGACACCATATGCTTGTTTGCGGTGACCTCTAGATGGGAGGTATCGATTTTCTTCCATTTCCATCAAAAAATCTTGCCGCTTTCAACGACCTTTGAACTTAGTTTAGTCAGGCATCAATATATTCCTTTCGCACGCCCTACAGGGCACATTTATGATCAGATCGGTTTGAAACTTGGTATGCTTGTCTAGGGTAACCTTTAGATGGGAGCTATCGATTTTCTTCAATTTCTGTTAAAAATGTTGCCGCTGGTAATGACCTTTGATGAACTTGGTGCAGTTATGCATCAATATTTCCCTTTGGCACACCCTACAGTGCACATTTTTGACTGGATCACTTTGAAACTTGGTATGCTTGTTTGGGGTAACCTCTAGATGGGAGCTGTCGATTTTCTTCTATTCCCATCCAAAAATATTGCAGCTGGCAACGACCTTTGAACTTAGTTTAGTCAGACCTCAATATTTCCCTTTGGCACACCCTACAGGGAATATTTCTGATTGGATTGCATTGAAACCTTGTATGCTTGTTTGAGATGGCCTCTGGTTAGGAGCTATTTATTTTCTTCCTTGTCCGTCAAAAAGGCAATGACCTTTGATGAATTTAGTGCAGTTATGCATCAATATTTTCCTTTGGCACATGCTGTAGGGCACATTTATGATGGGATCACTTTGAAGCTTGGTATGCTTGTTTGGGGTGACCTCTAGATAGGAACTATTGGTTTTCTTCCGTGTCCATCAAAAAATGTTGCTGTTGGCAACGACCTTTGATGAACTTAATGCAGTTATGCATCAACATTTCCCTTTGACACACCCTGCAGGACACATTTATGATTGAATCACTTGGAAACTTGGTGTGCTTGTTTGGGGTGACCTCTAGGTGGGAGCTATCGATTTTCTTCCATTTCAGTCAAAAATAGTTGCCGTTGGCAATGACGTTTGATGAACTTAGTAAAAACTTAGTGCAGTTAAGCATCAATATTTTCCTTTGACACACCCTGCAGGGCACATTTATGATTGGATCGCTTGGAAACTTGGTGTGCTTGTGTGGGTTGACATCTATATGGGAGCTATGGATTTTCTTCCATTTCTGTCAGAAAATGTTGCCACAGACCTTTGAACGCAGTTTAGTCAGACCTCAATATTTCCCTTTAACACACCCTTCAGGGCACATTTATGATCGGATCATTTTGAAACTTGGTATGTGGGTTCGGGGTGACCTCTAGATATGAACTATTGATTTTTTTTCATTTCCATAAAAACTTTTTGTTGTTATCACCAGCCTTTGAACTTACTGCATTTGTGCAGCAAGTTGCAACTTATCCCTTTTGCACTCTCTGCAGGGTGTATTTATGAATTTCCATAAAAAATTAACATCTTCCTTTGGCATGCCTCAGAGGGCACATTCATTATCAGGTTGTTTTGAAACTTTGTATGCTTATGCAGGGTGACAAAGATAGGAGCTATTGATTTTCTTTTTATTTCCATCAAAAACTGTTGCTGTTAGCAACAATCCTTGAATTAATTGCATTTGTGCGTCAACATTCTTCTTTGACATGGCCTACAGGGCACATTTATCTTGGGATTGTTTTTGAACTTGGTGTGCTCATTAGGCAGGACCTCCAGATAAGAGCTATTGATTAGCATTCATTTCTGTGAAAAAAGTTGCTGTTCACAATACCCTCTAACTTACTGCATTTGTGTATCAACATTCTTCCTTTAGCCAGCCTTACAGTTTACATTTAAAAATGCATGGATTACTCTGACGTTGTGCACACACAATGCTATTATATTTAAATTTCACCAAATAACATTGGTACCAATGATCTTCAATTTTGCCATTTCACTTATAATTTACCAAGTTCAAGTTTGTCAAGTTGAGCTACAGTGTCATTGACACTTTCATTTATGCTGAAGCGAACATTTTCTTTACAGTTTACTCAGCAGATTAAAAGTGATATTTTTATACTGTACCAATGACCCAGACATAGCTGGTGCTAACTCTTAAAATATAGGGCCAAACACAAATTTTGCCCCCCAATCCCCAAAATTTGCATCTAAAACTAAAGAAAACATGTCCTGAAAGGCCCTCCACACCTCGCCCCCACTGCGCATGCGCAGTGTCAAGGACGTTCCGAAATTGGCGCCATTTATCATTCTAAGTTTGGCCCTTCATCAGTTAACATCTGACTGATCTTTGTGCTTTTAAATCTCAGTTTAAATGATGCCAGACACATAAATATTAGTGAAATGGTGATTCTAAGGAGGATAGAAAAGGAGGAGAGGAAAAGAATGTGTGACAGAATATTATCAGGGCTGTAACTTAAAATTTTTTAATGAAATTATGTTAAGTTACCTATTTTCAAGGCAGCAGCCATTTTGTTGTCATTCTGATTATTTAGTTACACTGTTTTTTCAAGTGTTTTTCCTCTCTCCCTGTCCTTTAATTCCCCCTTGCTATTCTCCCATGCTTTTGGCATAGTTTCTGTAATTATTATTACTAAAATTTCTTGGGAGTTTTAGCTTAATAACAGAATGAATTCTGTTCTTTCCCCATGTTTACGTCTTCACCTACGGGTGGTTAGGCGTTGTGTTCTGCATCTACCATCTGATGTTCTGCAGTTTCTTCCCTGGAAGTCTCTGTTTTGCATCAGATGGGGTATTTTTGGTAACTGATTTCGGGCCTGGGTGCCTGGAGTCTTATTTTAGTGTTTTTACACTCATTGTTTACATTTACAACAGTCCTCTGTGTGAGGGGGGGATTTCTAAATAATAATATCTTTATGTTATTTTAATCATAACTAGATACATTATTATTGTTCGTAAGTGTTGAATAAATTGTTTAAAATATTTTTAAAATTTTTGTCCACACTTAGGCTTGGGATCCATTGGGGCTCAACGTTACTTTTCAGAAACTTGGGCTGTTCTGAAAAAATATTTTTTCAAAATATTTTGATTTCAATTATTTTTTCTATATTAATGGATCATATTATTATTATGTATTTTGATTGCCAGGGGTTAGTGCGAGTACCAGGACTTGTTTTCTTTTCACATTGAAAGGATATTGATCAATTGTTTTAAGAGGAAGTCTTCCTCTGACCTTATTTTCATTCTATATGTGGTCAGTGTACTCGCATTAACTCCTGTTCTGTATCGTATGATTTCGATGACAATATGGGAAGCGTATGTCACGGTATGTTGTTGGGGATTTGGACACTCCGGTCCTTTCCCCGCAGGGTCACTCTACTTTATCAATTTCTATTTCAGACGATCAAGATTAGGGTGATGTATCTGTGATGTCTTCCAACAGTGTGCCTCCGTCGTCACAATTATGAAGGGCTAGCGGAAAAGTGCTCATGTAATACGCCAATTGCCTAAGAGGACCCTAGTAGGTTCGACGGCCTTTGACGTCCGCTAGCTCGCCCGGTGTAGCGTCCATTCACCGAATGGTTCGGCAGCCGGGTTCGTCCGTTGCGGTCTAGAAGGAATTTTGGGGTGATGCGAGCACTATAAAATTAACTTAATGCACACCCAGTGACGGCGGATCGGAGGGAGAACGGAGGAAGCCTTTTAGTCCGGTTCATAGCTCGTTCCGGTCCATCCGGACGGCAAGCGAGAGAGGCCCCTCTCTCGTTCAACAACATCTGGCCCCAGATGTTGTGGTACAAATGTGTCGTTAGCGGAGCATACGTCCGTCGCTCGGGACGCTCCGTTGTATAGGCAGTCCGCTGAGACTGCTAAGGCTTCCTCTTCTCGTCAGCGCACACGACCGCACCTTGGCTGCGTGACCGCCGATATATTACCAGCTTCGCCGATCAAGGATTCTTCGGCGACCAGGTCACACCATCCGGCAGCCAGGGATTCGAGACCGATGGACTCCGGACGTTCGCATAGGAAGTATGCGGGAGCCATCTGATGCGGAGCTGCCCTCGGCGAAGCACCGATAGACTGCGCCTCCGCAGGTCTCGACGCCGGACATTCTTGTGCACATAGCACAGCTTATCGCAGCATCCCAGCAGCCGACAGAAACGGCGTCGGATCGAGAATTATCCGACAGCGCTGGGTCGGTAGCCGGGGACTCGAGGCCTGCAGACTCCGGACGTTCGCATAGGAAGTGTGCGGGAGTCAACGTACACGGAGCTTCCAGCGGCAATGCATCGTAAGTCCGCTACTGCACAGGCCTCGGGAACGGACGTGCTTTCCTTAATAGCACAGTTTATCGCAGCATCCCAGCATCAACTGAATCTGTCGCATATATTTTATCCGACGATGCTGGGTCGGGACGCTCCGCGGAAGCGGGTACGGACGTCCGAAAGTTTCATCCGGTCCGACGGGATACCGAAAGGGATTCGGTGGATTTCAAGCTTTCCCTTTCGGAACAACATATGCTGCGATGTCGGATAAGAAACTGATAGCGTCGGTGGACTTAGAAATTTTTGGTTCGGTTCAGGGACATCGTCCCTCAGTTCCGACATAGTCCAATAATGTCACACAAACTTTCGAATTATTGAACGACGCTATATATATTATTATTTTATGCTTGCTATCCAAGCATTTCTGGTTTCTTGTTCGAAGAGTTATGGAGATGTCTTCAAAAGTGTGCCTCTGTCGTCATAGTTAATGAAGAGTTAGCGGCAATAAGTGCTCATGGAATATGTCTATCGCTTACGGAGTGACATTCGCTAGCTCACCCGGTGTAGCGTACATTCATCGAATGGTTCGGCTGCCGGGTTCGTCCGTTGCGGTCTAGGAAGGAGATTTGGGTGATGCGAGCACTTTAATTACTTTAGTACTCACCCAGTGACGGCAGATTGAGGACGGATCGGAGGAAGCCAACAACATAGGGGACCGCATGTTGTGGTTCAGATATTTTACATTCGGAGCATATGTTCGTTGCTCGGGACGCTCCGTTATATTGACAGTCCGAGAGACTGTCTTTAATGCTTCCTCATCCTCACAGCAGGGCACACGACCGCACATTGGCTACGTGACCTCGAGTATCCGATCAGTTTCGGCATTCAGTGATTCCACAGCGAATAGGTCGCGCCATCCGGTAGCCAAAGGTCACGAGGCCTATACACTCCGTTCGCTCGCATATTGGAAGTATGCACGGGGTAACGATCTCGGAGCTTCCTGCGGCAATGCATCGTAAGACCGCTGCTCCTCAGGCCTCAGTGACGGACGTGCTATCCGAGTTAGCACAGTTGTTTCGCAGCATCCCAGCAATTGACGGTTTCTCGGTCGAATCAGGAATTATCCGACGGCGCTGGGTCGGTGCGGTCCGCGGTTGCATCAAGCTACGGACGACCGAACGCTTTATAGGGTCCGACAGGATGGCGAAAGGGATTCGAAAGATTTCGAGTTTTCCCTTTAGTAGTATCGGAAGATGCCTTTCATATCTTCTGGCATTTCTTCCAGTGATTATTGTTCGGACTTCATTGCTGCGATCTTGGATAAGAGACTTATAGCGTCATTGGACTCGGATTTTTCGATCGGTACAGGGACTTTGTCCCTGACTTACCGACGCAGTCCAATATTGTCATTACAACATGTGTTTTATTTTTCGACGCTATATATTATATATATATACAAGCCTGCTACTAAGCATGATAGTTTAGTTTCTTGTCCGCGTGGCTCATTTCTGCCATTTTATCTTTTTTACATATAGTTTATTTTGGCAGAGCAGGGCATACCGAGAGTTCATATGCGTCTAGACGGTGTGATTAAAGACTGCATATATTCTTTTTCGCCGTTTATGTCTTTTCCAATTTCAATGTTGGAAACGACATTATGTATAGTAGACTTAACTTAGACGCTTTATTATACGTAATCCGCCTTACTGAGGCGTTATCATTACGTCTTCAAGAAAAGATTTACGGGATATTATTCTCAATGTAATTTCTTTTGAGGGCAGTAGTTTGTTCACGTATAACTCCGCCCTTCAGTGGCTGATTGGAGTTGGTTAGACGTGATGCAGCCCTAGCTACATCCACGCGTGGATAGTAGGTTAAGAACTCTCTCAGAGTCGCTTCGTTCTCGGAGGAGCTTCTCTTCGACGGCAACTTTCCGGCAATCCATGAATTGCTTGATTTATACATTCTCTTGTCTATCTAGTGTTACAAGAGATTCAGACTGGGGCAAACATTCGGTGGTTGACTCAGAGAGTGCCGCCGCAGTTGCCGGACCCTAGTGTGGCTGTTATGACGGTTGCCAGTCAAACAGATTGGGATATTCTGATCCCTACGGATTCGAAGTGCCAGGGTCTTTGGGTTCCGCAGTCTTTTAGCTATCAGTTTAACTTCCGCGGAATAATGTTTTTTAGGCTTGCTTTATGTCATTGCATGAACATTATTCAGAAACGCATGCCCAAATTCCTGTCCTTTAATTCGACAGTAGTGGCGTATCTCCGGAACCAGGGAGGCACTCTTTTGTTTCCGTTATTCAATTTAATGGAAAGAATCCGTCTGTTGGTTATAGTACACCAAGTTCAGTTTTGGTCCGTCATATTCTGGGTCGTCTGATTGTTTTATCGCACTCCCGTTCTCTTACGGGTCGCTTGTTGCTGTCAGAATGGACTCTCAACAAACAAGTATTTAATCAGATTTGCTATCTATGGGAGCGCCCAATGATGTTTTATTTATGACACAGCTTGCTAATCAATTGCAGACGTATGTGTTGGCTTGTCCAGATCTCTGAGCTAATACTGTTAACGCTCTATTGATCTATAGGACGGAATGATAGGATACGCGTATCCTCCGGCGCTGTTGTTTTAGCAGGTATTGCTAAGATAAACAACCACAATACATTTCTGTTGATAGCATCTCTATCTTCACAGAGATCATGAGTAATTTACTCTCTTGTCTACTGTGGATCTTAACGTGAAATCTTCCTCTATGTGAGGATCTTTTTTCACTGGGTAAATCGTGTCATCTTTATCACAACCAGCAAGGTCGCAACCTTCATGTATTCCGTTGTGTGGTCCGTATTGCATTGTAAGCACTGTACTGGACGAGCTTTGGACGCGATTTCTTACTATAGGAGATCCTCTTCTTCGCTATTCTATGCGACTAAAGTGGAGGCTCTTCCGTCGTGGTGTAGGGATCATTATGTTCATATGGTTGATCCCTCCATACTACGCATTGCTAGTTTTTAGTATACTTGTTTCACAAGATCTACTGCAGCCTGTTGTTATTTAGGTTATAGGTTTATGTTACCTCATACCTATGCACTCTACGATAGTTTACAATTGAGTCTTTTGTCTCTTTATCTAAGTCAGTTAGTAACTTTTTGATAAATAGACTTAGAATCTTTAGATTAAATTCCTATACGGATTTTAACTTCGGTTCTTATTTAGCTATGTAATCATTTGAGCCTCTGGAAACAGTAGTTTTCAAATTCTGACCTTTTAGACAGTAATTCTGTTGGTTTCTCTTTTACTGTAGAGTCAGTGAGTTTCATGCACTATCGATGGATGATTTTCACTTTCATAGTTTCGGAGTCAATACTTCCGTTACTATTTAGGTTGGATTGTTGCATAAGAGTTAGGCTCCTATTTCCGGAACCTATTATTTTAAGGTCCTTCCGTCTTCGTATGGGCATAGACCTTTACTCTTTCCGGGTACAGTTTATGTATTTATAAACAGATATCTGTTTATTACAAGGGCGTAAGCTTCTTCTGTCTTTGATGTCTAGTAGAAGGACGTTACGCTCCATTTTATTTTTAATGGATTCTATTAACTAGCGTACTGCTTATGGTATATCATTGGCTTAGCAGTTGTGCTTAAGATTTCGGCTCATGAAGTAAGAGTTCTTCTACTTCTTGGGCTTACATTAATAGTGTTGCTATTATAGATTTTTGAAGGCTGCTCATTGCGCTCAGCCATCCATTCATGAATTTTATCTCAGAAATATCGAGTCCATTTCTGGAGGCCTCTATTGTTAGGTCTATTATCTACTGCTCAGAATATCATTCTCTTAACAGTTGCTACTATAGCTAGGTAGGCTGTCTGTTTCGGCAGTGTCTCCGTTCGGCTGCCCTCTTCGCTCTGGGCTATTTGACCCAGGGCAAGAAAAAGGGGGGGGGGGGGAGGGTGTTCCCTTGGGTCACCTGTTTTTACTATGAAAACAAGGGGATACCTCCTCCGGAGTTAGTAATTCTGAGCTGTTATTGGGATGGTTGTTTAGTGAGAAGTTTAAGTTTATAAAATTCATTCAAGTCTTAGTTTTTAAAGTATAGCTTTTGAATATTGCATATGTCAACGGACATGATTATGCAATTCTCACACACTTTTAGGAGTATAAGAGTCTCTATTCTCTAGACTTACTTTATTATTGGCTTACTTTAAAAATTATTAGTATAAGGATTATTGGATATTAATAGAGTACATGGATGTATGAAGCTCAATTTTTGGAAGGTGTTGTATCTTTCTAATTTATCATAAATAAGAAAGATACATGTAAGGCCTATTACTTCTTTTCCCTACAGGGGATGACTCTATTTTATTTTATTGAGCGTATTCCATTTTGCTCTATGTCCTTGGCCCTCCAGCCTTTTTACTATTCAGCTATGTCTGGGTCATTGGTACAGTATAAAAATGTTAAAAAATTTATAGTAATTTATATATTTTTTATACTTACCAATGACCCAGACGGGGATGGCCCTCCCAGGAGTTGGGAACTCTTGCCTCCCCGCTGAGTACATAGCGCTTACCAGGCACTGGTTATTAGAATGATAAATGGCGCCAATTTCGGAACGTCCTTGACACTGCGCATGCGCAGTGGGGGCGAGGTGTGGAGGGCCTTTCAGGACATGTTTTCTTTAGTTTTAGATGCAAATTTTGGGGATTGGGGGGCAAAATTTGTGTTTGGCCCTATATTTTAAGAGTTAGCACCAGCTATGTCTGGGTCATTGGTAAGTATAAAAAATATATAAATTACTATAAATTTTTTAACTTTTTGAACGTTTGAAAGTGCTTTGTTAACCCTTTTCAGGTGGTAATGACAGTAAATGTATGTAAGGGTATTTCAGATATGCTTGCAGTGAAAGATTTTATTTTGTAAACAATATGCATTTCAAACAGCGGCAATTGTTTACTGTCGCCATGGATACATACCTGTGGCAGTTACTATTGATGATTTCATAGAGTAGAGAAAGTCTTTCTATGCTCTATGATTATTCTGCCTGACTAAAAAATAATTGTCAGGTCATTTTTAGCTCAACTTGTCAACGTCAAGTATGAGCTATTGGGATGGGTTCTGATCTGTCATCCATCATACGTCCGTCCGTCTGTACATCCATACGTCTGGTCATCCATAATTCCTTTAGCACACCTTACAGGCTACAGCTTTCACCAGATCAGTTCCAGATTTCATATGTGGCTTTGGGGCATTGTCTAGATTGAATTTTTCTGAGTTTTGTTGAAAAAACGTGGCTGCCAGCAGCCATCTTGGATTTGGATATAAATTGTCCAACAATTCCTTTAACACACCCAATGGCCATAGCTCTCACCCGATCAGTCCTAAATTTCATATGTAGCTTTGGGGCAATGTCTAGATGTGAACTTTCAATTTTTTTCAAATTTCATTAAAAAACATGGCCGCCAGAGGCGATGTTAAATTTGACATATAAATTGTCAACAATTCCATTAGCACACCTACAGGCCTCATCTCTCACCCACTCTTTTTCAAATTTCATATGTAGCTTTGGGGTAATGTCTAGATGGGAGCTATTGAATTTTTCTGAATTTCATTGAAAAACATGGCCTCCAGTGGCCATCTTAGATTTGGCATATAAATCATTTATATTCTATTGGCACACCCTCCAGGCTGCATTTCTCAGCTGATCTTTTTCAAATTTCATATATTTTGGTTTGATGTCTAGATGGGAGCTATCGAATATTTGTGAATTTTGTTGAAAAACATGGCCGCTAGTAGCCATATTGGATTCAAATATAAATTGTCAACAATTTAATTAGCTCACCTTCTGATCACATTTCTCACCTGATCTTTTTTGAATTTCATATATAGCTTTGGTGTGATGACTAAATGGGTGCTATCAAATTTTTCTGAATTTCCTTAAAAAATATGGCTGTCAGCAGCGATCTTTGATTGGCATTTGAATTCTCCGCTATTCCATTAGCACACACCCTGCAGGCCACATCTCTCACCCAATCTTTTTCAAATTTCATATGTAGTTTTGGTGTGATGTCTGGATGGTAGCTTTTAATTTTTAAAAAATTTTATTGAAAAACTTGGCCGGCAGTGGCCATCTTGGATTTGGCATATAAATTGTCAACAATTCCATTAGCAGACCCTACTCTGCTCACCCAATCTTTTTCAAATTTTATATTTAACTTTGGTATGATGTCCAGGTGGGAATTATCAAATTTTTCTGCATTCTGTTGAAAAAGATAGCCTCCACTGGCCATCTTGGATTTGAAATATAAATTGTCACCAATTCCATTACTACACCCAGCATTACCCACCCCTCACCCAATTTCTTCAGATTTCATTTGTAGCTTTGGTGTGATGTCTTTTCTGTCGAAACTTGAGTGAAAGACATGGCGTTACTGGATCTTTCTGTTTAGTTCAGTCTGTTTTTGGACAAGTTGAGCTGCAGTGTTGACACTTTCATATGTTTTTTTTTGTGAAAATTTAATAATCCCTTGATTTACATGGATTTTCGACATAATAAATATGTTATATGGTGTGTAGCTAGCTGACACATTTCCATATAAGGCACTGAGTGTTCATATCAGGTTTGGCTTTACCTCACCTGATATGAACTCTCATTGCCTTTTGGAAATGTATCAGCCAGCTACATACCATGTAACTTATAGTACCAGTCATATCAATTGAATTTTAACCTTTGCCAATGCTGTACTCAAAAATTCCATTTCAAATATATTTTTGGAATTATTGCTCCTCAAATATATCCTACATGAATATCAGGGGTCATTGTGATCATTGAAAATTTTCAAAGTCTTTGAAATAAATAATAGGTATTAAAGACATTGAAAGTATGTAAAATTTGTTATAAGCATTGAAAGTCCTTGCTTTTTCTGGATGCTTCATAGTTTTAACTCACACTGGGAAATAAGAGAGAATGTATGGAACATTAAAAGGTGTACGACTTAATCCTTTATGTAATGAATTACGAACATCACTAACATAAAATACAGATTGAACAGTTGAATTTTTTTTTTTTTTTTAAAAACTGCCAACAAAACCATATCATATGACCCCTCATTGGAATGATTTTGTCAAACCTGTTCCAATGAGGGAAGTTGCATGAAATGGTTTTGTTGAAATTTTTTTTTAAAATTTAAGAAAAAAATAATTGGAATAACATATCGTTTGGTTTGGCTGAAGGGTTAAATCCTTGCAGTCGTTTTTTGGCAAGTGTCAACTGTCTGTATAGGCAAATGATACTTGGCAAAATCGGACGGCTCGGGTGAAACAATTTTTCTTGTTCACTCTTAGACAAATGTCTTTATGAGTCGTTCCTTGCTTTATGATGACATTAAAGTGAGCAGACTCAGCTAAAATTGAGCTTTAGGCTTTTAGATGTTACCTGATGTCTGCATTCTTAATCAGAAATTTTATTGAAACCTGTATGTATATAGCTTGGAATAGTGTAAAAAATTGCCCCAAAGGTCCTTGAAAGCCTTTTGAATTAACACATACCTAACCCTTTTCCCAACATAATGGCCACAATCAGCCAGTGCTATTCACAAAAATTACTCTTCAATTTTCATTATTTTTTCATATTTTGTCTCAAAAACATAGCTTATGACCCCTAATTGGAATGAGCTCATTCCAATGAGGGGGTCATAAGCTTTGTTTTTGATGCAAAAATGGAAAAAAGTGGTTATTCAACAAATTTTATTTGCAAGTATGGCCTGATTTTCGTGTTAGGTAAAGGGTTAACTGTCACAATACTGTGATCACAAAAGTAGGCTTTTTCTCAATCAGACTGTGAGCTAGTCGCAACTGTTACACCAGTGACTGTGAGTTAAGATTTCATCAACTGTATGAGAGCTAGATTGTTTCAGTGGTTTGAATTTGTGATTCAAAATTTGTTTTATCACAAATTATAGGACAGAGCCCACAGGCACTCTCCACTAATTTGTAATGAAATAAATTTAAATAAACAAAATATTTGCATTTGACTGAACATGAGCAAGCAAATTGTTGGCTTTTGCTCTGGTACCCTCATTTTGGCACACAACCAGTTGATAAAATATTGTAAAATGAAAACCATATCAAGAAAAAACACTTAGAAAATAGCATTCGAAATTTAATCTTCTTGCATTTCTGTTTCACTCTTGTGGGGAGGAAAGCAAAGAATTCTGACAGGATCGCAACTGCAAAATTCTCTGTCTACATGTGCTTTTGTAATCACAGTACTGTGCAGTACAGGTACATGCAGAATGTGCTGTGAGATAATACCCCAAAATAGGGCCCTGCGAAGCGTCAAGATTCGAAGCAATTTTGATACTTAAGTTGGTATTTGGTAGGGCTGGACGGTTTTGAAATTTGCATTTTGGTTCAGTTCCGGTTTCAGTTTTATACTAAAACTCGGTTTTCGGTTCGGTTTTTGTTTTTTCCAAATATATTGTAGAAATCCACATGTGAGAGGGTAATGTACACATAAAATTTGTCATCCAAGTCATGAGACTCCTACAGCGTGTGCTCACCACTCTTCTCAGTTAATGGACATATTGTGGTGGGCTACTGTAATGGGCTACAGTGGTGGAGCCATGGGACATCTATGGAGCCCAGCCCCAGCCCCCCCCCCCCCCCCCCCCCCCAAAAAAAAAAAAAATCCCACCTGCTCCTATTCCCAAATCTGAAAAAGTTCTTTTTGACTTTCTACCCTCAGTACAAATACAGTACCTTCAGCCCTATGATTCTCCCCCCCCCCCCAAAAAAAAAACAAAAAAACAAACAAAAAAAAACCATCTTCACTGGCATGCCCCCCCCCCCCCCCCCCCCCCCCCCCCCCCCCCCCCCCCCCCAGGATTTCAAACCACGGCTCCACCACTGGAGAGATCTGCCTTGCTCTATCAGTGAGATTTGGGGTCTTGTCAAGGTGCAAAAATTTACAAGAAAAGCTACATTTTAACAAAAATCAACATTTCCTTATTTTTTAAGGAGTCGCCAAACTCTCACCCTGGTTTTGGTGGATAATATGCAATTGTGCTTATTTCGGTAATTATCACATCACTTCAAAATAGGCTACCCCGGTTTCTTAATGGCTCCTGCTTCAAATGACAGTGGAATAACAGGAACACAAATCATATTTCTTGTGATTTTGATAACTATTATTGAAGTAATTCATGACACACAAATCACTTTTATTGGTAACTCACTCACTCCAATGTTTTCACAATATCTCACCTACTTTTGACAGTAGAGGTTCGTTTTTGACTTTGATTTTGCCCAAACATAGAAATTGGACGAAGTGAGTGGTGCAAAGGTGAAGATATTGCCAACTTCACTTCGCCCTTTTGGCTGTTCCCTGCATTGATTTCATCTCGGTCAAGACAGGCGATTGATGTTTTTGAAGGGAGACAGCTGCATAATGGGATTTGAAAGTTTCCAATATTGCATCTTGGGATTTGCTGTGTACACAAAATACACATGGGAAAAACATGTGTTGATTATATCAACTCCATATTGGGAATGCACTGTTAACTTGACACTTGACAGTTTACACCTGACAGACCTGTAGTACTGCACGATTCCCTGAAGTAAGTTCAAATAGTATACAAACAATTCGCAATAAGTTTTAAAAACTTTCAATAGTTACCTGCTATCCATTTAACAGGATATGTTTTATTTTAATTTAACCATTTTATTGTTGACAAAAAACAGAACTGCCAATGCGCAACATTATCTCTGAGCATGTGACACATTCAGAGAACATGCCAGAAGTCGGCTAATTAACATAATTTATAAGTCATTTTTTCCATGTGAACTTTGAGGTTTCAAAACTCTATAAATTTCATGTTCACCTCCAATCTAATTTACTACGCGACATATGCAGATGATTTTGGGTCAAAGATAATTTATATTTCTTTTACACCATATATTATCAGGTAACTTTCAATACCTATTTGGTCAAATATGAGTGAGCCTGAGGCTGTGCCCGGTTAATTAAATTTACTAAAAGATTCTTGAATCGCACGTGTGGATTCTTATGTAAGACTTTTTAATTTTTCGTATTGCTTCTGGTGGTGGTTCTGTAGATATCGTTTAAGACATGAGAAATTTGCTACCACTGTTTTGGGGGATTTGTTGTCAATCCACTCGAAGTAACCATAAATGGCACAGCGTTACCTTTGCCCGGCATTTTAGTCTTTGGTGTGCGGAACTCATGCGATTGAGAGGTCATAAACTTACCAATTCTGAAAATTTGTTGAAACCGAAAGTCTTGGTTTTTTGTTAAGGTGGTGGCAGTTTGGTTTCGGTTTTGAAAAAAAACCGAACTGAACCAAAAAACTGATAAACCGCTCAGCCCTAGTATTTGGTTCAGTTCAAAATTGACTGTCCGATTTGTTTTCCTTCGAATCTTTTCAATGGAATTTCACTTGGTATCAGTTATTTTAGTCATTTTATCACAAAACGTATAGCTGAGATGGAAATTGTGCATAAATAATGTTGAAAATAAAGACTGGGTGTAATTTCTGCTACATTGTATATTGACAGAAAAAGCATCTTTACCCATGCCACCATCCATGCTCCTTCCAGTTTCAATAGTCACTACCACTGCCGAAAGAAAATTTAAAGTTCTGTTATGACCCTCACTGGAAAGAGCTCATTGAGTTGATACTACTGAGGGGTGGTAAGCCATGTTTTCAAAAAAAAAAATTTAAATTTCTAGTTTTATATCCATGAATTTTTAAAAAAATATCACAAATGCCATCACCTGGTTGTGTTTCGCAAAGAATTGAATAACTTGAGAAAAAAAGACTTCTGTGTCAAATTGTAGCATGTTATCTCTTATTTGGAATGAGCTGGTCAAATTCAATACAATTAAAGGTTATGAGCTGTGTTCTGGAAAGAAAAATGGAAAAGATTTTTACTTATTTTGTTTGAATATCAAAATTATTTTGGCATGAGAACAAACATAACATATTTTCATGACTGGCATGTCAGGAGTGAAAAATGTAATTTTCGATGTACTGTTTGGGTAATGACAAGGATTTTTCGAGTAGCCCCACATGGTAAATTTACTGACCCCATTCCAAATCACTCTTGGTCTTTTAGTTTTCCAATTACAGGGGTCTTAATGTCGTTTTTAAATTCTTTTTTTAAAATAAAAGTATGGAAATTTGTGTCAGTCTGGAAAAGGTCTTATAAAGTATGGAAAACAACAATCAGGCCCTTGAGAGTATTGAAAAAGTGGTGATGGGCGGTATTGGAATGTTGCGTTCAGCATCGGTTTCAGTAATTTTTAAAGGGGGGGGGGGGGGGGGGGGGGGGGGGGATTCCTCGGTATCAACTCGGTATTTGGTATCTGACTTGACTGAGATTTGCTGATAGTACCAAAGAGGAATTCACATCAGGAAAAACAGAATAAGTTATTTGTAGTATCATTCTACCACAACACTTTAAATGACACTGCCAATGAGCTCAACAGTGGCATTGTTTTACGACCACAAATCATATCTACTTGTTCTAGATGCACCTTAATGTTTAAAGACCTATTTCAGGCTTTTGTGACCTCAGAGCATGTGCCCTGACCATGCCCTCTTCAAGAGGTCCTGCTCACAATAGACAAAACACCTGGGCAGTGATTTCTAGTCGGGTTTTGGCTGCCTGTTTAGGACTTGACTAGAAATCACTGCCAAGCAGTTAGACATGTACAGGTTGTAGGACAGTTTGCCCAGTCCATTAAGGGTTAACAAAACTGACAAGAAAATTGGTCACTTCTTTCATGAAAATGAACCTTCCTTCAACTGTTATCAAGCCTCAACAGGCACTTATAAATTGTGAGTGTAGGAAAATTTGAAAATTCAGGCAGTTTCGATATTCAGTGATTGGTTTGGTTTGGTTTTTTGGTATCCCCATGATATCAGTATCAGTTCGGTTTTTCAGTATATTGCCCATCTCTAATGAAAAGTATGGAAATTACCTTTTTTTAACAAATAGCTCTCTCCACAATGGAGTTGAAATACATGTAGCAAAATTTCAACCTGCAGTTTTTTTCCCATAATATAAGTAGGATTTTTTTCTATTCATACTTGTTTGACAAGGCTCTATCAAACAAGACTGAATTGGTTAAATTTCTAAACGTTGCACCTTAAAATTTTGGTATTTTAACATCAAAGGGTTAAATTATTTGTAATAAAATAACAAAAACACCATTAAATTTTTTAGTAATTTAATAGTCTTTGTGAAGTCTAACCAGCAGATTTGCTGAATCATGTGAGTGAGAAGAAATTGCATTCTTGCAATGTTTTTGTGAAAAAAAGTTGAAACGGTAAACTTGAATTACTGTTTTTATTTAGCTCACCTGACTGAAAGTCAGGGTGAGCTTTTGTGATCACTCTCTGCCTGGCATTTGTTGTCTGCCATCCATGAATATGGAGTTCACAACCTCTCCAAAACCACTGGACCAATTTAAGTAACTTCAAGGTGATTTTCTGTTCTAACATCGCATTTTTGATTTTATACAAAAAAGGGAGGGGATGGGGGACAATACTCTGAATTTTAAAAAAAAATCTTATCAACTGATGGGCACAATGACTTGAATTTTGGAACCGAGCTTCCGTTTGAGGTGTAGAAGAAAGTTATTCAAATGAAGTTCATAGGGCAATATTTGCCTTTGTAATTTGATTGGTAAGATTGTTAACTCTGCCCAAAATTTGTATTTTCTGAACTGATAAGCTGATTTGAACCAAATTTGGAATGTGGTATTATTGAGTCATAAATACTTGATTCAAGCAAATAATTTTTCACACATTCCTCTTGGGAGTCCTGGAGCTTAAATTAGAAATATTTTCAGATGCCTATATTTCCCAAACCATACAGAACCAAGAAGGTTATTGATATGAAGCATCCTTAGGATCAGTAGAATTGAATATAAAAATGCTGAGTTAGCATATTACAAAACATACAAAAATCTTCTTCTCATGTACCACCACTCAGAATCTTTTAATATTTGGTATACATCATTTGGTGGTGAGGGAGGTGCAGATACAAGTTTTATACAAGTGTGTTGATACAGGTGTCCAAATTTTAATTTGTGCAGTAGGAGAAATATTCTAAAGAGAATCTGTTTCTCCAGAATGACCAGTCAGAGTTTTTTGATTTTGGTATACAACATTATTACGGGGATCAGAATCAAGTTTGTTCAAATCAGTTCCCTGAATTAATATTTGAGCTTCCTCTAGGAGCCCAAATTTAACTTAGTGCAATTGAGGAATAATCTTTAAAAATCTTCTTCAGATCCACCAGTCAGAATCTTTTCATATTTGGTATACAGCATTCTTAGGGAGGGCAGATCCAAGTTTGTTCAAATCAAGTCTCTGGATTGATATTTAGGCTCTTTTAACTTAGTGCAATATGTGGAAATATTCTTTAAAAAATCTTCTCCAGAATCTCCAGTCAGGATCTTTTATTTGATATACAGCATCCTTACAGGAGTCAGATTCAGGTTTGTTTAAGTCAAGTCCCTTGATTTATATTTGGGCACCCTCCCAAATTTGTGCTTTGTGCAATATGAAGAATAATCTTCAATAAAACCATATCATCTGACACCTCACTGGAATGAGCTTGTTGAGCTTGTTCCATTGAGAGGTCACATGACATGGTTTTGTTGAAATGTTTTGAAAAATTTTACAAAATAATAATGAAAACAACAAATTTTGATATGTGCATTTGGTTGAGGATTAAACCAATAATCAGTTTATCTTGCTCCCATAAAGGTAATTAAGTATTCTTTTGTCAGACATAATATATATTGACTTCCAGACATCTTCAATCCTTTTTCAGTTGAATCCAAAGGAACTGACACAAGTACAGACTTTGCCTTTGAAGCTATTGCACATCTCCATCATATAATAGATGATGATAACAATGGGAATGTTGATCAGTTTGAGAGTGATGAGGTAAGCTGGCTTTAATGTTGATGAACTCTTAGACCGAATAAAAAATATCTTCTTCCACAGACAGCACTGCATGCATGGAAAATGTGCACATCGAATGCTTTTTTCCACTTCCACTTCAGAAATTAAGAAAAATATTAATACCTGGTGCACATTCCAGTTTCAAACTTGAAACATTCAGTATTTATTCCAAGTATCATTCTGCTATAATCATTGCCAGCATCAAAAGATAAAGAACATTTTGTATTATTTTGAGGATTAATACCTTCATTATCAGCTGGCATTTTTTTTAAATTTTTTTTTTTTATTGGTGTTTAAGGTCACATATTTCTGCACAATGGCTAACCGTGACCGTGACAGTTTTACAGGTGGAGGAAGCCGGAGTACCCGGAGGGAACCACCAAGCAACGGCGGGCAACTGTCAGCTCCCCAACATACCAAACTCCACACAAGCAGGGCTAGCATTGGTTGAAGACAGGTGCACCATCGACGTGCAGTACGCCTTAGTGCACAGCGTCACCGTGCCCCCACCTGGGCAATGGGGGTGAAGTGTCTTGCCCAAGGACACAACGTGGTTGCCGCAGGTGGGATTCGAACACTGTACCAACCAAGAACAAATTCAAGATATTGTAAATTTCAGTATTTATTTAAATTTTCAGATGACTAGAATCATTTCATAACAATGGCAGAATACAAATCCTGTGTCTGTGGATGGCCTACTATGAAAGATTTGACATGAAATGCAGAAATATAAACTTTGCAACCATCAGACTGCAGCAGATGCTGTGGATTCAGGCTTGGCTTTTCAAACATTTTGTGAGTGCTGAAAATCACACTTGCCAGCCTGCTTTGCAAGAGCCAAAACTTCTCTTGGGAGTATTTCCTATTTCAGTTTACTTGGGAACAATTTTAAAGTAAGATAAATATCACTACATATTGACAAGTTGTAAATATACAAATGACCATGTGCTGTGGTGAATCCAATGAGTTTATATGTGTTTCTATATATAAATCAATTAGGGAATCCAATTCGATCAACAATTCTCAGTTACGTCACAAAAATTCTCATCCCTTTTTGTTACATACCTTATACCCAACACCCATGGACCAGCCTAGGGGGAATTTTAGGGAGACTTCATGTCTCCCTCCAGAAAAAATAGGGAGACAGCAGAGTCAAGTAAGGAGACTTCATAGGCAAATGGGGGAAATTAAGAATATTTGTACACCACCCCCTGCTGCCCCTTCATATTTTCAGCTCATGGACCTCCATTTTAGCCTGATTAATCCAGGTCCAGTTGTCTATGATGCATTCTATGCCAGGTTAAAAAATCACAAAGTAATTATTGATTGACAATCCCCCCACTGCTTCCCTCTTCTTCATGACCTCTCCCCTCTTCTTCGAGTCAATCCCCTCCAGCTCCCTTCTGTAGATGCTTTTCACCAAAGTCTACTAAGCTAATAATTTTCTAAGTCTGAAAGTGTGAACAGGACCAGATGTAGATGGTTGTTGCTTGGAAGGTACTTTTTCCAAGATCTTTCATGTGCATCCTGTACAAAGCTTTTCTTGTCATCACTAAAGCTTTTTTTTTACGTGTTTCAATTCCATTCGTGTTTTTCTGGAAATAGATGGCCCAACAGTTAACGGTCGTCAGCAAAATGAAATAAAAATACAGTGTTAGAAAATACATCCATTGTGTATCCATTTTCAGTAGAGAATTTTCGCCTTCCTAAGCAACGTAGCCTACTTTCAAACTGGGTTATTTTGTTGAGTCGCATAAGTCACCAGTTTTTGCTTCGACACTTGAAGCTGCAATTGGAACGGAACAAAATAGAAATAAAAAATCCACAAAAAGCTACAATGGACAATTGATTCTCCTGTCATTTCAAATAAATGGTCACTTATTTGTTGAATGAAAATGCCAATTTATCACTCAATTGAGCACATACAGTTCTTGAAAATAATCATTTTTAGCTCAACTTTGGCAAAGCCAAATTTGAGCTTATGCCATGGCCCGTCGTCCATCTGTCCATCTGTCCGTCTGGCCGTCTGTCCGTCTGTCTCGGGCTAGAGGCCGTATTTATGAACCGATCTTTACGAAACTTCCTGGGTGCCTTTGTTATGACCGTGGGACAAGAACGAGTGTTTTTGGGTGCAGTCCGAAATTTAAGATGGCTGCCAGCCACCATTTTGTACCGACGATGCAGAAATCTGTTTTTTGTACAGAACTTCCAAATGAAAGCTCTGATTTGAATAATTTTTTGTATGCATGTTTAGTACCATGGGATACATCACATATAATACGGGTTTTTTTCTCGTGTGTAAATTATGCAAATTAGACTAACTTTGATGTTTTTTGGTGGTACTTTCAGCACTGTAAGTGCAAATGCCAATACGGCTTGGGCTAGAGGCCGTATTTATGAACCGATCTTTACGAAACTCCTTGGGTAACTTTGTTATCACCGTGGGACGAGAACGAGTGTTTTGGGGTCCAGTCCGAAATTCAAGATGGCCGATGGCAGCCATTTTGTACAAAATTTGGTGCAATCAGATTTTTGCACAGAACTTCCAAATGAAAGCGCTGATTTGAATAATTTTTTGTGTGAATGTTTAGTACCATGAGATACATCACATATAATACGGGTTTTTTTCTCGTGCAGAAATTATGCAAATTAGATGAACTTTGATTTTTTCAGTGCTACTTACACACAGTAAGTACACATGTCAATACGGCTCGGGCTAGAGTCTGTATTTATGAACCGATCTTCACAAAAACTTCTTGGGTACCTTTGTTATCACCTTGGGACGAGAACGAGTGTTTCTGGGTGCGGCCCAAAATTCAAGATGGCTGCCAGTGGCCATTTTGTACCGAAATTAGGTCCAATCAGTTTTTTTGTCACAACTTCTACACAGCTCATATTTGTGAACTGATCTTCACGAAACTTCTTGAGTACCTTTGTTTTCACCTTGGGACAGGAATGAGTGTGTTTTGGGGTGCCTTTGTTATCACTGTGCTATGAGAACAAATATTTTGGGGTTCAGTCAGACCCACTCTGGGACTCAAAGATTTCTTTTCTAGTTTAGCATATGACTGTCACCCACCTTTACAATACTTTACCTATACATTTGTTACAGGCAACAGTCAGTATTTATGTACAGACTGTTACAATACTTTATATGTACCTTTGTTATCAGATCATTACCTAGATGTTTGTCATTGCTGTGTCACATACTATACATGTACATGTCTTTGTCTTGACAAGTTGAGCTACAGTGTCATTGACACTTTCATTATGTAAACCTTGGATCACTCAGTTCAGTCTTTCCTTATTTTGGCCAGTAAATAGAGGGCGACTTGTAATCACCCCCAGTATTTTTCTAGGCAACTTTGGGGTTAGAAGGGTGACATAATCGCCCTAGTCACACTCATGAGTGGTCCCTGCCGACACCCATCACATTTAAATTAGTTTTACGGAGAGACATAAAAGAATTTTTCGTATTTTAAAAAACACTTTTTGTACAAATTCCCCCCCCCCCCCCCCCATAAAATCATATTTTTATTGATTTTGCCTTGTCCATCTGTCTATCTGTGTATCTGCCTGGCCAATTGTTAGCCCGACTGTTTACAGTGAGGGGTATAGTAATGACTTTTGTCCGTCCATCTGTCCATCTTTCCATCTGTCCGTCTGTTAACATTTAGAGTTTTTGGTTAAAGTTTGTGGTTAAAGTTTTTTACTGAAGGTTTAAGTGTTTTTTTTTTTTTGTCTTCTCCTGTTTAGTTGACATTTGGAGTTTTGGTTAAAGTTTATGCTTAAAGTTTTTTATTCAACCATCAGGTACAGGCTATACCCGGTAGTTCTTGTCTGATCGTCACAAAATTTCATATGCAGGTTTTAGGTCATGTCTTCATGAGAACGTCCCCTTTTGGTCGTGATCGGTCAACTGGTATGGCTGCCCGAGCCTAAAACCCGAAAACCATTAGCACAGTCTACAGGTCGTATTCATAAAGGGATTTCATTGCAACTTCATAGAATGCCTATGTATAATGCCTAGATGAGAACGTCCCCGTTTGGGCATGATCTGTCAACTGTGATGGCTGCCCAAACCCGAAACCCAAAAACGTTTAGCACAGTCTGCAGGTCATGTTTAATATGGATGCATTTCATTGTAACTTGATACGATGACTCCGTATGATGTCTACATGAGAATTTCCCCATTTGGGCGTGATCTATCAACCGTCACAACTGCCTGAGCCCAAAACCCGAAAACCTTTAGCACAGTCTACAGGTCATATTTATGGAGGGATTTCATTGTAACTTGATAGGTTGACTTCATATAATGTCAACATGAGAAAGTCCCCTTTTGGACGTGATTGGGCAACTTTGACAGCATACCCCCCTCTCTCCCTTGCCCCCCCCCCCCCCCCCCCCCCCCCCACACACACACACACACCCACCCCACCCACCGGGGGGCCAATTAGGCACTTTTTTTTCTTTCGTCAAAAATGCAGTTTTACAGTTTTGGTTAAAGTTTTTGGTTAAAAACCCAGACAAACACCACCCCCTACCCCCACCCCCATGGTGCCAGGTATTTTTTTTCTCTGCTCAAAATGCATTCTGAAGGATTTAGACTGACCACATGTGAAAAAAAAATGGACTCCCCTAACACACCCCCACTCTCCCCCACCCCTCACCCCCATCCCACCTTCTCCTCACCCAGGGCCATTCATGTAATATTTTTTCTTTGGTACAAAATGCATTTTTAGCCTGACTATAGTCAGGGCTATAGTCATGACTTTCGTCCATCCATCTGTCTGCAAACAATTGGTTTCCAACTGATTACTCCGGTTTGGATTATTTGTTTTCAACCAAAGTTGATAGTGTATTTTCCAGCTAGTAGTAATACAGGCCAGGTTTCATTATAGGTCCCACAACTCTCCCCCCTCCCCTCCTCCCCATCCCCCCCCCCCCCCCCCCCCCCCCACCACCACCACCACACACACACACACACACAAACCTGTCACTTAGGCAATTATTCCCAAAATGCATTTTGAAGGGTTGGGAGTTATTACATGCAAAAAAGAAAATTGACTCATATAGCCCAACATTACTTTATGTACTGCATCTTTAATCCTTTACCTAACACAAGTTGAAGCCAACAGTACAAATTATTTTTCTGAAACATCAGATTTTTTCATTTTTTATTTATTTCTAACCATGGCTTATTACTCTTCATTGGAACAAGCTCATCAAGTTTATTCCATTAATAGGTCATGAGGTATGTTTTGAAGTAGAGAAATGAAAAAATAAAATTTGAATAGCAAATTTTGTATATCACGAGTGCAGATATGGCAGATTCGTTAGGTAAACTGTTAACAAAAAATGGCTCCGACTATTTTGCGTCTAAGCTTTGCCATTCCTGGGACAGAAGGGCTGCATGCGTGACATCACTCTAGTTTGTAGATACAGTGATTTCTGTGTAATGATAAACCCTATTGATTCATATATCCATGCATCCACCTGTAGACAACGCTTTCTGTACTCCAAGTCAGGTGTTTTACATAGAAGGATGGCATTACACATGTTTATGCCTTATGGCATAAGGATAACCCCTATTGATTTTGAAGGTCAAGGTCATCCATCCATCGCTCTATAGACATGTTTGTAGACACTGTGCTTTCTACGCTCATAGTGCAGAAGAGTTTCACCAAGGAAGATCAAATAACACAGTGTACATTCCTTTTGACAAAAGGATAACCCCTATAGTTTGTGAAGATCAAAGGTCAAGGTCATAATTCATCTTTCCATCTGTAGGCTAGAAGTGTTTCACCAAGGAAGAGGATAATGCATGATGATTTTTCTAATGCAACTCCTTGTCTACTCATAGATTAAAAAAAAAAAATTCATTGAATTAGCATTTGGGTATTTGGGTGGGGGTGGGGGTGTATTTGTTTCGTTAGAACACCACTAGCCTGATATATTTTGCTTAACTTGACAAAGTCAAGATAAGCTATTGCCATCACGTGTGCAGAAGTCTGTTAGTCTGTGAGTCTGTTCACATTTTCCTTTAGCACAGGCTGTGATGAGAACGTCCCCTTTTGGTCATGATCTGTCAACCGTGATGGCTGCCCCAGCCCGAAACCCAAAAACTTTTAGCACAGTCTGCTGGTCATATTTAACATGGAGGGATTTCAGTGTAACTTGGTAGGATGACTCCAAATAATGTCTAGATGAGAACATCCCCTTTTGGTCGCATTCATTCAGCCGTGATGGCTGCCCAAGCCTAAAAGCCGAAAACCTTTAGCATAGTCTATAGGTTTTATTTATGGAGGGATTTTATTGTAACTAGGTAGGTTGACTCCATATAATGTCTACATGATAACGTCCACTTTTGGTCGTGATTGGTCAACTGTGACGGCTACTGGAGCCCGAAAATCTTTAGCACAGTCTACAGGTCATATTTATGAAGGGATTTCATTGTAACATGGTAGGATGACTCAGTATAATGTCGAGATGAGGATGTCCCCTTTTGGTTGCGATTGATCGGCCAACCGTGATGGCTACACAGGCCCAAAGCCCGAAAACCTTTAGCACAGTCTACAGGCCGCATTTATGAAGGGATTTCATTGTAACTTGATAGGATGACTCATGTTGGAATAATTTCACTGTAACTTGGTAACTTTGGTTGACATACGTTAACTGTGATGGCCACATACATTAACTGTTGAGTGCCACATTAACCCTTTACCCAACATAACGGCCAAAACCGGCCAGCGCTGTTCTAAAAAATCGCGAATTAATTTTTATTATTTTTTCATTTTTTGTCTCAAAAACATAGGTTATGACCCCTCGTTTGAACGAGCTTGTTGAGCTCATTCCAATGAGGGGTAATAACCTATGTTTTTGAGACAAAAAATGAAAAAAATTAGTTATTCAATAATTCTTTTTGCAAGTGTCGTCTGTTTTTCATGTTAGGTAAAGGGTTGACCCACCTCTCAGTTGTTTAGTACAGTGTACACCACATATTATTTTTATTGAAAACATAGCATACAGGGAACAGAAATGAACATATTCCCAATTATCACAATTCTTGTCTTATTTCATAATCCTTTCACAAACATTGAACATTATCCTTTTCATCAAACACAACACACAGACAAGTTAAGCTACAGTGTCATTGACACTTTCATTTCTTAACTCATTTGATATGCGTACAGTAGTACACTGTTTATGTGATGCATTTGTTTTAAAATAAAATCGAAACATGCTGTTATCAATGATTTACTTTTTGTAGTATGATTTGATACTTCTGTACTGGTTTTGGAAGCATGTGTTGTTTATGACATGAGAGAAAAAGGAATATGTGTCTCCACAGTTTCCAAAATTATATGTTCACTGAAGATGTTTTTGTTAGTAACCGCATATTTCAGGTCCCTAGTTGTTTACATTCATGGATGGTCTGTTCATTTGCGAATATGATGATGTTGGACAATATTGTGTGTGAACTAATTCCTGCATATTTAATGGGAAGTAATGAAAACTTGTGGGGGCGTGGTGGCATTGCAGTAACCGGTTCTTGTCAGATCACTGAAGTTAAGCACCATCGAGCCCAGTTAGTCCTCGGATGGGTGACCATCTGAGCGATCGATTCAGACTCCCACATTGTGTCCTTGGGCAAGGGACTTAGCCCCGATTGTCCACTTGGGGGCACGATTATGCCATGTACTAAGGCATACTGTACGTTGATGGTGCGCATGTCTTCAGCCAATCTAACCATGCCTGTGCTGCAGTGCAGAGTTACAATGTTGGGGAGCTGACAGCTGCTTGTCGTTACTCAGTGCCAGGTACTCCGGCTTTCTCCACCCGTTAAACTGTCACGGTCATGATTAGCCTTTGTGCATAAGTATGTGACTTTAAACACCAATAAATAAATAAATAATAAATAATGAAACCCTGTCGGTACACAATTTTTAAGGACTCTGTCCATAGCAGACACTAGTGTGATGCCCAGTGTGAATGACATACGCAAGCCTGAATTTTAGCAGACTGTCATCTGCAAAATGAGGTTCTCAGAGGGTTAATTTGGTGATGCTACCCGGTAGCATCACAAAATTTACCCTCTGTGAACCTCAGTCTGAATCAAGGTCTCAAGCTAAAACAGAAAGATGTACCTAGAGGATAAATTGGCCTACTGTATGGGATAGCATCAGCAAATTCACCCTCTGGGGACCTCATTTTGCAAATGACAGGTTTCTTATATTCAGGCTTGGATGTATGGACGTAAATCAGTTATTCTGTTTGGGTTTTTGTGTCTATGTAAAATAAACACCGAATTTTGGAGAATTTTGTTTTTAGTGTTTTCTTTTAAAAATTTTGTGGACAAAATACCCTCAGAAAAATGGTTGAAAATTGGGGGAAAATAATAATAATGAAAACCACTTGCCAGCATCCATTTTCAAGCTGCCATCGTCAGAGAAGAAAACAAGGATTATCAGCTGTGCTGAAAAGAGAAGAGAAAACAAAAAAAATCGAGAGAATAAATGGAAAGAATGATTTTCAAAATTTTGTTGCCTTTAACTTTTATCTGATTCAACAGTCAGAAATATTTACATGTGTTGGAAATAACACTAATTCCAAGAAAGCTCATTAGACTTGTTCCAATAAGGTGTCGTAAGTTGTGTTTTGAAAGAGAAAAGAGAGACGAAATAATATTACAAAGTCATTGGTTTTTAACTCTGTCAGCAGAGCTTTTCTGGTAATGATTTGTCCATCATCCTTCCTTCATCCGTCTGTTGTCCATCGGCTATCGGTCGTTAACATTTTGTTTGTCCGGGCCATACCTTCTTAACCACTGAATATTTTTTGACAAAACTTTATAACAATATGTATTTTCAAAAGACAGTGCATCGTGAATTATAATATGGTATGTGCCCCTCAGGGTCAAGGTCACTAGACCCATGTTAAGGTTACAGAGCAAACTTTGACATTTCACTCTCACTTTTATCTGGTTCATATAACTTGGTATGATTGACAGATCATATTCATACGTTGTACAATTATTGCTCATGACTCAAAAGTGTGTCACAACTTTGACCCAAGGTCATATCTTCAAAGTCAAGGTCACAGACAGCAAAACTTTGAGATTGTTATACAGCCCTTGTCCGGTCCATTTTACTTGGTGTGATTGACAGATCTTATTCATACTTGGTATTGTTATTGCTCATGACTGAATGGTGTGTCGTGACTTTGATCCAAGGTCATATCATCAAGGTCTTTTGTCTTAAAAACATAGGTTATGACCCTTCTTTGGAATGAGCTCGTTCCAATGAGGGGTCATAACCTATGTTTTTGAGACAAAAAATGAAAAAAAATTAGTTATTCAAGAAATTTGTTTGCCAGTGTCGTCTGCTTTTCATGTTAGGTAAAGGGTTAAAATAGTTGGAAATATTAATTGAACTTCTGATACTATTCTGGTGGTAAAACAGTATTTTCAGCAGAGAAATTTTCCCATACAGCAGTTGCAAATTTAACCACTATATCTTGTTTTATAGAGCTCAGTGAGCTCTGTCAAACAAGATATAGTTCGTTAAATATTTTGTCCTGTAGGTGAAAAATAATATCATCAAAGAGATTTTCATGTTAAACAAAGGGTATTAAGACAGATTTTCAATGACAAGAGAGGTGTCTGAGAAACAGAGCCCTGATGGTGACTTATGACACTATCCATAGAACCCTGATAGTGGCTTCCTGCACCATCTAGTAGAGCCATTATAGTGGCTTCCAGCATCACACAAGAGAATTTGTGACTACTGACACTATTGCGGTAAACAGGCTCTGGTTTACTGGTAAAATAGGACCCAGTCACCAATGCTTGGGAGGTGCAAACCCTCTCTAAAATGGACAGCATGGCTTATTAACGCTCACCCTTGGTCTTGAGTTGATACTCATGTTGTGGTCACGATGAGCCATTGTGCAAAAATGTGACCTTAAACACCAATAAATAAATAAATAAATACTGACACTATTCTGTAGACTCTTGATAGTGGCTTCCTGCATCATTTTGTAGAGCCCTTATAGTGGTTTCCAGCATCATCTGGTAGTAGAGCCCTTACAGTTGCTTCCAGCATCATTTAGTAGAGCCCTTATAGTGGCTTCCATCATCATGTAGTATAGTACTTATAGTGTCTTCCAGAATTATACAGAAGAGCACTGGTATTGACTGGTGATACTATTCTGTAGAACCCTTTGTTGTAGGCCACTATTATAATTTCCAAATTGATTATGTCCTTGGTTAATAATTATAAACAAGGCCATACAAAGTAGATCTTCTGTTTCTCAGGCCATTATTTGTAAAACTTCATTTGAGCGAGCGTTTTTTATCTGCGTCACCAGTGGCAGAGCAGGTCTAGTAACCGCTCGACTCCATCCGTCCGTCCATCAGTCAGTCCATCCATCCATCCATCCGTCAGTCCGTCCGTCTGTCCGGGCCAACATTTTGGGTTTAGGGGATATTATTATTAGGGGCTACCTCCAAATTAAGGTAGTGTTAGGGTTAGGAGTGGGGTGGTGTTAGGGTTAGCCCCAGAGTAGGGCTTAAGGTTGGGGAGGATTAGGTCCCGGGGGGGGGGGGGGGGGGGGGCGTTTTAGTTTTAGTAGCCCCTAAACCGAAAAATAGCTCCTAATCCTATTGGTTTGGCTAGGGTGTGGTTGGGTGTGGGGTGGGGGTTAGGGTTAGGGGTAGCCCCTGAGTAGGGCTTAAGGTTGGGGGGTTAGGTCCCGGGGGTGGGTGGGAGTTAGGGTCTGGGGTGGGCTTTTAGGGTTTAGGGTCAGGGTGGGGTAGGGTTAGGGTGTGGTTTTTGGTTGGAAGGGTGGGGTTAGGGTTAAATATAAGTTCTAGGGTGGAAGGGGTGGGGTTCTGGGTAAAATAAGGTTTTGGACATACAAAATGTTTTTTTGGTAGCCCATAAACCCGAAATGTTGGAGCGTCCGTCCGTCCGTCAGTCCGTACGAAACACTTCTTCCATCAAAGTTTTCTTGGCTTCTATGAAAGGGAATGATTTTATATTAGGTCTGCTGCTTCATAATGATGAGCTGTATCGTGTATCTAATTTTCAGATCTGCCGTGCAGCCACTTCGTGTTTGCCGATACTTTGCATGCAGCGACGCAGGTCCAGACCCGGTATTGGTCTTGGCTTGTTTATTTTATTTTTTATTTCTGTAATTATTTCTTTGCCATCAAAAGTTCATGTTCTTGGTTTATGTTTTTGGCCTCATACTCTATGGAATAGCATGGGTGGTGGTGTATTTCATCCCTTGAGAGCAAAACAGCTTTGCAATGCTAAAGCATTGCAAAGCCTTCTTGCACTCAAGAGACAAATTTATCAATTTTTTTAACTTTGGTAAAATTTCAGACTTAAACTATTTAAATTTTTTTTTTAAAGATTACATTGGTTATAAAAAGAGAGCATGCAGCAGCCAAAATGACCATGCGGGAGGGCCTGAGAAACAGATTTTTTATTTTTTTAGTCCCAAGTAATATTTTCTAAAATTATTTTTCAATTTGAATTAGGAGACTCTGGCTTGTGTATTCATTTATTTGCCCTGAGTGACTTCTGAATGCACCTGTCAAGATGTTTACAAATACAGTAGAGCCCACTTAATTGGATATCTCTTAATTGTATATCCCAGTGTATTGAATATAATTTCCCAGCACTAAATCATTTACCATACCTCCAGTACAAATTTGACCTGTTAATTGAACATAGGTTATAGAGTAAACTGCTGTTAATTGAATAAAAAAAATTGTAACCTGTCGAGAAATTACCCTGACTCTCCCCAGTTTTCCTTTGTTTATAAACCTATTTGACCTTGGTACATCCAATACAGGCATTTAATCTATTATGTCTTGTTTGACAGAGCTCATGGAGCTCTGTCAAACAAGATATAATAGAATAAATGCTAAGTATATCTCTGGAATACAGGAAAGTGACACAATCCCTGTTAACTGAATACTCCTGTTGATTGAATAATTTTCATTGGCAAAGTGGCTATTCAATTAACAGGGTTCCACTGTACTCTCAAACAGGATCTATTTTAGCTCACTAATTGTGTATTTGGATTATACTTGTTTACTTGAAATTGGACAGAATCATTTAGAAGCTTAATAAGAAGACTTAATTCAGTCAATTGACAGTTAATGGAACAATAGAACATTGGAGAAATTTCTCTTTCTGGAACTTTCTCTATGAAGACCAGATAAGTCTCTGGCAGTAGACTTTTTCATTTCTTTCATTTCACACAGCATTGAGAAGTGACTGACTATTGTTTATATATTCAACATTAGAGATTATTATTACATGACAGTGCATTATTCTAGATAGCAGCCGAGTTTAATATATATTCTATGAAATATTATTTTGCGATTTGAGCATCTTGTGTATTGGAAAAGTGTTTCCAAAATGTGAAGAGTATTTATTCTTCATGTGTGAACCATGATTTATTCTTGTGAAAACCTAGGATTCAACTGGATAATTTTCAAATTACCTGAGGAGCGAATACTTGATGGATGTTAATTCCATTTGAATTTTGCTGAGTGCTTTATTGGAATTTAGTGGAAACAGCTGAATTTTGTGTGAACATTTCATTACAATTTATTTGATACTGTTTCTGCACATACATTCTTAGACATAATACCAGCTGGAAAGTTTCTTCGTCACTGGATTACTGGATTCTGTTCTATTGATAAGTATTTCTGTTTTATTTTTCTGTAAACCATATAGTGTAAAAGATATTTTACCATTTTCTTTTCATATTATTTTTTTTATTAAATTTCAGAATAGTTATATTGGAATTAGAAGTGGTAGAACACTTATAGCGGTTTCTGACATCATGCAGTATAGCCCTGATATTGACTTCTAGTACTATTCTGTAGAACCAAGATAGTGGCTTCCAACATAAATTAGTATAGCCCTTATAATGTCTTTTTAGCATCATGTAGTATAGCCTCTATAGTGGCTTCCAGCACCATACAGCAGAGCCCTGATGTTGACTGCTGACAATATCCATAGAACCCTGATAGTGGCTTCCATCATCATTTAGGAGAGCCTTCATTTATTATGCCCCTGACTTGAAAAGTCGAAGGGTTATCTATTGGAGACCTCTGTCTGTCTGCTTGTCTGTCCGTCCATACCAACATTTGCCCTTGTATCTCAGCCACTGCTACTCCAATTTGAATATTTGGTGTTGTGACAGAGCATTATGGGGGAGCGATACCTGTGTAGCCTGAGTTTCTTCCATGCATTTTTTCCAGAGTTAAGGCCCGTTTACACTCTTTCGACTTAGAAAATTGTTGGTGGGTCGTGGGCATTGGCTCACGCCTTGCATTGCCCCTCTTGTTTATTTATTTATTGGAGTTTTACAACACTTTCCACAGCCAGGGTCACCTCACTGACAGTTTCAAGGGGGGAGGAAGCTGGAGTATGTGGAGAGAACCACCGAGAAATGGCGATCATCTGTCAGATTTCCCAACATACTAATTCCACAAAAGCAGGGTTAGCATTGGTTGAAGACAGGTGTTCATTGAACTGCAGTACACCTTAATACACAGTGCCACCATGCCCCCTCATGGCAATCAGGATTAAGTGCCTTGTCCAAGGACACAATGCAGTTACCCTGGCGAGAGAGAGAGAGAAAGAGCCTTCATTGTGACTTGTAACAAAATTCAGTGGAGGCTTCCAACACTATTTTACAGAGTCCTGGTAATGTTTTCCAACACTATTCAGTGGAGCCATAATAGTGGCTTCCCAAACATTTCCGTAAACAATTACGCAAACAGTTCTCATTTCTGTAGAAAAGTATTATGATGTGGTTTTGTTGAATTTAAAAAAAAAAAATAATGTTTTTTTTCCACTGCTCACTTTGTAAATTATGCAGATGGATGGAACCGATTCATTGGGTAAAGGATTAACAAATATTAACCAGCAAAATTAATTTAACACTCTACCAGTTAACTCATATTATGGAGGCTCACAATATGTATACTCTAAACACTCTGTGATTCAAGGTTTCGCCCCAAAATTTCTGAATACCAGACACTATCGAGTCAAAGGTCTCCTCTATTATTTAAATGTGGCAACTGCAAGATTTAGTGGTGGTTATCTCTTTGAGATCTGCTTTCCTTGGCAACTCTAATTATTGCTGGTTATACAGTACAAGCTGAAATATGTTGTAGGATAACCACAAGAAAGATCCTGTTATAATTTTTCTTTATTTGTAATTTCAACTTTCACATCATATCTTGGGATGATGCTGAAAGCCACTGCAAGGGTGCTTAAGAAATGATGTCACAGGCCAGAATTATTAGAAAACAAAAATAAGAATCCGTACAAGTCCTTGAAAGTACTTAAAAGTGCTTGAATTTTAAAGCTGAAGTTCCAGGCCCTTAAAAGAGATTGAAAACCACGCTGTTTTAGAAACATTCCTGGAAAGTGCTTGTAAAATAATATAAAAATATATATCTTCATGTAGGCAACTACTTTGCTCATTTTGGATAACCTGTGTAGTAAGTAATAGCCTTCAATATTTGTTTGAATTTGATGCTTAACTTATGCTGAGTATTGTCAAGATATTTTTACCAAATCTAACTGTGGCTGCTTCACAGTAGCTATAACTAGATTTGATAAAAAATTCATTTACATTTAACTCAGAAATAATTTGTGGAAAAATCCACGGAATTTACAGAGGGAAAATTTGATTAGATGTGCCCAATTTATGCTTATTTCAGTGGCGGGGGAAATCTTGTCCTGGGCAGCAGCGTGTAAGGAGTTAAATTACATTTTTTTATCAACTGAAATAGTACCTGTTCCTAGCACTGATCGTTGGGAAGTTCTATAAGAGTGCTTTCCAAGGATCAGTGTTAGGAACAGGTATTATTGGTTTGAAATACAAGTATAAGAATTTATAACTAGTATTATACATGTTTTTATTTATATATTGGGGTTTAATAACACTTTCGACAGCCAGGGTCACCGTGTCGGGCAGTTTTACAGGTGGAAACCACCGGGCAGTGATGAGTAACTGTCAGGCTCCCCAACGTACTAACTCCACACAAGCAGGGTTAGCATTGGCTGAAGGCAAGTGCACCATCGATGTGCAGTATGCCTTAGTACACAGCACCATTGTGCCACTACATGGGCAATCGGGATTAAATGCCTTTCCCAAGCACACAACACAGTTATTGCTGGTCAGGATCGAACTGTAGACCTTTCGGTTTGAAGTCCAACTGCCCTAACCAATTAGTCACCGTGCTCCTTATACATGTATAAACTCACATATTGAGTGCATTGGGAAAACAGTTCAAGTAATTTTTTCCTGGAATGTGCTTGAAAATAGAAGTTCCCAAGGAAAGTCTTCGAAAGTCCTGGATTTTTCTAATCGTAGGAGAGTATGGGATTTGAAAAATGATTATTAAAATCATCTTGTGGTTGTCAAGCTACTTACTTAACATTGTATTGTACAGTACAGTCAGTGTGAACTAGTCGTAATCCACACATGATAGTGATGTCCACGGATGTATTTACCAGGTAATAAAAATCCTCATCAGCAAAATTTCAATTTATGAAGCACCAGGTTGTACACGGTTCTTCATTAATTAAATTTTTGATGATTATTCCTATGATTAGTATTTAAAGTGTAATATTATTGCGTCCGTGGAAATATTGCCCACCCAGTGGAAAGTGACCACTCCATGGTGGCCGTACTGAACATTAGCCACAACTAATTTGGTAAGTGGCCCAAAGCCATTGAAAGTTAAATTGACTCGGAGCAGGGGTATAATTTTTCAGGGTTTTTTTTTAACTCACCAAGGAAGTTTGGTGAGCTAATGTCTTGACCAGAGGCGTGTCGACATCTGCGTCGGCGTCAACACTCGTGTTAAAGTTATTGTCAGAGTCCACTTTGGCTTTCCACTCTGTTTCTATGCACCTTGTACTGTTTCTGTGGCTTACAATTACCCTCAGAGCCTTACCCAGTGATATTTTAGCGATTTTTAGTGTTTTTGCAATGTTAGACATTTTTGTCACTGTGAATTTCTGACCTGTTTTGCTATACATGTACATGACCAGACATTTTTTGCAGATTTGTAATAAGCCTAGTTTATTGCATGCCATGTGTTTGGTGAGCTAATGGGGATGGACACACCCCTCTTGTTTTATTATCTGATTTCAGTTTTTTAGCTCACCTTGACAAAGTCAAGCTGAGCTAATCTCATCGCTCTCCATCTGTCATCCGTCCATTGTCCATCGTCCGTTTGGTCTTCTCCTCCAAAACCACAGGGCCAGTTCAAGTGAAAGTTTGTGTTAGTGATGGTCCTGAATGGGCATTGCATTTTTGTTCAACTCAACATGCCCAGCCCCATAGGGAGGGTGTAGGGGAAAATGCACCAAAATATTTTTAAAATCTTCTTCTCATGAACCAGTGGGTACAATGACTTGATATTTGTTATGTAGCTTCCTTTTGAGGTTCAGAATCAGGTTTGTTCAAAGAAGTTCGTGAAGCAATATTTGACTTTGAGCAATATTTGACTTTGTAATGGGAGGGTAAGATTTTTGGCCCTGCCCAAAATTTCTATTTTCTGAACCGATGGTCCGATTTGAACCTAATTTGGTATGTCGTATTATTGGGTCATAAGTACTTGACTCATGCAAAAAAAAAAAATTTCCTGCATCCCCATTAGAAACCCAGGAACTAAAAATAGAAATATTTTCAAAAGCCCATATTTCCCAAACCGCATGGAACAGAGAGCTGTTATTTGGTATGAAGCATCCATAGGACCAGTCGAATTGAATGGTAAAAAAAATTGCCATCAGTTATGTTAGGGTGTACTGTAGAGGGCATCCAAAAAATTCTGAGTCAGCATATTTGTAAAAATTTAAAAAAATCTTTTCTCCTGAATCAATGGTCAGAATCTTTTTATATTCGGTATTCAACATTCATAGGGGGGGGGAGTGGTGGGGGGGGGGGGGTCAGATACAAGTTTGTTAAAATAAAGCCCATTGGTTCTTATTTGAGCTCAATACTGGAGCCTGAATTTTAACTTAGGCAATATGGGGAATATTCTTTAAAAATCTACTTCAGAACCAACAGTCAGAATCTTTTAATATTTGGTATACATCATTGTTATGAGGGTCAGATTCAAGATTGTTCAAACCAAGTCCCTAGGTTAATATTTGGGCTTCCTATGGAAGCCCAAATTTTAACTTAGTTCAATATGGGGGATAATTTTTAAAAATCTTCTTCAGATCCACAAGTCAGAATGCTTTCATATTTGGTATACAACATCTCAAGGGGGGTCAGATTCAAGTTTGTTCAAATGGGGTCCCTAGGTATATATTTGGGGTCGTTATGATAGCCCAAATTTTAACTTAGTGCAATATGAGGAAATTTCTTTAAAAATCTTCTTCAGATCTACCACTCGAAATGCTTTCATATTTGGTATACAACATCTCTAGGGGGGTCAGATTCAAGTTTGTTCATTTCGAGTGCCTTGGTTAATATTTGAGCTCCATATGCGAACCTGAAAGTTAACTTAGTACAATATGAGGGAATTTCTTAAAAATCTTCTTCAGATTCACCTGTCAGTATCCTTTCATATTTGGTTTACAACTTCTCTAGGGGCAGTATGAGGAAATTTCTTTAAAAATCTTTTTCTTCACATCCACTTGTCAGAATGCTTTCATATTTGATATACTACATTTCTAGGGAGTCAGATTCAAATTTGTTCAAATTGAGTCCGTAGGTTAATATTTAGGCTTGCTGTGGTAGCTCAAATTTTAACTTAGTGCAATATGAAGAAATTTCTTTAAAATTTTTCTTCTTCAGATCCAACAGCCAGAATGCTTTCATATTTGGTATACAACATCTCTAGGGAGGTCAGATTCAATTTTGTTCAAATCGAGAGCCTGGGTTAATATTTGGACTCCCTTTGGGAGCCGGAATTGGCCATGTAGCTGAAGAATTAGAAACTTTGTATTCAGTACCCTCTAGAGGTGTGCAACTAAGATTAATCCACATAGGTTGTATCAAGAGGTTTCATAGGGGAGCTCTACACTTTACATTATGATCGACTGAAGAAAAGGCATGATGCTCGGACTACGGACTATTTTGTCACTCCTGAGGGGCTCAAGGATTGACAGTGTATCCTATGGAGATGGATTGCTTAATGTAGACTCATTCTTTGACTCTTTATATTGTGTTCTGTTCAAGGTGAGCACTTCTTGCCCCGTGGGGCCTCTTGTTTTCTACCCATCTACAATTTTTTTCATTTCTTTAAATTGTCAGACTATTTTCGTAGTAAGTTCAAACAAATAAAATACCACCAAAAACATCATCTGTACAGAATATTAGTTTTATGGGGACATAACGCTTAATTTTTTTTAAAACTTTTTAATCTATGCAAACAATATATCCAAACAATATCTAAAAGGGTGTGATTACTCTCCTGTTTGTTGGGGGTGGGGTAGTGTTCACCACTAATATATTATTTTCAGTCCAGAAACAAAAAGATGCTTGTGAAAGCATCGAATTTCACCATTTTACTGACACCCAACATATTTTCTGTACATCATAGTTAAGACTTACATGTACAAGAAAATTTGTCTTGGCAGGAGAAAATATTGTACTATAAAAAGTAGATATAGCTTATATCAAGCAATGAGTCTTGTGGATTATAGCGTCCATGTTAAGCCCAGAAAAATGGTATCCATGAAGACTTGATGAATTGCTGAGAGTCAGTTCTGTATACTCATTAGAGAAAGAGATACAGTGCAATGGAATGTTTTTTTCCAAGACCTTGAGATGTATAAATGTATAATATGCCTTTGTGTTTTAATCTGACAAACACATACCCTCTAAGGCTAAATACAAAAATACATTTGGTTCTCGAGCAGTTAATCTTTTAGATCAAAGTGGGGGGGGGGGGGGGGGGGGGGGGGGGAGGCTTTTTATTTTTATTTTTGCTATTTGTTAACTGGTTGAGTGCTGGAAGCCCATATTTAATTGAAAGTACCACAGCTTGAAGGTGAATTTATATTATCTCTTCGAATTTGCCTAGTTACAACATAAATTGTAACAAAGCAAAAACATGTGAACAAATTTTGAGAACCTTAAAAAATTAGCTCTTTTCCAGTTAATAAAGAAATATGAAATATTTTTATGTTCTGTTATATTTATACACCGTTTTTGAAATACTGCCCACCTAAAATATGAGTTATTTACTACAGGGCATAACAAACAGGATTTTTAAAAAACAAATATAAGGCTACAGAAAATTAATCTTTTGATTCTCAGGCACCAGGACATTCTTTGTTTCGGCCTGCATTTATCATATTTATTTTTGAGGCAAAATTCAAAATGTATAAAACTATCATAGGGTGTTATTTTAGTGGTATCACATCGCGATTTGTGATGCAATATGTCGTATACATTGATACTGTATTGTTATTCTCTTCACAAAATGCAACACAATTCTCATATGTATGTACAAAATAAATATTTAACTGGTTGAGAGCTAGATTAGTATTAGTGGTCTAAATTTGTTCATCAAAAACTGTTTTATTACAAATTATTGGAGAGTGCCAACTGGCACTCCAATAATTTGTAATAGAACAAATTTGTGTAAACAAACTATTATTTACATTTGACTGAATATGAAACATGGGTAAGGAAAATGTTGTCTTTTGCACTGGTACCCTCATTTTTAGTTCACCTGACCTAAAAGGCCATGTGAGCTTTTCTCATCACTTGGTGTCCATCGTCGTCTGGCGTCCGTAAACTTTTCACATTTTCATCTTCTGTAACCGCTGAGCCGGTGTGAACCAAACTTGGCAGGAATGGTCTATGGGAGGTCCTCTACAAATGATCCTCATTTTGTTCCCGTCGGATGAAAAAACATGGCTTCCAGAGGCATTCTTTGATTCTGGTTGGTGGATTTTCAAAAATCTTCTCCTCTGAAACTGCCAGGCCAAATGTTTTGAAACTTCACATAAATGATGACTGGGTCCCCCTCTACCAACGATCCTCATTTAATGTTGATTGGGTCACAAACATGGCCGCAATTGTGGCTTATTGTTACTGTAGAAACCCTATGGGAAATCACATTTTCCTCTTCTTCTCTGGAAAAACCGAGGCGACGTAAAAACAAACCTGGCAGGAATAGTCTATGGGAGGTCTTCTACAAACAATCTTCATTTTGTTCCTGTGAGTTGAAAAACTTGGTCGTCAGAGGCATTCTTTGATTCTGATTGGTGGATTTTCAAAAATCTTCTCCTCTGAAACTGCCAGGCCAAAGGTTTTGATACTTCACATAAATGATGACTGGGACCCCCTCTACCAACGGTCCTCATTTAATGTTGATCGTGTTGCAAGAATGGCCACAATTGCGGCTTATAGTTACTATAGAAACTCTGTGGAAAACCACATTTTCATCTTCTTCTCCAGAACTACTGAACCGATGTGAACCAAACTTGGCAGGGATGGTCTGTGGGAGGTCCTCTACAAACAATCCACATTTTGTTCCCGTAGGTTGAAAAACATGGCCGCCAGAGGCATTCTTTGATTCTTATTGGTGGATTTTCAAAACTTTTCTCCTCTGAAACTGCCAGGCCAAATACTTGTTTGGTGTCAGTAAAATGGTGAAATTCGATGCTTTCATAAACATCTTTTTGTCTCTGGACTGAAAATAATATATTAGTGGTGAACACTAGCCGACACCCCCAACAAACAGGGGTTTCATCACACCCTTTTAGATATTGTTTGGATATATTGTTTGCATAGTTTAAAAAGTTTAAAAAAAATACTTTATATAAGTGATGACTGGGACCCCCTCTACCAACGATCCTCATTTAACGTTGATCGGGTTGCAAACATAGCCACAATTGCGGCTTATAGTTACTATAGAAACCCTATGGGAAATTACATTTTCATCTTCTTCTCCGGAACTACTGAGCCAATGTGAACCAAACTTGGCAGGGATGGCCTATGGGAGGTCCTCTACAAATGATCCGCATTTTGTTCCCGTGGGTTGAAAAACATGGCCGCCAGAGGCATTCTTTGATTCTTATTGGTAGATTTTCAAAAATTTTCTCCTCTGAAACTGCCAGGCCAAATACTTGTTTGGTGGTAAAATGGTGAAATTCAATGCTTTTACAAACATCATTTTGTCTCTGGACTGAAAATAATATATTAGTGGTGAACACTACCCCACCCCCAACAAACAGGGGTTTAATCACACCCTTTTAGATACTGTTTGGATAATTGTTTGCAGAGTTTAAAAAGTTTAAAAAAAAATACTTCATATAAGTGATGACTGGGACCCCCTCTACCAACGATCCTCATTTAATGTTGATTGGGTTGTAAACATGGCCACAATTGCGGCTTATAGTTACTATAGAAACCCTATGGGAAATCACATTTTCATCTTCTTCTCTGGAACTCCTGAGCCAACATGAACCAAATTTCGCAGGAATGGTCTATGAGACGACGGAAATATGTGGCCACCAGAGGCTATATTGTAATGCTTAACCCAATGGTTCTCCTGTCTGCACGAAGATCGGTACTGTCAGCAAAATACTTGTTTTTAGCCTAACTTGACAAAGTCAAGATAAGCTATTGCCATCACGTGTGCGTAAGTCTGTTAGTCTGTTAGTCTGTGAGTCTGAGTCTCTTCACATTTTCCTTTAGCACAGGCTACACCAGGTAGTTCTTGTCTGATCATCACAAAATTTCATATGCAGGTTTGGGGTCATGTCTAGATGAGAACATCCCCTTTTGGTCGCGATCGGTCAACCGGTATGGCTGCCCGAGCCCAAAACCTGAAAACCATTAGCACAGTCTACAGGTCGTATTGATGAAGGGATTTCATGGTAACTTGGTAGGATGCCTCTGTATGCCTAGATGAAAACGTCCCCTTTTGGTCATATCTGTCAACCATGATGGCTGCCCAAGCCCGAAACCCAAACACTTTTAGCACAGTCTACAGGTCATATTTAATATCGAAGGATTTCATTGTAACTTGGTAGGATGACTCTGTATGATGTCTAGGTGAGAACTTCCCCATTTGGTCGCGATCTGTCAACCATGGCGACTGCCCGAGCCCAAAACCCGAAAACCTTTAAGACAGTCTACAGGTCATATTTATGGAGGGATTTCATTGTAACTTGGTAGGATGACTCCAAATAATGTCTAGATGAGAACGTCCCCTTTTGGTTGTGATTATTCATCCTTTATGGTTGCCCGAGCCCAAAAACCTTTAGCATAGTCTATAGGTCGTATTTATGGAAGAATTTCATTGTAACTTGTTAAGTTGACTCCATATAATGCTTAGATGATGACATCCCCTTTTGATCGTGATTGGTCAACTGTGACGGCTACAGGGGCCCGAAGCCTGAAAACCTTGAGCACAGTCTACAGGTCATATTTATGAAGGGATTTCATTGTAACTTCGTAGGATCACTCCAGACGATGCCCAGATGAGAATGGTCCCTTTTGATTGCAACCATTCAACCATGATGGCTGCCCGAGCCCGAAGCCGAAGCCCGAAAACCTTTAGCACAGCATACAGGTCACATTTATGAAGGGATTTCATTGTAACTTGGTAGGTTGACTTCATATAATGTCTAGATGAGAACGTCCCCTTTTGGACGTGTTTGGGCAACTGTGACGGCTACAGGGGCCCCGGAGCCTGAAAACTTTTAGCACAATCTACAGGTCATATTTATGAAGGGATTTCATTGTAACTTGGTAGGATCACTCCAAATAATGTCTAGATGAGCATGTCCCCTTTTGGTCGTGGTCATTCAGCCTTGATGGCTGCCCGAGCCCAAAAACCTTTCTCATAGTCTATAGGTCGTATTTATGGAAGGATTTCATTGTGACTTGTTAGGTTGACCTCATATCATGCCTAGATGATGACATCCCCTTTTGGTCATGTTTGATGTTCTGTGACGGCTTCAGGTGCCTGAAGCCCGAAAACCTTGAGCACAGTCTACAGGTCATATTTATGAAGGGATTTCATTGTAACTTCATAGGATCACTCCAGATGAGAATTTCCCTTTTGGTTGCGATAATTCAACCTTGATGGCTGCCCGAGCCCGAAGCCCGAAAACCTTTAGCACAGTCTACAGATCATATTTATGAAGGGATTTCATTGTAACTTGGTAGGTTGACTTCATATAATGTCTAGATGAGAACGTCCCCTTTTGGACACGATTGGGCAACTGTAATGGCTACAGGGGCCGGAAGCCCAAAAACCTTTAGCACAGTCTACAGGTCATATTTATGAAGGGATTTCATTGTAGCTTGGTAGGATGACTCCAAATAATGTCTAGATGAGAACGTCCCCTTTTGGTCGCGATCATCCAGCCTTGATGGCTGCCTGAGTCCAAAAACCTTTAGCATAGTCTGTAGCTCGTATTTATGTAAGGATTTCATTGTAACTTGTTGGGTTGACTCCATATAATGCCTAGATGATGACATCTCCTTTTGGTCATGATTGGTCAACTGTGCTGACTACAGGGGCCCAAAGCCAGAATACCTTGAGCACAGTCCACAGGTCATATTTATGAAGGGATTTCATTGTAACTTCGTGGGATCACTCCAGATGAGAATGTCCCCTTTTGTTTGCGATCATTCAATCATGATGGCTGCCCATGCCCAAAGCCTGAAAACCTTTAGCACAGTCTACAGGTCCTTTTTATGAAGTGATTTCATTGTAATTTGGTAGGTTGACTTCATATAATGTCTAGATGAGAACGTCCCATTTTGGACACGATTGGGCAATTGTGATGGCTACAGGGGCCCGAAGCCCGAAAACCTTTAGCACAGTCTACAGGTCATATTTATGAAGGGATTTCATTGTAACTTGGTAGGATGACTCCAAATAATGTCTAGATGAGAACGTCCCCTTTTGGTCGCAATCAATCAGACTTGATGGCTGCCCGAGCCCAAAACTCAAAAACCTTTAGCATAGTCTATAGGTCGTATTTATGTAAGGAATTCATTGTACATGTAACTTGTTAGGTTGACTCCATATAATGCCTAGATGATGACATCCCCTTTTGGTCATGATTGGTCAACTGTGACGGCTTCAGGAGCCCGACGCCCAAAAACCTTGAACACAGTCTACAGGTCATATTTATGAAGGGATTTCATTGTAACTTCGTAGGATTACTCCAGATGATGCCCAGCGTCCCCTTTTGGTCGTTATCATTCAACCATGATGGCTTCCCGAGCCCAAAACACGAAAAACTTTAGTACAGACTACAGGTCGTATTTGTGAAGGGATTTCATTGTAACTTAGTGGAATGACTCAGTATAATGTCGTGATGAGAACGACCCCTTTTAGTAGCAAACGGTCAACCATCGTGGCTACACAGGCCTGAAGCCCGAAAACCTTTAGCACAGTCTACAGGCCATATTTATGAAGGGATATCAATGTAACTTGATAGGATGACTCGTTTCGGAATAATACACTGTAACTTGGTAACTTTTTCGTTGACATACATTAACTGTGAGGGCCACATACATTAACTGTGAGGTCATATTAACACACCCCTCTGCCCTTTAGTACAGTGTACACCTCATATTATTTTTATTAAAAACATAGCATACAGTTAACGGAAATTAACATATTCCTATTCTTGTCTTATTTCATAAGCATTGGACATTATCCTTTTCATCAAACACAACACACAGCAAGTTAAGCTACAGTGTCATTGACACTTTCATTTGAGAATCTGGTAAGGGTTGGTTCCAGTTTTTCTCCACTGAGAACTGGGGGAAAAACCCCAAAATATTGTGTATACAGTACAGGTCAAAATAACCTGTAGCATAACTGCAATAAACTAAGTAAACTGCTGCTCCTGCACTGACAAGATCAGAATCTGACATATTCTGGAAAGCTATGAGTGAGAGCTTTCCAGAAAAATGATGTCAGCTTCTGGTCTTAGCGGTGTCGGAAGAGAAAGATACATAGTTTATAGGATTAACCTACAACTTATTTTTGACTTGTACTGTAAAACAACTTCAACTGTAAACTAATTATCTATTCTCTCTTAGTTATCAGAAAAATACTGATTGTTGACAGGTGTTTGGAAAGAATGGAAGTTTGTTTATATTCTGTTCCCGTCATGTCAGCTTTGATGACAGTAATTTTTTATATCTTTTCTGACAAAAATTGGAGTAAAATGTGTTTTCTGTAACCCTTTACCTATCCAAAAGCTATTTTGAAAGAGAATGCTGTCTGAAAAATTTGTAATTTTCAAAATATTTTAACCCATTTTTTCTGATTTTTTTTGTTGAAACAATATTCATGAACGCGTGCATTTTCAAGAAAATCTTCTTTGAAACTACAAGGCCAAATGGTCTGTTTGGTGGATTCAAATGTTTTGAAACTTCACGTCATTGAAGACTGGGACACCTTCTACCAATGATCCTCATGTAATGCTGATGTAATATTGCAAACATGGCCACAATTGCAGCTCATAGTTAACATAGAAAGGCTATGGGAAATCACATTTTTAGTTTAAGTTGACAAAGTCAAGATAAGCTATTGCCATCATGTGTGCAGAAGTCTGTTAGTCTGTGAGTCTGTTAGTCTGTAAGTCTGTGAATCTGTGAGTCTGTTCACATTTTCCTTTAGCACAGGCTACACCCTGTAGTTCTTGTCTGATCATCACGAAATTTCATATGCAGGTTTGGGGTCATGTCTAGAAGAGAATGTCCCCTTTCGGTCGTGATCAGTCAACCGGTATGGCTGCCCGAGCCCAAAACTCAAAGGCCATTAGCACTGTCTACAGGTCGTATTTATGAAGGGACTTCATTGTAACTTAGTAGAATGCCTCTGTATAATGTCTAGATGAGAACATCTCCTTTTGGTCATGATCTGTCAACCGTGATGGCTGCCCAAGCCCGAAACCCAAAAACTTTTAGCACAGTCTCCAGGTCATATGGAGGGATTTCATTGTAACTTGGTAGGATGACTCTGGATGATGTCTAGATGAGAACTTCCCATTTGGTCGCGATCTGTCCACCGTGACGACTGCCTGAGCCCCAAACCTGAAAACCTTTAGCACAGACTACAGATCATATTTATGGAGGGATTTCATTGTAACTTGGGAGGTTGACTTCATATAATGTCTAGATGAGACCGTCCCCTTTTGGACGTGATTGGGCAACTGTGACGGCTACAGGTGTCTGAAGCCCGAAAACCTTTAGCACAGTCTACAGGTCATATTCATGAAGGGATTTCATTGTAACTAGGTAGGATGACTCCAAATAATGTCTAGATGAGAACATCCCATTTTGATCGCGATCATTCAGCCTTGATGGGTGCCCAAGCCCAAAAACCTTTAGCATAGGCAAAAGGTCATATTTATGGAAGGATTTCATTGTAACCTGTTAGTTTGACTCCATATAATGCCTAGATGATGACAAACCCTTTTGATCGGGATTGGTCAACTGTGACGGTTTAAGGGTCCAAAAACCTTTAGCACAGTCTACAGGTCATATTTATGAAGGGATTTCATTGTAACTTGGTAGGTTGACTTCGTATAATGTCTAGATGAGAACATCCCCTTTGGACACAATTGGGAAACTGACGGCTATAGGGGCCCGAAGCCCAAAAACCTTTAGCACAGTCTACAGGCCATATTTATGAAGGGATTTCAATGTAACTTGATAGGATGACTCGTTTTGGAATAATTTCACTGTAACTTGGTAACTTTCGTTGATATATGTTAACTGTGAGGGCCACATACATTAACTGTGAGGTCATATTAACCCACCCCTCAGCTCTTTAGTACAGTGTGCACCTCATATTATTTTTATCAAAAACATTGCAAACAAGGAACAGAAATGAACATATTCCCAATTATCACAATTCTTGTCTTATTTCATAATCCTTTCATAAACATTGAACATTATCCTTTTCATCAAACACAACACACAAGTTATGCTACAGTGTCATTGACACTTTCATTATTAAAAACAGCATACAGGGAACAGAAATTAACATATTCCCAATTATCACAATTCTTGTCTTATTTCATAATCCTTTCATAAATATTGAACATTCTCCTTTTCATCAAACACAACACACAAACAAGTTAAGCTACAGTGTTATTGACACTTTCATTATATGTAGTTCCAGGTGAGCGATTACAAGCTCTGTAGAGCCGCTTGTTTTGAAAGGTCTGATTCTGTCTTCTAGCACTTTAAACCAGTTAAAAAACTCCTTATTACTTTTAATCTCTATTTTAGTTGTTCTATATTGATTTTGTGTTGTATGATCACTGGAGTGCGGTGGCTCAGTGGTAGACTGTTGGACTTCTGTGCTAGACGTTCCGAGTTCGATCCCCGTCTGGGACGACACGTGTTGTGTCCTTGGGCATTGCACTTTATCCCGGTTGCCTACATGGAGGCACGATGACGCCGTGTACTAAGATGTACTGCATGTCGGTGGTACACATGTCTTCAACTGCTATAACCCTGCTTGAGCGGAGCTTGAACAGAGTTAGAATGTTGAGGATCTGACAGTTGCTCGTCGATGCTCAGTGGTAATCTCTCTGGGTACTCCGGATTCCTCCACCCATAAATCTGTCACGGTCATAATTAGCCATTGCACATAAGTATGTGACCTTAAACATAAATAAATATAAATAAATGTATGATCACTGTTACAAAAAAAAGACTATCAGTGAAATCAACATGGAAGCTAAGATCTTGTATTTAATTTTAGTCTCTCACAACTGGATTTTAGACATCATCAGCGACCATTCCATCAGGAATAAAAAATAAAAATAAATACCGCCCTCCCTCATAAATTTAAAAAAAAAAAATGCCTGAGAATCAATTATTTAATTTTGTTTGGCCTAATGAAGCGACTGTAATCATGCTTTATTGGAAACGCATGCAAATAGCAAATAATATTCATCAATCAAAAAAGGTAAAATTTTTAAGTATCATAATTTCATATTAATTATGGAAGACACCACAAGCCAATAAAAATGTTTGACTCTTTCAACATGAGAGGCTGCTTTTCCAGTCCAGGAACACAATACATCATAATTTCATTACGTAGGATGGCTACTAAGGGAACGTGTGTGGTAGAACAATTAATATTTTCAACGTGCAGCCTTTAGGCTGCACATTGAAAATATTAATTGTTCTACCCCCAAATAATCGATATGGACTCTTCCAATTTCTGCCATTTAACTGGCATGGAAGATACCGCCAGTGTTGAAACAGTTAACAAGGGGATTCAATTTCAATGAGGGATTGCTTGAGAACCAAATCTTTTTTTTGGGCCAAAGCAAAACACAAGTGGAAGACTAGATTGTCCTGCTGGATTGGAAGAAATGTTTGTAGAGATGAACATGTAAAATAGTCTTTCACCCTGTACCTAACAAATCAACAATACCTTATTGCAGTTGAATCCTGTTAACTGGTAGCAAGCTGGAAGCCCATATTTGTGCTTAACCCTGAAGTGCACATATCATAACGTAAAGCCTTCCTATTCAGTGGATATGCTTCATTTTATCTTTGAAGTGAAATTATTTAGGCTGTATAGATTTGCCATGTTACAATTTATGTGAGAGTGCCTGCAGGCACTCTCTCATAAATTACAACAAAGCAAAGACATGTGACAGTTAATAATTCTACTAACACAACTGGTATGCAACAATTGCAAAAAAAATTTCTTGAAACAGTGGAGCCCACTTAATTAGATATCTCTTAATTGTATAACCCTGTTAATTGATTATACCTCCAAACACCAAGCCATTTGCTATAACGTCAGCACAAGTTTGAGCTTTTATTGGCATATATGTAATAGTGCAAATAGAAAATCTTGCAATATGTCAAGAAATTACCTCGATAATCACCCAATTCCCCTTGTTTATAGTCCTATTTCCCCATGGAAGTCTTAGAAAGTGGTAAGTAAGCTCTGTTTTACATTGCATATGTGTCCTTGATGCACTCAAGGGATGATAATTTATATGCATATCCTGCAACATCATGCTGCAGCTTTGAAAGTGTTTTTAACCTAAGTTTATACAGGTACATTAAAAAACTGAGGCAGAAATGAATTTAGAAGTACTAACTTATCTGTAGAAATTAGTCGCAGGAATACCACCAGAAAAATCATTATTTTAGTCTCCTACAGTTAAAACTAAAAGTCCTGTCATGAAATGCGCACAAATAGCACGTCGATCTGCGCGTTAATCTACGCGTTATGACCATAGTAAGGCTATCAAATTCTGTACATATGGCCTGTACACAAGCAATGTTTCAGCCAATGGACCTCCGGGTAACTCGGAGGTCCATTGGCAAAAACATTGCCTGTGTTTGCTATGTCAGTAACCAGGAGAACCTGCCATTCTTTGGATGCCATTCGATATGGCAATTGCGTTCAATTCGTATGCGCAATTAAGCCTAGATAAGTGCACAGTTTGTGACAGGACTTCTAATTTTAACTGTACGGACAAGACTAACTGTTAACTTTGTTATCAAAAAGTTTCCTCAGAGTGTTTTCAGAGAATGAATATGTGATCCAAAATAGTCATCAGAGAAGAATTTTTTTTTCTTTTCTGTTTTTACCCTACAACTTATTTCTCCCTGTGGCAACCTTGGGAACTGGAACAATGCTTCCTTACTGCAGTAAGCCAGTTCAGTTTTCCTGGTAAAATAGGGCCTGATAACCAGTGTCTGGGGTTGAAGTCTTCTAAATCAGGAAGCATGGATAAAAAACGAATGTCTACACGTGTTGAAACGATTACCTATTTTTCAAATTCGATGGAAGCAATCGATTCAAAATCGACTAGTCAGCTTTTCTCTTGAAAACATGATTGTCACAGTAAATTAGGTGATAAGAGACTGTTACATGTAAGTTGATAACCCTTTCGTTTAATGACTCGTTTGACAGGTGTTTGATGAAGTTTCCTTGTCAAAGTCATGAACATAACTGTTCTCTTTTTTGTATTTTGAGTTTTTTAAAATGTCGTGCATATTATAGCTTTAACCATTCAGTAAAAAAATTAGGATACCTGGGAAGTGCGTGCCTCCCAGTCCTCTGTCCGTACAGTGGAAAATGTACCCAATGATGTTAAAACAGAAGTTTCGGGAATTTGTAAAATGTTTGAAGTGTGCTGCTATTCGCCCAGTGCAATTAATTAAAAACTCCCTGGTCAAATTTTGTGACGGACAGTTTCCTCACCTTTATATCTGGTCTTCGCCAGCTCGCACCCAATACCAGTACAGTAATATCATAGAATATGGAGCAGCTTTCTGAGTGTTTCAGGCATGTATTTTATTTTTATATCAATTAAAAAGTGGGCGACTTGGGTGAGGGACAGAACGCTTGCATGAATTAACGGCATCTTTGAAGTTGTACATCAAAGTACTTTTCTTCAATGCATGCCAGTGATTAGGTTAGGTGAAATCAGTGCTTGTAATGCTGCTGAAATCTAAGTTGTAACATTATCGGCATCAACAAACGACAATGATTGCATTGATATCCACTTCTCAATGCAATTTAAAATAGGTCTACCACGAAGCAGAAACGTCTGATGTTTGTAATCATTAACCCCCACTATTGGCATTTTACGACTTCATCTTTGAGTTTCCCGACTAGTCGACTGGCAGGTTTCAGAGTTGATTTTTCCAAAAATCGAATCGACTTCAACTAGTCGACTAATCATTTCAACACAACTACACTTCACTTTATACAAGAGATGGGCGGTATTGGAATTTTGAGTTCTGTATCGGGTTTCGGTATTTTTAAGGGGGTATACCTCAGTATTGGTTCAGTATTCAGTATCTGACTTGACTGAGATTTACTGATAGTACCAAAGGGAAATACACATCAGAAAATGCAGAATAAGTTGTTCTTGTATCATTCTGCCACAGCACCACAAATACCTCTGCCAATGAGCTCAACATTGGCATTCTTTTGCCAACACAAATCTTACCCACGGTAATTTTGTGACTTGTTTTTAACACACCTTAACCTTTAAAGACCTATTTCAGCCATATGCAGTCTCAGAGCATGTGCCCTGACCATCTTCAAGAGGTCCTGCTGACAATAGACAAAGCAGCTGGACAGTGATTTCTAGACAAGTCTTGGCTACCTTAACAGACAGCCAAGATTTGGCTAGAAATCACTGCTAAGCAGCTGGACATGTACAGGTTGACTTGCGAGAATTCAGGACAATTGCCCAGGCCCCTGAGGGTTAACAAAACTGAAAAGAAAATCAGCCACTTCTTTCATGAAAATGAACTCTTAAACTTATCAAGCCTCAACAGGGTCCTATAAATAGTAAATGTTGAAAAATGTGAATATTCAGACAGTTTTGGTTTAGTTCGGTTTTTCAGTATAATGCCCATGATGTTGGTATCAGTTCGTATTTTCAGTGTATTGCCCATCCCTACTTTATAATAGCCATACATGCTGAAAGTGACCTAAAACACCAATAAATAAAGACAGCTTATTTCCATTGTACTATACAGAACAAGGAAAGTGGAGTACAACTTCAGGCCTGTAAAAATTAGGTAAATGATCATTTGTCAGCATTACCAGATCTCGCCCAATTATGTTTACTTGACTAACCATTATTATTCAGTTTTATTAACTCTTTTTGAGGTCCTTGGTTCGAATCCCACCTGCTGCAACAGTGTTGTGTCCTTGGGCAAGACACTTCACCCCCCCCCCCCCCTCCCCTCCCCCATTGCCCATGTGGGGGCATGGTGGTGCTGTGTGCTAAGGCATACTGCACATCGATGGTTCACCTGACTTCAACCACTGCTAACCCTGCTTGTGTATAGTTAGAATGTTGGGGAGCTGACAGTTGCTCGCCATTGCTCGGAGTTCTCTTTGGGTACTTCAGCTTCCTCCATCCATAAAACTCTCATGGTCATGATTAGCCATTGTGCAGAAATATGTGACATTAAACACCAATAAATAAATAACTCTTTTTTGAATCATATATATAGAGAGTTCAGTGGCTCAGTAGTTAGAGCATTGAACATCAAACCAAGAGGTCCACAGTTCAATCCTGACCAGTGGTAACTGTGTTATGTCCTGGGGTATTTATAATTCTTTATTTTGCTGTGTATATCAGTGCAAATTATAGTACATATAAAACAAATACTCTGCAAGGAAATGCCATAGCCTAATAAGCAGTCTCCCTGCCATCCCCTAATACAAATAAGAAGGAAACTAGGAAAATAAGTTTTATTATTCTAAGATGTTTATCTCATCCGTTGCACTAACAGTACAAACATATCAGATTAGTATCACCTTTCTCTTGCTTGAAAAATATGAGAAACTTTACCTGAAAAATGGTCTGACAAAAGTTTGGGTTACCTGTTTTGGGGTAGCAATAATTTCTAATTTGTACAGTTCTAAACTATGCTTTGCAGTGTGGAATTTCCACTTGACGGTTATTTATAATATCAAAGAAAATGCTAAAGAAGCACTTGCAACCTTCCAGCTTCTTGCAAACTTCTATCTGCCCTGAGTGGTCTGTGAGCTGAAAGTTACTAGAACTATTTGTACTTTTTAACCCTTTATCTAACATAATTGCCAAAACCAGTGAGCACTCTTCACAAAAATCACCATCCAGATTTTATTACGTCACTTAAATGAAGCTCAAGCCTCAAGGGGTATTTTAGTGATCACTTTCTGTCCATCCGTCCAGTGTGAACTATGAAATCTTCTCCTCCCTGGGAGCCCACAATTTAACTTAAGTGCTCTATAAGACATATTTAAAAAAAAAATCTTCTTCTTCAAAATCACCTGTTTGAATCCTAATATTTGGTATTCAGTATCCTTGGGGTAGGGTGGGTGAAGGGTGTCAGATTCAAGCTTCTTTAAATGAAGTGCCTGGTTTCATGTTTAGGCTCTGTAGTGATAATAGCCATAGTTGCTGAATGTGGCCTTAAATCCTTCTTTAAACAACTTTCTAGGATGAATGCTTAAGGCCCTTATTTTTTTTCTTCAAAAACATAGCATATGACCCCTCATTAGAATGGAATGTGCATGACAAGCCCATTCTGATGAAGCATCATAAGCTATGTTTTTTGAGACAAAAGATTTAGTGGTTATTCAAGAATTTTTTTTCGCAAGTATCTCTGCTATTGTCTTGAGTTGTATAAAGTGTTAATAGAAATGGTAAACATTAAGTGGAAGATCCAACCTATGATGTGCAAGTTGTATCCCACTTGCCTTATGTTGAATATGAAAAATGTAAGATGAAATTGTCATAACTACACTACAATAAAAGCAGGATTCCTGCTGGGTCTTGGATTCAAGGAATGGCCTTGAGTTTGACTGAGGGTCATTCAGGGTCTTGAAATCCTGGAAAATATGCCAAAAAGCCTTAACCCTTTACCCAACACAGACGATATCAAAATTGATTCTTTTAAATATCATTTTTCAGCTGCTGAATATGCAAATTCAGCAGCTGAAAAAATATTATTTTTCGAAAAATTTCAACAAAACCATATCATGTGACCCCTCTTTGGAATTAGCGCGTGGAGCTCATTCCAATGAGTGGTCACATGATATGGTTTTGTTGAAATTTTTTGAAACAATTTAAAAAATGATATTTAAAATAATAAATTTTGATATCACCTGCAGTGGGTAAAGGTTTAAGGCACTGTTATGTTGTATTAGATCTTTGGAAGTTAGATTATAAGATTATGTTGTATTAGATCTTTGGAAGTTAGATAGATTATTAGATCTGTACGATACAGTAGCCAAGATCAAATGTTTTTGATGATTTAAATTGAAATAAATTCTGACCATGTTTTCCTTCATAATCAATGTTGGTACACCCCTCCACCGCCCCCCCCCCCCCCCCCCCCATCTCTCATACTATTCATCAAAAGTATTGCCTTGTGTGAATCTGTTTGCATTTTAAGGAAACTAGTTTCAGACCCTCATGACCTTCTAGGTGATTGGTTAAGTGTGGTGTGTACAAACCTGAGATACTTGATGGATAAGTGGAGAATTGTGCAGTAAGTATAGGTTACAGCATAGAAAACGAGTGATATTGAATATACAATCGTGAGAGTTAGTTAACGAGGACTTGTCCGAGTAACTAGCTCGAGCGATTGTATGTTCAATATCACGAGTTTTTGTGCTGTAACCGACTTGTCACATAGATGTTTGCACAAACAATCAAAACACGAACAATCAAACACTCCACTGAACCCTTGTCTGACACGTGTCCATTCCCGTTTAATTAGTTAATTTCTTAAGCCAAACTTGCAAGACACATGAAGATTGATGGAAAGCAAGTGATATTACTTCATTTTTTCCGTTTCGTCATTGTGCTCAAAAGGTTGAGCGAGAAATTAAACGTTCCATTTATCATTTACACCCGGGTGTGGATTTCTTTCTTTAACTCTTTCAATAAAATCAAAAGTCAGGTAAATTCTCGTTTCTCTGTTCAAAACATTTTAGCACAGGTGCCCTTAATCTTTCCTCTCGGCTGTGTTTGTATTAGAACTGACAGGTTACACAATCACTGTCTATTGTTCCTTGATTGGTAAAAGTGTGGCGATATATGTTGAATATCACACATGCTCTAACCAACTCTTCAAAATATATCACACACTTTTAACAAAGGCGTGACATCATAACTATGTGACAAATTGATTTGTGCTGGTCTGTTGGTATGAGCACTGTATCTGCTGCATTTGCTTGCCATTGGCTTTTACCTTTCAGTTCATCACTGCCTGATTCTGTTATTTTTTTGTGTTCTAATGCTACTGCTCAATCTAATGTTGCTTGTTGAGTTTATAGTATTTCCAGTACTTATCATAGCCATGCAGGGCAAGCAGTTGCCCATTTCTGAGAGCATTGGACTTTAAATGAAATGGTTCGCCATCTGAGTTGTGTCCTCAGGCAAGATACTTTGCCAATGTGGGGGCATGGAGGGTCTGTGTGGTAAGGTATACTACACCTTAATGGTGCACCTGCCTTCAACTGCTGCTAATTAACTCTGCTTGCTGTGGGTTAGTCTGGCAGTTGCTAATTGCTGCTCAGTGGTTCTCTCAGGTACTCCGACTTCCTCCACCCATAAAATTGTCTGACACGATATGACTCTGCCTGTTGAAAATGTCATTAACTCTCTACCTAATGAACTGGCTGCATCCACCCGGATAATAGAAAAATTTTGTTAGTTAAAAAAACTTTTAATAACCCCCCCCCCCCCCCCCATTGGAATGAGCCCATCACAGTCTTTGTAATGGGCGGGGGGGGGGGGGGGGGGTGCATGATATGTTTTTGTTGAAATGTTTTGAGAAAAAATAGTTAAAATAGCAAATTTTGATATCATGTGAATTGTCTAAAGGGTTAACCCTAATAAAAAAAAATTAAAAAATTGGCCTTACAACAAGTGTAAATGATAGAATATATATTTAGGTAATCAACAAATCACAGAACATTCTTGTGTTAACTCTTGTCAGAGACATCTGATAACGTTATCAAAGGAATGAAACCATTTTGGCAAAACACTCCAGGCAGGCTTCACAGGGATTTCTACACAACAGGTCCTCTCAGGCTCATTAGCCAAAGAGTAGTTTTCTATGTATATAAACTAATATGAAAAAATAAAAGCTTTCATTTCTTTCAGACTTTGGATTCTTATGTACTTGTGTCTGTTTGTACTGTGTTAAATTGTACCTCTGGCTGAGTTTACTATTAATTGGCTCAGCATGTTTTGTTGTTTCATTTTCAAGTTTCAACTCACCTTGTAAAAGTCAAGTTGAACTTTTGTAAAACCATGTCATTTTATAAGAATGTTTGTCAGCCAACAATTTTGTGTTTTTTTTAGCTCACATGAGCACAGCTCAAGGGGAGCTTTACTAATCACTTTCCGTCTGTCGTCTGTCGTCCGTCGTCTGTCCGGCATTAACTTTACATTATCGACTTCTTATGAACTGCTGGACCAAATTCAACAAAATTTGCTGTGCATGTTCCCTATCATATGTCAATTCAAGTTTGTTCAAATCAAGTTGACCCGCCCCTTGGTAGGGCACGCCCAAAAAGTGAGCCTAAATCTTAAAAAATCTTCAGTAGCAGAAACTTGATATTACGTGTGCAGTTTTTTTTTGAGGTGTAGACTCACATTTGTTCAAGAGAAGTTCTAGGGGCTATATTTGCCATCATTATGGGAGGGGCAAGAATTTTTGCCCTGCCCAAAATTTCTATTTTCCAAACCGAGAAGCTGATTTGAACCAAATTTGACATGAGGTTTTATTGGGACATAAGTAGTTAATTTATGCAAAAAAAAATTTCCTGTTGCCCCATTGGAACCGCAGGAGCTAAATATAGAAAAAAATTAAAACGCCCATATCTCCAAAACTACATGGCACTGAGAATTCTTATTTGGTGTGAAGCTTCCTTAGGACCAACAGAATGGAATGGTTAAAAAAATTGCTATCGGTTTTATCATGGGGTACTGTTTGGGGACTTTGAAAAAGTGCTGAGTCAGCATTTTTTAACACTGTGGGTAATGGGAAAAACATTTAAGACTACTTTTCTCCCAAACCACTGCTCCAAAAGCTTTCAAATTTCACATATAACATCTTTGGAAGATTGTTTCACATGTTTATTGAAATCAATTCCCTGGGCCCATATTTGGGCTCTCTATGGGAGCCCAAATGTTTAAATTAGTGCAGTATGAGGAATATTCTTTAAAAATCTTCTTCAGATCTACCAATAAGAATCTTTTGATATTTGGTATGCAGCATCCTTAGGGGGGTGAGATTCAAGTTTGTCCAAGCCAAGTCCCTGGGTTCATATTTGGGCTCACTGTGGGAGCCCGAATTATAACTTAGTTCAAAATGAGGAATTTTTTTAAATAATCTTCTTCTTCAGATCCAGCAGTCAGAATGTTTTGATATTTGGTATGTAGCATCCTTAGGGGGGTGAGATTCAAGTTTGTTCAAGCCATGTCCCTGGGTCCATATTTGGGATCACTGTGGGAGCACGAATTGTAACTTAGTTCAAAATGAGGAATTTTCTTGAAAAATCATCTTCTTCAGATTCAGCAGTCGGAATGTTTTGATATTTGGTGTGCAGCATCCTTAGGGGGGTGTGATTCAAGTTTGTTCAAGCCAAGTCCCTGGGTTGATATTTGGGCTCCCTGTGGGAGCCCGAATTATAACTTCGTTCAATATGAGGAATTTTTCTTTAAAAATCTTCTTCAGATTCAGCAGTCGGAATGTTTTGATATTTGGCATGCAGCATTCTTAGGAGGGTGAGATTCAAGTTTGTTCAAGCCATGTCCCTAGGTTCATATTTGGGCTCACTGTGGGAGCTTGAATTGTAACTTGGTTCAAAATGAGGAATTTTATTTAAAAATCTTCTTCAGATCCAGCAGTCAGAATATTTTGATATTTGGTATGCAGCATCCTTAGGGGGTGAGATTCAAGTTTGTTGAAGCCAAGTCCCTGGGTTCATATTTGGGCTCCCTGTGGGAGCCCGAATTATAACTTAGTTCAATATGAGGAATTTTTCTTTAAAAATCTTCTTCTTCAGATTCAGCGGTCGGAATGTTTTGACATTTGGCATGCAGCATCTTTAGTGGGGTGAGATTCAAGTTTGTTCAAGCCAAATCCCTGGGTTGATATTTGGGCTCCCTGTGGGAGCTTGAATTATAACTTAGTTCAATATAAGGAATATTCTTTAAAAATGTTCTTCTTCACATCCACCAGTCAGAATCTTTTGATATTTGGAAAACGGCATCCCACTGGAGGTGAGATTCAAGTTTGTTCAAGCCATGTCCCTGTGTTCATATTTGGGCTTCCTATGGAAGCCCGAATTCTAACTTAGTTCAATATGAAAAATATTCTTTAAAAATATTTTCTTTTTAGATCCACTGGTCTGAATCTTTGGATATTTGGTATAAGCTTTTCTAAGGAGGGTCAGATGCAACTTGTTGAAATCAATTCCCTGGGTTTTATATTTAGGCTACCATGTCAGGTGAGCACCCTCAGGCCCCCTGGTCCTCTTGTTAGCTCACCTGACTTTCAGTCAGGAGAGCTATAGTGATCACTCACCGTCCGTCATCCATCGTCCGGCATCTGTCGTCCATGAACATGGTGTTTGCGTCTTCTCCTCCCAAACCGCTAAACCAATTTAATTAATATTTGAGATAATAGTTTGTTATGACATCGCAATTTGATTTTGTTCAAATCAAGTTGCCTCCCCCTTGGTAAGGCCACATCCAAGAAGTGTGCCTAAATCTTAAAAAATCTTCTTCTCATGAACCAACAGTAGCAGAGACTTGATATTAGGTGTGCAGCTTCCTTTTGAGGTGTAGACTCAGATTTGTTCAAGAGAAGTTTGTGGGGCTGTATTTGCCGTTGTTATGGGAAGGGCAAGAATTTTTGCCACTCCCAAAATTTCTATTTTCCAAACCGAGAGGCAGTTTTGAACCAAATTTGATATGAGGGCTTATTGGGTCATAAGTACTTAATTTATGTCCAAATTTTTTCCCAGTCGCCCCATGGGAACCACAGGAGCTAAAAATAGAAAAAAATTAAAACGCCCATATCTCCAAAACTACATGGCACTGAGAATTCTTATTTGGTGTGAATCTTCCTTAGGACCAACAGAATGGAATCGTAAAAAAAAAATTGCTATCGGTTTTATCATGGGGTACTTTTTGGGGACTTTGAAAAAGTGCTGAGTCAGCATTTTTTAACACTGTGGGTGATGGGAAAAACATGTAAGACTACTTTTCTCCCAACCCACTGCTCCAAAAGCTTTCAAATTTCACATATAACATCTTTGGAAGATTGTTTCACACGTTTATTGAAATCAATTCCATGGGCCTATATTTGGGCTCTCTATGGGAGCCCAAATGTTTAAATTAGTGCAGTATGAGGAATAATCTTTAAAAATCTTCTTCTTCAGATCTACTAATAAGAATCTTTTGATATTTGGTATGCAGCATCCTTAGGGGGTTGAGATTCAAGTTTGTTCAAGCCAAGTCCCTGGGTTCATATTTAGGCTGAAAATTTGGGGTCCCATTCCGAACTTATAAATTTTGGATCAAAATCCTGAAATTTTTTTTTTTTGTTTGTTTTTTATGCGTTTCGGTCAATTTTAAGGGAAATTTTTTTTTTTTTACACTGAAAATTTGGGGTCCGGGTGGGACTTGGAAAATTTTGGGCCAAAATGTGGAAATTATTTTTTTTGGTTTTTTATGCATTTTGGTCAATTTTAAGAAGGAAAAAAAGTTTTAGGCTGAAAATATTTTGTTTGGGACTTCGAAAATTTCCGAACAAAAATAAAAAAAATTCTGTTTTTTATGCGTTTATCTCAATTTTGGGACGTAAAAGTGCAGGAACTGAAAATAGAAGGAAAATCCTGTGTTTTGTGTGGGCACAATCGCTTCATCTATTTGGTATATGCTTTTCTTAGGAGGGGCATATGCAGCCTATTCAAGTCAAATCCCTGGTTTGATATTTAGACTACCATGTCAGGTGAGCACCCCTAGGCCCCCTGGGGCCTCTTGTTTTAATTTAGCCATCTAAATTTTTATCAGTTAAGTGATTGATGTTTTTGTTATTGTTATATTCTGGTAGCCATTTTAACAAGTTTCAAGTTTCTCATTACTTTCTCATGCATTGTTTAGTTCTTTTCATTAGTTGAATAATGTTAACTGCCATAAACAAACTCTGTTTTACTGGTAAAATAGGACCCAGTCACCAGTGCTTGGGGTGGAAGCCCTCTAAAATGAGCAACATGGGTATAAACGATTGACTAAACTTCACTTTATGTCTATGTTGCAGTCACTGTGCTGATGTATGTGACTTTAAATGCCCAATAAGTAAAGAACCATCAGGGGAGCTACAGTGTTACTGACAATTTCATTCACTTGTTCTACATTCACATATAGTTGTTGAACTGTTTTGCATTTTATTGACAGAACCTGTGGGAAACGCAGGAAGTGGAACAGTTCTTGATTAATGTGTTACCTGGTATAGCGCAGAAGGCCCATATTTAGGCTCCTTTCTGAGGTACAGGCACCACAACTTAAAGGCTTCATATTCTGGAGATGTATTCCATATGAGCTTTGAAGTATAGTTACTCAATCTGTATGTGTTTGGCTTGTCACAATTGATGGGAGAGTGCCTATGAGACCAGTTAACCTTTGAATATGACTGTCATTTTGGTGAGCTGTCGGGGAGATTTCCATGCTTGTCGGAGATTTGCAAATATAATTCACTTGTATGCATATTTATTGTTTCATTCATTATAATCGAAGCATCAAAGGACTATGAACAGAAAACTATGATAGTATTGAAGAACTATTTTGCAGAAAAGTGTCAAAGCAGGAGAAAATTGGCTGTTACAATGAGGGTGGGAAACTGGGCTCCAAACGGGGAGTCTTCCAGTAAATTCGGGAGACTTAACAGGTCTGGTGCCTGCAGGCACTCTCCCATTAATTGTAACAAGCTGAAAGATGGGACCAAATTTTAATATGCAAGTTCTGTTTCACTGGTATAATAGACCTAAAGAATGAAATGCCAGTGGTATGAGTCTTTAAATGGCCAACATAGGGACAGTACAGTCGCTGTGGACTGGCCGTAATCCACACATGGGCAGTGATGGCCACAAATTCGTTTACAATGTAATAAAAAACATTATCAACAAACTTTAAGTGTTTGGAATCTAATATTATTGCATCCATGGAAATATTGCCCACACGTGGAAAGTGACAGTCCACGGCAGCCATACTGTACATGTATAAGAGATTGATTAAATGTGACTTCATACTTTCGATATAGTCACGATATAAACGTCGGTGCTGAAGGTCTCAAACACACCAATACATAAATATCATTGAGGATGGAATTCTTATTTACTTCACCTGTTTTACTGCATTGATTTCATACATGTGTTGTTATCATGATATAGACCTATATTTTCTGAAGGTCACTTTAAACACTAATAAATAAAAAATATTACTGACTTCTGACCTGGAAATGAGACGGGTCTGAGTGCAATTGCTCCCATCAGCACCCGTGATTTCTATTTTATGGGAGCTGAAAAATGCACTCGTTGAAAAATATTGTGGAGCACTAATATACTGTGAGGGCATATAAATGTGGGTTGTTTGTATGTTGTTTTGAGAAAGCAGCAGACTGGCCACTGGCACTTGTTACCGTCATAATTCAGCAACTCCTTATACACTTAACCCTTAGAACACTAGTGGCATCTGCCATGCCAGTTCAATTGCAGCAATTAGAAGAGTCCACATGCATTATTTGGGGTAGACCAATCAATATTTTCAATGTGCAGCCTCGGGGCTGCACATTGAAAATATTGATTGTTTACCTCACATTTACTGAACAGCCATCCTGTTTAATGACGTATCATGTTCCTGGTTGGGAAAAACGGCCACTTGGATTCAAAGAGTTAAGGTTTCTAGTGTTTGGTGACAGTAGTCCCTTGAAAATTCATATACTAACATTTTACGGGTGGAATTTACTCTCGTCTCTGATTTTGCAGGAGCTAAAACTGCGCCCGTGAATTTTGTTCATTTCCAGCACTGACTGACCATGGAATACTCATTTGACATTACCTGTTTTAGTGAACTGACTTCATATGTGTGTTGTTATCACAATATAAAACTAGATGAAGGTCACCTTAAGCACACCAATAAATAATATTTATTTATTAGCTCTGATTTTCTTTCTCAGAAGTGCCCATTATCGATCTTTACTCATATGACCTCGAACTCAGCTGATGTGATCCTGATCGCAGCTGGTATGAGCCAAGCTAGAGTTATCCCCTTTGATGTATTACTAGTCATAGCCATTTTGTTTACTGTGAAATCATTCACCATTATTTGTCAAAAGCAATCAATTAGTAAAATTGGTGTAACCAGGCAAAAGGGAGAAGTTTTTGTAATTAATGATGACAATTAGTAAAGACAGGTTGAATGAGGAGAAGAAAGAAGAGATTTGTATAGAAAATTCATAGCAAACTGAAATTCCTGGTCATTAGTGGAGATTCATCAAAGTGGGAGCAGAGGTGGTTTAGCTATCCGAATCCCCAGTGGGAAACCAAGATGTTCGGATAGTTGAACAAGGAAAAGAGGAAACGTCAGATTTTGTGAAACGAATGAGAAACAATAACACTCTCAGAAAACTGTAACAGATCTGCGAATGTTTATAATTATTTTTTTTAGTTGAATAAATAAAAGTTTGTTCAAATCGAGTGCCTGGGTTAATATTTGGGCTCCCTATGGAAACCTGAATTTTAACTTGGTGCAATATGAGGGAATTTCTTCAAAAATCTTCTTTAGCTTTCATTTTTGTATACAACATCTCTAGTGGAGGCAGATTCAAGTTTGTTCAAATTGAGTACCTTGCTTTACTCTCTGCACACTGATGTCAAATTAACAAAGTTTTCAGCAGCAAATTCTTCCCACAATGCATCTAAGAATTTAAAAAATTATATCTTGTTTGACAGAGCTCACTGAGCTCTGTCAAACAAGATATAATTTGCTAAATTTTCCCTGCCGCATGGGCAATATAGAGTCAATGATGAAAAATTTGAAATACTACCAGAGTGCTAGGAGTTAATATATGGGCTCCCAATGAACCCAAATTTTAACTAAGTGCAATATGAGAGAAAAATCTTCATTTTTGATTTACAACCTCTCTAGGGGAGTCAGATTCAATTTTGTTCAGATCGGGTCCCTGTGTTAATATTTGGGCTCCCTATGGTAGCCGACTTTTAACTTGGTGAATATTAGGATTTTCTTTAAAAATCTACTTCAGATCCATCAGTCAGAATGTTTTCATATTTGGTATACTACATCTCTACTGGGGTGAGATACAAGTTTGTTCAAATCGAATGCCCAGTTTAATATTTGGGCTCCTGATGGGAGGCGGAATTGGCCATGTAGCTGAAGAATTAGAAGTTTTTCATTAAGTACCCTTTAGAGGTGTGTAACTGAGATTAATCCATAGGGGAGTTCCACTTTTTATACGCCCGTTTATAAAAACGGACGTATTAGGTTAACAGTCTGTCTGTCCATCCGTCTGTCCGTCTGTCTGTCCATAAACAATTTGGTTTCCGTTCATTTAAAGTTGAACGCCTTGACGGATCGACATCAAACTTTCAAAAGTTGTTTTTAGCAATAAAATACAGGTCAAGTTTGATATTGGTGTTTCTCAGTTCATCTGCTGCAGAGATATGGCCCTTTGAAAACACAATTTTTCTAAAAAAATTGGTTTCCGTTCATTTAAAGCTGAATGCCTTGATGGATTGACACCAAATTTTTCAGATGTTGTTTTTAGCAATGAAATACAGGTAAAGTTCGATATTGGTGTTTCTCAGTCCATCCGCCGCAGAGATATGGCCCTTTGAAAACACAAGCTTTCGAAAAAAATTGGTTTTCCTTCATTTAAAGTCGAATGCCTTGACGGATCGACATCAAACTTTCAGATGTTGTTTGTAGCAATAAAATACAGGGCAAGTTCGATATTGGTGTTTCTCAGTCCATCCGCTGCAGAGTTATGGCCCTTTGAAAACACAATTTTTGAAAAAAAAAGTGGTTTCCGTTCATTTAAAGCCAACGCCTTGACGGATTGACACCAAATTTTTCAGATGTTGTTTTTATACGCCCGTTTGAAAAACAGGACATATTATGTGGATGGAGTTCCAGAGTTATTCCTATTGAATTTGTGCATTTTGTGTTTTCCGGATTATAACTTTAGTATGGCCTGACTGATTTTTTATACGCCTGTTGAAAAACCGTCGAATTATGGAATCAGTCTGTCTGTCCATTTGTCCATCCATTTGTCCATCCGTCGGTCTGTCAGTTCGTCAACATTTTGTTTCCAGATGATAACTTTAGAATTTTTTTTTTGATTGACTCCTAAACTTGGTATGTGGTTTAATCAAAACAAAAGACAGGTTAAGTTCGAATATGGGGTCAGTTCGAACTTCGAAGTTCCCCTGAATTATGGCCCTTGTTGGACATAGAATGTATCAAATATTTGGTTTCCTGATGATAACTTTTAATATTTGTTTTCCGCTTGGTTCCAAACTTGGTATGTTGTTTAATCACAACAAAATACAGGTCAAGTTCGAATATGGGGTTGGTCCGAACAATTTTCACCCTCACCCCCATCCTTACCCCAACCCTTCAAAAAAAATGGGCGTATAATGTCCCGCTAGGTGGTGCTCTTGTTACATTATGATCAGCTGAAGAAAAAGTATGATGCTTGGACTATTTTACTCATTCCTTAGGGGCTCAAGGATTGACAATGAATTCTATGGAAATTGATTGCTTAATGTAGATTTTTTTGGACTCTGTTTATATCGGGTTCTGTTCAAGGAGTGCTTTAGGCCCTATGGAGTCTCTTATATTTCTTTTAACCCTTAGGACCTAATTCCAACTCTGGCACTTTTTTATTACTTTTTACAGCAACAAAACATATGCCCCAACACCTATTATTTTGGAAAACTCACAAATTATTTTCTGAGTACATTGGTATTTGTGTCAGTGCAAGTCTTTGCTGCCTACATAGGCAGCCAAAACTTGTCTAGAAACAACTATGAAGTCCCAAGATGTGGACTGTCAGGTTTAGCAAAAAGGGCTAAAAATCTATATGCCTTTAAGGGTTAAAGATGTTAAGTATTTTTAGCTCACCTGTCTGAAAGTCAGGGTGAGCTTTTTTTATCACTCTTTGTCCGTCGTCCGTCCGTCGTCTGTCGTCCTGTGTGAAGGTGGTGTTTGAGCCTCTTTCTCCTAAACCAGTGGCCACATTTTAATTAAATTTCATGTAAGTGGTGGTTATATAAGGGCATTTTGATTTTTATCCAAATTAGGTTTCGGCTCATGTTGAGCAGAGGTGTGGGGAAAAAAATGACCAAATTTTTTGAAAATCTTCTAATGAACCACCAGTAGCAGAGACTTGATATGTGGTATACAGAGTCCTTTTGAGGTTTAGAATCAAGTTTGTTCAAGAGAAGTTTGTCGGGCATTATCCGCCTTCGATATGGGAGGGGCAAAAATTTTGGCCACGCCTAAAATTTCTATTTTCTGAACCGTGAGGTCAATTTGAACCAAATTTGATATGAGATGATAATGGGTCATAAGTAGTTGATTGATGCAAAAAAAAAATTTTCTCATTGCTCCGTGGGAACCTCGGGAGCTAAAAATAGGAAAAACCTTAAAACTGCCATATCTCCAAAACTACACGGCACAGAGAATTCTTATTTTGTATAAAGCTTACTTTTATCCAGTAGAATAGATTGGTTAAAAAAAATACCTATCGGTTTGATCACAAGGTACTTTTTTCAGGACTTTGAAAAAGTGCTGAGTCAGCACTTTTTAACACTGTAGGCAATGGGAAAAACATTAAAAAAATCTTCTTCTCCAGATCCTGCAGGCAGAATCTTTTGATATTTGGTATGCAACATTGTAGGGTGGATCTGATTCAAGTTTGTTCAAATCGGCCTCCTGGGTTCGTATTTGGGCTCAGTATACGAGCCTGATTTCGAACTTAGTGCATTTCAGGCAAATTTCTTAAAAAAATCTTCTTCTCCAGATCCAGCGGGCAGAATCTTCTGATATTTGGTATGCAACATTGTAGGGTGGATCTGATTCAAGTTTGTTCAAATCGGCCCCCTGGGTTCATATTTGGGCTCAGTATAGGAACCCGATTTCGAACTTAGTGCATTTCAGGCAAATTTCTTAAAAAGTCTTCTTCTCCAGATCCAGCAGGCAGAATCTTTTGATATTTGGTATGCAACATTGTGGGGTGGATCTGATTCAAATTTGTTCAAATCAGCCCTCTGGATTTATATTTGGGCTTACTATAGAAGCCCAAATTCGAACTTCGTGCATTTCAAGCAAATTTATTAAAAAATCTTCTTCTCCAGATCCAGCAGGCAGAATCTTTTGATATTTGGTAAGCAACATTATGGGGTGGATCTGATTCAAGTTTGTTCAAATCGGCTTCCTAGATTCATATTTGGGCTCACTATAGAAGCTCGAATTCGAACTTAGTGCATTTCAGGCAAATTTCTTAAAAAATCTTCTTCTCCAGATCCAGCAGGTAGAATCTTTTCATATTTGGTAAGCAACATTGTGGGGTGGATCTTATTCAAGTTTGTTCAAATCGGCCCCCTGGGTTTATATTTGGGCTCAGTATAGGAGCCCAAATTTGAACTTAGTGCATTTCAGGCAAATTTCTTAAAAAATCTTCTTCTCCAAATCCAGCAGGCAGAATCTTTTGATATTTGGTATGCAACATTGTGGGATGGATCTGATGCAAATTTGTTCAAATCGGCTCCCTAGATTCATATTTGGGCTCACTATAGAAGCTCAAATTCGAACTTAGTGCATTTCAGGCAAATTTCTTAAAAAATCTTCATCTCCAGATCCAGCAGGCAGAATCTTTTGATATGTGGTATGCAACATTGTGGGGTGGATCTGATTCAAGTTTGTTCAAATCGGCTTCCTAGATTCATATTTGTGCTCACTATAGAAGCTCGAATTCGAACTTAGTGCATTTCAGGCAAATTTCTTAAAAAATCTTCTTCTCCAGATCCAGCTTCAGAATCTTTTCATATTTGGTAAGCAACATTGCGGGGTGGATCTGATTCAAGTTTGTTCAAATCTGCCCCCTGGGTTCATATTTGGGCTCACTATAGAAGCCCGAATTCGAACTTAGTGCATTTCAGGCAAATTTCTTAAAAAATCTTCTTCTCCAGATCCAGCAGGCAGAATCTTTTGATATTTGGTAAGCAACATTATGGGGTGGATCTGATTCAAGTTTGTTCAAATCGGCTTCCTAGATTCATATTTGGGCTCACTATAGAAGCTCGAATTCGAACTTAGTGCATTTCAGGCAAATTTCTTAAAAAATCTTCTCCAGATCCAGCAGGCAGAATCTTTTCATATTTGGTATGCAACATTGCGGGGTGGATCTGATTCAAGTTTGTTTGAATCGACCCCCCTGGATTCATATTTGGGCTCACTATAGAAGCTCGAATTCGAACTTAGTGCATTTTGGGCAAATTTCTTCAAAAATCTTCTTCTCCAGATCCAGCAGGCGGAATCTTTTCATATTTGGTATGCAACATTGTGGGGTGGATCTGTTTTAAGTTTGTTCAAATTGGCCCCCTGGATTCATATTTGGGCTTACTATAGAAGCCCGAATTCGGACTTAGTGCATTTCGGGCAAATTTATTGAAAAATCTTCTCCAGATCTAGCAGGCAGAATTTTTTGATATTTGGTATGCAACATTGTGGGATGGATCTGATTGAAGTTTGTTCAAATCGGCTTCCTAGATTCATATTTGGGCTCACTATAGAAGCTCGAATTCGAACTTAGTGCATTTCAGGCAAATTTCTTTAAAAATCTTCTTCTCCAGATCCAGCTTCAGAATCTTTTCATATTTGGTAAGCAACATTGTGGGTGGATCTGATTCAAGTTTGTTCAAATCGGCCCCCTGGGTTTATATTTGGACTCAGTATAGGAGCCCAAATTTGGACTCGGTGCATTTCAGGCAAATTTCTTAAAAAATCCTCTTCTCCAGATCCAGCAGGCAGAATCTTTTGATATTTGGTATGCAACATTGTGGGGTGGATCTGATTCAAGTTTGTTCAAATCGGCCCTCTGGATTCATATTTGGGCTCACTATAGAAGCCCGAATTCGAACTTAGTGCATTTCAGGCAAATTTCTTAAAAAATCTTCTTCTCCAGATCCAGCAGGCAGAATCTTTTGATATTTGGTATGCAACATTGTGGGATGGATCTGATTCAAGTTTGTTCAAATCGGCCCCCTGGGTTTATATTTGAGCTCAGTATAGGAGCCCAAATTTGAACTTAGTGCATTTCAGGCAAATTTCTTTGAAAATCTTCTTCTCAAGATCCAGCAGGCAGAATCTTCTGATATTGGGTATGCATCATGCTTAGGGGGATGAGATTCAAGTTTGTTCAAGCCAAGTCCCTGGGTTCATATTTGGGCTCAATGTGGTAGCCTGAATTATAAATTAGTTCAAAATGAGGAATTTTCTTTAAATATCTTCTTCAGATCCAGCAGTCGGAATGCTTTGATATTTGGTATGCAGCATCCTTAGGGGGTGAGATTCAAGTTTGTTCAAGCCATGTCCCTAGGTCCATATTTGGACTCACTGTGGGAGCTCGAATTGTAACTTAGTTCAAAATGAGGAATTTTCTTTAAAAATCTTCTTCTTCAGATCCAGCAGTCGGAATGTTTTGATATTTGGTGTGCAGCATCCTTGGGGGGGGGGGGGGGGGGGGGGGGGGGGGGGAGATTCAAGTTTGTTAAAGCCAAGTCCCTGGGTTCATATATGGGCTCCCTGTGGGAGCCTGAATTATAACTTAGTTCAATATGAGGAATATTCTTTAAAAATCTTTTTTTTTTAGATCCACTGGTCAGAATCTTTGGATATTTGGTATAAGCTTTTCTTAGGAGGAGCAGATGCAACTTGTTGAAATCAATTCTCTGGGTTGATATAAATTTAGGCTACCATGTCAGATGAGCGCCCTCAGGCCCCTTGGGGCCTCTTGTTAGTTAAACTTCTAGCTGACACTGAAGGAAAGTAGGGGTGATCAGGTGTTTCTCTACTTTCTTGTGAAATTGCAGAAGAACCCTGCAGAAGAATGTTGCATTGCCTGAGTTGAAAAAAAACCCTTCAGTTCAGAGGGATATCATTTATTCAGAGTTTGTTCCTTAAACTCTGATGAAAAATTGATTATTTAATCCAGCATCTCTCGTTTGACAGACTTGATAGTGCTCAGTCAAACATTATTATTATAATGGTTTAAAGGCTTGCATTGGATGTTAAATGTTGATGTGCAAATATATATATGTAATGTAGAGGAACTTTGTGATCATCCATATACCCTTCACTTCATACCTATGTTGCAGTCATGAGCCATAGGCCTCAAACTAACACCAATAAATAAATATACATCTTCCATCCTCATGGGACCCTAGGAAATGTAGCAGTTGTTGATAAATAAATAAATTGTGATTTACTAGTAAAATAGAACCTTGTAATCACTGTCTGGATGGAAGTCCTTTAAAATGTGCAGTAAAGGTGTAAACAGTGGGCTAAACTCAACTTCATACTTGTGTTGCTGTCACGATATAGTCATTGATGCTGATATTGATCTTGAACACCTTTGAATGAACATCTTTTATTCATTCCCTAGGCTTTACTTTAGCCCATATCTGGGAATGTGGGTGCTCTTTTGTTAGCATATTGGGTGTGAGATTGAACAGTCAGTGTTTTTGATCTTGACCTGCTTAATCCATGGGCAAGATGCTTAATTCAGTTTGCCCAAGGCAAGCAAAATAGGTGCAAGGTGGTGCCAGGTACTAAAGCATAAAGCACACTGATGATACACTTGCCTTCAGCCAATGCTAATCCTGCTCATGCAGGATTTATATTTTGAAGGGTATGACAGATACTTACTGCTGCTCAATGGTTTTCTTCATGTATTCTGACATCCTCCATCTGTAAAACCCTTAGATGCGCGATATGACCCAAGCCATTAATCCTAATAAATTAAGTAACCTACATGCAGTTAACAGGTCAATTTGTACTGAAGGTATAGTGCAGTACTGTGGTCACAAATGTTGTCCCTTTCTTAATCAGATCATGATGTGATTGTGACATACTTAGATCATTAACTGGTTTAGTACTCAAAGCCCATATTTGGTATTTATTCTGAAATGCAGGTACTGCTGTTTAAAGGCCTCATGTCATGGGGATAATCTTCATATCTTTGAAGCAAAATTTTCTGCTTGGTGAATTTATCTTTTTACAATTTATGGGAGAGTGCCCAAAGGCACTCTCCCATAAATTGTAACAAGGCAAGGAAATGCGAGCAAATTGTATTGACCAAAAATAATTCAGCACTCTACCAGATAATGCAATTTCATGTAATTAAGACTAAAAATAAACAAACGTATTATCATCGATTCAGTGTTCTCAAATGACTTTTTTTGACAGGTGAATTTCTCCGGTGTTGAGGGGTCGTAAGGAATTGCCTGATTTTATGATCATAGACTTCAATGTTCTGTAAAATGGTTTGATGGTTGACAAGTATATTCAGTTAACAGAGTTATTCATTAACTAGTATCAATTAACCCTTATCCAGCTAATCACGGTTATTTTGCATATATTATCATGATGTTCTTAATGTTATGGCATATATATGAAGATTAACACTGTCAGATGCTTAAATTGTTGGAAAGACATGCGAGAGCACTTTCCAACAATTAATCATATCAAAGAGTTACAACTGTGTTATAAATTTGATTAAACTTCCTCACATGCAGGCATATATATTGATCCCCCATCTATGCTCAGTTGGAGGAGTTGGGAGGTGCATAGTGATGTACCAATGAGCAAAAAGGATTGTGAACCGATGATTTGAGACCATAATTGGCTGATATCGATGTCAATACTGGTGAATGTCCCAATAAATTGATTGAGAGACTGATCATCACTGATCTTCTCAAACACCTGGGATAATGCAGTAACTGGTAACACACATGTCAAGTACCGATTACCACCGAATAGTTTATATACATCGCTCTTTGAAGTAATGTTCCATTGATCAAATGGGCCTGAATTCTGCAGCATCAATAGTGCACTAAGAGCTAAAGGCATTTCTCAACTAATGTGAAATAGCTCTCAACACAACTTTGGACAATTCAGGTGGAATCTAATCACATTCAGTTTGTGACAGCTTTGTACAGCTATTGCAATGGAATCATTTTCTCAATTTTTTAAGAATGATTATTCGAGAATATAAAATTTATCTTTCCCAATACCCATGACATCAGGAAGTGTTGGAAACAGGGGATAATTGGTTTAGGAGTGGATCCGTAATTCCAGCATAAGTTAAGTTTATAAATACACAGATCACTCCTGATATTACTTTTTCTTTCCAGGAAGGAAATCTATGTTCAGAGAACATAATTTAACATAAACCTGGATAAACCTGCATGTCTTCTTGCATGAAAAGATATGCGCCATCTTTGGAAAAATGAAAATAGTTGTACCTGACAAAGTCAGTAGAGCTTTTCTGATGCTAAGTTGTCTGCCGTCCGTTTGTCTGTCCATTCATCCAGCGTCAACATTTTGTTTGTCCGGGCCATAATTTTTTCTGAATATTTTTTAATGAAACTTTATACTAACATGTAATATCAAAAGACATGTGTCATGAATTATAATATGGTATGTGCTCCTCAAGGTCAAGGTCACAGGACTTATGATAAGGTGACACTTAGGAAAACTTTAACATTTGTTTGTCCGGACCATAATTTCTCAACCGCTGAATATTTTTCAACGAAACTTTATACCAGTATGGAATATTGAAAGACAGTGTGACTTGAATTATAATATGGTATGTGCTCATCAAGGACAAGGTCACAGGCCCTATGATAAAGTGACATCTAGAAAAACTTTGACATTTGTTTGTCCTTGTCCGGGCCATAATTTCTTAACTGCTGAATATTTTTGTAACATGGTAGGATGACTCCATATAATGTCTAGATGAGAACGTCCCATTTTGGTCACGATCTGTGAACTGTGCCGGCTACAGGGGGGCATGAAGCTCGAAAATCTTTAGCACAGTCTACAGGTCGTTTTTATGGAGGAATTTCACTGTAACATGGTAGGATGACTCCATATAATGTCTAGATGAGAACGTCCCGTTTTGGTCGTGATCTGTCAACTGTGCCGGCTACAGGGGGCATGAAGCTAGAAAACCTTTAGCACAGTCTACAGGACGTATTTATGAAGGGATTTCATTGTAACTTGGTAGGATGACTCCAGATAATGTCTAGATAAGAACATCCCCTTTTTGGTCTCAATCATTCAACTGCGATGGCTGCTCCAACCCAAAACCCCAAAATCTTTAGCACAGTCTACAGGTCATATTTATGAGGTGATTTCATTGTATCTTTGTAGGATGACTCGGTATAATGTCAGATGAGGGCATCCCCTTTTGGTATTGATGAGTCAACCGTGATGGCTACTTAGGCCCGAAGTCCGAAAACCTTCAGCACAGTCTACAGGCTGTATTTATGAAGGGATTTCTTTGTAACTGGATAAGATGACTCGTTTTGGAATAATTTCACTGTAACTTGGTAACTTTGGTTCACATACATTAACTGTGAGGGTCATATTAACCCAACCCTCAATTCTTTAGTACAGTCTACACCTCAAATTATTTTTATTGAAAACAGCATACAGGGAACAGAAATTAACATAATCTCAATTATCACAATTCTTGTCGTATTACATAATCCTTTCGTAAACATTGAACATTATCCTTTTCATCAAACACAACACACAATCAAGTTAAGCTACAGTGTCATTGACACTTTCATTTGATAAAACTTTATATCAATATGCAATATCAAAATATGGTGAGTCACGAATCATAATATGGTATGTGCCCCTCAAGGTCAAGGTCACAGACCCTATGATAAGGTGACACTTAGAAAAACTTTGACATTTGTTTGTCCAGGTAATAATTTCTTAACCACAGAATATTAGCTCCACCTTACAGAATGTCAGTGGAACTTTTCTAATGCTAAGTCTATCTGTCCATCCATTCATTACCTGTCCATCCGTCGTCAACATTTTGTTTATCCAGTCCATATAATTTGATCTAATTGGCAGATCTTGTTCATACTTGGTACAATTATTGAATGTGACTCAAAGGTGTGTCAGGATATTGATCCAAGGTCATATCATCAAGGTCAAGGTCACAGACTGCAAAACATGCATATTGCTATACAGCCCTTGTCTGGGCCCTATAACTTCGTGTGATTGACAGATCTTGTTCATACTTGGTACATCTATTGCTCGTGACTCAAAGGTAAGTCATGACTTTGATCCAACATCATATCATTAAGGTCATGGTCACAGACAACAAGACTGATATTGTTTTGCAGTCCTTGTCTGGCCTGAATAATTGAATCTGTAAAACAGATCTTGTTCATTCTTCACACCATTGTTACCCATAACCTTACCCTGTGTCATGAATTTGACCCATTGTCATATCATTAAGGTTAACGTCACAAGCAGTAACACTTGGATTCTTGTCTTGAATTCAGCTACCCCTAAAACGTGACCCTTGGTTGAGCTATCTAGGCATAGCTGCCTCTTGTCTGAATATTAAATTAATATCCAGGCAATAACTCGTCGGTAAATACGATTGCAATAATTAAATCAATCTAAATTGCATAGGTCTATCCATTTTCTTTTTTGACCATCGGAATTGTCGATGATTTGACATAAGTGTTGAACTGATGCTGATAGATGATTATTATTAGATGATCGGTACATCACTTGAGGTGTGACCCTTGCTTTCTGTTGGTTTTGTAGCGAGAAATTACCAAGTTCTCTTCATACTGGAGTTCCTTTGCAAACCTATCTATAATGGAATTATATATATTTTTAAACTTTACTTTTTCCTCATATCTTATTTAGTTATAATTCAATTTTCTGTTATGATATCTGATTTGATTTCTTATGTGTGGTCAAGGTGAGTTTTTCATAATTCCATGAATAATTTTCCTATCGCATGAATGCTTTTGCATGGGCATTGTCCTGCCCATTTAACAAATAAAAAATGGTGGGCATATCCAGTGGTGCAACTGTAATTGTTGCAGGTGTGCTGTTAGTTAGTAATCATTTGGATTGTTTGCTCTGTGTTTCTTCTTCAGTATTCGAGACTGTGTGTTTTAGCCAGTGCTGAAAATGATAAAACTGTCGTCTGCACAAAAGTTGATAGGACTGCTTTGATAAAAATACAAAGACCTTGTATATCGTGTAATGGTACTACGTATATTATAATATAAGCAAACACTTAAATTATAACAATTATCTGTCACTTTATAATATGAATGTGAGATGGTCATGTTAAGTTTTGACACACTCATACTCTGATAAAGTGACAGATGATTCATTTTTATTACTTTTCAAAGTGTGATTTACTGTGATTTCCGGGTTTGATTATAAAAAATAACTTCACAAGTGAATTATGCAGTCAACAATTGTGTCATGTATCCGTGCGCGCAAACGAAGATGCGTTTCCGTGGGTGTAATGGGGACTTCATTGTTTTTGGGTTTTTTTTAACCCTTTACCTAACATGAAAAGCAGACAACACTTGCAAACAAAATTCTTGAATAACTATTATTTTCATTTTTTGTCTCAAAAACATAGATTATAACCCCTCATTGGAACGAGGTCGATGAGCTCGTTCCTATGAGGGGTCATAACCTATGTTTTAGAGACAAAAAATGAAAAAATAATGAAAATTAAATTAATTTTGAGAATAGTTCTGGCCGCTTTTTGCTCTTACGTTAGGTAAAAGGCTAAATAATATAATTATCGATAATAATGAAAAGTAATAAACAGAGTAATCGCTTGACTGGACTGGTTGCGTGAAATAATTCATTCAAGGTGAGGTACTATATTGTAAAAAACTTGTGCGCATTCACGCACTCATGTTTGTACAACGTCCCTCACCTCACATGAATTATTTCACGTAACCAGTCTAGTCAAGCGATTACTCTCTATCAAATCTTATAAGAATGAGAATTCTTCATACTTTACATAACAAAACAGCCAGATTTTCTGTGCCGCGCACAATAATCACCACGAACGCAATGGTTACAGCATTGAACTTCAAACCGAAACGTACACGGTTCAGTCCCTGCTAGGGGTAACTGCGTTGTGTCCTTGGGAAAGGCAGTTTATCTTGATTGCCCATGTGGGGGCATGGTGATGCTGTGTACTAAGGCGCACTGCACATCAATTGTGCACTTGTCTTCAACCAATGCTAACCCTGCTTGTGTGAAGTACATTTGGGGAGTCTGACAGTTGCTCACCATTGCTCCGTGATTCTCTTTGGGTACTCCGGCCTCTTCCTCTCGTAAAACTGTCCGACATGAGGTGATCCTGACTGTTAAAAGTATCATTAAATCCCAATAAATAAATAATAATTACCGTTTTAGAATTTGATATTGTTTCAAATTTTGCTTTCAAAATACAGCTGATGACCTCTTATGTAGCATTAGGCTAGTTCCAGTGATGGGTAATGGTAATAAGTTTTGTTTTGAAAGTAAATAATGTAAACATATTTTTAGTCTCTTTTTAGGGAAAAAAATTGTGTCGTATGCTAGTCATGTTAGGTGGAGGGTTAGATAAATGGAATTAAAATCTCATCCCACTTTTATATGTTCTGTGTATGTTCAAACTTAAATCACTGTTTGTTAGAAATTGTAATAGGTCAAATCAAGCTTGTTTATAATTATAAATGTAAAAGGTTAATAGAACTGTTTTGCACATGTACTTCATCATTAAAAGAATTTGTCTAAGGCTATTAAAAAAAATTCTGGTTTCTCAATCCCTTGTCATTGAAAATCTGCCTCATCACTGTTTTTTTTAACCTGGAAATCTCTTTACTGTTCCTATTTTGCAATTATGGGACTAAACATTTAACCAGCTATATCTTGTTTGACAGAGCTTACTGAACTCTGTCAAACAAGAAAAAGTTGGTTAAATTTGCAAGTGCAGTATAGGAAATTTTCAGTGCTGAAAACCTTTTTTCTTCCACAGAATAGTGTATACTTAAGTTTTGCTTTGTTACAAACTGGGCACTCTCACAGACACTGTAACAAGGCAAATTTTCATATGGACTAAATACTTTCACCTCAAGGATAATATGAAATACATCCATGAATATTAAGCCTTCATGTTGCGGTACCTGCCCTTCAGAATAAAACTGAAGTATGAGCTTTCAGGAGTCTACCAGTTAAAGCTATCAAAGGGAGTGCCTTTAATCACTGCTAACTTTGGAGAGTTAGAAATTTGGAAAGTCAGACAGGTGCTTGCAGCCGGTTGTCTCCAGGTCCTCAACCTTCCTCCACCCATAAAACTGTCTCACATGATATAATCCTGGTTGTTGAAACTGTTGATATACCCCATTAAACAAACACACAAACATCGAATGAAGTCCTCCATAGAGAAGAAGACTATAATGTTTATAGAAGATCTCAAACTAGTCCCCAGTTTATAGTGAAATTCATGAAATAAGTTCAATAAATTTGGTCTGGACCTAATAAATTGGATGAGTTTCATAAATTTCTCAAATAACTTGCAAGTTGACGAAATAGAGAGTAATCGTTTGACTCGACTGGTTACGTGAAATAATTCATGAGAGGTGAGGGATGTTGTACAAACACGAGTGTGCGAATATGCATGAGTGTTTTACAATATAGTCCCTCGCCTCGAATGAATTATTTCACTAACCAGTCCAGTAAAGCGATTACTCTGTTTATTACTTTTCATTATTAACGATAATTATATTATTTAAGCCTTTACCTAATGTAACAGTCAAAACTGGCCAGCGCCATTCTAAAAAATTGCCAATTAATTTTCATTATTTGTCTCTAAAACATAGGTTATGACCTCTCATTGGAACGAGCTCATTCCATTGAGGGGTCATAGCCTATGTTTTTGAGACAAAAAATGAAAATAATAGTTATTCAAGAATTTTTTTTGTATGTGTCGTCTGCTTTTCATGTTAGGTAAAGGGTTAAAAAAAACCCCCAAAAACAATGAAGTCCCCATTACACCCATGGCAAAGCATCTTCGTTTGCGTGCACGGATACATGACCCAATTGTTGATTGCATAATTCACTTGTGAAGTTGTCGATTATAATCAAACCTGGAAATCCCAGTAAATCACACTTTGGAAAGTAATAAGAGGTCATTAATGTGCAACTACAGAGACATTATTAACTATCAGCAACATTTTGACTGACAAGATCGAACTATTCTTGTTCAGAATATTTGAAAATAGATAGTCTGCCTGCCATCAGCCTAAAGGCTAGAACTATTTTACATTAAATTTAATTCAAATCAGACCAGGCCAGGCTACATTTTCCCCGTGAACCCTCAAAACTTAAAACAGAAGTACAGCAAATAGAAAACTAGATGGTGTCACTTGTGTGCAAAGCACACTATAGTGTATCCCCGCATTTGCATCCTTGACTTTGAGTGGCACAGGTGACACAGCTTCATGCACACCTACAGACTCCACTGCAACATTTGGGCATGGTTTTAGCGTTTCGAATTACATACATGTACCCTGGGAGCCTTTCGCCGGAAACGGTCTAAGAAAACATGAAAGTGGCAACGGTGGCACCCCAAAAATCCAAAACCTTCGTGCACATCTACAGACCCTACTGCAACTTTGAGCATAGTTTTAGCATTTCAAATTACATACTCTGGGAGCTTTTCGCCGGAAATGATCTAAGAAAACACCAAAGAAAAACGGTGGCTCTGCCACGTGGCATCTGAAAAATCTGAAACCTTTGTACGCATCTACAGACCTTACTGCAACATTTAAGCTTGCGTTTAGCATTTCGAATTACATACCCTAGGAGCCTTTCGCCGGAAACGGTCTAAGAAAACACAAAAGTGGCAACGGTTACACAGCCACTTAGCACCCAAAAAATCCAAAACCTTCCTATGCATTTACAGACTCTACTGCAACATCTCAGCATGGTTTTAGCGTTTTGAATTACATACTCTAGGAGCCTTTCGCCGGGAACGGTCTAAGAAAACACGAAAGTGGCAATGGTGGCACCTGAAAAATCCAAAATCTTTGTGCACATCTACAGACCCTACTGCAACATTTGAGCATGGTTTTACCATTTTGAACTACATACTGTAGGAGCCTTTCGCCGGAAATGGTCTAAGAGAACATGAAAGAGGCAACGGTAGCACAGCCACGTGGCACCCCAGAAATCCAAAACCTTCGTGCGCATCTACAGACCCTACTGCAACATTTGAGCATGGTTTTAGGATTTCGAATTACATACCCTAGGAGCCTTTCGTCGGAAACGGTCTAAGAAAACATGAAAGTGGCAACAGCACAGCCACTAGGCAGCTGAAAAATCTGAAACCTTCGTGCACATCTACAGACCCCACTGAAACATTTGAGCATGGTTTTAGCATTTCGAATTACATACCCTAGGAGCCTTTCGTCGGAAACGGTCTAAGAAAACACAAAAGTGGCAACGGTGTCACAGCCACGTGGCACCTGAAAAATCCAAAACCTTCGTGCGCATCTACAGACCCCACTGCAACATTTGAGCATGGTTTTAGCGTTTCAAATTACATACCATAGGAGCCTTTCGCCGGAAACGGTCTAAGAAAACACAAAAGTGGCAACGGTGGCACAGCCACGTGGCACCTGAAAAATCCGAAACCTTCGTGCACATCTACAGACCCTACTGCAACATTTGAGCATGGTTTTAGCATTTCGAATTACATACCCTTGCAGCCTTTCACCGGAAATGGTCTAAGAAAACACGAAAGTGGCAATGGTGTCGCAGCCACGTGGCACCTAAAAAATCCGAAACCTCCGTGCGCATCTACAGACCCCACTGCAACACTTGGGCATAGTTTTAGCATTTCGAATTACATACCCTAGGAGCCTTTCGCTGGAAACGGTCTAAGAAAACACGAAAGTGGCAACGGTAGCACAGCCACATGGCACCTGAAAAATCCGAAACCTTCGTGCACATCTGCAGACCCTACTGCAACATTTGAGCATGGTTTTAGCGTTTCGAATTACATACCCTAGGAGCCTTTTGCCGGAAACAGTCTAAGAAAACACAAAAGTGGCAACGGTGGCACAGCCACGTGGCACCTAAAAAATCTGAAACCTTCGTGCACATCTAGAGACCCTACTGCAACATTTGAGCATGGTTTTAGCGTTTCGAATTACATACCCTAGGAGCCTTTCGCCGGAAACGGTCTAAGAAAACACGAAGTGGCAATGGTGGCGCAGCCACATGGCAGCTGAAAAATCCGAAGCCTTCATGCGCATCTACAGACCCCACTGCAACATTTGAGCATGGTTTTAGCGTTTCGAATTACATACCCTAGGAGCCTTTCGCCTGGAAACGGTCTAAGAAAACACAAAAGTGGCAATGGTGGCACAGCCACGTGGCACCTGAAAAATCGGAAACATTCGTGCGCATCTACAGACCCCACTGCAACATTTGAGCATGGTTTTAGCATTTCGGATTACATACCCTAGGAGCCTTTCGTTGGAAACAGTCTAAGAAAACACAAAAGTGGCAACGGTGGCACAGCCATGTGGCACCTGAAAAATCCGAAACCTTCGTGCGCATCTACAGACCCTACTGCAACATTTGAGCATGGTTTTAGCATTTCAAATTACATACCCTAGGAGCCTTTTGCCGCAAACAGGCTAAGAAAACACAAAAGTGGCAATGGTGGCACAGCCACGTGGCACCTGAAAAATCGGAAACCTTCGTGCACATCTACAGACCCTACTGCAACATTTGAGCATGGTTTTAGCGTTTCGAATTACATACCCTAGGAGCCTTTCGCCGGAAACGGTCTAAGAAAGCACAAAAGTGGCAATGATGGCGCAGCCACGTGGCAGCTGAAAAATCCGAAACCTTCGTACACATCTACAGACCCCACTGCAACATTTGAGCATGGTTTTAGCGTTTCGAATTACATACCCTAGGAGCCTTTCGTCGGAAACGGTCTAAAAAAACACAAAAGTGGCAACGGTGGCACAGCCACGTGGCACCTGAAAAATCCGAAACCTTTGTGCGCATCTACAGACCCCACTGCAACATTTGAGCATGGTTTTAGCATTTCGAATTACATACCCTAGGAGCCTTTTGCCGGAAACGGTCTAAGAAAACACAAAAGTGGCAACGGTGGCACAGCCACGTGGCACCTGAAAAATCCGAAACCTTCGTACACATCTACAGACCCCACTGCACCATTTGAGCATGGTTTTAGTGTTTCAAATTACATTCCCTAGGAGCCTTTCGCCGGAAACGGTCTAAGAAAACACAAAAGTGGCAACGGTGGCACAGCCACGTGGCACCCGAAAAATCGGAAATCTTCGTGCACATCTACAGACCCCACTGCAACATTTGAGCATGGTTTTAGCGTTTCGAATTACATACCCTAGGAGCCTTTCACCGGAAACTGTCTAAGAAAACACAAAAGTGGCAATGGTGGCACAGCCACGTGGCACCTGGAAAATCCGAAACCTTCGTGCGCATCTACAGACCCCACTGCAACATGTGAGCATGGTTTTAGCATTTCGAATTACATACCCTAGGAGCCTTTCGCCAGAAACGGTCTAAGAGAACACAAAAGTGGCTACGGTGGCACAGCCACGGGGCACCCGAAAAATCCGAAACCTTTGTGCGCATCTATAGTCCCTACTGCAAGATATGAGCATGGTTTTAGCATTTCGAATTACATTCCCTACGAGCCTTTCGCCGGAAACGATCTAAGAAAACACGAAAGTGGCTACGGTGGCACAGCCACGTGGCACCCGAAAAATCCGAAACCTTCGTGCGCATCTATAGACCCTACTGCAACATCTGAGCATGGATTTAGCATTTCGAATTACATATCCTACGAGCCTTTTGCCGGAAACGGTCTAAGAAAACACAAAAGTGGCTATGGTGGCACAGCCACGTGGCACCCGAAAAATCCGAAACCTTCCTACATATCTACAGATCATTTAGCAACACCCTAGTGTAATTTTAGAACTCCGAATTACATAGGTTGGGACTATTCAGCAAAAAAGTGAAAAAATAACGCATTTTTTAAGTGGCTCCACAGAAGCCACCTGGTGGCACAAAAATTTAAAAGTTGTATTTTTGGGTTGCACAGACCCTATCGAACAACTGTAGAAAGTTACAGCGTTTCGAATTACAAAACCGGACGTACGGAAGTACGGAGGTACGGTCGTACGGACGTACAGACGTACGGTCGTACGGATGGAGATCATGACAATATCCCCACATTTTTTAAAATGCGGGGATAATAAAGTAAGTGATTAAAACTGAAGTACAGCAATGATAATATCTTCTCACCATATGTGAGGAGGAAATCATGAGTCACTATTCCTTTTGGGAGACTTATAAATGGTGCCTTACAAGCCTGGAGGAATATTATTGTTGTCTCCAACTGGAACAGGTTATTGTGACAACCCAATCATGATCATATGTCTGAACCACAGAAGATGAATTGGAAAGGGTGGAGAAAAGAAAGCCATAAAGAGTACCCAGAGAAAACCGTTGAGCCACAGCAGACGCCAGTAACTGATGGAGACCCCAACATACTAACCTGGCAGAAGCAGGGTTAGCATTGGTTGAAAGCAAGTGCACCATCAGCATGCTGTATACCTTAGCACATGACACCATCATGCTCCCACTTGAACAATAGTAATTATGTGCTTAACTCAGTTGATGCAGGTCAGGACCGAATCATCGATGGAAGGCCAATGAGCTAACCAGAAATTAACCACTGTGCTCTCTGTGACTGTGCTCCCCGTGGGAACCCCGGGAAGTAAGCAGCACTTGTTTACTGTGGTAAACCAGTTCCGCTTTACTAGTAAAATACGACCCAGTCACCAATGCTTGGGGTGAAAGTCCTCTAAAATGGGCAACATGCAGATCAACGATTGACTGAACTTGACTTCATCTCCATGTTGTGTCACGATTAGCCATGGTGCATAAATATGTGACGTTAACCACCAACAAACAAACAAACAAACTCTGTGACTGTGCTCTCTGCAGTCCCAGTATCGATATTGATGTTAACTCTTAACCTGCTGAGTATTTTCTAGATATTTTTTATTAAATCTAGTCATGGCTGCTATACAGCAGCCATGACTAGATTTGATGAAAAATTAATATAAATGTAACACAAGAAATCATTGCTCAAAAAATCTATTCAATGCACACAGGGCAAATACGATTAAATGAGCCCAACCTTCATTTATTTCAGTGAGAAGAGAAACCTTGTGCTGAACAGGAATATCTGCTAGCAGCATGCAAAGAGTTGATGTGACCTCAAACTGTAATAAACAAACATCAACATCTCTTGGGACAAATATGATCTCTGCTAAGGGATGTGTATTGACAAATATCACTTGTAATGTAACCTACATTTTAAAATGCAAATTGACTCCAGAAAGTAAATTTTGGCTGGATGATACAATCTTTGCTCAGTTATATATGTATCTGGTACTGATGCATATTACTCATATTACTGGATGCATATCACTGGTGTTATAATCTCCTATAAATAGATAACACAATTGTCTCTGAAGTACAAGTGCAGCAATTGCAGTTGATAAACTGGCTTAGTAACCCCTGAACAGGTATATAGACAGTAATATAGTCTACTGGGAGCACAGTGGCTCAGTGGTTAGAGCATTGAACTTCAACAGTTTGATTCTGGCCAACAACAAGCCTGGAATTAAGCAATCTATCATTTGTAGAATGAGGTTCCCAGAGGTTGAATTTGCTGATGCTATCCCATTCAGTGGGCTAGGATCCCCCAGTTTATCCTCTGGGTACCTATTTCTATTTAGGTGGGAGACCTTGATTCAGATTGAGGTTCACAGAGGGTAAATTTAGTAATGCTAAGAGTAACATAACCAGATTCTCCCACTGGGGACCTCATTCTGGAGATGACAGTTCTTATTTCCAGGCTTGGCCAGCAACAACTGTGTTGTGTCCTTGAGCAAAACACTTAATCCTGATTGCCCATGTGATGACATGGTGCCACTGTGTACTTGGGCATACTCTCCATCAGTGGTGCACTTGCCTTCAACTGCTGCTAACCCTGTTAGTTTGTTTGGGAGTTTGACAGTTGCTCACCACTGATGAGTGGTTCCCTTGGTACTCCAGTTTCCTCCAACTGTAAAACTGTCCTGCACGACTTGACTTGGGCTGTTGGAAGTGTTGTAAATATTCCCATAGGCCACCATTATAACGTTCAAAAATAGATCATATATTGTTAACTTTGGGATCACATAACGTTAATTTTGGCATTCAAATATCTTTGTCAAGTACAGCCCTTCAGGCTACTTTTTCTGACCTGAAAACAGGGGGGGGGGGGGGGGGGGGGGGCATGCAACAAATAAGAGAGAAAAAATGACATGAAGGGAAGTGCCGGTCACATGCACATATTTTTCAGGAAATTCCCTACAAAAACACACAAAAGTAAATTGTATTTTTTAGGTCCAAAAGTCATCAAATCACCCTCTTTTTTTATCAGGAATATTCAACAACAATGCAAGATGTCAATAGAATGTTTTAAATGTTTGTTGAAACAATATATACTATTCAAAAAAAGTCGGGGATATCCAAACTGATGTTGATATTTTCGGAAAATGGTATTGGATACGCGTGATTGGACACATCAAGATGTTACCATGTTTAGTGCAGTTCATGAATGTCACTCGCCCATGAAAACTTTTGAGCAGGTTTTTTCGCCGTGTTAATATCTGTGGGGTATGTTTTGAAATTTTCATTTGTACTGGGCGAGCTTTTTCGGAGGTCTTGCTTATCTTTTCGAGGTATAAACTTTTTCATCAATAGTCTCTGGTCGAAACGTAACTTTTGAAGTATGCGAAGTCTGACACATGATGAACGGTTACGCGCCTTTGGCATGCTGGAAGCTGGCAACAGACAGACTGTAGTGGCTCAAATTCTCAAGGTTACACAATCAGTGATTAGAAGGTTGTAGTCATGCTACCGTCAGACAGGCAATGTTGATAACAGATGTCGGTCAGGTCGTCCAAGGGCGTCAACTGCTAACCAGTATCATTTCATCCAAACCACAGCATTACGTAACCGCTAACCAGGATCATTTCATCTGAGACACAGCATTACGTAACCACCATCAAAGTATTTCAGAAATTGGACAGCAGCAGCACCGAGTGGCAGATGTGGGAGTCAGTGATCAGACTATCCGAAATCACCTTCACAGCTGGAATTTGTATGCTCGACGACCTCGAATAATTCCATGTTTGTCTGAACATCACATCACAGCGAGGCATAATTGGTGTGGAGCATTACAGTGCTGGGACGATCATCAGTGGTGCAACATCATGTTTTCCGATGAATCGAGGTTCACTCTCAACTTCCACAACAGGTGAAATAGAGTGTGACAGCGGCGAAATGAATGATTCCATGATGTAACCGTTAGGCAGCACGATCGTTTTGTGGTTAATCAGTTATGGTGTGGGGAGGCATAACCATGACAAGCAGAACAGCATTACAGCTCATGTGGTGCCATTTGCACAATGTCTCGGCTGTCAATTCATTTTACAAGATGACAGTGCAAGAGAACACAGGGCTCGTGTTGCTACAGAGTTCCTCCAGGGCAGAACATCACTACACTGCCTTGGCCAGCACTAAGTTCAGACCTTTCACCAATCGAGCACGTCTGAGATATGCTTGGCAGGCTCCTACAACAATGCCAACACCCCCCTACCAATGTCCAGGAACTTTTTGCTGCACTGCAGGAAGAATGGAATAACATCAGTCAAGCTGATATTGGACGTTTGGTGAGGAGTATGCCACATCGGATCTACGCTTGTCTCATGAACCAAGGAGGATTTATGAGGTATTGAGGTCTTGGACTAAATGTGGTAAATTCTCTGACTGACCGTCCATGTCTTCTACAGCTCAGTGTGTGGAATGTGTCAGACACCCAACTGTCGCTAAAATCATTCACCAGATGCCACAGTGCAATGCCTCAACTGTCTTTTTGATGATAATATAAATATATTTCTTCATATATCTCACTTTTATCAAATATCCCCTACTTTTTTTTAATAGTATATTTTCCCAAGGCTGTTTATTTTTAGAGATTGCATCATTTTTGAGTGCAACATTTCAAGGCAGGTAACTAATTCAAATATTTAGTTCAGCGATACCTAAAATCACCAAAGAAAGACTTGTGACCAAAAGATTTCTCAATTGATTCCCTTTAAATGACCAGAACAGTATTTTCTTCAATTAGAGTTGACATTTATTCTTTTACAGTTTTTAAGAGATGAACTACAATATACAGATGGATCTGAGCGACAGAAGTCATTGCATGGGAGTGATAAGTTGGTAACCATTGATGATTTATGGAAAAGATGGAAGCATTCAGAAGGTAATATGTAATGTTCTGTGGTGGTCAAAACAAATTTTTTTCTCCAATAAGCAGATAAATAATCACATTTTCTAGACAGATAAGTAGTGCACAAGTGTTCAGGTTGGGCATACAGTTAAAGTTGATTATTGTTTACTTCAAAAGATATAAGGCAACAGATTTTCTCTTAGTGCAGAGAGGGTTTTTTCCAGGTTCGGTTTCGGGTTTTTTTTTTTTTAAACATCGGTTTCTGTTATTATTTCCAGGCCCTTCAATTATTCTAAATCACTATCATCCCACTAGAAAAGACCATAGAAAGTCACCTGAGAGTTATTTAAAATGTTCTATGTCCCACCGGCAGTGTGGGGCATAGCACACTTCACTAGCACTCAGTTGATGAAGTGTTAATATGAATTTGGAGTAGATTGTTTGTCTTTTGCTTATGTTCTTTCTATTTAAATAAGTGGCAGCACTCCCCCCCCCACCCCCACCCCCCACACACTTTTCCCTCAGGTCCCTCCTCCCCCCCCCCCCCCCCCCCCCCCCCCCACCAAACTTCAAATTGGTATCTGACACAATCTGGGTGCCTTTGGAGACCACTTCAGGCATTGTAGAAACGCTTAGAAATTGCTCCCATGACATCCAAATTATCCAAATATGAAATATTTTCTGGTACATGGCCCCCAGATCCAAAACCAGCAGGTGGGGGACACACAAATCCCATACCCACCCCTAGCTCAGGCCTATGGTCTTTGGGAGATGTGACCTTGGACCCCCCCCCCCCCCCCCCCTCCCCCATCTTACTTAGCACCCACCACCACCACCCAACCCCCGAATCGAAATCTGGCACCGCCATTGCTACACATTATATACCTGTTTTCTTATTTTGTGTTCAGTTTGAATTTCAATAAAATAAATAAAAATTGGACGTGTAACTTTTCCATTATATTTAACATCGCCATAATACAGTGACTCAATCCACTGTCCTGTTCCTAGAACCCTCACTGGACCTTCCTCCTCCTTTCAAAGTACTGAGTGTGATCTCTTCCTCATGTTGTTATGTGCAAAATATAATGGATTTACAGGATCAACGAGTATCACATGGGGAATAAATGGTCAAAGTAAATAACAATATACAATTATTATTTTATTTCATGCATTTAATATGAGATAAATATGACTGAAATAAAAAAAAAAACACCAACTGTTCATGTGTTTCGACACGCACCTAATTTCGTGCAGTAAAAGCCCACACTCACTGGTCGTAGTCAATCTTGTGTAGGCCCCCACCTGCTATTCTCACAGTTGCATAATAGTAATAATAAGGTAATAGTCCCAGGGGAGGTATTTTGGCTGAAAATATTGGGTGTGACGTATACATGGGAGCGACTTATACATGGACATATACGGAAATAATGGCTTTTGGACTTGCCCCTTCTGCTGATGTTCACTGCCATTTTCAAAATTAGATTATGAGGGGGCCATTGTAAGTTTTAATGTTTAATATCAAAGTATGCAAAAACTGTGTAGCTGGGTTTTTTGGCACCTGTTGGTTCGGTTTTTCAGTTTGCAGCAGAAACTGAACCGAAAAACCTCCATGCTCTATTTTCTTTTCACCAACATGATTAGACCTTTGACAAATAACAAGAATGTAAAATCAAATCAAGGTTCGTATGGGTATTGGAAAAGTCATGGAAATTGAAAATTATTTTTCCAGGAATTGAAGTCCTCGATAAATGGGTGTATTTTTCCTTCTTTTCTTGAAAAGTGAAATTTCCCTCCAAATGTAACATTGATATCAAACTTGCCAAAAACGTGGCCACAAAACATTACAAATTCTATTCAATGTGAAGAACAAAAAGTGCAGCTGTGTTTATGATTCATTCATTAAATGTTGCATGTTATAATTTTAATTCTTACAATTCTGTGTGTAATGTGGTGGAGAGAACAAAAATGGAATTTTCTAAGCATCTGGGCCATGGAAAAGTTCTAGATAATCCAGGACTTTTCCATCATCCAGATGCTTGAAAAATTCTAGTTTTGTTTCTGAAACCTTGTGAAAGGTTGTTGGAAAATTCACATGAAATCCTTCAAAAGTCATGAAATTTCAACTTTTAAAAAGTGTATGGACCCTATCAAATTGCACCTGGTTGTTTTGTTTTGTTTTATTTGGGTTTAATGACATTTTTGACATCCAGTATCACCTTTGATTACATACCTATTAATGTAAAACACAGGATTTCCACTGTTCTGCCTGTATGATAAAAATAAAGTTGTATCGCACATGTGGTGATACAAAACATATTCGATTTCATTTCCAGTGTAAACAGAGAAGGAACCTGTCTAAATAAATCACGTCATCTTGGGTTGAATGCACCGAGATCACTTGGAAAATCCAAGTTCCTCATTTAGATTTGTTTACCTTGGACACCGAAGTTAAGCAACGTCGAGCCCGGTTAATCCTTGGATGGGTGACCGCCTGAGCGATCGATTCAGACTCCCGCGTTGTGTCCTTGGGCAAGGCACTTCACCCCGATTGTCCACATGGGGGCACGATGACGCCGTGTAACAATCAGATTCAAGTCAAAAACCCACAACATACAAATACCATTCTGATTGCTTGTTCCTTAACAAATACTTTCCACAACTGGTCATATGATTAGAGCTGAAACGGTGAACTGGTTAATCGATTAACTGATGATCAACATCGTGATCGATCAAAAAAGTCCTTGATCAATTGACTGTTACCTTTGAACTACTGCATTATGGGTGTTAACACTTTAACAAACACACCCTGACTCACGTAGACATTGCTACACTTACTCGTCGGTGAGTTGTCAGTTTCAAATGCATGCAGTACTCGCTATGATATAGTCAAAACATCAGTGAAGTTGTCATGTGTTTTATCCTAATAATGTTGTCACTTTCAGTTTCCGTATTTTCAAGCAATTCTCTCCCTCCGTTGTGAGGCGGATACACTATAAGATTGACAAATATACAATATATGGTCACCATTTGCATCATTTCATCTGCAGATCAAATCGAGTCAAACAAGAAACCAAGTGTGTGTGTGTGTAGGGAGGGGGGGGGGGGTGTCAGGGGGCAAAACAAGAGTTATAATATGGGTACTGTCGGGAATGTTAATCTCTATGCCTCTATTTGAATTATTAATTATTGAGTTGTTTGGTTTATGACAATCTCAAAGTAGCTGCAAGTCTGCAACTACACTGAAAAAGATCAAACGATGCCACCGAAACTACTTCTGTGTGCAGACTCACTAAGCGAGATACAAAATGCACGCTGCAAGTGAGTCGTCATTATTCATACACACCCCCACTTCAACAAAGCTTCAAAGCTGCTGGCAGTCTGGAACTGGAAGACAGTGCAGACACACGTAATTTTTTTTTAACCATAGCCTTTCCAGTTTCCAGAGTGCATCACACTGTGCTTGTTTCCTAGGGCCCGGTGCAGGTGCAAGGCTGCAAGGACGATCGTGCGCTCCTAAATATCGAAAGTCTGCTGCAGTATACTTACCTGGGATTATGCACATTAACTGGTCTTTTGTTTCTGCACATGCCGAATGGGTAAATCTTAGGCCATGAACAGTGTTTCTCTTTCATATTATTAAGAATCCTGTGTGATACAGAATAGAATACAGCATGCAAATTGCAAGCTGATGAACTTGTTCACTCATGTGAACGTTACGCTGTATCAACAGCCAGAAAAATGGGACATTATTAACACTAAATCATCAACAGTGCAGCAACTATTCAGTGATTTATCGGGACAACTGATTAATCGGTTAACTGAGGTTAATTCATGTGATTAATCGATCAAGAAAACCCTTTAACCATTTCAGCTCTACATATAATTATGGAGTGTGCTAAACTTATTAGCTATTTCAAAAATATTTGTTGTGTTATTCCCTGCAGATTAGTCAATATTTGAAGTCTGACGTCAATTGGTTTTGACCATTTGAATGCCGTAAAAATTAAAAAACAAATTAGGGTTGATACCCCACCACTTAACAGTGATGTCTCTTAACAATGAAGGAAACGCAGCAATTATCCAGTTGAAAAGTACTTTTAGTTCAATTTTTCCTATAGACTGGTTGTTAAGTGGGAGGTGTGTGATAAATACAGAACCACACATACTTTTGTATGGGTTGAGAATTATCACACTTGATTGCTTTGACCCAGGATATCGTGATATCCTGGGCCAAAGCAATCTTGTGCAATAATCCTTAACCCATTCAAACATACTTGCAGTTCTGTATATGAATCCGACAGTTTTATGGGTGGAAAAAGCTGAAGTACCTGTAGAGAACCACTGAGCAGTGGCGATCATTTGCCAGACTTCCCAACGTGCTAACCCCACACAAGCAGGGGTAGCATTGGTTGAAGGTAAGTGCACAATTGATGTGCAATATGGCGTAGTACATTCCGTCACTGCACACCCACAATGCAGTTACCCCGAGTGGAAATAAAACCATGGACCTTTCTGTTTGAAGTCCAATGCCATAACCACTGAGTTACCACGCTCCTTAATTGCACTTGGTATTCATTTGTTAGCTCTTCTGGAACTATGATCTGCATTATAATGATGATAAAGCCTAGTGTTCTTTGATTTCGGCAGTAATGTGCTTTAATGTAAAATTCTGCTGGAGACGGTTCTCACTATATGGGTTTTCGAGATGGTGTATTGAATACAAGATTTCTGGCCATATATTGATGAGTCCATAAGGACGAGTCAGTTGTAGGTTTGAGGTCATGTCTAGATGAGAACATCCCCTTTTGGTCGCAATCGGTCAACTGTGATGGCTGCCCGAGCCCAAAACCCGAAAACCTTTAGTGCAGTCTACAGGTCGTATTTTTAAAGGGATTTCATTGTAACCTGGTAGGATGACTCCATATAATGTCTAGATTAGAACGTCCCCTTTTCGTTGTGATTGGTCAACTGTCACAGCTACTGGGGCCAGAAGCCTGAAAACCTTTAGCACAGTCTACAGGTTGTATTTATGAATAAAATATCGCAATCGGTCAACTGTGATGGCTGCCCGAGCCCAAAACCCGAAAACCTTTAGTACAGTCTACAGGTCGTATTTTTAAAGGGATTTCATTGTAACTTGGTAGGATGACTCCAGATAATGCCTAGATGAGAACGTCCCCTTTTGGTCACGATCTGTCAACTGTGATGGCTGCCCAAGCCCAAAACCCAAAAACTTTTAACACAGTCTACAGGTCGTATTTAATATGGAGGGGTTTCATTGTAACTTGGTAGGATGACTCCGTATGATGTCTAGATGAGAACTTCCCCTTTTGGTCACGATCATTCAGTTGAAACTTGGTAGGATGCCTCTGTATAATATCTAGATGAGAACATCCCCTTTTGGTCATGATCTGTCAACTGTGATGGCTGCCCAAGCCCAAAACCTGAAAACTTTTAACACAGTCTACAGGTCGTATTTAATATGGAGGGGTTTCATTGTAACTTGGTAGGATGACTCCGTATGATGTCTAGATGAGAACTTCCCCTTTTGGTCACGATCATTCAGCTGGGACGGCTGCCTGAGCCCAAAACCCGAAAATATTTAGCCCAGTCTACAGGTCGTATTTATGGAGGGATTTCATTGCACCTTTGTAGGATGACTCCATATAATGTTTAGATGAGAACATCCCCTTTTCGTTTCGAATGGTCAACTGTCATGGGTACAGTGGGCCGAAGCCCAAAAACCTTCAGCACAGTGTACAGGTTGTATTTATGAAGGGATTTCATTGTAACTTCGTAGGATGACTCCAGATAATTTGTAGATGAAAATGTCCCCTTTTGGTCACAATCATTCAACCATGATGGCTGCCCGAGCCCAAAACCTGAAAACCTTTAGCACAGTCTGCAGGCCGTATTTATGAAGGGATTTCATTGTAACCTGATTGGATAACTCGTTAGCTTAACTTGACAAAGTCAAGATAAGCTATTGCCATCACACGTGCGGGAGTCTGTGAGTCTGTTCACATTTTCCTTTAGCACGGGCTACACCCCGCAGTTCTTGTCTGATCATCACGAAATTTGATATGCAGGTTTGGGGTCATGTCTAGATGAGAACGAGTCCCTTTTGGTCAACAGTTATGGCTGCCCGAGCCCAAAACCCGAAAACCATTAGCACAGTCTACAGGTCGTATTTATGAAGGGATTTCATTGTAACTTGGTAGGATGCCTCTGTATAATGCCTAGATGAGAACGTCCCCTTTTGTGCATGATCTGTCAACCGTGATGGCTGCTCAAGCCCGAAACCCAAAACTTAGCACAGTCTGCAGGTCATGTTTAATATGGAGGGATTTCATTGTAACTTGGTAGGATGACTCCTTATGATGTCTAGATGAGAATTTCCCCATTTGGGCGTGATCTGCCAACCATGATGACTGCCCGAGCCCAAAACCCAAAAACCTTTAGCACAGTCTACAGGTCATATTTATTGAGGAATTTCATTGTAACTTGGTGGGTTGACTTCATATAATGTCTAGATGGGAAAGTCCCCTTTTGGACGTGATTGGGCAACTGTGATGGCTACAGGGGCCCGAAGCCTGAAAACCTTTAGCACAGTCTACAGGTTAAATTTATGAAGGGATTTCATTGTAACTTGGTAGGTTGACTCCAAATAATGTCTAAATGAGAACGTGACATTTTGATCGTGATCATTCAGCCTTGATGGATGCTCAAGCCCCAAAACCTTTAGCATAGGCAAAAGGTCATATTTATGGAAGGATTTCATTGTAAACTGTTAGGTTGACTCCATATAATGCCTAGATGATGACATCCCATTTTGGTTTTGATTGGTCAACTGTGATGGCTACAGGTGCCCGAAGCCCGAAAACCTTTAGCATAGGCAAAAGGTCATATTTATGGAAGGATTTCATTGTAAACTGTTAGGTTGATTCCATATAATGCCTAGATGATGACATCCCATTTTGGTTTTGATTGGTCAACTGTGATGGCTACAGGTGCCCGAAGCCCGAAAACCTTGTGCACAGTCTACAGGTCATATTTATGAAGGGATTTCATTGTAACTTCGTAACATCACTCCACATGATCCCAGATGAGATTTCCCGTTTGGTTGCGATCATTCAACCATGATGGCTGCCCGAGCCCAAAGCCCAAAAACCTATAGCACAGTTTACAGGTCATATTTATGAAGGGATTTCATTGTAACTTGGTAGGTTGACTTCATATAATGTCTAGATGAGAACGTCCCCTTTTGGGCACGATTGGGCAACTGGGGCCCGAAGCCCAAAAACCTTTAGAACAATCTACAGGTCATAATTATGAAGGGATTTCCTTGTAGCTTGGTAGGATGACTCCAAATAATGTCTAGGTGAGAACATCTCCTTTTGGTCGCGAACATTCAGCCTTTATGGCTGCCCGGGCCCAAAGACCTTTAGCATAGTCCGTAGGTCGTATTTATGGAAGGATTTCATTGTAACTTCATTGTAACTTGTTAGGTTGACTCCATATTATGCCTAGATCTTGACATTCCCTTTTGGTTGTGATTGGTCAACTGTGATGGCTACAGGTGCCCGAAGCCCGAAAATCTTGAGCACAGTCTACAGGTTATATTTATGAAGGGATTTCATTGTAACTTTGTAGGATTACTCCAGATGATGCCCAGATGAGAATTCCCCTTTTGGTTGCGATCATTCAACCATGATGTCTGCCCGAGCCCAAAGTCCGAAAACCGTTAGCACAGTCTTCAGGTCATATTTATGAAGGGTTTTAATTGTAACTTGGTCGGTTGACTTCTGATAATGTCCAGACGAGAACAGCCACTTTTGGACACCATTAGGCAACTGTGACGGCTACAGGGGCCTGACGCCCGAAAACCTTTAGCACAGTCTACAGGTGACATTTATGAAGGGATTTCATTGTACCTTGGTGGGATGACTCCAAATAATGTCTAGATGAGAACATCCCCTTTTAGTCACGATCATTCAGCCTTGATGGCTGCCCAAGCCCCAAACCCCAAAATCTTTAGCATAGTCTATAGGTCATATTTATGGAAGGATTTCATTGTACCCTGTTAGTTTGACTCCATATAATGCCTCGATGATGACATCCCCTTTTGGTCGTGATTGGTCAACTGTGACGGCTTCAGAGGCCCGAAGCCCAAAAACTTTGAGCACAGTCTACAGGTCATATTTATGAAGGGATTTCATTGTAACTTCGTTGGATCACTCCTGATGATGCCCAGATGAGAATGTCCCCTTTTGGTTGCGATCATTCATCCATGATGGCTGCCCGATCCCAAAGTCCAAAAACCTTTAGCACAGTCTACAGGTCATACTTATGAAGGGATTTCATTGTAGCTTGGTAGGTTGACTTCATATAATGTCTAGATGAGGACAGCCCCTTTTGGACACCATTAGGCAACTGTGACGGCTACAGGGGCCTGAAGCCCGAAAACCTTTAGCACAGTCTATAGGTGAACTTTATGAAGGGATTTCATTGTACCTTGGTAGGATGACTCCAAATAATGTCTAGATGGGAACGTCCCCTTTTGGTTATGATCATTCAGCCTTGATGGCTGCACGAGCCCAAAATCCCAAAACCTTTAGCACAGGCAAAAGGTCATATTTATGGAAGGATTTCATTGTAATCTGTTAGTTTGACTCCAAATAATGCCTAGATGATGACATCCCTTTTTGGTTGTGATTGGTCAACTATAACGGTTTCAGGGGGTCAACTGTAATGGTAGCACAGTCTACAGGTCAGATTTATGAAGGGATTTCATTGTAACTTTGTAGGTTCACTCCAGATGATGCCCAGATGAGAATGTCCCCTTCTGGTTGTGATCATTCAACCATGATGGCTGCCTGAGCCCAAAGCCCAAAAACCTTTAGCACAGTCTACAGGTCATATTTACGAAGGGATTTCATTGTAACTTGGTAGGTTGACTTCATATAATGTCTAGATGAGAACATCCCCTTTGGATGCAATTGGGAAACTGACAGCTACAACGGCCCGAAGCCCGAAAACCTTTAGCACAGTCTACAGGCCATATTTATGAAGGGATTTCAATGTAACTTGATAGGTTGACTTGTTTTGGAATAGTTTCACTGTAACTTGGTAACTTTCGTTGATATACGTTAACTGTGAGGGCCACATACATTAACTGTGAGGTCATATTAACCCACCCCTCAACTCTTTAGTACAGTGTACACCTCATATTATTTTTATCAAAAACATAGCATACAGGGAACAGAAATGAACATATTCCCAATTATCACAATTCTTGTCTTATTTCATAATCCTTTCGTAAATATTGAACATTATCCTTTTCATCAAACACAACACACAAGTTAAGCTACAGTGTCATTGACACTTTCATTTTGAAATAATTTCACTGTAACTAGTTAACTTTTGTTGACTTACATTAACTGTGAGGGCCACATACATTAACTGTGAGGGCCACATTAACCCACCCCTCAATTCTTTAATACAGTCTAAACCTCGTATTATTTTTATTGAGAACATAGCATACAGGGAACAGAAATTAACATATTCCCAATTATCACAATTCTTGTCTTATTTCATAATCCTTTCATAAACATTGAATATTATCCTTTTCATCAAACACAACACACAGACAAGTTAAGCTACAGTATCATTGATGCTTTCATTAACAAATTGTTTTGACAATCATTCAGCGTATGTGATTTGATTTTTATCCCCCGACAAATAGTTAGGGACTTATGGCTTTACCCCTGTCTGTTCATCCATCTGTGCAACCGTCCATTCATCCATCCATCAACCCATCTGCCATCCACTGTCCATCCATCCATTCATCTGGACGTCCATCTGTCTGTCCGATTACATCTATGGTACATTGTTTGTCCGGGTGACTCCTCCCATAGTTTTCAAGCTATGACTTTTTTATTTCACAGCCATAATCACAGGACGTTTGTAAATATCGTATATCAGAGGTGTCCATATATTGTCAGGATTTTGATTTGCTTCAATATTTCACAAAATTACAGGTTGTTGAACTTTGTCAATTTTGTGTAAAATTTCACATGTATGGTACATGGTTTGTCCAGCTAAAGTACATGGTGGAATTTGCAGAGGCATAGTATGTATCTTACAAACACAGCACAAGTATGAGTAACAAATCACTCTTTGCTATTCAACCTCCTGTGTCCATGTGCTGTGTGGGGGCATGCTTCAGTCTAGTTTATGAATGGAGCTCATGACGTCATGCAATTGCATTCTTGCACAATGCATGACATAATCCCCATTCATTGTTTCACAAATACTATAACCAATATAGTGTTTCAAATGTGTGTTTTTTTGTTTTACTTTTCATGTTTAAACGCATGGTAGGACTGTAGAAAAATATCATGGCAAAAAATGATCTAGTCTAATTATACCCCACGCAACAAGTTGCGGGGGTATAATGTTTTTGACTGGTCAGTCCGTCAGTCCGTCTGTCAGTCCTACTTGTTTTCCGGACTTTTTTTCTACACGCTTCCAGATATTGAGCTGATTTTTGGTATGTGAGTCTAACATGGTGGCCTACCGATCAAGTTTGCATTTTGTTCCGCTCCACTGATTTTTACCAAAATTACAGCCCTTGGACTCTGAAAAATTCATCAAAATTACAGTTTTCCGGACTTTTTTTCTACACGCTTTCAGATATTGAGCTGATTTTTGGTATGTTTGTCTAACATGGTGGCCTACAGATCAAGTTTCCGTTTTGTTTTGCTCCACTGATTTTTACCAAAATTACGGCCCTTCAACTTTGAAAAGTTCATCAAAATTACAGTTTTCCAGACTTTTTTCTTCACGCTTTCAGATATTATCGAAATTACGGCCATTTTAGTATGTGAGTCTACCACAATGTCTTACAGATCAAGTTTGCATTTCATTCTGCTCGGCTGATTTTTGCGGAAATTACTGGCCCTGGACTTTGAAAAATGCAAGTAACAGATTTCTGGGTCATTTTCCTAAAAATTACAGTTTTCCGAGCTTGAAATATCGGGGCGCGTGGGGTATGTGAGCGTGCTCACTAAGGTTCTATATTTTATTTTGTTGAGCTGGTGATTTATTTATCATTTAATTATTGTTATAAAAAACGGTGGCCTCGACATGTGAAATAACTCTATGCCAATTGAGTGCAGGTAAAAACGTTCACTTTCTGGATAAAATGAGCGCACAAACGGTTCTAACCTCAATACAAATTTGTATTTTGTCCAGATGTTTTTTTTGGAATTGGGGGAATACATTCTTGTAAGATAAAACAGAGTATTTCATCACAGCAGATCATCAGCTAAGTGGAATAACTTCATGAAATAAACTGCAATATACAAAGTTGCTTATCTTCTCAACCTACTCACAATTGTTTACAATTGGCTGTAATGTAAATGCAAGCCCTACTTCGGAACTAACTCAAGCTTAAGAAACTTTTCCAAACAAGTTGGAAAAGTAATAGAGGGCATAGTCACGAAAAAGATCGAAAAAAGGGTTGAGCGAGACCAGCGCTCAACATTACAGGTACTCTCTCTGCACACCTCTTGCGTTTACCGAGTGCATGTGCAAAAACCGTGACGTCAATTCCTTTTATTTCCGCTATTGTAATGGTTGGAAATTTTGTGACTCATGCTATTATTTAGCTGTTATCTTCGTGAACAACTTATATTTATATGGTGCTTCTTGTATGTTTATGTGCAAGTGGACTGTTTCCTTTTCAAGCTCTAAATTGATTACTATTTGATGATATTTTGGATCATTTTTGCTTGTTTTCTCATACATAGTCTGTTTTTTCCCCTGCATGTTAACGCAACCATTGTTCTGTTTTCCGTCGGCAGGAAGCTTGATTTCATTGATCATATTGTAATTATGCCTAAAACAATTCCTTGTTCCTCTTGTTTGCAGGTGAAACATGTGGACGACTCTCATTCTACATGTGTCACTTGCAACAATTGTACACAGGCCCATTCCTGTGGTATTTGTGGGGTTTGGTCCTCAAAATTCTTGGCATCCGTGAACAAGGTGGTTCTTTACTCGATCTCGGGGTAAGGGTAGCCGTGCCTCAACAGACATTTCTGGGAGTGCGCGTGGTGACTCTGTCACACAGGATGTTGATCAGTCTCTTTTTGTGGCGAGTTCCTCTGCAACTGTTGACGGCGCTGGTACTGTGATGCCTGAAGTGGAGACTGTGGTTTCTTTGGCTTCTGATGTCACTCTTGAGGTGGCTGTTTCTTTTCAACCTACTCACAATTGTTTACAATTGGCTGTAACATAAGTGCAAGCCCTACTTCGGAACTAACTCAAGCTTTTAGAATCTTTTCCAAACGAGTTGGAAAAGTACTAAAGTGCAAAAGCACGAAAAAGATAGAAAAAAGGGTCGAGCGAGACCAGTGCTCGAAATTACAGGTACTCTCTCTGCACACCTCTTGCGTTTACTGAGCGCATGCGCAACAACCGTGACGTCAATTCCTTTATTTTCCGCCATTGTACATGGTCGGAAATTTTTGTGACTCGTGCTAAATTATGCTGTTTATTCTTCGTGAACAACTTATTCTACATATTTAGTGTGCTACTGGATTGTATCCTTTTATCAAGCTACCAAGTTATTATTAATTAATGTTAATTTGTATTTTTATTGCTTGTCTCTTCACACTTTATCTTGTCTTTCCCCCACGTGTGAACACGACCTTCGTGCTGTTTTCCGTCAACGGGAAGCTTGATTATTTTGATATAATGCCTAAGACTATTCCTTTTACCTCTTGCTTGCAGGTGAAATATGTGGACGACTCTCATGCCACATGTGTCACTTGCAACAATTGCACTCAGGCCCAATCATGTGGTATTTGTGGGGTTTGGTCCTCTAAATTCTGGTCTTCTGTGAACACGTGGTTCTTTCCAGAGCTAGAACCCCTCGTTCTCGGGGTAAGGGTAGCCGTGCCGTAGCCGACATTTCTGCTGGTGCACGTGGTGACTCTGTCACACAGGATTCGGATCTGCCTTCTGTGGCGAGTTCCTCTGCAACTGTTGGTGGTGTTAGTTCAGTGATACCTGACGAGGAGACCGTGGTCTCTTTGTCTTCTGATGTCACTATTGAGACGTCTGTTTTCGTTGAGAGCTTTTCCGAGGTCAGCTCGGTAACCCTCTCCGATCTGCCTCCTACACCGTCGACCGTTGTTGAGGAAGTTGCTACTCCAGATCCTATTCTGTCTGATGGTGGCTCTTCCATCTCTGGGGATGGTCTTCAGTCTCGGGGGACTGAGGCTGTATCTGCTGGTGTGTCTGTGTGTTCTCAGCCTCCCCCAGCCTCGCGGCGGGGCTGTGCGGGTTTGCTGTCTGCTCCGTCTCATCTGGCTAGGTTTGCTCCTAGTCAGTTGAGCCGGCCGGTCACTTCGGCAGCGATTCCTCGTCCCTCGAGTGAATCGTTTATCGTTCCACCTTCCCCTGCTAGTGTGCCGCCTAGCGGGGTGGTGTTGGGACGTTGGCATCCAGGGCCTGCTGTTCGGCAGCGGTCAGTGACAGCCCCTGTTAGCTGTCACTCTCGGAGCCTTCCTCCGGTGATTCCTCACTGTGTTCCGAGTCTGGGTGTCGATCGATGCTTGCCGTCGGTCTCAGAGGATAGGCAGTTGGGGCCGTCTGCTGTGCAGAGGCCAATGACAGGTTCCTGTCATTCTTGGGACAATCCTCCGGTGTCTTCTCACCGTGTCCTAGGTCCAGCTACCAATCGACGTGCGCCGTCAGTCTCTTTAGAGGATTTGCAGGCAGGACCTTCTGTTCCGCAGAGGTCAGTGATGGCCCCTGGGCGTCACAATCGGGACTATCCTTCGCTGTCTTCTCACCGTGTCCCTATTCTGTCTGCCGATGGACGTCGGTCTCTTCTGAGGATTTGGGTTCTTCTACCAGAAGGGTCCATTGGGAGGACACTCCGTTGGGCGATTCTGCTGCGACGGATTCTCAGGGTGACCTGCGCCAGGCCGTTTTGGCGCTCACCCGGTTGCTTTCTGGCAACCCTCAAGTTGGCCTCCCTGTGCCTCCTGAGGCACAACCTCCTTTGGTCGATCGCCGAGATGTCTCACCTGGCCCCTTGGATACTGCGCAGTATTCACAGGAAGTTTCTGCTGGTCAGCCCGAGTTGGGCTACGTCTCCTCTGCTACGGAGGATGACGAGTATCTTGAAGGTGATGGGCCCCCCTCATCAGTCTTGGGGCAGGCTTTGGATTTCGTCTTTGGCTTATTGCCGGACGTTCAACCTTCCGACCAGCCTTCTGTGACCGTCCGGCCGCGGTCCACTGTGGAGCGCCGTAACCCTGTTGATCCTTCTAGCTCCGGGGCTTTGCGTCCTCTGCAATCGGCTCAGGTTGTTGAGTCCTTCCAGGGCTTAGACGCCAAAATGCGTTCTAAGGCCCTCAAGGTTCCTTCTTTTCTAGAGCTGATGCCTTTCTGCCTCCGTCGCGGTTTCGTGTACGATTCCGTCTCTCCACCAGTCTTCCAAGGGATGACTACTGTGGATGAGGATTCTTCTTCCCTAGGGTTGACTAAGCCTAAGTCGGCAGTTCTCCCGATGTCGGTAGTTGAGTCTATGGTGGGCCTGTCCCGAGAGATGCTGGGTATGTTATCTCTTGTGGACCATGTTGTCGCTGCTCTGGCTGAATATTTTCCACCAGGGGAGTGTGATGATGCTCAGGCGCCTTTTCGCGTTTTGTCACAGGCTCTTATGAACTTGACACACGCTCACGCCTGTAACACGGCTAATTTGGAGCCGGCACGCCGGGATGCAGTATTGGATTCTTTACCATCCCTTCCTTCTGAGCAACGTGCTGTTCTGAGGTCTGCCTCTTTGGTGGGACCTCAGTTGTTCCATGGTTCCGTGGAAGCTGTTCGTGGCGAAGTTCTTTGTCATTCAAAGGACCAGCTTTTGCTGAGACAGCTTGACCAACCTGCTGCTGCGGGTGGGGGTCGTTTCAGGCCCGCCAAGCATGCTGCTGCGTCTGCCTCGTTGGCGACGTCGGCTACGCCTTCGGCTCCGTCTGCTCCTTCTGCTCATAAGAAGCGCCGACGTGGCCAGGCTCGCTGGCAGCCTCAGGCTGGAAAGTCTCAGGACTCTGTCACTTCCTGAGGTGGTTTCTCCTCTCGGGGGCCTTGTCGAGGCCGCAAGTGAAGGTTCTCTCTTGGGTCCTCGACGTCATTCAATCCGGTCTGCGACTGTCCTTCCATCGGCACCCCAGTTTATCTCGGGTGCCCCTTCTGACTCAGGTCCCTTCCGATTCTCTGCATCGGGACCTTCTGGTGCATGAGATCGACAATCTCCTCACCAAAGGGGCGATCAAGGTGGTCAGGAACACCCTTTCACCGGGGTTTTACTCGAGACTTTTCTTGGTGCCGAAGAAAAACGGCCAATATCATCCTGTCATCGATCTGAGTACCCTGAACGAGTACATAATAGCTCCTCGTTTCAGTATGGAGACTTTCCAGTCGGTTCGACGTTCAGTTCATCAGGGCAATTTTGCGGCCAGTATCGACCTGAAGGATGCCTACTTCCATGTACCCATTCATCTGGCGTCACGGAAATACCTGCGGTTCTCGTTTCGGGATCGAGTTTTTCAATTCAGAGCTCTCCCATTTGGTTTGAACCTGGCTCCTTGGGCCTTCACCCGACTGATGTCACAGGTGCTTGCTTTCCACCGCACTCAGTCGGCAGTGACTTTGTCAGCCTACCTAGACGACATCCTCCAACGGCACCACGATGCTGCTGTTCTGGAGTTCGATGTCCGGCAGTTTCTTTGCCTGCTAGCATCGCTGGGTTTCAGAGTCAATCGCGAGAAGTCGGATCTTCTTCCTTCTCAGCGATTCCGTCATTTGGGGATGGATTTCGACACTCTTCACAATGTAGTGTCGGTCCCCCAGGCTCGTGCGACGATTCTTTCCGCCTTGACTCGGGACCTGCTTCAATCTTCCTCGGTCTCGGCCAGGACTTTCCTTCGGATGCTGGGCCTTTGCGGTTCGGTGACAGATCTCATTCCGCTCAGTCGCTTGTTTGTCCGACCTCTCCAACACTTCCTGTTGGATCATTGGCATCCGAATGTAGATCCGCTGGACCTGGAATTCACTATTCCTCGGTCTCTGCTTTGCCACCTCCGCCCTTGGGCAGATATTCCCTGGCTTACACAGGGTGTTCCGTTGGATCTTCCTTTGGCCGATCGCATCCTTACTGCGGATGCCAGCGATCGGGGCTGGGGTGCGACGTTGGATCCTCTCGGTCTGTCTACTCACGGAGAGTGGGACTGCGAGCAAGTGGGCCTTCATATCAACCAGAAGGAGCTCCTTGCTCTTCTGTTGAGTTTTCGGCTTTGGATCCCTCATCTGTCGGACCATGTTGTCCTACTTCTTTCGGACAATTCGACAGTAGTGGCCTACATACGGAATCAAGGAGGCACACATTCGATTCCCATGTATCGGCTGTCTCGGGATCTTCTTCTGTTGGCGCGGGATGTGAACGCTCGGGTGTCCATTCGACACATTCCCGGGTGTCTCAACGTCCTAGCAGACTCCCTGTCCCGACGCGACAGTGTCCTTCCAACCGAATTGATGCTACATCGGTCGGTGTTTCAGGCGATTTGCGAGCAGTGGGCATTTGCAGTAGACGCTCTGTCTCTGGACTGGACAGGTTGGATCGGCTATGCCTTTCCTCCTGCACCGATTCTTCCTCAAGTATTAGCGAAGATTCGAGCTAGCAGTTGCAGGATCATTCTGATCACACCCCTGTCTCCACAGAGGGTGTGGATCAATCTGCTGCGGCCTCTATTGGCCGATCGACCGATTCGTCTACCTCTACGTCGCAATCTTCTTTCACAGGGTCGTCCCAGGAAGTATCACAACAACCTGGCAAGCCTGTCCCTTCACGCCTGTCTTTTGTCAGGTCCAGTCTCCGACGTAGAGGTTTTTCGAGACGATCAGTGGAGTGCATTTCCGCATCGCGGCGACATTCCACTGGCATGACTTATGCCGCCAAGTGGAAGGTTTTCTGCCGCTGGTGTGCAGATCACAATGTGAATTACCGTGATCCGTCAATCGCTCAAATTGCAGATTTTCTGGTTTTTCTTTTTGACTCCAAGGGCCTCCAGCCTATTACGATTAAGGGCTATCGGTCTATGCTGTCTGATACTTTCTCTTATGTGGGAAAGCGGTGCATCGGTCATAATCTTTTTCTCTCCAAACTTATTCGGCACTTTTCTTTGAAGAGGCCTCGAGTTTTGCGTCTTACACCCAAGTGGAACTTGGCATGGGTGTTGCATTGTTTGGAGGGCCCTTATCTGTTCGAGCCTTTATCTGAGATCGACATGCGTTTTCTCACCTATAAGACGGCTTTTCTTCTAGCGTTTACTTCTGCTCGTCGAGTCAGTGAGCTTCGTGCGCTATCTGTTAATTCTGCCTTCTTCCGAAATGAGGCTAACAGTGTCACCTTCACTACTGATTGCTCTTTTCTGGCTAAGAATCAACTTCCTGATTCGGTACCTCCTCCCATCAGCATTCGGGCTCTCCCTGCTGTAGATGGCCGGAGGCCTCTTCTTTGTCCTGTTCGTGCGATCAAGACTTACATTACTCGCACTCAGTTCATTAGGAGGGGTCGGAAGAGATTCTTTCTGTCTCTCATTCCTAAGAGGCAGTCTATCTCTTCCCATTCTATTTCCAGGTGGATCTGTCTTGCAATCAAGCTGGCTTATTCCAGCTTGTCTGCTTCAGATCTTGTTTCGAACCAGTTTAATGCTCATCAGGTTCGTGCCATATCTACATCCTGGGCGTTCACCAATTCTGTTTCGCTCCGGAATGTTATGAATGCGGCTTACTGGAGGAATGCTTCTACCTTCTCCTCCTTTTATTTCCGCCACCTGCAGTAGCAATCTGATGACCTTTTTTCTTTAGGCCCTCTCGTTGCTGCTCAGGCTGTTGTGCACCCTCGTTAAATTTGTTTTTATCGGGTTTGTGCTCTGCTCAGCCTTGTTCTTTTCAGGTGCCTTCTCTTTTTCTTCATTACAGGTTTTCGCTATTCTCTGCCCTCCTTGCATTTTTTTTTTCTTCTGCTGCTCTTGTTAGTATTGGTTATGTGATTCACCTCCTTCTATTGTTTTATTTAGCCAATTGTAAACAATTGTGAGTAGGTTGAGAAGAAATTAAAATTTTTTACTAAATTTTGTTTCTTAACTCACCAACCACAAGTGTTTACCGGAGGCCCACCCTCCTTAGGGATATCTTTGATATCAATGCCTCCCCGCTAAATCACAAACTTCTCGTTGGCAGAAATACGGAATTGACATCACGGTTTTTGCGCATGCGCTCGGTAAATGCAAGAGGTGTGCGGAGAGAGTACCTGTAATGTCGAGCGCCGGTCTCGCCTGGCCCTTTTTCGTGCTTTTGCACTCTGTTACTTTTCCAACCTGTAAACAATTGTTATAGGTATGTTAACAAACAAAATTTACTAAAATATTTTTAATATCTCTACCATTTCATCAACACAGTATGACTTCACCTTTCTCATGCCCAAAAAATCAACAAAAATTTTTACCGAAAACAGGTTGATAAATTATGGTAACTCATTTTTAGTTGACGTAATTACCAGTTTGTACAGGCCTAATAGTGTTTGTTCTGGAAATTTCTTTGTCATCATGAATTATTGGGAGAGTATATACTGGCATTTCAAAGCACTTTTGCATTAATTGACTAATAGTTTTGACCAAATTGAAACAAATTTGTCACATTCCTTGATGATGTCTGGGCAGACAGGTGGACAGGCAAGCACACAGGTGAATTGGTGTGAACATTTGGCTTCAATATAAACAGACATGTTAACTCTCCCGGAATGCCCTGGGAAATCCCGGAATTTCAGTGTAGTTCCCGGCCTCCTGGACGGGAATCAGTTTTGAACCAAAAATCCCGGAAAACAACAGTCAAATATTTCGTTCCCGTTGTAACTTATGTAAAACATTCGGATTCAAATCACATGCATTTCAAACTCTGGTAAAAACTCACGAAGCAGTAAAATATGGATTTAAGTTAAATTTATTTAAGAAAAGGGTATTTTATGATATATATTTCAACTGTGTTCATGTTTATTTCTGGGTTTTTTCTTCGGAGATTCGTGATCAATGTGTGAGTGTCGAAGTGAAAATAGGTGACTTACTTTCAAAAAATTGAAAACTCCACCTTCATTCAAATGCAGTTTTTGGAAATTAAAATATATGAAAAGGAATTAAATAATATATATTTATTTATTCCTTCATAGAATAGCTTTAATTCTCATCCCTTTTCCAAAATCAAAACATAAACAACAACTATTGAGCACAGTTTAAAAGTAGGTTAAAGTCGCTTAGGATGCCAAAAAATTATGACTGCATATTTAAACACAATGGACTTATTTTCTAACACTACATTTATACTGTTGTGCTGACTACAGAACTGTTAACTGTTGGCCATCTGCACCCAGAAAGTTTCGAATGGAATTAAAAAAAAATGCTTCAATGATGAAAAGAAAAGTTTTGTGTAGGGCACAAACATCCCACATGCATGATGTTTGATAAAGATACTTTCTAAGTTCTAATGTTCTTGAAGTAACTGAACATTAGGACATCTTTTCCTGTTATCATTTCCAGACTTGGGAAATTATTAGCTTAGGAGACTTTGATAAGAGCAAACCACAGGTGGAGGTGGTCTGTGGGGCAGTGTGGGTGTGTGGTGGTGGGGAGGGGGCTCATGAAGAAGAGGATCCTGGGGGGGGGGGTCAAATCAACAGTTATTTTATGATTTTTTAACATAGCATAAATGCATCAGCATAGTTGACAACTAGTTCTGGATATAACCTGGTGTTAATAGTGGTCCATGAGCTGAAAATTCACAAGTTTTTTCTTTTATTTTGTCCCCGCGTGAACTTTTCCCTGAAATCCATCCCATTTCCCTGAAAATCACTCTCAGGTTCCCTGAAAAATTATTCTGGAGGTTAACATGTCTGAATATAAATTAACTGTAGAGAACTGTGTAATCAACATTCATGCATGCTATGGACACACCTGTGAAAGGTGAAGAAACTTGCCGATTTTGGTTGTAACTTATTTCAGGTCATGGTCACCATTACTATAAACAGAACTTTTCATTTTCAGAGAATATCTTTGGTTTTTTTTTTAGCTGAGCTAACTGAAAGTCAGGGTGAGATATTGGTATACTAATCACTTTTTGTACATCGTCCTTCGTAAAGGTTGTGTTTGAGTCATTTTCTCCCAAACTGCCAGTGCAATAAAATATAATGTGCGTGATGTCTGGGGAGGGGCAAACAGTTTTGTTAAAATCAATGTACAGCCCCTACCACCACAGGGAGAGGATGGTGGAAAATTGACCTAAATTTAAAAAAATCTTCTCATGATCTGATCATGGAATTAGTTAATACATGTATTTGGTATTAGGCTTTCTTTTAAGGTGTACAATAAAGTTTGTTTAAGGGGCAATATTTTCAGATCTGGGAGGGGCATGATTTTTTACCTTGCCTGAAATTTCTGTTTTCTGAACCAAAGGGTCAATTTGAATCGAATTTGGTAAGCATTATTATTGGGTAATTAGGTTTTGAATAAAATGTTTTTCCTGCATCCCCGTGGAATCCCCAATAGCTAAAAATTGGAAGTACTTCAAATGCCCATATTTCTTATACTGTGCAGAAAAAAGAATTGTTATTTGTATGAGGCTTCCTAAAGACCAGTAGAAATCAACCTGTCGAGAAATTACCATGACACTCCCCAGTTTTCCTTTGTTTATAGACCTATTTGGCCTCTGCACATACAATACAGGCATTTAATCTATTATATCTTGTTTGACAGAGCTCATGGAGCTTTGTCAAATAAGATATAACAGAATATATGCTGAGTTTATCTCTAGAATACAGGAAAGTGACACAATCCCTGTTAATCCTTTATCTAACACGAAAGGCAGACAACACTTGTAAATAAAATTCTTGAATAACTAATTTTTTTCATTTTTTGCGTCAAAAACATAGCTTATGATGAGCTCGTTCCAATGAGGTTTCATATAAGCTATGTTTTTGAGACAGAAATTGAAAAAAAATAATGAAAATTGAATGGTGATTTTTGTGAATAGTGCTGGCCAGTTTTGGCCATTACTTTGGGTAAATTATTAATTGAATACTGGTAATTGAATAATTTTCATTGGCAAAGTGACTATTCAATTAACAGGGTTCCACTGCATTTTAGTTAGGACCTGGAAAAGTGCTGGAAACTTCACATAAACCTGCTTCCAAAATCACCTGAACTCGCAAGTGCCCATGCAAAGTCTTGCACAATCTCAGTAGTTGTGGATCCACGAGTTCGGTAATACAACATTCCGTTTCACTGACATTCTACCCCCAATGATTTGTCAGTATTCCATGGTTTTGGTTTGGCCAACCTGGTCATGCACACTCAATTATAAGCACATGTTTCTCTTTTCTTTGTGTTTATATTTTTTAATTTTTTTAAGTGCAGTCATTGTGATATGGCAAATGTTCATTCAACACTGCCTGGATGACACTGAGTCAATACAGTGAGTGGTTATTACCAAATATGGATAGAATGAAGGTGAAGTCTAAAGTCTGCAAAAGGTCATTTGACATTTCTAACATGGGGAAATTTGCACTCCAGTCTCATGCAAAAAATATCAAGAAAATTTGACAAGACGACAGAGCGGCTCAAATTCAATCATGACCCACTCATCGAAAAGCACCGACTAAAAAATAGTGTCGTTGTGAATTCAACTTGTGATAATTTCATTGCATGGGAGGATGCTTTGAAGTCAGAAATAATGTGGACACTTCACTCACATATTTTAAAGTATGTCATCGCTCAGATAGGTGAGAATGTCCCAAAATTTCACCATATATTCCTGCAAATTAATCTGGAAAAATGTTGAGGTCTGGAAAAGTCCGGGAATTTTTCCCCAAACTAGTGTTTGAACCAAATGTTCAAAGCAAGTTCTCAACAATCAGACCTCTAGTCATTTTAGCCCTTTCAGCTTTATTACTCCTATTTTGTGGAAAGTGGTAATTTTCTTCCATATGGAGTATTTGTATACACCTGGAACTTAATTAAGCACCCCCTGAAATGTTTCATGATAGTGGACTTGCTGTTGCTGATTATTATATTTTTATGATTGCTATGTCTTGCAGTACATTTCATGTCATGAAACATGATGCTTCTGGTTGATAGCATACCCGAAACACATTCCCTCGTCCGTGTGAAACATGCTACCCATGATTGTCACAAAAAACACTATTATCCCCATGCAAGTATAAAACAAGAAAATTTGTCACTTTTTTATCAGTAAATGTTGACATGGCAAGGAGGAGACTGCCGGAGGCACTAAGATGGCAAATCGTCGACATGCATGCAACAGGCATGTCATTCAAAGCTATAGGAAGGCATGTTGGCTATAGTCATTCTGTCATCAGCAGACTTGTCTGAAAAACTCAACAAACCAACAATGTTAAGGACCGACCAAGGCCTGGACAACCTGAAAGACTTTCCTCATGAAGATTGGAGTCTGGCACGCCTTCTTAGGCGTGAACCCTTTGCTTTAAGTGGGGTTTTGAAATGCCTTTGGCTCCCCAACAGGTTTTTGTGCAAACAAACTCCGAAACCATCTCAAAGCACTGGGTATGAGATTCAGAAGAGTCATCAAGTGCCCAGCTCTGTCTGATCAGCATCAAAGATGACATTTGGAGTGGTGTATGGCATGACAACATTGGAATCTCAGGACATGGAGGAGAGTCCATTGGTCAGATGAGAGTGGGTTCCTGCTTCACATCCCAGATGGTCGCATGAGAGTGTGGAGGCATAGAAATAATGCTTACATGCCCAGGAATATCAGACGTACTGTTCCTTATGATGGAGGATCAGTAATGATCTGGGATGCCTCTCTCATGATTGTAATGTAAACTTGATATGGTGACTTTGCATGGGAATATTAAATGGTCATCAGTACATCTGGGTCATTCTCAATCCGGTTGTCATGCCTCATTTTGACAACGACCTATTGGCTACTCGCCCTGTATTCATGGATGACAATGCAAGACCACATTGTTCCCTTGCTGTGAGAGCATTCCTTCAGAACTATGCTATTACAACACATTGGACTGCAATGAGCACAAATTTGAATCCCTAAGATTACATCTGGGACTTTCTTCGACGTCAAGTACAGAATTTGGCCGATTTGGAAGCTGCCTTGCATGTGGAGTGGCAGCAGTTGCCTCTAGACCATATTAGAAGGCTCACTGATAGCATTTGGAGGAGGGTTCAGGCTGTCATCTCGGCATATGGTGGATACACTCGCTACTGATGTCAGACACTGCTATTGTGTTCAGGAGATCACAAGTTACATTTTTTGTCAGTAATAACCTGCATCGTTTCATCATGGACCGTTCCAGCACCATACTTGTCGAGAGAACATGTTTCCATCAAAAATATTAGTGACAGATATGTGTAATTAGCACTATTAAAATACTGCATATTTTCATCATTGTGTTGTCTTTCATTTGTCAATAAACCATTCTTTCTGTAAACAATCACTTTTGTCCATCTTAAAGATAGCATGAAAGTAATGACAGTTTCTATTAACACCACTGTGAAAAAAATCCAGGGTGCTGTTGTTTCAAATCATTTGCCCAAATAAAAATGAATGTTAATAAGAAGTGACTAGTTATTTTTTAAAAATTCTAAAATCTCTGTGAAGTATCAGTGGACTTTTGTCAGGTGAGTGCATCTGCCCTTTTTTTTAAAACGAATGAGGGAGGGCTGTTTTTATTTTTATTAGCTCACCTGTGCTCAGTGGGATCTTTACTGATCACATTCTGTCCGGCGTCCGGCATCGTCCGTCGTTAACTTGACATTATCGACGTCTTGTTCAAAACCACTAGCCCAATTTTATTCAAATGTTTGGTAAATGTTTATTACCTAATGTCAATTCAGATTTGTTCAAATGAAGTTGCCCTTCCTCCTGGGTGGTGCCATGCCCCCAAGGGGCACCAAAATCTTTGAAAATCTTCTTCTCATGAACCAGCAGTAGCAGAGACTTGATATATGGTATGCAGCTTCCTTTTAAGGTGTAGACTCAGATTTGTTCATGAGAAGTTTGATGGGTTATATTTGGCGTCGTTATGTGAGGGGCAAACTTTTTGGCCCCGCCCAAAATTTCTATTTTCCGAACCGAGCGGCTGATTTGAACCAAATTTCATGTGAGGGCTTATTGGGTCATAAGTACCTAATTTATGCCGAATTGTTTTTCCCGTAGCCCCGTGGGAACCGCAGGAGCTAAAAATAGAAAAAAATTAAAATGCCATATCTCCAAAATTGCACAGCACTGAGAATGTTTATGTGGTGTGAAGCTTCCTTAGGACCAACAGAAAGGATTGGTAAAAAAAATTGTCATCGGTTTTATCATAGGGTACAGTTTCGGGACTTTGAAAAAGTGCTGAGTCAGCAATTGTTAACACTGTAAGCAATGGGAAAAACATTAAAAAATCTTCTTCTCCAGATCCAGTAGGCAGAATCTTTTGATATTTGGTATGCAACATTGTGGGGTGGATCTGATTCAAGTTTGTTCAAATCGGCCCCCTGGATTCATATTTGGGTTCACTATAGAAGCTCAAATTGGAACTTAGTGCATTTCAGGCAAATTTCTTCAAAAATCTTTTTCTCCAGATCCAGCAGGCAGAATCTTTTGATATTTGGTATGCAACATTGTAGGGTGGATCTGATTCAAGTTTGTTCAAATCGGCCTCCTGGGTGTATATTTGGGCTCAGTATAGGAGCCCAATTTCGAACTTAGTGCATTTCAGGCAAATTTCTTAAAAAATCTTCTTCTCCAGATCCAGCAGGCAGAATCTTTGGATATTTGGTATGCAACATTGTGGGGTGGATCTGATTCAAGTTGTTCAAATCGGCTCCCTGGGTTTATATTTGGACTCAGTATAGGAGCCTGAATTTGAACTTAGTGCATTTCAGGCAAATTTCAGGCAAGAATCTTTTGATATTGGGTATGCACCATGCTTAGGGGGGGGGGGGGGGGTGAGATTCAAGTTTGTTCAAGCCAAGTCCCTGGGTTCATATTTAGGCTCACTGTGGTAGCCCGAATTATAACTTAGTTCAAAATGAGGAATTTTCTTTAAAAATCTTCTTCAGATCCAGCAGTCGGAATGTTTTGATATTTGGTATGCCGCATCCTTAGGGGGGTGAGATTCAAGTTTGTTCAAGCCATGTCCTTAGGTCCATATTTGGGCTCACTGTGGGAGCCCGAATGATAACTTAGTTCAAAATTAGGAATTTTCTTTAAAAATCTACTTCTTCAGATCCAGCAGTCAGAATGTTTTGATATTTGGAATGCAGCATCCTTAGGAGGGTGAGATTCAAGTTTGTTCAAGCCATGCCCCTAGGTCCATATTTGGACTCACTGTGGGAGCTCGAATTGTAACTTTGTTCAAAATTGGGAATTTTCTTTAAAAATCTTCTTCTTCAGATCCAGCAGTCGGAATGTTTTGATATTTGGTGTGCAGCATCCTTGGGGGGGGGGGGGGGGGGGGGGGGGGTGATATTCAAGTTTGTTAAAGCCAAGTCCCTGGGTTCATATATGGGCTCCCTGTGGGATTCAATATGAGGAATATTCTTTAAAAATCTTCTTTTTTTAGATCCACTGGTCAGAATCTTTGGATATTTGGTATAAGCTTTTCTTAGGAGGAGCAGATGCAACTTGTTGAAATCAATTCTCTGGGTTGATATTTAGGCTACCATGTCAGGTGAGCGCCCTCAGGCCCCCTGGGGCCTCTTGTTTTTATACGTGGGTAGTTTTCCTACATAAACAGAATCACTTTGTTCATTTGTATTATATTTTACTTAAGGCATTTGCAGGTTATCAGTGTTATTGAAATGTTTATTTGCTTTCACTTTGCCACACTCTGCGATTCAATGTACTGTCCAATTATATACAATTATTGACTTTCCTTGAGGTTGATACAAGGAATTATCAAGTGAGAAAAGTAGTATTCACCAAGGCCATAGATTCCAACAAAACTTCCAAAGAATCCAAGGCCCTCAAGTTTCTGCCACATTCTTTCCCTGCACACTCTGTCATAGGTTTTTTTCACATCAGGGAATGTCATAAACATCTTTCTTTTATTGACTTTTGTTGGTTCTATCAGTTGGTAGAGAGTAAACAAGTGGTCAGTGACTCATCACTCTTTCCAGAACTTACTCTGGATTTCCCCAAGGAGTCCTCTTTCTTCAACAATTTCTACAAGCCTTCCATAGAGAACCTTGCAAAATACCTTCCTAATATTGCTGCTAAAAGATAGATGAGAGGAGTTGATAGCAAGCGCAGAGGTGGTGGTCAAAGTTGGAGAGACAAAAATCCCAGGGCTATTCTTTGCTGATGACATTGTTTTATTAGCCGATCGTGAACCCGGACTTCAAAAACTGTTAACCATTGTAGGAAAGTACAAGGATAAATAGCGATTTGAACTGTTCAAAAACAAAAGCAAGGTAATACCTGGAGGCCATAGGGTGGATGCATCGCAAAGGCGGAAAGTGGATAAATTCTCTATTTTGTGAGGAAGAAAGCAAGGATATAACAGTGGGGGAAACAGGAGTATATGAATACTTGGGAGTGAATTTATGTGTTACAGGTAGAGGCATATACAGAAACCACACAAATAATCTTAAGCCAAAGGGGAAAAAGATACTCAAATCAGTTTAAACTACTTGCAAGAAATAGCTTCAACAAGGTGTTCTTTGGAAAAACTATTTGGGAGAGGGTGGGTTTACTAAGTATAACATATGGAATGGATGTGATCCCTCTAAATCAAAATCCAGAAGTGGGGAACTTGGAAATTCTACAAAATGATGTGGTTTGGTGGATAACTGGATCAAGTAATGCAGCCACGCTTGAAGTAGTCAGAGGGAAACTCGGATGGATGCAAGTTAAAGATAGAATAAATTTGTGAAAATTATGCTACTAGAATTATGTGGAAAAATTCTAATTAGCAGATGGTGTAAAATAACTTTTAACCATGTATGGAACTCTAACATTAAGACAGGGTGTTTAAGGAAAGCAAGGGAGGGAATGGAGAATAACTCTAGAGACTGAAGTTGGGGAATAACCTTATCAGGGGAAGGTTGCTTGGGGATTGCAATAGAAACTGGAGAGCTGGAATGAGGACTGATGAGAGCTCTTAAGATGGCTTGTGCAACAAAGATGCCTCAGTTTTTGAGGAGTACCTAGATGGATCTTATGGTGGGGAGGGGGGTCTTTGTTTTTCAAAGTGAGATCAAAGTCACTGGAGTTGTTGGTGAGATTTAGGAAAGGCGAGGAAAGAGTGTGCCAGATGTGTAATTTAGGGAAAACAGAGACCCTGGAACATTTCTTTATAGAATTCCTCAAATATTTGCCTAACAGAACAAGACTCCTTAGAATACTAATGGAAAATGGGATGAAAACATGAAGGGTACGTGGATGGGGAATGACATGAGAGAAAGGGTCAGTTTTATAGGAAGGGAGATCGAAAAAGCACCAATGAGAGGAATTATGAAACTCTTTTTGACTGAATGCTGGGAGATTAGGAGGGAGAGTTGGGGAGGAAAAGCCCAGTAAGAGACATGGTTGATATCGGCCTTCTCATAAGTGAACCATGATAAATCAGGCCAAAGAATTATTATTATGCCCAGATTGTACTAACATAAACTGAAATGTCACGAAAGGACAGTGCAATTAATAGCAGGACTTAATGACAATTATTGGATCTTGTTGAAATAAATGGATCAATTGTTTTTATATTTTTCTTCTCTCAAGTTTTCTTTATGCTGAATGTTCCATTGTCATGGTTAGGTGTTAAGATACATGTTGTTTTTGTAATCTGTAATTAATTTAAACAATTATATGAATTTTTTTTTCTTTATTCAATACTTTTCTCTTCAGTTTACAATTGGACTTTGGAAGATACAGTAGAATGGTTGGTAGTGCATGTAGAACTGCCTCAATATCAGCAAAATTTCCAGCTAATGAGCATCAGTGGACCTTCCATTCCACGGTTAGTGATGCAGTTTCTCTTTTATAAATAAATATTGATGTTCCAACCATCAATGTAGGCTAATTGACTAACTGACCAGCAGAGAAGTCTCTCATTATTTCACACTTGTAACTAATTTATTTCACAGGCTGTTTTTGATACTCAGCCACTTATTGGTAGATATTCACCTTTGCTTTTTCATGCTTATCCTGTGGAGACATCAAAGCCTTATAAGCAAATTGGCATTTTGTGGATCCCTGGGAGACGTGATGGTCTGTGAACTTTAAAATTTTCATTATAGGTCCTCCTCGCTTTTATTAACCAGCAAGTAAGACTGTGAATAGTAGGCTTTTAATTTAAGGACATTTTCTGGCCTCTCAGGGCTTTATTGATGCCTCAACAAATCTGTTGTTTAACCCTTAAGTTAGGAGCCAAATTCCAACTTGGATCACTTTTACTGCAACAGAACAGGTGCCCCGACTATATTTCACTGTCAAATCAGATTTACCTTGTTACATAGTGCTATTCGATGACATGGATGGCTTGTTAAATTTTTCTGCATGTGTTATTGGAAATTTGTGTTTTTTATATTGATTTGTATACTACCATGAATAATTATTAATGAAATAGGAATAATAATGAAGATCAGTAAGTGGTGCATAATCTTCAGATATAGATAGCTGTACACCATGAATTGATCTAACATCAAAATTTAAATTTAGCTTGTAAAAGAAATGGGGCATAGTGGTGCTGTGTACTGAGGCGTACTGAACTTTGATGGTGCACTTCCCTTCAACCATAGCTAACTCTGCTTGTGCCAAGCTAGTAAACTGGTGAGTCTGAGAGTTGCTCACCACCTCTCGGTGATTCTCTCTGGGTACTCTGGCTTCCTCCACTTGTAAACTGTCCAGCATGATGTGACTCTGGTTGTTGCAAGTGTCAATAAACTCCAATAAACAAACAAGTCTCACAATGGTTTCTTGTCAAGTTTTGGCTGCTTATACTGACAGCCAAGGACCACTGCAAAGCTAAAGGAATCTTGAAGCAGTAATGGTGAAACAGTGTCTTGGTGCTTTAGCCATTACCCTCCTGAATAGTATGTTGGTAAGCTTGACCCTTTGAGGTTTGTGCAGTTTTTGGCATATTGTGCCAAACCATCACCAGCAAGTCAAAAGGCTTGGGACCAATGTCTAGTCAGGCTTTGGCTACGTATGTATTCAATCAAGACTTGACTAGAAACCACTGCTGGGATAGTTATTATAATGTATGGAAGACTTCTTGATTTCATGCTGAGGTGCTTTTTTCTGATGCCACAAAGATTATCAGTCGTGGAAATAAGCTCTTAACTCTTTAGGAGGCTGGATATTTTTATACATTTTTGCTGCACTTTAACCTTTTACCTAACAAATCGCCAGCATCTGCCTGCGTAATTTGCAAATTGAGCAGATGAAAAAAATTAATTTTTCAAAATATTTCAACAAAACGATATCATGTGGCCCCTCATTGAAAACAAGCTCATTGAGCTCGTTCCAATGAGGGGTCACATGATATTTTTTTAAAAATTTTGTTGAAAAACAAAACCAAGATACTTGAAATGTTACTTGCAACTTTACTCAGAGACTGTATGATGGGACACCTGTTCTGTTGTAGTAAAAGGTGATAAAGTCGGAATTAGGCCTTCATGGGTTAAAGGTTAAATTCAACTTTGGTAATCCTCGAGATGGGGCTACATGTATTTATTTAATTATTGATAGGGGTTTTAATGGCAATTTTGACAGCCATGGTCACCTCGTGTCAGACAGTTTTACAGCTGGAGGAAGGCAGAGTATCCGGAGAGAACCGCTGAGGAACTGTCTGACTCCCCAACATACTAACTCCAAACAAACAGGGTTAGCATTGGTTGAAGACAAGTGCTCCATCGATGTGCAGTACCCCTTAGTACACAATGCCATCATGCACCCTTGTGGGGAATTGGTATTAAGTGTTTTGCCCAAGGACACAACACAGTTACTCCTGGCAGGGATTGAGCCATGAACCTTTTCAGTTTAAAGGCCAATGCCGTTATCACTGAGCCATTGCTCTCCCTCAAAATGGGGCTGCTGTTCTCATAAGAGCATCTGCTGTTTTTGTTTTTGTTTTCAGCCACAACTGGTCCTTTTTTTGCCAAAGCATATTTGACCTTTTGGAACCTTTTACAGAATAGGTAATTAAATTTTTAAACATTTCAAAAGGCAGTACATCATAAGATGTCAGATCAGCTGCTTTCACCACAACTGATCAGCATAAGTGGAAAATTGAAAAAAAACAAAGTTTGGTAGTATTCTGTAGTGTACCTATAATTCTATATTGAAAGGAAAATTACAAGTTCTGTTGTATCTGATTATAGATGGCAGTGGCTACAGTATTAATGACAAATTTCCTTTATTTGTACCAGTGACAGATAAGTTTTTTGTCTTTTTTATGTTCCCACCTCAAAATGGCCAGGCCATATAGTATTACCCTTGTCCATCTGTCATTCCATCTTTGTGTCATTCCATCATTCTGAAATAACAGTTTTTCAGACTTTTTTCAATGTACTCTGAAATAATTGGTTGATTTCTGGGGGGCTTTATCATGAGTGCAGTAAAACCTGTCTTGAGTGATCACTGTTTTTGGGGGGGTGAGTGGGGCGCAGTGGCTCAGTAGGTAGAGGTGCAGGCTGCAAGCCGAGAGGGCCTCGGTTCGAATCCCACCTGCGGCAACCGCGTTGTGTCCTTGGGCAAAACACTTCACCCCCATTGCCCACATGGGGGCACGGTGGCGCTGTGTACTAAGGCGTACTGCATGTCGATGGTGCACTTGTCTTCAACCAATGCTAACCCTGCTTGTGTGGAGTTAGTATGTTGGGGAGCTGACAGTTGCTCGCTGTTGCTCAGTGGTTCTCTCAGGGTACTCCGGCTTCCTCCACCCATAAAACTGTCATGGTCATGATTAGCCATTGTGCAGAAGTATGTGACCTTAAACACCAATAAATAAATAAATAAATAAATAAATATCACTGTTTTGAACAACCACCTGTCATGAGTGACCACTTTTCTTATGCACTGACCAGTTTTGTTATTTAATGACACTGCATTGAGTGACCACTTATGAGTGATCAGCGACTGGCTGTTTTTGGTCCCAAAGTGCACTTTTTCCAGCTATGAGAGACTGGAAGGAAGGAAAAACAATCATGAACTCATGATTGCCAAACAATGTTTATTAGTTCACCTTGACGTGGTCAAGCTGAGCTTATCTAATTGCTATCCGTCAGCATTATGTTTTGGACTTCTCCAAAACTGCTTGGCTAATGGAGGTGAAAGTTTGTGTGGGTGATGGTCTCAAAGGGGCATTGCATTTTTAGCTCACCTGTCCTAAAAGGCCACATGAACTTTTCTCATCACTTGGCATCCGTCGTCTGGTGTCTGTAAACTTTTCACATTTTCATCTCTTCTCTGTAACTGTTGAGCCAGTGTGAACCATACTTGGCAGGAATGGTCTATGGGAGGTCCTCTACAAACGATCCTCATTTGTTCCCGTTGGATGAAAAACATGGCTTCCAGAGGCATTCTTTGATTCTGGTTGGTGGATTTTCAAAAATCTTCTCCTCTGAAACTGCCAGACCAAATGTTTTGAAATTTCACATAATTGATGACTGGGACCCCCTCTACCAACGATCCTCATTTAATGTTGATCGGGTCACAAACATGGCCACAATTGTGACTTATAGTTACTATAGAAACCCTATGGGGAATCACATTTTCATCTTCTTCTCTGGAACTACTGAACCGACGTGAACCAAACTTGGCAGGAATGGTCTATGGGAGGTGCTCTACAAACGAAACTCATTTTGTTCCCATGAGTTGAAAAACGTGCCCGCCAGAGGCATTCTTTGATTCCGGTCGGATTTTCAAAAAATTTTTCAAAAATCTTCTCCTCTGAAACTGCCAGGCCAAATTTTTTGATACTTCACATAAATGATGACAGGGACCCCCTCTACCAATGATCCTCATTTAATGTTGATCGGGTTGTAAACATGGCCGTAATTGTGGCTTATAGTTACTATAGAAACACTATGGGAAATCACATTTTCATCTTCTTCTCTGGAACTACTGAGACAACATGAACCAGACCTGGCAGGGATAGCCTATGGGAGGTCTTCTACAAATGCTCCTCATTTTTGTTACTTTGCATCGAAAAACCTGGCTGCCAGAAGCAATTTTGAATCTGATTGGTGGATTTTGAAAAGTCTTCTCCTCTGAAACCACAGTGCCAAATGTTTTGAAACTTTGCATTGTTGATGACTGGGACACCCTCTAACAACGATCCATATTTAATGTTGATCGGGTTTCAAACATGGCTGCAATTGCAGCTTACAGTTACTATAGAAACCCTATGGGAAATCACATTTTTATCTTCTTCTCTGGAACTACTGAGCCGACCTGAACCAAACTTCACAGGAATTGTCTATGAGAGGATGGAAATGTGTGTCCACCAGAAGCTATATTCTAATGCTTAAACCAATGCCTCTCCTGTCTGCACAAAGATCAGTACTGTCAGCGAAATATTTATTTTTTGAGAATCTGATAAGGGTTGGTTCCCATTTTCTTCAATGAGAACTGGGGAAAAAAACCCAAATATTGTGTATACAGTACAAGTCAAAATAAGTTGTAGCATAACTGCAATAAACTAAGTAAACTACTGCTCCTGCACTGACAAGATCTGAATCTGACAATTTCTGGACAGCTATCAGTGAGAGCTTTCTGGAAAATGTCAGCTTCTGGTCTTATCAGTGTAGGAAGAGAAAGATACATAGTTTATAGGGTTATACTACAACTTATTTTTACTTGTACTGTAAACAAGAGCATCTGTAATTATGTTAATACATGTATTACTCTCAAGTTACTTATCAGAAATACTGATTGATGACAGGTGTTTGGAAAGCATGCAAGTTTTGTTTATTTTCTTATTCCCTCTGAACAGTCAATTATTATATCATTTAAGATATGATAAAATTATTGGAATAAAATGTGTTTCCTGTAACCCTTTACCTACCCAAAGCTATTTGTAAGAGAATACTGTCTGAAAAAAATGTAATTTTCAAAATATTTAACCTTCTTTTACTGATTTATTTTTATTGAAACAGAATTCATCAATGTGTGGATTTTCAAGAAATCTTCTTTGAAACTACAAAGCCAAATGTTTTGAAACTTAATGTGACTGATGACTGGAACCCCTTCTACCAATGATCCTCATCTAATCTTCATCGGGTTGCAATTATGACTTCAATTGTGACTTATAGTTATTATAGAAACCCTATAGGAAATCACATTTTCATCATCTTCTCTGAAAGGACTGAGCCAAAGTGAACCAGACTTGGCAGGCATGGTCTATGAAAGGTTCTCTACAACTGTTACTCATTTATTCCTGTTGGATGAAAAACATGGCTGCCAGAAGCATTCTTTGATTCTGATTGGTCAGTTTTGAAAACTTTTCTCAGACAGTGCAAAGTAAAAAGTTTTGAAACTTCATATGATTGAGGACTGGGACACCTACCAATGATCCTCTTGTAATGTTGATGTAATGTTGCAAACATGGCCACAATTGCAGCTCATAGTTACAATCTCCTCTGAAACCACAGGGCCAAATGTTTTGAAACTTTGCATGGTTGATGACTGAGACACCCTCTACCAACAATCCTCATTTAATGTTGATCGGGTAGCAAACACGGCTGCAATTATGGCTTATAGTTGCTGCAGAAACCCTGTGGGAAATCACATCTTCATTTACTTCTCCAGAACTACTGAGCTGATGTGAACCAAACCTGGCAGGGATAGTCTATGGCAGGTCCATTACAAACGCTACTCATTTTGTTACCGTGCATCGAAAAACATGGCTACCAGAAGCATTTTTTGATTCTGATTGGTGGATTTTGAAAAATCTTCTCCTCTGAAACCACGTGGCCAAATGTTTTGAAACTTTGCATGGTTGATGACTGGGACACCCTCTACCAACGATCCTCATTTGATCATGTTGCAAACATGGCCACAATTGCAGCTTATAGTTAATATAGAAAACCCTATGGGAAATCACATTTTCATCTTCTCTCTGGAACTACTGAGCCGACATGAACCAAACTTGGCAGGAATGGTCTTTTGGAGGCCCTCTACAAACGATCCTCTTTTTGTCCCCGTTGGTTGGAAAATATGACCACCAGAAACATTCTCTGATTCTGTTTGATGGATTTTGCAAAAATATTCTCCTCTGAAACTACTAAGTCAAATGTTTTGAAACTTCACATGATTGAGGACTAGAATACCTTCTACTAATGATCCTCATGTAATGTTGATGTAATGTTGCAATCCTGGCCACAATTGCAGCTCATAATTACCATGGAAAACCTATGGGAAATCACATTTTTATATGTAGTTCCAGGTGAGCGATTACAGGCTTCTTAGAGCCTTTAGTTGTTTAACTCAACATGCACAGCCCCCCTAGGGAGGGGGTGGGGGAAATTTAAAAAAAAAATCTTCTCATGAACCAGTGGGTACAATGACTTGATATTTGGTGTGAAGTTTCCTTTTGAGGTGAAGAGTCAAGTTTGTTCAAACGAAGTTCATAGAGCAATATTTGCCTTTGTAATGGGAGGCAGAAGATTTTTAGCCCTGCCCAAAATTTCTATTTTCTGAACCGATGGTCTGATTTGAACCAAATTTGGTATGTGGTACTATTGGGTCATAAGTACTTGACTCATGCAAAAAAAATGTTCCTTTGTCCCTGTGGGACAGATTCAAGATTGTTCAAATCAAGTCCCTCGGTTATTATTTGAGCTTGGAATTTTAACTTAGTGCAGTTTGAGGGATAATCTTTAAAAATCTTCTTCTTCAGACCCACCAGTCAGAATGCTTTGATGTTTGTATACTTCATCCTGGGGGAGGGGGAGGGAGGGGTGAGGGGGTTTCAGATTCAAGTTTGTTCAAATTGGGTCCCTCAGTTGATATTTGGGCACCCTATTGTAGCCCAAATTTTAATTTAGTGCAGATTCAAGTTTGTTTAAATTGGGTCCCTGCGTTGATATTAGGGCTCCCTATGGTAGCCCAAATTTTAACTTCGTGCAATATGAGGAAATTTCTTTAAAAATGTTCTTCTTGAGACCCACCAGTCAGAATGCTTTCATATTTGGTATATAACAATTCTAGGGGGGTGAAATTCAAATTTGTTCATATCGAATGCCTGGGTTAATATTTGGACTCCCTGTGGTAGCCTGAATTTTAACTTAGTGCATTTTGAGGGAATTTCTTTAAAAATCTTCTTCTTCAGATTCACCACTTAAAATCCTTTCATATTTGGTATATAACATCTCTAGGTGGGTCAGATTAAAGTTTGTTCAAATCGGGTCAGTGGGTTGTTATGTGGGCTCCCTATGGGAGCTTGAATTTTAACTTAGTACAATATGAGGAAATTTCTTTAAAAAGTTTTTCTTCAGATCCACCAGTTAGAATCCTTTCATATTTGGCATACAACATCTCTAGCGAGGTCAGATTCAAGTTGCTTCAAATCGGGTCCCTGGGTTAATATTTGGGCTCCCTATGAGCTAAAAATGTCCATTTCTGATTCCTCTGAATACTGTGCACATATATGCATTTTTTGGTTTCTTGGAAAAAATTAACTGTTTTCTGTATGAATATCTTTAAATACTGTTAACGAAAACCTATTTCTGATTTGTTTAATAATATTTTACCGTAAAAAATAAGCCTTCATAAATTCTCTTTCTATTTTGTTTATTTCTGATGCTTTAACCACTTTCACACAGACTTGAATTTACTGGATGCAGTAAATTTCTGTTTCTCTAGTATTGCAATTACATTTGTAAAAGACATGACTGTATGTCATGTAATTGGATTATTTCTGTCTTCTCCCCACACTAGTCTGCTCGATAACATGAACACAAACTACCCAATCTCAATATTTTTTGATATACTGGTAAATAGTCACTAATACTTGGTCATCTATGATTTTCAGGCAAGTAGGGCCTTGGGTTTGGCTCCAGGGGCTACAAGATGTTCACAGCTTCAACCTTCACTGGCAAATGTAATCATTGAAGCAATAGCCATTATTTAAAATGGGCTAGAATTTCTTATAAACAAAGTGGATATAGAGTGTGGTGAAACTGTCCCATTTAAAAACATTTTGTTTACTTACCCATGTTACAAATTCATTCTCTAACCAAGTTAAATAAAGAACTCCACTTTTCAAAGTATTCTCTAAATGTATTTATTTTGAATCAAACTCCAGATTGGAGGGTGGGTTTCGTGATGGAGTGGTGAGTGGCTTTCTCAAAACACCAATCACAATAAAAAATTATTGAATTGGAATGGTTAAATGGTGTGTTTTGACCCTCTTAATACTTCAGTGTGAGTCTAAAGGCTTTCAGTTAACTCATGGCGTTAAAACGTTTTGCACACTTTCTGTCACACTACCACCCTGCACTCAAAACCCAGTTGAGCTCACAATCGGCCGATTCTGATGCCGATTCCGATTGTAATACCATGCACTACTAGACAAGTTGAGACTTGAAAGAACCACATAAAACTGAACATTTTTCACAGTGTTAATCTTCGTTGACTGGGGTGGCAGTAAAATTACCAGTCGTGCATACTTGGATTGTCCTGAAAATTATTTTTCTGCAAAATTATCAAATCAAAACAAGTCACTCTTACATTTGGTAAAGAGGCATTTAAAAATCTTCTTCTTAGATCTACCAGTCAAAATCTCTCAATATTTGATACACTGCATCTTTAGGGGGGTCAGCTTGAAGTGTGTCCCAATCAGGTACCTAGAGTCATATTTGGGCTCCATGTGGAAGCCCGAATTTTAAATTAGTGCAATGTGAGGAATATTCTTTAAAAATCTTCTTGTGAACCATCAATCATAGTCTTTTGATATTGGGTATGTAGCATCCCAGTTGGTGTGAGATTCAAGTTTGTTCAAATCAAGTGCCTGGGTTTATATTTGGGCTCCCTATTAGGACCCAAATTTTAAATCAGTCCAAAACTCCAGTATGACAGTTGTAAAAAAAAATCATCTTCGCATCTATGTGCCAGAATCTTTTGATGATTGGTGTAAAGCATCCTTAGGAGGGTCAGGTTCAAATTTCTTCAAATCTTGTCCTTGGGGTCATATTTGGGCTCCCTAAGGGAAGTCAAACTTCAACATAGTGCAATATGATAAATATTATTAGCTCATCTTGACAAAGTCAAGCTGAGCTAATCTCATCGCTCTCCATCCGTCGTCCGTCGTCCGTCAACACCATGTTTTGGTCTTCTCCAAAGCCACTGGGCCAATTCAAGTGAAAGTTTGTGTGAGTGATGGTCCCAAAGGGGCTTTTCATTTTTGTTCAACTCAGCCTGCCCAGCCCCATAGGGAGGGAGTGGGGGAAAATGCTCCAAAATATTTTTAAAATCTTCTTCTCAAGAACCAGTGTGTACAATGACTTGATATTTGCTATGGAGCTTCCATATGAGGTGTAGAATCAAGTTTGTTCAACGAAGTTCGTGAAGTAATATTTGGCTTTGTAATAGGAGGGGTAAGATTTTTGGCCCCTCCCAAAATTTCTATTTTCTGAACCGATGGTCCGGTATGAACCAAATTTGGTGTGTGGTAGTATTGGGTCATAAGTACATGACCCATGCAAAAAAAAAAATCCCGCATCCCAATGGGGACCCTGGGAGCTAAAAATAGAAATATTTTCAAACGCTCATATTTCCCAAACCCCACGGAACAGAGAGCTTTTATTTGGTATGAAGTATCATTATGACCAGTAGAATTGAACGGTAAAAAAAAATTGCCATCGGTTATGTTAGGGTGTTCTGTAATAGGCATCGAAAAAATGCTGAGTCAGCATATTTGCAAAAATTTTAAAAAATCTTTTCTCCAGAACCAATCATCAGAATCTTTTGATATTTGGTATACGGCATTCATAGGGGGGTCAGATAAAATTTTGTTGAAATAAAGCTCATTGGTTCATATTTTGGGCTCTCTACAGGAGCCCGAAATTTTAACATAGGGTAATATAGGGAATATTCTTTAAAAATCTTCTTCTTCAGAACCACCAGTCAGAATATTTTAATATTTGGTGTACATCATTGTTATGAGGGTCAGATTCTAGATTGTTCAAACCAAGTCCCTAGGTTAATATTTGGGCTTCCTATGGAAGCCCAAATTTTAACTTAGTTCAATATGGGGGATAATTTTTTAAAATCTTCTTCAGATCCACCAGTCAGAATGCTTTCATATTTGGTATACAACATCTCAAGGGGGGTCAGATTCAAGTTTGTTCAAATGGGGTCCCTAGGTATATATTTGGGGTCGTTATGATAGCCCAAATTTTAACTTAGTGCAATATGAGGAAACTTCTTTAAAAATCTTCTTCAGATCTACTACTCGAAATGCTTTTATATTTGGTATACAACATCTCTAGGGGGGTCAGATTCCAGGTTGTTCAATTCGAGTGCCTAGGTTAATATTTGGGCTCCATATGGTAACATGAAATTTAACTTAGTACAATATGAGGGAATTTCTTCAAAAATCTTCTTCAGATTCACTTGTCAGAATGCTTTCACATTTGGTGTACAACATCTCTAGGGGGGGGGGGGGGGGGGAGTCAGATTTAACTGTGTTCAAAGCAAGAGCCTGGTTTAATATTTGGGCTCTCTATGGGAGCCGGAATTGGCTATTTTGCTGAAGAATTAAAAATTTTGTATTCAGTACCCTCTAGATGTACTAAGATTAATCCACATCAAGGGGCTTCATAGGGGAGCTCTACATTTTACTTATGATCAACTGAAGAAAAGGCATGATGCTCAGATTATTTTTGTCACTCCTGAGGGACTCAAGGATTAACAGTGTAGCCTATGGAGATGGCTTGCTTAATGTAGACTCTTTCTTGGACTCTGTTTAAATTGTGTTCTGTACAAGATGAGCGCTTCAGGCCACGTGGGGACGTGGGGCCTCGTGTTTCAAAATCTTCTTCAGATCTACCAGTCAGAAACCTTTGATATTTAATATGTAGCATCCTCAGGAGGTTTAAATTCATGTTTGTTCACATCAAGCCCCTGTCCAGTCTCTGGGGTCATATTTGGGCTCCCTATGTGAACTCGGAACTTCAACTTAGTGCAATATGAGGAATGTTCTTTAAAAATCTTCATCAGATTTATCAGTCTGAATGTTTTGATATGCAGTATCCTTGTTTTGATATGCTGTATCCTTAGGAGGTTCAGATTCAATTTTAATTAAATTTAGTTCCTGGGGTCATATTTGAGCTCCTTGTGGGATCCTGAATTTTAACTTATTGCAATATGAGGAATATTTTTTAAAAACCTTTTTCAGATCTCTCAGTCAGAAATCTTTTGATATTTGATTTGCAGTGAGGGCAGATTCCCGTTTGTTCAAAGCAAATTCCTGGGTTCATATTTGGGCTCCCTGTGGCAACCTAAATTTTAACTTGGTGCAGCATGGGGCAATCAATTCCTTTAAAAATCCTTCCCTCAGATCCACCAGGTCAACTGAGTGATTTTTTTCTTCTTTTTGCTTCATAATTCACCCAACAGCCCATCCCCCACCCACACACACTTCCTTAGCTAAATTACATTAACTATATTAACATGTAGATGCTGAATGTGATCTCAGATCCTTCTTTAAACAATTTTAACAGGTGAGCAGTTGAGGCCCCTTGTTTCTTTAAATGCCCAGCAGTACCATCCTTTAAAGCACAAAGAAAGCTTGCTTTAAGGGCTCCTACTACTGGGCATTTGATGTGAATAAAAAACAGCATGCAAAGGAAAAAAAAACACGCAGTGTAGTCCTCAACATTTCTTTGTCTTAAGAATTTCAGTGATTTGCAAAGATTTGCATAGATCCTTCAGGTGCTTGAATTTGACACCTGGCTGATATTCCAGACCTGGAACCCCTTTACCCCTTAAAAACAGATGCATTTTTCTAACCAGGTACTTGAAAAAGTGCGTGAATTCCAATTTCCAAACCAAAATCTGAAAGTTCTTGAAAAGTGTGCAGGAACTTTGATTTTTACCGCCATGGGTTGTGATCAGAAATTCTTGAGCTTCACATACATTGGCAATGTATATGTATTTAGTTGGTTTAGTTCATTGGGTACATGCACCACATTTTTATTGTTGCATTGTTATTATAGTACAAAATATAGAAAATAAAAGATACACAGCAGTTGATGATGCTTTTTTCAAAATGGCAACAATACTTCTTTATACATAAAATATGTATTCACATACACATATACAATTTATTTCATTTATTTATACATATACTTTTTATGACTCATTACTTAAATGTAATAAAGAATAATTGGATCTGAAATATAAAATAAACTAATTAATAAAATAAAGTAAATCATACAATGAGTTTTTTGTGTTATTTGTCCCTGTACATAAATAGTACATTGTATCTCGATTATAAATTAATTGTATCCCTTGGCTGGGGCTGACCTGCAAAATCTCATCCCCTCTCTTGAGAGACCACCTGTCATGAGAGGCCACTTTTGCCTTGCAGAATAGGTGGTCTCCCAAGGTAGGTTTCATTGTGCCTACAAATTGAATTTGAGTTAGATCCCGATCGGATGAGTTTTCACAGAGTTATTGACCAAGAACTTCGTTTATGATGTGAAACTCGGAGAATCAGTTTTCTATACTTTTTTTGCTTGTGGGCACACAGGTCGGACTGACACATCTAATTTTATTAAATATTTCCTGTATTGTACCATATTTTACAGGACATTATATTGATGAAGTTTTATTTGTGGAAGTATTGCTGAAAACAAATTATTCATTTCACCCATGGATTCCTTAGCAAGTGGAAAGCAAGTGGATCAGGGTTCAATCATCTGTGGTAAACAGGATCATTAATAATGGCAAATAAGAAGGCAGACAATGGTAGCCACAATCTGAGTTGAATGGAAAATATAAAATAGCTGCATTAACTTAACTGTTTACTTCTTGATGTCGTAATATAACCAATACACTAAATGTCCTTTCTGTTCATTCCGAGTGATTGAAGTGTTCTGAGAGTGAAGATCCATTCGATTTCTATTCTCCAACGGATGGTCAACCATATTGGGGGTGTTCAGGGTCGGAGTAAATAACTTGTATGATGTGGCCATTTAAGCCCACTCACTGGTGGTTGTTTTGTTTAATTCACATGGGAGTATCATGCTTGTGCTTAATATCTGCTATATGTTTGCGGATTCGGATGTGGAAGTGTCTCTTGGTTTCTTCCACATATTTTCTACAAGATTTGCATGAAATGAGATAAATGCAGTTTCTTGTCATGACATACAGTTTGTGCGGGTAGGTCCTTTGTGTCACTTGGAGGTAATTGTGCTCTTAAATTAGACATTTTTCAGAAGATTGTTGCATATGCTGCAGTTGGCTTTATGGCATGAGGTGCGGGGGTGGCTATCATTTGGCCGCTAATTTGATGGAGGCTGGGTAATTTCACTTGGGTTAGTGAATAATGACTTTTCAGGATTTGTTCTTTCTACAGACCAATAGTGGGGGGTCTCAAAATATTGTTCAGTCATTTAACTGGGCCATAGTTGGCGAATATAGCGGTATATATCTTGTACTTTCTGGGTTGTAACTGGTGACAAATGGTGTGCGGTCAGTTGCATTACTTATTGCAACTGACCACTGGTTTTATTATCAGGGTCAGATGATCTAGCTTGGAGACTTTTTTGAATGCATCTTGCAGTGTTTTGTCTTGATAACCCCTATTCTTGAAGTGGGATGTCATCACATGAGCATGGTTGATGGAAATCTGCTGTTAAGCTGCAGATTCCTCTCACTTTTAGGAGTTGGCTGTATGGATGCCTTGGATTTGTTTTGGGGCATGGCAGGAGTCCAGCCTTAAGTATGCATAAGTATCTGTGGGTTTTGTGTACAGGTCTGTTTTGATTATGTTGCCTGATTTTGAAATCTTGACATCTAGGAAGTTGATCAAGGTTGTTGAACACTCTGCAGTAAATTTGATTGTTTGGTGTGCTGTACTGAAATGATCGATAAAGTCTCATAAGGATTGTTCACCATGTGTCCAAATGATGAATATATCATCTATGAACTGGCGGTAGAGTTCAGGTTTAAGTATAAATTCGGCTATCAGCTGGTTTTCTAATTCCCCCATAAAGATATTCGCAAAACTGGATACGACTTTGGTGCCCATTTCAGTGCCTCCGATTTGTAGGTATTCATTACCATCAAATTGGAAGTTGTTACAGTTTAGTACTAATTTGAGTAATCCTAAGAGTCTATTAGATGATAACTGCCATTTTGTGCGGAGGCATCTAATACTCTACATCGTGCTACAGCTAGTAGTCCTTCTTGGTCAGGTATATTCGTATACAGAGAGACCACATCCATTGTGCATAGGATAAAGTTTTCTGGTAAGTCTTGCAGGTGTTCAAATTGAAGGAGCAAATCATTGGTGTCCTGTAAGTAGCTGGGATAAGTGTGGACAAATGGTTTAATATGTTCGTCCACAAAGCTGCTGATTAATTCTGTTGGTGCTGCTATTTCCACTAATAATAATAGGCCTTCCCAGAACTTCACCTTTGGTTTGGCTTTTGTGTATTTTGGGTAAAAGGTAAAGTTGAGGGGTACGAGGGTGTGTGTTTATGAGGCTGTTATGAATGCTCTCTATGATTTCGTTCTTGCTGAGAAGTTTATCAAGAGCATTTATAATGATATCACTATAATGTTCTGTAAAATTGACAAAGTCAAGCTGAGCTAATCCCATCTGTCATCCATTCGTCGTCGTCTGTCAACACCATGTTTTGATCTTCTCTGACGAAGCTACTGAGCCAATTCAAGTGAAAGTTTGTGTGAGTGATGGTCCCAAAGGGGCATTGCATTTTTGTTCAACTCCACATGCCCAGCCCCATAGGGAGGTAGTGGGGGAAAATGCTCCAAAGTATTTTAAAAATCTTCTTCTGAAGAACCAGTGTGTATAATGACTTGTTCAAATCAGTTCGAGTGCCTGGGTTAATATTTGGGCTCCATATGGGAACCTGAAATTTAACTTAGTACAATATGATGGAATTTCTTCAAAAATCTTCTTCTTCTGATCCACTAGTCAGAATGCTTTTATATTTGGTATATAACAACTTTAGGGGGTTCAAATTCAAGTTTGTTCAAATCGGTTCCATAAGTTAATATTGGGGCTTTCTATGGTAGCCCAAATTTTAACTTGGTGCAATATGAAGAAATTCTGGAATAATTTTCTTCTTCAGATCCAACAGTCAGAATGCTTTCATATTTGGTACACAACATCTCTAGGGAAGTCAGATTCAACTGTGTTCAAATCGAGAGCCTGGGTTAATATTTGGGCTCCATATGGGAGCTGGAATTGGCCATTTTGCTGAAGAATTAAAAATCAAGTGGCTTCATAGGGGAGCTCTACATTTTACTTTATGATCAACTGAAGAAAAGGCATGATGCCCGGATTATTTTTGTCACTCCTGAGGAACTCAAGGATTGACAGTGTAGCCTATGGAGATGGCTTGCTTAATGTACCCATTCTTGGTCTCTGTTATATTGTGTTCTGTGCAAGATGAACGCTTCAGACCCTGCGGGGCCTCTTGTTTAATTGGCGGTGGGTTTTTCTGGTAGAGTCTTGGTGGTCCATGATAGCTATCCCTGACCCTTTATTAAATCTCTTAATCACTATGGTTTTGTTTTGAGCTAGTGCCTTGATGGTGGTGCGCTCTCCTTTGGTGAGGTTGTCTGTTTTAAAGGTCATGACTGGATTGGTTAGGATGCGGTAATTGGTGTTGTGGTATAGTGCTTCTAAGCACGGGTCTTGACCCAGTAGGGGGTGGGAGGAACCACGTGCTGGTGGGTTGAAATTTATAATCCAGTCCTTGTTGGAAAGGGTCAGGGTGAGGGTCTGTGTCGGTGTCATGGAAGAATAATTTAAGCTGTAATCGCTGAAAAAATGTCTTGGTATCCTCTTGAGAGTTGGCCTTGGTTATTGTGGAGTAGGATGGGACAAAAGTCGAGGCCCTTGGATAAAAGGCTTAATTGTCATTGTATTCTAATTGCACTAGATCTAGTGTGATCTGAATGATTTGGCCGCTCGCTTGGATGAGAACATCTTGTAAGCAGGCCTTAGAAATTCAGAAAGGGGGCTGTGGACTTTTGGTGTACTTGCCCGCAGGCCGGTTGGTGCTAAATTATGTTCTATACATTTCTGTAAAAACAAAAACATCTGTCAACTATGGCCCATTCTGCATGGCCATTCAAACGACAAAGCAATATTTTCAGATCCCCCCCACCCCCCACTACTGGCTTGTAGATGGAAGAAATCCCTCAAAGATTTAATAATCCGAGTGAAATTACCCAGCCTCCATCAAATTAGCAGCAAAATGATAGCCAACCTCCGCACCCCATGCCATAAAGCCAATTGCAGCACATGCAACAATCTTCCGAAAAATATCTGGTTTAAGAGCACAATTACCTCCAAGTGACACAAAAGGACCTACCCGCACAAACTGTATGACAAGAAACTCCATTTATCTCATCACATGCAATTCTTGTAGAAAACAATATGTGGGAGAAACCAAGCGACACTTCCACATCCGAATCCGTGAACATATAGCAGATATTAAACACAAGCGTGATACTCCTGTGGCTATTCACTTTAACCAAAACAATCCCCAGCAAGCGGACTCAAATTACCGCATCATACAAGATATTTACACTGACCCTGAAAACCCCAATACTGTTGACCACCTTTGGAGAATAGAAATTGAATGGATCTTCACTCTCAGAACACTTTAACCACTAGAACTGAACAGAAAGGTTATTGTATTGGTTATGTTTATTCATATTTCTATTTTCTGTTCTTTAATGCCACCTGCCCTTTTCTGGTTACATCTATTATGTCACAACCAAATTGATGCCACAATACAAACAACATAAAGCAGTTCTCTACTGAGAGGAGATAAGTTAAGCGAGACACAACTGTACCTACAATTAGATGGCTTTTACATGTGAGATTTATGATTTCACGTACGCTACTAGACAAGGACATCTCCACATTAGAATAGTCCATTTTAAAGGGTTGAGACCTGCGACTCATGCAACAAAACTTTCTGGCACCACGAACATTGTGACAGGCACATAAACAGAAGTTGCCACCTTCTAAACCCCCCTCCCCTCCCCGAGAGTGTTTACGCTATTGCCGACCAGGGGAAAACACCCAACGACATATTAGAGATCGCCACCAAGGTAACTGGCATCTTCAACAATGAGTGATGGGATTTTCATGGCAGGACACCATCAAGCAACCAAGAAGAGACATTTATAATGGATGTATTGAGAGACTACTCCATGCTTAGGAACTGAGTCGCCCCCTTTAGGGAAACTGGAAGACCCGATGAATTGATACTTCAATGTAGAGAGTGGTCACCCACCCCATACCTTGATGTAGATATCGGCTCCCTTCATCCTAGAATGGTGGCACACAGTGGCAATGCCCCCCCCCCCCCCCCCAAATGTGGACATTGCACACATCACAGACCTCTACAATACAGGCAAAGTGTTACGATATGGCACTGAGATACTGATCTATCTATACTCAAACTAAATTAATCACTCTCCACGAACAGTAATGTATACCAATAATAAAATACAACCACAACTATAACTATTGACATCACTGCTGTTTATTATTATTTTATTTTTGGTACAAAACACGTGTCTAACAACATATTGTTAGCTCTTTCAGTCAGGTGAGCTATAATGATCACTCACCATCCTTCTTCTATCATCCGTCCATTGTCCATGAACATGGTGTTTTCATCTTCTCCAAAACAGCTGAACTGATTTAAGTGAAATGTGAGATAATTGTTTGTTATGACATCGCATTTTGATTTTATTCAAATCAAGTTGCCCCACCCCTTGGGAGGTTCACGCCCAAAAAGTTTGCGTAAATCTTAAAAAATCCTTTTCTCATGAACCAGCAGTAGCAGAGATTTAATATTTGGTGTGCATCTTCCTTTTGCGGTGTAGACTCAGATTTGTTCAAGAGAAGTTTGAGGAGCTATATTTGCTGTCATTTTGGGAGAGGCAAGCATTTTCGCCCCACCCCAAATTTCTATATTTTTCCACTATACCAATGGCCCAGACTAGCTCGTGCAACCCAATTTATTACTAGGGCCAAACACAAATTTTGAATCCCCCAAACCCCCAAAATTTGCCAAAAAACTTAAAAAAGAGAAGACCAGTATGGTCTTCCATACTTTTTGCGCAATGCGCAACTTGTTGTCAAGGACAACAATAGGCTGCCGCCATCTTGTCATTCTGTTGTTTGGCCCATGTCAGATCAACACGTATCCTGACTTTTGTGCTATAAAATCCTAAAGTATAATGTGGCCAGACACGATTTTGAAGTGGAATGGTGGAATAATTGTAGCAGAATCTAGCTGAATATAGACATTGAGTTTTTGAACATGTCAACTTTATTGAAATTAAATAATATTTCTTGTTCTTCCCGTTTTCGGGATATGCACCTGATTCATTCATTCTTTGTTTATCATTATGTGTGTGTTCAATGTTCACCTGTTTCCCCTTGAATCCTCTCATTAGATTTTTAAGAACTATTTGCCATTTGCGAATTTGTTATTAATTAAAAATTCTTCTTAAAAATCTTAGATAATTTACGGAATGTGGATTATTCGTACCCCCTTTGTCGCGTACCGGTTATTTTTGACATAGTCGGGCGTGTCTGTTTGCCATTACCCTTCTCTATGGGGAATCTTCTGGGGAAGTTTCTCTATTGTTAAGGGTATTCTTGGGATACCGGTTGTCTGACCTGGGCCTTTGTTGTGCCTGTTTTGGACTTGGTTATCAGTTCCTATTCAGTTTAAAATTTTTGCCTCGGGCATGTGTGTATTATGAAGTCCTCATGTTCAAAATGTAAGAGGAAGAAGTCCTCTCTTGATTCTCATTCATCATGTTTGGCTTGCACTCGTTGCTTGAAAGATGTTACCTGTGCAACTTGCTGTTCTTGGGATTCCAATTGATGGAATTCCCTCTCAACTTATGTATGTGTCGCCGAAGCACCGATTTCGGTGCTTTCGCCTAAGGTAACTAATCAACATTTAGTTTCCATTTCAGAGGAACAAGAACATGGTATTGGTCATGGTATAACATCAAGTTTTGTGCTGCCGTCGTCTTTAGATACAGAGCGTGTTGACGTACGAGGTATCGCAGAATACTCGGTACCTCGGGCAAGCAGACGGTCAACCAGCTCGACCGGTGTAACAGAGCCTTTAATTAGTGCTTCAGTAGCAGGGAAATCCGTAGCAGTCCAGGATACAGAGGATGGAAGACAGTCCTCTATTCAGATGATGGCACGTAAGGGAAAGAGGCCAGTCAAATTGAAAGGTGCATCAGTAGTGAAGCATTCTTCTGTTTGGGGGTCAAAACAGAAAGATTCGACTTTTATTGCCAGTTCCACTGGTAGTCTGGTAGATAATGCTTCGGAGCCAATTGTTTCTGATGTACCTTTCTCTGCCAGTACGGCTGGCAGTAATCTTGATATAAGAGCCTCTTCTTCGTCCATTTCCAGGACTCAGCACAGTAGAACGCATGCTAGCTGTCAAGATCCAGATGTAGAGAGTCAGAGCCAGATCTGGCTTTCTCTAAGGCTAGCATTTCGAGGCAAACGTCTTTCTCTAAAAGACGGACACAGGGCTCTGTGTCAGATCACCTTCCGGAGCCAAAAAGGCGTAGAACGGGGGTCAACATAGCCTCGAATACGGAATTGCTGGAGCAAATTGCCCAGCTAATTGCAGACTCCCAGCAGCCAACTATGCGGCCGTCATCGATCTCCGCTTTGTTTGATTCCTGCGGTGCTGGATCAGCAGAAAGAAGGGTTTCCTCAAATAATCAGTATGCTGATAATAGACCAGACCAGGAACCTCTAGCTGGTAGTGTTAGGGAGTTTGATGAAGACGAGACTGACACTACATCTTTGGCTGAGCAACATCTGGAAACTATGAGGTTCCTGCAGGATTTTTTACCTGAATCAATTCCTTCTGGTCAGGGTTCTGCGCCTTCTAGAGCCAAGAGCCTGTCTTCTTCAGACAGGGAGGTCATTAAGTTGAAGGAAAGTATCCTTCTGTATCCGTCTCAATCAGTCCAAGCGTTAGTTAGATGCGTTTAATTGTTGTGACGAAGCTATTGCTGACCTGGCTCAGGCTAGAAAAAGTTCTTTCCTTTTGGAAAGGAAGCTTGACCTACCGTTTAGAGGCAATACCTTCTTAAATACGGTAGGCGAGAACAAGATTCCAAGAGCTCCTCTGCGATTGGATGATGGAGCAAGGGACTTAGGTATGTCTCTTCCGTCATCGTGTAGCGTCAGTTCTTTTGTTATAGATACTTGCATTGAATCTAGCAGAAGTATTTTGGACGCTATGTCATATGCAGATCATATTTGCAGGGCATTGGCTGGCAATTTGGAATCTGGGAGCTTACAGGAGTTGTTATCTCTTTTGAGAGTGCTATCTCGCGCCATCATGTATACAACATTCCACTCTGCTCTTTCAGTAGTGACTTTAGAGTTGGTCAGGCGCGATGCTGCCCTTAAATCTATGTCATTTATTGACGACAGTGTTAAGAGCTCTCTAAGGGCCATTCCTGTTTCGGGCTCTCATTATTCAATGATAAGTTAAAAGCTGTATTTGAAGATGCTTCTAAGAAAGCTACAAGTCAGCTTTTGTTGCGCTCAGCTTCGCAACCTCATCCTTCCACAAGTGGTACTCCTCGGAGAGGTAAATTTTTCTCCAAGAGAGGCTCAGCCCGTGCTGCTTCTAAAGCTAATCGTGGGCGTGGTGGCTCCAAACAGGGGAGCGATTTCAAAAATGGGACGACGCAGTCGGAAAATAACGAAATGCGTAACCCCACACCAACGTCACAGAGGGGTGCGAGAGCTTCACGAGGTTTCTCCTCGTATAAGCCTCGTAAGTCCTACAAATGAAGAGTTCGACCTCTATTGTTCTCCAGTTGGCGGAAGGCTTTCAAAATTCGCAAGCAACTGGAACAAAATAACTCAGGATCTTTGGGTTCGAGACGTTGTAAAAAATGGTCTATGTCTTTCGTTCCAGAGAAAACCTCGATTAACGCGGATTCTGCGTTTTGTGAACCTTCCACAAAATATAACAAAGAGAGAGGCTTTGATTTCAGCAGCAGACTCTTGCCTACAAAAGGAGGCAGTAGAGGTCATGGAGAATCCCAATTCAAAGGGGTTCTACAGTCATCTTTTTCTTGTGCCGAAGCCAGACGGCTCGTACAGGCCGGGCATCGATCTCAGTTGGATAAACAAGCTGATAATTGCTCCAAAATTTTATATGGAGACAATTCGATCGGTGAGAGGCAGCATCCGAGTAAACGATTACGCCGCAAGTATAGACTTGAAGGACGCGTATTTTCACATCTTGATTCATCCGGCTTTTCAGAAATACCTCTGTTTCGCGGTTCAAGGAAAAGTATACCAGTTCAGAGCAGTGTGTTTTGGCTTGAACCTTGCTCTGTGGGTGTTCACTCGGGTGATGAGCCACTTTAGGGCACACTCGGCTTCGATGACGTCGGCATATGTGGACGACATTCTTCAAAGATACTGAAATTTTCATGCTCTTCAAAGCGACATTCAGAGTCTGCTATCGCTGCTACGACGCCTAGGTTTTATAATCAATGTCGACAAGTCAGATTTAATGCCGACGAGGTCGTTTGTTCATCTGGGAATGAGTTTCGATACTCTCAACAATTGGGTTTGTTTGCCGGTAGCAAGAGCAAAATTAATTTCTCTTTACGCAAAATACTGCATAAACGCACAAGTCATTACTGCAAGAGAGTTTATGCGGCTGTTAAGACTTTGCAGCGCTGCCTCGGAGTTAATTCCGCTAGGTCGTTTGCGCACTCGTCCACTTCAAATTTATCTAATTCAAAATTGGAGCGTAAAACGTCAGTTGTTGGACAGTCCGATTGTTTTAACACAGTCAGTAAAACAGCATCTTCAAATTTGGGTGGATATCCAGTGGTTATCCCAGGGAATACCACTTCAGATTCAGGAGCCGTCATTCATAATCATGACGGACACCAGTCAAGAAGGTTGGGGTGTTTCTCTGATTCCGGGCGATCAAGTGTGTCACGGTTTTTGGGAGAGTCAGTTTCTTGTGTCCCATATAAACTACAAAGAAATGACGGCAATTTGGTTAGCTGTAAATCATTGGCTCAGTCGAGTAATAAACTCACACGTTCAAATTCTGTCAGACAAATCAAAAGTAGTAGCCTATATTCGGAATCAGGGAGGTACTCATTCCGTCCAGCTGTTGAATCTCACCGAAAAGATTCTTCTTTTCTCACAAGAGAATCAGATTCTGATATTGATTCGTCATATTCCAGGTCATCTCAATGTAATAGACTCTTTATCGAGAAAGGATCGCCTGCTACCTTCAGAATGGATGTTGAAAAAATCTGTCTTCAATCAGATTTGCTTCCAGTGGGAACGCTCCCCTCATTCAACAGATCTTGCTAAAGATAAAACAGTCTTCTTGCAAGATTCTACTGGTTGCAAGTTTGTCGGCTCACATACCGTGGATAAAGCTTCTCCGTGAACTTCTTTGGGATGTTCCACGGAAGTTACCACTTCTCCGGGATCTTATGACACAGGGGAAACTCTGTCGGCTTCATCACAATCTGGAAGGCCTCAACCTTCACGTTTTTCCGTTGTGCGGTCCTTCATGCACGGAAAACAGTTTTCCAGATGAGCAATGGACGCAATTTCTAAATGTAGGAGGACCTCCTCTTCGTTAAATTATGAAGTGAAGAGGAAGGTTTTTGTTCGTTGGTGTGAATCACAATTGATTGATTTTTTAACACCAACTATTCCTCAATTAGCTAACTTTTTAGCTCACCTGACTTTCAGCCAGGAGAGCTATAGTGATCACTCACCGTCCGTCGCCCGTGAACATGGTGTTTGTGTCTTCTCCTCCCAAACCGCTGAACCAATTTAATTGATATTTGAGATAATAGTTTGTTATGACATCGCAATTTGATTTTGTTCAAATCAAGTTGCCTCGCCCATTGGTAGGGCCACACCCAAAAAGTGTGCTGAAATCTTAAAAAATCTTCTTCTCATGAACCAGCAGTAGCAGAGACTTGATATTTGCTGTGCAGATTCAGATTTGTTCAAGAGAAGTTTGTGGAGCTATATTTGGCGTCGTAATGGGAGGGGCAAGAATATTTGCCCCTCCCAAAATTTCTATTTTCCAAACCGAGAGGCATATTTGGACCAAATTTGATATGAGGGCTTATTGGGTCATAAGTACTTAATTTATGCAAACAAATGTTTCCTGTCACCCCATGGGAACCGCAGGAGCTAAAAATAGAAAAAAAATTGAAATGCCCATATCTCCAAAACTACATGGCACTGAGAATTCTTATTTGTTGTGAAGCTTCCTTAGGACCAACAGAATGGAATGGTAAAAAAAATTGCTATCGGTTTTATCATGGGGTACTTTTTGGTGACTTTGAAAAAGTGCTGAGTCAGCATTTGTTAACACTGTGGGTAATGGGAAAACATATGACTACTTTTCTCCCAAACCACTGCTCCAAAAGCTTTCACATATAACATCTCTGGAAGATTGTTTCACATGTTTATTGAAATCAATTGCCTGGGTCCATATTTGGGCTCTCTATGGGAGCCCAAATGTTTAAATTAGTGCAGTATGAGGAGTATTTTTTAAAAATCTTCTTCAGATCTACCAATAAGAATCCTTTGATATCTGGTATGCAGCATCCTTAGGGGAGTGAGATTCAAGTTTGTTCAAGCCAAGTCCCTGGGTTCATATTTTGGCTGAAAATTTGGGGTTCCGTTGCAGACTTAGAAATTTTGGACCAAAATCTGGAAATTTTTTTTTTTTGTTTTTTTATGCATTTCGGTCAATTTTAAGACAAAAAAAAAATTTTTTTTACACTGAAAATTTGGGGTCCGGGTGGGAATTTTGGACCAAAATCTGGAAAAAATTTTTTGTGTGTTCTATGTGTTTCTATCAATTTTAAGACAAAAAATTTTTTTTTTTTTTTTACACTGAAAATTTGGGGTCCGGGTGGAACTTACAAAATTTTGGACCAAAATCCGGAATTTTTTTTTTGTTTTTTATGCGTTTCGGTCAATTTTAAGACAAAAAAAATTTTTTTTTTTTACACTTAAAATTTGGGGTCCGTGTGGGACTTAGAAAGTTTTAGACCAAACTCCAGAAATTAGTTTTTGGGTTTTTTATGCGTTTTAAGAAGAAAAAAAAATTTAGGCTGAAAATATTTAGTTTGGGAAAAAAATCTGTTTTTTATGCGTTTATCTCAATTTTGGGACGTAAAAGTGCAGGAATTGAAAATAGAAGGAAAATCCTGTGTATTGTGTGGGCACAATCGCTTCATCTAGTCGGTATATGCTTTTCTTAGGAGGGGCGTATGCAGCAGATTCAAGTCCCTGGTTTGATATTTAGACTACCATGTCAGGTGAGCGCCCGCAGGGCCCCTGGGGCCTCTTGTTTATTTATCTTTTTGATGAAGTTAAGCTACAGCTAGTCACTATTAAGGGCTATAGGTCTTTCTGACACCTATGCACGCCAATGGAAATTAAACATTGGGTCAGATGTATCTTTAAATAAATTAATGAGGAATTTCTCTGTGAATAGACCTCATACCTTGAGACTAGTCCCTAAGTGAAATTTAGCTTGGGTTCTTCTGAAACTTCAGGAAGCACCTTTTGAGCTGTTGAATACTGTTGAGTTTAAATTTCTTATTTACAAAACATTTTTTCTTTCAGCGTTTGCGTCAGCTAGAAGAATTAGTGAGCTTCATGCTTTATCTGTTGAAGACTCTCATTATCTCAGTGTTGGTAATTCTATTACTCTCACTACAAAAGTGGGATTCTTAGCTAAGAATCAGGTTCCGGACAAATGGCTTAGCCCTATTCTTATTAAAGCATTACCATCTTCAGATGGTCAGAGACCTTTGTTGTGTCCAGTAAGCACGCTTAGGATTTATAAGGAGCGCTATAGTTTTATTAGAAGAGGTAGGAAGAGGTTATTTCTTTCTCTTCTTCATAACAGAAATGATATTTCTGTTCATTCCATATCTAAATGGATTCAGTTAGCTATTCGGACAGCTTATAATGCTTTGTCTGTGAATCAGAGAATCTAATATATAAATGCGAATGTCTGTATCTCTCTCTCTATCTTTGTTCTGGGTGAACTCCTCCTTTTTCTCGACCGATCGATCTCAAATTTTCTACAGGAGGGTAATTCGTCACTGCGAGTAATATGGGATGGGTTGCCGTGCCTGTGCAGGGTGACCTTGCAATTGACGACCTTGACCTTTTATTTCGAAAACAGCTGGGCCTATCGGGCTAAAATTTCATATGTGCGAGTTTATTGACCCAGCGATCATTTTGACTTTATCGGGGTGACCGTGCGGGGTGACCTTGACCTTGAAATTGGTGACCTTGACCTTTTATTTTGAAAATGGCTGATATAACCATCTTCTCCCGTGCAACACCGGGTATCACCCGCTAGTAGCTTATAAGATTTCAGTGCACGAAGTTAGAGCTTTAGCTTCTTCTTGGGCTTATGCTAGTAGTACTTCTTTGAAGGATTTGATGCAAGCAGCTTACTGGACACAACAGACGACTTTTACCAAATTTTATCTTCGAGATTTAGAATAAATTTCGGATGATCTCAAATCTTTTGGACCGTTATCGGTAGCTCAAAATGTCGTCTATTCTAATTAGCATTTTCATTCAACCTTCTGTTTGGTCTGCTCTAGCACTGTCACCAGTCTGCTACCCTCTTCGTTTTAAAGTGTAGTTACTTTCAAAACAAGGGGAAGGTGGGGGGGGGGAGCTGGTATTTCCAAATAGTCATCTACATAGTCGTCTACATACCTCCTTCAGTGATAGTATCCTGGGGTCTGTGCTGTGGTAGTTTTAATGTGTAGCTTGATATGAAACAACATTCAATGTATTATATGCTTTTACTGTGCAGCTCGAAGTGAAGCGTTATTGTATATGTCATGTGTCAAGGCGAGCTTTACTATACAATACTCGGACACTTTTAATGATTTATAAAGAGTCTCATTCGTCTGAACTTCTTTATATTTTGTCTTCCTTTATCAGATTAGGATAATGGGTTATGCTAGGCCTTAAATAGAGTTACACCTATATTTTCATTGTTTTTCTGAAATAGGAGCAATGAATATCAAGTACTAGGCCCGCCTGCCTGTTTACTATTCTCAGCTAGTCTGGGCCATTGGTATAGTGGAAAAATATGAAAAATTTATACCAATTTTAATATTTTTATTACTTACCAATGGCCCAGACGGGGATGCCCCCCCTGGAGTAGACACTCATTCCTCCCCGCTGAGTTACATTACAGTTCTTATTAACATTTAACAGGCACAACAATAAAGAATGACAAGATGGCGGTAGCCTATTGTTGATCTGACATGGGACAAACAACAGAATGACAAGATGGCGGTAGCCTATTGTTGTACAAGTTGCGCATTGCGCAAAAAGTATGGAAGAACACACTGGTCTTCTCTTTTTAAAGTTTTTTGGCAAATTTTGGGGGTTTGGGGGATTCAAAATTTGTGTTTGGCCCTGGTAATTAATTGGGTTGCACCAGCTAGTCTGGGCCATTGTAAGTAATAAAAATATTAAAATTGGTATAAATTTTTCATTTTCCAAACCGAGAGGCTGATTTGAACCAAATTTGATATGAGGTCTTATTGAGTCATAAGTACTTAATTTATGCCAAAACATTTTCCCATTGGCCCATGGGAACTGCAGGAGCTAAAAATAGAAAAAAATTTAAAACGTCCATATCTCCAAAACTACATGGCACTGAGAATTCTTATTTGGTGTGAATCTTCCTTAGGACCAACAGAATGGAATGGTCCAAAAAAAATTTCTATCGGTTTTTTCAAGGGGGGAACTTTTTCTAGACTTTGAAAAAGTCCTGAGTCAGCATTTTTTAACACTGTGGGTAATGGGAAAACATTTAAGACTACTCTTCTCCCGAACCACTCCTCCAAAAGCTTTCAGATTTCACATAAAACATCTTTGGAAGATTGTTTCACATGTTTATTGAAATCAAATCCCTGGGTACATATTTGGGCTCTCTATGGGAGCCCAAATGTTTAAATTAGTGCAGTATGATGAATATTCTTTATAAATCTTCTTCAGATCTACTAATTAGAATCTTTTGATATTTGGTATGCAGCATCTTTGGGGGTGGGGGGTGGGGGAATTCAAGTTTGTTCAAGCCAAGTCCCCGGGTTCATATTTAGGCTCACTGTAGGAGCCTGAATTATAACTTAGTTCAAAATGAGGAATTTTCTTTACAAATCTTCTTCAGATCCAGCAGTCGGAATGTTTTGATATTTGGTATGCAGTATCCTTAGATTGGTGAGATTCAAGTGTGTTCAAGCAAAGTCCCTGGTTTCATATTTGGGCTCCCTGTTGGAGCCCTAATTATAACTTAGTTCAAAATGAGGTATGTTCTTCAAAAGTCTTCTTCTTCACATCTACCAGTCAGAATCTGTTGATATTTGGTATACTGTATCCTTAGGGAGGTGATATATAAGTTTGTTAAAGCCAAGTCCTTGAGTTCATATTTGGGCTTCCTGTGTGAACCCTAATTGTACCAAAATTTCTATTTTCTGAACTGAGAGGTCGATTTGAACCAAATTTGATATGAGGGCTTATTGGGTCATAAGTACCTAATTTATGCCAAAAACATTTTTCCTGTCGCTCCATGGAAACCGCAGGGCCTAAAAATAGAAAAAATTTAAAACGCCTTTAATCTCTAAAACTACATGGCACTGAGAATTTTGATTTTGTGTGAAGCTTCCTCAGGAACAGCAGAAAGGAATGGTAAAAAAAAAAATTGCCATCGGTTTTATCATAGGGTCCTTTTCCAGGACTTTTGGAAAAATGCTGAGTCATCATTTTTAGCTCAACTTGACAAAGTCAAGCTGAGCTATTGCCATCACTTCTCGTCTGTTGGCGTACGTACGTAGTCAGACCTCAATATTTCCCTTTGGCACACCCTACAGGGCACATTTATGTTCGGGTTGCTTTGAAACCTGGCATGGTTGTTTGGGGTAACCTCTAGATGGGAGCTATCGATTTTCTTCCAATTCCGGCAACGATCTTTGAACTTAGTTTAGTCAGGCATCAATATATTCCTTTGGCATGCCCTACAGGGCACATTTATGATCAGATCGGTTTTAAACTTTGTATGCTTGTTTGGGGTTACCTCTAGATGGGAGCTATTGATTTTCTTCGATTTACGTCAAAAAATGTTGCCACTGTCAATGACCTTCGATGAACTTAGTAAAAACTTAGTGCAGTTAAGCATCAATATTTCCATTTGACACCCTGCAGGGCACATTTAAGATTGGATCGCTTGCAAACTTGGTGTGCTTGTTTGGGGTGACATCTATATGGGAGCTGTCGATTTTCTTCCATTTCCGACAAAAAGTGTTTCCGCTGACCTTTGAACTTAGTTTAGTCAGACTTCAATATTTCCCTTTTATACACCCTTCAGGGCACATTTATGATCGGATCACTTTGAAACTTGGTATGTGTGTTTGTGTTGACCTCTAGATGTGAGCTATTACCTTTTTTCATTTCCATAAAAAATTATTGTCGTTATCCCCAGCCTTTGAACTTACTGCATTTGTGCATCAACTTATCCCTTTTGCACTCTCTGCAGGGTATATTTATGAATTTCCACAAAAAAAAAAAAACAAAAAAAAAATACCATTGTCACAAAGCAATGACCTTCTACTTAGTGCATTTGTGCATTAACATCTATCTTTGGCATGCCTCAGAGGGCACATTCATTATCAGGTTGTTTTGAAACTCTGTATGCTTATGCAGGGTGACAAAGATAGGAGCTATTGATTTTCTTTTCATTTCCATCAAAAACTATTGCTGTTAGCAACAATCTTTGAATTTATCGCATTTGTGCATCAACATTCTTTGACATGGCCTACAGGCCAAATTTATCATAGGATTGTTAGCTTACCTGACTGAAAGTCAGGGTGAGCTTTTCTGATCACTCTTCATCCGTCGTCCGTCTGTCGTCCTGCGTGAAGGTGGTGTTTGAGCCTCTTTCTCCTGCGTGAAGGTGGTGTTTGAGCCTCTTTCTCACTGGCCACATTTTAATTAAATTTCATGTAAGTAGTGGTTATATAGGGGCATTTTGATTTTTATACAAATTAGGTTTCAGCTCATTTTGAGCAGAGGGGTGGGGAAAAAATGGTCAATTTTTTTGAAAATCTCCTGATGAATCACCAGTAGCAGAGACTTGATATGTGGTATACAGAGTCCTTTTGAGGTTTAGAATCAAGTTTGTTCAAGAGAAGTTTGTTGGGCATTATTTGCCTTCGATATGGGAGGGGCAAAAATTTTGGCCACGCCTATAATTTCTGGTTTCAGAACTGTGAGGTCGATTTGAACCAAATTTGATATGAGATGATAATGGGTCATAAGTAGTTGATTGATGCAAAAAAAAATTTTCTCATTGCCCTGTGGAAACCTCGGGAGCTAAAAATAGGAAAAACCTTAAAACTGCCATATCTCCAAAACTACACGGCACAGAGAATTCTTACTTTGTATAAAGCTTACTTTTATCCAGTAGAATAGAGTGGTTAAAAAAATCCCTATCGGTTTGATCACAAGGTACTTTTTTTCAGGACTTTGAAAAAGTGCTGAGTCAGCACTTTTTAACACTGTAGGCAATGGGAAAAACATTAAAAAACCTTCTTCTCCAGATCCAGCAGGCAGAATCTTTTGATATTTGGTATGCAACATTGTAGGGTGGATCTGATTCAAGTTTGTTCAAATCGGCCCCCTGGGTTCATATTTGGGCTCAGTATAGGAGCCCAATTTCGAACTTAGTGCATTTCAGGCAAATTTCTTAAAAAATCTTCTTCTCCAGATCCAGCAGGCAGAATCTTTTGATATTTGGTAATCAAAATTGTGGGGTGGATCTGATTCAAGTTTGTTCAAATTGGCTCCCTAGATTCATATTTGGGCTCACCATAGAAGCTCAAATTCAAATTAGTACATTTCAGGCAAATTTCTTTAAAAATCTTCTTCTCCAGATCCAGCAGGCAGAATCTTTTGATATTTGGTATGTAACATTGTGGGGTGGATATGATTCAAGTTTGTTCAAATCGGCCCCCTGGATTCATATATGGGAACACTATAGAAGCCTGAATTTCGAACTTAGTGCATTTCAAGCAAATTTCTTAAAAAATCTTCTTCTCAAGATCCAGCAGGCAGAATCTTTTGATATTTGGTATGCAACATTGTGGGGTGTATCTGATTCAAGTTTGTTCCAATCAGCTCTTCTTCTTCAGATCCAGCAGTCGGAATGTTTTGATATTTGGTGTGCAGCATCCTTAGGGGGGTGAGATTCAAGTTTGTTCAAGCCATGTCCCTAGGTCCATATTTGGACTCACTGTGAGAGCTTGAATTCTAACTTAGTTCAAAATGAGGAATTTTCTTTAAAAATCTTCTTCTTCAGATCCAGCAGTCAGAATGTTTTGATATTTGGTGTGCAGCATCCTTAGGGGGGTGAGATTCAAGTTTGTTAAAGCCAAGTCCCTGGGTTCATATATGGGCTCCCTGTGGGAGCCCAAATTATAACTTAGTTCAATATGAGGAATATTCTTTAAAAATCTTTTTTTTTAGATCCACTGGTCAGAATCTTTGGACATTTGGTATAAGCTTTTCTTAGGAGGAGCAGATGCAACTTGTTGAAATCAATTCTCTGGGTTGATATTTAGGCTACCATGTCAGGTGAGCACTCTCAGGCCCCCTTGTTTTTGAACTTGATGTGCTCATTAGTCAAGAACTCTAGATAAGAGCTGTTGATTAGCATTCATTTCTGTGAAAAAAGTTGCCATTTACAATAACCTCTGAACATACTGCATTTGTGTATCAACATTCTTCCTTAAGCCAGTGTTACAGTTTACATTTAAAAATGCATGGATTACTCTGACATTATACACACACAGTGCTGTTATGTTGAAATTTCATCAAATAACATTGGTACCAATGATCTTCAATTTTGCCTTTTCATTTATAACTTACCAAGTTCAAGTTTGTCAAGTTGAGCTACAGTGTCATTGACACTTTCATTTAACATTGTGAGTGATGGGAAAAACATTAAAGAATCTTCTTCCCCCATACCACTGCTCCAAAGACTTTCATTTTTCACATATAACATCTTTGGAAGATTCATTCACATGTTTATTGAAATCAAATCCCAGGATCCATATTGGGCTCTCTATGGGAGCTCAAATGTTTTAATTAGTGCAGTATGAGGAATATTTTTTAGAAATCTTCTTCAGATCCACCAATCAGAATCTTTTGATATTTGGTATGCATCATCCTTTGGGGAAGGGTGGGGGGGGGGGGGGGGGGGGGGGGGGGGTCATATTGTTGAAGCCAAGTGCATGGGTTCATATTTGGGCTCCCTGTGGGAACCCAAATTATAACTTAGTTCAATATGAGGAATATTCTTTAAAAAGTCAAAATCTTTGGATATTTGGCATAAGCTTTTCTTGGGAGGGGCAACTGCAACAAATCAATTCCCTGGGTTGATATTTAGGCTACCATGTTAGGTGATGCCCTCAGTCCCCCTGGGGCCCCTTGTTCATGAAATTCATCAGCAGCCTTCAGTTTCTACTTCCACCATGGATATCCAGTTCCAGTTCTTTCACTGCTCTTGCTTATCTAACCTCCTTTTTATACACCTACAATATAAACAACACTATAAGGTTTTTATTCAATACTGGCCACTGACCTCTTCTCTACCCCCCCCCCCCCCCCCCCCATTTAGAACTAAACCCAGAACCTGCCAGATGTGCCCCTGCCACTCACACATCTGGTTATGCCCCTGCCATGCCAACACATGGCTATGCACCCACCAGTTTTGCACCCACTAAACCGGCACCCACTAAAATTGCGCCTGCCAGGAGAATAGTATATGTAGGCATCGCCATTGAGCCGTTGTTCACCTCTGATGAATTTCACATCGAACGAAACTGGTCAGGCTGTACAAGTGCCACAAGGGATAATTCGAGATTCAAGCCCTCTCGTACTCTATTGAGTAGTTCTTTGTTAGATATTGTAATAGGTGAAAATGTGATGTTGAAGCCCATTTGATGAAGAATAGGTAATTTGATTCAAATTTTCGGCCCATCATCTAGCTTTGTGCCAAATGTAATATTTCTATACCGGGTGATAAATGTAGGCCAATTTTTAACAATTTCAAACCTTTTTTTATGTTACAGGATTGCTGCAAACCAGCATCACTATTTATCTGGTGTTCTTGGAGTTAAAAATCCAGTGCACAAACAGAAACTCTCATTGAAAGCTATGGATGCTGTTCTTTTTGGACCACCCAAAAGTAAGTGATAATTTTCCAACACACTTCAGTTATAATATTGGAAAAGAAAATCATACACTTTCAAGTTGAAAAAAAGAAAGATAGTTAAGGTAATTTCTTCACTTGCTATTATTATATTAGTATTCTGTACACTTTGTACACAAACTGGTTTTAAACGGTAGACTCCACTGTACTGGATATTCATCGAATAACCCTGTTACCCATAAAGTCTTGGACAAATGTTCTGAGATCCTAAGAGCCCACCAACCCACAGCTTCTGTATGGCCAGTGGCTAAGAGGTGATTTTAGTCAAGTCTTGGCCTCTTTATGGTGGCATGTCAGGCCTCGAAATAAGAGGCGAACGCTCGTACCATTCACCTATCGGTTACGCAGATTTGTTTTCAGGCGAACGCTCGATCGGTTAACCAAAAATCACGCCAATGGCCGACGAAGTTTGTTTTACGGGATGAGAAAAGTTTTCAACGTTTTTCCTCCCACTGATTTAAAAGAAGCACTGCAGTGAACAAAACAAGAACAAAATGCTCATGGGGTTATCATACAGCATGTTTCAATCATTACTGTACTTGTGGGGGTATAAATCTATAGTATTAGCGGTACTGAAGATCAGCAGTACCAACTCGCAGCGCCCTCTGGCTCTCGAAACAATTAATTTGTTTCCATTCTGAGAAAGACAATTGTCTGTTACAGCTAAAGAGAGCTAACAACTTTGTTAATACATTTACCGCACGTGAGGTATTAACTCTCGCACTGCACGTGGCTGAAAATAAGTCTTCGATACAATAAAAAGGAGACATATTGAAAATCAAATGAGCTGTTGTTAATTATTTGCATTCCACCCCTTTTTACCCTACCAATCAATGAGAAAAATTTTCGAACACATTATGGAAATGTCATTTATTCACCAATGCAGATTTCTTATTTACGTGCTTATCCCATTTGAGTAAACAGCCAGCAAATGATTTCAAACATTGTGGCACAAAAAAAGTTTTAGTTTGGAACTTTGGATTACATTCTCTGGATGAAATGTAGGGGAAGGTAGATACGATTTACAAATATTTCTTTTTCTATGTTAATCAGAGACTGGTAATGCATCTCCTATGCCCTAAAGTTCTATGTATACATAATACAGACATCCATCGACGGTACTTGACCCCATCCTCACACAATTGCCCAATTCCCACTCCCAGTTTGAGACAAATGTGTTTGGGTTTCTGAAATAATAAGCCACACAGCAAAATAAACAAATAAAATTCTTTAATTTTTATTAGACACAAAAATCATATAAAGCAAAGAACAACAAATGTTAATACATGCATACGTGAATGTGTGTGTGTATGTAGGGGGGGGGTGTGTATGCACCTGTTTTGTACTGTGCCTGCCTTGGGTCCCTTGTGTCTACCGGTAAACGCCAAACTAATTTGGGAGGAACTGTATTTGGGTATGTCAGAAGCTCTGTTAGTATTAATACTTTTAATGCAATGGTTAACCAATAGGTTTATGAAAAAAATTTAGGTAACCGATCAACAGGTTAACTATCGTCAAATGAGGCAACCTGCTGGAAGGTTTATCAAAATCTTGTTATTTCGAGGGCTGGCATGTTAAGGGCACTTGTTCTGGAGTTGTAAATGTTCTTTAAGGGTTAATTGTATGTAAACTTCTGATAACAAACCTTATACCACACATTTATTACAATTTTGACCTGCTAATTACACATAGGTTACAAGTAAATATTTGTTAATTGGATAAAAAACATTGTGATTTATCAAAACATTTAAGCAAAGAATCATTGAATTCTTTCTTTTAAAGACCTCTATTACCTCAGCATCTTTAAAAAGGCTATTTAATCTCTTGTATCTTGTTTGACAGAGAGTTTTGAGCTCTTCAGCAAGATAAATTAAACTAATGCTTACTTTATCTCCAAAATATACGAAAATGACCAATTTCGGGATAATTGGATATTGTTGTTGTTAACTAATTTTTTTTCCTGGACTGTGGCAATTCAATTATCATGATTTTACTGTAGTGTTTTTTGACCTTTCTGGGATGCAAGGCTAATCATGTATTCAATCTTATGTCACTAAGCGTTTGAGCAACATCCATTGAAGATCATATCATTTTGCCACAAGGCACAACTGTCAAACTGCCCAGTGTATTTCTTATCATCCTACCTTACAGTTGTTTACAACAGGCTTGCATTACAGTGGAAATCCCTAACTCTGAAAAATACTTTCTATTTTATTCTTTCCCAAGCGATTTGGGAAAGAAAAGTGGTGCAAAAGCAGCAAGAAAAATAAGCCCAAACTGGGTTAAGTGTGACCGGCACACACCCAGTAGGGAACACTCTTCTTCTAGTACTAAACCACGGTTTCCAGAACCAGTGCACTGACATATAATCAAGGTTTCATTCTATTTCTTTCTGCCATCTTGTCAAGATGTGGATCATTTTGCTCATCAACAGTGATACCTTTTGACTCGATGTTGACAAAGTTCCTGTCCTGAATTGTGAATTCATAACTGTTTCTTCGCTATCCAGACATACAGGGCTGTGTGTTTTTAGCTCAACTTGACAAAGTCAAGCTGAGCTATTGCCATCACTTCTCATACGTACATTAGTATGTACGTACGTCCACAATTTCCTTTGGCACACCTCACAGGTTGCATTTATGATCAGATTGCTTTGAAACTTGGTACGCTTGTTTGGAGAGACCTCTAGATGGGAGCTATCGATTTTCTTCAATTTCTGTCGAAAAATGTTGCCGCGGCCAACGTTCTCAGACCTCAATATTTCCCTTTGGCACACCCTAAGGGCACATTTATGATCGGATTGCTTTGAAACCTGGCATGCTTGTTTGGGGTGACCTCTAGATGGGAGCTATCGATTTTCTTTCGTTTCCGTCAAAAAATGTTGCCACGGCCAATGTTTTTAGAACTTAGTTTAGTCAGACCTCAATATTTCCCTTTGGCACATCCTACAGGGCACATTTATGATCGGATTGCTTTGAAACCTGGCATGCTTGTTTGGGGTGACCTCTAGATGGGAGCTATCGATTTTCTTCCATTTCCGTCCATCAAAAAATGTTGCCACTGGCCCCATCTTTGAACTTTTAGATAATCTGTCCGTCTGACCATCCTTGTAAGCGCAACTCCTCCTAAACCGTTTGAACAATTTTCATGAAACTTTACACAATGGAAGAACTCCATATGAAGATATGCATGAAGCAATATAATTCCGTTCTGACATTTCCAAGGGGAGATAATCTAACTTATACCGTCTGTCCAGCCTTGTAAGCCCAACTCCTCCTAAACCATTTGAAGAATTTTCATGAAACTTTACACAATGGAAGAACTCCATATGGGGATGTGCATGAAGCAATATAATTCCGTTCTGACATTTCCAAGGGGAGATGATATGTCCATTTGACCATCCTTGTAAGCGCAACTCCTCCTAAAGCATTTGAACAATTTTCATGAAACTTTACACAATGGAAGAACTCCATATGAAGATGTGCATGAAGCAATATAATTCCGTTCTGACATTTCCAAGGGGAGATAATCTAACTTATACTGTCTGTCCATCCTTGTAAGCGCAACTCCTCCAAAACCATTTGAAGAATTTTCATGAAACTTTACACAATGGAAGAACTCCATATGAAGATGTGCATGAAGCAATATAATGCCGTTCTGACATTTCCAAGGGGAGATAATCTAACTTATACATTTCAGGCGCGGGGGGTATCACTTTGTGAGTTTGCTCACAGTACCTCTAGTTTAGTCAGGCATCAATATAGTCTTTTGGCATGCCCTACAGGGCACATTTATGATTAGATTGGTTTGAAACTTTGTATGCTTGTTTGGGGTTACCTCTAGATGGGAGCTATCGATTTTCTTCGATTTCCGTCAAAAAATGTTGCCACTGGCAATGACCTTTGATGAACTTAGTAAAAACTTAGTGCAGTTAAACATCAATATTTCTCTTTGACACACCTTGCAGGGCACATTTATGATTGGATCACTTGCAAACTTGGTATGCTTGTGTGGGGTGACATCTATATGGCAGCTGTCGATTTTCTTCCATTTCTGTCAAAAAATGTTGTCGCTGACCTTTGAACTTTTTTTTCCAGACCTCAATATTTCCCTTTAGCACACCCATCAGGGCACATTTATGATCGGATCACTTTGAAACTTGGTATGTGTGTTCGGGTTGACCTCTTGATGTAAGCTATTGCTTTTTTTCATTCCATAAAAAATTATTGTTGTTATCACCAGCCTTTGAACTTACTGCATTTGTGCATCAACTTATCCCTTTTGTACTCTCTGCAGGGTATATTTATGAATTTCCATACCCCCCCCCCCCCCCCACCCTTAAAAAAACCATTGCCACAAGCAATGACCTTCTACTTAGTGCATTTGTGCATTAACATCTTCCTTTTACATGCTTCAGAGGGCACATTCATTATCAGGTTGTTTTGAAACTTTGTATGCTTATGCAGGGTGACAAAGAGAGGAGCTATTGATATTTTTATACTGTACCAATGACCCAGACTTAGCTGGTGCAAACTCATTAAATTCAGGGCCAAACCAAATTTTGCCCCCCCCCCCCCCCCCCCCATCCCCAAAATTTGCATCAAAAACCAAAAAATTAGATGTCCTGGTAGGTCCTCCATACTTTTACTGTACTGCGCATGCGCAGTGTCAAGGAGGTCTCGAAATTCCCGCCAAAATATCATTCTTTGTTTGGCCCTGTAAACAGTGTCACATCACTGATATTTGTGCTGTAAATCTCAGTTTTAATGATGACAGACACATAATTATGAGAGAAATGGTGGATAGGAAGTGCATTTAGGATGAGGAGAGGAGAAAAACAGTGGTTTCCAATGTTCAGGGCTGTAACTTAAAAATTTTTTATAAAATTTCTTGGGAGTTTTAGCTTGGAAACAGAATTTTTTTCTGTTCTGTCCCCATGTTTACGTCCTCACCCCAGGGGTGTTTAGGCGTTTTAGGTCTGCATCTACCATCTGATGCTCTGCAGTCTCTTCTGGGGAAGGCTCTGTTTAGCATCAGATAGTGTTTAAATTGGACACTGATTACTGATTACTGGGCCATGTTTACCAGTGCCTGGAGTCAGTTTTCTGGTTTGTTTACACTGTTTGTTTATGTTGACAACGGTTACTTCTGCTAAGTGATTCCTTGTCTTCTGCCTTGATTATTCATAATAAGATACATTAATATTGGCCGTAAGTGTTGCATTAATTTTTTCAGAATGATTTAAAATTTTTGTTCACACTTAGGCTTTTTTGGGATCCATTTGGGCTCTGGGTTCCCTTTGGGAACTTGGGCTCTTCTGAACAAATTTTTTCAAAAAATTTGTTCTTTTTGAATTGTTTTTTCATATTATTATAATGGAATTTTATTCTATGTATCTTTGTTTGCAAGGTTTATTGCGGGTACTATGATTGATTATTTTTACAGTGAAAGATTATTGTTCAAATTGTAATGGAAGGAAATCTTCCTCTGATTCTCATGATTTCTGCATTAATTGTAGTCAGTGTATCCGCATTAAGCCTTGTGCTATATGTAGCAATTGGGATGACAAACGTTGGACACGTGTGTCACGGTATATTGTTAGTGGGGAGCAGGACATGCCGGTCCTCTCTCCACAAGGTCACTCAAGTTTTTCACTCTCTTTTTCAGAGGAACAAGAATTGGGTGATGTTTCCGTGCTGTCGTCTTCCAGTGCACGTCCGTCGTCACAATCCTGAGAAGAGCTAGTGGCAAAAGTGCTCATGGATATACGGCAATTGCCTAAGGCCCCAGTAGGGTCGACTGCATTGGCATCTACGTCCGCTAGCTCGCCCGGTATCGCGTCCATTTACCGAATGGTACAGCACCCGGGTTCATCCGTTGCGGTCCAGGAAAGAATTAAGGGTGTTGCGAGCTCTATAAACATTCCTCAGGCACATCCAGTGATGGCGGATCTTGGTTTAGGATGGAAGAAGCCTTTGGGTTTGGTCCCTAGCTCGTCCAGCTCCGCACGGGCTGCGAGCGAGAGAGGTATCTCTCTCGTACAACAGCATCGCGGTCCGGATGTTGTTGTACAAAACGTTCCTCAGTCGGAGCTTACGTCCACCCCTTGGGACGCTCCGGTGTATAAAAAGTCTGGAGAGGCTGTATCAAGGGCTTCTTCCTCCTCACGTCAGTGCACTCGACCGCACCTTGGCTACGTGACTGCTGATATCCAGCCGGCATCGCATTCCAGAGATTCCTCGACAGCCAGGTCACGCCATCCGATAGCCAAGGATTCGAGGCCACCTTCATCTGGACGTTTGCATAAGAGAAGTATGCAAGAGACAACGTCCAAGGAGTTTCCTGCGGCTAAATCACGCAAGACCGCAGCTGTGCAGGCCTCGTTAATGGACGTGCTATCACAGATAGCACAAATCATAGCAGCATCCCAGCATCCGGCAGAAGCCCTATCAGAGCAGGAAGAATCTGATGCTGCTGGGTCGGTACGTTCCACAGCTGGATCGGGAGCAGACGACCAAGATATCCAGGAGGTCCGTCAGGATGGTGAAAGGGATATGGATGAATTGGAGTTCTCCTTTTTGGAACAACACAAAATCGCCATCGAGTTATCCGGCATTTTCTTCATGATGTTGTTCCAGTGGACCAGGATGCTGCTCAGCCTGATAGGAGGCTTATAGCGCCACTGGACACCAAATTTTTTAATCGGTTTAGGGACACCGTCCCAGAGTTTCCGTCTCAGTCCAGGAGTGTCTCACGGACATTTGAACTTTTGAATGATGCTATCAATAAACTTGCTGGTAAATCGGGCAAGTCAGCCTTCCTATCGGCTAATGCTCTTAATCTGCCTTTCATTAATGCTAGGAATAGATTTGAAACGGCAGGACAGGGCATTCAGAGAGTTCCTCTGTGTCTAGACGACCAGGCTGAAGACCTTGAATTATCCATGCCATCGTCTATGTCTATTCATAGCTCTACCTTGGAAACTACAATATCTTCGAATAGAGCAAATTTAGATGCACTCTCGTACACAGATCACCTTACCAAAGCATTGTCTTTACGCCTTGAAGGGCAAGAATTTCAGGACGTACAAACGTCTCTGAGAGTTCTGTCAAGGGCTATTGCCTATTCTACATATAACTCCGCCCTTTCAGTGGCTAATCTGGAGTTGGTTAGACGTGACGGAACCCTAGCTACGTCCACGAGAGTGGATAGTAAGGTGAAAAACTCTCTTAGAGTCGCTCCGGTCTCCGGAGAGCTTCTCTTTGACAGCAAGCTTTCTGCTATTTACGATAAGTTAACTAAGAAAGCTTCAGACTCTCTGCTTTTTAAGTCCGCTTCTAATAAGTCGGAACCAGCAGAAAAAAGTAGGCCTGGATCTTCTGGGACGAGCACGTCCAGGGGAAGTTCCTCTAGGCCTTATACGCGAGACCGTCAAGGCAGCAACTCTAGCAGGCGCCATAATGCTGGCCACAATAATAGGTCAGACGCCCCTAGGTCGACGGCACGAGGTGCGGGTCGGGGAGGATGTGGTTTCTCCTTCTGCAAGCCTCGCAGGTCCAGGAAGTTATGGTGTAGACCTCTGTCGCGTTCCTGTGAGCGGAACGTTGTCGAGTTATTTACAAAATTGGGAATTGATTACGGAGGACCCTTGGGTTCGAAGGGTAATTGCAGAAGGACTGAAACTGTCCTTCAAAGGAAAGCCTCCGTTAACTCAAAGTCCAAGATGGACTCAACTTCCATCGAATATTCTAAAAAGAGACGCTCTTCTTTCAGAAGTTCAGTCTCTTTTACTGAAGAACGCGATAGAGGTCGTAGAAAACCAGGAATCTCCAGGTTTCTACGGCCATCTGTTTCTGGTTCCCAAACCAGACGGCTTCTTCCATCCAGTAATAGATTTAAGCTGGATAAACAAGCTGATTGTGGCTCCAAAATTTTATATGGAGACCATTCGATTGGTCAGAACGAGCATTCAAGTGAACGACTATGCTGTGAGCATAGATCTCAAGGATGCATACTTTCACGTCATGGTACATCCGGCGTTCAGAAAGTATCTTCGGTTCGCTGTCCTAGGGGTTGTATATCAGTTCCGTGCGATGTGCTTCGGTCTGAATCTAGCACCCTGGGCTTTCACTCGGATAATGAACTCAGTCATGACTTACTTCCGAGCTCATTCGTCTGCGGTAACGTCGGCCTACCTGAACGATATTCTTCAGAGGTACGGCAACGAGTTAACGCTTCAGAACGATGTGCAGAATCTTCTACTATTGATCCGATGTCTCGGTTTTATAGTAAACGAACAGAAGTCGGATCTAGTGCCGTCCAAGTCATTCACCCACCTGGTGATGAGCTTCGGGACGCACAACAATCTCGTTCGTCTGCCGTTAGCCAGAGCAAAATTAGTCAGTTGTTATGCTCACTATTGTCTAAACTCCGAGAAGGTTACAGTGAGAGAATTCATGAGACTGATAGGTCTGTGCGGAGCTGCCGCAGATCTCATTCCAATGGGGCGGCTACACACTCGTCCTCTCCAAATCTTTCTGACTCAGAATTGGAAAGTGAAGACTCATTCGCTCGATGTGGACATCCTCTTGTCAGACCAAGTGAAACAAGAGATTCAGACTTGGGCAGACATTCAGTGGTTAACTCAGGGAGTTCCACTGCAATTGCCGAATCCGAGTTTTACTATCATGACGAATGCCAGTCAAACAGGTTGGGGCGCGACACTATGCCCTTCGGATTCGAGGTGCCAGAGTCTTTGGGATCCTCAATTCTTAGGCAAGCACATAAATATCAAAGAAATGATGTCAATTTGGCTTCCGTTGCGTCATTGGATGGACGTTATTCAGAACACACACATTCAAATTTTGTCCGACAATGCGACGGTAGTAGCGTATATTCGGAATCGGGGAGGCACTCATTCCATTCCGTTGTTCAAGCTAATGGAAAGAATCCTTCTGTTTGTACTGGAACATCAGGTTCTACTATCGGTCCGTCATATTCCGGGTCGTCTGAATGTGTTAGCAGACTCCCTTTCACGGAAGGGTCGCCTGTTGCCGTCGGAATGGACTCACAACAAACAGGTTTTCAATCAGATTTACTACCAATGGAGGCGACCAATGATAGATTTGTTTGCGATGCACCTGAACAATCAGTTGCAGACTTACGTGTCCCCATGTCCGGATCCTCGAGCATTTGCAGTAGACACTCTGTCAATTCCGTGGGATGAGATAATAGGATATGCGTATCCTCCAGCGCCGCTGATTCAGCAGATATTGCTCAAGATAAAGCAATCCCACTGCAAGATTCTGTTGGTAGCTTCTCTGTCACCACAGAGACCGTGGATAAATCTACTCAGGTTTCTGTTGTGGGACATGCCGCGGAAGCTTCCTCCATGGGAGGATCTTCTGTCGCAGGGGAAATTGCGCACGCTTCACCACAATCCGCAAGGTCTCAACCTTCACGTATTTCCGTTGTGCGGTCCTTCTTGTACAGTAAGCATTTTTCAGGACGAGCAGTGGACGCAATTTCTAACTGCAGGAGGACCTCCTCTTCGCTAAATTATGCTGCTAAGTGGAAGGTCTTTCGCCAGTGGTGTAGGGATCACTCGGTGGACTTATATGATCCCTCCATTCCTGACATTGCTAATTTCCTGGTCTATTTGTTTGACAAGATCAAACTGCAGCCTGTTACTATCAAGGGTTATAGGTCTATGTTATCTGATACCTATGCTCACCATGATATATTGATGATTGGTTCTAATGTCTCTTTATCTAAATTAGTTAGAAATTTTTCGATAAATAGACCTAGAACTCTTAGATTAATTCCGAAATGGAATTTAGCATGGGTTCTTTATAAGCTAAAAGAAGCACCTTTTGAGCCTCTTGATACAGTGGATTTCAAATTCTAAACATACAAGACAGCTTTTCTCTTAGCCTTCTCTTCTGCTAGAAGAGTTAGTGAGCTTCATGCTTTATCGGTAGATGATTCTCACTATCGTAGTGTTGGTAATACTGTTACTACTAATGTTGGATTTTTGGCTAAGAATCAGGCTCCTAATAAGAACCCTGAACCTATTGTTGTTAGGGCCCTTTCGTCTTCAGGCGGGCGTTGGCCTTTACACTGTCCTGTTAGAGCAATACGTATTTATAAACATAGGTCTGAGTTTATTAGAAAGGGACGTAAGCATTTCTTTTTGTCTTTGATGCCTAATAGAAAGGACATTATGGTTCATTCTATTGCTAGATGGATTCAATTAACTGTACGTACTGCATATGAAAAGTTATCTTCTTCTCAGCAGCCTGCTCTCAAGATTTCGGTTCATGAAGTAAGAGCTCTATCAACATCTTGGGCTTATGCTAATAGTGTTGCTATTACAGATTTAATGAAGGCTGCATATTGGTCTCAGCCTTCCACTTTCACTAATTTTTATCTTAGAAACATCGAGTCCATTTCTGGAGATCAACATTGTTTAGGTCCGTTATCTGTTGCTCAGAATATCCTCCACTAAACAGTTGCAACTATAGTTATGTAGGCTTTCTGTTCCGGCAGTGACTGTCCTGCTGCCCTCTTCGCTCTGGGGTATTTGACCCAGGGCAAGGGGAAGGGGAAGCCGGCTGTTCCTTTAGGTCACCTGCTTTATAGTGAAAAGCAAGGGAATACCTCCCCCAGAGTCAGTAATTCCGAGTCGGTACCAGGATGGTTTTAACCCTTTACCCAACGTAACGGCCAAAACCGGCCAGCGCTATTCTCAAAAATCGCCTATTAATTTTAATTATTTTTTTCATTTTTTGTCTCAAAAACATAGGTTATGACCCCTCAATGGAACGAGCTCGTCGAGCTCATTCCAATGAGGGGTCATAACCTATGTTTTTGAGACAAAAAAATGAAAAAAAATAGTTAATCAAGATTTTTTTTTGCAAGTGTCGTCTGCTTTTCATGTTAGGTAAAGGGTTAAAGTGTAAAGCTAATGTTTACTCATGTCATGTAATATTTTTAAAGTGTAGCTCGGTGTGAAGCATTTGTATATGTCACGTGTCAAACGGGCGTTAATATACAATCCTCGGACACTTTTAATGAGTATAAAGAGTCTCATTTCTCTGGACTGTCTTTATTTATTGGCTTACCTTTAAAAATAATTAGTATAAAGGGTTATACTGGATATTAATAGATATCATTGATGTATTTGTGCTCAATTACGGAATGGTTTTGTGTCTTTCCTTTTTGATAAAAATAAGAAAGATACATATAAATCCTATCTCTCCTTTTTTCCTTGAGGGGATAATTCTGTTATATGTAATTGAGCCTATTGGATTTTCCTTTATGTCCTGGTCCCTACAGCCTGTTTACTATTCAGCTAAATCTGGGTCATTGGTACAGTATAAAAATGTTAAAAAATTTATAGTAATTTATACATTTTTAGCTCAACTTTGACGAAGTCAAATTTGAGCTATTGTCATGGCCCGTCGTCCGTCGTCTGTCTGTCTGCCTGTCCGTCTGTTCGTCTGTCCGTACGTCAACAATTGGCTATGGCTCGGGCTAGAGGTCGTATTTATGAACCGATCTTTACGAAACTTCTTGTGTACCTTTGTTATGACCCTGGGACGGGAACGAGTGTTTTTAGGTGTGGTCCGAAATTCAAGATAGCTGCCAGCGGCCATTTTGTACCGATGATGCAAAAATCAGTTTTTTGTACAGAACTTCTGTATGAAAGTTCTGATTTGAATAAAGTTTTGTATAAATGTTTAGTACCATGGGATACATCACATATAATACGGGTTTTTTTCTCGTGCGTAAATTATGCAAATTAGACTGACTTTGATTTATTTAGTGTTACTTTCAGAGCTGTAAGTGCCAAGTTGCTATGGCTCGGGCTAGAGGCTGTATTTATGAACCAATCTTTACGAAACTTCTTGGGTACCTTTGTTATGACCCTGGGACGGGAACGAGTGTTTTGGGGTGTGGTCAGAAATTCAAGATGGCTGCCAGTGGCCATTTTGTACCGATGATGCAAAAATCAGTTTTTTGTACAGAACTTCTGTATGAAAGTTCTGATTTGAATAAAGTTTTGTATAAATGTATAGTACAATGGGATACATCACATATAATACGGGTTTTTTTCTTGTGCGTAAATTATGCAAATTAGACTAACTTTGATTTATTTAGTGTTACTTTCAGAGCTGTAAGTGCCAAGCTGCTATGGCTCGGGCTAGAGGCCGTATTTATGAACCAATCTTTATGAAACTTCTTGGGTACCTTTGTTATGACCGTGGGACAAGAACGAGTGTTTTTGGGTGCAGTCCCAAATTCCAGATGGCTGCCAGCAGCCATTTTGTACCGACGATGCCGAAATCTGTTTTTTGTACAGAACTTCCATATGAAAGCTCTGATTTGAATAATTTTTTGTATGAATGTTTAGTACCATGGGATACATTACATATATTACAGGTTTTTTTCTTGTGTGTAAATTATGCAAATTAGGCTAACTTTGATTTATTTAGTGTTACTTTCAGCACTGTGAGTGCAAATCCCAATACGGCTCGGGCTAGAGGCCGTATTTATGAACCGATCTTCACGAAACTTCTTGGGTACCTTTGTTATCACTGTGGGACGAGAAGGAGTGTTTTTGGGTCCAGTCTGAAATTCAAGATGGCCACTAGCAGCCATTTTGTTCAAAATTAAGTGCAATCAGATTTTTGCGCAGAACTTCCAAATGAAAGATCTGATTTGAATAAATTTTTGTATGAATGTTTAGTACCATGGGATACATTACATATAATACAGAGTTTTTCTTGTGAATAAATTATGCAAATTAGGGGTCCGGGTGGGACTTAGAAAATTTTGGACCAAAATCCGGAAATTATTTTTTTGTGTTTTGATGCATTTTGGTCAATTTTAAGAAGAAGAAGAAAAAATTTTAGTCTGAAAATATTTTGTTTGGGACTGAAAATTTCCACACAAAAATAATAATCTACAATGATTGGGCTTAATCTGTAGTCCATTACAGTCACCTTGTAATTCTTTTATTATTGTTGACTGGGCCAAAACAAATACTAATTCCTGTCATATTCATTATTCAGTTGTCTTGGTCACAGCAAGTACTAATTCCTGTCATATCCAAGTTGAGCTACAGAGTCATTGACTCTTTCATTTATACTTACCAATGACCCAAACGGGGATGGCCCTCCCAGGAGTTGGGAACTCTTGCCTCCCCGCTGCGTACATAACACTTACCAGGCACTGGTCGTAAGAATGACATTTTGGCGGGAATTTCGAGACCTCCTTGATTCTGCGCATGCGCAGTACAGTAAAAGTATGGAGGACCTACCAAGACATCTAATTTTTGGTTTTTGATGCAAATTTTGGGGATTTGGGGGGCAAAATTTGGTTTGGCCCTGAATTTAATGAGTTTGCACCAGCTAAGTCTGGGTCATTGGTAAGTATAAAAAATATATAAATTACTAAAAATTTTTTAACTTTCTTTTCATTTCCATCAAAAACTGTTGCTGTTGGCAACAATCTTTGAATTTATTGCATTTGTGCATCAACATTCTTTGACATAGCCTACAGGCCACAATCCCACCTGCGGCAATCGCGTCGTGTCCTTGGGCAAGACACTTCACCCCCATTGCTCATCTGGGGGCACTGTGACATTGTGTACTAAGGCGTACTGCATGTCGATGGTGCACTTGTCTTCAACCAGTGCTAACCCTGCTTGTGTGGAGTTAGTATGTTGGGGAACTGACAGTTGCTCGCCATTGCTCGGTGGTTCTCTCTGGCTTCCTCCACCTGTAAAACTGTCATGGTCATGATTAGCCATTGTGCATAAATATGTGACCTTAAACACCAATAAATAAATAAATAAATTTGGGGTCCGGTCCAAAATTCAAAATGGCTGTCGGTGGCCATTTTGTACCAAAATTAGGTACAATCAGTTTTTTGTACAGAACTTCTATATGAAGGTACTGAATTTGAATAAATTTTTGAATGAATGTTTCGTAGCATGGAATACATCACATATAATACAGGTTTTTGTCTTGTGCAGAAATTATGCAAATTTGATGAACTTTGATTTATTCAGTGCTACTTATACACAGTAAGTACACATGTCAATTTGGCTCAGACTAGGAGTGTATTTATGAACCGATCTTCACGCAACTTCTTAGGTACCTTTGTTAACACCTTGGGACGAGAATGAGTGTTTTGGGGTGCGGTTCAAAATGACAAATATTTATTACTTAGTATGAATCAACCGTAGAAGGGTTTGAATCAAACAGGCCAAAAGAATTACTAACATTTGGCTTATGTTGTACCGTACAAAGATCCCCATTGTAACATTAACCCCATGAAGATTTCTTTTCTATTTAGCTTCTAACTGTCACCCACCTTTACAATACTTTACCTATACATTTGTTACAGGCTATGGTCAGTATTTATGTACAGACCGTTACTATACTTTACATGTACCTTTGTTATCAGGTCATTACCTAGATGTGTGTCATTGCTGTGTCACATACTATACATGTACTTGTCATACACAAGTTGAGCTACAGTGTCATTGACACTTTCATTATTTCTTGGTGCTTTTGCACCACTTTTCTTTCCCAAATTGCTTGGGAAAGAAGAAAATAGAGAGTATTTTTCTGAGCTAGGGCTTCCAGTGTAATGCAAGCCTGTTGTAAACAATTCCGGTAGGTGTAATAAGAAAGGAAATTTACTATAAAATTTGAATTTCTGGTATGTCCATTTAACTTTTAATCCTTTAGGTCTCACAAAGTAGGTCTTCTGTTTCTTAAGCCATTTTTGGTAAAACTGCATGACGAAGTCAAGCTGAGCATCTCTAATCATTCTCTGTCCGTCGTCTGTCCACACCATATTTAGGGCTTCTCCTCCAAAACCTCAGGGCTAATTCAAGTGAAAGTTTGTGTGAGTGATGGTGCTGAAGGGGAATTGCATTTTGTTCAACTCAACTCAACGTGCCCAGCCCCATAGGGAGGGGGTGGGGGAAAATGCTCCAAATTTTTTTAAAAATCTTCTCATAAACCAGCAGTTACAATGACTTGCTTTTTAGTATCGTGAAGCAACATTTGCCTTTGTAATGGGAGGGGAATGATTTTTGGCTGCACCCATAATTTCTATTTTCAGAACCGATAGTCTGAGCTGAACCAAATTTGGTTTGTAATATTATTGGATTATAAGTACTTGATTCATGCAAAAAAATTGTTACTGCATTCCTGTGGGAACCCCAGGAGCTAGAAATAGAAATATTTTCAAACTCCAATATTTCCCAAACCCCACAGAACAGAGAACTGTGATTTGGTATGAAGCATTTGGTATGAAGCATTCTTAGGACCCATAGATCTGAATGGTTAAAAAAATTGCCATCGGTTGTAACAGGGTGTTCTGCAGAGGGCGTCAAAAAATGCTGAGTCAGCATATTTGCAAAAATTAAAAAAAAAAATTTCTCAAGAACCAGTGGTCAGAATCTTTGGATATTTGGTAAACAGCATCATTAAGGGGGTCAGATATAAGTTTGTTAAAATGAAGCCCCTCGGTTCATATTTGGGCTCGATACAGATTCATGTTCATATTTGGGCTCCTTATGGTAGCCCGAATTTTAATTTAGTGCAATATAAGGAAATTTCTTTAAAAGTTTTCAGGGTCACCAGTCAGAATCCTTTCATATTTGATATACACATCCCTAGTTCACTACTCAGAACTCTTAGTCCGATTTTAACAAAATTTGATATGCAGCATAAGTGGGAAACAGATATTTCATTTAAATGAAAAAAATCAACCCTAGCTATCTTGAGACTCAATGTGTGCTAAAATAGAAACATAATTCCACGTTAATTTGGAAAGGAAGGTTGTTTATTAAGTACCCTCTAGAGGTGTGTAACTAAGATTAATCCACATAGGTTGTATGTCAATGGGCTCCGTAGGGGAGCTCCACTTTGTACATTATGATTAACTGAAGAAAAGGCATGAAGCTTGGATTATTTTAGTCACTACTGAAGGACTAAAGGATCGACAATGTATCCTATGGAGATTCATTGCTTTATGTACACTCATCCGTGGCCTCAGTTTATATCAAGTTCTGTTCAAGGTGAGCATGCAGCTGAAATTTCCTTCAATGAACACTGTATTGGTAGTGAATGCCCAGGTGATGTTATTTCCCCATGAATTTCAGTTGATCATGTGATTTATTACATGAATGCCAGTTGATCATGTGACATTCGAACATAGCACATTCATATTACACACTACATTCAGTTTTCCAGGGTCTATTTTTAAATCCCATAATTTCCATTGATGTCCTGTAAATAGACAGTTGTCAACACAAACAACTTTCTGTTTTCTCGATTGAATGCGTTCTCAGAATCAAGTCTCTTCAGTGATAACCCACAGGCAGAAGTGTTTCTAAAATGTTCCGACAGTAAATTTTATTTATTAAATTATTATGGTGTGTCTTTTTCCTATCAGTTATGCTTTTCGGCCATGCAATTTGCGGAAACGTATCGTTCGTGTGAAGCGACATAGCCATTAATTTGATGAAATAGACATCTGGGTACAAGCGCTTGCTTCGATCAAACTTTGAATCTGAAGATGCATACATTTTCACAAATTTTAAAAATAAGTGCAAAAAAATACATTTTCTCATCTCAAATTGACAAAAAAAATTTCTCAGAAACTACATGACATGACCTCTCAGTGGAATGAGCTTCTTCCATTAAGGAGTCATCATATGGCTTTGCTGGAGTATTTTAATAACAGTTTTTTTCAACTGCTCAATGAGCCTCATTCTGTAAATTATGAGAGCACATGCAGCCGTTTCATTACATATAAGGTTAACAGGTATGTTGGTTTCATGAAACCTGTTAAAATGTCAAACAACAGAAAAATGGGAGAATAACAAATTTATCAGAAAAATGGTGCCTTACAAATGAAGGAAATTACAAACTTGAGTGTTGCAATACTGTGCTTCATATTCAAGCTCTGTTTAAAACTGGAAACCAGTAATTAGGCACAAATACATAATTTATTTCATTACCTCCTAAATAAATAATCATTTCTTGTTCATTAGTATTTTATTACAATTCAGTGGAGAGTGCATATTTGTGAACCTCAATAAGGTGTGAGAAAATAAGGTCTCAATATATGAATAATTGACTAATACTGCACATTAAAACTGTGTAACAACTTCACAGAAAGATGTAATTGTCTTTAAATTGTTGAGCATTTATGATGAACATGCATGATTTGGGGAAAGGCAGTCTTGGCTCTTACTTTTCCAACTCCAGCTTTCATAAATGCTCTTTCCATTTTTACCAATAAATGGTTTAGAAGTAGTAAAAATGAATTATTGAAAATTATACAGGTAATACCTGAAAATTACTTGACCTTGTTTGAAAATAATATTCAACACAATAGAACATAAATATAAAATGCGTTATGTCTCTTGTGGTAAATACGTCTTGTGTCGTCTATTAGAATTAAAGTTTATGTTTGCAATTCAGCAGTGAAAATGGTGTGCTTTCCTTCCCCTTGAATTTAAATTGTGATATGGTATAGATAGGAGAAAATCTATAATACTGTCCTCTATCAACCCAATATCAAGAATGGCAAAGTAAGAAGTAATTACTTATTCCCTCAAATGATGGAGTGATAGTTAAGAGACAAATTTTGTTCATTGATAATACCGCCCACCCCCACACACACACACACACACATTTTACTGAAAAATATCCAAAGAATCTACGCAGAAAAATTAAATTATTTGTTCCACTCTCTTAAAAACACATTCCATTAACATAACAACACATTCTACTTTTGTAATCATAAATCCCCCACCCCACACACAAATACAAAAGAAAACATCCTCATATAACTGATTATACTTTTTATAGTGTGTCAGGAATCAATATTTATGTACATATTTCAAAACTTAGCAATTCACTGAAAGACATGAACCTGACAATGCTGACATGTTTATGAACATTAAAAGTTTTTTATAAATTTTCAGTTTAATACCATTCAATTATTTGGATCATTTAACATTAGCTCAATCAATTCTGAACCCAAAATCTAATGGGTGTAACAGCTGTTATTTATTTAGTTATTTACTTTTTTGGTGGTGGGGTGGGAGGGGGGGTAGTATTTACAAAAGTTTTTTTTTCAAGATGTTGAACTGTTCAGTTTCCAGTATTATGTGACCTCATGTGTCCACACAAAAACCTGCAAAACAGAATATAATATCATTATCAAGCAAAATATGTTGGAACACAAATGTAAAATACACAGGAATCATCTCTGTTCTATTTTAGCTGACAACACCACATGTAAATATTGATATTCATTTTCAGAATTACATCTTATTTGGACTTGTAATATAAACTCATTCCAATCAGAGGCATCAATTTAAATTGGAGTTTTGTGACATTAATGACTTATTTAGTTGATACTGATAAAGTTCCTGAAAATGTCAAGTCTATCACAGTATATGGAAATCTTGTTTCTTCGAAGATCAAGTGTCGAACAGTGGTAACGTAAACAGGTCAAAATGTATGGTATGTGTATGTTTGAGATTGATGCATGAAATGGTGTGGCAGGAGATGCAATTTAAAATAAAGAGCACCTTACCTTGCAAATTGCCTCTATGAATATGATCAAGATTCGAGGTAGTGTCACAATTGCATTAATGCTAGAAATGTTACAATTTACAAATTTTCTGCGATGAAGATTGTTTTGTCACTTCTTGAACATGGACTTCATATAAGTGAACAATAGCCTACTTCCAATTGAAATCACCATTTCCAGAAAATGTGATTAATTTCCTTTACAAAACAAACTTTTTAGTAACTAGCAAAAGCAAAACTTATCGACCTTGATTCTTTGCTTTGAGACACAATCGGAATTCAAGTCTATTTTTAGGCTTCTGCAATTGCATAGCCTTCAAACGGTTATTTGAGCCATTATCACAAACATATATATTTTCTACTGTATACTTTATTACTCAAGCTATCTTGGTTTCCACATGTGTCAGTAGAGAATATTTCAAGTGTTACACTGATTGTTTGCAGGAACTATCTTCTGCCAGATGCTACAATGTTTTGTTTCCTTTTTAGCTCACCTGAGCGAAGTTCAAGGGGAGCTTTACTAATCACTTTCCATCCGTCGTTGTCTGTCAGGCATTAACTTTTACATTATCGACTTTTCCTAACGAAGTACTGGACCAAATTCAACAAAATTTGCTATGCACGTTCCTTATCAGATGTCAATTCAAGTTTGTTCAAATAAAGTTGCCACACCCACAGGGAGGACCACAGGGGGCATGACTCTGATAGCACCCATAAATTTCTTTCCAAAATTCAAAAAATATTCTTCTTCAGATCTGCAAGTCAGAATCTTTTCATATTTGATATATTGGGGGGGGGGGGGGGGAGGGGGGGGCAGAGGGGGGGTCAGATTCAAATTTGTTCACATTGGGTCTGAGTATCTCTAGGGGGAGGGGGTGGGGCAGATTCAGGTTTGTTCAAATCGAGTCCCTGGGTTAATATTTGGGCTCTCTATTCGAGCCTGAATTTTAACTTTTTGCAATATGAGGAAATTTCTTTGAAAATCTTCTTCTTCAGATCCACCAGTCAGAATCCTTTCATACAACATGGTATACAACATCTCTAGGGGGATCAGATTCAAATTTGTTCAAATTGGGTCCCTGGGTTAATATTTGGGCTGTCTATTTGAGCCCAAAGATTAACTTAGTGCAATATGAGGAATGTACTTTAAAAATCTTCTTCAGAGCCACCAGTCTGAATCTTTTCATATTTGGTATACAACATCTCGAGGGGGTCAGATTCAAATTTGTTCTCATTGGGTCTGAGTTAATATTTGGACTCTCTATCGAAGCCCAAATCTTAACTTAATGTAATATGAAGAAATTTGTTTGAAAATCTTTTTCAGATCCACCAAACAGAATCCTTTCATATTTGGTATAGAACATCTCTAGGGGGATTGGATTTAAGTTTGCTCACATCGGGTCCCTGGGTTAATATTTGGACTCCCTGTTGGAGCCCAAAGTTTAACTTAGTACAATATGAGGAATGTTCTTTTAAAAATTTCTTCTTCAGATCCACCAGTCAGACTCTTTTCATATTTGGTATACAACATCGGTCAGATTCAAGTTTGTTCAAATCGAATCCCTGGGTTAATATTTGGGCTCTCTATTGGAGCCTGAATTTTCATTTAGTGCAGTATGTGGAATATTCTTTAAAAATCTTCTTCAGATCCACCTGTTGAAATTATTTTGTATTTCATATACAACATCTCTAGGTGGGGTCAAATTCAAGTTTGTTCAATTTGGATCCCTCGGTTAATATTTGGGCGCCCTATTGGAGCTCAGAGATTTACTTAGTGCAATATGAGGAATGTTCTTTAAAAATCTTCTTCTTCAGATCCACCAGTCAGAATCTTTTCATATTTGATACAACATCTCTAAGGGGGTCAGATTCAGATTTGTTCAAATCGAGTCCCTGGATTAATATTTGGGCTCTCTCTTGGAACCTGAATTTTAACTTAGTGCAATATGTGGAAATATTCTTTAAAAATCTTCTTCAGATCCACCAGTTGAAATCTTCTGGTATTTGATATACAACATCTCTAGGAGGGGTCAGATTCAAGTTTGTTCAAATTGGGTCCCTGGGTTAATATTTGGGCTCCCTATTGGAGCCCAAAGATCAACTTTGTGCAATATAAGGAATGTTCTTTAAAAATCTTTTTCTTCAGATCCACCAGTCAGAATCTTTTCATATTTGGTATCCAACATCTTGAGGGGGATCAGATTCAAGTTTGTTCAAATTGGGTCCCTAAGGTAATATTTGGGCTCTCTACTGGAGCCCGAATTTTAACTATTTGCAATATGAGGAAATTTTTTTGAAAATCTTCTTCTTCAGATCCATCAGTCAGAATCCTTTCATATTTGGTATACAACATCTCTTGGGGGATCAGAATCAAGTTTGTTCAAATTGGGTCCCTGGGTTAATATTTGGTCTCCGTATTGGTGCCCAAAGATTAACTTAGTGCAATATGGAGAAATTTCTTTAAAAATCTTCTTCTTCAGATCACCAGTTAGAATCGTTTCATATTTGGTATACACCATCTCTAGTTTGTCTTGTGATTAATCAAGCCCTAGAAGTTAGTATTATACAAAAATGTCTTCAAATGGGGATGGTGCATAAATGACTAGGTGGGTCTGTGATGTCCTCAAATTAGATTAGCCTAAAAAACTTGAGGGTACCTGTATTGAAGCCGTAATGTTTGTATATGTTGTACTTCTGCTTTTAACCCTTGAAGCCTCCAGGAAGTGAAGCAGTGCTTCTTCACTTTGTAAACAAGCTCAATTTTACTGGAAAATAGGGCCAGTCACTAATGGATGGGGTGGAAGTCCTCTGCAATGGGCAACATAGTTATAAATGATTGTCTCAGCAGCTTGACTTTATCTCCATGTTGTGGTCATTGTGCCATTGTACAGGAATATGTAACCTTAAACAGCAATAAATGAATAAATAAAAAAACCCTTGAAGACCTAATTATAACTTTCATCACTTTTTACTCCACTGATGAGGTGCCCAATATGCAGTCTCTGGATAAACTTGCAAGTTGCATTTTAAGTACCCTGGAAGTTATTTCTAGGCAAGTCTTGGCTGCCTATGTAGGCAGTCAAAACTTGCCCAGAAACAACTGTGAAGCCACAGGATGTTAACTGCCCAAGTGTAGCAAAAATGGATAAAATTCTCCAGGCCTTTAAGGGATATATTTTATTTCCTTTAAGTTCAGGAAGTTTTGAGTATGTCCCACAGCTTCCACTTTCTTTGCACCATAACATAAATGTTTTTTTAACAGTTAACTTGTGTAAATATATCCATAAATATGCAAATGAGTTTCCAGTCCAAACTATTCCTAATATTGTATTATGCTCCTTGAAAAAATTTCCTGGGAGCATATCTGTTCTGGTCTGCCCAGGCCAGTCCGTCCATTCATTTGTCCATCCGTCCATCCATCCATCCGTCCATCCGGGCCAACATTGGAGGTTTAGGGGATATTATTATTAGGGGCTACCTCCAAATTAAGATAGTGTTAGGGTTAGGAGTGGGGTGGGGTTAGGGTTAGGGGTAGCCCCAGGGTAGAGCTTAAGGTTGGGGAGGGTTAGGTCCCAGGGGGGTTAGGGTTGGGGTCAGGGGTGGGGTTTTAGTTTTAATAGCCCCTAAACCGAAAAATAGCTCCTAATCCTATTGGTTTGGCTAGGGTGGGGTTGGGTCAGGGGTGGGGTTAGGGGTAGCCCCAGTGTAGGGCTTAAGGTTGGGGGGTAAGATCCTGAGGTGGGTGGGGGTTAGGGTCTGGGGTGGGCTTTTAGGGTCAGGGTGGGGTAGGGTTAGGGTTAGGGTGTGTTTTTGGGTGGAGGGATGGGGTTAGGGTTAAATATAAGTTCTAGGGTGGAGGGGGTGGGGTTCTGGGTAAAATAAGGTTTTGGACGTACAAAATGTTTTTTTGGTAGCCCATAAGCCCATAAACCTGAAATGTTGGAGCATCCATCTGTCCGTCCATCCATCCATCCATCCATCTGTCCAAAAAACAAATGGTTTCCAGACGATAACTTTAGTTTGACTGAACAAAATGAAACAAAATTTTATATAGGTTTATAACCAGATAATACAGGTTGTGATTGAGAGTGGGCTTGGTCAGGTATTTTTTGGTAGAGTTATGGCCCTTTTCCAACACAGTCATGTTGATATTTGTTTTCGGACGTTAACTTTAGTTTGACTGAACGAAATGAAACAAAATTTTATACATTGGTTTATAACCCCATAATACAGGTTGGGATTGATAGTGGGCTTGGTCCGATATTTTTTGATGGAGCAATAGCCCTTTTTCGATTGAGAAGACATGTTGATATTGGTTTCCATATTGTAACTTGAGTTATAAGTGTCCTATTTCAGTCAAACTTGGAATATAGCTTACTGTAGACAGTATACCAGGCGGGTTGATTTTGAGTGTGGAAATTTCTTTAAAAATCATCTTCTTCAGATCCACCAATCAGAATCCTTTCATATTTGGCATACAACATCTCTAGTAGGGTTAGATTCAAATTTGGGTCCCTGGGTTAATATTTTGGCTCCCTATTTGGGCCTAAAGTTTAACTAAGTGCGGTGTGAGGACAGATCCACCAGTCAGAATTCTTTCATATTTGGTTTATGACATCTCAAGGGAGATCAGATTCAAATTTGTTCAATTTGAGTCCCTGGCTTAATATTTGGGCTCTCTGTGAGTGGGGGTGGGGTGGGGGAGCATGTTAAGTTCAGGTTTGTTCAAATCCATTCCTTAGTGTAGTGTATTCCTTTGTAGTGTTGATGCACCATGTCTAACTGAATGTGACCCCCAAACACTTCTTTGAACCACTTTGGCAGGTGAGCAGTTAAGGCCCCTTGGGGCCTCTTGTTAAGAATAGACCTTGACCAAATTATGGCTACCTGAACTGGTGTTTTGCGAATGAGCTCACTAATTATCCTTTCCAGGAATAAAATAATTCTGTTTTCATCAAGGGAATTTATTTATTTATTGATGTTTTTAAGGTCACAGATTTCTGCACAATGGCTAACCATGACAGTGACAGTTTTTCGGGTGGAGGAAGCCGGAGTCCCCGAAGAGAACCACCGAGCAACGGCGAGCAACTGTCAGCTCCCCAACATACCAACTCCACACAAGCAGGGTTAGCATTGGTTGAAGACAGGTGCACCATCGACATGCAGTACGCCTTAGTACACAACGTCACTGTGCCCCCACGTGGGCAGTGGGGGTGAAGTGTCTTGCCCAAGGACACAACGCGGTTGCCGCGGGTGGGATTCAAACCGAGGACCTCTCGGATTGCAGCCTGCACCTCTACCAACTGAGCCACTGTGCCCCTCATCAAGGGAATAAACATAAGAATTGAATCATGACTGTTCAAAATCCACGAAGTGATGACACAAATTGATCACGTGCATATTCACCATGAACCGCTTTGCAGTTCATGAAATTTACAAATTATCAATTTGTTCCATCACCTCGTGAATTTGCCCAAGGACACAACGCGGTTGCCGCGGGTGGGATTCAAACCGAGGACCTCTCGGATTGCAGCCTGCACCTCTACCAACTGAGCCACTGTGCCCCTCATCAAGGGAATAAACATAAGAATTGAATCATGACTGTTCAAAATCCACGAAGTGATGACACAAATTGATCACGTGCATATTCACCATGAACCGCTTTGCAGTTCATGAAATTTACAAATTATCAATTTGTTTCATCACCTCGTGAATTTTGAACAGTCATGATTCAATTCTTAATTGAATACTCCTGTTAAATGAATAATTTTCATTGGCAAAATGGCTATTCATTTAAAAGACTTTCACTGTATATCTTCTGCCTTCAAAAGTTTATGTTCTTGGTTTGTTTTATGTTTTAGGCCTCATATTCTGCAGAATAGCATGGGTGGTGGTGTATTTCGTCCTTTGATTGCTAGAAGGCTTTCCAATGCTAAAGTATTACAAAGCATTGTTACACTCAAGGGCCAAATTTAGAAATTTTATTAAATTGGTACATTTCGTGTACAGTCCCTGTAAAAATAGTCTTCCAAATTACCCCAGTTGTTACATATGATTACATAATGCAGTCACTGTTGATCCGGTTCAATTAAGATCTCTGTGTCTTTATAGAGGAACTTTTTATGAGTGGGCGGAGCTGATTAATAGGTTTTTTCATCACTGGTCTGATAATGCATAACACTTTTGAGGTGTTGTTTATAACCTTTCTGACAACTTTTATGTATCAAATGTTATTAAATATCTTTTTGAAATTTATTCTGTATTTTGTTATAATTTATTGGAAATGCATATATATCAATATATTCAATTAATTGTAATTTGTAATAAAAACAAAGCATCACATCAAAATAATCTTGGCATATAAAGTTCAAATGAAGAAATATTCAAGTCTAATTTCTGTATAATATTCATTTTTGCATTTAACACTTTACTTGACATAACTGTAAAAATTGGCTAGTGCTATACACTAAAATCGTCATTCCCATTTTTTTTTTTAGGTTTTTGTCTTCATTTTTTGCTTCCAAAGCATATCTTATGACTTCTGATTGAAACATGGGATCATAAACTATATTTTGAAACAGAATCATGTAAAAAGTACTGTCCGGATCGACGCTTTTTGGCCGAAGCCTGCTCTTAATGGACGTCGATTCGGCACATGTACATACGGTGATGTTAAATGGTGGGAAATCGCCCCCAAATGAAGTCACCCAGGGGAGAAGTCGGCCAAAAATAAAATTAGCAACTGAGGTATGCCCCTAAGTCAGTCCAAGGATTAAATTGGCCCATGGCTTTTTCGTAGTGCTAATATACATGTGCTCAGTTAACTTAAGTGACAGGCCGAATGTTAGAAATTGAATTTTTTCTCATTGTGTTGCAGCAATTTGTTGGAAAACACCACACGAGTGCTATCTTTTCCTATAAATAGATTCAAAATAATTTCAATATTTGTCGTAGTGCTAATAAAATTTATAAATGGTAGGGCAAATGTTAGAAACAAAATTTTCTTTACAAATCGCAGTGCAAATATAAAAGTATATCTTACCTTCTACAAGTATCTGGGAATTTCATTGGTTAGCAAATGTCACATGCAAACCCCATATAAAACCATACACCGTCAGTTGCAAGTCATATGCAACTGACTGCCTGAGTATTCTCCCCTTTGTTCGTTCATCTGTCAAAATGTCGGAAAACAATAAACGCTTCGCGCAGACAACAGACGAGGAGGTAGATTCAAAACGTCTTAAGCTGAACGTGGACAATACTATTAAAGCTAATAAAAGATGTGCCAATATTTTAAGAGACTCAAAGAAAAGATGCAAGATTGCACTGCTGTAAACACAGTGCAATCAAACCCCAATGTTTATTATGGAAATGTTACAATCATCCATAACCTTACAATAAACAAGAATTAAGATTCAGTTCTTGGCAATTTACAAGATACATGTACATTCATTTCAGTGTTATCTGACTCTTCATTTGTGAACGATTCGAAATTCTGGAAGTCACAGAAACATGTTCATTTTTGTTGGTTTTGATATATTTATTCGTGTTAATTAGAACAAAATGTGTTGAAATTAAAATTAACAAGAAGGAATTTTACCATTTATCAGTCATTGTATAGTCCAATTCATTATAAAAAAGGTAGTTGGTAAGATATATTCATTACACAGTTTGGTGGTGACCTAATATGGTATATATGGGGACAGTTAATTCCATATTGGACGAGAGCTTCGTTACACAGTTTGGTGGTGACCTAATATGGTATATATGGGGTCAGTTAATTCCATATTGGGCTTGAGCTTCGCTCTCGTCCAATATGGAATTAACTGACCCCATATGTACCATATTAGGTCACCACCAAACTGTGTAACTTATAATATAGATATACATAATTGTTATTCAATTTAACAGTTTCTGATGTTGGAAAGCTCAAAAAAATAAACTTTATATGAGTAATTTATGCTTCATCTATTGTCACCAGTCAATGTTTTCATTGCGATCAGAGGCTGTTTCAGAAACAATCAGTAGCTATTGTCGGCTCTTGTTTTACATCTTTGGAAGGGTAATTAAAGGATTAGTTTGGATTATGAAGTGTTATTGCTACCAAATTTTATTGCTGCCGCGAGAAGTCAATAATTGATCCTGTTAAGTGTTGTGTTTTATTCAGTTATATTACAACAGGCTGGGTCTACTTTTCTCAGAGGTCCAAAGCAACAAACCTCAAGCTGTACGCATTGTTTTTTAATGAAATATAAAATATGTGTATATGTTTCTTCTAATTTTGCTGAGTTCAGACGGGAAACTGAAAACCCTCCCAAATTCTGCCAATTTATAATTTTTAACTGATCTCAGATACATTCAGACCCATTGCATCCGCATAAAGAAGGGTCTCTGCTAAAACACTCTATGAGTGAGGTTTCCACTCACAAAATATGCTCTCAGATCAGTGGAAAAAGGGACACCGAACACAACATATTTCTGCAGATGGACCGTAGGTTGTCGTTCAAAGGACCCTCAGTTCAATGAAATGCTTCTTTCACATGTGTTAAGATGATATATGTGTGAAATTTCCACTCTGTTAGTGTTTCTGCACTTTTTTCCCTAATTATCACTGGCCGTTGTGCAGAGAAATGATGTTTGGAGGTCCTATTTTGGGTGGGAAGCATAACATTGTCACAGCACTGGGAAACACTTTGTGCTAATTATAACTGATAGTACGGCTTATTGAAGTCACATGGTTGGGTTTTGATACCCCACCTCATTGAGCAGTTAGTGAGGAGTCAATTGGCAGTGTTTTACAGGGAGTGTACACGTAATGAAAATATGAGACATAAACTATTTAATTTTTATTTTTTAGGTCACCTGATTGCAAGTCAGTGGGAGCTATTGCCATCACTTTTGTCCGTCGTCCGTTAACTTTTGGCAAACTGGACATCTTCTTCACAAACACTAGGCCAAATTCAAACATATTGCACAGACCATCTATGGAGTATGCCCTTTCTGTTTTGTTTAAATGAAGCAGCTGCCATATTCAGGCTCTGGTTTATGCCCCAAAAGCTTAAAAACCTTTAAAAATTTTCTTCTCATGAACCACCAGAGGGAATGCCTTGATATTTGGTATGGAACATCCTTTGGTGTAGAAGATTAAAGTTTGTTTAAGGGAAGTTGATAGGTCAATATCTGGGCTCTCTGTGGGGGCATATCCATTTAGGGCTCTGCCCCAAATTTCTATTTCTATTTCAAGAACCAGTGGGCCAATTTCAACCAAATTTGGCATTTAGTATAAGTGGGTCCTAACTAACTGATCGATGCCCTCCCTCCCCCCCCCCCCCCCAAAAAAAAAAAAAAAAAAAAAAAAATCACAGCCTTATATCAACCCCAAGGGATAAAAACAGAAAAAAATGTCCCAAACCACAGATAACAGAGAAATGTCATTTGGTATGAAGCATCCATGGGACTGGAAGAAGGGATTGGTTAAAAACAATTGCCACCAGTTCCATCAGGGTGCCTGGTAGAGGGTATTGAAAAAATGCTGAGTCAGCATTTTTGCAGTAGTTCATTCACTGAGAACCTTGATTGACATATTGTTCTTAAATCAACAATTTAACCCTCTCATGACTTCAGTATGTTTTCCAAAGATTTTATTTCTCAATGAACTCTTTCACTGCTGTGCACATGTATGTTTTTTTCTGGTTTCTTGGAAACATCTGATTCCTGTATGATATCTTCAATTAAACCCTCTCAAGACTGCAATGTGGGTTCCACAAATTTTATTGATGCCATGATCAAACACTTTCAGTGCTCTGCACATATATGTTTTTTCTGGTTCCTTGGAAAAAATTGATCTGATTTCTGTGTGAATGGTTTTAATTTAACCCTCTCATGACTTCAGTGTGTTTTCCAAAGATTTATTTTATGTTGAACCCTTTCAATACTATGCATATATATATGTTTTTTTCTGGTTTTTTGGAAACATTTATATGATTCCTGTATGGATGTCTTTAATTTAACGCTCTCAAGACTTCAGTATTGCTTTCAAAGATTTTATTGATGCCTTGATCAAACCTTTTCAATGCTGTGCACATATACGTTTTTTTCTGGTTTCTTGGAAACAAATTCTCTAATTCCTGTATGAATATCTTTAATTTAACCCTCTCAAGGCTTCAATGTGGGTTCCAAAGATTTTATTTCATGTAATACTTTTAATGAAAACCTATTTCTGATTTCTTTAAAACTATTTTACCCCCCAAAATAAGCCTCCATAAATTCTCTTTCTGTTTTGTTTATTTTTGATGCTTAACCATTTTCAAACTTGAATTTACTGGTGGCAAGTAAAATTCTGTTTCTCTAGTGTGAAATCTTTCTTATTCTTTAAAACTACTGGGCCAAATTCATTCATTTATGGCACAGACCATCTTTGGAGTAAACCCTTTTCCTTTGTTCAAACAAAGCTGGTGCCACCTTCACGCTAGTGGAATTTATTCTTCTGATTTTTCCCTCCAAATTACTATATCCTTTAGGGTGGGGTTAATGCTTAGACACCCTCGGGGTCTGCAGAAAACGGGAGTAAGATCTCATCCCAACAAAGCTGAACAACTAGCTGTACTGCTAGAGACACTCATGCTGATTGCGGGCAACATCGAAAGTAGCCCAGGGCCAAAAAATGCCTCCATCTTCCCATGTGGATATTGAGTGAGACCAGTTAACTGGTCGCAAAAAGCCATATGCTGTGACGACTGTGACGTATGGTATCACAACTCCTGCTTAGAATACTGCTTGTCCCATCTCCACAGCCTAGAAAAAAGTGACATATCATGGATATGCACCAAATGCGATGCACCAAATCTTGCGTCATTCACATTCCACACATATGAAATCATTCTAGAAAATAAACACAGCATTCTTGGCTCTCCCACAAAAGCGAACACTTCCATTGCTTCGATTGACTCAGGCTTCCACCCGGTGACATCCAGCTCACCTCGGTCAATGCAACAACATCAGAGCACCCGACACGAAATTGCGACGGAAAACACATCAGTCGACTCATTCAAAGATCCCTCCTTTCAATGCATGACCGTTAAGGCAAGCAACAACTGGAGAACCATGATTGTAAACTGTGAAGGCAAAAATAGTAAAAAAGCCCAATTCGCAGCTGCAGTTGACTACATTAAACCAGATGCCATACTAGGGTGTGAATCCAAACTAGACAACAGCATTCATACTGCAGAGAAATTTCCACCAGAATATAAAGTATATAGGAAAGACAGAACCCTACATGGTGGAGGTGTATTCATAGCAATAAAATCATGCTATATCAGCGAAGAACTTGTGGAAGAAAACACCGAGGCTGAAGTCATCTGGGCAAAGGTAAACCTCCAAGGAGCCAAATCACTTGTACTTGGCAGCTTCTGTATACCCCAGATGAAAATGCAGAGAAATTCGAGTTTCTGAACCAGTCCCAGAGTAAACTCCCTGACAGATGCCTGGACAAAACAATACATCTGGGTGGTGACTTAAATGCTAGTGACATAAACTGGAACGTCAACACAGTAAAACCAGGAGCTCGCAAAGCTGGGGTATGCCAAAAACTCTTAGACATCCAAAATCAACACACTCCAACACAGATGCAATCTGAACCAACAAGAAAAACCAGCAACCTTGACCTCTTTTTTACAAACAATCCAACTTAAGTTAAAAGGTACAAACCACACCATGGGTTGGAGATCATTATATGGTAATTGCTGACTGTGACTTAAAGCCACCCCAAGTCACTACCAAAAGATGATCAGTGCCACAATTTAAAAAGGCTGACTGGCCAAAAATCAAAGAAGAAGTTACAACATTACAGAATAAGATGCTGAAACCAGCCTTGTTCTTCAAAAGATCAGTCAATGAAAACTGGACCACTTTCAAAGAAGGCCTGTACGATATAACACGTAAATGCATCCCACACAAAGACACCAGAGAAGCAAACAACCTCCCATGGGTGAATGGATACGCCAAAAAAGCGATTAAAAAAAACCAACGGCTTTTCTATAAAATGAAAAAAAAATTATTGTGACAAAATCAGAACCAAGTACATAGAGCAGAAAAAACTTGTCTGCAAAATCATAAACAAATCACACCAAAACTTTCTGGCGGTACACCAAATCGCGGAAAGCTGATAATACTGGAATCTCCCCCCTTCGACAAAACGACCAATTCCACGCCGATGCAAAAACAAAAGCACAGCTCCTAAACGGACAGTTTAGATCCATTTTCATTCATGAAAACAATGACAATATACCAGTACCATCCAGTGTCCCAAAACTACCAATAAATGGACATAGCATAGATGTCAATGGGGTGAGAACACTTCTTAGGAAATTAAACCAAAACAAGGCATGTGGACTGGATTCCATCTCAAACAACATACTCAAAGAGACGGCCCAGGAGTCAGTCCCAATTCTGGCAAATATATTCCAGCAATCACTGGACACAGTGCAGCTACCAGAGGACTGGGCATACATAGCACCCCAGTCTTCAAAAAAGGGGACTGACATGCAAGTGAAAACTACAGACCTGTTTCCCTGACCTGTGTCTGCTGCAAACTCCTGGAACACATCATCTGCCATCATATACTAAACCATCTGGAATCCCACAAGATCCTAACAAATGCCCAACATGGATAGAGGACACTCCTGTGAATCCAAGCTCCTGATAACAACACATGACCTACAACTACATGTCAAAAATGTGCAGATAGACATGGCAGTCCTTGACTTCAGTAAGGCCTTTGATACTGTACCACATTAAAGATTGCTGAAAAAACTAGACCACTATGGCATCAGAGGTAACATCCTCATTTGAATTCAAGAATTTCTCTGCCCCAGAACCCAAGAAGTAGTTGTGGAAGGAGAGCACTTTGACTGTGCCCCTGTTGATTCAGGCTTTTCACAAGCAACTGAACTGGGCCCTCTACTGTTCCTCATACACATTAATGATCTACCAGACAACGTGACCTCACATGTACGGCTGTTTGCTGATGATTGCCTCCAATATCGAGCAATCAATTCCATCAAAGATCAAGAGCTGTTACAAGAAGACCTGACCAAGCTCCAATTCTTGGGCAAACACGTGGGGTATGAGCGTCGGAAAAATAAATGCATCCAGACACTCGGTAACTTCATCTCTGGAAGTGATGCCATTCCAAAAGATCCATATATTAAGAAGGGACCATCTTGTACAAGGAGTAATAACAACATGAAACTGGCGGTATACAGAACACACACTGAGGAATTCAAGAACTCTTTCTTCCCACGCTCAATCGAGGATTGGAATGCCAGTACCCAGACCGCCATTGACACACTTTGTGTCAATAAACATATTCAGGTTCAGAATGCTCCATAAGCCTAATATGCTTTTAAAATCCTCTTTTTATAAGCCACTTGCAATAATGCATAGATTTCTTGTTTGGAACATACTTTAGTGATGCAGATTCACTTTTTTCAAAGAAACTCAGGAAGTTAAAATTTGGGCTTCCAAAATTTGGGCTACACTCAATATTTCTATTTTCAGATGCAGTGGGCAGATGTGAACGATATTTGTCATGTAGTATATAACTGGGTCATAAGTATTTCATTTATACCAAAATGTTTTTTGTTGTTGCAGGGGTGGGGGGATCACAGTAGTTGAAAACAAAAACAAAAATTCACAGAATAGAGCTTGATAGAAAGTTTTCATAGGACAAGCAGAAATGAAGGGCCAAAAAAAGTTGCCTTTGGTTATGTCATAGCAAATCAAAAACTTGCTCTTGCTGTTGATCACTTACTGATACACTTACCTCTTTTGACAACTTGAGCCAGGTGAGTGTTTTAGGCTCACTTGAGCCTCTGGTTTTAAGTTTGCATTGATTAAAAAAAGAGACCATGTGGTATCCAAAGGGACCATGCGTGAGGGCCTGAGAAACAGATTTTTAACTTTTTTAGTCCTTAATTGTTCTCAATAAGTAGCCATTGTGTGTGTGACACCAACCATGGGGAGTTTGTATTGTTAAACCTCTTCTTAATGAATTTATCAAATTAACACAAGGCTGTACATAAACAGAGTTCGCACACCTCCTTGAATTCCTTGAAAATTCCTGGAATTTAAAATCCACTGCCAAGGACCAGGAGAGTTCTTGAATATTGGAACTCTCTTTGAAAGTCCTTGAAAAATGTAATAAAAGATAATAAAAGAAGGTTTATTTCAGAAATATTCATTTTGCCTCATACCCAGCTGAATATTGGTGGTATCAATCTTCTCTGCCTAATAACCAAATGTCTGCCTAATAGAATGAGAATCGTGGATGTGATTATATGATATTAACCATTAAGGGCTAAATTGCAACTTTGGTTACTTTTTACTGCAACAGAACAAGTGCCTCTACATTACTCTCAGGGTTAACTCACAAGTTCCTTTCTAAGTACCTTGGCAGTTAATTTTAGGCAAGTTTTGTAGGCAGCCACAAGGTGCCTAAAACAACTGCTAAGCCACAGGATGAAAACTGTGAAAGCATAGCAAATATGTATAAATATTCGTTGGACTAAAATAGGAAATATTGATTACAAATTCTCTCAGCTTATATGTTCATATATATTGTGAAGCTCTAGTAGGGCAATTTCCATTTTCCCCCTAAAAATATGTAAAATTATTATCTTAGATTCCTTGAAAACCCTTGGAAGTATCCTGCGAAATTCCCGGAAATTCAGCTCACTCATTCAAATGCAGGAATCCAATTAATAATCCTATTTTAGACTTTGTTATGCCCCTGACTTGAAAAGTCGAAGGGGTATTTAATGGAGGCCTCCGCCCGTCATCAGTTAATCTGTCCATCCATACCAACATTTTCCCTTGTATCTCAGCCACTGCTACTCTCATTTGAATGATATTTGGTGTTGTGATAGAGCATCCTGGGGAAATGAAGCCTCTGTAGCATGAGTTTTTTCCACACATTTTTAGCTCAACTTTGACGAAGTCAAATTTGAGCTATTGTCATGGCCCGTCGTCCATCTGTCCGTCCATCTGTCCGTCTGTCCATCTGTCCTTCTGTCCGTACGTCAACAATTGGCTATGGCTCGGGCTAGAGGTCGTATTTATGAACCGATCTTTACGAAACTTCTTGTGTACCTTTGTTATGACCCTGGGACGGGAACGAGTGTTTTTAGGTGTGGTCCGAAATTCAAGATGGCTGCCAGCGACCATTTTGTACCGATGATGCAAAAATCAGTTTTTTGTACAGAACTTCTGTATGAAAGTTCTGATTTGAATAAAGTTTTGTATAAATGTTTAGTACCATGGGATACATCACATATAATACGGGTTTTTTTCTCGTGCGTAAATTATGCAAATTAGACTGACTTTGATTTATTTAGTGTTACTTTCAGAGCTGTAAGTGCCAAGCTGCTATGGCTCGGGCTAGAGGCCGTATTTATGAACCAATCTTTACGAAACTTCTTGGGTACCTTTGTTATGACCCTGGGACAGGAACGAGTGTTTTTGGGTGTGGTCCAAAATTCAAGATGGCTGCCAGTGGCCATTTTGTACCGATGATGCAAAAATCAGTTTTTTGTACAGAACTTCTGTATGAAAGTTCTGATTTGAATAAAGTTTTGTATAAATGTATAGTACAATGGGATACATCACATATAATATGGGTTTTTTTCTCGTGCGTAAATTATGCAAATTAGACTAACTTTGATTTATTTAGTGTTACTTTCAGAGCTGTAAGTGCCAAGCTGCTATGGCTCGGGCTAGAGGCCGTATTTATGAACCAATCTTTACGAAACTTCTTGGGTACCTTTGTTATGACCGTGGGATGAGAACGAGTGTTTTTGGGTGCAGTCCCAAATTCCAGATGGCTGCCAGCAGCCATTTTGTACCGACGATGCCAAAATCTGTTTTTTGTACAGAACTTCCATATGAAAGCTCTGATTTGAATAATTTTTTGTATGAATGTTTAGTACCATGGGATACATTACATATATTACAGGTTTTTTTCTTGTGCGTAAATTATGCAGATTAGGCTAACTTTGATTTATTTAGTGTTACTTTCAGCACTGTGAGTGCAAATCCCAATACGGCTCGGGCTAGAGGCCATATTTATGAACCGATCTTCACGAAACTTCTTGGGTATCTTTGTTATCACTGTGGGACGAGAAGGAGTGTTTTGGGGTCCAGTCTGAAATTCAAGATGGCCGCTAGCAGCTATTTTGTTCAAAATTAAGTGCAATCAGATTTTTGCGCAGAACTTCCAAATGAAAGATCTGATTTGAATAAATTTTTGTATGAATGTTTAGTACCATGGGATACATTACATATATAATACAGAGTTTTTCTCGTGAATAAATTTTGCAAATTAGGGGTCCGGGTGGGACTTAGAAAATTTTGGACCAAAATCCGGAAATTAGTTTTTTGTTTTTTTATGCGTTTTGGTAAATTTTAAGACAAAAAAAAAAAATTTTTTTTACACTGAAAATTTGGGGTCCGGGTGGGACTTCGAAAATTTTGGACCAAAATCCGGAAATTAGTTTTTTGTGTTTTGATGCATTTTGGTCAATTTTAAGAAGAAGAAGAAAAAATTTTAGTCTGAAAATATTTTGTTTGGGACTGAAAATTTCCACACAAAAATAATAATCTACAATGATTGGTCTTAATTTGTCGTCCATTACAGTCACCTTGTAATTCTTTTATTATTGTTGACTGGGCCAAAACAAATACTTATTCCTGTCATATTCATTATTCAGTTGTCTTGGTCACAGCAAGTACTAATTCCTGTCATATCCAAGTTGAGCTACAGAGTCATTGACTCTTTCATTTCCAGAGTTATGAACCTATTTTTCACTCTTTCAACGTAGAAAATGTTACGTGGGTCAGGGGCATTGGCACATGCTTTGCATTGCCCCTCTTGTTATTTTTCAATTTTTGCTTCCAAAACTTAGCTTAGAATTTTTTATTGGAATGAGCTCATTAACAAAACATCATTAGAAACTTATATAATTAATAAAATGGAATCAAAACCTAAAGGTATTTGAGAAAGAAACTGATGCACATTTGAAGAGGAAAGATCTGAATAAAATGAGTATTTATGATATAAAAAAGTTCCCAAAAATGGTATTTCCTGAAAATGTTTAGTTAATGTTTAGAAAATTTAAAAAAGAAATAGCATCTTGAAATACATTTTTCTAACTTTAGAGTGGTCATATCATATAATATCAGTTGAAGAAGCATGGATATTATGTTGCCTGAACATAGGAAATGTCTGTTTTCATCCATTTTGAAGCATTTTAATTTGAAATGCTCATCGGATCAGCATCTGTTTGGAATGACACCATTTAAATTTTCAGCCTCTCAGTTTTAAGTTTCAATACAAAGCAAGTACATGTATTAATATTGATTCTTTTTATTTTCAGAATCTCACAACTACCTGAAGGATTTAGCTCTTGTAATTTCACTGGTTGTAGCAGTTGGAGGTTGCTGGTTTGCTTTCTTACAGCATAGATATTCAACAGCACGTATGAAACAAATGATGCAAGATCTGGACCAGCTTCAGAAAGCTGAAGATGCCTTGAAAGAACTACAGGAAAAGTGAGTTTGACCAAGAAGAGTTAACCCATCTGATTACATCTAGGATGGTCAACGTAACTCATCAAATTCATAAAAAAAAACGTGAAATTTTAAAATTATTTTTCCATGAAAAATCATGTTTTATTCTTCCGGTGGTGAAATTTCCTCTCTTCTTTAGCTTCATTATTTCTTGTGGTGGCTCATTTGGTTAGTACATTAAACTTCTGTTTGAAAGGTTATAGGTTTGATCATGACCCGCATCATCTGTGCTGTGTCCTTTGGCAAGATATTTAACCCTTTACCTAACACAAAAGGAGGAGGACACTTGCAAACGAAGTTCTCTAATAACTTTTTTTTTTCATTTTTTGTGTCAAAACCTAGATTATGACCCCTTATTGCAACTTGCTCATTGAGCTTGTTCCAATGAGGGGTCAGAAGCTATGTTTTTGAGACGAAAAATGAAAAAAATAATGAAAATTGAACGGTGACTTTTGTGGATAGCACTGGCTGGTTTTGACTGTTATTTTAGGTAAAGGGTTAACCCTTAAAGGTCTAGAGATTTTTGTACATTTTTGCTATACTTTGAAAGTCTATCTCCTGTGGCTTTACAGTTGTTTCTAATCATGTCTTGACTGCCTACAGAGAAAGCTAAGACTGGCCTAGAAACAACTGACAAGGTACTTAGAAAACAAATTTTGAATTTACCCGAACAATGCATGTTGAGTCACCTGTTCCTTTGCATTAAAAAGTTATTAAAGTCAGAATTAAGACCTTAAGGGTTAATTCCAGTTTCCCAAGTGGGAGGATGGTGGTGCAGTCTGATCATTACAGTAACATCTCTATTTATCAAACCTACCACTGACCCAGATAGGAAGTGCCCTCCTGTGAGTTATTCACTCACACCTCCCTACATTAGAACTATTACACTCAGCAGGCATCACAAAAGAAAGGTTATTGGCAGGAATTGAGGACACTTCCTTGGCTCTGCAAGTGCATAGAAGCCAGCTATGGAAGACTGTACTGGACTTAAGTTTTTTATTGATTTCACATAATTTTTGGGGTGGGGTTCAAAATTGAGCATTTGGCCTGCATATTCAATTGAATAGGGTGCCAGCATGTCTGGGCCAGTGGTAGTATGATGAATACAGAAATTACTTGAAATTTCCATTTTTCCTGTCGTCCATTCGGCTGTCGTCAAGACTAGGGTTGTCATTATTCATTCCATGTAAATTTATATCCTTATTGTCCAAGAAAAATGAATGCCTCTTATCATTCATTGAAGACCATGTTATTAATGAGGTAATTATGACTAATCTCACAAATGCAGCAAAAGGTTGTGGTAAGCTACAGTGTCATTATCGGTATATGAAAATGATGTGCAGATAGTAACCAGTGTTAATGATGTTCTCTCAATATCAAAAATAATGTTAACAACATAAATCTGTTTGTCCATTTTGGGGGTTGGGGGGATGAATCATGCACTGAAAGCCTCCCATACACTCTGTTGGAGGCATGAACTCAGCTTTTTGTTGTTGAGAGAGGGATAGGGAGATAAAAGACCATAAAAGTTCCATGAAACCATAAAATTTCCACATGCAAAATGCTCATTTCTGTTGTTGTAGTATACTTTGATGTGTGAACTGTTAACTTCTGGTGGAAATTTCTCAGTCTTGCCCTCTCCATATCAACAAAATTTTCTTTTTCACCCCTTTTAAACACTGTTTTAACCCTTCGCCTAACAGGAAAGGCAGACGACACTTGCAAATAAAATTCTTGAATAACTATTTTTTCATTTTTTGCGTCACAAACATAGCTTATGACTTCTCATTGAAACGAGCTCATTACAATGAGGTGTGATAAGATTTGTTTTTGAGACAAAAAGAGAAAAAAATAATGAAAATTGGATAGTGATTTTTGTAAATCGTGCTGGCCGTTTTTGGCCATTACGTTGGGAAGGGGTTAAGCACTGATGGTCTAAAAGATTTTCTTTCTCTGGCTCCAATTGACTATTAGTAATCATTTATGCCTCACAATAACCCTATTGTAAATAAAAAGAATTTGACAGACCTCATAATTTCTCACAAAACCCACCGTTTTCCTCATTATCTATGCAACTGGTTGTATTGAAGATAATGTTATTTCAATTTTTGTTTCAGACTTGATCAAGCACAAATCAGTCCCTCCGTCACCTCAAAAGATTTTTATGGCGGTGCTTATATAGGATACGATGATGATTCCATGTCCAGGGTAAGTTGGAATGTTCAGGTTTTTGAAGGTATTATATGTCATTAGTAAAGTTAGTAGATAGGTTGATGGATTAAAATAAGTTGATGAATAGACAAGGTTTTCCTGCTGGAGTGCTAGAAAAGCTTTAACAGTAATATATTTGCACAAAAAGTTTTTATTCTGAACAGAAGATATTGTTTGGTATTATTGCCTTAGGTATATGATAATCTAAAAATATGTTCATAATTTAACTGTTTTAATTCATAGATGTAAACAAAGTTTGAGGTCACATGACTATCTGTGCATTGATGAGTATTCACTTCCCAACAAATATTAAATTATCCAGGTCTTTTTAGGCAGCCAGTATTTTAGTGGAAATCTCTCTAAAGCAACAAGAAAGGTTGTGGCTTTGTAGAAATTCTAGAAAATTGCCATTGCCTCAAGAGTTAAATTAATTCACTTAATCAGTAAAGAGCAATTTGTTTTTTGGTCAATCACAGAAGTAGTTTACAACCCTATAGAGCTGGAAGATACAAGTATGGCTGATTCAGCCCATTCATTTTGTGTTAGTGTATCATTGTCTCTTATCAACCTACTCACAGTTGTTTACTTCTCTCTTATCCACCACTAGTCAGAAAAGTCAGAAGCTCTATTTTAAACTTTCTTAAATGAAAACCTTTAAGAAACAGCATGCGTGCAAAGGCACAAAAAGTGTAAAAATTACGCCATAGAGACAAGTGCACCAGACATGTGCCAAAATGTGCTCATCAAGCATGGAAATAAGCAGACTGTCATCTGCCAAATGACGTCCCCAGAGGGTGAATTTGATGATGCTCCTCTGCACAGCAGGGTAGCATCACTAAATTTACCCTCTGTGAACCTCATTGTGAAATAAGACCTCAAGTCTAAACAGAAAGTGATACCCAGAGGATAAATTGGCCACCTATATGGGATAGCATCAGCAAATTCACCCTTTGGGGACCTCATTCTGAAAATGACAGATTGCTTATTCCCAGGCTTGGTGCTCATTCCCTCATATCTGTGTAATTACTTATCGTCATCTTGGACTTGATCTGAGCATCTCTGAGCCATCCGGAGTTTATTCTATTATATCTTTGTGTTATTGTGATATTCTATTCCATGTCAGTTGCTCATTTATTTATTTCCATTGTCATTTTTCTGCTTTTGAAGTGGGCGGAGTGCACAGTGTTCTTTCCATCTTCCACAAAGCACGGGGTTCATCTTTGTAGATTATATCTTGATATCTGTCCATCTGTTATTGAGAAGATATGTGTCCCATCTAAATTTAATTTTCGTGTCTTGGATTCTGTGTGGCCTGGAAATTTGGGGATTTTCTTAGACTCCAACTATTTTGATTTTGGACACACTCATTGGGATTGGGATTATTCCATCTGTATTTCTCCACCCTTATACTCATTCTGGAGTTTGTTTGTTCTTTGGGTTTTCCGAGCCTTGGTATTATTCTGGATATTTGCTCTTATGCCAAGAACTGTTCCTTGCTCTTACTGTTCTCTTGCTTAGCACAAACATGGCAACCACTCTCAGTGTGTGTTGTGTAAGGGCCGTTCTGAGTCTTTCCCTTGCTTTGCAGGGGTTGGACCGCATCTTTCTGGGGCTCGGTTAACAGAGTTCTGAAATCCAAGGTTCAATCGTTTGTTCAAGCGAAGAGGTTCCTGGTTCCGAAACTTTTCTCCCCCTCCAGATGATGTCTTTGGAGGTCACTATGGTTGTGATACCGTTTTTGGAGCTGATCAGTGCGCTCTCCGATCTCTACCAGTTGCTGTGGCTGTTTCTCAACTTGTGGCTTCTTTGCTCCTCTCTGTGTGTTCATCCACTTCTGGCCTTTAAGATCCATGGTCATCACACTACAAAGGGCTGTGCTAGCATTGCTGTTTTTGAGTATCAGGCAATGCCTTCTCTGCCCTCTGGGTGGAGTCAGACATGCTTGCCAAACAGATCTTTTCCTGTTCATCAGTCTGATTCTGCATCTTCAGATGCATCTTTGGTTTACCAGAAAAGTTTCTGTTTCTGTTAACATTCCTGTCATCGATGCTTATTGGGTGACAAGTTTGATTGGGTCATGTCGTCTTTATTCTGATGATGTGTGTTCTTCAGTTCTCGTTGTGGACAGCGTTTCCTGGATGTCCCAGGGAATAATCTCCAAAGGGTCAGGAAGCCCTCTCTATCACTCTCTCACTCTTCCAATGGTTTGTTGTCTAGTCATATTTCCAGAGGCCTTCATCATGCTTCCAGTCACTTTGTGTGCACTTCTGGTGATTTGACTGTCCTCCAGCTCGTCAGCCCTAGCTGCCAAGCAGAGTAAAATTGAGGCCTCTTCACCCCCACCGCCATCTTCCAGGCCTGTGGATTCAGTTACTGAACTACAGAATTACTGGTCACTCAGGACACTCGGGATTGGGGCAAATCTTTGTCCTAGAATATGGTCAAGTGGGAAAGTATTGGGGATCGTAGTCCCCCTCCTGAGTCAGGTGGCCCTTCCGGGTATCCAGAGTTCAGGCTGTTCAGCAATCATATGATTATGTGTCTTCTAGTTCTCATGACAAGGAGACCTTAGAAGGATATTGGCAGCCTGCACCTGCTTTTGCTCATGCACTCTCCTTCATCTTTCACTTGCTATTGGAGGTTGAACCTTCTGATCATCCGGAAATGTTTGCTCGTCCTCACTTCGCAATGAAGCACCTGTTGAACAGATTTCCTTGAGACTTCTTCACCCATGTCAGTCAGCACAGGTGTCTGCTTCCTTTCTGGACTCTAGAGCTGAAGCACGAAGCATGATGCTTTCTTCACGAGGTCAGACCCTTTTTTCCTCTGCTACAGCATCGTCTTTATGATTCTGATGTCACTCCCATATTTTTAGACAACAACCAGTGGCCCAGACTTAGCTGGTGCTAACTCCAAAATATCGAGGGCCAAACACAAATTTTGCGCCCCCAATCCCCCAGATTTGCATGCAAAACTGAAAATTAGAAGTCCTATCTGGCCCTCCAACATTTACTCTCCACCCATGCGCAGATGCCAGGAAGTAACCGGAATTGGCGCAAACATCATTTTTTGTTTGGCCCTCAGTCAGATAACAACAAACTGACTTCTGTGCTTTTAAATCTCAGTTTATAATGATGCCAGGCACAAATCAATGGTTAATTTGGTGGATCCAAGGACACAACTGGATGAAGAAAGGAAGAAATGGTGGTTTGAAACATTCAGGGCTGTAATTTTATAATATTTATGAAAATTAGTTCATGTTCCCCAATTTCGGGACATGGGCCTGACGTCATCATTGTTGATAATGATTTTTCCACTGTTTGTTAAGTATTCCTTCCCTACCCTCCCTTGATCCCCCCCCCCCCCCCCCCCCCCCCCCCCCCCCCCCCCAGTTAAATTCCCAAGCTTTTTGGCTTGTTTTATTGAAATTTTTTTTATAAAATTTCTTGGTAGTTTAACATGTTACACACAATGTTTATTCTGTATATCCCCAGGGTTACGTCATCCTCACCCTTAGGGTGTTTAGGCATTTTGGTCATGCATCATTCATCCAGTGTATCGTTTTTTCTGATGAAGATCTTGCCTTATATTGGATAGTTCAAAAAATCTGTTACTGACTTCGGGCCTTATTGCCTGGGGTCTCGTTTCTGGTTTTTCGTTCTGACGTTGTTTACATTAACAACGCTCTTTTTATATACATAGTTTCCTATTTATATATATGGTAGGTCTGTTGTAAGATACATTAAATATTCCGGTGGTGTAGCAGTTAATTTTTGGATAGAAAAATAATTTTTGTCCACACTTAGGCTCTATCGGGATACATTTGGGCACTTCATTACTTTTGGGAACTTGGACTCTTGTCAAAATTTTTCGAAAATTTTTTTTGTGTAAAATATTTTTCGATTTATATTTTGAATGTTTTTTGTTATGTATCTTTTTATAATCTTTTTATAATATTTAATGTGGATTGGTGGGAGTAATCAACTTAGTTTGCTTCATTATGAAAGCATATTGCTCAATAAGCAAGGCAAGGAAGTCTTTCCTCTGAATTACATGTTGGTTGCCTTGTTTGTAGTCGAGGTACTCCCACTAATTCTTGCTCAACTTGTGTCGCATGGGATGACAAACGTTGGAGATGGGTGTCACGGTACATTGTTAGTGAGGAGCCACTGCCAGTCCTCTCACAGTAAGAGGCCGCGGCCGGTCCTCTCGCCATAAAGTCGCTCTAGTTTTTAGCTCATCTTGACAAAGTCAAGCTGAGCTAATCTCATCGCTTGCTGTCCGTCGTCCGTCAACACCATGTTTTGGTCTTCTCCTCCAAAGCCACTGGGCCAATTCAAGTGAAAGTTTGTGTGAGTGATGGTCCCAAAGGGGCATTTCATTTTTGTTCAACTCAGCATGCCCAGCCCCATAGGGAGGGAGTTGGGGAAAATGCTCCAAAATATTTTTAAAATCTTCTTCTCAAGAACCAGTGTGTACAATGACTTGATATTTGCTATGGAGCTTCCATATGAGGTGTAGAATCAAGTTTGTTCAAACAAAGTTCGTGAAGTAATATTTGGTTTTGTAATAGGAGGGGTAAGATTTTTGGCCCCGTCCAAAATTTTTATTTTCTGAACCGATGGTCCGGTATGAACCAAATTAGGTTTGTGGTAGTATTGGGTCATAAGTACTTGACCCATGCAAAAAAAAAAATTCCCACATCCCCATGGGAACCCTGGGAGCTAAAAATAGAAATATTTTCAAACGCCCATTTTTCCCAAACCCCACAGAACAGAGAGTTTTTATTTGGTATGAAGTATCCTTATGACCAGTAGAATTGAATGGTAAAAAAAAATTGCCATCGGTTATGTTAGGGTGTTTTGTAATGGGCATCGAAAAAATGCTGAGTCAGCATATTTGCAAAAATTTTAAAAAATCTTTTCTCCAGAACCAATCATCAGAATCTTTTGATATTTGGTATACAGCATTCATAGGGGGGTCAGATAAAAGTTTGTTGAAATAAAGCTCATTGGTTCATATTTGGGCTCTCTACAGGAGCCCGAAGTTTTAACATAGGGTAATATGGGGAATATTCTTTAAAAATCTTCTTCTTCAGAACCACCAGTCAGAATCTTTTAATATTTGGTATACATCATTGTTATGAGGGTCAGATTCTAGATTGTTCAAACCAAGTCCCTAGGTTAATATTTGGGCTTCCTATGGAAGCCCAAATTTTATCTTTGTTCAATATGGAGGGTAATTTAAAAAAATCTTCTTCTTCAGATCCATCAGTCAGAATGCTTTGATATTTGGTATGCAACATCTCTATGGGGGTCAGATTCAAGTTTGTTCAAATCAGATCCCTAGGTATATATTTGGGCTCACTATGGTAGCCCAAATTTTTACTTAGTGCAATATGAGAAAATTTCTTTAAAAATCTTCTTCTTCAGATCCATCAGTCGGAATGCTTTTATATTTGGTATACAACATCTCTAGGGGGGTCAGATTCCAGGTTGTTCAATTCGAGTGCCTAGGTTAATATTTGGGCTCCATATGGGAACATGAAATTTAACTTAGTACAATATGAGGGAATTTCTTCAAAAATCATCTTCTTCAGATTCTCTTGTCAGAATGCTTTCACATTTGCATCTCTAGGGGGGTCAGATTCAAGTTTGTTCAAATCGGATCCAATATTTGGGCTCGCTATGGTAGCCCAAATTTGAACTTAGTGCAATTCGAAGAAATTTCTTTACAATTTCTCTTCTTCAGATCCAACAGTCAGAATGCTTTCATATTCGGTACACAACATCTCTAGGGAAGTCAGATTTAACTGTGTTCAAATCAAGAGCCTGGGTTAATATTTCGGCTCTCTATGGGAGCCAGCAGAATTGGCCATTTTGCTGAAGAATTAAAAATTTTGTATTCAGTACCCTCTAGAGGTACTAAGATTAATCCACATAGGTTGTATCAAGGGGCTTCATAGGGGAGCTCTACATTTTACTTATGATCAACTGAAGAAAAGGCATGATGCCTAGATTATTTTTGTCACTCCTGAGGGACTCAAGGATTGACAGTGTAGCCTATGGAGATGGCTTGCTTAATGTAGACTCATTCTTGGCCTCGGTTTAAATTGTGTTCTGTACAAGATGAGCGCTTCAGGCCCCGTGGGGCCTCTTGTTTTGTTTCTATTTACAGAGGAACAAAAACATGGTGATGTTCATGTGACGCCGTCAGAGAGTGTGCTTCCGTTGTCGCATTTAGGTAGTCAATTAGAACTAGCGGCTAAAATGCTCATGAATATTAGACAGGGCAATAAACCACAGCTTGTCACCAGCTAGCTCGACCAGTGAAGCAGTTACACCATCTGAGGATACCATGACGCCGGGTGTGTCCGTTGCGGTCGAGGACAGTAGAAAGGGTAAAGCGAGCGCTATAAAATAATAACAGGCCCACCCTGCGACGACAGAGAGGAAGAAGCCGGCAAGTTCAGCATGAAGCTTGGCGAGGTCTGAAGGACCGCGAGTGAGAGAGCCCCCTCTCTCTTTCATAACATCTGGGGCCAGATGTTGTGGTTAGGAACTCGCGTCAGTCGGAGCAGACGTCCACGCCTCGTCCAGGACGCTCCGTTCAGTTCACAGCCAGGGTCGGCTATAGTTACAGCTTCTTCTTCAGCGTCTACCAAGCACATGCAACTGCACCTTGGCTACGTGACTTCTGATATCCGGCCTGCATTGCCGAGAAGGTCACTCTTTGTCAGAGAAGTCACACCATACAGAAGCCAAGGAGACGAGGCCTCATTCATTTGGACATCCGCAGAAAAGAGCCATCTCGGACAAACTGTCCCAGGAGCAGCCGGTGGCCAAGCAACAGAAGACCACTGCTCCTCAGGCCCCCATAACGGACTTGCTGTCGCAGATTGCGCAGCTCTTCACAGCATCCCAGCAAGTGCAGAAACAGCCGACGGCAGTCTCAGAACCTGAGCTGTTGGATGGTGCTGGTTCGGTCCAGTCATCTGTGCGTTCAGATGCCTATGACCGTGAGTATAATCTGATTCAGTCGGATGGTGAAAGGGATTTGGAGGAGAATTACCCTTCCCTTTCGGAACAACACAGGGCGGCGATGGATCTAATCCATCATTACTTCCCTGAGTTCGTTCTTGAGAATCAGAATGCTGTGACCGCTCAAAAGTAGCACTATTCAGTAGCTAAGAGACGAGTCCTCATATATTGGGATGTCCGGAGAAAAGAGCCGTCTTGGACACACTGTCCCGGGAGCAGCCGGCGGCCATAATAGAAGACCGCTGCTCCTCAGGCCTCCATAACGGATTTGCTGTCGCAGATTGCGCAGCTCATCACAGCATCCCAGCAAGTGCAGAAACAGCCGACGGCAGTCTCAGAACCTGAGCTGTCGGATGGTGCTGGTTCGGTCCAGTCATCTGTGCGTCCAGATGCCTATGACCATGAGTATAATCTGATTCAGTCGGATGGTGAAAGGGATTTGGAGGAGAATTACCCTTCCCTTTCGGAACAACACAGGGCGGCGATGGATCTAATCCATCATTACTTCCCTGAGTTCGTTCCTGAGAATCCGAATGCTGCGACCGCTCGAAAGTAGCACTATTCAGTAGCTAAGAGACGAGTCCTCATATATTGGGATGTCCGGAGAAAAGAGCCGTCTTGGACACACTGCTCCTCAGGCCTCCATAATGGATTTGCTGACGCAGATTGCGCAGCTCATGGCAGCATCCCAGCAAGTGCAGAAGCAGCCGATGACAGTCTCAAAACCTGAGCTGTCAGACGGTGCTGGGTCGGTCCAGTCATCTGCGCGTTCAGATGCCGCTGACCGTGATTTTCAACTGATTCAGATGAATGATAAAAGGGATATGGAGGGGGATTACCCTTCCCTTTCGGAACAACACATGGTTGCAATGGATTTAATCCTTCAACACTACCCTGAATTTGTTCCAGTGAATCAGAATGCTGCGACTACTTGCAAGAAACCGCTAGCGTTGTTGGACGCTGACTTCATCCCAAAAAAGAGGAGGAAATGTCTTTTCCGGTTAAGTATAGACAGGTGTCGCAGGCCTTTGGCCTTTTAGACGACGCCATATTAAACTTTTCTGTGGAAAGAAGTAAGGCGGTTTCTTGTCATCATCTTCCATAATTCGCTCGGACACAATTGAGATGGCATTTCTTCATTCAGAGCAAATTTAGTCTCACTGTCTTATGCAGATCACCTTTAAGAACAGTGAGGCAAGGTCTCTACGGAAACTAATTTGAGGACGTTTGTACCTCATTTAGAGTCCTTTCCAGGGCTATTATATTTATCATGTATTACTCTGTCTTAACAGTTGCTAATTTGGAGTTAATCAGACATGATGGAGCCTTTCGTCATCATCCTTAATAGATGACAAGGTGAAAAACTCTCTTCGGGTCGTTCCAGCTTCTGGACACTAAGTTTTTGACGATAAGATTTCATTGGTTTATGACCAAACTACAAAGAAAGCATCAATACTCTGCTCCTTAAGTCAATGTCTAATCGACCCGCAATAGCAGAAAAAAGTAAGGGAGGACATCCTAGACAGAAAGTTGTCTAAAAAGTACTCCTCGTGAGGGTATAGCCAACCCTCCTATAATTACTCCAGGGATCGTCAATACAGTGACTCAGAGAGGGGGCTTGGGTCTGATCGATGCTACCGGTCAGATGCTCCTAAGCCGTTGGCTCGAGACTCTTTGCGTAGCAGACGTAGTTTCTCCTTCCGTAGGCCTCGCAGGTACTACAGGTGAGGGTTAGGACCTCTATTGCTTAGAGCAGTTGACGGATGGTTATCAAGATTCACATCAAACTGGATAACTATTATGGAAGACCAGTAGGCGAGAAGTGTGGTCTTGGACGGTCTATGGCTATCTTTCCGAGAGAACCACAACTAACTTAATGTCTGTGATGGACAATGCTTCCATCAAATCCTTGCATAAGAGTCTCTTCAATCAGAGGTAAAGGTTCTCTTGACAATGAAAGTAATCGAGGTCGTCGAGAATCAAGATTCTCTAGGTTTCTATAGTCACCTGTTACTCGTACCGAAGCTATAGAGCTTGTTCCGACCGATAATAGACTGGAGCTGGATAACAAGTTTATCAATGCTCTAAAAGTTTATTTATAGTTATCATTTAGTCGGTAAAAGCTAGCGTTTGAATGATCGACTATGCTACAAGCATAAATCTAAGGATCCGTTTTTTTTCATGTCCTGATATATCTGGCATTCATAAAGTACCTACGGTTTGTCGTCCAAGGGATAGTATTTCAGTTCCGAGTGATGTGCTTCGGTCTGAAGATAGTGCCTTGGGCTGTCACGCGAATAATGAACTCGGTAATGTCTCACAACAATCTGGTTTGTCTGCCATTATCCAGAACGAAATTAGTCAGTTGTTATACTCGCTTTTGTCTACTATCAGACGCATTAACAGCGAAAAATTTTATGCGATTGTTTGGTTGTGTGGAGCGGTTACGCATCTTGTTTAGATGGGTCACTTACGCAAACGTCACTCGAGTTATTCTTTACCAAGAACTGGAGTGTGAAAACGCATTCGCTAAGGACCAGTATTGTTTTAACGGATCTAGTAAACAAAAGGTCCATATTGGGGCAGATATTCAGTGGTTAACTCAAAGAGTTTCGCTGCAACTGCCAGATCTGGCTTTCACGATTATGATGGGTATGAGTCAATAGTTTAGGGCATGACCCTGAATCTGACTGACTTGAAATGCAGGGGTCTTGGGACTCTCGGTTCCTGGGGAAACACAGAAACACCAATAAATGATGTCAATATTGTTAGCGGACATGCTTGTTCAGATATTGTTGGACAACTCGATAGTGGTCATGTACATCAGGAACCAGGGCGGCACCCATTCATTTCCGTTATCATTTAGTCGGTAAAAGTGACTAACGGAGAAGAATTTTCATGTTGATCTCTCTGTCTGTTATATACTGGGTCGTCTGAATGTACTAGCAGACTCGCTCCTCGGAAAGGTCGCCTGTTTCATTTGTATTGGACGCTGAACATGCGATTGTTTGGACAGTTTTGCTACCAGTGGGATCACCCCATGATAGTTCAGTTTGCGACACACCAGAACAATTAGTTACCGTCATTTGTGTCACCATGCCCAGATCATTGAGCGCATGCAATAGACGCTCTGCAGAATTCATGGGGATGAATGATAGGATACGCGTATCCTCCAATTCATTTGATTCAATAGATTACATTTAAGATTAAACAGTCTCGTTGTGAATCCTACTTGTAGCACCTCTGTTGTCACAGAAACCTTGGATCAGTATTCTCAAGTGTCTGTTATGGGGCGCTCCCCAGAAGCTTCCTCCACGAAAGGGTCTTCTTTCAGGGGAAGTTTTATTCTTCACGTCCTTCTCCGCCCATAGTGGCATAAGGGAGTCGGTTAGATGTGTGGGAACCATTGCAGTTCCTTTATTTTTTTGATAACTGACACAGGAACGATTAAATAATGCGGGTGTGGAGATTTTGATATGACTTCGAATTCCCCCCTCCACCCCACCCCCCCCCCCCCCCACCCCCCTCTACTCACACACACTGCCTATGTGTTTAGAGGCAATTACCGGGCAAGATGTAGTTTTCTTCCCTCAAGCCTCATATAATTTAATACATACATACTATGCATTTGTCCGTGTTCTAAGGCGACCTCATAGGCACATCTGCTTTTTAGTTGGATTAGTTTCCTGTGATTATTTGTTGATTTGTTATATAAGAGCACCTATTTAAAAATCATCACAATTAAATTGCTACTCTTGAGCACCTCGCAGGCTGCATAACCAGTTAACTGGTATTCAGATGATTACATGCTAAATATAAATGCTCTCGCTCATTATATTATTAGGCTAACACTTTATTGTATTTTGTGGACCTTGAAATCACAATCTGTTTCAGGGGCGGTCCATGTCGGAGCCTGTTAATCATACCTACTTACTTTTCTAGATCCAGGTTTCTATTATGTTTGTACTCAATTAGCACATGCTATTACGATCGTAGATATCGGATAGTACACGTTGGAGAGTGTTGTTACTGGAATTTATTATACAGAGGCCACCTGAGGATGACCTAGGAAGTGTGATTTCTCTTAAGGGATCGTTCAGTGTGGCTCGATTGGACATGTGTATGTTATATTTTATATCACCGGTTTTCGACGTATCTGTATACGCCGTCTGCGGTGTACATTTTTATATAGCGGGCAATATTAATTACCAGGATCATCGCTATAGCCTTAACTTCTGAAGTGGCGTTAAGCACCATTTATTAATCATGAATTAATACTGAATTAATGAGCGCCTGTTCAGTGAATACTTATATTGTTTTTTGGTACCGCTCTTATTGATTCCAGAGCTCTCCCCTCTTTCTTTTCAAGATTCCTTCAAAAGAAAGGGGGGGGGGGGGGGGGCGGTGATTCTTACCACTTCTCTGGCTTTAAAAGTATTTAACTATGAAGGAAGCTGTTTTTATCCGTAATTATGTCCTGCATACAGCTGAAGTGTTATTGTATGGCGTATGTTTGTGGGGGATTTTCACTCATTCTCAGATACACCATCCTAATTTTTGGGGCTTAGTCCAGACTAGCCTTAAAAATTGGGAACTTCTTACATCCTATGTAGCATTGTCTTCATGCTTACAATAAGGAATTACTTAAATTGGGCTCTATATTTAGAATATGTCCCCTCTATTATTGTATAGAGAGACATACATATAATTCCTAATTCTAATTTCCTTTCATCATGTATTGCAGGATTGGAACTATTTCGGAAGTCCTAGGCCCTCCACCTTTTTACTATTCAGCTAAGTCTGGGCCATTGGTTGTTGTGTAAAAATATGATAAATTTATAGTAAATTGTATATTTTTATACTTACCAATGGCCCAGACGGGGATGGCCCTCCCATAAGTGGGCACTCATACCTCCCCGCTGAATTATTATGTAATACTCTCTTTACAAAGAATGATGTTGGCGCCAATTCCGGTTACTTCCTGGCGTCTGCACATGCACAGAGAGTAAATGTATGGAGGGCCAGATAGGACTTCTAATTTTCAGTTTTGCATGCAAATTTTGGGGATGGGGTGGGGGCAAAATTTGTATTTGGCCCTCGATATTTTGGAGTTAGCACCAGCTAAGTCTGGGCCATTGATAAGTATAAAAATATACAAATTACTATAAATTTATCATTTTTAGCTCAACTTGACAAAGTCAAGCTGAGCTATTGCCATCACTTCTCGTCCGTCGGCGTACGTACGTACGTACGTACGTACGTTAGTATGTTAGTACGTTAGTACGTACGTCCACAATTTCCTTTGGCACACCTCACAGGTCGCATTTATGATCAGATTACTTTGAAACTTCTTATGCTTGTTTGGGGTGACCTCTAGATGGGAGCTATCGATTTTCTTCAATTTCCGTCAAAAAATGTTGCCGCGGCCAATGTTCTTAGAACTTAGTTTAGTCAAACCACAATATTTCCCTTTGGCACACCCTACAGGGCACATTTATGATTTGATTGCTTTGAAACCTGATATGCTTATTTAGGGTGACCTCTAGATGGGAGCTATCGATTTTCTTCAATTTCCGGCAAAAAATGTTGCCACGGCCAATGTTCGTAGAACTTAGTTTAGTCAGACCTCAATATTTCCCTTTGGCACACCCTACAGGGTACATTTACGATCAGATTGCTTTGAAACCTGGTATGCTTGTTTGGGGAGACCTCTAGATGGGAGCTATCAATTTTCTTCAATTTCTGTCAAAAAATGTTGCCGCGGCCAACGTTCTTAGAACTTAGTTTAGTCAGAAGACTGAATATTTCCCTTTGGCTCACCCTACAGGGTACATTTATGATCGGATTGCTTTGAAACCTGGCATGCTTGTTTGGGGTGACCTCTAGATGGGAGCTATCGATTTTCTTCAATTTCTGTCAAAAAATGTTGCCGCGGCCACCGTTCTTAGAACTTAGTTTAGTCAAACCACAATATTTCCCTTTGGCACACCCTACAGGGCACATTTATGATTTGATTGCTTTGAAACCTGGTATGCTTATTTAGGGTGACCTCTAGATGGGAGCTATCGATTTTCTTCAATTTCCAGCAAAAAATGTTGCCATGGCCAACGTTCGTAGAACTTAGTTCAGTCAGACCTCAATATTTCCCTTTGGCACACCCTACAGGGCCCATTTATGATCAGATTGCTTTGAAACTTGGTATGCTTGTTTGGGGAAACCTCTAGATGGGAGCTATCAATTTTCTTCAATTTCTGTCAAAAAATGTTGCCGCGGCCAACGTTCTTAGAACTTAGTTTAGTCAGAAGACTGAATATTTCCCTTTGGCTCACCCTACAGGGTACATTTATGATCGGATTGCTTTGAAACCTGGCATGCTTGTTTGGGGTGACCTCTAGATGGGAGCTATCGATTTTCTTCAATTTCTGTCAAAAAATGTTGCCGCGGCCAACGTTCTTAGAACTTAGTTTAGTCAAACCACAATATTTCCCTTTGGCACACACCATAGGGCACATTTATGATTTGATTGCTTTGAAACCTGGTATGCTTATTTAGGGTGACCTCTAGATGGGAGCTATCGATTTTCTTCAATTTCCAGCAAAAAATGTTGCCATGGCCAACGTTCGTAGAACTTAGTTCAGTCAGACCTCAATATTTCCCTTTGGCACACCCTACAGGGCCCATTTATGATCAGATTGCTTTGAAACTTGGTATGCTTGTTTGGGGAAACCTCTAGATGGGAGCTATCGATTTTCTTCAATTTCTGTCAAAAAATGTTGCCGCGGCCAACATTCTTAGAACTTAGTTTAGTCAGAAGACTCAATATTTCCCTTTGGCACACCCTACAGGGTACATTTATGATCGGATTGCTTTGAACCCTGGCATGCTTGTTTGGGGTGACATCTAGATGGGAGCTATCAATTTTCTTCAATTTCCGTCAAAAAATGTTGCCGCGGCCAACGTTTTTAGAACTCAGTTTAGTCAGACCACAATATTTCCCTTTGGCACACCCTACAGGGCACATTTATGATTTGATTGCTTTGAAATCTGGTATGCTTGTTTGGGGAGACCTCTAGATGGGAGCTATCGATTTTCTTCAATTTCCATCAAAAAATGTTGCCGCGGCCAACGTTCTTAGAACTTGGTTTAGTCAAAAGACTCGATATTTCCCTTTGGCATACCCTACAGGGCACATTTATGATCGGATTGCTTTAAAACCTTTCATGCTTGTTTGGGGTGACCTCTATATGGGAGCTATCGATCTTCTTCAATTTCCATCAAAAAATCTTGCCGCAGCCAACATTCTTAGAACTTAGTTTAGTCAGACCACAATATTTCCCTTTGGCTCACCTTACAGGGCTCATTTATGATTAGATTGCTTTGAAACCTGGTATGCTTATTTACGGTGACCTCTAGATGGGAGCTATCGATTTTCTTCCATTTCCGTCAAAAAATGTTGCCACGACCAACGTTCTTAGAATTTAGTCTAGTCAGACCACAATATTTCCCTTTTGTACACCCTACAGGGCACATTTATGATCGGATTGCTTTGAAACCTGGCATGCTTGTTTGGGGAGGCCTCTAAATGGGAGCTATCGATTTTCTTCGGTTTCTGTCAAAAAATGTTGCCACTGGCAAAAAAACTGACATTGGTCCCAATGATCTTCAATTTTGCCATTTCATTTATAACTTACCAAGTTCAAGTTTGTCAAGTTGAGCTACAGTGTCATTGACACTTTCATTTCAGAATGCAACTAAGTTAGAACAAGGACTGTTCAACTCTAGGATTTAACAAGCCTAAGTCCTCTGTGCTGCCCACTTATATCCTTGAGTCCATGCTTGGTCTGTCAAGAGAGCTGCTTGACATGCACTCCATGGCTGATCATATTGTCAGCTTATCGTCTGCCTGAACAGTATGGAGACATGCAAGCTCCATTGCATATTCTCTCCAAAACTCATATAAGCCTGTCTCATATACATGCCTGCAACACTGCCAATTTGCTTTGTTGGAATGCCATTGTTGGACATCAGTGCTTCCCTTCCTGTGTAGCAATGTGCGGTTCTGTCTCTTTGGTGGGACCTCAGCTTGGCTGACCAATTGTCATCAGGATTTTTGACTGTGGCTTCCTCTCTTGTCGGGTCATTCATGTTCTACTTTTTTCTGACAACTCAACATTTGTGGATTATAGTCTGAATCGGGGACACTCACTCCATACGATGTACAAGATGACCTGGATTCTGGTTTGTCACATACCAGGTCATTTGAATGTCCTAGAAGATTCCCTGTCCCACTGCAACAGGGTCATTCCCATATAATAGTGGATGTTCCACAGGGAGGTGTTTCAGTCTTTGTGTTCTCTGGGATCATCTTCAGATTAATCTTTTCACAACTTGGTGGAACCATCAGGTCGTAACTTTGGTTTCCCTCTGCCCAGATCCTCAAGTATATGCTGTGCACATTCTACCCCTTGATTGGAACATGCTCTTCAAAAAGTCAGGTCCTCAGTTTGCAGGATACTTCTGATTGCCCCACTCTCCTCTAAGAGAGTGTGGGTCAATCAACTTTAGTCTCTGCTGGCTGCTGCACCTTATCGCCTTCCAGTTTGTCCTGATCTCCTCTGCCAGAGTTTTCCTTAGAAACGGCACATCAATCCAGCAGCCCTGTGCCTTCACAACTTTCTTTTATCAGGGCCTGTCTCCAGCATCAACATTTTTCCTGCCAAGTCATCGAGTGCTTTTCTTCGTCCTGAAAGCCCTTGACTGGCTAATCCTCTGCGGCTAAGTGGAGGATTTTTAGTTCAACTTGATAATGTCAGTTTTGAGCTATTGGGATGGGTTGTGATCCGCTGTATGTCCATACGTAGGTCTGTCCATCCACAATTCCTTTAGCACACCCTACAGGATGCAGCTCTTCGCCGATCAGTTCCAAATTTCATATATGGCTTTGGGGCAATGTCTAGATGGGTGTTATTGATTTATTTTTTTTCGAATTTCATTGAAAAACAAGGCCACCAGTGGCCATCTTAGATTTGGCATATAAATTGTCAACTATTCCATTAGTACACCCTACAGGCCGCATGTAACCCAATATTTTTCAAATTTCATTTTTAGCTTTGGTGTGATGTCTAGATGGAAGCTGTTGAATTTTTCTGAATTTTGTTGAAAAACATTGCACCCAGCAGACATCTTGGATTTGGATATAAATTGTCCAACACTTCCTTTAGCACCCCCAACAGGGCACGGCTCTCACCCGATCAGTCCCAAATTTTATATGTGGCTTTGGAGCAATGTCAAGTCAAGTTAAGCTACATTGTCATTGACACTTTCATTATGAGTGGATTTCATTGTAACTTGATAGGATAACTCAGTATGATATTGAGATGATACTGTCTTATTTTGGTCCCAATCGAACAACCTTGACCACCGGACCGGCATGTGACCTAGATTCCTTTAACAAAGTTTACCATCATATTTATGAAGAGATTTTATTGTAACTTGGTGGGATGACATGTTTTGGTATGATTTTTTGATATTTGGTCTACAAAGTCTATACAGAAACCCGAGGGTTCAGATTCAGTTAGTTCAAATGAAGTCGCTGGGTTGTTATTTGTGTTCCCGAGGCCTAATTTTAACTTGGTGGAAAAGAGGAATATTCTTTGAAATCTTCCTTACAGTCTCCATTTGGAATGTTTTAATACCTGATATACAACACTCTTGCTGGTCTTATATTCAAGTTTATTCAAATTAAGTCCCATGATTCATATTTGAGCTCCCTATGGGGGCCCAAATTTTAACTTGGTGTACTATGATGAATAATCTTTAAAAAAAAGAAATCTCCTTCTTCAGATCCACCATTCAGAATCTATTGATATTTGGTATACAACATCCTGGGGTGGAAGGGGAGGGGTCAGATTCAAGTTTTTTCAAGTTAAGTCCCTAGGTTGATATTTAGACTTAGTAGTTTTGTATTACTAGAAATCTGGGAATTATTTCTGTGGTGGCATCCAGTACCAGAAAACAATCATCTGACATGGACAACAGAGTTATAAATAATTAAATAACTTCATTCCTCTGTAGTGTTAACTAGCCATAGATGCTAGTTTAATCCTTCTTTAAGCATCTTTGTTCAGGTGAGTGCCTCATGCCCAGGGACCGACCTGGGCATGCGCCAGTGCGTATTTGGTTCTGAAACATCAGGACCTGGATCTTAAATCTCAGAAATAGGCTTCTCAGTTGGCGCGTAACTTCTCAGATCATATTTTGATATTCTTTCGATGGATAATCGAGAGAGACACTCTCACATGTATTATATATATGATTATCATTTATCATTGTTGTAGAGTGCTTAAGTTAATACTTCAAGTCTTAATTACCAAGCATTAATCTTCACTGTGGTTTCTGATCAAGTCTTGGCTGCCTAAATAGGCAGCCAAGACTTGATCAGAAACCACAGTGAAGATTAATGTTTGCTATAGTGTACTAAATGAAAATGATGAGAGCTATTACATACTTGCAGTGTGTGTTACAAACAGCAGTGTGACTCCGTAAATTGAAATCTGGCGCATGAATTGAAAAAATAGGCTCCGAGGCTAGAGCGTATTTTAAATAGTCCTGATCGGTCCCTGCATGCCCCATGGGGCCTTGTGTTGTTTGTGGGAAAGCTTCACATCAGCTCAATTGCTTTCCTCTTCCAGCTCATCAGGCACTTTCTTTTTTGAAAAGGCCTTGTGTCCTTCACGTCACACCCAGGTGAACTTTGTCCTGGGTGCTGCATTGCATGGGGGGCATTTGAACCTCTCCCAGTTTCCGAGCTTTGCTTTCTCACTTATAAGACGACCTACTGGGTAACCTTTTCCTCGGCGTGTCAGATAAGCAAGGTGTATGCCTTGTCCATCGAGCCGACTTTCTTCTGCTCACCAGACAACAGTGTTACTTTCAGGACTAACTGTTCTTTAACTAGCAAGGAATGATTTACAAAATGCTGCTTCTTCTGCTATTTACATCCAAGGTTTTTCTCCATGTCTGGTGGGTGCTATATGGTATTCCAAAGACCGGACACATTTTAGGGCCATACTAGATTCTTTCTTTCCCTCATGCCGGGAAGAAATACTATCTCTCCTCACTTGATCTCGTGGTTGGTGGATGGATGGATGGATGGATGGATGGATGGATGGATGGATGGATGGATGGATGGGTGGGTGGGTGGGTGGGTGGATGGATGGATGGATGGATGGATGGATGGATGGATGGATGGATGGATGGATGGATGGATGGATGGATGGATGGATGGATTGGATGGATGGATGGATGGATGGATGGATGGATGGATGGATGGATGGATGGATGGATGTGGATGGATGGATGGATGGATGGATGGATGGATGGATGGATGGATGGATGGAGTTCAACAGTAAAAGTTTAAATAATAAATACTTTGTGACATAATGATTAATTATAATATGCTTTTCCATTGGGAGATGCCATAGCCAAATTGGCTGTCTACCTGGCATCTCCCAATAAAGTGAATAGGTAAAAATTTTTACAGACCATAGATAAAATTTTGTATTGGTTACATGGAATTAAATGCAACTGAAAAGAACCGGTGGCATATATAGATGGCAGAGAACAACCATGCCCTCACCATGTCATTGATTCCATGGGATTTGTTGTGCACTTCCTCCTCCTTGCCCCAGAGAGAAATTTTGATATTTTTCGTGCCTTTGCACTTCTGCTGTTTCTTGATGGTTTTCCTCTAAGAAACTTGAAAATATAGCGTCCGACATTTGGGATTAGTGATAGCAAGCCAAAAACAATTGTGGTAGGTATGATAAGGAACTAAATTTACTTGAAAAATTGTGCTTTCATCTTTAGTTTATCTCAACTCATAAAGACCTGAATAATTTTTTTTCTAAATTTCGCCCAACTATTACCTGCTAATCTAGAAGCTCGGTAACGATTAGTCATTGTGCATAAGTATGTGACCTTAAACACCAATAAATGAATCTAGAAGCTTGGCAGTGATTTTAGTCAAGTCTTTACTTCCTCTGTAGGCAGCCAATACTTAACAGGAATACATTGCAAGAGAATTAATTACAGGCAATTGCATCACTTAATTGTTCAATGATACACTAAAACAAATTGATGAAATCTTCTGTGATTAATACAAATAACTGGATATTCTGTGAGTTCTGTAATTCTTCCCAAATATCCTTGGTTAACTTGCATTTTCTTTTTCGGGTCTGCTATTGACCAAGTGGTGTCCATGGTTTAATATAATTTTAATATGCATTTAGGGCCAAAGGAAACTCTTGGTGTGGGTTCGAACCTCCATTATGTCAACTGCAAGAGTAGTTTGATCGTCGCCCAGAAGACTTCCTTATGGGTGCATATTGGGATGTCTGTTTGGAGGCCACCAAATTTATCAAAGTCAAAATTAGGCCCTTAGACCTTAATTAAGGCCTTGCAATTTTCATACATTTTTGCTACACTTTCAGAGGTATTTTAAATGTCGAACTTGAAAATTTACTCAAACATTGCATGTTGGGACACTTATTCTGTTACAGTAAAATGTGGGGGCGCGGTGGCTCAGTTGGTAGAGGTGCAGGCTGCAGGCCGAGAGGTCCTCGGTTTGAATCCCACCTGCGGCAACCGCGTTGTGTCCTTGGGCAAGACACTTCACCCCGATTGCCTACATGGGGGCACGATGACGCTGTGTACTGAGGCGTACTGCACGTCGATGGTGCGCATGTCTTCACCCAATCTAACCCTGTCTGTGCTGCGGTGCAGAGTTCAGAGTTACGATGTTGGAGAGCTGACAGCTGCTTGTCGTTGCTCGGTGGTTCTCTCCGGGTACTCCGGCTTCCTCCACCCGTAAAACTGTCACGGTCACGATTAGCCATTGTGCATAAGTATGTGACCTTAAAACACCAATAAATAAATAAATAACAGTAAAATGTGATCAGAAGTCAGAATTAGGCCTTGCTTGAGGCAACTACAAAGGCTTGATTCACCATGCTTGTTTTTGATTTTGAGTTCCCCATTGGAACCCAGGATGCACAGCACTACTTGTTTTCCCTCATGGACAGGCTCGGTTTTGGTTCTATAATAAAACCTGGTAACCAATGCTTGGGAAGTGGGCATCATAATTATAAACATCTGGCTGAACTTAACTTGATACCCATATGGCAGTCATAATATAGTCTTGGATTCTGAGAATGGCCATGCACTCCCGTAAACTTGGTATTAACTGATTCAGGGCCATAAACCTCCTTTTCACAAATCAAATTTTGTGGCTTTCCACTGTTTTCTTGTCAAGTCTTGGCTGCCTATATGGGCATACAGCCAGAAGTAAACAATTTTGAGTAGGTTGGTAAGAAAAACAAATTTTCTAGTAAATTTAGTTACTTATCATATCTACCATGATTGCTAACTGGAGGCCCTCTCAGTTTGGGATTGAGTTCTCTCATAGCCTCCCTGCCATTCAGATAAGTCTCAAAGGCAGAATCATCAGGATTGGTTTGAATATACAGTATGTGTTACTCTAGAAGACACAAGTATGAGCACAGGGAAGAATGACTATGGCATGTGCTTGAATGTTCTAAGATAGAATACTTGAAACATTGTCAGCCATAAGGGAGTTTTTAAAGGTTAGAAAGCACAGCATTAACTCTGTTTGTTTGTTCATTTCCACAGTTAGTTTTGAAATAGATTTGGAAAAATCTGCAAATCAATCTCTTCTTTTCTTGACCAACTGCAAACTAAGTGTGATTTGGGGTTATGTGCTCTATAGGTAGTCATTCACACTATGTGTGGCCAGAGGTTTAGTAACATTATTGCATGGACCAATGAATGTACTATCCAGTGGTCTATAAAGTGCAAATTTCCTTCTTGGGTCCCCAAGTTTTAAGAAATACAGTCATTCCTGTAAATATTCTTTGAATAATCGCAAGACATTAACCTAGTTGTCGAAAGATGTTTGATATGACTAAAAAATACATTGTGAATCATTAACAAAAATCTGCCTCTAATCATTCCCATATTGGTTGGGTCAATTCTGTGTTGTAAAAGGGGACTAATACAAGAAACTTGTGAGCAATCAATTATGTACCTGCATCAGTAATGATGGAATTCTTTCCACATGTTTGTTAGCATTTGATAATATTTGATAGAAATCAGTTTTATTTGTTGCAAAAGAAATTTTTGAAATGCTTTCTCCACTCATGTGATATTTATTTGCCCCCCCCCACATGCAGCTCTTATACATACCAGTATCAGGGTAGATTATGTCCTTGGATAGTCAGACAAGTTTGAACCCTTCATCAAATGAATGAGACAAGTCTGACCAGTATCCAAACATAAAATTTGCTAATCAGGTTTTGTTTCAACCAATGTTTGCCTCCAAATCATAGTATTTGGATATTTAATGGATTGAGCATTTTACGCTGATTCTGAGGATTACTCATAATCCATATATTTTTTATCAAATAATTGAGATTTTTCAGTTAGGCCATCAAAACATCTTGTCTCACAGGCACTTTCCTCATCATCTAAATGTCCTTTAAAATTTTTTTACCTGTTTTATAAAGAGCCATTCAAAATCGGCCCTGACTGAAGACAACAACTCTTTTCAAAATTTGATGTGAAATGAAAATGATGGAAACTTTGAGAGTTAAAAAAAACAGCAATTAAATCACTATTCATTTTCAAGAAAGCAAACATTTCAAACTTCTGGGATACTTCAGAACATTGTCAATAGTGTTTTCACATATTGAAGGCACAAATAACAAAGAGACTCTCAGAGACTCTTGTCAAAAATTTCTGTAAAATTTGCTTGAGAAACAAGATTATTTTCTTTATACGCCATATTGTGGTAAATTTTTGTAAAATGTGGAGAATTGTTAGGTGAAAGATTATGCCAAGCCAAATGTACTAATTGAATCAGTTTTACTAACCATTCTAAAGATTATTATTTTATCTATTCAGCAGGACTCTGATCATGATAGTTGCAGCCTTGTTGATGCTGCAGAGAAGCTACGTTATTATGAGCAACAGTTAGCCGAGGTAATATTTCATATCTTTTTATTCTACCACATGATTGGTATGATGCCATTAAATTATCAGTGACACACTTTGCAGTTTTGCATTGTAGTGTAGTTTGCATTGTTGCAACCCCCCCCCCCCCCCCCCCAATCAGGTTCTATCTGTGAAAATAAAACCTCTGATAATGCAAAATAGTATTGGTGCCATATACAGTGTTTTCTGCGGTATACGAAAGCGTATTCGTGCGAGGTTGTTGAAATTTTTTGGAATTTATCTCATAATTATGAGATACGTAAGTCATAATTATGACTTATCTCGTAATTATGACTTAGCTATCTCGTAATTATGACATACTAACTCGTAATTATGACATATTATCTCATAATTATGACTTAATAACACATAATTATGACTTAGCTATCTCATAATTATGATTTAATAAGTCATAATTATGACATAGCTATGTCGTAATTATGACTTAGTTATCATGTAATTATGACATGGCTATCACCTCTGATAATGCAAAATAGTATTGGTGCCATATACAGAAACTCATAATTATGATTTAATAAGTCATAATTATGACATAGCTATGTCGTAATTATGACTTAGTTATCATGTAATTATGACATGGCTATCACGTAATTATGACTTAGTAGGCTGATCAACAGGGCGGGTTCATGCACAGCACACTTTGTGTCCACCATGTCGTACTGAAAAATGATTCTGAAGTTTTTGTGTTGGGAAAGCATATGCTTTCATGTAACCTGTTATGGTAAATGTGACAAACAAATCAGAGAAAGGTGCATTGCTTCAGTATCTCATGGGGAAGTTGTTTTTCCACAAGTCGATTATTTTAAATTTCTGAACACAAAGTAAGCATGCCATAACAACATTTCGGCCCTATGTCAGTGGGTAGCACTGTTTGACCGAGAGTTGAAATATAAAAACAGCAAAACAAATCTAAAATCTGCTGTTTTGGACAAAGCAAACGGAGACCAGGCCACTGGGTAAATGCTTATGTCTTGCCCCGAAAATTAAAAGTCCGAATTTTCAAAAACAGGCGGAGAGTGTCCCCACGGTATGATGAGCAGCATCACCCTATACGCGCTGAGGCACGATGGTGGAGAGTACGAGAGGGGGTACCCCCTCTCATTTCGGTGGGGTCGGAGGGATCTTCCCCCGGGAGGCACTTAATAAATAAAATATCTTTTCCAAGAATGCAAAGTGGATCAGGGTCAATGTTTCGATCTCCTGCAATTTCAATGTTCTCATCTCCCACCCCACCTCCTCCCATTCCCCCAAACATATTTAAAATTAAGTGAAAATAAAGGGGAGACTCAAACATGTTGTGAAGAGCATTATGAATCGACTCTTGCAACTGTCCACTTGTGCATGTGTGCGTGGGTATGTGTGCGTGAGGGTGTGTGTGAACCGATAGGACGACGGTTCATTCCTGACCCGCACCATCCGCGTTAAAACATGTGGGAGCACAGTGGCGCTGTGTATTTAGATGCACTGCATGCTGGGTGCCTTCAACTTCTGTTAACCCTGCTTCAGTAGGGGTAGTAAGTTGAACAGCCTGACAGAAGTTCGCCGTTGTTCGATGGTTCTCTTCACGTACTCCGACTTCAATCACCCCTAGATCTGTTCGACACGATATGACCCAGGCTGTTTATAATCTTGTTAAAACCCAATAAAAAGATGAACACATCAATAAATGTGTGCGTGTATGACCATGGGATGCTTTGAAGCTAAGTCATAATTATGAGATAACTAAGTCTTAATTATGAGATAACTAAGTCATAATTATGAGATAACTAAGTCATAATTATGTGTTATTAAATCATAATTACGTGTTATTAAGTCATAATTATGAGATAGCTAAGTCATAATTATGTCATAATAAGTCATAATTACGAGATAACTAAGTCATAATTATGAGATAGCTAAGTCATAATTATGACAGAATAAGTCATAATTACGAGATAACTAACTCATGATTATGAGATAACTAAGTCATAATTATGAGATAACTAAGTCATAATTATGAGATAAATCCAACTGCATTCCCTGTGACATAGACGTACATCCCCATTGGGTAACTAAGTCATAATTGTGAGATAAATCCAACTGCATTGCACGTGACACGGAACATCTCCATTGGATAGCTAAGTCATAGTTATGAGATAAATCCAGCTGCATTCCATGTGACATGGGAATACATCCCCATTGGTCTTTAGATATACCTGCTTGAATAATGTCATTTTCATTCAGTTCTCATTTCAAAAGTTGACCATTAGCGTCAACTTGTCGAAAATGTCGATAAAGCCCTTACAAAGCTGGATGTTGATTTCACCATGCGTGATAAACTTCTATTTCCTGGCTATCATGTTGGTTTTCCTTCTTCCTCTGATTTACACTGGTAGTTGTAAACCTTGTCCAATGTACATGTGTGATCAAAGCTACTCTGTGTTTTCTGACTGGAAAATACATTCAACTCTCTGAGCAAAATTTACAAAGAGGGAAATTGTTTGTTATCTTTTGCGTTTGCACCATTTTTGACAGATATTTGTTTATCACGATACGGGGAAGATATTCAGATTGGGTGATGTTTCTTCTCTCAAACTTCAAGCAGGGCTCTCCCTTTATATGCAACAAGTATAACTGCAATAAGTTAGATGTGCGTTCTCCAACTTGAGACATGATTTTCTATGTTTTTCTTTCAAGGCGGCTAAAGACTTTAGAGAGCCAGCCCCCTCCCCCACCCCAAAACCCTCCAAAATCCAGATATATGCCCCCTCCTCCCGTATTGTTGGAATTCTTTCCCACAGGAGTGTGATTAACTAGTCATTCTCGAAAGATATGCTCTCCCCTCCCCCCCCCCCCCCCTTCCGTGAAGAAATAATGCCTGATCACAAATATTATCTTGTTATTTGGTATTGAATATTACTGCCGGTAATTTTCAATACTTGATAAAAAAATAATATGTGTAAACAGCCTCTCCCACAGCCCCCCTACCTATCCCTCTTCCAGAAAGAAATAATGCCTGTCCACAAATATTATTTTATTATTATATGTATCGGTATTGAAAATTACTGCTGTAATTTTCACCTCTTGATAAAAAAATATGCATAAACAGCCTCTCCCCGAGCCCCCAGCCTCACCTCCCGTAAAGTAATAATGCCTGTTCACAAATATTATTTTGTTATTATGTATTAAAAATTACTGCCGGTAATTTTCAACACTTGATAAAAAAAATAATATGCGTAAACAGCAAATAGCCTCTCCCCAGTCCCCACCTCCCCCACATCCCGTAAAGAAGTAATGCCTGTTTACAAATATTGTTTTGTTAATATGTATTGAAAATTACTGCCGGTAATTTTCGACACTTGATAAAAAAAAATAATATGCGTAAGCAGGCATCATTTCTTTACCCCGCCCCCATTCCCACTCGCCCCCACCCCGCGATTTTTCTCTGGAGGACGGTTCGGATGAAATTGCTCAGAGGACGGTGTTCGGGTTAGATTGGAGGACGGTTGGGGTGTATTCGTGTGAGTCGTGACTCAATATCATCGGCATATTAGCCAGTCGGGACAAGAATTTTGGTTGGTGTCTGTCCTTGTTAACTTATCCCTACAATCAGAATATTAGCCAGTCGGATCAAAAATTTTGAATGCAGTTGGGAAATAGAGATGTGTAAGGTTGAAGTCGGGCCTTATGGATTCCAATTTGATTTTCATTCGATTCCAAAAAGTTCCCGACTGGGATATTTATTTGGGTAGTGGTAACCACCTCCCTGTCGTGATGTCTCTGATTGCGTTTCTTTCATTTGCAGAGTCGAATAATTGTTTTGAAAACTGCATATATGTTTGTTTGTTTATTAAAGCATTACTGAGCTGCACCTTTTGCCTCTTCCGGCTGTGTGTCGGTGAACATTAAATTTTATAAATTTCGTACGCCTCTTTTTTCGCCGAGAGCAGTAAGTCGTCCGTTTGAAAAACTACAGGCCATTCCACCTTCTTGTATATAGCGAAAATTCTTTTCACCGAAAATCTGTGCGGAAATCTATCACATTTTGAAGCATTCTGACGAGACTCGAGGCGTTATCGCCAAGGCTGGACTAAACTTTCTTGTGTTATCAAAACTTTTACTGCAAAAATGACACAAAATTTTTCCGACGGTCTAAAATCCCCTGAAAATCGGATCTGATTGTGATTATTACGTTTCGTTCCTAAATGACAGTTGTAGAAAACTCAACTAGGCATGGACAAACCACCGTACCCCAAACTTCTTTCATTATGGTATTTCAAATGGGTGGATTATCGAAAGTTAAGCATAAAAACACACGTTTTGGTCGAAACAACTTTAATTTTCCTTGTAGTTTTGCAATTTCTTTTCAACCTACTCACAATTGTTTACAATTGGCTGTAACATAAGTGCAAGCCCTACTTCGGAACTAACTCAAGCTTTTAGAATCTTTTCCAAACGAGTTGGAAAAGTACTAGAGTGCAAAAGCACGAAAAAGATCGAAAAAAGGGTCGAGCGAGACCAGCGCTCGAAATTACAGGTACTCTCTCTGCACACCTCTTGCGTTTACCGAGCGCATGCGCAACAACCGTGACGTCAATTCCTTTATTTTCTGCCATTGTTCATGGTCGGAAATTTTTGTGACTCGTGCTGTTTATGCTATTAATTCTTCGTGAACAACTTATTAATCATCTTTAGAGTGCTACTGGATTGTATCCTTTTTCAAGCTACCAAATTATTATTCTCATTTAATGTTAATTTGTATTGTTATTGCTGTTCTTTTCACACTTTATCTTGCCTTTCCCCCACGTGTGAACACGACCTTCGTTCTGTTTTCCGTCGGCGGGAAGCTTGATTATTGTATTTATATCATGCCTAAGACTATTCCTTGTACCTCTTGTTTGCAGGTGAAACATGTGGACGATTCCCATACCACATGTGTCACTTGCAACAATTGCACTCAGGCCCAATCATGTGGTATCTGTGGGGTTTGGTCCTCTAAATTTTGGGCTTCTGTTAACAAGGTGGTTCTTTCCAGAGCTAGAACCCCTCGTTCTCGGGGTAAGGGTAGCTGTGCCGTAGCAGACATTTCTGCTGGTGCACGTGGTGACTCTGTCACACAGGATTCGGATCTGACTTCTGTGGCGAGCTCCTCTGCAACTGTTGGCGGTGTTAGTTCAGTGATACCTGATGAGGAGACCGCGGTCTCTTTGTCTTCGGATGTCACTATTGAGGCGTCTGTTTTCGTTGAGAGCTTTTCCGAGGTCAGCTCGGTAACCCTCTCCGATCTGCCTCCTACACCGTCGACCGTTGTTGAGGAGGTTGCTACTCCAGATCCTATTCTGTCTGATGGTGGCTCTTCCATCTCCTCTGGGGATGGTCTACAGTCTCGGGGGACCGAGGCTGTATCTGCTGGTGTGTCTGTGTGTTCTCAGCCTCCCCCAGCCTCGCGGCGAGGCTGTGCGGGTTTGCTGTCTGCTCCGTCTCATCTGGCTAGGTTTGCTCCTAGTCGGTTGAGCCGGCCGGTCGCTTCGGCAGCGATTCCTCGTCCCTCGAGTGAATCGTTTATTGTTCCACCTTCGCCTGCTAGTGTGCCGGCTAGCGGGATGGTGTTGGGACGTTGGCATCCAGGGCCTGCTGTTCGGCAGTGGTCAGTGACAGCCCTGGTTAGCTGTCACTCTCGGAACCTTCCTCCGGTGATTCCTCACTGTGTTCCGAGTCTGGGTGTCGATCGATGCTTGCCGTCGGTCTCAGAGGATAGGCAGTTGGGGCCGTCTGCTGCGCAGAGGCCAATGACAGGTTCCTGTCATTCTTGGGACAATCCTCCGGTGTCTTCTCACCGTGTCCTAGGTCCAGCTACCGGTCGACGTGCGCCGTTGGTCCCTTTCGAGGATTTGCAGGCAGGGCCTTCTGTTTCGCAGAGGCCAGTGATGGCTCCTGGGCGTCACAATCGGGACTATCCTCCGGTGTCTTCTCACCGTGCTCCTATTCTGTCTGCCGATCGACGTTCGCCGTCGGTCTCTTCTGAGGATTTGGGTTCTTCTTCCAGAAGGGTCCATTGGGAGGACACTCCGTCGGGCGATTCTGCTGCGACGGATTCTCAGGGTGACCCGCGCCAGGCCGTTTTGGCGCTCACCCGGTTGCTTTCTGGCAACCCTCAAGTTGTCCTCCCTGTGCCTCCTGAGGCACAACCTCCTTTGGTCGGTCGCCGAGATGTCTCGCCTGGCCCCTTGGATACTGCACAGTATTCACAGGAGGTTTCTGCTGGTCAGCCCGAGTTGAGCTACGTCTCCTCTGCTACGGAGGATGACGAGTATCTTGAAGGTGATGGTCCCCCCTCGTCAGTCTTGGGGCAGGCTTTGGATTTCGTCTTTGGCTTATTGCCGGACGTTCTACCTTCCGACCAGCCTTCTGTGACCGTCCGGCCGCGGTCCACTGTGGAGCGCCGTAACCCTGTTGAGCCTTCTAGCTCCGGGGCTTTGCGTCCTCTGCAATCGGCTCAGGTGGTTGAGTCCTTCCAGGGCTTAGACGCCAAAATGCGTTCTAAGGCCCTCAAGGGTTCCTTCTTTTCTAGAGCTGATGCCTTTCTGCCTCCATCGCGGTTTCGTGTTTACGATTCCGTCTCTCCACCAGTCTTCCAAGGGATGACTACTGTGGATGAGGATTCTTCTTCCCTCGGGTTGACTAAGCCTAAGTCGGCAGTTCTCCCGATGTCGGTAGTTGAGTCTATGGTGGGCCAGTCCCGAGAGATGCTGGGTATGTTATCTCTCGCGGACCATGTCGTCGCTGCTCTGGCTGAATATTTTCCACCAGGGGAGTTTGATGACGCTCAGGCGCCTTTTCGTGTTTTGTCACAGGCTCTTATGAACTTGACTCACGCTCACGCCTGTAACACGGCCAATTTGGAGCTGGCACGCCGGGATGCGGTTTTGGATTCTTTACCATCCCTTCCTTCTGAGCAACGTGCTGTTCTGAGGTCTGCCTCTTTGGTAGGACCTCAGTTGTTCCATGGTTCCGTGGAAGCTGTTCGTGGCGAAGTTCTTCGTCATTCGAAGGACCAGCTTTTGCTGAGACAGCTTGACCCACCTGCTGCTGCGGGTGGGGGTCGTTCCAGGCCCGCCAAGCGTGCTGCTGCGTCTGCCTCGTCGGCGACGTCGGCTATGCCTTCGGCTCCGTCTGCTCCTTCTGCTCATAAGAAGCGCCGACGTGGCCAGGCCCGCTGGCAGCCTCAGGCTGGAAAGTCTCAGGACTCTGTCACTTCCCGAGGTGGTTTCTCCTCTCGGGGGCCTCGTCGAGGCCGCAAGTGAAGGTTCTCACCTCGATTCGCCTCCAGTCGGGGGAAGGCTGTCGCTGTTTTACGACCGTTGGACAGAGATAACGTCGGACTCTTGGGTCCTCGACGTCATTCATTCCGGTCTGCGACTGTCCTTCCATCGGCACCCCAGTTTATCTCGGGTGCCCCTTCCGACTCAGGTCCCTTCAGATTCTCTGTGTCGGGACCTTCTGGTGCAGGAGATCGACAATCTCCTCACCAAAGGGGCGATCGAGGTGGTCAGGAACACCCTTTCACCGGGGTTTTACTCGAGACTTTTCTTGGTGCCGAAGAAAAACGGCCAATTTCGTCCTGTCATCGATCTGAGTACCCTGAACGAGTACATAATTGCTCCTCGTTTCAGTATGGAGACTTTCCGGTCGGTTCGACGTTCAGTTCATCAGGGCGATTTTGCGGCCAGTATCGACCTGAAGGATGCCTACTTCCATGTACCCATTCATCTGGCGTCACGGAAATACCTTCGGTTCTCGTTTCGGGATCGAGTTTTTCAATTCAGAGCTCTCCCGTTCGGTTTGAACCTGGCTCCTTGGGCCTTCACCCGACTGATGTCACATGTGCTTGCTTTCCATCGCACTCAGTCGGCAGTGACTTCGTCCGCCTACCTAGACGACATCCTCCAACGGCACCACGATGCTGCTGTTCTGGAGTTCGATGTCCGGCAGTTTCTTTGCCTGCTAGCGTCGCTGGGTTTCAGAGTCAATCGCTAGAAGTCGGATCTTCTTCCTTCTCAGCGATTCCGTCATTTGGGGATGGATTTCGACACTCTTCACAATGTAGTGTCGGTCCCCCAGGCTCGGGCGACGATTCTTTCCGCCTTGACTCGGGACCTGCTTCAATCTTCCTCGGTCTCGGCCAGGACTTTCCTTCGGATGCTGGGCCTTTGCGGTTCGGTGACAGATCTCATTCCGCTCGGTCGCTTGTTTGTCCGACCTCTCCAACACTTCCTGTTGGATCATTGGCGTCCGAATGTAGATCCGCTGGACCTGGAACTCACTATTCCTCGGTCTCTGCTTTGTCACCTCCGCACTTGGGCAGATATTCCCTGGCTGACACAGGGTGTTCCGTTGGATCTTCCTTTGGCCGATCGCATCCTTACTGCGGATGCCAGCGATCGGGGCTGGGGTGCGACGTTGGACCCTCTCGGTCTGTCTACTCACGGAGAGTGGGACAGCGAGCAGGTGGGCCTTCATATCAACCAGAAGGAGCTCCTTGCTCTTCTGTTGAGTTTTCGGCTTTGGATCCCTCATCTGTCGGACCATGTTGTCCTACTTCTTTCGGACAATTCGACAGTAGTGGCCTACATACGGAATCAGGGAGGCACTCATTCGATTCCCATGTATCGGCTGTCTCGGGATCTTCTGTTGGCGCGGGATGTGAACGCTTGGGTGTCCATTCGACACATTCCCGGGCGTCTCAACGTCCTAGCAGACTCCCTGTCCCGACGCGACAGTGTCCTTCCAACCGAATGGATGCTACATCGGTCGGTGTTTCAGGCGATTTGCGAGCAGTGGGGTCGTCCTCAGGTCGACCTTTTCGCTACTCGCTGGAATCATCAGGTAGAGACTTTTGTCTCCCCTTGTCCAGATCCTCTGGCATTTGCAGTAGACGCTCTGTCTCTGGACTGGACAGGTTGGGTCGGCTATGCCTTTCCTCCTGCACCGATTCTTCCTCAAGTTTTAGCGAAGATTCGTGCTTGCAGTTGCAGGATCATTCTGATCACACTCCTGTCTCCACAGAGGGTGTGGATCAATCTGCTGCGGCCTCTATTGGCCGATCGACCGATTCGTCTACCTCTACGCCGCGATCTTCTTTCACAGGGTCGTCCCAGGAAGTATCACAACAACCTGGCGAGCCTGTCCCTTCACGCCTGTCTTTTATCAGGTCCAGTCTCCGACGTAGAGGTTTTTCGAGACGATCAGTGGAGTGCATTTCTGCATCGCGGCGACCTTCCACTGGAATGACTTATGCCGCCAAGTGGAAGGTTTTCTGCCGCTGGTGTTCAGATCACAATGTGAATTACCGTGATCCGTCTATCGCTCAAATTGCGGATTTTCTGGTTTTTCTTTTTGACTCCAAGGGCCTCCAGCCTATTACGATTAAGGGCTATCGGTCTATGCTGTCTGATACTTTCTCTTATGTGGGAAAGCGGTGTATCGGTCGTAATCTTTTCCTCTCCAAACTTATTCGGCACTTTTCTTTGAAGAGGCCTCGAGTTTTGCGTCTTACACCCAAGTGGAACTTGGCATGGGTGTTGCACTGTTTGGAGGGGGCGCCTTTCGAGCCTTTATCTGAGACCGACATGCGTTTTCTCACCTATAAGACGGCTTTTCTTCTAGTGTTTGCTTCTGCTCGTCGAGTCAGTGAGCTTCATGCGCTATCTGTTGATTCTGCCTTCTTCCGAAATGAGGCTAACAGTGTCACATTCACTACTGATTGCTCTTTTCTGGCTAAGAATCAACTCCCCGATTCGGTACCTCCTCCCATCTGCATTCGGGCTCTCCCTGCTGTAGATGGACGGAGGCCTCTTCTTTGTCCTGTTCGTGTGGTCAAGACTTACATTACTCGCACTCAGTTCATTAGGAGGGATCGGAAGAGATTCTTTCTGTCTCTCATTCCTAAGCGGCAGTCTATCTCTTCCCATTCTATTTCCAGGTGGATCTGTCTTGCAATCAAGCTGGCTTATTCTCGCTTGTCTGCATCGGATCTTGTTTCGAACCGGCTTAATGCTTACGAGGTTCATGCCATTTCTACATCCTGGGCGTTCTCCAATTCTGTTTCGCTCCATGATGTTATGAATGCGGCTTACTGGAGGAATGCTTCTACCTTCTCCTCCTTTTATCTCCGCCGCCTTCAGCAGCAATCTGAGGACCTTTATTCTTTAGGCCCTCTCGTTGCTGCTCAGGCTGTTGTGCACCCTCGTTAAATTGTTTTTGTCGAGGTTGCGCTTCTCTCAGCCTTGTTCTTTTCAGGTGCCTTCTCTCTATCTTCATTACAGGTTTTAGTTTTTGTTCTCTGCCATCCTTGCTTTTGTTCTGCTACTCTTGTTGGTATTGGTTATGTGATTCACCTCCTCCTATTGTTTATTCAGCCAATTGTAAACAATTGTGAGTAGGTTGAAAAGAAATTAAAATTTTTTAGTAAATTTTGTAGTAAATTTTGTTTCTTAACATACCTACCACAATTGTTTACCGGAGGCCCACCCTCCTTGGGGATATCTTTGATATCAATGCCTCCCCGCTAAATCACAAACTTCTCGTTGGCGGAAATACGGAATTGACGTCACGGTTGTTGCGCATGCGCTCGGTAAACGCAAGAGGTGTGCAGAGAGAGTACCTGTAATTTTGAGCGCTGGTCTCGCTCGACCCTTTTTTCGATCTTTTTCGTGCTTTTGCACTCTAGTACTTTTCCAACTCGTTTGGAAAAGATTCTAAAAGCTTGAGTTAGTTCCGAAGTAGGGCTTGCACTTATGTTACAGCCAATTGTAAACAATTGTGGTAGGTATGTTAAGAAACAAAATTTACTAAAAAATTTTAATATTTCACTACAGGAAAGCCTAAACAATTTTCCAACAAGCCCAAATATTTTTATACTGTACCAATGACCCAGACTTAGCTGGTGCTAACTCCACAAAAACCAGGGCCAAACACAAATTTTGCCCCCCAATCCCCAAAATTTGCATCCAAAACAAAAAGAAATCATGTCCTAAAGGACCTCCATAGTACGACTCTACTGCGCATGCGCAGTGACGCAGTCGTCCCGAAATTGGCGCCAAATATCATTCTCTGTTTGGCCCTTCATCAGTCAACATCTCACTGATCTTTGTGCTTGTAAATCTCAGTTTAAAGGATGCCAGACACGTAATTCTTGGAGAAAATGTGATTCTAAGGAGGATAGAAGGAGGAGAGGAAAAAAGAAGTGGCAAAAAATAATCAGGGCTGTACTTAAAATTTTTTGTTGAAATTATGTTAAGTTGCCTATTTTCGAGGCAAACGCCTCTTGTTGTCATTCTTGCTAATTGTTGCACTGCTTATTCAGTGTTTCCTCTCCCCTAACCTTCTAAAGTCCCCCCTTGCAATTCTCCCATGCTTTTGGCATATTTTTGAGAAGTTTCATTTCTAAAAATTCCCTGGGAGAGTTGCTTGGTTACAGAATGTTTTCTGTTATTTTCCCCATAGTTACGTTTTCACCCATGGGTGTATAACGTTTGTGTTCTGCATCTTCCATCTGATGTTCTGCAGATTCTCCCCTGGGAGTCTCTGTTTTGCATCAGATAGAGTGTAATTGATGACTGATTCCGGGCCAGTTTTTTCAGTGCCTGGAGTCATGTTTTCTACTGTGTTTACACTGTTTGTTTTCATTGGCAACAGCCTTTTTTGAGGGGGGCTGTTTGCCTTTGTGGTAGTTTATCTCATTATAAGATACATTTATATTATCCGAAAGTGTCTCATTAATTATTTTATATAATTTTAAAATTTTTGACCACACTTTGCCATCGGATCCATCGGGGCTCAACGTTACTTTTCAGCAACTTGGGCTTCTCTGAAAAAATATTTTTTCAAAATTATTTTGTTTTGCAATTGTTTTTTCATTTATTAATGGATCATGTTATTATGTATCTTTGTGTCAGGGGTTTTTGCGAGTAACTAGGACTTATTGTTGTTCTTTCACAATGAAGGGAATTTGTTCAAATTGTAATAGGAAGAAATCTTCCTCTGACTTTCATGATTATTGCATTAATTGTAGTCAGTGTTCTCGCATTAATCCCTGTCCTGTATGTGAACATTGGGATGAGAAACATTGGAAACGTGTGTCACGATATGTTGTTTCTGGAGAAAGAGCGATGTTATCTTCTTCAAGTGTGCGTCCGTCGTCACAAATAAATACAGAGCTAGCGGCAAAAGTGCTCATGGAGATAAGACAAATGTCGTCCGCTAGCTCGCCCGGTGTAGCGTCCATTCACCGAATGGTTCGGCAGCCGGGTTCGTCCGATGCGGTCCAAGAGGAAATTTTGGTGATGCGAGCACTATAAAAATAATAGATGCACACCCAGTGACGGCGGATAGTGAACGAGAACGGAGGAAGCCTTTTAGTCCGGTTCCTAGCTCGTCCAGGTCCAGCCGGGCCGCGAGCGAGAGAGGCCCCTCTCTCGTACAACAACATCTGGGACCAGATGTTGTGGTACAAAATGTGTCTTTAGCGGAGCATACGTCCGTCGCTCGGGACGCTCCGTTGTATAAGCAGTCCGCAGAGACTGTTAAGGCTTCCTCTTCTCGTCGACGCACACGACCGCACCTTGGCTGCGTGACCTCCGATATTTTGCCAGCTTCGCCGATGAAGGATTCTTCGGCGACCAGGTCACACCATCCGGCAGCCAGGGATTCGAGACCGATGGACTCCGGACGTTCGCATAGAAAAAGTATGCGGGAGCCATCTGATGCGGAGCTGCCCTCGGCGAAGCAGCGAAAGACCGCTCCTCCGCAGGTCTCGACGTCGGACATTCTAGTGCAGATAGCACAGCTTATCGCAGCATCCCAGCAGCCGACAGAAACGGTGTCGGATCGAGAATTATCCGACGGCGCTGGGTTGGTACGCTCCGCCGAAGCATCGGGGGCGGACGACCGGGAACATCGGGAGGTCCGACCGGATGGTGAAAGGGATACGGATGAATTGGAGCTATCCCTTTCGGAACAACACAAAGCTGCCGTGGACTTCATCCGGCACTTTCTTCCTCAAGTTGTTCCGTCGGGCCAGACTGCTGCTCTTCCGGACAGGAGAATTATAGCGTCATTGGACTCTGATTTTTTCGAGCGGTTCAGGGACATCGCTCCCGAGTTTCCGTCGCAGTCCAATAATGTTGCAAGAACATTTGAATTATTGAACGACGCTATTTTTAAACTTGCTTCCAGGACGGGGAAAGCAGGCTTCTTGTCCGCAAATACTCTCAACCTGCCTTTCATTAATGCAAGGAATAAATTCGACACGGCAGGTCAGGGTATACCGAGAGTTCCTCTGCGTATGGACGACGAGGCGGAAGACTTAGAGCTATCATTACCGTCGTCAGCTTCTATTCCAACCGCAGTGTTGGAAACAGCTATTGCGTCTAACAGAGCCAATTTAGATGCCTTATCTTACGCAGATCACCTTACTAAGGCGTTATCACTGCGTCTTCAAGGGGAAGAGTTTCAGGATATACAATCCTCCTTAAGACTTCTTTCAAGGGCAGTAGCTTATTCCACGTGTAACTCCGCCCTTTCAGTGGCAAATCTGGAGTTGGTTAGACGTGACGCAGCCCTGTCTACATCCACACTAGTGGATTCTAAGGTGAAGAACTCTCTTAGAGTCGCTTCGGTCTCAGGAGATCTTCTCTTTGACGGCAAGCTTTCCGCTATTTATGATAATATTAAAAAGAAAGCTAGTGATTCTCTGTTGTTTAGATCCGCTCTTAAAAGGTCGGATACAGCAGACACGAATAAGCCGGGCACTTCTGGGTCTTATCCGCCCAAGAGAGGTTCCTATAGAGGTTCCGGTGCGTCCTCTAGCTCTTATTCGAGAGACCGTCAGGATAGTGACTCTCGTTCGGGACGTCCTTTAGGCCGGGACAATCGGTCGGACGCCCCGAGGTCGACGAGGCGAGGTGCGGGTCGTGGAAGACGTGGTTTCTCCTACCGCAGGCCTCGCAGATCCAGGAGGTGATGGCTTAAACCTCTATCGCGTTCCGGTTGGCGGAAGGTTGTCGAGTTTTTCTCAAGAGTGGGCGTCGATTACGGACGACCCGTGGGTGAGAGGAGTGACTTCGGAAGGTCTAAAGATATCCTTCAAACGAAAGCCTCCATTAACTCGAAGTCCAAAGTGGACTCATCTTCCGTCAAACCCTCAGAAAAGAGACGCTCTGCTATCAGAGGTGCAGTCTCTTTTAATGAAGAACGCGGTAGAAGTCGTAGAAAACCAGGAATCGCTGGGATTCTACAGCCATCTGTTTCTGGTTCCGAAACCAGACGGCTCGTTCCGTCCAGTCATAGATTTGAGCTGGATAAACAAGCTGATCGTCGAAGTTTTATATGGAGACGATTCGATCGGTCAGAGCGAGTATTCGGGTGAACGATTATGCAACGAGCATAGATCTCAAAGATGCGTACTTTCACGTCATGGTACATCCGACATTCCGAAAGTATCTACGCTTCGCAGTCCTAGGAGTGGTGTATCAGTTCCGGGCCATGTGCTTCGGATTGAATCTAGCACCCTGGGCTTTCACTCGGGTAATGAACTCGGTAATGATCTACTTCCGAGCTCATTCGTCTGCGGTAACGTCGGCCTACCTGGACGACATTCTTCAGAGGTACGGCAACGAGTTAACGCTTCAGAACGATGTTCAGAATCTTCTTCTATTGCTCCGACGTCTCGGTTTCATAGTAAACGAGGAGAAGTCGGATCTGGTGCCGTCCAAGTCATTCACTCATCTGGGAATGAGCTTCGAGACGCACAACAATCTCGTTCGTCTGCTGTTAACCAGAGCGAAATTAGTCAGTTGTTACGCTCGCTATTGTCTGAATACAGACAAAGTCACGGCGAGAGAATTTATGAGACTGATAGGTCTGTGCGGAGCTGCCGCGGATCTCATTCCGATGGGACGGCTACGCACACGGCCTCTTCAAATTTTCCTGACTCAGAATTGGAGTGTGAAAATTCATTCGCTCGATGTAGACGTTCTCTTGTCAGATCAAGTGAAACAAGAGATTCAGACTTGGGCAAACATTCAGTGGTTAACTCAAGGAGTTCCGCTGCAGTTGCCGGATCCGAGTTTTACCATTATGACGGATGCCAGTCAAACAGGTTGGGGTGCATCATTAATCCCAACGGATTCGAGATGCCAGGGTCTTTGGGATCTGCAATTCCTGTGCAAGCACATAAACATCAAGGAAATGATGTCAATTTGGCTTGCGTTACGTCACTGGATGGACATTATTCACGATGCTCATGTCCAAATCCTATCCGACAATACGACAGTAGTGGCGTATATACGGAATCAGGGAGGCACTCATTCAGTTCCGTTGTTCAATCTAACGGAAAGAATCCTTCTGTTTGCGTTGGAACATCACGTTCTTCTTTCGGTCCGTCACATACCGGGTCGTCTGAATGTGCTAGCAGACTCCCTTTCACGAAAGGGTCGCTTGTTGCCGTCGGAGTGGACTCTCAACAAACAAGTATTCAATCAGATTTGCTACCAATGGGAACGGCCAATGATAGACTTATTTGCGACACATCTCAACAATCAGTTGCAAACGTATGTGTCCCCGTGTCCGGATCCAAGAGCATTTGCAGTAGACGCTCTATCGATCCCTTGGGACGGAATGATAGGATATGCGTATCCTCCAGCGCCGTTAATTCAACAAGTATTGCTAAAGATAAAACAATCTCAATGCAAGATTCTGTTGGTAGCATCTCTGTCGCCACAGAGACCGTGGATAAATCTACTCAGGTGTCTGTTGTGGGACCTACCGCGGAAGCTCCCTCCACGAGAGGATCTTCTTTGGCAGGGGAAATCGCGCCAACTACATCACAACCCGCAAGGTCTCAACCTTCACGTTTTTCCGTTGTGCGGTCCTTCTTGCATGGCAAGCACTTTACAGGACGAGCAGTGGACGCGATTTCTAACTGTAGGAGGACCTCCTCTTCGCTAAACTATGCGGCTAAGTGGAAGGTTTTCCGTCGTTGGTGTAGGGATCATTCTGTTGATATATTTGATCCCTCTATACCAGACATTGCTAACTTTCTAGTATACTTGTTTGACGAAATCAAACTGCAACCTGTTACTATAAAGGGTTATAGATCTATGTTATCTGATACCTATGCACATCATGATAGTTTACAAATTGGATCTAATGTCTCTTTATCGAAATTGGTTAGAAACTTTTCGATAAATAGACCCAGAACTCTTAGATTAATTCCTAAGTGGAATTTAGCTTGGGTTCTCCTTAAATTGAAGGAAAAGCCATTTGAACCTCTTGGGACAGTAGATTTCAAATTCTTATCTTATAAGACTGCTTTTCTCTTAGCTTTCTCTTCTGCCAGAAGAGTCAGTGAGCTTCATGCACTATCGGTGGATGATTCTCATTATCGTAGTGTTGGGAACACTATCACCTTCACTACTAATGTCGGTTTTTTAGCTAAGAATCAGGCTCCTAATAAATATCCGGAACCTATTGTTATTAAGGCTCTTCCGTCTTCAGACGGGCGTAGGCCTTTACTCTGTCCTGTTAGAGCACTACGTATCTATAAACAGAGATCTCAGTTCATCAGAAAGGGACGGAAACGTTTCTTTCTGTCTTTGATGCCTAATAGAAAGGACATTTCAGTCCATTCTATTGCTAGATGGATTCAGTTAACTATCCGTACTGCGTATGAAGATTTATCTTCTTCTCAGCAGTCTGTGCTTAAGATTTCTGCTCATGAAGTAAGAGCTCTTTCTACTTCCTGGGCTTATGCTAATAGTGTTGCTATTACAGATTTAATGAAGGCTGCTTATTGGTCTCAGCCATCCACATTTACTAATTTTTATCTCAGAAATATTGAGTCCATTTCTGGAGACCTGCATTGTTTAGGTCCGTTATCTGTTGCTCAGAATGTCGTCCACTAAACAGTTGCAACTATAGTTATGCAGGCTTTCTGTTCCGGCAGTGACTCCGTCCGACTGCCCTCTTCGCTCTGGGCTATTTGACCCAGGGCAAGGGGAAGGGGGGGGCGGGTGTTCCCTTAGGTCACCTGCTTTATAGTGAAAAGCAAGGGAATGCCTCCTCCAAGACAGTATTTCTGAGTCGCTTCCGGGATGGTTTTAAAGTGTAATATTAATGTTTAATTTCATTCATGTCTTATTTTTAAAGTGTAGCTCGGTGTGAAGCATTTGTATATGTCAAGTGTCAAACGGGCTTTAATATACAATACTCGGACACTTTTAAATGATTATAAAGAGTCTCAATTCTCTGGACTACTTTATTTATTGGCTTGCTTTAAAAATAATTAGTATAAGGGTTATACTGGATGTTAATAGAGAACATGAATGTTATTGTGCTCAATTATTAAGGGTAGTGTATCTTTCTAATTTAAATATTAAATAAGAAAGATACATGTAAAGCCTAATACTCCTTTTCTCCTTAAGGGGTTACCTCTTTATTTTATAATTGAGCTTATTGGATTTTCCTCTATGTCCTAGGCCCTCCAGCCTGTTTACTATTCAGCTAAGTCTGGGTCATTGGTACAGTATAAAAATGTTAAAAAATTTATAGTAATTTATATATTTTTTATACTTACCAATGACCCAGACGGGGATGGCCCTCCCTGAGTTGGGAACTCTTGCCTCCCCGCTGAGTACATAGCGCTGACCAGGCACTGCCAGTAAGAATGATATTTGGCGCCCATTTCGGGACGACTGCGTCACTGCGCATGCGCAGTAGAGTCGTACTATGGAGGTCCTTTAGGACATGATTTCTTTTTGTTTTGGATGCAAATTTTGGGGATTGGGGGGCAAAATTTGTGTTTGGCCCTGGTTTTTGTGGAGTTAGCACCAGCTAAGTCTGGGTCATTGGTAAGTATAAAAAATATATAAATTACTATAAATTTTTTAACTTTTCTACAATTTGTTAGCTACCCCCCCCCCCCCCCCCCCTCTCTTTTCCACCATCACTGAGTTGAGCTTAAGGTGAGTTTTAACGAAATCTTAAATCACAATCATGTCCAATAGCTAGATAACATGATTGTTTTCCTAAAAAATCGCTCTGTCAGGAAGCAGATGCCTTCTGTGTAAGTTCTAGGTTTGATTGCTTTAAACTGCCCAGAAATGTCCAACCCACCTCCCCCCCTACCCCCCCCCCCCCCCCCCCCCCCACCCCCACCCTGCCTGAATAAAGTTCTGTTAATGGTTTGACTTGAAGTCAAACGCATTTGCTGTAAAACAACTCTTGGCCATTGGTGTGTGGTGATCGCCAAAAAGTTTTCCGACCGACCAAAAAAATTCTCAACAGATTTTAGAATTGGTTATTCAATTTGTACCGTTTTGGCATTCAGAACGAGTTAATTCTTTGTCATTAAACAAAACATCGGGTTAAAGGCAGTTTTAAGTTTAAGATAACGTTTTTACTTTGTAAACATGGATAGGCCTATAAACATTAAAGTTATCCCATCATAATCTTTTGAAAGCAACAGACAGAAGGCCAGTTGAGAAAAATAAAGTCAGGCATTGTCATTTTTACACAGAAAATTCAGGTGTGAAGTTTGAGTTCCCTATAGCACTAAATGTTGAATGCACCTTGATTGTTAAAAATTCAGTCTAAAACACACATTTTGGCCAAAATAACATTAATATATTTCGTGAATACTTTTCAAACATTTACCATTAAAAGCCTCCAAACCTGACATGATAATTTATGGGGGAGTGCATTGCTTTGCAGCCAAACCACCCCCACCCCACCCCCCTCCCACACCCCCAACACATACACACACCCTTTCTGCGCCACTGTTACCCATATTCTGCCTGAAGATTATGTAACCTTCTTTCACTCTCACGAGTGTCATTGTCAATTAACGACAATTACTGCCTGTTTTTACAGTGCCCATTGCATGTGCATGTGTGTTTAAACCATAATGCACTTGATGATCAGGAATGATGGCTTGTTGCTACTTCGTTTCCTTCTTTCCTTGGCCAGCTTCAATTCACATTATGCACGGTGTACATGAACGTGATCAGTGTTTTAGATTTGAAGTTATAGGCCTGCTGTTGATTTTATATTTGGACCACGGTCCATGGTAGTCTAGGCTGAAAAGCTCCAATAAAAAAAGTTTATTCTTTCTTATACATCGAAATTCTCCCCACTCAATCTTGTAATGCTTAGAAAATTGAGTCATATTGAATTCAGGACCACCATTTCATATTCTGAAACAGTGGCATAAATAATAGGGGCTGTATTGGGTTTTAACGAGACTATCAACATCCATGGTCATATCGTGTTGGGCAGATTTAGGAGTTAAAGAAGCGGGAGTAACCAAAGAGAACCATCGAGCAACGGCGAACATCTGTGAGGCTCTCCAACTTACTACCCCGACCGAAGCAGAGTTAGCAGAAGTTGAAGGCAAGCGCACCCGGCATGTAGTGCATCAAAGTACACAGCGCCACCTTGCTCCCAGTGTTTTGCCATCCAAGGAGCGAATGCAAATGGTGCGGGCCAGGATGGAACCGTCAACCTATTGGTTCACAAACAAATATACCCCCCCCCCCCCCCCTCCCACACACACACAGACAAGTGGAGAATCACAAGCGGTGATTCATCATGCTCTTCACAACATGATATGTTTGCATCTCCCTTTTATTTTCACTTAATTTTAATTGCATGATTTGGTAAATGGGGATGGGAGGGGGGGGGGGAGAACATTGAAGTTGGAGATCAACTTGGAGGCCTGATGATGGCGTGATCCTCATCGCATTCTTAGAATAACAGCGTACTAAAACGTGTTGTGAAGTGGGCCCACAGAGGTTAATCAAGCTCAAAAGAAGGGCTATAGCTCTTTCATGAAAATTACAGAAGTAAAAGGACAGTTTTCTATTAGTTTGAATGGGACTCATATTATTGCCAATTTTCCTTGAAGCTGATATTCATAGAATTGGATAAACTAACCGTCAGAGTATAGAAATACTCTGACCTTCACTCGGTGGAAGAACTGATCAAAGATAATGCCGGTAGTTGAGTTGATTTTTTAAATATCACGGGCAGAAATCTCCGAATTGGTAATATTTGAAGTGTCATAGCTGTCATCAACCCATAAATCACACTCTCAGAACACCCACGGGCATCACATGATGCTGAAGTTGCAGAATTGTAAATTCTACCACACAATTATCCTGGTTAACAGAACCACGGCGGAATGATTGCAGACAGTCTGCAATGGCAGTACAAATGTCTAACAATGGTGACTGCCACGTCACTGGGGCTTTCCCTAACTATTTGCTGACTGGTAGTCATGTAATCAGGTTTGGCATCGGAAATCTAGTGGATATAAGCACCGATTTCTGGGTGTTTAGACAAGTTGTCTCTGGGCTCCTGACGAGTACGAACCCACCTGGTAGAAGAAAGATGGATGCCACCACTGGTCTTGAATGAACGTTGTTGTATTATACATGCCTTCGTTGTGCTGAACACGACAAATTTGTGAAGTAACCAGCCTGAACCCAGAATCTGGAGCTTGTGTCTGATATTGTCTGGTAAGGAATTGCAAAACGCCATGGGCTGATGGGACTTCGCGGTTGATGGGGCTTCGTAGTTCTCCAAGTAATCACAACAATCTGAGTCTGAACTTATGATCATAGATCGATAGACTTTCACTAAATTCCGCAATAGACGTATCAAGAGAACTGCACGTCTGTTGTACATGTGCTTTCAACCGATGCTATAATTCTGCTCTTGGGGTGGGGGTGAGGGGCAGAGGCAAACCCAGTGGGGTGCACACATGGTGCGCCTCCCCTCTATTGTTGCCGGAGCTATGTTAAAACACATTACCGAATTTCCACTCGGGACATAAAACTTTTCGACCGCGTAAATGCTGAAGATATTACAGAAACAATTTCCCTCTGCAAATTTGGCTCGGAGAGTTGAATGTTTTCTCCAACCAGAAAAAAGACTAAATTCTAACACTCAAATTGACACAAATTATTATTTCATTCATTTCGTTTTATATTGTTTCATAATATTGTTTCATTATATTGTTTTATTATATTACCATAATAATGCTGTTGTAAAATTGGCAATCTGCCTCAAGTAGGTGTTTATTGCTTCAATAAATTCTAAATTCAGTGTCATGTACCTCTGACAAGGTTTCCAACTATCAGTGTACGTCAAAGGAATAAAGTAAAACCCACACGATAGCTATGAAATCCAGGCTATTTTGACATTTTTGACAAGCTGACGCGAATGGTCACCAGTACAGCAAGAACCAAATGGAACTGACATTGTCGATGCAGGTTTATCTAAAAGCCAATGGGGGCATACTTCCATGTCACGTGCAATACAGTTGGATTTATCTCATAATTATGACTTAGTTACCCATAGGAGATGTACGTCCATGTCACATGAAATGCAGTTGGATTTATCTCATAATTATGACTCAGTTATCTCATAATTATGACTTAGTTATCTCGTAATTATGACTTAGTTATCTCATAATTATAACTTATTATGTCATAATTATGACTTAGCTATCTCGTAATTATGACTTGATAACACTTAATTATGACTTAGTTTTCTCGTAATTATGACTTAGCTATCTCGTAAATTATGACTTAATAACATGTAATTATGACTTAGTTATCTCATAATTATGACTTAGCTATCTCGTAATTATGACTTAATAAAACATAATTATGACTTGGTTATCTTATAATTATGACTTAGCTATCTTGTAATTATGACTTAATAAAACGTAATTATGACTTAGTTATCTTATAATTATGACTTAGTTATCTCGTAATTATGACTTGGCAACTAAGCAACCCAGGGTCATGGTCGCACACATTTATTGATTCATTTATCTTTTTATTGGGTTTTAACAAGATTATCAACAACCAGGGTCATATTGTGTCGGACAGATCTAGGAGTGAACGAAGCCAGAGTACCCGAGCCAGGGTCATACACACACACAATTTTTGATTCATTTATCTATTTATTGGGTTTTAACGAGACCATCAACAACCAGGGTCATATCGTATCGGACAGATCTAGGGGTGAATGAAGCCGCAGTACCCAACCGAGAGTCATACACACACACATTTATTGATTCGTTTATCTTTTTATTGTGTTTTTATGAGACTATCAACAGCCAGGGTCATATTGTGTCGTGTAGATCTAGTGGTGAACGAAGCCGGAGTACCCGAAGAGAACCACCGAGCAACGGCGAACATCTGTGAGGCTCTCCAAATTACCACCCCAACCAAAGCAGGGTAGCAGAAGTTGAAGGCAAGTGCACCCAGCATGCAGTGCATCTAAGTACACAGCGCCACCATGCGCCCATGTGTTTTGCCCAAGGAAAGAACGTGAATGGTGCGGGTCAGGATGAAACCGTCGACCTATCGGTTCACACACCCATATAAAGTGTCAGTCCTCACCACCACCATAGACATAAGTGGAGAATCACAAGCGGTGATTCGTCATGCTCTTCACAACATGTTTGAGTCTCCCTTTTATTTTCACTTAATTTTAAATGCAGGTTTTGGAGAATGGGGGGGGGTGAGAACATTGATGTTAAAGATCAAAACATTAACCTTGATGCGAACTGCATGAACTGCACATCAGTTGTACATGTGCCTTCAACTGATGCTATAATTCTGCTCCTGGGGTGGGGTGGGGTGGGGTGGGGGGCAGAGGCAGACCTAATGGGGTGCGCACCCGGCATGCATCCCCCCTATTTTTGCCAGAGCTATGTTATTACAGAAACAATTTCCCTCTGCAAATTTCGATCGGAGAGTTGAATGTTTTCTCCAGTCAGACTGAAGCAGACTAAATTTGAACACACAAATTGACACAATGTCATGTTCCTCTGGCAAGCTTTACAACTATCAATGTACATCAGAGGAATAAAGTAAAACCCACACAATAGCCATGAAATCCAGGCCTTTTGACTTTTTTGACAAGCTAACGCAAATGGTCACCAGTACAGCGAGAACTAAATGGAACTGATAGTATCGATGCAGGTATATCTAAAGGCCAATAGGGGCGTACTTTATGACTTAGCTATCTCGTAATTATGACTTAGTTATCTCGTAATTATGACTTGGTTATCTCATAATTATGACTTAGCTTCCAAGCATCCCAGGGTCATACACACACACATTTATTGATGTGTTTATCTTTTTATTGGGTTTTAACGAGATTATCAACAGCCAGGGTCATAATGTGTCGGACAGATCTAGGGGTGAACGAAGTCAGAGTACCCGAAGAGAACCATCGAGCAACGGCGAACATCTGCCAGGCTGTTCAACTTACTACCCCTACCGAAGCAGGGATAGCAAAAATTGAAGTCAAGCACACCTAGCATGCAATGCATCTAAATACACAGCGCCACTATGCTCCCACATGTTTTGCTCAAGGACAGAATGCGAATGGTGCAGGTCAAGATCGAACCGTCGTTCCATCGGTTCACACACACCCTCACACACACATACCCACGCACAAGTGGACAGTCGCAAGAGTCGATTCGTAATGCTCTTCACAACATGTTTGAGTCTCCCTTTTATTTTCACTTAATTTTAAATACATGTTTGGGGGAATGGGAAGGGGTGGGGTGGGAGCTGAGAACACTTGACTCCAGAGATCGAAACATTGACCCTGATCCACTTTGCATTCTTGGAAAAGATATTTCATTCCAAGTGCCTCCCGGGGGAGATCCCTCCAACCCCACCAAAATGAGAGGAGGATACCCCCTCTCGTACTCTCCACAATCGTGCCTCAGCATGTCTACGGTGATGCTGTTCATCATACCGTGAGGATAATTACCCCCCCCCCCCCCCTTTCAAGAAACTCTGGGTCCACATCTTGGGGGGGGGGGGGGGGAGTGGGGCATGAGGGTCAGTAACTCTGAACATTTGAGAGTTACTTTTCGCTCTTTTGTGGTTTTAGTCTAAATTCTCCGCCTTCCCCCACCCATAAAACTATCTTACACGAAAGACCTCCAGCTCTTAGATGTTCATTAACTATAAAATTTGTAAATAGTTCCTATTATTTCCAAAAAAAGGCTCTTACAGATTTTGACACAGTTTTTAAACTCAACTTTGGCAAAGCCAAATTTGAGGTATTGTCATGGCCCGTCGTCCATCTGTCCATCCGTCGCACCGTACACACAGCTCGGGCTAGAGGCCGTATTTATGAACTGATCATTATGAAACTTCTTGGGTACTTTGTTATCATTGTGAGACGAGAACGAGTGTTTTGGGGTCCGGTCCCGAAATTCAAGCCGGCCGCTGGCAGCCATTTTGTACAAAATTAGGTGCAATCCAATTTTTGCGCAGAACTTCCATATGAAAGCTCTGATTTGAATAATTTTTTGTATGAATGTTTAGTACCATGGGATACATGACATATAATACAAGTTTTTTACTCGTGCGTAAATTATGCAAACTAGACTAACTTTGATTTATTTAGTGTTACTTTCAGCACTGTAACTGCAAATGCCAAACGGCTCAGGCTAGAGGCCGTATTTATGAACCGATCTTTACAAAACTTCTTGGGTACCTTTGTTATCACTGTGGGACAAGAACGAGTGTTTTTGGGTCCCGGTCTGAAATTCAAGATGGCCGCTGGCAGCCATTTTGTACAAAATTAGGTGCATTCAGATTTTTGCGCAGAACTTTTATATGAAAGTGCAGATTTGAATAATTTTTTGTGTGAATGTTTAGTGCCAAGAGATACATCACATATAATACAGGTTTTTTTCTCATGCATAAATTATGCCAATTGGACTAACTTTGATCTGTTTAATGTTACTTTCAGCACTGTAACTGCAAATGCCAATACTGCTCGGGCTAGAGGCCGTATTTATGAACCGATCTTTACGAAACTTCTTGGGTACCTTTGTTATCACCATGGGACGGGAACAAATGTTTTAGGTGCGGTTCAAAATTCAAAATGGCTTCTGGCAGCCATTTTGTACCCAAACTAGTGCAATCATTTTTTGTACAGAACTTCTGTATGAAAGTTCTGATTTGAATAAATTTCTGTATGAATGTTTAGTAACATGGAATACATCACATATAATACGGGTTTTTTTCTCGAGCAGAAATTATGCAAATTAGATGAACTTTGGATTTATTCAGTGCTACTTATATACTGTAAGTGCATGTGTCAATATGGCTTGGGCTAGAGGCTGTATTTATGAACCGATCTTAACAAAACTTCTTGGGTACATTTGTTATCACCTTGGGATTAGAATGAGTGTTTCTGGGTGCGGTCCAAAATTCAAGATGGCTGCCAGTGGCCATTTTGTACCGAAAGTAGGTTCCAATCCGTTTTTGTACACAACTTCTATATGGATCAGGCTACAGGCCGTATTTATGAACCGATCTTTACGAACTTTCTTGGGTACCTTTGTTATCACTGTGGGACGAGAACGAGTGTTTTTGGATGCGGTCCAAAATTCAAGATGGCCGCCAGCAGACATTTTGTACCAAAATTAGTGCAATTAGTTTTTTGTACAGAACTTCTGTATGAAAGTTCTGATTTGAATAAATGTTTGTGGGAATGTTTAGTAACATGGAATACATCACATATAATACAGGTTTTTTTCTTGTGCAGAAATTATGCAAATTAGATGAAATTTGATTTGTTCAGTGCTACTTACACAAAGTAAGTGCACATGTCAATACGGCTCGGGCTAGAGTCTGTATTTATGAACTGATCTTCACGAAACCTCTTGGGATACCTTTGTTATCACCTTGTGACAGGAACAAGTGTTTTTGGGTGCCTTTGTTATCACTGCTATGAGAACAAATATTTTTGGGTTTAGTCAGACCCACTCTAGGACTCAAAGATTTCTTTTCTAGTTTATCTTCTAACTGTCACCCCACTTTTACAATACTTTACCTATATATTTGTTACAGGCTATGGTCAGCATTTATGTACAGACCGTTACAATACTTTACATGTATCTTTGTTATCAGGTCATTACCTAGATGTTTGTCATTGCTGTGTCACACACTATACATGTACATGTCTTAAACAAGTTGAGCTACAGTGTCATTGACACTTTCATTCATTCACAAATGGTGTGGTTACCAGTGATGGGGGTGGGGGGGGGGGGGGTGGGCGTGGGGTTAGGGAACAAGGTAATCTTTAGAGTGTATAAAACGTTTGGGATTGAACAAGTCTTGTCGAAAAATTTTAGGACCACTGTGCTTTGGACGCAAAACCTTGGACAATTTGGTTGAAATATTATTTTTCGTCTTTAATTGGAAAGAAATTGCTAGATTTTCCAAAAAAGGGATGGCACCAGAAAACTCCCAATGGGGGGCTAAATCCCCAACATGGGGGGGGGGGGGGGGGGGGGGGGGGGAGCCAGGGGGGGGGGGGGCTACACTCTCAAATGGGGGGGGGGGGGGGGGGGGGGGCATCAGACCTATTGGGCCGACCCTAGCTCGGCCCGGAGTGAAAAATTCTGAAAATAAGACAATGAAAAATGCAATTTCCTTCCTTGGAAACAGAATTATTTTCGTGACCTCTTGAAATAAAGGCATTTCTGTCCAACATTTTCTAAAAGTCACTTTCCAAACATTCTTCGTGTTATTCAATGCAAAACTAAACGAACAATCCACTATGAAATTTCCGACTTTTTAGGGTAATCCGATAGTCACGAATGGCAGATCTGCAGGATCGCTACATGGGATGGTCTCCCTGACGAAATCGCCAAATTCCCTGACTGGGGGGGGGGGGGGGGGGGGGCAGGGGGCAGGGGGGCTGGGGGTAGGAGCCCCAACCTTGGAGCAACCCTGATCCCAAAAGAGCATCCAGACATATAACCAGGTCCATGTTATCATTGTGTTCTTGTTGTTGTTTTAGTGTTGTCTGTATATGAAAATTCCGACTTTTTAATTTTCGGGGCAAGACATAAGCATTTACCCAGTGGCCTGGTCTCCATTTGCTTTGCCTGAAACAGCAGATTTTAGTTTTGTTTTGCTGTTATTATATTTCAACTCTCAGTCAAACAGTGCTACCCGCTGCCATAGGAGCCGAAATGTTGTTATGGCACGCTTACTTTGTGTTCAGAAAGTTAAAATAATCGACTGGTGGAAAAACAACTTCCCCACATGATACTGAAGCAATCCACCTTTCTCTGATTTGTTTGTCACATTTACCATAACAGGTTACATGAAAGCAGATGCTTTCCCAACACAAAAGCTTCAGAATCATTTTTCAGTACGACATGGCAGACACAAAGTGTGCTGTGCGTGAACCCGCCCTGTTGATCCGCCTACTAAGTCATAATTACGTGACAGCTCTGTCATAACTACGAGATAACTAAGTCATAATTACAACATAGCTATGTCATAATTATGACTTATTAAGTCATAATTATGAGATAGCAAAGTCATAATTACATGTTATTAAGTCATAATTATGAGATAATAAGTCATAATTATGACTTAGCTATGTCATAATTACGAGATAACTGAGTCATAATTATGAGACAACTAAGTCTTAATTATGTGTTATTAAGTCATAATTATGAGATAATATATCATAATTACGAGTTAGTATGTCATAATTACGAGATAGCTAAGTCATAATTATGAGATAATAAGTCATAATTATGACTTAGGTATCTCATAATTCAGGGTTTCCGCTAGGGGAAAATTTGTGGGTCCGGTAGTTTAAAGAAAGTGAAACTGAGATGCCAAAGGCGTCTGCCACATGTGCCTAAGGCACGTGTGTATAGAGGGGGGGTCATTTTTTGATTTTTAGGTACTCTCTGGTGGCCTCTAGGGGCATTCTGGTCGCTAAACTGCTGAATAATTGAAGTGGAAAATATGTATTTTTTCCTCCTACAATTCTATAAATTCCCACGGGACACACAATACTACATCTGGTCGGAGGTTTCATAAAAATAAAACCCAAAACAACACAAAATCCATGAATCCTGACAGTGGCTGCGACGCTTGAACTTAATTTTTTTATACAACCTGTTACGTGCCAACGTAAATAATTGGAAATGCAGAGAGAACGAAATACTCGAAAAGAACTATGATGCGGACGTTTGACGTCATGCACGTGCAATTACATCATTTATCACTCGAAATAAAAGCCATTGATTTCGGACCAAACACGACAATTTGAGTCCGAAATTTTATAGGCGACGTTTAGGATTTGAATTTTGTTTCCCCCTCTCGTCTGGGGGTTATAAAGTATCAGGTTGTCGCCAGTAATAGTAGGCATAGTATACAGCATAATTATACCTATATTACATGGAAACAAAGGATCCTGAGTGTCGTTACGATACAGCATTGTACTCAAAATTTTAATCACCAGCTTTTCTGACTGATCATAGTATGATCGGCGGGGGGAATGGGTCCGGTCGACGGACCCGCAGTCGGTCTAGCGGAAACCCTGCATAATTATGAGATAAATTAAAAAAAAATTTCAACTACCTGGCACAAATACATTTCCGTAGCGGTATTGTGGAATTTTCACATGAAGTTAATCATTCTGCTTTTGTGAACATGGATCAAGCCCTTCTGCCTCCACATTCACACTTGTAGTACAGGTTCCAATGAATTCGTATTGGGTATAAAAGCAGACAAGAGTGAAGATGTTTTTGAAGAATTAATGGGTTGGTCATTGAGTTCGAATTCTCTCTGTTTTAACCCTTCAGCTAACAGAACTAGAGGTCATTTTTCCGAAAAAATTCTTGGATTGCTGAAAAATTTCATTTTTTCTGGAAAAAAAAAAATGCTGATGACTAGTGTGGTTTCTGAATGCAAAATAACAAGCCTACATGGAAAAAATTCCTAAAATAGTGGCTTTTGTATCAACAAAGACCAATATATCCAAAATCCACTAAAATTTGCTGTGAGAAAAATGTTTTAGAGCCTATTTTAAATTGACCAAGTTTAGAACGAAAATCAGATTTTTGGAGACCTCTGGGAAATATTGTCAGCATGATTTTTGAATGGAGAGATATGGTAGAATGCTTATTGAATATGAATTTTCTTCTACTGAATATGTTTGGCTATTAGTATTCATAACATGGTACATATCAGTTGGCATGACTGGTGGAACCCCAAATAAAGATCTCGATCAAGAGTCGAGGTTTGACTCAGTGGTTGGGAATTACCACACAATGAGTTAAGGTATACATAGATCTATGATGTGATAAGTGAGCTAACCAGTGTTCAAAATGTTACTAGCAAGCAACAAATGAGTTAGGATTTTAACAAGCAAAGTATGATTATGCCAACCTTGTGAGCAAAGAGCAATGGTTTATCATCACCTGTTTGACTTAAGTGCAAGCAAGTTGTGTTCTCTTTCTTCTGGCCTAAAACAAGTGGACAGGCTATTATACCGTAGTGAATAAACAAGAGCTATAATGTTTTATAATTCCAATGTTAAAATGAGTTTCTACATACACAGACACTGTTTGAGACTCAAAAATTAACTATTTTTCGATGTTTGAAAACTTGGATGAAATACAACTCTTTCATAATTTCCAGTCTCCAAATTGTTGTATTCCAAAATTTCAATATCCTCAAGAAAACATGAGATAGGATACTCGCTTTCTCCTGTAGAGAAATAATGTGTCACTCCTCGACTTTCAGTTGAGTTTGGACCAGAAATAATTGGTATTCATATAATATTTTCATCTCAAATTAGAACGCAACTCAAAAAAATCATAATATTTATGAATTATTTGTCAGTATTTGATGGTAAAAGAAAAAAACACCAGTTAAAGAAATGTATTTCATATTAACAGGTGCTTATTGCTATTCTGAACCTCAGAGGAATATATTATCTGTGTTGATAATTCTGGTACTTGACATCAGTTCTGTGGTTACTCATAAAGGGTGCTTCTCATAGAAAAAAAGATGAATGAATTAAATTTTAATACAAAATAAATTTTACTTTTGTTTTTTGTCTTTTGACATAACTCGAAGCAAAATTGTAAACTCAGAAAGAAGATCAGGTTAGGGAGGGAGTTGAGTTCATATGTACTTTGAAAAAGGGTTAACAAAAGAAATGAAAGAAGTATTGCACAGAATAGTCAGGTAGATGGCAAGCATTTTTAGCTCAACTTTGACGTAGTCAACTTTGAGGTTATGTCATAGCCCGTTGTCCATCTGTTTGTCCGTCAACAATTCAATACGGCTCGGGCTAGAGGCCGTATTTATGAACAGATCTTCATGAAACTTCTTGGGTACCTTTGTTATGACCTTGGGACGAGAACAAGTGTATTTGGGCATGGTCTGAAATTCAAGATGGCTGCCAGTGGCCATTTTATATGGAAATTAGGTGCAATCAGTTTTTTGTAGAGAACTTCTATATGAAGGTTCTGATTTGAATAAATTTGATGAACTAAATAAATATGAACTTTTATTTATTCGGTTCCACTTATACATAGTTAGTACATATGTCAATACAACTTGGGCTAGAGGCTGTATTTTTTGAACAGATCTACACAAAACTTCTTGGGTACCTTTGTTATCACCTTGGGACGAGAACAAGCGTTTTGGGGTGTGGTCTGATGTTTCAAGATGCCACTGGCAGCCAATTAAACAAACTTTGATTTATTCAGTGCTACTTATAAATAGTAAGTGCACATTTCAATACGGCTCTGGCTAAAGGCATCTAACTGTCACCCACCTTTACAATACTTTACCTGTACATTTGTTACAGGCTACGGTCAGTATTTATATACAGACCTTTAGAATACTTTACATGTACCTTTGTTATCAGGTCATTACCTAGATGTGTGTCATTTCTGTGTCACATTCTATACATGTACATGGCTTACACAAGTTGAGCTACAGTGTCATTAATACTTTCATTATAGTACCAAACATACAAAATAAGAGGGGCAGATGGAATTTTGGGTCATTTCTTGGAAAGAGAAGAGGAGGCTCCATGCAAGTTCCTTACCACACTTCAACTTGTCTATGAACAAAGAGATTCCCAGTAGAGTGGAAAGAAAGTGAGGTAGTGTTTATAGACTAAAAGAGGAGTAGGAGTGTTTTATATTGTTATAGAAGGATCACCAATAGTAGCAACATTGTAATGTAGTTTTGAAATTGGTGAGAGTTGATTGAAGAGAAGGGTTATCAGTAGACATCCAGATTAACTCCAGGAAAGGAAGAAAAGTCGAAGGTCATGTTTTCAAATGCCGTCAACTAATAGAATCATCAAAATCTAAGAATAATAGGTAGTTGTTGGTATTATGAGAACACATTTCTTCTCCTTAGATCTACACAGAGCACTGTGAAATTGGAAAAACATATCTTTCATTTTAGCAAAGATATTTTCCCCTCATCATCAGTTTCAGTGGTAAAAAGTGATTTTGTTATTGTTTTCAGTGATACAGTTTCGTGTTTTTGGCTTGATGTGGTTTTGTTGTCAAACACACTGAAATTGGTTGCATTCAATTTTGGTAATTAAGAGTCAGAAACTATTGGCAATATGCATACTCACAATCTTGATGGACTGAGATTGTCAAAATGAGCACAACTTTGTTACTGTTATGAATCGCATCACTGTTTTATTGATTGTAAATGATACAATTTTAGTCTTAGCAGAAAAACTTGTGTGTTTTAAGTGCCCCTTGATGAAAAGTGTATTTGTGGGAACCTGTTTTTCATTTTCATGCTTTTGCCCAAATGGAACCTGCACGGAAATACAGAGATGGAACAAGTATTTCCATGATATCTGCATGCTTAGATGGGGGTGAAGCTTAAAGTGGAATGGAGTGGTAGTAATACCCTTCTCTTCTGAGAACTATAGCCAATCAGTGGCTGGCCAAAGTGTTATTTGTTTTGTTATGTCCAAAATTTTAAATGTCCTAAAGAGGTAATCAATTTTCAGCAAAGTATTGGAGTTTTACTTTCTGCCAGTTAAGAAGCATAGGCATTATCATTTGACAGATGTTCAGATCTGGAGAATTAACTATAAATCTCCTCAGTTTTTGTAATTTTTGTAGGTGACTGAAGCTTTGATGAGAGCAAAAACTGAGCTTGACTTCACCAGAAGAACATGGACTTCACCACCAATGGAATTACAAATATGGTTACAGATAACATATAATATTGAATTTGAGCATTTCAAAGTAAAACGTCATTCTGCAGAGAAACAGCTATCTTTGGCAAAAGATGCGGTAAGAATAGTTTGGTTAGATGTGTAATTCTCTTTGCCTTCAGAAATACAGTTATTTCAATGTTTGTATTCAAATGTGCACTGTGGAAGAAAATTGTGGTAATGCTTAACAGTTTCTCTGATTCAGTTCAACCATTTAAGGACTGGAGATTTCAAGACATTTTTCTTCTATAAAATAAAATGCTGCCAAAACAGTAGCTTACAGGTGGTTTGTAGGAAACTTTTGGTATTTTATATTGCAAGGTTCAGGGGGAAAATGTTTAAAGACACTCAAACAGACAAGTGCATGGCAGAAGTACAGTCAAATACAAAAACCTCTTGCCCAGAAAAACCCTCTAAGAATGCAACAAAAACAAAGACATTTATAGTCCTTGAGGGCCTAATTCCAAATTTGATCACTTAATAATAATAATAATATTCCCATTTATACAACGCCAAAATTATGTTTCAGTGGATATATATTCTAGAGCACTGTACATGTTACTGACCTCATGCAAATATACAAACAGAATATATACAGTATATTACAGTCCAAAACATCACTTATAGGCTTTTTGAAATAGATATGTTTTGAGATCTTTCTTGAAAATGTTGACATTTGACAGTCTTTTTAGCTCACCAACTTTAGTTGTGTGAGCTTATGGCATGGCTCGATCGGTCGTCATCAGGATACGTGTCCAATAATGTTAAAGCTTCTGGTTAGGTCACTTACTCACCCTATTTCCATATCATGGCCTTTATAATGCTGCTATATGATGATTATTATTCTATCATGATTTAACTCCTCATACCCTGCATTTTAAACATTTTTCTTGTCATTTTTAGTTGCGTTTAGTTTTCTGTTTAGCTCAGAATTTCATGTTTAACTAAGTGTTTAGGTCAGCTGCTGTGCTCCTTCTCTTCCCATGGCACTTATAATCATCATACATGTTCACTTATATACATCATACAGGTTCCTCAGTATCATTGTTCCATGATTAACCCCTCATACTCTGCATTTTAAACATTTTTCTTGACATTTTTAGTTGCATTTAGTTTTCTGTTTGACTCCGAATTTCATGTTTAATTAAGTGTTTAGGTCAGCTGCTGTGCTCCTTCTCTTCCCATGGAACTTATATTCATCATACATGTTCCTCAGTATTATTGTTTCATGATTAACCCCTCATACTCTGCATTTTAAACATTTTTCTTGACATTTTTAGTTGCATTTAGTTTTCTGTTTAGATCAAAATTTCATGTTTAACTAAGTGTTTAGGTCAGCTGTTGTGCTTCTTCTCTTCCCATAGAACTTATATTCATCATACATGTTCCTCAATATCATTGTTCCATGATTAACTCCTCATACCCTGCATTTTAAACATTTTTCTTGACATGTTTAGTTGCGTTCAGTTTTCTGTTTAGCTCAGAATTTCATGTCTAACTAAGTGTTTAGGTCAGCTGCTGTGTTCCTTCTCTTCCATGGCACGTATATTCATCATACATGTTCCTCAGTATCATTGTTCCAGGATTAACCCCTCATACTCTGCATTTTAATCATTTTTCTTGACATTTTTAGTTGCGTTTAGTTTTCTGTTTAGCTCGGAATTTCATGTTTAACTTAGTGTTTAGCTCACCTGCTGTGTTCCTTCTCTTCCCATGGTGCTTATATTCATCATACATCTTCATTATCATTCTACCATGTTTTAACCCTTGTCCAGTGAATTTCTTAAAATTTTTCTTCCAATTTTGAACGTTTAGTTTTCTGTTTAGCTCACACTTCGACATTTTCAGTGGATTAAATTACTTGTTTACATCGACTGCTGACACCCTTTTCATCCCATGGCCTTTATATTACTTCTATAGGTTGCTTATTATCATTCTACCACTATTTAACCCTCACCCTATGTGTTTTAAACCATTCTCTTAACTTTTTTATTTATTTTTTTTTTTACTAATGTTTAGTTTTCTGTTTAGCTCAGAATTTCATGTTTAACTTAGTGTTTATGTCAGTTTCTGTGTTTTACTTTTAAAAGGTTGTGTTTAGGTCAGCTTTGTGACATGCTATGAGACTGTTTGATACAGTTCTTGTGTTTGCCAAAGTTACTATCAAAGAGGAATGTTGGTGAGCTATAGGGCGTTGACGTCCTTCTTGTTAGATGATGTGGTGAATTATTCCACAAGTGAGGACCAGCAAGTGAGAATGACCTATCTCCAAATGTCTTACACCTATTTTTTGAAACATGCAGTAGCATTTTACCATCAGACCTCAAGTTGTATTGACACACATTCTTGGTATTGATCAGTTCTTCTAAGGTTTGTGACATGTTATTTTGTGCCTTGAAAACTAATAATAAAGTTTTTCAAATTATTCTGTACTTTACTCTCAGCCAGTGCAGATCCATCAAAACAGGAGTGATGTGTTGAGATCATGATACTTTACATACCACTTGGGCTGATGCATTCAGCACTTTCTGCAGGCAAGAGTACTGGTATTGTGGCAGGTTGAACAGTAAGGCATTACAGTAATCCAAATGTGAAGTTACAAAGGCATGAACTAGAGTTTTTGTGGAGTCTTTTGTAAGGAACTGTCTTATCTGTTTATTTTGTATAGACCTCTGAAAGCCTTGTTGCACATATTTGTAACATGTTTGTCCATAGACATGTTTGAGTTGAAGAAGGCACCGAGATCACGTACACTGTCACTTGCCCTGATGGTGGAATCTCCTACCTTCACTGAGTTGATGTCAATTTTAGTGAGTTGCCAACACGAACCAGTTATTAGGAATTCAGCCGTATCATTAATTTGTTTGAAATCATCAAATTGCAAATGTCCGAAATACATGATTCCATAATTTCTAGAGCTTTAGTTTGATCCTTGGTTGATGGTCGAAAAGCGAAGTAGGCCTGTGTGTCATCAGCATAACCATGAACGTCAGACATGTGCAATTCAGTGATGGAGAACATTTTTAGCTCAACTTTGGCGAAGCCAAATCTGAGCCTATGCCATGGCCAGTCGTCCGTCGTCCATCTGTCTGTCTGGCCGTCTTCTTGGGTACCTTTGTTATGACCGTGGGACGAGAACGAGTGTTTTGGGGTCCGATCCGAAATTCAAGTTGGCCGCTGGCAGCCATTTTGTACAAAATTAGGTGCAGTCAGATTTTTGCGCAGAACTTCCAGATGAAAGCGCTGATTTGAATAAATTTTTGTATGAATGTTTAGTACCATGGGATACATCATATATAATACAGTTTTTTTTTAGACTAACTTTGATGTTTTTTTGTGTTACTTTCAGCACTATAAGTGCCAATGCCAATACGGCTTGGGCTAGAGGCCATATTTATGAGCCAATCTTTATGAAACTTCTTGGGTACCTTTGGTATCACTGTGGGATCTGGTCCAAAATTCAAGATGACCGATGGCAGCCATTTTGTACAAAATTAGGTGCAATCAGATTTTTGCACAGAACTTCCATATGAAAGCGCTGATTTGAATAATTTTTTGTGTGAATGTTTAGTACCATGGGATACATCACATATAATACGGGGTTTTTTCTCGTGCAGAAATTATGCAAATTAGATGAACTTTGATTTTTTCAGAGCTACTTACACACAGTAAGTACACATGTCAATACGGCTCGGGCTAGAGTCTGTATTTATGAACCGATCTTCACGAAACATCTTGGGTACTTTTGTTATCACCTTGGGACGAGAATGAGTGTTTCTGGGTGCGGTCCAAAATTCAAGATGGCTGCCAGTGACCATTTTGTACCGAAATTAGGTCCAATCAGTTTTTTGTCACAACTTCTATACAGCTCGTATTTATGAACTGATCTTCACAAAACTTCTTGGGTACTTTTGTTTTCACCTTGGGACAGGAACGAGTGTGTTTTGGGGTGCCTTTGTTAACACTGTGCTATGAGAACAAATATTTTGGGGTTCAGTCAGACCCACGCTGGGACTCAAAGATTTCTTTTCTAGTTTAGCATCCGACTGTCACCCACCTTTACAATACTTTACCTATACATTTGTTACAGGCTATGGTCAGTATTTATGTACAGACCGTTACAATACTTTATATGTACCTTTGTCATCAGGTCGGTCATTACCTAGATGTTTGTCATTGCTGTGTCACATATTATACATTATACATGTACATGTCTTAACAAGTTGAGCTACAGTGTCATTGACACTTACATTGAAAATTATTTCAATGTTCCCTAATTTCGGGACATGGGCCTGATGTTTTCATTCTTGCTATGAAATCTCCACTGTTTGTTAAGTGTTTCCTCTTTCCCCTTCCTTGAAACCCCTCTAGTTAATCTCCCATGCTTTTCGAACATTTATAAAAAAATTTTCTTGAAAATTTCTTGGGAGTTTAACTTGGTTACAGAATGTTTATTCTGTTATCCCCATGGTTATGTCCTCACCCTTAGGGTGTTTAGGCGTTTTTGGTCATGCATCTACCATCTGATGTATTGCAGTTTCTTCTGAGGAAGACTCTGCTTTACATCAGATAATTTTAAGAATCTGTTACTGACTTCGGGCCTTGTTTTTCAGTGCATGGAGTCTTGTTTCCGGTTTTTAGCTCACCGAAGGGAGCTTAACTTATCACTTGCCGTCTGTCGTCGTGAACATTTTTCAAACGACTTCTCCTCTGAAACCACTAGTCCGATTTTCACGAAACTTCATGTGCATGTTCATTACTATATGGCAATTCAGGTTTGTTCAGATGAAATGGCCACGTCCCTCGGGGGCTCTGTATGGGGCATAACTCTGATAGCACTGTATGAATTATAGAAAAATTATTAAAAAATCTTCTTCTCCAGATCCAGCAGGCAGAATCTTTAGATATTTGGTATGCAACATTGTGGGGGTGGATCTGATTCAGGTTTGTTCAAATCGGCCCCCTGGATTCATATTTGGGCTCACTATAGAAGCCCGAATTCGAACTTAATGCATTTCAGGCAAATTTCTTTGAAAATCTTCTCAAAATCCAGCAGACAGAATCTTTTGATATTGGGTATGAACCATGCTTATGGGGGTGAGATTCTTGTTTGTTCAAGCCAAGTCCCTGGGTTCATATTTGGGCTCACTGTGGTAGCCCGAATTATAACTTAGTTCAAAATGAGGAGTTTTCTTTAAAAATCTTCTTCAGATCCAACAGTTGGAATGTTTTGATATTTGATATGCAGCATCCTTAGGGGGGAGGGGGGGGGAGATTCAAGTTTGTTCAAGCCATGTCCCTAGGTCCATATTTGGACTCACTGTGGGAGCTTGAATTGTAACTTAGTTCAAAATGAAGAATTTTCTTTAAAAACTTCTTCTTCAGATCCTGCAGTCAGAATGTTTTGATATTTGGTATGCAGCATCCTTAGGGGGCTGAGATTCAAGTTTGTTAAAGCCAAGTCCCTGGGTTCATATATGGGCTCCCTGTGGGAGGCCGAATTATAACTTAGTTCAATATGAGGAATATTCTTTAAAAATCTTTTTTTTTAGATCCACTGGTTAGAATCTTTAGATATTTGGTATAAGCTTTTCTAAGGAGGAGCAGATGCAACTTGTTGAAATCAATTCTCTGGGTTGATATTTAGGCTACCATGTGAGGTGAGCACCCTCAGGCCCCTTGGGGCCTCTTGTTCAGTTTCTTTTTCAGAGGAACAAGAACATGGTGATGTTTCTGTGATGTCATCTGGAAGTGTGCTGCCGTTGTCGCAAATTAATGAAGAGCTAGCGCCAAAAGTGCTCAATGAAATTAGACAAGTGCCTAGGTCCCAAAAGGGATTTACAGCCTTGTCGCCAGCTAGCTTGACCGGCGGATCTATCACTCCTCATATGTGTTGTGTGATGCCGGGTAAGTCCGTTGCAGTTCAGGAGAGGAAAAAAGGTGTTGCGAGCACTATAATCTCGGATCACGCACACCTTGCGACGATGGAACGGAGGACGGAACAGAGGAAGCCAGTCAGTTTGGTAGTAAGCTCATTCAGGTCATCCCGGACCACAAGCGAGAGAAGTCCCTCTCTCTTACAACAGCATCTGGGGCCGGATGTTGTTGTTCAGAACGTTCATCAGTCGGAGCATAGGTCCACACCTCCTGTTCGGGACGCTCCATCTTATAGACAGCCGGCGTCGCCTAGTCTATCGGCTTCCTCTTCAACATATCAGCACACACGACTGAACCTTGGCTTTGTGACCTCAGATATCCAGCCTGCTTCACCAACAAAGGATTCCATGTTGTCTAGGTCACACCATCCAGTAGCCAGGGACACGAGGCCTCATCAGTTGGGACGTTCGCATAAAAGAATTATGTCGAACACACCATCCCAGGAGCTTCCAGCAGCTAAGCAACAGAGGACCGCTGCTCCACAAGCCTCCTTGACGGACTTGCTGTCGCAGATAGCACAGCTCATCGCAGCATCCCAACAACCTATGGAACATCCCACATCAGTTTCGGATCAGGAACTGTTGGATGAAGCTGGGTCAGTTCGTTCCTATGCAAGGTCTGACAAGGATGATCGAGATTCTCATCTGGTCCAGTCGGATGGTGAAAGCCAAATTACGGAGCTGGATTTTTCCCTTTTGGAACAACATAAGGTGACGATGGAGTTTATCCGTCAACACTTTCCAGACGTTGTTCCATCGAACCAGGTTGCTACGACAAAGGATAAGAGACTGATAGCGTCATTGGATACTGACTTTTTTGGCCCGATTAAGGAAGATGTTCCTGGTTATTCGGTCCAGTCCAGCAATGTCTCACGGATGTTTGACTTGCTTAATGACGCTATTTTTAATTTAGCCTCAAAGACAGGCAAAAACAGTTTCTTATCGAATGTGCTCTGCATCTGCCGTTCATCATTATTAGTAATAGATTTGCAAAGGCAGGACAAGGCATACCGAAAGTTCCTCTGCATTTGGACGGTCAGGCTGAGGACTTAGACTTGTCCCTGCCTTCGTCTTTTTCTATTCTCCCTAGCACTTTGGAGACGACGATTTCGTCTAATAGAGTGAATTTAGACGCATTGTCATACGCAAATCACCTTACCAAAGCGTTAGCTCAACATCTCGACAGTAAAGAATTCGAGGATGTTCGCTCCTCCTTACTTAAGAGTTCGTTCTAGGGCTCTTGCATTATCCACCTGGCATTCAGAAAGTACCTTCGATTCGCCGTCCTAGGCGTCGTTTATCAGTTCCGAGCGATGTGCTTCGGACTCAATCTAGCACCCTGGGTTTTCACTCGAATGATGAACTTGGTAATGGCTTACTTCCGAACTCATTCGTGTGCGGTAATGTCGGCCTACTTGGATGGCATTCTCCAGAGGTACAGCAACAAAACAGTTCTTCAGAACGACGTTCAGATTCTGCTTCAATTGCTCCGACATCTTGATTTCATTGAAAACGAAAAGAAGTCGGATCTAGCTCCGTCCAAGTCGTTCATTCACTTGGGAATGAGCTTCGAGACTCACAACAATCTGGTTTGTCTTCCGTTACCCAGAGTGAAGTTAATCAGTTGCTATGCTCGTTTTTGTCTACATTCAGACATAGTAACAGCGAGAGAATTCATGCGACTGATGGGATTGTGCAGAGTGGCGGTGGATCTCATTCTGATGGGCCGCCTGTGTACACGTCCACTCCAGATATTTTTCACTCAAGTTAGGAGTGTGAAGATTCATTTGCTCGAAATAAATATCATTTTATCGAACCAAGTAAAACTAAGGATTCAGACTTGGGAAGATATTCAGTGGTTGACTCAGGGAGTTCCACTGCAGCTGCCGGATCCGGTTTTCATGATTATGATGGATGCGAGTCAAACAGGTTGGGGCGCGACATTGAGCCCAACATATTCAAGGTGCCAGGGCCTTTGGAGTCCGGTGTTCCTGAACAAGCACATAAACATCAAAGATATGATGTCAATTTGTCTTGCTACGTCATTGGATGAACATAATTCAGAATTCACATGTTCAAATACTGTCAGACAATTCGACGGTAGTAGCGTACATTCGGAACCAAGGAGGCACTTATTCGTTTCCGTTAATCGACCTGATGGAAGGAATTCTTCTGTTTGTTCTAGAGCATCATGTTCTTCTGTCGGTCCTTCATATTCCGGGTCGTCTGAACGTTCTAGCAGACTCGCTCTCTCAGAAAGGTAGCTTGTTACCGTCAGAATGGACTCTCAACAAGCGACTGTTCAATCAGATGACCAATGAAAGACTTGTTTACGACACACCTCAACAATCAGTTGCAGGCTTATGTGTCGCCATGCCCAGATCCTCGAGCATTTGCAGTAGACGCTCTTTCAGTTTCTTGGGACAGAATGATAGGATACGCATATCCTCCAGCTCCGTTGATTCAACATATCTTGCTAAAGATCAAGCAATCGCACTGCAAGATACTGTTGGTAGCATCTCAGAAACCATGAATAAATCTACTCAGGTATTCTGTTATGGGATGTTCCTCGGAAGCTTCCTCCATGGGAGGACCTTCTCTTTCAGGGGAAATCTCGCACACTGCATCACAACCTGCAAGGTCTCAACCTTCACATATTTCTGTTGTGCGGTCCTTCTTGTACTGCAAGCAATTTACAGGACGAGCAGTGGACATATTCTAACTGTAGGAGGGCCTCCTCTTTGCTAAACTATGCGGCAAAGTGGAAGGTTTTCTCTCATTGGTGTAAGGATCATTCTATTGATATTTTTGATCCTTCCATTCCAGACATTGCTAATTTTTTGGTCTACTTGTTTGACAAACTCAAACTGCAGCCAGTAACCATTAAGGGTTATAGGTCTGTGCTATCGGACACATATGCTCATCATGATAGTTTACAGATTGAATCAAATATTTCTTTATCTAAGTTAGTAAAAAACCTTTCGATAAATAGACCTTGAACTCTTAGGTTAATTCCTAAATGGAATTTAGCTTGGGTTCTACTGAAGCTCAGAGAAGCTCCTTTTGAACCTCTGAACACTGTAGACTTCAAATTCCTGTCATATAAGACAGCTTTTCTCTTAGCCTTTGCTTCCGCAAGAAGAGTTAGTGAGCTTCATGCTCTGTCTATTGATGATTCTCATTATCATAGTATTGGTAATACTATTACTTTAACTACTAATGTGGGGTTTTTGGCTAAGAATTAGGCTCCAAATAAGCCTATTGTCGTTAAGGCTCTTCTTTCCTCAGATGGCCGTAGGCCCTTGCTGTGTCCAGTTAGAGCTATGCGTATTTATAAACGCAGATCAGAGTTTATCAGAAAGGGGCGAAAATGCTTCTTCCTGTCTTCAATTCCTAATAGAAAAGACATTTCTGTTCATTCTATTTCTAGATGGATTCAGTTAGCTATTCGTATTGCTTATGAGAGTTTATCTTCTAATCAGTAGTGCGTGCTTAAGATTTCAGCGCATGAAGTTAGAGCGCTGTCAACATCTTGGGCTTATTCTAACAGTATTGCTATTACAGTATTGCTTACTGGTCACAGCCTTCTACTTTCACTAATTTTTACCTTAGAAATATAGAGTCTATTTCTGGCGACCTTAGATGCTTAGGTCTGTTATCTGTTGCTCAGAATGTCGTCCACTAAACGATTACAGCTATAGTTATGTAGGTTTTCTGTTCCAGCAGTGACTCTGTCCTGCTGCCCTCTTCGTTCTGTGGTGATTTGACCCAGAGCAAGGGGAAGGGGGGGGGGGGGATGGTGTTCCCTTATATCACTGGCTTTATAGTGAAAAGCAAGGGAATACCTCCTCCTGAGTCAGTAATTCTGAGTCAGTGCTGGGATGGTTTTAAAGTGTAAAGCTAATGTCTATCTCATTTAAGTAATATTTTTAAAGTGTAGCTTGGTGTGAAGCATTTGTATATGTCACGTGTCATACGAGCGTTAATATACAATCCTCGGACACTTTTAAATGAGTATAAAGAGTCTCATTCTCTGGACTATCTTTATTAGCTGCGACTAGCTGCTCTGTAAGTGGCACTGTCAGTCTGTCTGTCGGTCGGTCTGTCTGTGACCGAGTTTCATGTCGGTCTGTCTGTGACCAATGAATTTCAAAACTCAATAACTTTTGAAATACTTGATGGAATGACTTTATATTTGGCATGTAAGTGTATCTTATTGATGTCTAGCCACTGATCAATGCATGTGTTGTTCCAAATATTTTTCTTGGAGTTATGGCCCTTGATGAACTTAGAATTTTGTGAGATTGCACCACTCGTCGCAGCTACGGCGTCGATGTCGCGATTTTTTATTGGCTTTCCTTTAAGGAATTAGTATAATAGGTTATACTGGATATTAATAGAGATCATGGATGTTATTATGCTCAATTATTAAATGGCAATGTGTCTTTCTTATTTTTTATAAACAAGAAAGACATATGTAAATCCTTTCTCTCCTTTTCTCCTTGAGGGGATATTCCTGTATATATAATTGAACTTATTGGATTTTCCTTCATGTCCTAGGCCCTCCAGCCTTTTTTCTATTCAGCTAAGTCTGGGTCATTGGTTACAGTATAAAAATATGAAAAAATTTGAAGTAATTTATATATTTTTTTATACTTACCAATGATCCAGACAGGGATTTCCTTCCCATGAGTTGGGAACTCATACCTCCCCGCTGATTATGTAACATTTAGCAGGCACTGCTTGTAAGAATGAGGCTTGGCGCCAATTTTGGTACTTCCTTGTCACTGCGCATGCGCAGTAGGCAAAAGTATGGACGACCATACAGGACATCAGTTTTTTTTATTTGGATGCAAATTTTGAGGATTTGGGGGGCAAAATTTGTGTTTGGCCCTGAATATTTAAGAGTTAGCACCAGCTAAGTCTGGGTCATTGGTAAATATAAAAAATATATAAATTACTTTAAATTTTTTCATATTTAGAGTGTCAGTGAGAGAACAAAATATTTTAAAACTATTTCAAGTCATGAAACAAGATTCATATGACAAACCACTGGTCCAAATATTTAACATCTTTGTAATGACTATTTACTAGGTGGCTCAAATCACTCCCCCTGGGTCATTTGCAGGGGTGTCGGGGACAAGTTGTGAGCAGTTTGCGAATTGCTCCAAAAAAAGCTGTTAACAAACTGCATATCCAAATGATTTTATGTCTGACATGTGACACCTTAGTATATAAGATCTATAAGTAGTTTTCAAATCTACTTGTTTAAATCTTCTCACAGACCCCCTAGTTCAAAAGATTTCCTGTTTGATAACTGTGTGTAAAAAGATTCAACTGTTGTTCAATTCAAGCCTCTGGAGACCTGTTTCGGGATATCATGTGTCCTCAACTTTCCTTTCTGTGTGGTAATGGAGAAAGCATTTGAAAAAGTTTCCTTTTGAAACCACTAATCCAATTGCTTTCATGTTTGAAAGGAAGATTTTCAAGTTTGTTAAAATGAAGTTTCTGGAATCATATTTACATGGCTTATGGTACCTATAATTAATATGGTGGGTCATGGGTGAAGTATTTTTAGCTCAACTTGACAAAGTCAAGCTGAGCTATTGCCATCACTTCTCGTCCGTCGACGTACGTATGTACATACGTACATTAGTACGTATGTATGTACGTATGTATGTACATGTGTACGTACGTACGTCCACAATTACCTTTGGCACACCTCACAGGTCGTATTTATGATCAGATCACTTTGAAACCTGGTATTCTTTTTAGGGAGACCTCTAGACGGGAGCTATCGATTTTCTTCAATTTCCGTCAAAAAAATGTTGCCGCAGCCAACATTCTTAGAACTTAGTTTCGTCAGAAGACCTCAATATTTCCCTTTGGCACACCCTACAGGGCACATTTATGATCAGATTGCTTTGAAAACTGGCATGCTTGTTTGGGGTGAGCTCTAGGTGGGAGCTATTGATTTGTTTCCATTTCCGTCAAAAAATGTTGCCGCGGCCAATGTTATTAGAACTAAGTTTAGTCAGAAGACCTCAATATTTCCCTTTGGCACACCCTACAGGGAACATTTATGATCGGATTGCTTTGAAACCTGGCATGCTTGTTTGAGGTGACCTCTAGATATGAGCTATCGATTTTTTTCCATTTCTGTTATAAAATGTTGCCGTGGCCAACGTTCTTAGAACTTAGTTTAGTCAGAAGACCTCAATATTTCCCTTTGGCACACCCTACAGGGCACATTTATGATCGGATTGCTTTGAAACCTGGCATGCTTGTTTGGGCTGACCTCTAGATGGGAGCTATCGAGTTTCTTCAATTTCCGTCAAAAAATGTTGCCGCGGCCAACGTTCTTAGAACTTAGTTTTGTCAGACCACAATATTTTCCTTTGGCACACCCTACAGGGCACATTTATGATTGGATTGCTTTGAAACCTGGTATGCTTGTTTGGGGTGACCTCTAGATGGGAGCTATCGATTTTTTTCCATTTTCATCAAAAAATGTTGCCGCAGTCAACGTTCTTAGAACTTAGTTTAGTCAACCCTCAATATTTCCCTTTGGCACACCCTACAGGGCATATTTATTAGCTCAACGTTCTTAGAACTTAGTTTGGTCAGAAGACCTCAATATTTCCCTTTGGCACACCCTACAGGGTACATTTATGATCAGATTGCTTTGAAACCTGGCATGCTTGTTTGGGGTGACCTCTAGATGGGAGCTATCGATTTTCTTCCATTTCCGTCAAAAAATGTTGGCAGGGCAACGTTCTTAGAACTTCAATATTTTCCTTTGGCACATGCTACAGGGCACATTTATGATCGGATTGCTTTGAAACCTGGTATGGTTGTTTGGGGAGACCTCTAGATGGGAGCTATTGATTTTCTTTAATTTCCGTCGAAAAATGCTGCTGCTGCCAACGTTCTTAAAACTTAGTTTAGTCAGACCTCAATATTTCCCTTTGGCACACCCTACAGGGCACATTTATTAGCTCAACTTGACAAAGTCAAGCTGAGCTATTGCCATCACTTCTCGTCTGTCGACGTCCGTATGTACATCGATCTACAATTTCCTCTGGCACACCTCACAGGTCGCTTTTTTTTTTCATTTCCTTTAAAAAATTATTGTCGTTTTCACCAGCCTTTGAACTTACTGCATTTGTGTAGCAACTTATCCCTTTTGCACTCTCTGCAAGGTATATTTATGAATTTCCATAAAGAAACATTGCCACAAGCAATGACATTCAAACTTATGCATTTGTGCATTAATATCTTCCTTTGGCATGCCTCAGAGGGTGCATTCATTATCAGGTTGTTTTGAAACTGTGTATGCTTATGCAGGATGACAGAGATGGGAGCTATCGATTTTCTTTTCATTTCCATCAAAAACTGTTGCTGTTAGCAACAGTCTTTGAATTTATTGCATTTGTGCATCAACATTCCTCTTTGACATGGCCTACAGGAGACATTTATCAGGATTTGTTTTTGAACTTGGTGTGCTCATTGGGCGAGACCTTTGGATAAGAGCTATTGATTAGCATCCATTCCTGTGAAAAAAGTTGCCATTTACAATAACCTCTGAATTTACTGTATTTGTGTATCAACATTCTTCCTTTAGCCAGTCTTACAGTTTACATTTATAAATTCATGGATTACTCTTGATGTTGTGCACACACAATGCTGTTATGTTGAAATTTCACCAAATAACATTGGTACCAATGATCTTCAATTTTGCCATTTCACTTATAACTTACCAAGTTCAAGTTTGTCAAGTTGAGCTACAGTGTCATTGACACTTTCATTTAATATCCTTATCTCACCAACCTCTGATTCACACTCTTCAATGTTTGATATATCATATCTTTAGCAACGTCATCCATGAATTTAAATTTGTATAGCACTTTTTGGATATTGCTTGAAAAACTTGGCCCAAGTGTATTCGTCTGTTAGAACTCAACAGGCAGCCTGCATTTATCTAGGCAATGTTTTTACATCATTGTTGGCTACCTTATTAGCAGTAAAAATTTAACGGAGGCCTGGAGGTTGAAATCGTTCTGCATTTTATTTGTATCATGTATATTTTTATACTGTACCAATGACCCAGGCTTAGCTGGTACTAACGCTTTAAATTTCAGGGCCAAACACAAATTTTGCTCCCCCAATCCCCAAAATTTGCATCAAAATCCAAAAAATACATGTCCTATGTGGTCCTTCATACTTTTGTCCACTGCACATGCGCAGTGTCAAGGAAGTACCGAAATTGGCGCAAAATCTTCATTCTTTGTTTGTCCCTTCAATCAGTAACATCTCACTGATATCTGTGCTCATAATCTCAGTTAAAATGATGCCAGACACAAAATCATGAAAGAAATGGTGGATCTAAGGATGAAATAAGAGGATGAGAGGTAGAAACTGTGGAAGGATGTGTTCAGGGCTGTAACTTATAATTTTTATGCAAAATTATTTCATGTTCCCTAATTTCGGGTCAAGGGCCTGTTGTTTTCATTCTTGCTATGAAATTTCCACTGTTTGTTCAGTGTTTCCTCTCTCCCTTTCCTTGATACCCCCCTTGCTATTCTCCCATGCTTTTGGCATAATTTTTGTAATTTTTTCACTGAAATTTCTTGGGAGTTTTTGGCATAGTAACAGAATGTTTATTCTGTTTTTCCCCATGGTTACGTCCTCACCCTAGGGGTGGTTAGGCATTTTGGTCATGCATCTACCATCCGATGTACTGCAGTTTCTTATGTGGAAGTTTCTGTTTTACGTCGGATAGTGTTTAAAATTGGTTACTGATTTCGGGCCATATTTTCAGTGCCTGGAGTCTTGTTTCTGGTTTTTATTTACTGTTGTTTATGTTGACAACGGTTACTTCTGACAATGATTCCTTGTCTTCTGTTAGGTTCTGTTCATAGCCAGATACTTTAATATTGTCCATAAGTGTAACATTCATTTTTAGATATGTTTTAAAATTTTTGTCCACACTTAGGTTTTTTGGGATCCATTTGGGCTCATCGTTCCCTTTGGGAACTTGGGCTCATCTTGAAATTTTTTTGAAAAATTTTTTTCTTTTGAATTATTTTTCAAAATTTTTGTAATGGATTATATTATTATTATGTATCTTTATTTTTCAAGGGTTAGTGCGAGTACGATGACTGTTTAATATTTTTTTCAAAATGAAAGAATATTGTTCAAATTGTAAATCAAGGAAGTCTTCCTCTGATTCTCATGTTCATTGTATTTGCTGTAGTCAGTGTACTCGCACTAATTCTTGCTCAGTGTGTGCCAATTGGGATGACAAATGTTGGAGACGTGTGTCACGGTATTTTGTTAGTGGTGGGAGGTCCATGCCGATCCTCTCGCCACAGGGTCACTCTAGTTTTTCAATCTCTTTTTCAGAGGAACAAGAACGGGGTGATGTTTCTGTGATGTCTTCAAGAAGTGTGCTTCCGTCATCGCAATTAAATGAGGATCTAACGGCAAAAGTGCTCAACGAAATTCGGCAAGTGCCTAGATCCCTAGTAGGATCGATGTCCTTGTCACCTGCTAGCTCACCCGGTGAAGCAGACTCGAGAAATGGGTTCGTCCGTTGTGGTCCGGGAGAGGAGATCGGGTGTTGCGAGCACTATAAACTCGGATCGTGCACACCCGGTGACGATGGATTGGAGGATGGAACTGAGGAAGCCAGTCAGTCCGGTAGCTAGCTTGTCCAGGTCTACCCAGACTGCGAGCGAGAGAGGTCCCTCTCTCTTACAGCAACATCTGGGCCCAGATGTTGTTGTACGTAACTTCGTCAGTCGGAGCATACGTCCACTCCTCCTGCTCAGGACGCTCCGTCACATAGACAGTCCGGCGTGGCTAGTCTAATGGCTTCCTCATCCACAGGTCAGCACACATGACCGCACCTTAGCTATGTGACCTCAGATATCCAGCCTGCTTCGCCGACCAGGGATTCCACGTCGACCAGGTCACGCCATCCGTTAGCCAAGGACACGAGGCCTTACCAGTCGGGACGATCGCTTAAGAGAAGTATGTAGGAATTACCGTCCCAGGAGCTTCCAGCGGCTAAACTACGTAAGACCACGGCTCCTCAAGCCTCCGTGACGGACTTGCTATCACAGATAGCTCAACTCGTCGCAGCATCCCAGCAACCTTCAGAAACTTTTTCAGAACAGGAACTGTCAGAGGAAGCTGGGTTGTAGCTTCCCTCCAGAGTCAGAAAGGGATGACCGAGATTCACATGTGGTCCAGTCGGACGGTGAAAGGGAATCAGCGGAGCTGGAATTTCCCTTTCCGAACAACATAAGGTGGCCGTAGATTTCATCCAGCAACACCTTCCAGAAGTTGTTCCTCTGGACCAGAGTGTTGCGATACCTGATAAGAGACTGATAGCGTCACTGGACACAGACTTTTTCAGCAGGAATAAGGATATTGCGCCTGAGTTTCCGACCCAGTCCAGAAATGTCACACGTACATTTGAACTTCTGAATGATGCTATATTCAAGCTAGCCTCTAAGACTGGCAAATCCAGTTTCTTATTGCCTCATGCTCTACATCTGCTGTTCATCAACAGGAGAAATAGATTTGAAACGACAGGACAGGGCGTGCCGAGAGTTCCTCTGCATTTAGACGACCAAGCAGAAGACTTGGAGTTGTCACTGCCGGCATCTATGTCTATTCTCTCCAGTTCGTTGGAGACGACAATCTCGTCTAACAGAGCCAGTTTAGACGCCTTATCTTACGCAGATCACCTAAGCAGAGCGTTATCACTACGTCTCGATGGAAAAGAATTCCAAGAGGTTCAAACTTCCTTGAGAGTTCTTTCGAGGGCCATAGCATTCTCCACGTATAACTCCGCCCTTTCAGTGGCAAATTTGGAGTTAGTCAGACGTGATGCTGCCCTGGCTTCATCCACAAGAGTGGATACTAAGATGAAAAACTCTCTTCGAGTCGCTCCGGTTTCAGGAGAGCTTCTCTTCGGTGGTAAGCTTTCGCTAATCTGTGATCAGATTACTAAGAAAGCTTCGGACTCTCTGCTCTTTAAGTCCGCTTCGTAAAAAACGGACTCAGCAGAGAGGAATAAGGCAGGGACTTCTGGGGCGAGTACGTCCTAGGAAAGTTCCTATAGAGGATCTAAGAAAGCCTCTACATCTTACTATAGAGACCGCCAGAGTAGCGACTCAGGTAGGGGTCGTAATGCTGGCCGAGACAACCGGTCAGATGTCCCTAGGTCGACTGGTCGAGGTGTGGGTCGGGGAGGATGTAGTTTCTCCTCCCGCAAGCCTTGCAGGTCCAGGAGGTGATGGTCTAAATCTCTATTGCGCTCCAGTGGGCGGAAGGCTGTCGAGATTCTTAACCAACTGGTTGTCAATTACGGACGACCCATGGGTGCAGGGGGTTATTTCAGAAGGTCTAAAACTGTTCTTCAAGGAAAAACCTCCATTAACACGAAGTCCACGTTGGCCTCAGCTTCCGTCAAACCTTCAGAAGAGAGATTCGCTTCTATCAGAAGTCCAATCTCTTCTGGAGAAGAACGCAATAGAGGTTGTAGAAAACCAGGAATCTCCAGGTTTCTACAGTTACCTGTTCCTGGTTCCAAAACCAGATGGCTCGTTCCGTCCAGTTATAGATCTAAGCTGGATAAACAAGCTGATCGCGGCTCCGAAATTTTATATGGAGACCATCCGATCAGTCAGAGCGAGCATTTGCTTGAACGATTATGCTGCGAGCATAGATCTCAAGATGCGTACTTTTACGTCATGGTACAGCCGGCGTTCAGAAAGTACCTTCGCTTCGCTGTCCTAGGGTTCGTTTATCAGTTCCGAGCAATGTGCTTCGGTCTGAATCTAGCGCCCTGGGCCTTCACTGGAATAATGAACTCGGTAATGACTCATTTCCGAGCTCATTCGTCTGCGGTAATGGTGGCCTACTTGAACGACATTCTTCAGAGGTTCGTCAACAGGTTAACACTTTAGAACGATGTTCAGAGTCTGCTTCAACTGCTCCGACGTCTCGGTTTCATAGTAAACGAAAAGAAGTCGGATCTAGTTCCGTCCAAGTCATTCACCCACTTGGGGATGAGCTTCGAGACGCACAACAATCTGGTTCGTCTGCCATTACCCAGAGCGAAATTAGTCAGTTGTTACGCTAGCTTTTGTCTTCACTCAGATGTAGTAACAGCGAGAGAATTCATGCGACTGATAGGTTTGTGCGGAGCCGCTGCAGATCTTATTCCGATGGGGCGACTATGCACTCGTCCACTCCAGATATTTTTTACTCAGAATTGGAGTGTGAAGATTCATTCGCTCGAAACGAACATCGTCTTGTCGAAACAAGTAAAACAAGAGATTCAGACTTGGGCAGATATTCAGTGGTTAACTCAGGGAGTGCCACTGCAACTGCCAGATCCGATTTTTACGATTATGACGGATGTGAGTCAAACAGGTTGGGGCGCAACTTTGAGCCCAACACATTCGAGGTGCCAGGGTCTTTGGGATCCGCAGTTCCTAAACAAGCACATAAACATCAAAGTGATGTTGTCTATTTGGCTTGCACTACGTCACTGGATGAACATTATTCAGAATTCACATGTTCAAATTCTGTCCGACAATTCGACAGTAGTAGCGTATATTCGGAACCAGGGAGGCACTGATTCCATTGTTCAACTTAACGGAAAGAATCCTTCTGTTTGTCCTAGAGCATCAGGTTCTTCTATTGGTCCGTCATATTCCGGGTCATCTGAACGTTCTAGCGGACTCCCTTTCTCGGAAAGGTCGTATGTTCTCGTCAGGTATTCAATCAGATTTGCTACCAATGGGATCATCCTATGATAGACTTGTTTGCGACGCATCTCAACAATCAGTTGCAGACGTATGTGTCGCCATGCCCAGATCCTCGAGCGTTCGCAGCAGATGCTCTCTCGATCTCTTGGGTCAGAATGATAGGATATGCGTATCCTCCAGCTCCATTGATTCAACAGATATTGCTAAAAATCAAGCAATCTCACTGCAAGATTCTGTTGCTAGCATCTCTATCACCCCAGAGACCATGGATAAATCTACTTGGGTGTCTGTTGTGGGACATTCCTCGGAAGCTTCCTCCATGGGAGGACATTCTTTTACAGGGGAAATCGCGCACACTACATCACAACCCGCAAGGTCTCAACCTTCACGTATTTCTTATCAACCTTAAATTGTTTACTACAGGCTTGCACTACAGTGGAAGAACCTAACTCGGATAAAATACTCTCTATTTTAATCTTTCCCAAGATTTGGGAAAGAAAAGTGGTGTAAAAACACCACGAAAAAATAAGCCAAAACTGGGTCGAGTGCCATCGGCGCACACCCAGTATGGGACGCTCTTCCATAGTACAAATCCACGACTACCGTAAAACAGTGCGCAATGCGTCAATTCGTCATTCTTTTGATTATCCGCACAAGTGGTGGATGTGTGCCATCATTGCTCAGTAACAGTGATATTTCAACTCGTCGATGATGGTTTTCCTGTGACTGGATTTATGGATCTGAAGATCGTATAATAACAGGACTGTGTTTTGTATATTCTCGTTTATATTTTCAACCACATTCTCATTGTATATTATTTACTATTCTGTTTTCGCGAATGTTTTGTTTTCGACATCACGCGATTCGACAATGAATTTTTTGGTTGATGAATTATTGTTTTTGGAGTTAGGTGTCATTCTGGGACTGTCTGGACAGGATTTCTTCACTCTGTTGAGGGCTGAATTTCTGTTTTTTCGGTCCCCGTCGACCGTCTGGGTTCTGTCATGTACCCACCGTTTTTTTTCTGCCACCTTCTCTCGTACCTTCTCTCGTAGTTGAGGGTGTTCTTCTACTTTCTGTTTCTGTTGAGTTGACCTTTTTCTTCTACTTCTCTCCCCTCTGTTATTTCCAGTTCGGTTCCTTTAGGGCAATTCCTTTTGCCCTCGCCTTGGTGCGTTCTCGTGGCCGTTTCTTCTGCACCCACGGGTGCCGACTCGACCACGTCTGGTGTGAGTTTGCCCCCTCCGTGGGGGATGTGCAGCTCCTCCTGCTCCCAGGGGGGTGGGGGGGTAACGCTATCGTTTCGGAGTCGCCCGATTCGATCACATCTGGTGAGAATTGCTCCCCCTCCGTGGGGGATGTGCAACTCCTCCCGCACCAGCAGGGGGTGGGGAACGCTGTCATTTCGGGGCTTCCTGACTCGACCATGTCTGGTGAGAGTTATTCCCCTTCCGTGGGGAATGTGCAGTTTTTTACCGTGGTGGATACTGCGGGAGCTGTTGGATTTCTGGTGAAGAGATGCCTGGTTCTCCAGTCGACATCTGAGGCTGTCACTAGGGTTGTGACTCCTCTTTTGGAGGCCGAGCTTGGTGGCTCTCTCTGCTTTTCCTCCAGTTCCAACAGCTCCCGTCGTATCTGCTGCTACTGCTGTTCCGTCTACAACGTCATTGGGCACCGTTTTTAGCCGGCCTTCGGCTTATCCCTGCAAAAGTCTGCAGGGATGTCTGTAGTGTGGTTGTGGGGTATCGGCCTCAGCCTTCCCTGACTTCAACTCGGCGAAGTTGGAAGTGGCTGCTGGCTGGACCCTCTACTGTGGTCTCTGTGCCGTCGAGCACCACAGTTGTCATTGGATTCGGATGTTCTTAGTGGGACACTATGAACTCTGTGACGTTTCCGTCCACTCATTCTGGCCACACGACCAGTTTTGGGGGACCAACGTCTTTTGTGCAGCCTGGACCTTCTGCCCTGCAGAGGTCTGCGATGACTCTCATGAGTTCCCGCTATGTTGATCCTCGGGGTGTGTCACACCCCTATACATGTCTGCCTTCAGACGTTTCGGCTGCCGCCCATCGTCCCACGTCGGGTATTTTGGAGGATCGTGACCCTTCGCTGGTTAAGAGGGTCAAAGGTGAAGCCACTTTGCCGGTTTGTTCCCCTGTCGAACCTGCCAGTACGGGCAGTGAGCTTAGGGAGGCCCTCTTCTTACTCACTCAGGTTCTGTCAAAGAGCCTTCCCGTTGCTTCCAGCGAGGCAGCGAGTGGTTTCCAGGCGCCCCCTATGGCGCCGCCTCCCGGGATTGGAAACAGGCCGCTTTCTGATCCCCCTGGTGTTCCGACACCATGGGAGGCGTCGGCTGGTTTGCCCACAATGGGCTATGTGTCTTCCGACTCAGGGGAAGAGTCAGACATGCTTGATGTCGAGATCCAGCAGTCTTTGGACTTGGGGGCAGGTCTTGATTTCATGTTTGGGTTCCTTCCGGATCTCAAACCATCTAACCAGTCGACAGTGTCAGTCAGGCCGCGATCATCGGTTGCGCGCCAACAGCCTATGGAGCATCCCGCTTCTGGGCGTCTTCGACCCTGCCAGTCGGTACAGTTGGTTGAAGCATTTTCAGCCTTAGACTCTAAGCTAAGTTCCAAGGCTATGAAGGCTCCGTTCTTCACCAGGGTTGACACCTTTTTGCCTCCGGCGCATTATCGTTCCTACGATTCGGCCAATCCGTCAGTCTACCAGACTTTGACGGTTTTGGATCAGGACTCCAATTCCCTCAGGCTTTCCAAGTCCAAGTCGGCCGTCATTCCGATGACGACTCTAGAGTCCACATTGGGCTTATCGAGAGAGATGCTTGGTATGCTTTCTCTCTCCGATCACGTCGTCTCAGCTTTAGCTGCTTATCTGTCTCCAGATAAGTTTGACGAGGTACAGGCTCCTTTGCGTGTGCTGTCCAAGGCGCTCATGCATCTTACTCGCATGCCTGTAACACGGCTAATCTGGAATTAGTTCGAAGGGACTCTGTGCTGGACACAGGCGGATCCCTTCCTGAGGAGCAGTGCACTACTCTTCGATCTGCTTCTTTGGCAGGTCCGCAACTTTTCCATGGTTCTGTGTTGACGGTCCGGGATGACGTCCTACGTCATTCCAAAGATCAGTTGCTGTTTCTTCAGGCTTCTAGGGTAGGCAGGGGCCGTTCCAAGCCTAACAAGTACCCTCTGCTTCCTCTGCGAAGCAAAGGGGCTGATCCTTCTTCCACCGCTTCTACTTCTTACTCAAGGGGTAAGGGTAAGCGTCGGCAGTCTTGAGGGAAGTCCCAGGATTCTTCATTCAGTAGAGGAGGTGTTTTCTCCTCTCGCGAGCCTCATCAGGGTTCGAAATGAAGGGCCTCACCTCAACTCGTCCCAGGTTGGAGGAAGGATAGCAGAGTTCGCAGACCGTTGGGCCACCATCACATCCGATCCTTGGGTGTTGGATGTTGTTTGGTCCGGGCTGCGAATATCCTTCTGAAGGCACCCCCACTCTGTCCAGGGTGCCTCTTCCAACCACAGTTCCTTCAGACATTTTACGTCGGGAACTTTTGTCCACGGAGATAGACAATCTCCTGACAAATGGGACGATTGAGGTCATCAAGAAGAACATTAGGTCAGTGGGTTTCTATTCCCGCCTGTTCTTGGTGCCGAAGAAGGACGGCCGACTCCGACCGGTTATCGATCTGAGTTTCCTGAACCAGTCTATCATTGCTCCCAAGTTCAGCATGGAGACTTTCAGGTCGGTCCTCCTTTCAATTCACCAGGGAGATTACTTTCATGTTCCGATTCATTGGGCGTTACGGAAGTATCTCAGGTTCGTTTTTCTGGGGGCGAGTTTACCAGTTCAAGGCCATGCCTTTCGGCCTCAACCTGGCTCCTTGGGCCTTCACCAGGCTGATGTCGCATGTGATAGCTTTCCATCGCACACAGTCCAGGGTGACTACTTCGGCATATCTGGACGATATCCTCCAGGGGCATTCCAATGCTGCCTTACTGGAGTCGGATGTCACCACTCTGTTGAGCTTGCTCACATCGCTAGGTTTCAGGGTCAACGAGGAGAAGTCGGACCTGGTCCCTTCTCAGTCGTTTTATCATCCGGGGATGGCTTTCCGCACACAATTCAATTTGGTGGCGGTTCCCCAGGCCAAGGCTGTGATTCTCTCAGCTTTTGCTCTGACTCTGTCCCAGTGCACATCCGCGATGGCTCAGTGTATTCTCCGGCTAATCGGTCTCTGCTGTTCGGTGACGGATCTCATTCCTCTAGGTCGGCTGCGTGTCAGACCTCTCCAACACTTTCTGCTCAGTCGTTGGAGGCTGAATGTAGATTTTCTGGATCTGGTGCTTCAGTTTCCAGAATATCTTTATCCTCACCTTCTCCTCTGGGCGGATGTCCAGTGGCTTTCACAGGGTGTTTCCGTTGGACTTAAACACATGCGATCGCGTTCTGACGGCAGATGCCAGCGATCTCGGATGGGGTGCGACGTTGGATCCTCTAGGTCTTTCCATTCACGGGATGTGGGACCAGGATCATGCAGCTCTACACATCAACCAGAAGGAGCTTCTTGCTCTTCTTCTGAGTTTCAGGCAGTGGATCCCTCACCTGTCGAATCGCCAGGTCCTTCTGTTGTCCGACCATTCGATGGTGGTTGCTTACATTCGGAACCAGGGCGGCACGCACTCTGTTCCAATGTACGAATTGGCTTGGTATCTTCTACTGCTCGCTCAGGATGTCCACGCCGGAGTTGCTGTTCGTCACATTCCCGGTCGTCTGAACGTCCTAGCTGACTCCCTGTCCCATGGGCAGGGTCATTTCCACCAGGTGGATGCTCCAAATGGCAGGTTCTATCAATCTCGTGCGACTCCTTGGAACCATCCGGTGGACACTTTCATGTCCCCGTGTCCAGATGCTCTGGCTTTTGCCGTGGACGCTCTGGCCCTCCTTTGGGATGGTCTTGTCAGCTACGCCTTCCTACCGGTTCCGATTCCGCCTCAGGTTCTTGCCCAGATATGAACCTGCAGTCGTCGAATCCTTTCGATCACACCCGTCGACTCGGTGGGTGTGGATCAATCTGCTCCGCTCTCTGTTAGCGGCGGTTCCGGCATGTCTCCCTCCACCTCGCGACTTTCTTTGCCAAAGTTGCCCGAGGAGGTTTCACGTTGACCTGACTTCATTGTGCCTTCACACATGACTTTTATCGGGTCCTGTCTCCTCTGTAGTGGTTTTTCGAGACACGCAGTGGAGTTGCTTTTCTTCTTCAAGGAGGCACTCACTCCACTGGTCTAGCCTCTATGGCTAAGTGGAAGGTTCTTCTGTCGATGGTGTGCGATCACTCTGTTGCTTCTGTCACTCCTTTGATCACACCAGAGTTTCTGGTATATGTTTGTTTCTGGGGGTCTCCAGCAATGGGTACATGTCCATGCTTCGGAGACATTTTTTTTTCATATGTGATACCGCATTGTTTCGACACTCATCCTTGCCTCTCCAAGCTTGTTCAGCTCTTTTCCTTGAAAAGGCCTCAGACTTTGCAGTTTACTCCAAGATGGTCACTTTCTTGGGCACTGCACTGCTTGGGGGTGGGGGCGTTCGTGCCTTTATCCTGGATGAATATGTGTTTTCTCACAAGCCAGATCTCTCCTGCATCCATTTCTTGATGGATTTGTCTTGCTATTCGTGCAGCTTCCGCTCGTCTAGCTACTGGTGATTGTATTACCAATTGTTTTTTTCTGCCACGAGGTGTGTGCATTGTCTTTCTCTTTTAATAACTCTGTCATGTTGTCGGATGACGGATGTTATACTAGCAGCCTTCTGGAGAAATGCTACATTCTCCTTTTATCTGCAACAGTTGCAGGAGCCGACAGAGAACCTTGGGGCCCTCTTTCTTCGGCTCAGGCTGTTGTCTATCCCAGCCTTTCAGCTTTTTTCAGGGTCAGTTCCAGCTTTGTGCTGTTACTGCCCTTTCAGTCTGTGCATCGCACTTCACCATACGCCTCATCTTTCATTGTCTTTTCTAATGTTTGTGATGCTATGGTTTGATAGGCCTAGGGATCTCTTCCTCTGTCCACGGTCCCAGTGCTATTGAGTTATGTGTGGGTTGGTTATGTGATTTCCTCCAGCCTTTTGTCTATTCAGCCTGTAGTAAACAATTGAGGTAGGTTGATAAGAAGTATAAATTTTATAGTAAATTTCCTTTCTTATTATACCTACTGAAATTGTTTACATGGAGGCCCTCCCGTCTTCTTATTCGGGTAAGAATCCTTCCTCCCCGCTGATCACATAACTCCTGTGTTGTTCGGAATCAAAAGAATGACGAATTGACGCATTGCGCACTGTTTTACAGTAGTCATGGATTTGTACTATGGAAGTGCGTCCCATACTGGGTGTGCGCCGATGGCACTCGACCCAGTTTTGGATTATTTTTTCGTGGTGTTTTTACACCACTTTTCTTTCCCAAATCTTGGGAAAGATTAAAATAGAGAGTATTTTATCCGAGTTAGGTTCTTCCACTGTAGTGCAAGCCTGTAGTAAACAATTTTGGTAGGTATAATAAGAAAGGAAATTTACTATGAAATTATACTTCCGTTGTGTGGTCCTTCTTGCATGGCAAGCATTTTACAGGACGAGCAGTGGACGATATTTCTAACTGTAGGAGGACCTCCTCTTCGCTAAATTATGCTGCTAAGTTGAAGGTTTTCTCTCGTTGGTGTGGGGATCATTCTATTGATATTTATGATCCCTCCATTTCAGACATTGCTAATTTTTTGGTCTACTTGTTTGACGAGATCAAACTGCAGCCAATAACTATTAAGGGTTATAGGTCTATGCTGTCGGATTCTTCTGCTCATCATGATAGCTTACAAATTGGATCTAATGTCTCTTTATCTAAGTTAGTTAAAAACTTTTCGATAAATAGACCTAGAACCCTTAGGTTAATTCCTAAGTGTAATTTAGCTTGGGTTCTTCTGAAGCTAAAAGAAGCGCCATTTGAACCCCCTTGACACAGTAGACTTCAAATACTTATCTTATAAGACAGCTTTTCTCTTAGCCTTCTCTTCTGCTAGAAGAGTTAGTGAGCTTCATGCTCTATCTGTTGATGATTCTCACTATTGTAGTGTTGGTAATACTATTACTTTGACTACTAATGTTGATTTTGGCTAAGAATCAGGCTCCTAATAAGTACCCTGAACCTATTGTTATTAAGGCTATTCCATCCTCAGACGGTCGTAGGCCTTTGCTATGTCCAGTTAGAGCTTTGCGTATTTACAAACGTAGATCTGAGTTTATCAGAAAGGGACGTAAACGCTTCTTTCTGTCTCTGCTGCCTAATAGAAGGGTCATTACGGTCCATTCTATTTCAAGGTGGATTCAATTTACTATTCATACTGCTTATGAAAAATTATCTTCTACTCAGCAGTCTGTGCTTAAGATTTTGGCGCATGAAGTGAGGGCGCTGTCTACATGTTGGGCTTATGCTAATAGTATTGCTATTATAGATTTGATGAAGGCTGCATACTGATCTCAACCTTCTACGTTCACGAATTTTTACCTTAGAAATATTGAGTCTGTTTCTGGCGACCTGCATTGTTTAGGTCCGTTATCTGTTGCTCAGAATGTCGTCCACTAAACAGTTGCAACTATAGTTATGCAGGCTTTCTGTTCCAGCAGTGACTCTGTCCTGCTGCCCTCTTCGTTCTGGGGTGATTGACCCAGAGCAAGGGGAAGGGGGGGGGGGGGGTTCCTTATATCTCCTGCTTTATAGTGAAAAGCAAGGGAATACCTCCTCTTCAGTCAGTAATTCCGAGTCAGTGCTGGGATGGTTTTAAAGTGTAAAGCTAATGTCTATCTCATTTATGTAATATTTTTAAAGTGTAGCTCGGTGTGAAGCATTTGTATATGTCACATGTCATACGAGCGTTAATATACAATTCTCGGACACTTTTAAATGAATATAAAGAGTCTCATTCTCTGGACTATCTTTATTTATTGGCTTTCCTTAAAAAAATTATGATAACGAGTTATACTGGATGTTAATAGAGATCATTGATGTTATTGTGCTCAATTACGGAATGGTATTGTGTCTTTCTTTTTTTGTATAAACAAGAAAAATACATGTAAATCCAGTTTCTCCATTTCTCCTTGAGGGGATAATTCTGTTTACATGTAATTGAGCTTATTGGATTTTCCTTTATGTCCTAGGCCCTCCAGCCTTTTTTTCTATTCAGCTAAGTCTGGGTCATTGGTACAGTATAAAAATGTTAAAAAATTTATAGTAATTTATATATTTTTTATACTTACCAATGACCCAGGCGGGGATGGCCCTCCCATGAGTTGGGAACTCATACCTCCCCACTGATTACATAACACTTACCAGGCACTGGTTGTAAGAATGAAGGTTTGGCGCCAATTTCGGTACTTCCTTGACACTGCATGCGCAGTGGACAAAAGTATGGAGGACCACATAGGACATGTATTTTTTGGAGTTTGATGCAAATTTTGGGGACTGGAGGGACAAAATTTGTGTTTGGCCCTGAAATTTAAAGAGTTAGCACCAGCTAAGTCTGGGTCATTGGTAAGTATAAAAAAATATATAAATTACTATAAATTTTTTAACTTTTTTGCAGTGTTTAAATATAAATGTCACTTTATTGCAGTGGGAAAAGATGCAGAAAAGAAGATCAGCTTTCATGGGTACACTAAGAATGGCTCATAGCAACTCAATAGAAAGTGTAGATGAGAGAATTGTTTGTGCAAAGTAAGAATAATTTTCATTTTTTAGTTATTTTCACTGATAGATATCTATTTTATTATAGAAATATATCTGTGTGCTGGATTCATCTTTAATTTTGTGAGGGCATGTATCCTAGAATATTTTTTTTTAGATTTCAGCATATGTACTGAAGATCAGAATATCTGAGTAACAGGTATTAAAGTTTTTACCAGTTTTTAGCTCACCGAAGGGAGCTAAACTTATCACTTGCCGTCCTTCGTCTGCCGTCGTCGTCCATCCGGCGTCGTGAACATTTTTCAAATGACTTCTCCTCTGAAACCGCTAGGTCGATTTGCTCGAAACTTGGTATGGATATTCATACCATATGTAAATTCAAGTCTGTTCAAATGAAATGGCCACGTCCCTTGGGGGCTCTGTATGGGGCATCACTCTGATAGCACCGTATGAATTATAGAAAAATTATTAAAAAATCATCTTCTCCAGAACCAGTGGGCAGAATCTTTTGATACTTGCTATGCAGCATCTTGGTATGGGTCTGATTCAAGTTTGTTCAAATCGGCCCCCTGGATTCATTTTTGGGCTCACAAAAGAAGCCCAAATTCGAACTTGGTCCATTTCCGGCAGATTTTTTTAAAAATTGTCTTCTCCAGATTCAGCAGGCAGAATCTTTTGATATTTGGTATGCAACACTGTGGGGTGGATCTGATTCAAGTTTGTTCAAATCGGCCCCCTGGCTTCACATTTGGGCTCAGTATGGAAGCCCGAATTCGAACTTAGTGCATTTCAGGCAAATTTCTTAAAAAATCTTCTTCTCCAGATCCAGCAGACAGAATCTTTTGATATTGGGTATGCAACATTGTGGGGTGGATCTGATTCAAGTTTGTTCAAATTCGCCCCCTGGATTCATATTTGGGCTTAGTATAGAAGCCCGAATTCGAACTTAGTGCATTTCAGGCAAATTTCTTAAAAAATCTTCTCAAGATCCAGCTGACAGAATCTTTTGATATTTGGTATGCAACACTGTGGGGTGGATCTGATTCAAGTTTGTTCAATTTCCCCCCCTGGACTCATATTTGGGCTCACTATAAAAGCTCGAATTCGAACTTAGTGCATTTCAGGCAAATTTCTTAAAAAATCTTCTCCAGATCCAGCAGGCAGAATCTTTTGATATTTAGTATGCAACATTGTGGGGTGGATCTGATTCAAGTTTGTTCAAATCGGCCCCCTGGGTTCATATTTGGGCTCAGTATAAGAGCCCAATTTGAACTTAGTGCATTTCAGGCAAATTTCTTAAAAAATCTTCTTCTCAAGATCTAGCAGGCAGAATCTTTTGATATTGGGTATGCAGCATCCTTGGGGGGGGGGGGGGGGGGGGAAAGATTCAAGTTTGTTCAAGCCAAGTCTCTGGGTTCATATTTGGGCTCACTGTGGTAGCCGGAATTATATCTTAGTTCAAAATGAGGAATTTTCTTTAAAAATTTTCTTCTTCAGATCCAGAAGTCGGAATGTTTTGAAATTTGGTATGCAGCATCCTTAGGGAGGTGAGATTCAAGTTTGTTCAAGCCAAGTCCCTGGGTTCATATTTGGGCTCACTGTGGTAGCCCGAATTATAACTTAGTTCAAAATGAGGAATTTTCTTTAAAAATCTTCTTCTTCAGATTTAGCAGTCGGGAATGTTTTGATATTTGGCATGCAGCATCCTTAGGGGGTGAGATTCAAGTTTGTTCAAGCCAAGTCCCTGGGTTCATATTTGGGCTCACTGTGGGAGCCTGAATGATAACTTAGTTCTAAATGAGGAATTTTCTTTAAAAGTCTTCTTCTTCAGATGCAGCAGATGAATGCTTTTGATATTTGGTATGCAACATCCTTGGGGGGGGGGGGGGGGGGGGTTAAGATTCAAGTTTGTTCAAGCCATAGCCCTAGTTCCTTAAAATTTTTTCTCTCATGACTTCATTCCTTTGTAGTGTTGATGAACCACCACTTTGGCCGGTGAGCGATTAAGGCTCCTTGGGGCCTCTTTTATTATTTAGTCAGGTTGATCTGTACTGATCACCCATTGTCATCCGTCTTAGAGGTGGTCTTTGAGTCATCTCCTCCCAACCCACTTGACTGATTCCGATAAAATTTCATGTGAATGATTACTGGGGAGGGGAAATTCAGTATTGTTAAAATTGATTAATATGCTGCTGGGAAGGGGGTGGGTGGAAAATTGCCTCAAATTTAAAAAAAAACAACTTTTCTTCTTGGGACCTGATGGATAGAATAAGTTGATATATGGTATTCAGCTTCCTTTTGAGGTGTACACTAAAGTTTGTTCAAAGGAAGTTTGGGGGGTAAATATTTTCAATTGTTTGGGAAGGAGAAATATTCTTGGCCTCCACCTGAAATTTCTGTTTTCAGAATGGTTGTGCCGATTTAAACCAATTTTGGTATGTTGTATTATTGGGTTATAAGTACTCGTTTCATGTTAAAAATTTGTTCACACCTCCCTGTGGGACCCCAAGAGCTAAAAATAGAAATTTTATTAAACATCCATATTTCCAAAGCCACTTGGAACATAGAACTGTTATTTGATATGAAGCATCCTTAGAACAACTTTGAAAGAGCAAAGAAATTGCTATCGATTGTGTCATAGGGTACCCTGTGTAGAATCAAAAAAATGCTGAGTCAGCATATTTTAAAATTTTTTTAAAATCTCTTGAAGCACGGATCAGAGTCTTTTGAGCATGAATTTTAACTTAGTATGAGGAAGAAACTTAAAAAATCTTCTTCTGATCTATCATTGAAAATGTTTGAATATTTGTTAAATCTGTAGTTTATTTTTCGCCTAAGTTGTCAGGCTATATATTAAATTTCACCCAAATCAACCCAGTAAATATCCCCTTGCTAAGGACACACCCCAGTTGCTATGGAGCTCAAGACACTGTTGTTAAACTATTAGTATAATTTCTTGTCAGTTTTTTACTCCTGAAGGTACAATAAGATCAAAAATACCTATTAGTTGTTGCATTATTAAGGAAGTAGGCATATTACGATATAGATCATTTTATATCTGGTCCCAAGATAAACCTGTGTATTAAAGGGACAATAATCCGCTTATTTGAAAAAATATTGACTCTCAGATTTTGCTTGTATGTGAAAGAGCATGTAAAATAACCTCTGCATGCAAAGTATAAGATATCAATAGCAACAAAAAATTTCTTAAATCTGTAATTAGAAAGCTTTATTGCAGACAAAATTTAAGAAAACATGACATTGAGATGATATAAACGAAGTTACCTGAAAGTTATCAGATGTAAACAAATCCGCAAAACCCTGTGACATCTGTTCTGAATATACATGTGATTTCTAATTTTAATTCTGCTGATGTTCAGTTAAATTACTGCCACAAACAAAAACTGTGCATTATTTTAGAACTAATTGGACATAATTGGATAAAAAAGAAACTTTGTATTATTCCAAATAAACTGCAGTTACATATCCAATAAAACCCATAGCATGTTTATCGACATTGGCAATCTGAAATAGTTGTTATTGATGCATATATTATAATAGACCCATGTGAACATTTGTTCTTATGAGAATGCTGGTTTTTTTATTATGGAAAATAACATTACTCTGGAATTTTCTGTGAGTAATTGGCTAAACAAGTGCAGATTGAAAAACTATGGCAGTGTTTTTCAAGCCTATAAATTCTTTTCTAAAAGTTAATTCATTTCATTGAATCAGATGTTTTCAAATGAAGGATATATAAAACATGTGAGTACTTTTGCACAATGGAAATTGTGGGTTTAAATGGTTAACTTATTTTTTTCAAAATCATGGCTTATTGTTCTTTTAAATTACACCAAGATTGCACCAGTATTGGATCTGTTGCAAAGGAAGCATTCTGATTGATGTGGAGACCAGGCAAGTCAGTTGTCATGTAGTTTATTTAATTTTTGGCTAAATTGAGAGCCAATATATTAAATTTTGCCAAAATCGAACCAGTAATTAGCCCATTGCTAAGGACACACCCTGGTTGCAATAGAGCTTACGTGATACTGTTATTAAACTATTAGTTTTATTACTTGTTAATTTTTAGTTCTAAACATCCAGTAAGATCTAAATCAACATACTGCATTGCTAAAGAATCACATTTGTTGTGAAATATACCAAGTTAGCAGATTTCAATATATATCATTTTATTTATGGCCCCTATGTAGACTTGTGTATTAAATTACACCAAGATCGCCCCAGCAGTTAAGATGTTGCTAAGAAAGCACTCAAGTTGCTGTGGAGATTGCATGATTTTGTTGTCATGTAGTTTGTTTAGTTTGTCACTAAGTTGTGAGCCTACATATTAAATTTTATCGAAATCGACCCAGTAGTTAGCCCATTGCTAAGAAAGTACCCTGGTTGCAATAATGCTATGTTGTTCACATGATATAGATGTCAACTTCTAAGTTTGGTTCCTGACTAATGAGTGGACCTATGTATAAAATTGCAACAAAATTGGTCTAATATAATAAGCCTGTTGTTAAGGAAGCACCCTCATTGCTGTGTTGTCATATGCCATCGTTATTCCTTAATAAGAGAATAATTCCAACTGGTGGAGTGGAGGAGGTTAATTCTCATATTCGTCCTGAACAATACACCTCATGCTGTTATTAACGTTCAGAAATCATAGTATCCAAGAGATTGTTTAAAAAGCTACATCATGGACCTGGATTTCTTTGACCAATCCTTGATTTCATGTCAAGTCTCGGCGAATCTTCTTCAGAAACTTCCGACAATAAAAAAAGATTGTAAACAATATAAAGGACAATCCCACTTGATGTCAGCTATTGACAACATCTCACTCTTCCTCTAGCTCCATCACCCTTAAAATGTTAACAAATAGTTTGAGATTTCGCCTATTTCTAATTATTAATACTCTGATAGTCGGTATATCAGTTAAGTTGAGGTTGTCTAGTTATTCACTCGGTATCTTAAAAAAAAGAAGAAATAAGTTTAATGAAGACCTAGTAGACCCTGGGTAGAAGTTGGGGCAAAAGTACTTGAATGAAATAATATTTGTTTTCTCAAACCTACTCTTACTGTACAGGTAGTTGTCGATGTTGACGGTGTATTGTCAGTAGAACATGCTGTATTGAAGAGGGCTACCTGTGTATGAGTGGTGATACTTTATGATGTAGCAAGAGAGCTAACTTGGTTGTAAGAGAGAGATCCCTGATGATAATGCTTTTTATGTACAATAACATTATTTGTTGTATCAGACTATTTTCTTGGTGTCCCACACATTTACGTTTTTATTCTTTTCTCCTACAGGTCTGCACTGGAAGAAGTACAGTTGGATTTATCTGAGAGAAATCAACGATGGCGACAGATAGAAAAAATTTGTGGATTTCCCATCATGATAAATCCTGGCTTAGCTTCACTGAAGCAAAGTTTATCTGGTAAAATTGATATACATTAATAATTCTGTTTCTCAGCTTATTTATCCAACAATAAATATGTACTCTGTATGTTACAGTGTTAAAATTGTCATAATAGGTTATTTCATCTGATTCTATATTTTATTGCACGCCAATGCTTTTATTATCCTGCAAGAGAGGGATATAATGTAGAACTCTGTCCATCCATGTAGTGCTCCATCTGTCCATCCATCCATCCAAACTTTGTTTATGGCATAACTTCAACAATAGTTAACAGATTTCAATTCTTTTTGGTGTATGTCTCTCTATAGCAACAATGTCTACATCAAGTTTGATGACCATCGATATCTCTTAAAATTATGGGAGTTATTGCCCTTTGTTATAAAAATATTCTGTAAATCTTGTTTATGGCATAACTTGAACAATAGTTAATGGATTTCAAGTATTTTTGGTGTATGTCTCAAAAGCAACAATGTCTACGTCTAGTGTAAGGCTTGCTTGTGGCATAACATTAACAATATAAAACCGGATTTCATTTCTTTTTGGAATATGACTCTATAGCAACAATGTCTACGGCAAGTTTGATGACAAGTTTTTGATGAGAGTTTTTGCCCTTTGTTAATAAATGTCATGTAATGCTTGTTTATGGAATAACTTATACATTAGTAACCAAATATCAATTTTTTGGGGGTATATAACTCTTTGGGAACAATGTCTACCTCAAGTTTGATGACTACCATTATCCAATGAAAATTGAGTTATTGCCCTACCCCCTCGGTTCCAATTGCAGTTTTCTTTTTTGCTCCAAAATACATTTTGAAGGATTCAGTGTTTACATTCGGAAATTTTTTTTACTCCTATGACCTTCACCCCCCAGCCCCTGTGTCAGTTAGGCATTTTTTTCTCTTTGCTGAAAAATAAAATGCATTTTGAAGGATTTAGAATGATTTACATACAGAAAAAAAATTTGACTCCTGTGACCCCCACTCCCTCCCCCCATCCAGTCAGTTAGGCCACAAATTTTTGTTTTTTTTGTCTCCAAGGTGGGTTTGACCAGAGTTAGAGTAATTTTATGTGGGGTAAAAACCCCACCTATGCTCCCCTTCCCAACTGGGGGTGTGGGGGGATTAGCAGTGCTTGGCAATGCAGGTCTCTTGTTTTCATAAAATACATGCTTTTTCTGCAAAAACCAAAGCAAACAATACATTTTTTTGTATTGTCCTTGAACAATACGAATCATGTGCGCGGACTATTTAACTTGCCCATTCTCTAAGCTGGTTAATGGCTTAATTAAAATTCATACAATAGTTGTACATGTTGCACATATAACTACACTTTCTTTTAAGTGAAGTCATCATAAATCTGACTGTCAAGTATGTTTCGGTAGAATATGTTACTATGTCAAACTGCAAAAACCTTGTATTGGTCTCGAAATCCACCATAAATCCACTGAACATATGAATATAATGCATTTTTTGGTCCAAAGTATTTCAATTCAGACAGTGAAAGTTAACAGAAAACACACTATAATAAGGTATTTATGTCCCAAAACGGTTAAGGAGTGAACAATTTTGCCATTGAGGTGGTAACAGAAAAATAACAAGGTGAAGGTTGCTCACCAGAAGTTAGACTGGTTCCCAGCGAGACGGCCAATTGACTCTTTACTGCCATAGAATAATATTTCTTTCTTTACATTTTGGTTATTTATGGGAATAATTTGTGTTTTTAATAATTTTTTTTAGCAAACTGTAGGCATGAAATAAATACAGAAGCCTTTGGCTGGTTTCTCATTCAATATTATCCCTCTGCCAAAATTGATTTCATGCGGTAAAAGATGACAGTTCAAACGTGAATGCCATTCTGTCTATTACTTTCTCCTAAATACGACAGTTCTTGTCAAATGAACTTACAAAATTACCAGTGAAGTCTATTTACACCATGTATGAAATAACTTTATTATTGCTTCAGTGAAGAAAGTTTTCATAAAACATGTAAATAAAGCAGACTAATTATTGATATTGACAGCATTTCAACAAAACAGATAGTTCTATTTTTTAAATTCAAATAATCCCTGTGCATATTCAGAGATTTGCACAGATTCTCAGTCTTGTCTCGATGCAATATTACCATCTTGCTTTAACCTTTAACCCTTTACCCAATGCAGACGATTTCAAAATTTATTATTGTAAATATCATTTTTTAAATTTTTAAAAAAAATTCAACAAAACCATATCATGTGACCCCTCTTTGGAACAAGCTCGACGAGCTGGTTCCAAAGAGGGGTCATATGATATGGTTTTGTAGAAATATTTCGAAAAATAATATTTCTTCAGCTGCTGAATTTGCATATTACCTGGGCGGATGTGGGCGATTCGTTGGGTAAAGGGTTAAAGGTATGGAGACTTTTTATAAATTTTTGCTGCACTCTGACAGTCTTCATCCTGGTGGTTTACAGTTGTTTCTAGGCAAGTCTTAGCTGCCTATATAGGCAGCCAAGACTTACCTGATATGTACTGGCATGGTACTTAGAATGTAACTAATTTGACCAAATAAGTTGGAGAACCAGTTTTGTTGCTGTAAAAGTGATTAAAGGCAGAACTAATCCTTTAAGGGTCAAAGCAACTTGTTGGTGATATTGCTTCTAGACAAGAACTAGAATCTGGTAAAATATGTCTGGCCATCCATCTAATAACAGAGCTCTAGCATTGTTCATTGCAGGTTATAGCAACATTTATTAACCCTCTGCATAGTAATATCAAAATACCTAAATTTAAGTACCGGTAGCCATTTTTCCCAAATTTTTAGCGGATTCAATCACATTTTATAGAGTTCAGTGAGCTCTGTCAAACAAGATTGAATTAGTTAAATTTTTAGAAAAAAAGGAGAAAATTTGCAACCTGAAATTTAGATATTGAGTCATCACTGTGTAGAGGGCTAACACCAGTTCGCGCTTCTCCAAAGATTAGATTAGATTCATGGTCCCATCCAGAACCATTATTACTCACTAATTCATTACCTGAAGGTGACCTGTAAGAAATATTGGTTTCTGATGCTCAAATTTCATATAAATCTTCAAACATACACCAAATGGTGATAATTTAGTCCTGAGAATTTCAATTTTTTGTGAGGCTCTCCGATCCCTTTTAAAAATGTTTCTTAACCAACTGTTTTATTTCCCTGAAAACATTTGTCTAACCAGTCTGTTTACATTCAGCACTGGTTTAAAGTGCTTAAAAAGAACTGAAAAACTAATCCTTCAGTAGCCATCATTATGACCACTGGCATTAGATAAAATCATCTTGTGAGTGTGTTACTATTACATGCTCGTAGCCTTGTTTGTTTTTTATTCCATACAATAATATCCATTAAACTACCAATTGTTCATTGACAAAAACATGCAGTATGTTAACTGCTAGAGTGATAGAAGTCACTATCAAGGCTCTGCTGAAAAGTGCTGAAAGCCACTTTAGTAGCTTTACTCTGTGTGCATTATCCTTTTGTGCGTGCAGTAGTACATGGTGAAGGAATGATTTTCAAAGTGTGTGGGGGGGGGGGGGGGGGGGGGGGGGGGGGGGCTGAATAGGGCGATGAATGGTCGTCGGTATGACAGGCTGACCATGGTTCAGCCCGGCATGTGAAAATGTTAAATTCCAGGGTCCCAACAGATATTTTGAGCTTTTTCAGGAGATGTATTTGAAATATTTCACACTTTGAGAGTCGTTCAAAAAACTTGATAAAGCATACAGGTGGGGTCTATTTATTAGCTTGGGTCCTAACAACCATAGCTGATATATAGACCTCACCTGTATGCTTTACCAGACATTAACAGCAATTATACTGTCTGTGGATTATCTTGTCTGGGGGTGGATTTAGTACTTGTATGTCTGTAAGATTACGATCTATTTCAGTTAACCGATTATTTAACAGACTGTATACATTTTAGCGTTTGCTGCCACTTACTGCAAAAATGACCCGAAATCCATCGAAACTGAACCAGTACGAGAGAAACATAGCTGGCGAAAATATGGGAGAGGCTCTGGATGCACCCCTTGTTGCACCAGTCATTGGTTGTGTTAAAATATATGCATACAAAAAAACATGGCCTGCTAAAAAAAGAGGGGGGCTGAAGCC